>JAPDOI010000079.1:0-1470000 GCA_029168955.1 Aplectana chamaeleonis
CTACCATCTGTTTCTGCTCGGTGCTAGTTAACTTCCTGGATGGCAAACAGTCCACCAACGATGACAAAGTCAAAATGGCCTTAAAAGAATACTTCGACTCGAAACAGTCAGAGTTCTATTACGCGTCGGGAATTCATGATCTGCCCAATCGGTGGCGAAGGATCCTCGAATGTGATGGAAACTATTTTGTTGGGTGAGTTCTGTTTGTTTTCTCAGATAAATGTTTTTATTCAAGTTCGTGGAAAAAGTCTGGAAACTTTTGCAATCAACCTAATACGTTTGAAACAATTTATATCCACTGATCTGAGATTGTCGAATAAGACTGATGCGGGGGCACAAAAAGCCAAATAAAAGATTCTGGAATTGAGAATTTTGTAGGTGCATCAATATTGCCAATTTTTTTTCAAAACATTTTCTCTTCTCCCCATCAGGAGCTCTCTTGGCTAAAGTGCAATTAGCCATTCGTTAAGATTTTATGGGTGATTTTTTTATTGTGATAAGATTTGGACTTGATAGAATTTCCTACACGAGCACGGGTGGACATTATGCACAAAATCTTCTAGACGGAAGATCTTCACATGGTGGGAACAATGAACGAACAAGGACTTCAAAAAAATATAAAATCATCACGCTAAGGGCTGAACATTACAAGAGAATTCCGCCTCAGAAGTTGAACGATTTGAAGCGAGAGGGGGCGAAGAAAAATACACGGATCAAAAACAGTGTTCACGATGAATGGTATAACGGTCAGACTCAAAAATGCGGTTGTTTGGTCGTGAGTCAACGAATAGTGAAAAAGATAAAACCCTCGAAACGGTTGAGCTGATCAAACTCAATTGCTGCGCAAACACAAAAGTTTAAAATAAATCTTTTCTTTTTGGAGAATTACGCTAGGGCTGTAGTAGTTAAAATACCGTATTCCTATCATAACCTACAATAATCGACTGGAGAAACAACTCCATGGTCGTGTCTCAGCGCCCCCATAACCCCTCTAAGGGGCGGCATGCAAGTACGCGGCTGGTTAGGTTGGGGTTAGGCAGGGTTTAAAGCGTCGGCTCTTTTGATGATAGCAGTGCGGAGGGGCTGGAAGGGGTTTAGGAAAAATCGTTCTCGGCAAACCCTACGTGGAGGGTGGGGCAGCCGAAACCCCCGTTGGAGACCCCAACTATTGATTATCTCCAGCACTTCGCACAGCAATGATCAAACGCGCCTACGCCCCAAACTCTTGCCTAACCCCTAACCTAACCCTCCGCGTACGTGCATGCCGCCCCTGAACTTTTTTTGAACGAAAAAAGATCGACCTTCAAGTTTTGACCTTTAGAATGCGAATGTTGAAGAGCGTACCATTTTAATTGAAAATCACGTATCAGGACACTTTTTTCTAAACTGTGCCGACGGTATAGAAGTTCTCTCAGACAGCCCAGCTCTGATGTCTCGATTTGTGAATCAAAAACTATCGTCTAGAGTTCCGACTGCCGATTATGTGAAGAAAAATTCATTAATTCCATGGCTACATCCTATATAAAAAGTTTGAGGCCTACTAGATCTCAAAAACTCGTCGTCATTCTTGCTTCCATCCTAGCCGGGTGGTATGGAAGAAGGTTGGAGCTCTTTCAAAGCGCAGCTGATGCTCGCTACTGCATATATTGAACTCTGTCCAAAAAGCTATTCCAGTATTGACGTGCGTTTCGGTCTCTGCGGGTTCGGAATGCCTCTACAACCATCCAAACGGTTACTCATTGCGATGGCTCGTTCTCGGTGAAAATGTGGTCTTCAGAACTGAGAATGCCAACTTTTCCAACAATAACATGTACACTGGTGTTGGTTTTGGCAAAAGAGTGGTGACTCCTATTTCGACAATTTTGCACCGTTCACAATAAAAAGGATTCTTTCTAGGGTTCAGATGGCATAGATCGGATTGTTGTGCTGGTCAACAACAGTGGAGCTAGCGTGGTGAGTAACTGGTTTGGTAGAGTGCAGACATTCATAGTATGAACATCGCAGTTCTATCCGACTTTACTGAGCCTCAGCCTAATCTAAGTATTAACGATAAAGGTAAACGCTTTTTCTGGGACCTGTCCAACTCCATGCACCAATGAAGTGGAAAACCATGTCTCGTGCGTTTTCAGAATTTCCCGGGGTAGAATGTAGTTCGTGAAAAGGTCAGGGTAAGCCAGTCAGTAAGATTGAAGGGTATTTCTGGGAATAAATCTCGGATTCGAAGCGAGGCTCACCTGCGGGATTCAGGGCCTTAGAAGCCAATGTAGGTCCGTTCGTCGCTATTCAGTGCAACTGTGGGCTACGGTAGAACAATGTCTTTTAATTGGTATTACCTACGTTAGCATTTCTCAAACTCCACAAATTAACCTAAAGCTAGTCTTCTGGCTTCCTGATCAACCTCATAGGGAAGTTCTCTGAACCAAATCTGAGGTTTTGAACGAACTACCGTATATCCACCGTAACATACCGTAATCCAAGAAAAAATCACCTAACGGAGCGCAGTATTTGTGTCAAAGCAGTCGTCCTAGTAACTCCTATGGGAAAGTTTCAAGGCACCTTTCTTGCAGCAATCTGCAAATCGCCAAAAATGTGCTTTTAGCCAGAAGAGTGGAAAGCTGTGAACCAAATCAGCCCAAATTTTTGGAAAATCAGACAGCACTATAGGACCCTAAGCAAAAAGATTTGAGTCAAACCTGTAAACAATTCTTCTGAGCACCTTGAAGTTGTCTTTCGGATACCCGCTTGCTCTTCTGCAGAGCAATGAAAATGCCCTTGGGTCAGGGAAATCCCCTGACTAGGGACAGGCGCTAGCGTGAAGTGGAGAGATGAAGAGATACAATATCAAATTTGGTGAAGTTCCCTATCGCATCTGGCTGTGATAAACAAAACGACCGAAATTTTTCTTGGATTTTATAAGTTTGAACATTTTCAACCCTTACTCTGGGTCCAGGGGTAATTTGGGGCAAATCTGAATGCGGTTGTGAGGTTCATTTTCAGTTTTTTAATAGATTACGTAGTAGGTTCTGTAGAGAGATGATATTTTCCACCCCGTAATTTACAGTGATCTTCTTGAGAAGCTGGGAATGGGCCTTATATTCGTGTTCAGCGCCCCACACCAATCTGGACAAATTTTAGGTGGAAATGTTCCAATAGCTGAAATTGAAAAAAATAGATTTTTTCACCATTTCTGACCAGATCCAGCATTAAAACAAATTCGAAGAACTTCAAATTTATTTCTTTATTTCCCCACATTCAACAGACCGTTTTCCGAAGCAGGAATCGGTCCTTACTGAGGCATTTTCTGAAATTTTGAAGACGGATTACTAAAGAACATGGTTACCTCAGGAACATCGGGGTATGTGCACAAGAAGCCTTAGTTAGTACCTTAAGCAGCACATATCGAAGTTCAGCGTGACCTTTGCAATTCTTGGTGATCAAAGTCGAAATTTGCATTACAGATCGGAATCTCACTCTAACACTGTTCCACCTTCTCAGCTCTAATCGAGGCAGCTTGCTTGTGCCATTATCTAGTAGCTACAGGTAAGTAGAGTGGAAATTGTCTTCACTATGCAAACTCTGGGGATTGTTAGTGGGCTCTCAATTCCCCATCATCACCAGCAGCGGAGAGTTGCGATGAGCCTTCAAAGGCAGGTGTCCAACGATAAAAACCATGTCTGATTTTTTGGTAGAGATCGGCAGCTGCGGGGCCTAGCGCGACCTTCCTAACATTGAAAAAAAACTAAGAAAAATGAGCTTGGAACGGTCCCCCCTACGGCCTCAAAGTTGACACTCCTCAGCTCGTCACACCCATATGCACTTTCCACGCCTACCGACGTGATTAAATGAATGCTTCGAGATTGTGAGATTGAGCGATGATTTCCGATATATATAGCCCCGTTCTTCCTTCTTTATTCTCAACTTCTCTCTTTTACTCAGGGTCAGCTCGCATAACAACAGACGGACGTTACAAGCCTCGGACAACCTGGGTCCACCACGTTTTCTTAGCCCAATCTTTGAGGGAACATAACTCCGTTCCCAGAAGGTCTTTTACAAATCCAGAGACATCATTGGAATCAGCATGGGGCCGTTGTCTAGATAGGCGGAAGGTCAGATAAACGATTTCCATCGTGAACACTGCCTTTAAGAAACTTCACGATGAAATTGCTCGCTGCAGACATTTATCGAAATCCAGTGCCCACTAGAAATGCCCCAGAGTTCGCAAACGACATAAGCCTACTTCAGGAACCGTCGTGTTGAGGCCGAGTTCTCTCGACCAGTAGTAACCAATTCGTCCTGATCTCAGCACTTGCCAGACATGGAATGTCAGTTTGATACTGTCGATTTCTCTGATCAGATTTGATCAATATTCATTCGCTGTGATGCCTCCTCTAATGGTCTTCTACTACGGTAATAGACGCATTTCCTCGGGCGACCTAGGTATGCACCGGGGCCCTTTAGTAATCAATACTGTCACTGTCGCCGCTCAGCCGTACTGCTGGTGTGTTTTGAGTGGCGGCTGTGGTGCATCTGTCGCCCACGGGGTCGCTCGTATGCATTTTGGGTTCGGCTAAGAACGTAAATGTCACCGTAGTAGAGAGGGCCAGCAGGGGTACCACGCGGCCCATGACTTTGTGCACTCCATTATAAACAGAGTACAATTTTACCTTGTTAACTGCTTCTAGTTCTTAACGAAACCGACGAGCATAGCCAGCGTGGATCCTTAGGAGTGACTGCCCTCAATTCTGAAAGAATGAAGGTCCATTAACTCTTTGTGTGAAAAAACGAAATTCCAATTACTCATGGTGGAAGCACATTGCGCGCGACACCGCTCCCACCGCATCCACTATGCTCTTTGCAGACTTCTAACCTTCGTTCTGCAGAACGCATCGTCAAAGAATCATGGGAATCTCGTTTTTGCCACGGCCTTTTACAGCATATTGAAATGTGTAATGTCTGTACCTGTGTTAGTTCTTATTTTAGGTCTGCAACATTACGCAAGAGTGTAACGCCATGGCTTTGTTGGAAGCTTGAGGTAGACAGTCGAATAATAAAGCAGATCTACACCTACAGGGAGGAAGTCAACGCCGGTAACAACGGTATACCACCTGAAGGCTCCTCTTGACGCCTTGGTGCATGAAGCTGAGAGGGAGCATTTGTTACAAAAGAAATATCTCTTCGAGCATAGTGAGGGACCGTTTTCTGCCAAATTGAAGTAGGAAGTACGAAATAGACCAGACGTAATAGGAGCACCTGATTTTACAAGTTGATGGATAACCTCGTTCTCGGCGTTTGGCCGAGAACGCAGTTTGTGGAAAGAATTATGAGCAGCTAATTTTTTTCATGACGTTGCGGATCCTGAGAAAACGTTCGGACGAGAAGTCTTCTTGAGAGTAAGTTAACAAAAAATTGTTTCCGATTTTACTCAAAAATTTCTATCGGGATTAGTCGGAGTTATAACCACGTATACTCTGTTTAATAACACACTACAGCGCCTCTGGGTCCATAACACAACTTAGGATCCGTACCTAGAGTTCATGCGAGTCTTTGGTCACAAAGCCACGGTTTCAAGCCACCCTGAACTGTCGATCGCTGTCGAGTGATATCCAAAAACTGCGCTATCCAGACTTCTGAGCTATTTCCATGCACCGCTTTGTTGCTTTTGCAGGAAACCCGCCTCAAGGATAGAGCCATCATCAGCGTCGGAGAGTACACCATCTACTGCGGTAACGCTGGACGATAGGAGAGTGGGAAGGCTGTGCAATAGCTGTAAAGGAAGGATTTCAATAATGATATGGTCAAGGAGTTCGGCTCAACGTCGTGTCGGAATGCATTCGTACGGGACTGCGGGATCACAGAGGATTCAAATCTGGTGGAGATAGTGAGTGCTCATGCTTGCCCACTGAAACCGCCGAAGACAATTCGGAAGGATGCGTTTTACGAGGAACTAAATACGTTGCTGGCCAGGATACCTTGTCAACATGCTGTTGTCGTGGGGATTGACGCAAACGCGAAGATGGGACTTGATCAGGAATCCGAAGTACTCGGTAAAATGGTTCTACTCCAGTGGAGCAAACATCGGACAATGGCTACCGTCTTGTCGACTTTGTGAACGCAGTGGTCTGATTATTGCATCGACATTCAAGAGGAATCATCGCCGCCATCAGCTTACGTGGCAGGGACCAAATCCTGGCTATCTTCAGAAGAGCAGCGGAAGCGGGAAGATATGACAACTTTGAAGCTACAGCTTGATCTATGTCCTGACGAGGAATATTCCAGTATCGGACATTCGAAGATCTAGAGCTGTGTGGGATGTCGTGTGCATTCGATTCGGATCACCGTCCAGTTCTGTTGAACTTCACTGCGAGGATTCATTCATGAGAGGAAGCGAGGGGCTCAGCCTCCTCCAGAGGATTTGACATGACAAGTCTCAGAGATGAAGAGTGCAGAAGGAATTTTCTGACAACGCGTTTCTGTTCTACATCGGAGTACGGGACTAAGAGAAGAAACTTTGCGACGCGGATTCTTTTTGTCAAATGCATCCAGGACGCTTCGAAAGAGGCACTCCCGGTTGTACAGCCTAAGAAGAAGTTCGCCTACGTCTCGGAAGAAACAACATCTACCTACAACAGAGTATGTGCTCTCCGAACTGCAGGAAACTTCGTGGAGGAGAAGCGTCTGAGGAGGAAGTTGCGTCGGCAGCTTCAAAGTGACCGCGAGCGAGAGTGGACGTGTAGAGCTAAGGAGTTCGAGAAGGCTTGGGAGGAGAAGAATCCGAGGAAAGCCTACACGTTGCTGCGACAGTATAGCGGTAAGATGAAGAGATGTTCTCCTGTCTTGAACACTACCAATGGAGTTGCAGTTGGTGATGCGACGCTGCCAATATGGAAGGATTACTTCAGTTCACTACTGAATCGTCCAGCACCATCAGTACCTGAGCTCCCGCATGTTCAGAGAGCACATTACGATGTCAACGAGGAACCGCCGACTGAGTCTGAAGTTTTGGATTGTGTCCGGAAAATGAAGAATGGAAAGGCTGGTGGAGATGACAACATCACTGCTGAAATGCTGAAAGCTCTTCCTCCGTCTGGGATTCGTGAAATGACCAACATTATTCGTGCTATATGGATGAGCGAAAGGATACCCGATTCGTGGAGACATGCGATCATCGTACCTCTTCACAAGAAGCTATCCGTCACGGATCCTAAGAACTACAGAGGAATCTCCCTACTTCGTGTCATGTACAAGGTTTTAGAACGTATCATTCTCGAGCGACTGATCAGACGTCGTGAAGAACGACCAGAGACGAGCAAGCCGGTTTTCGACCTGGAAGATCGACCATCGACCAAGTGTTCGTCGTGAGGAGAGTAATTGAATCGTGGCAGCGGTATTCGAAGCCATTACAGCTTGCTTTTTTGGACTTTGAAGCCGCGTTCGACTCTCCTCATCGTGATCGATTGCTCAATGCTCTGCGAGCAGATGGAGTCCCGGAAAAGTATGTTCGGTTAATCGAGGACATGAACAAAGGAACAACAGCAGCAGTTCGTACACCTGTCGGATTTACGTCAGCTTTCGAGGTGAAAACAGGAGTAATGCAAGGAGCCGTTGCAGGACCTTTTCTTTTCAACTTCGCCGTTGATGACATCATGCGTAGAGTTGCAGAACAGTTTCCTGCCGATGTGATCCTAACACCATCAGGACGCTCCCTTGTCGACCTGGAGCACGCCGACGACATCGTGTTATTCGCTGAAAACAACGCAAAACTGCAAAGGATTGTGAACCTCGTTTCGAAGTATGCCGCAGCCTATGGACTTCGTCTTCGTCCCGACAAATGCAAGCAGATGTGGGTCTCTCAGAGGCCTCCAACGGGAGTTTGTGTGGACGGACAACGTATCGAACTGGTGGACGATTTCTGTTATTTGGGCTGTTTGCTGAAGAACGATGGTAGTTATGCAGCGGATATTCGACAACGGTGTGCGAAAGCTACGTCTGCATTTAATTCTCTAACCAAGTGTTTGTGGTCTACCCCCATCGCGAAGGAAGTCAAGTTGCGCGTCTACCTATCCGCTATTCGCCCTATCATGATGTACGGATCGGAGACGTGGGCAGCACCGAAGACGCAGATTGAAGGGTTGGATTGCACGGGGAGGAAGCTTTTAGGCCTTTGCTTGGATATTTCTGGCCGCGTGTATGCTATAACGAAGACCTTTACAAGGAAATCGACGCAGTACATAAGCGCTTGACACGAGGAAGGTGCCAGCATCTCCTAACGCCATCTCAAGCAGCAATGGAAAGTCGACTTCGACTGCTCGGGCATATACTAAGAAGAACGCCGGATCGTCTCGTACAGCACGCTTTAAGAATGCTTCCAAATCCTGTCTGGAAACGGCCACCTGGGCGTAGGCGAAAGTTCTGGACGGATGTGGTTAAAGAGGATTTGAAGTCACTCGGCATCGAAAGACAGTTCAAGCGCGATGTTTCGTTTCGCAGGAAATGGAATAGTGACAGCTGGATGGAATGTGTTCAAATTGTGGCTGAAGACCGTGAAAAATGGACACGGCTGACTACTAGGACGGCACACCTCGGTGAAGATGCGGAATAACCGCGTCAGGCGAAAGCCAACCGATTAAGTAAAGTAAGTAAAGTAACTCTGTTTATCTTTAATTGCACAAAACGGTCCGCCAATAGTCCTCTAATGGGCCGGCTAGTACCGTAGTTTACGTCCACGACGCGTTCTCGGCAGACCCGGGTGTGCACAGTGGCAGGTGGGTGGCCGAGTGACGGCATTGATGAATCGATCGCTCAGCACACCCCGGTGCACACCCGGGTCTGCCGAAAACCCGTCGTGGACATAAACTACGGTACTAGCCGGCCCATTAGAGGACTATTGACGGACCGTGTTTTGTGCAATTCAAGATAAACAGAGTATATCTGGTAGAGTGTTGGAACGAATAATTTTGAGTATCCGAACAAATCGAATAATCCACTTCTTTGAATAATCGATTATTCGGATAAACGAATATTCCACTTCTTTGAATATTCGGTTACTCGAATAAACGAATATTTCATTTTTTTGAATATTCTATCATTCGAATAGATGAATATTCTGCTTCTTTGAATATTTTAATAAACGAATAATCGACTTCTCTGAATATTCGCTTATTCGAATTACTCGATTCATCAGCAGAAGCGTTTTTCAGACTGATTAGAGGCACGGAATAAAGATGATTGAAATGATCTGGGTCGTCGGTGGCCCTGAACGAATGAAAACCTCGACTGGAATCAAAGAATTGCATGTTTTAGGGCCGTCGACCAGCCAGACCATTTCAAAACAAGACAATTAGTAGCTGAAAGAGCGAAGAGTAGCACTCAGAAGAAAGTTGTCAGAAATAAGCAAGAGAAGAAAAGGAATCAAAAAGAACGGTGTCAGAAAAAGCAAGAGCAGAAAAACAAATGACCTCAAACCGGCTCAAGTTGAAATAACAATGGTGCACTGTTGTCAGGCTAATCCGTTTGGGACCCACTTCAGCAGAACAGGAAAGCAGACAAAATATCGATCTTTGCCGCGCTGGGAATCAGTGCAAAATGGGGTGCGATATTGTCGAATATTCAAATTGTTCAGGCTGAAAGTTCGATTATTCGAATAAACTGAATTTTTTTATGAATATTCGATTATTCGAATGAACGAATATTCCACTTCTTTAAATATTCGACTATTCGAATAAACGGATATTCCACTTTTTGAATATCCGATTATTCGGATTACCCGAATAATCCACTTTTTTGAATATTGGAATGTTCGAACATTACTTGAATAAACGAATATTCGGGCAACACTCTAGTATATGGGCTCCCTTTCTCAATATCTCGCGGCTTGCTGCGGGTTACGGTAGTTATATGCTCTTTAGCACTTAAGAGACCGCGCGTTCCACGGTCGGTCCCCGTAACGAACCGGAGCGCTCTTCGGCAAAGCAGTTCAGAGAGATTACATGGAGCTTAATAACTGCATACCAGTTATCCAAGTTGCTTTGAGTATAGATATTCCAGCAATAATCAGAAGGAATACGTTTTTTTTGAAGTAAGACAGAAAAATCGAGTTAATGGTGTGGGGGCGCAGTAAGGACACGCGGTCTCTCAAGTGTTAGCTAGCGCAGCCTACCTAAGCATTTCAAAAATCGGTAAATGCACCTCAAGAGAAATAGACCTTGTTCAGCTCCTGATCACCCCCCCACCGTAAATCCAAACCTCGGTTGCCGGAGAACTCGGTCCCGCCGGGCCGCGCAGACGTCACAACCCGATGTTTCACCCACCTTAAACTGCGCAACAAAGCGTGGTTTCCTTCCTTCCAAAATCCGGAGAGAAATTGTTTCAGAGTTTCATCTTCACAAGAAGTCAGACTCAGAAAAGAAGAGCTTGTGGAAGACAGAGAGCAAGCAGATAGAATGATAGTTGCCAATGTGTACGTTTACGTTCCCGGTGCTTACCAAGTCAGGCTGCATGGGGGTAGGGCTTACATAATTCAAGTGAGAATGAATTCTGCCGCCCCCAAAAAACGAAAAGTATTATGGAGTTTCCATAAAAACAATGACTGACAACGATATCAGGCTTCTGATATCGAAAGAAATGTCTGTTTTCATAGATGAATCTTAAGTGCGACCCCCCCCCTAAAATTTGCATTGCCGCCGTTTCCCTTTCTGCTCAACAACACGGATTTGCTTTTCCTGCACTCAATGGCCGTAGTCATTAAACCGCAGGCGCTTACCGTGCTCGGAGTATGGCAAACAATATATCGATGAACCTCCCGCGCCCGGCTTATGGCAACCAATATGAAGCCTAGCGTGCTCGGATGAGTCCAGGCGGAGCAAGCAGCGGAGCGGTCGATCATGGCAAAATACAACAGTGATAAGAAGATTTTGATCTAATAAACCCGATAAGCCTTACTGCACCCGGCCTAAAATGAGGGAGCCAGGCTTTAAGTCGATATATGTATGAGACAGTATGTGGGAGGCCGTAGGCCACAGAAGGTTCTAAATGTCGATTCCGATTACTGTTTTGAAGTTACAGTTTTTTTTAAGCAGGGCTCCAGTGAAGAAGTTGCTGAAAGGAATACTCTGCCTACACCTAGGAAAAAGAGGGCCACAGGGTGAGTGCTTTCACAATGTATATTGTAGATTTTATCCTGTGGCCGCATTCATCAACGATAAAACCATGGTTTAAGAGTGGCCGTAGTGACGAGAAAGTGGCATAAACCTTTGAGGAGAGCAGAGCTCGGGATAAAATATGCCCTAAAATCGCGGTTCTATCGTCGATGAATTTGGCCTACATTAAACCAAAAGAGACTTTACAGTAGAACTTTAGTGAAAGTCTTCAACCCCTGCCTTAAATTTGAATGCGTAACTCTTCACCATTAATAGAAAGGCTTCTGGAACTTCTTTCAAGGTACACTCCCACCAACAACATTTACGGCTATGATCCATCATCGTCAGCTTCATCTTCCGATCCAGCAAGACTGGTTATGAATCCTAACTACGCCTATCTGAATGATGCGCTTGCTCAGGGCTACGCTAGGAATTATGTCCAGGCAGAAGAGAAATACCAACAGACGTCTCAAAATACTGGTCAGCACACAGAGGATGGAAGAAATCTAGATCAAGAAGAGACGAACATTTTAACCTGAGTATGCGATGTTAACTATATTTTTCAGGATTTCAACAGTATGATGCCGTTTCTTCACAGTCTGGTTTCCTGAGCAACGATCAGCAGAATATTCAAAATTATCAGCAAATCCAACAAGTAGGTGGAAACGATACTCGAAAAAATCATATGCGAATGCCAATGTTCGGATTAGTATTCCGCAGTTGCGGACGAACGCTCTTGCGTTGCGCAATTCATGCAAAATCCTGGTTGTACCACGGTGCAATGTGATTCCTATTGCAGCACACAGCACTAGGATAATCGTGCTAGGTGAAATCGTGATCCCAATCAACACGGTTATCCTCGAGCTCCGTACTACAACATGCTTCCACTTGCAACGCAAGCAGCTGCGTAAGGAGCCGAATAGACTCCCGCCTCTGAAAGGCGCGGCAGCTTGCAATAGAGGAGAATCGATCATGCGGCGCCCAATGACCGATAATCCTCCATTGCATGCCTCCGCGCCTTTCAGCGGCGGGAGTCTATTGGACCCCTTAGGGCTCGATAACAGTCTGGCCTCTGGGAGTCGCGGCGTCGTGCATTGGAAGAGTATCAATCAAGCGGCGCCGCACGATCGATTCTCCTCCACTACATGGTTCAGCGCCTTTCAGGTGTGGGACTCCATTCGGGCCCTTATGGCTACACGTGATTGTTCTCTTTCTTGTGTTCTTACATTTTTCAATGAAACTCTATCCATCCCTGTTCGTAAACAATGTTTTAGTGGAACTCCCAGTCTTCCCAGTAGTTCGTCCACGTCTTCCAGCTACAATTACAATAATGGCCTGGCACGCGGCAAGTTTCCTAAATCAGTTTTATAGCTAGTGTTGCATGGAATGATACCTACGGAGCCATCGACATTTGACTAATCGAGACACCGATTTGAATTCGAAAACAACCCATCCGCCACTTGAGTACGTTTGGGAAGCGTGCTCCAGTTGTGCCAATCAAGTGTGAAAACGGTGTTCAAGGTGCCTCGTCATGACCAGAGTTTATTCTGCTTTTCAGAGCAGGTACTGCAAAGCAAATTTGATGCAACATCTCGGGGATAAGTCTACCGGAGTGGGGAGTGAGAAGTTTTGGTCTAAGATGTTTCCGCTCCCCTAAGGTGTCGGATTTACATGGTCCAACGCGGAATATTACAAGCGCAACCGATGCAACATTGATTGAAGATTGACCCCGTGAACTCAGCACGAGTTCATTTTTTGCAACAGCAGCATGATACATTTTCGATTGCGAATTTACCTCCGAAATGGATTATATGCTTCCGCAGAATCACCTGACTACCAGATCTGATTTAGATAGTCCTGTGACGACCAATTCGCAAACTGCTGGGTTCTCGTCTTCGTCTAGCGGTACTTACAATCAGGTGTGTCATTTTGGAGCTAACGGTCTTTTATGGCCTCGAGCTTCACCATTGAAAAATGCGGAACACGAAATCAAGGAGCTATCACATGAAAATTCGCAGTTGGCCTCCTTCGTAAACTAGCCTACTTCCCAGGACGCCTTTTTAGCAACTCATCAGATTATTTCAGGGTTCAACATCAGTGAACTCAATGGGGCAACAGGTTCCGGCTTCTTACCAAAGCGTGGTTGATTTGAAGACCACGAGACTTCGCGATCCAACGACTTCGTACAGTACAAATGTAAACGATGGAAGTTCTAATGCCATGTACTACCCATACAGGTTGGCGACCCGAAGACTCATACACTCAGTTTATCTCAGGTGCAGAAATCATGTAGGTGTAATTTCAGGACTCCTGCTCGACGGTGACTCTTCATTGTGAACTATACTAAAGTTATGCCTTATTCCCTGTTTACTTTAAAGAGTATTATTGCAATTTATGTGAATATAAAACTGTATACATCACTCTGGAATAAGATATTATGGGCACTAGTGTGAGTCGCCCATCCGAAAAGCTAACTTAAATATAATAGACGCATATATCTAGGGCTCCTTAGGTAATAATGATCCAAATCGATGAGCATGTTTTTGGCAGGAGTGGATCGGAGGACGACTAATATTCAAGAAAACCGAACAGGGGCCAAATTCCAGTCCGCATCTGCGTTGAACAATGCAACTCCTGGGGCGGTAGTAATCTGGCCTCGAGTGCGAATTAATGGTAATGAACATCTTCCACTGATGTGGAAGTAGACAACCATAACAATGAGCAACTGACCCTATGTTGAATGAGGAACTATAACGCTGTAAGCAAGGTTTACCATGCACGTGGGAAGCGAATCAGGCCAACACGAGTGGACCAAGAGAAGCGAGAGAGGTAGTGGTGCAACGCATTGAGGAAAGCCTTTAGGTCCCGGCGCGATCTCCTTTCTCCCAGAACGATAATCACGTGACGCACGATGGAACAGCCGTGATCCGTAATTGAGGACCGGAACATAGCTCCGAGAACTAGAGTGCATGAGCACAGGGTACGATTCAAAGCAGTTTATTTTAAGGAAGCGCACCTAATCCGCGAATGAATCTTGGTAAGTGAATGGTTGATAAAAATTTTATTTTAATCACTATGAATAGAAAAACAAGCACAAATCTTTAGATGCACCCGATATGACAACCGAAGAAAGTGAGAAAACAGAAAGAATCTCTAGAAAAAAGTGGAAAACCGGTAAATGCCACAACAACTGTGTGATATTTAACATGTGAAAATATACAAACAAATAATTACACTGAGAGAAATGGCAAGGAACGTTTTGACAGATATAAGGCTATGCAAAGGGAAAGCATTTTATCGATTGATAGGCAGAAAAGCTTGTCCTAGGAATATCTATCCCGGTCGCAAGGAAGACTACAAAGTCGTCACGGATCGCACTGACTTTTCTGGGTTTCCTCTTGACGGTGAAGCATGCGTCGGCAAAAATCCCTGCACATATGTTATTACGTGCGCACACCGAGTTTCCCCGAAGGCAAACTACACCGTCAAGGTGGTGGCTGTAATGTGCCCAAAAAAAGGAGGGAGCGAAGGGCTGTGATTGGTGGTACCCGGTGTATACCACAATCGCGGCCCCTCGCTAATGCCTCTTTTTCACGGTTTGAACACATTACGGCCACCATCCACAATGTCGAGGTAGAAGCAGAACTGTCGGTGCGATGCGTGCTCACTGTGAGCATGTCGCTACTGCTAGATGGTCGAATACTGACGACAGCGTAGACCGAGCTCCTTTTGAGTTGACGATGAGCTCGACACAGTCGATGAGAAAACCCTCAGCACCCGCCGCGGAGAACCGCTCGCGACTGCCGCCTCGTTTTTCCTTGGAACCTTCGTTTGACAGGGCTATGCACGCTACGTTCGCTACAAACCGGCACTACCACTGCGGGTTACCTGGGTACTCCTTTGGCACCCCACCCACCCAGATTGTGTTCGATACGGGGCGGCGGCAGGCGTGGCTTACCTCTGCGTTTCTACTTTCGGAAGAATTCTACCATGCTAGTGTTTCACCAGGGCACCGACGCCGTCGTACCCAGCCGCCCTTAGAAGACGTTACAGAAGGGTCAGACGGAGGTCGTAACACCACCAAGTAGGCATCGCGCTGCTGATGAAGGTTCAACTGTTCCAGACTCCATCTTATCATCCCATGAGGTGGACACAGGATTGATATGCGTCGGACATGAGAATGACTAGAAAGCTCTAAATGTTCACAACGTATACAAGTAATACATAGGCACTGATTTGAATACTTTTCATCAAAAACGCACGAGATCTCGATGCTAGAACAGAGTTAGTTAGCAAAGTGGAATTGCGATTCATGTAAGTTTTCTAAACCAGCGCTTGGTAGACAATAAAGCTAGTCAAAAGACGGACTTGAGACGCTGAAGCTACCCTACACTTTAGAATGGCTACACACGCATTTGTATCACAGAACGCGATTTAACAAAATCGATCCTATTTTGACTTTTTTTCCTTCTCCTTGCCGTTTGCTGGCACCGAAACCTTGAACTCGCGCCATTCCATCTAAATAATGTAGACAGACGATTTCAACGAGTTCACTACACTACACTTCTTGCTATCGTCTGAAGGCAGTGTCCACGATTTTTTTTCGTTCTTGAGCCACTGAGAAACGACTGAAACGCCCTAAGACGCCTCAATTCAGCGAAACAATTTTCTGGCTTGGACTAATTGACCTATACGATAAACGAGTTCTCGATGGTGTGAATAATGAGGTCAATCGAGAATGGAAGAATATATCATGCAAAACAGTTTCATTTAGAGCCCGAAGAAAAAAAATAGAGAGTAGAGGGGCTCAAAAGGCTGTTGCACAGATTTCGTTCTCACAACAAACACTTCCTCAGAGAGTTAAGGCGCGGTATGGGAGTACACCTTGTCATGCGCTTCTAGCGCGTTTTTTATCAATTTCTTTGTCATTTCGGCTCTACGCGTGGACCAAGTACTTAATCGTTTCCCGAATTGATGATAATCGTGAAAACCGCCTTCAAGGGAGAAGTTGGCGACTGTTCAGTGACAGTCATCCAACAAAGTTAACTCACTAAATCTTGATCACAAGGAATCCTTGACAAATAGTCCAGAACCTCATTGTTGTCAATATAGTGCGGATTGCGCAACTTCTTCGTGAATTTGTTTATTCCTGAAAACGACATTACTGCGTTTTGGAGCACACGTGGTATCAGCCCTGATCTGCAAAACGTATCGCGACCACAACTATGGCGCCCCATCGACATGGCATTGCGATCGCAGCATAATACTTTGTTAAGGATGAAGGACTCACCCCACACCATTATTATCCACCGTAACGGCACGAAATAGAGTAGGATAGTGGCCACTGTCAGTACCACCACTGCGAGCCATGATAACCAAGGCTGTGTGAAGTTGAAGGTGCTGTAAGAGATATTACTTGTATTAGGAGACACACTGAGCCACTCCAGTGATTCTCACGACAATTTTCGAGCTTATTGCATACTTTCAGTCATTGCATAATATCGTTTCATCAATACTTCAGGGGAGGGTGCTAGAAGCCTACCTATATGGCGAGCCTTGAAGTCACACACCTGGCATTGTGCCTTAGGAGAAAGGCTTTGAATGTATTATACACGCAACCAAGAGGACAGGTAATCTGGGGCTAGTGGTAGTGGATCAGGTGACACATATGTGAGTAATCTCTTCGGGACAGATCCTTTCCAGAGGACTTTTTAGTCAAAAAAACGGATAAATTCCATGTGAGCCGCAAAAAAAACAGACCAGGAAGCCCATCTTGATCTTCCTAATGTCCGCGGCAATAGACCGCGTCAGCACTTCGATAATCAGTTAGACTCACTTTCGTATCCGTTGTAACAAGGCACATATAAATACTAGAGTATTCTGAACCACAGCCAGAGTCTCCTGGACAGAGGATAGTGTGTCGCGAAGTGATGAGGAAGACTGCAATTTCAATTTTATTTATATGAAAAAAATCCACTGCTAGGCTTTGCAGCGCGGCTAAAAGAGGTGCAGACGAAGTTACTTATAGAAGATTAAGTCACGACAAATTCATGCGAATCTCTCTGGACACACACACTTCCTTGTCCTTCGATTTGGGGGCTGCGACAGGTGTAGGCGGCTGAGACTTCCCTCCAGTCACGATGTCCTGAAACGACTACACGGAACACTACACAAACGTGCTACTCTTAACATGCAGTTGTGAGAAAGCACAACACATAATTAAGTGAAACGAAGACTCGAAGTACAATCTATGGTAGTGGTTTTCTCCGGGATAAATCTACCTTCTCCTCCTCCGCATCGTCGTCATCCTTCGAGAAGCTCTCAGCACGAGGAGTCAAATCCTCAGCCACCCTCTTGTAGACCAGACATTTAGCAAACAGCAATAGTAGGAGTAAAGGAACATGGTAAAGCTCGATGTTATATACAGTAACGATGAAGATCTATAACAACAACACATATGTGGTGTAGAACGTGATACACTTGTAGCACTGCTGTAAACAGGCGAATCGCGGGGTTCTCAACTCCCAGTGAACACGAAAAATGGCTAGGCGCTAGATTTCTTTCTTTCTTCCAATATTCATTCACCAGCGGCGTCGGCCGGCTGACGCCGGCCTCTGCCGCTGGGGCCCGGCTTCGCCGGCATATTGGGTATAAGGCAAATAACTCGGTGCTTTCTTTCTTCCTGCGCCGGCCCGCCAAGCTGGTTTAGGCGGCAACACTTAAACCATGGGAAATCACAAAGCATTCCAAACCTTGCTACGCCCGTTTACTTCCTTATCTGTAACGTGACACACCGGTCGTTCTTCCGTTTTATAAGATCCTGAACTGGCCTCTGACTATCTCAATTTTTGTCATGATAAGGACAACCGCTGTTTGGAATTTACTAAACGTTTTCATGATCAACCGACCCCCTGCTACTTTTTTTGCCAAATGAAGTAGAATGATGTTTGTGTTTCATGGATGCAGATTTTGATTAACTCTTATTTTCATCGTATATAAACCCGATTTAGAAAAGTTAGTGCATATAAACAGCTAAGCTGTTGAATTGAGTGGTGAAGGGTAGGGGACCTGATGAAAGGAGTGGTGTACGCTCTCTTTTAGACGCACATAGTGATTCTAAAGTAATGCGCTCTCTCTCTCTCTCTCTCTTGAGTCTCACACGTTTTCTGCGGCGTCCAACGCTTCCTTTTGGGTCTCACACACTTCCTACGGCGCGATCTCCCTCGGGTCTCACACATTTTATGCGGCGCCCCTAGCACTCCCAGTTGGGTCCCGCACACTTTCTACGGCGACCGGCGCTCTCCGCACTTGGTTCCGCACACTTTCTACGGCGGCCGGCGCTACTCTCACTCAGGTTCACGCACACTATCTACGCAGCGTCCGGCGCACTCTCACTCGGGTCCCGCACACTTTCTACGGCGTCCGGCGCACTCTCACTCGGGTCCCGCACACTTTCTACGGCGTCCGGCGCACTCTCACTCGGGTCCCGCACACTTTCTACGGCGTCCGGCGCACTCTCACTCGGGTCCCGCACACTTTCTACGGCGTCCGGCGCACTCTCACTCGGGTCCCGCACACTTTCTACGGCGTCCGGCGCACTCTCACTCGAGTCCCGCACACTTTCTACGGCGTCCGGCGCACTCTCACTCGGGTCCCGCACACTTTCTACGGCGTCCGGCGCACTCTTACTCGGGTCCCGCACACTTTCTACGGCGTCCGGCGCACTCTCACTCGGGTCCCGCACACTTTCTACGGCGTCCGGCGCACTCTCACTCGGGTCCCGCACACTTTATACGGCGTCCTGCGCACTTCCACTTGGGTCCCACACACTTTCTACGGCGTTCTGCGCGCTCTTGAGCCCGTACCCGTAAGGTAGCCCGTCTTGAAAGTCAAGCCGAATAAACGGTCAAACAAACACACAGAGAAACGCACACATACATAAACACACACACGCACACACAAATTTACCAAAATATATATAGTAGGATCACATTCAGCCCTCCTCTTGATTGACGTTTCAATAGCGGGTTCATATCACATAGCGTTCACGTGATACCAATGGTAGCGCATGCCCTGTGGTATGTGTATCAACTCAAACTTTTTCTCTGTTGTTCGTCTGTTCACCTTCATTTCTCTGGACTTTAATGACAGCCATCGCAGATAAAGAATAGTCGATCAAGAACTGACCACAAGCGCAGTGATCGACCTTGTCGTTGAAACCCAGTCGAAACAGCTGGAAATATAATTACTATAGTCGACCAATGTAAGACCGAATTCCTTGAGCTCCACCACGGTGTTACGGAATAAGCTTGCCTGAACATCTAACACAATTGGACTCCCACAGAAACAATGGCCGATTTCTGTTCACAAACTCACCTTGAATTTTCTATCCACTTCGAGAAATTTCCGTTCACGTGGTTGGAATGTACGAAGAACGGCTCTAACCTATGAGCGGGTGCTGTTTTTTTTTCGGGAAAATATGACGGACTTATGAATGCGGGTAAGGAAACCTTACCGGATTCCAAATCAAATTCATCTCCAACAGAATATCGCCTCGCACACGTGCAGTCAACTTCCTGTTCTTCAATGCGTACCAATGCCTCTCAGAGTTTTTGATCTTAGAAAGTCCGAATTCATTAATTGATGACGCTAGCCTCAGTGAAAATGTGAGGCAGTCGACATTTTATGTGAAAACCTTACCGAGTACAGCGGTATAGAGACCTTGCCGAGAAACTCGAACTTGTTGTTTGGATCTTCATCATAGACGGTCACTTCCAAACAAGTATGAATATCCTTCACAAAGCTGGAATAAAGAGTACAGACTGGATTTATTTTTAGTTACAAAACCATAAGATCAGCACGGCTGTCACGTCCAACTTCTTCGCAGTTGGGCCTAGCTCCAGCCCCAGCTGGGATGGGATGGCAACTTCTTGACCACAAATGCATTTCAATCCCCCCTCTCTCACAAATTGTTTGGGTAAGAAATTCAGGGCGTGTACGTCTCAAGTTCATGTTGTTCATGCGAATTATATCCTAAAGGTGCTTGTCAGCGAAGGAGCGCTTGGTCCCGCAACGCAGTTATAGTATACGGCGTTCCATGGTCAGTCACGCCTTCCTCGGCCTTACCGAACGGTCGTCCAGAGCAGCTATCAATGCCTAAACTCCAAACCGCGCGGAGTGGCGTCCTGCCTGCACCCGACAACTTAACAGTATGCTACAACCGCCGACGTCAGACACCGTTCAATCGTTCATTGCCATCAAAGGCTGACCTTGCCTCCAATCCTTAACGAGAATCAAGACAATCGATTCCAGATGATCTTCAGGCTCTCGGCCAAGTCACTGTACAGGGTCCGTAGTAAACCCCTAGTCCGCCTGTTTGAGTCATGATAACTGTTGAGATGGCTGCCGATTGTCAACGTGCGGACACGCACATTGAACAATAGCAGGCAGATAGACCGACGGAGTACCTGTTGGGGCCCTAACTCAGGCTGCGGTCAGATGGACTCAACAAATGATTCTCAAACTAGCGTACTGCGAAGTAGCACTGCTATTCAAAATGAACTCCAGCTCGAACATAATGTTACAAATAACAACATACGACTCGGGATGAAATTTGGCGAAACGCGAAATTGCAACTTTTTGTAGCACTGCGTCACGCAAGTGTACTAGCTTGGGTGGGAACTCGTTCGCTCTGAAATTTGCGCGAACCGGGTTCGAACCTTGGTCGATTGCGTTGCAGCGTACATAGTCCCCACTGCGGCATTTTCCTTGTTGACACCATTCTCTGGCGAGCATAGAGCTAGTTACGCGCTGCGCAGAAACTTCACCCTCCACGTGTAATGCTGCTTGAATTGTGAATCGTTTACCCCTAAGCGAGGCCGCTCGGACATTGAGCGCGACCCATTCTCAATTTATAAAACAGTTCTGCCCCCACACAGCAGTCTGCTCATTGATTGTTCGATGTCTCATCAGCTGATAGAGCATTTCAGCAGGACAAATCAACGAAGGTGATCCCAGCTATTTACTCGGCTGATGGGGTTCACTACATGCTCATTGTCAGTACACATTGTACGGGCGAGAGTACATGTACCATAGACGGTACTGCCGAATTATATCACTATTCCAACATACTATGAGTTTATTGAGATTATTACTGAATTACGAAGATTTTCTAATGTCTGATGCTCAAGGAAAGTCATCTGACGATCAGGAAATTGGGCAATTGAAGTTCGTTTTGACCCCTTCTCTTGGCGAAACACCGAAAACGTCATGAAATTGTATAATAATGCTCAAAACCCTGACAGCACATTAGGAACCAGAATAATTCCCAAAACACATTTACGGATGCCAGAGGGACTCACAATGTGAACAGCTTGTTCCACTCCGGGTTGAGAGTCTTGTACTCGGTATGCGTTTGCAACCGCGTGTTCACCAGCTCAAGAACTGCAAATGGGTCACTCTTGCCTCCGAGATCCTTCGCAACCAGATCCTCTGCTCGGAACACTAAACGGTACTGCTACGTGAGTATAAGGGGCAATGACATCAGACCTACTATGTATAACGCCTACCTTTGACGGTCAGTTGACCAACGTCCTTCATGTCTTCCAACGTGTGGAATAGGTCCTTTAACACGAAAGTAAGTGAGAGAGAATTATATAAAAGCAGAAATTTTGATCACTCACATATCGCTCGGCAACGACGCTCTGCTGTTCAGTGAGCAAATTAGACTCGGCTAGATCTACAACAGAGTCCTTGGACTGGCTGCCAGATACGGTGATGAGCAACTGTATGGCGCTTGAGGTGTCTTCCAGACTGTACCACTTCTCGATGGTTTGATCACGAGGAAACAAATGCAGATCAACTGCAATCCTACAGAAAATCATACACGGATGAACTCATTAGATGTCAGCTCTGACTTCGAGTCAATTGTTACCTTCCCAGTTTGGTAGCCGTACGCTTATCCTGACACATCACTTCTAGAGTTTCGGAACCGAGCTCATAAATGTGCAGGTCGAACTGCTCAATCCATTTGGGGTCATGCGTTCGACTGCATACCTGAACCGCAGGCCAAGGCGTATTTGATAAATTATGCACTCTGACGATCCACAAAACCCCACCTTGCTCTTGTACTTCTCGCAGCCGAGCTTGAACTTGCAGTAGACGTCTGGTGGCGGATTTTCATTATACCCGACGCTCAGATTTCTGCCCGCTACCAAAACCACATTCACCACCGAAACCCAATTTTGTACAACTGAAATTAACTGCTACACATTTCTACTGGTACCAGGTTTCACGACAGCACAAATAAAAAAAGCAAATGATTACATTTTTCCTTCTTCTTTACTACTTCCGAAAGGACACCTCGCACCGATCGTTGCACGAACTGTAAGATGAAAAAGTCTGGGAGTTCAAATCAACATGAAACTTGCTGAGATACAGCACCTTCTATCTACTCTCATTCTTCCCCTCCCCAATCCCTATCATTCCTTATCTTTCAAACTCTAAAACTTCCCTTTTGCTCTAACAAACACTTGCTAATCCCTCTCTCACTCAGTCGCTCACACTACCTCCCACCTTCGTTTTCTGCCTCTCTCTCTCCCCTTCTTCTATCCGCTCTCCCGTAATCGTTCTCATGCTCTCTCGTTGATCTGTGTCTCCCTCATCCTCAACATCTTATTCACAAGCTCTTTCTCGCTCTCTCTCTCTCTCTCTCTCTCGCGTTATTTTCGCTTCTGTCCCTCTCTTTCTTACCCTCGCCCATCCTCAAGCACTATCCTACTACCCTTTCATCTATGCCCTTAACACACCCTTCCTCTCAACCTTCACCTTATCCATAGGATAGCCGCATTCATCCCTCCTTTTCCTCAATACCACCTTTTTCTCGCCTTTTCTCCTCTCCTGTTCTCTTTCCCGCCTAAAGTCTTCCTCTTCCTCTCTCTTTATTGAACCCCTGTATCCCTCTCCATACCTCATTCCATCCAACCTCCCTCCTCCCGTTCTATCTTCCTCTCCTTCTCTCTTCCCCACCTATTCCGTCATCCTCTCTACCTACCTCCCACAACCTTCCTCTCTCTCTAGTGCTCTCTACATCCCTATCCCTCGCCATGTCTCCTCATCACCCTTTCCTAACTTCTCTCCCAGACTTTACCCTTGCTACCTCTCTCACATCCTTCGATTCTCCTTTCACCTCCTGTTATGCGCTCTCTTTCTCTCTTGACCAATCTTTTCTCACTCTCCCGCTCACCGTTCTTCTCATCGATGATCCACTCACCTCTTCCATATTCCTCACCTTTCTTTCGAACCCCAACACTCTCTTCCTCACTGTCTTTGTCCCTTTCTCTTCTCCTCACCTTCCTATTCCTCCTCTCCAACGCCCACATTTCTTGACACCCCCTCACCCGTTCCGCCCTTACCTGTCACCCTCACTCTCCTAAATCTCCGTTCTACTCTTTAACAAAATCTTCACCTCATTTTCCCTCTTTGTTTCATCCTCCCTCTCAATTTCATCCAACTTGTGTCCGCCCTCTACCTTACTTTCCCTTTCTTAACTTCTCTCTCCTCATCTCTCCCACAACATTCGCCTTCTCGCTTCCTTACACTCACCTTATCATACTCCTTAACACTCGCACTCCTTCTATCCCTCTATCACTAACCTTTTCGCTTGTACACTTTCCGATTCGTCCTCTCTCACATTCCCCAGTCTTACAGTTTCCACTTTTCACTACCTACTTACATATCACTTCTCCCTCCTCTCTCACTCACCTTCTTCCTTCTGCACCCTATAGGCGGTGAATTCCACCGTGAAGTCTATGATTTTCTGTTCCGGTACTACTAGAGTTCGGATGGCTTTCAAAATGTTGTCATCAGCTCTTCGTAGGTAGGACTGCCGTTCTCAAATCCCATAAAACTCCATAGCAGCTCCTCAAAGGGACAAATACGGGAAATTGTCACACCTCCACTTGCTTCCCCTCGCTGCTTCGTCCTCTTATCAAGCATTCCTCTCACCTGCTTTTTCCCTCGCTCTCCGAAGCCGCTCCCCATTTACCCACAAAAAGAAGAAACATTTCGATCACAGTACCATTACCAAAAAAAAATTCAAACATGCCAGCGAGAAGGGTAAACTTCAGTCCCCACCTCGTCCTTCTCGCCACCTGTAAGTGGTACAACTGTGATTGTGAATGCAATAGTTCCTAGTTCTTCATCTGGTGGTGCAGCCTCATCAGCTAGTGCGATAACCTTCTCCACCGGCCTGAAAGACACTGGCACTAGTATCTCTTAACAAGACTCACACACCCAATTTTTGAAATTCCATAAGAAAATCATTAGAATTACAGAGGCAGTTGCTCTGCTCCAGCTAACCTACCACGCAGTCGCGGCTCCGCTTGCTACATTTGAGACCCTGCGGCTGTTTAGCCACGCAAGCGATAGCACGTCATCCTATATAGGTTGATTGAACCGGGGTATAAAAATAACAAAAACTCACTGAAACCATTTGATTTGGCTTATGTCCACGCTGGCTGAGCCCATGAAGTCGTCAGTACAGAAGCGATCAAAGTCGAAGACCTTAAAAACTGATTTCATACCTCACCTGTGAAATTTCGACAAAAAATGAATCACTTACCTCAATAAAGATTGGTGACGTCATGTCGTCTGCCAACATCTGAAACTCCTCATCCCATATTGGATTCAGATTTTTGAAAATCGTACTGCTCTTGTACACAATACGATCCTTGTACTTGAATTTCACATACGGATCACTACTACCTGGAAAGATGAAACGTCAGCATGCTTTTTTTCTTATAGTGTCTCATCAACACTCAATTTCTATCTCACCTCATCTTCCTCCTTTTCTTTCTTCCTGCTGCTCCTTTCCCTTGTCTCCTTCCCTCAAGCAACCTCGCAATCTTTTCTTCTGTCTACCTCTCACCGCATCGCCGATTCTCTCTCACCTTCCCTATCGCCGCTCTCTTCCTTATCACCGCTCACCGTCCCTTCTGGCCACGTCTCAATCTCATCCTCACAGCCACTTTCTCTCACTATTCCGCTCTCACTCTTGATTCCCCTCACCCAGTCTCCACAGAGCTCTGCTCCTCCCCTCCCTTTTTCCGACCCTTGATCTTGTTCGCCCTCGATTTCAACCTATCTTTTACACTCCCTATTGTTTGTTATCTCTCTTGTTCGTCCTCTCTCTTCCTCTATCTCTCCCGCACTGTCCCTCCTCTCGCGCCTTCATCCAGCTTCACTCATTCTCAAACTCCTAGCCTTTTCCTCACTCACGGTCAGCCTGTCTAACTTTGTCTCTACCGTCCTCCAGTTCACACTCTCGCCTGTCCTCCCCTCTCTCACCGCTTCTCACTTCCTATTTTTCACCCTCCGCTCCTCGCACTTTTCCGTTCACCTTTTCTTCCACATTCTTCCTTGCCTTCACTCTCACACTCTCCCTATCTCACAAACACTTCACACCTCTCACCCCTTCTCTCTATCTATAATTCTCTCCTGCATAGCCCAATCAGTCTCAAGACCTTTATCCCTCTCTCTCTATAATCAAGTCTCTCATCCTCTGTCTCAACACCTAACTCCCTAATCCTCTGTCTTTGTCTTCCTCTCTCGATACTCACTCTTACTAATACATTCTTTCAGCACACCTCTTTCACTTGATCTCGCCCCTGTATCTCACTCTATCTCAAACCCTTTGTGGAAGCTCTCTTACACCCTCTCTGATTCTCTCCCTCAACATTTTTCTGTTTTATTCTCGATCTTAATATATCTCTTCTGCAATTCTCTCTGATCCTCCCTCATCATCTTACATGGGAAGCGTACGCCGCGTCATTGAGGTCAGGATTGCGCATCTTTGGGGGGGGGGGCGAGCGCGATTTGTGGACAGTGCGTAGCTCTCAATAGGAGATGTACTACGCGAATGAGTAATGACAGTGAGAAGCGTTTGGTTAGGAGCGTGCCCTGAGTCTTGGGCGCTATTCATACTCCTCAACGCTGTTCATACTCAGACGCGGCAAGCGCGTGACGCGCTAGCGTGGCGTGGGAGTATGACTGGCTTAACGCCACACCCGCGCAGCACGCGCGTGACGTCAGCACGCACTTTTTTATCATTTTCATGATTATTCCATTATCGATTCCATTCCGTTGTATGACAATTGATTCCATTACTATCCTCTGATATCGTAACGGTGAACGCGTGTACAGAATTTGCTTGTTTGGAAAAGTTAACGCCCACTTTTCTCCGCTCTGCCATTTGATGAGTATGAATAGCGCTTTGGTGAAGTGAGTGGCGCTTGGTAACAAGAATGCGACGCGTTTTTGAAAACGAGTAGCGCACCATTCGCTGGATGCTGAAGAATGAAAATGATCAGTCCAAGTGAACATGTTTATCCTAATAAGCCACGTGTTCTCGACCATCTTATCAAGCTACGTTGTGATACTTATCACACTGTTAAGACTTGTCATCGTGTATGAAACAAGAATGAGCCGTTTGGATCCCCGAAGCTGTATACCGTTCCTCCCTTACTCCTGCTCTCTCTCTCATCCTTTCGCTCAAGACTCCTCTCAAATTGTTTCCGATTCTCTATAACAACTATACAACAATTCTCCTCCACTCTCTCATCCTTCTCTCACCTCCTCTCTTACCCCCTTCCTTCCTATCTCTCTCCCTTCGTCACCAACTCTTACCCCTCCTCTCCCCACCTCCACAATTCGCCATATAGTTCTTTGCTGCTGATTCGTCCACACAATCCCTCCTGAACCTCTCCTACCCTCTTTAATACTTTCTTTCTTCTCTCTACCACCATCCCTCTCACCACTCTAACACTCCTCTCTCCTTTCCCACCCCACCAATTCTCGTAAAGGCTTTCAGACCAACCGGAAGCGTCCCGAATCGCCAGATTACTCCCTCCTTTCAATCGAATCTTCACCAAAAGTGATACATAATTGACCGCCTCCTCATCCTTCTCGTTCAGATCAGAGGGCTGCAAGAACAAAGTTCATATTATTCACAATCGATTTTCACGCTAAGGTTTAAAAAAAATAAAACATAATATGCCCAATGAAAAAATAATATAAATATCACATTTCAAAAAAGCGCCTCTAAAAGGCACCTCTGATAGTCTAGCATAATGATTTCTATTAGTCTTCACCAATGATGTATCAGAATAACTGCGACTTGATTCCTTGCGGCTTTGACTGTCAGCCTTCTTTGAACTTTCGCGCTGAAAATCGACGTCTGGCATTTCACAAAAAACATATGTGGAACGCATTTAGACTTTCAATTGTGCCATTATTATCAGACAGGCCCCACCTCTTCGATAAGCGGCTGAGAGTCAAGTGATGATCGGCTTAGGAATCTTCTAAGCTTGCTGGGCATGTGCAAATCCTGTAGAAAGCCTATTTAGGGACTTTCCAAAACGAACACACCCGAGAAAAGCCATCAGTTGTTCAGAGAAGATTAATATAACAGAGAAAGTCGAGACATTCGAGCGAAATCAAGCCAAAGGATGGAAGCTCGTTCACACACTCGTTTATGTGTTCCGCCAGACAGCTGCCGTTTGAAAACTGGATTCGTTGCCCCGGGACGTCGGCCGTTTATACCGAAACGTCGCTCATTAGCAATTTCTTGAAGGACTTGTTTTGTACAAAGACAAATTACGTTTGCCCTCAGACTAAGGCAGGCCAAAGAGGTCTCACGAAACCCATCTACGAGTGTGTGCTAATTCAAGGAGCCTAACGTAATCTTGCGATACCCTATAGCGGAGCAGGTAGCGGTGATGCCAGAGAGGTTTTTCCGAATACAGGAAACTGGAACGGAAATAGAATTCCCCTCGCAAATCGTAAACAAAGAGTGTTGGAGAGACAGGAACAAAGAGTGTTGGAGGGACAGGAATAACAAGAAATGAAAAGAAAAAATCGCAAAAATGGGAACAGCAAAGAAAACAATCATTTTTTCCTTTTATTCCTTCGTGTTTCCGTGGAAGATCAGAGAAAGATCAGAAACACTTTTTTGGAAAACAACCCTGTAAATAGTCCCTAGAAACGGAAGAGGGCGATTGTTTGGTTGCTCATTTCCACTAAGTATACTGTTGGTTGCACCACGATCGAGGGCAAGGCTGCAGTTTTCTCTTGAGTTTCGATGAAAAAACATCAGAAATGTTCAAAAACGGTGAGCTTTCCCCCACACACGAACATTATCAATATACCAAAAGTCTTTATAATGGATACATGAACGGAGAATGAATAATAACGAAAAGAAATAAATTTTTCTCGGTTATTTCCATTTTTGTCGTTTTTCTTTTTTTTGTTATTCCTGCGTGTATCTATGATGAAACATAAGGTATATTGATAAAGTTTGAGTGTGCGGGTAGACTCTTAATTTTTGAACATTTTCGGTGTTTTATCGTCAAAACTCTGCAGAAAATTACACATTTGACGTCAATTATCGTGCAACCTACTGTATGCTTAGTGGAAAGACGCAACCGCACAGCCGCCCTTCTCCGTCGCCATGGACTGTATGAACTACTCCCTGTTGAGAATCCATGTTGGAGGTAAGTACATATGCTTGGAACAGATGATGTCCAACTATCCTAGTGGTCGAATATGCAAAACTCCAAAAAAAACACGTATAAATCAGACTGTCCTTCTGGGAAGGCCTTCCGCCAGCTGTCTTACTTGTGAATCACAACAAGTTGCAGAGACCGTTTGCCACTAAATTTGTAGCAGTTAAAGGCACAGTCCAACCTCAGAATCGTTTCCCTGGTTTCCTCACTGTCTTGAGAACGGTCCCACGCTGATTCCAATGATGTCTCTGGCAACGTAAATGACCCCCTAGGAACGGAGTTATGGCCCCTTGAAAACTGAGCTGCGAAAGCATTGTGGACGAGTTTTCCGAGGCTTGTAGCTTCCGTCATTTGCAACCAATGACTGCGAGCCAGCCTGAGTAAAGAGAGAGGTCGAGAATGAAGGGGAGAACGGGGATTTGGATTGGAAACCGTCGCTCATCTTGCCACTAATGAACTCGAAAGATCGTAAAAGGGGCGTGCCAAAGTGGCTTCCGGATGTGGGCACCCCAGGGTGGCTTCCTCCTATTATTCGCTTATTCCGAGGAACTGAGAGGTCGCACTTGGCAGGTGCTATATACGTTGGGTCTACTTCACAATTATATTGAAATCTCAGATTTCGTTTCTGAGCTTGCACTGTGCCTTTAGAGGCAGTGTTCACCAAGAAAAAATTGCCCGCATCTGGCAAAAACGCAGTCCTCGGGTCATTCTAAGAGCCGTGAGAACGGAAGTACGACAAAAAACTGCCAGGAAGTGGGTGAAAATCTCGCGGACCAGCCGGCCCATTAGATCATCCCGCCCACGTCATATGACAATTGTCCAGCGTTTGTTCCAACAGAGGAACAGTACCGAAATTTTCAATACTATTTATCGCGTAAGATACTAGCATTCAGGCATGTGCATTGGATCATCTATTTTTGAAGAATTTTTGCAAAGAAGCAGAAAAGAAAGTTACTTACCTAAGGATTTTATGCGCTAAACCATTTCCGAGGTTAGGTTTGATATTTCGTCCGCAGTCCCCCGAACAGGCGTAATTGAATATTTCAAAGGTTTCTTCAGACAGTTTTCTTTTGATATTTGAGAACAGTTCTTTGGGGATTGTCGTGAACACTGCCTTTAAAGGCACAGGACACCCAAAAAATTAATTTTTAGATTTCATGCTAATCTTGGAGAGAGTCACACGCTGATCACAGTGGTACCTCTGAAATTGTCCAGGGCCCCCTTTGAACGGAGTTATGACTCACCAAGGATGCCTAGATTTTGAGGGTAAAAAATTAATGGACGAGTTTTCTCAAGCCTGTATTTCTCTTCATTCGCAATCTTTGCGCGAGAGCGAGCTAGGATAAGGAGACAGCCCGGCAGTGGACTGAAAAACGACGACTTGTTGAAAATTCATCCATCCATTTAGCCGCTATCGAGCTCGGAAATTTGTTAGGGGTCTGGCCTGTGGTGGTCGCCTATATCTCGCTTATTTGGAGGAATTGAGATCTCGCGTTTGGCACGTGTTATACACGAGAGGTCTTCTACACAAATACATGTAAATCTCAAAATTCATATCTGAAGGTGTACTGTGCCTTTAAGTGGGCCTAAATCAGTACGCTTGAAAACTAGCCGAAATGGCGGTATTAAATCAATCAATTTGGACGAGTTTGTATTGAGGAGCGGAGACTGCATGTTTTGTCAGCTCAAAGAGGCTCGAATGCGATCATTTTAAAGAGTGTTTGAAACTTGCAAAGACGTGAGCGTTCTACTAGGAGCTAGACGACCCAGTTGAGGTCCCACAATTTGCCAAACGTCTATGCTGCATAAAGCTCACAAAAGATTTTCTCAACTTTTTTCACGGTTCCGGGTATAGTTAGAGATTTATTATTTCAAATGATTTTGCACTTGATCGATTCTATCCGGACGACTTCATTGGATCAGCCTCAAGCAATCTTATCGAAACTGACCTTCGAGGTGGTCTCTGCTCGAAGAGGCAATGTAACTGGAGTAGAAACAGGAGGAAATTGAGCCAACATACGATTCAGACAGAGCGCAGGAGAGAATGAAAGGCGTCAAAACAACAGAAATCGCTTTAACAAAAAGTAAGTCAACGCCCAGCGCCTTATCAGTGGAGTCAGTTTCAATGCTTTCAAAAAAGTCCGATCCGTCTTAAAGGCAGGGTTCGCGATAAAATCGGTTGTTGTGCTAATCCCATGAAAAGGTAGGTCTGGGCATCACAAAAAAGAAAATAAGTAAAAAATTTATTAAAAAACGCTCAGGAACAAGTTATTGCTTGGTGTCCTCCCGCCTCCAATTATCGGGATTTCTATAAAAGCCTGTTTTGTTAACTTTTATTTTGCTTCTAAAGTAATTTCTGAGCACTTCTGGAGACTACTGACTACTTTAAAAACAAAATAAAAGGCGGATAAACAAGCATTAACGAAATCATCGTTAATTAGGAGGCCGGCCGACACCAGTAATTAGCCGTTATACCTTGTTTTTGTGCGTTTTTCCCGAAAAATTCCGGGTTTTTTCACTTATTTTTACTTTTTTGATGACCAAATCTACATTCTCATGAAGAAAGCTCAAAAATCGTTTTTATCGCGAACCCTGCCTTTAAGTCGTCATTTCCAGAATAGAACACTAATGGCAGCATAAACGCCTAAAAATGATATCGATTTAATGAAATAACTTGAAGGTATGAAGTAACAACTGCTTGTGTTTTGTATTGGAATTATTGTGGACGAGTTACACCGCAGCATACAGGCTCGAGTAAAATAGCGACGCTAGTAAGAAAATGGTTGAGATAGCGAAGCCACTACGGTCTTACAGCCTGTACTAGAGCGCTTACGGCGTTGGAAGCATCAAAATTAGTCAGAGTAACCGTTTTAGATCAATCAATTTGGACGAGTTTGAACGTAGGGGCGGGAACGGTAAAGGAAAGAGGCGGAGACTGCATGTATCGCTTGCAGAATAAGGCTCAAATACGATCAATTTGACTCATTTTGGACGCTTCCAACGACGTGAGCGTTCTATAAGAAGCAGTGAGACCAACTTGAGGACCTTACTTCAACCTTCTTTTTTTTTCAAAAAGGGTGAGCTGCCTTGGACGATAACACCCTCCTCCTAAATTTGAGAGGCAAAAAAGTTCGGTGAACGCTTTTTCGACGTAAACAGCTTCAACAATCCTCTGTCGGAATCATTTTTATAGCAGCTAGGAGAATAAGTTCTCAGCGAATGAAGCAGAAAACAGCTGATTGCCAAGGCAGAGCACAAGCATAATAATAAGGTCGAGTTTGGACCACTTCATTGAGCAATAAACATGTGGTAGGAGGGTCAACCAAGGCTGGCTGCATTCCTCTGAAATAACAAGCAGCCCCAGGAAGAAACTGGACTTGCAGAGAGTCTCTGCAAAACAACTATCTATTTCGAAAATTTTTAAATTATGCATGCAATATTTTCATCATTCGCCGAGCTGTCGTTGATGTAATGGCAATAGCCTCCGTTTATGATAGATTCGACGGGCGATATGCATAAATATCCAGAAATTCCATTGCGAAAGTCCTAAAAGACCGCGAGATGCGGAGAAAAATAGCTTCTCAAGACATTCAGATGTGTGTAAAGTCGTTCAAAACGCCAGAACATGTGTGGAAATGTGTGTCCACGCAGATCTAGACCTCAATCCAGCCGATGGGATTCTTCCTAGGTGAACAACGCAAATCTAATTTGACGTTGTTCACTTCCTCTCTCTAATTACCAACTATTAGCAAGAGGTCTAGCAGCTGCTGCAAATGGAAAGCAGGAAAAAGTGAGAAAAAAAGACACCTAAGAAAAAAGTTAGCAATTCACAATGTATATATCGAAATCGTGAGGGCACCTCCAAGCCAAAGCGATTTGAAGTCAGCATACCCTCTATATCGGAGTAAAAATTACGGCCGCTGAAAGCGTGCGTGTGCGCGCGTATGCTGGCCCTCCTTTCTTCCGCACAAGCACGCAAAGGAAAAAACTAAATTTGCATCCAAAATAGAGTTTACACGGTCGAAGAAGTCGGATCGCGCTAGAATGTTCCGTTGGAAGCGTCGAAAGCGGGCTGGATAACCCTATCCTCTGGTGGAAATTGCCGCGACAGTGCCGGGATAGTGCCGCTTTGGCGACTCCTATCACCGAAGCGGCACGAGAGCGGAACCATAGCGGTAATGCCGTAGGGGCTACGCGATGAGTTATTACACAACGGTCGAAGAGCATCACCGCTGAGCCGGCGCGGTTCTAACACGGAACGGCTGCGGTACTATCGCGGCGATTTCGCAGCGTTGTCCAGGCTCACTGCACTGCAACATAATCGTCTGGGCGCGGTGATGATCGTGGATTCGCCGCAGTGCTACCGCGGAGCTATCGCGACAGATTCGAGTGTCGCGGTATCTTCCCGGCACTGTCGCGGAAAGTTTCCCCTGGGTCTGAGCGATCTTAAGCCACCAAAGAAATCGTACTCCGCCCATTTATTCTCCACACTTCGCCCCTGAATAGGAACACCCCAACCTCAATTGGAACACCTCAACAGAGCCCTTACGTCTTTGAAAGCGTAAAAATGAGCACATACGACCGTGTCCAACCTTGGTAGTATCTGCTCCTTTTTTACGCTTCCAACGACGTAAGCGTTCCTACACAGGTCGCAGGATCCTGATAAAGTGACTATCTCAACTAGTTTTGCGAGCGTAATCCTCCTATTTCAAAGATAGCCTTACTCAGGACCATTTCATGCGTATGCTTCTCTTTCTTGCCCACACTCTCTCTCTCTATGTCTGTCCCCTCGCTCCGCATACGCACGCGGAAGAACAAAGTAATATTTGCTCTTAAGTGTGAGGTATGCTGCCTATAAAGCGGCGTTCAGAGTTTCCGCGGGCAACGCTAAGACATATGCCAGGGCGACATCTTTTGGCACGCGCAAAGGGTGGGCGACGACGCGCAATTGAGTAGCTCCGCTGCATTGCAAGGCGACGCAATGGACGTCGCGCGACGGCAAAATACGCGTCTTTTCAAATGTATCGCGCCTCGTGAACACCAAGCGATGATGCGACGAGACGTCGCTTAATCAATACGTACGCTAAATGACACACCGCGAATGAACTCTGAACACAACCTAAGGTGGAAAAAAAGGCAGAAAGGGCAAGCAAACGAGACGTGGAGGCACGCTGAGTATAACAGAGGCGCAGGTTTCTTGATAGATTACACAGCGTGGAAGCCGACAAGAGGCAGTTCGGCTGGCTGGATGCGAGGCGCACATCGCTTCAGGGACAAAGTGAAGGCAGCGACATTCAGTCGCGCGCAGCGCATTTCGCCGGCCGTACTGCTCCTTGTCGGCTCCCAAAACTGTGTATTCAATCAACAATCACAGGCGCAGAGAAGCACCGGTCCAGCCCATCCCCCTTTCATCAAACCAGCTGACTGAAGATGTGAAACAGTTCAAAACGCGTGCGGCCGCGTGCGTCCATAGAGGGCCGTAGGCATTTCGCTTCGATATAGGCTATCCGCGGCTAATTCCCTTTTTCTAGGCCGGAATCGTCACCATGCCGACCCTGGGTTCGTCGAGTATGGTTGGGTTGAGCGCGAGAATTCCACACGCTATACCACATTCAATTCTGGGATAGGAAGCCTTATCTAGAACAAATGTCTGCATTGAATATTCATTTTGGGCAAGGTGTAGAAATCGATGAAATCGAGCTGTTCCTATGTCGTTGCTTGACGTGGGCCAATGAAGGAAACGTCAGTGGTCAAACCTCATCTTGATTAGGGCCTTAAAGAGGATGAAACGAAACCTTCTTTGAATTCCCGCACACAATTAGCAAATTGTGACGAGTCTCTAAAACGAGGAGGTTTTTCTGAGAAAAAAACACCGAAACTCTGGTAAGCTGGACACAGGCATTGATGAAGCCACGGAATGCATGTGGAAGCGGGCGGAGCCGTTTGGTATTCTTCATTCGCATGTTAATTGCCCAGGCAAATTTCTCTCAAATGACTCCACGCAGGATCTATTGATTGCTCATTGCCTTACAGGTTAATAATTATATGATGATAGATATCAAGCAAAACTGCCCTAAGAAAGTGCACTAGTAGGCTCTATACTGCTGCAAACTGGCTATGAAATTCAGGCTTCTACAAAAAATACCACAGGCGATACGTAGATGCATAAGAGTATAATATCTTGCGTCACGTGGTAGCAAATTCAGAAAAACCGAGAAAAATAAGGCTATAGAGGTCAGATTCGGAAGCCTGAGCAGGATTGATTGAGATTGTTTACGGTCTGGCAATGTAGATCATCGGAATTGGTTTTCGGTTTTTTTCTGGCAAAATGATATCTCTAAAATCGTACAAAAGCACTTGCGAGCGGAGTTATGACCCCTCTGAAATTGAGCAGTGGAAGTATGATGGACGAGTTGTCCGAGGCTTGTGAATTCCGTCCTTCGCAACCGATTTATGCTAGCGACTAACGAACTTGATTCAAGAGAGGGGCTTAGAATGAAGGGAAGGACGAAGCTTCTGATCGAAAACGATTGCTCGTTTCGCTACTCTTGAGATCGAAAGCCGGTCCTAGGGGCATGCCAGAGTGGAGTCTCGCTGTGGGCGGGAAATGACGGCTTCTTCCTAAACCTTGCTTACAAGGGAAGTATACAAAGCGTAGGTCGGATCTGCCAAAACGACTAGTATCGTTAGTATCTCTTCTGGCTCTATAGTAAAAATGCGCAGTATCCCGCCCCGAGCTGCAGGTTCAAAAAAGTTATGAGCGTTTTCTAAGCCTCGCGAAAAGTAAAGGGGACCCATCAGGCATTTTTTTGCGAGTTTCAAAAATCCGAGTTTGTCGGATTTAGCCCAAAACTTGTATGCAGGGGTAATCTAGGGTGAGGAACACGAATCTGAAGTCCATTTGTCGAAATATTGAGGTTTACTGTAGGTTACGATAGGTAACATGTCATTTAGGGGTCAAAACCCACCTTAGTATTCTGGAAATCGACAAACGGACGTTAAATTCGTATTCTCCACCCCGAATAACCCCCGTATACAAATTTTGAGTAAAATCTGAGATTTTGACCAAACTACCGTATACCCACCGTAATCTAACGTAATCTGCAAAAAATCGATAAACGGACTCCAGATTCGCGTTTAGCACTCTAAATAACCCTCAGCAACTGATTTTGAGACATATCTATCGTAGAAAACTGGAAATCTCGAAAGTGGCGTTTTTCCCTCGAAGTTTTCCCCGTTTGGGAAGCTTCAAACGAAATGAGCCGAAAACTTTTGCAAATCGACTAATAAATCACAGAATCGTGATCAGCGCCCCAAAAAACCCCCTTCGGAGAATTTTAAGTCAAGTCTGGAACATTTTTCTAAAACGCTTCCAGAGAACTCAATTAGTATAAATAAGCGCCCAACCGAAAATCCGTGCAAGTCCAAAACGCTATCAGTCTGGACAAAGTACGGAAAATGTTCGTTCACCCAAAATTTGCTCAGGGTGGTAGTTTTGGGTGCTGAACACATTTATGAGGTCCGTTTCCGGATTTTTCGAAGAATAACGCGCTTTTTGGAAGGTACAAAAAGCACAAAAAATGAGCTTTTTAAGCTTGTAACTTCTTGGAACCTGCGGCTCGCGGCGGAATATTGCGCAGTTTTACTATTGAGCCACAAGAGATACTAACGACAGTAGTCGTTTTGGCAGATCAGACCTACGCTTTGTATACTTTCCTTGTAAGCCATATCTCGAGGCTCTCATGGATCAGTGGACCATTTTTACTGACATGTATGAGATCCATATGTCTACGAATGAGCGAAGCATAAGTAGCAACGTTAGGTCACAATCCCAGGAAGGGAATCAAGTCAGCACATTTTCTGAAGAGTATTCTAACTAAACATGTACATAGAGGTGAAATCAAGTAGAATACTTACATACAGTCCACTTGTAGATTTCAGTCTGGTGATTGGACGGGGCTGCGAGAGTAGATCGTCGCGCGCAATTGAAACCCCACTGGCCAGTGCCGTCACGAAGGCAGCACGGCCCGCCGTTATGGTCACGGCTTGTTCATTCACTAGACTAAGGCAGGGATCATACTTCTCGCGACCAGTGACAGCAACAATGCATACCAGGCATATCGATTTTCGGTCGGTATGCAAGGCGTCGCGACGTTCGCCGCTGGAGGTACCTATGACCCGGGCCTTAATTACACAAGGAGACCATATTTAAAACGCAGATAAAAAATCAATGAGAAACAAAAATGTCTTCAGAGAAGCTATCACTTTGCGACTGTTGGCCCTAATATGGCCGTCTCTTCGCCCATGTCATACTTACCGCATGGCGCTCACAGACCATGAAAAATATTCAGAGGAAGTAGAAGAATTAAGTATGCAAAGCCTCACACGATATCAAATCGAAAAAAAATCATAAAAAACTGCAATACTTCCTGATCAACAGAGGGTGTGTCCATGAAAATCGGGTCTTCACCGTCTAGATACCCAGGAAATCCCGAGAAAACTTTTCCAAAAATTCCAGCAGATTCTAGCAAAAAAAGGCAGATAAATTTATTCGCTTATGATAATCCTAGTGCAGTTCAAACTTTCCAATGGACAATGATATTTTTCCATTAGTTTGTTAAATATTTTCAATAGAACCTCACTTCATGGAAAAAAACAATATAAAAAATAGGGAAAACTGTAAGGTAATATGTTGCTAATATGAATTATAGCCAAAATAAAAAATATTTGAAAAAAAAACGGAAAAACACAGCTCACCAAGGATGACATTTCAGCAGCCGGCAGCGCGATGATTTCCTGAATATTCACGCCATCACATAGATATAACCGCCAATGTCGGGTAAGAAAAAAGTTTATAGGTCGAAAAATTTACGTTCTAAAAGATGCTGCACATAGGATTCTACGGAAAACAGCTTCGGGAATGTCTCGTTTGAAACCCTGGACACAAAAAAACGTTTTTGCTTTATTCAATGGTTTTTTTTGGGGGGGGGGTTCTCAATTGCGGATGTTCGGAACATTACGGTTACGTTACGGTACGTATGTACACCGTAATAGGACGAGGACCCAGATTTGGGTGAAACTCTACTCAGGTAAGTTTCCTTCAGTTAATGTCACAAATCCGATGTGTTTCCTTTTGTATTAATTAATTGATATATTATTTTTGTATTTCGAACGAATACGATAGCTTACGGTAGATGTGTTGTTTAGTTACCGTAAGTCACAGTAATCTGTCGATAATCGCAGCTTTAAGCAACCACCGTAAGCCTACAGTAGGCCCTCAACAACCCAAGAAGAACCCCTTATTGGTGCCTAATCCCCAAAACAACCCAAACACAAAAACGAAAGTTGAAGAAATAAATCGATGTGGGAGTGAATCTGTCAAAACAACTCTGGATATAATCAAAAATGTGTGAACATTTTCCGCATGGAAAAAGACCTAGATCAAGCACTCAACCAGTCTTCACTTATTTCAGGATGGGGAAATGAGCGAAATGGCTGGAATTGGCAGCCAGGGCATTATTTGCCGATTATTTGCTTCAAAATGCTCCGTTTTTTTGGGATTATCTTTGGACGACTGTTTATAAGACTCGTTTATTTCGGCTGAAGTTTCGGCCATATCGTCTTCGTTGAGGCCCAAGAAGGTCAACAGCAGCCAGAAAGCGTTTTTCTTTTTCAGATTACAAGGCATTAAGCAACAAACTTTAGGATCATTCGCAGCAACTACTCAGAATAATGAAACCAAGTTACTTGTAACATAAAAGGCCGAAAACAAGTTAATTGTAACGTATATGAGCCGATGTAAGTTACTTGCGACTTATCTCAGGTCATTTAGGTTAGATGTAGCATATCGGCGGGATACTGCGTGCGATGTGCCTCCGATATGTTACATGTAATGCGAGTGACTTGAGAAAAGTCGCAAGTAACTTACATCAGCTTAGATATGTTACATGTAACTTGTTCTCGATTTCGGAAAGGGCACTGCGTGCAGTGCGCCTCCGATAAGGTGCGTGTAACTTAAATGGCACAATATAAGTCGCAAGTAACTTAAATCGGCCAAGAAAATATTTCTAAGGTTGATGTACGACGCACACGGGGGTCAGACTTACGACTGGCGTTACTGTTGGTTCCATTCCCCAAGTTTAAGATATTTGACCCCACACCAGCAGGGAAGGCCCTGCACAGCATTTTTTGCGTAGTGTGTGGTCTGAACACGCCCTCTGCGTCGTGTGTCGTCTGCGTCACGTGACGGCCACCCATAGTGAAAATTCGAATGTAAGTTACATGTAACATAAGTGTAACTTACATGTAATATAAATTCATGTTACATGTAATATAAATGTAAGTTGCATGTAATTTAAATGTAAGTTACTTGAGACATTCAAGAAAGTTACCATTATATTACAAGTGACTTGTTTTGATTTTTCTGAGTAGGGCTTGCTTCAGGCTTCCCAGGTTTCTAAAATGGTGGTTTGACAGTTGCTGGTGTGTGGCACATAGGTTCCTAAGAGATTCGAAGGATTCCAGGAGAAAAGAGCATTTTCATAGGATTGCAGCTAGAAAAAATGGTGTCCAGAAGACAATTTTTGGAGAGTTTATGAAAATACGTTCAAATTTGGCTCAAAACTGTTTTCCAGAAGTTGTTTTAGACCTCGAAAATTTGGGATGACTGTGAAACCTGTTTGAGACGACATCATTAGCTCTACTCCGAAAAATGAAATTATGTGCTTGTAACATAAATGTAACTTACTTGAATGTTTCAAGTAACTTACATGCAATGAAAATTACATTCACATTGCATGTAAGTTACACTCATGTTACATGTAACTCACATTCGTTTCCCACCATGAATGGGCATCACGCGACGCAGACCACACGCTACGCGAGAAACGCTGTGCGAGGCCTTTCCTGTCAGTGTGGGGTCAAGTGTTTCAAATATGGGTAATTGAACCGACAGTAAAATCAGTCCTAAGCCTGACCCCCGAGAGTGTGTCGTATACTCCCTTTGGAAACGCCTCTTGTCCGAATTAAGTTACTTGCGACTTAGCCTGTGCCACTCAAGTTACATGTAACATATCGGAGTTGTACTGCACGCGGTATCCCGTCGATATGCTGTATGTAACTTAAATGACCTAATATAAGTCGCAAGTAACTTACATCGGCTTAGATGTTAAATTGTTTTCCGCCTTTTATGTTACAAGTAACTTGTTTTCATTTATCTGAGGCAGTTTTATATTGGAAAATATTGACACTTATTTCTCAGCTGTATGATAAAAATAAAAAAATATGCAAATACGATTTCATGGATTTTGTCTTACCATCACTCAGAAAAACGAAAACGAGTTACTTGTAACATGAAAGGCCGGTATCAAGTTACTTGTAACTTATTTGACCCGATGTAAGTTACTTGCGACTTATCTCAGGTCACTTAAGTTACGTGCAACATATCGACGGGATACCGCGCGCGGTATGTTAAATGTAGCTTAAACGGCACAGTATAAGTCGCAAGTAACTTAAGTCGGACAAGAGGCATTACCAAGGAGAGTATATGACGCACTTCCATGCTTAGAACTGTTGTTGCTGTCGGTTCAATTACTTAACTCAGAAAAATGAAAACAAGTTACTTGTAACATGTCTGAGCCGATGTAAGTTATTTGCGACTTATCTCAGGTCATTTAAATTACATGTAACATATCGGCGGGATACTGCGTGCGGTGCGCCTCCGATATGTTACATGTATCTTCACTGACCTAAGTCGCAAGTAATTTATATCAGCTCAGGTAAAGTCGCAAGTAACTTACATCAGCTCAGTTATGTTACAAGTAACTTGTTTTCGATTTCTGATAAGACACTGTGCACTGCGCCTCCGATATGTTCCATGGAACTTAAAGGCATCGTACACGATGAAAACCATATTTGGGTTTTTGATGTTTTCGTGTTGTACTATCCCTATAGTGACTAACGGTAGCAAAACGCTCCCTCAAAAACGTCAACTTTTTGAGAAAAACCCATTTTTAGAAAGTTCATAGCAAATTTGAATTTCGCGCCGGCATCAACTTGCGAAAGTTGCAGCAGAATGCAAGGAACAGTTTTACGCTTTGTTTCCTCGGCGCAGCGTTGGAAGCAATTCATCGAGGATGCCGCTCAACTATGACTTCAGCGAAATTAAATGGGCTGCCACCTGCTCTGTCCAGTGCTGCCGGCTGCTTTCGATCGATGCCGAATTCGAAATCGAGTGGCGTGTGCGTTCCGCCCTACGACGCGTCGACGCACGATCGCCGGCAGTGACCACGGAGTTTTGTTCCTTGTAACAGCGGATCGACCCCAAGGCCGGCCCCCCAAACCCAGGAAGCCATTTTGAGGTAAGCGAATCTCCACTCAGAGACGGTTTTGTAACTCCAAACTTTCTGAGTGACATTGTCATGGCCCACTAGTCCGAATGAACGCATAAACCCAAATTCGGTTTTCATCGTGGACGATGCCTTTAAATGGCGCAATATAAAACGCAAGTAATTTGAGTCGGCCGAGATGATATTTCCAAGGGGGATGTACGACGCACTCGCGGGGTCAGGCTTACGACTGGCGTCGCTGTAGGTTCAGTTACCCAAGTTTGAGGTACTTGACCCAGCACAACATTTTTTGCGTAGTGTGTGTGGTCTGAGACACGCTCTCTGCGTCGCGTGTCGTCTGCGTCATGTGATGGCTGCCCATAGTGAAAATATTAATGTAAATTACATGTAACAACTCACATGCAATATAAATTTAAGTTACATGTAATATAAATGTATGTTACATGAAATATAAATGTATGTTACATGTAGTATAAATGTAAGGTACATGAGACATTCAAGTAAGTTACATTCATATTACGAGTGACTTGTTTTAATTTTTCTGAGAAGTTTGATTGAGGTTCTTGACCTCACTTTAGCAGGGAAGACTCCAACACCGCTTTTTGCGTAGCGTGTGGTCTGGGACACGTGCGAACGCTTTTTCGGCGTCGCATGTCGTCTGCGTCGCGTGATGGCTACCCATGGTAAAAATACAAATGTAGGTTACATGTAGCATAAGTGTAACTTACATGTAACATGAATGTAAGTTACTTGAGACATTCATGTCAGCTACATTTATATTACAAGTAACTTGTTTTCTTTTTTCTGAGCACGAGAGCCAATTAATTTGCTCACCAGGCCTGAAAAATGCAAACTTTTCTAGGTGTATCGATTTTTGAAGAAACTTAACTTTGAGTGAACAAACAATTGAATGATCGACAAAAACATACATGGAAGCTGAATCTGGCGAATTTTTCGGAAACAATGCAACTCTCTGACAACAATCCGAGTCAGGCAGCCACCAGCTTATGCTAATACAGCCATTCTACGATCTTTGAACCCCACCCGAACTTGAACAAGCATTCAAAGCGCCTAGGGCCTCCATCAGAATATTAAAAAAAAGAAAAAATAACGAAATGTAAGCAAGGAAGCCAAAAATTGTAATAAAAATAAAGGGTGAACTCAAGGATTAATAGTCAAATAGAACTCTCAAATAACCTTTCCAGTGTCTTCACATACGGTCAGGAAGTCCCTTTCGTCGATTGGCTGATCGAAATCGAACGAGCTCAGGCTCTTCGGCTTCCTGGAAAGAACTTATTCATTTCTAGCACGGAAGTGCTTCAACTTCGAGACTTAGGAGCCTCGGGGTAGCTAGGGATATGAGCTGTCTAAAGACAGTGGCAAAACAATTCATATAAATCCAAAAAAATTGAAAAATATAAATGAATAAATAAATAATTAATTAATTAAACAAAAGAATAAATAAATAAATAAATAAATAAATAAATAAATAAATAAATAAGTAAGTAAGTAAATAAATAAAAATAAATAAATAAATGAATGAATAAATAAATAAATAAGTAAATGAATAAATAAATAAATGAATAAATGAATAAATAAATAAATAAATAGTTAAACAAATAAATAAATAAAAGAATAAATAAATAAATGTTTAAATAAATAAATAAATAAATAAATAAATAAACAAATAAATAAACAAACAAAGTAAAAGTTATCGGCGTATACTGTGCTTATCTGGGTCAAATTCCGGTCCGCAATTGCGTCTCGACACGCTTTGCGGCCGCACACGCTCAAGTCAATCGAGTTTCCAGCTCCAAAACCGACCCGATATGCCTTTTTTATACAATTTTCTTCCATTTTGTTTAGTTTTCAGTTTCTAAAACCTAACTAGAGTCAACAGATCTGCAGCTGCGGCGCTGGAAACTCTCCCGATTCAAGAGCGCGCGGCCGCAAAGCGTGTCGAGACGCACCTGCGGACCGGAATTTGACCCAGATAAGCACAGTACCAATCCTCTGGGGATGCGCCACACATTCGAATCCCATTCGGAACCGTAGAGGCTCCTGAATGTGTATAGGGCCTATACAATGACTTGCGGGGGCCAGCCGATGTTCAAGTCAAGGTTTTCATCCTCCTAGACAAGACTGGTACCAAATTACCGACTCCGGAGGGATGAAGGCTTGGTTGATCTTGGGCTAGGATCGATCAGCCGACCGTGTGCGTGACAGCAGCGCCTTTTGCCACTGACCCCCACTCGTAAATGAATAAATAAATCGATTAATTAATCAAATAATGAGCGATAAAATACATAAATTAGAATTAGATCAAGTAAAAATGAAGTATAAAAAAATCAAAGAAATTTGAAAATAATTTAATCGTCCAACATATACCTTTGACTTCTGAAACTTGTAAGTTTTGCTTCAATTCAAGATCTAGGTAAAGAGCATTGTATACTTGGTTTGAAATAATAACATATAAAAATGTGTGTGATTATACTTCTTCAAGTCTCATGTGGAATAATAATATGTAGACACGGAACTCGACCTAAACTCTTCTTACGTGTGGATCACTGGCAGGCTGCAGAGCTGAGAGCCGCACGCAAGTTGTCAGCGACACGCCCGCTCCATTGGCGGACTATATTAGTAGTAGAAGCAAGCAAGTACATTACCACAGATTTTTCACAGATTAGACCATGCAGACCAAATTTTGAGAAAAAAATCAGAACTAACAGCATAAATCTGTACAGCGAACACTTCCAGCACATTCTGCACTTCTTGCAACTGTAAAGACGCTAGAACGGGGCACAGAACGACAAAACGACCAATCGCCTATTTCGTATTCTGTTAGCCCCGCATACAATTTTGGCATTCCCACATGCACACCTTCGTAAAAATTCGCCCAGAAAATTCCACAACGGAGGTGCAAGGACCTGCGAGTCGCCACTGACGACTAATGTATTTGATGATTCGCAACTAACGAGTTCGAAAAATATATTCAGCGCAATTCATTAGCCCAAAAAGTCCGCCAATAATTATACCCCGGGTATAGGTGTGAATCAGGGCATAAACTTCCGCATTCCCTAGGAAACTGCGGGTGATTACACCCTGCTGCGCCCTTATACCCAGGGTACAATCGTTGGAGCATTCGGCCTCAGGATTCACAAATATTTCACTTTTAGTGGTGGCAAGTACCCGCACGCTAGCCTGGTATCCAAACATTCTTAGTCCGCCAGAGCTCTGACCACATTAAGCTGGCAGCCCGCAGCCCTAAAAGTTGTCAGCGAGCCGTCAACTTTTAGCCAGCGGACTGCCAACAGGAATAACACCAGGGTGTGGGCGTTGTCCAGCTGGACAACAGAGGGGACGTAAAATTTTTCAAAGTTTAGATTTTTTTAGGGGGGACGACGTGAAAACTTCTAGGCACTATTCAAGTTTTCAGCATATGAAACAAATTTTTAGACGAGTTACATTCGTTAATCGGGTCTATTAACGCTTAATTTCTTCACTTCGAAAATTGGACAACGTACCTATCCCCATAAAATTTCAGATTTTCAAATCTCTGAGAAAAGATTCAGATTCTCCATAAAATTCCCCACAAACTGATAACTAACAACCCTCACCTCACCTTGAAATCCGGAAGAAAAACGCCTAATTACGCTTTACCGTTATCCAAAACCGCTGTCCAAAGCTGTGCCTTCGGCCGAAATTGGACAATGCTAACTCAGGCGATTATTGGCCCCGAGCCGCCTGACAGTTCGGCTCGTTTTTCCAATCTGCGAGTCGGCTCCTGTTGCTGTCCGGGCCACTGCTGTTGCTTTCCGGGCCACTGCTGTTGCTGTCCGGGCTAATCCGGTTGGCCCGAACAGCAACAGCAGTAGCCCGGAGATCGGGAGTACGAGCCGAACTGTCAGGCGGCTCCGATTCCTATTCGGTGCGGCTCAGGGCCGAGAATCGCCTGAGAATTCGTTTGCCAAAAAAGCAACCCTGAGATCTTAAAAGTAAAAAAGTAATCCTTAGCCTATCTTCTACTAACTACCACGATGTCGCTCGGAAACTCTTCAATTAAGAGCATTCCAGAGCTAGAGGTTTTACTTACCCCAGCGGCGAGCAGCCGAAAAATATGGCGCTCCAATGCAAAGCCGCATCTGCCACCTGCGGTGGTTTTGCGTTCACTGTTTTGCAGTACAGTGCCCGCAGAACAACCGCCGGTGACACCCCCTCTCCCACCCGCGCTCGCACCCCTTCTGTTTGAACAATACTAGTTGGGAATCCAACTTTTTTCAACCTGTGAAGGCTTCCACACCCACATAAGAGTTCCACCTACAAGGAAGTCCCGATGGTAACCTATTTGGAGGTTTCTTATCCGTAAATTGTGGACTTCTGCCGGTATCTGCTATTTGATAGTACTATCAGTCAATGTTCTTACAAGGGACCACTCTGAACAAAAAATGGAGTTTCGAAAAAAGGTCTTTCGGAAGTTGTAGAGGGCGTAAAAATAAACAATTAAAGATTTTAAAATTTCACTCAGTCCTCACGGGTAGATCAAAAACCACCAAAACAGTGGGTTGCGGTAGGTAAAATGCCATTCAATGCACCCTAACCTGACGAAATCCGCTAAAAAACAGGAAACGGACCCCATATCCGTGTTCAGCGTCCCGAATTACCCCCTGGGGCTGAGTTTGGGCGAAAAAAAATTCGACCTCTGAACCCCCGAAAATGGCCTTGAGCTTCTTACCTCATGGGGCTCCAAAGGTCGAGAAGAATTTAGGACTCAAACTTCGCTTTCGGAGGTTATTTAAAGTGCTCATACCGAATCTGAGGTCAGTTTATCGATTTTCGACAGATTACGGTAGATTACGGTGGGTATACGGTAGTTGGGTCAAACAAAGTCTCAGAATTGACTCAAAATTTCTGAACGGGGGTTATTCGGGGTGCTGAATACGAATTTGATGTTCACTTGTCAATTTTCAAATTATTAAGGTAGGTTTAGGCCCTCTATGTCATGACAACTACCGTAAACTACAGTAAACCTCAGAATTTTGGGAAACGATCTCTAGATTCGTGTTCAGCACCCTAGATTACCCCTACATACAAGTTTTGAGCCGAATCCGAAAATTTTTTCCAAACTACCCTAAAAATTCCTTGATGGGTGCCCTTGCCTTGTCGCGAGGCTTGGAGAAACGACTCTAACTTCATTTCATAAAAGTTTCTCTATTTTTCAGAAAAGCTGCGAAGAGCATACTCGGATTCTACGTTCAAAATGGCACCAGAAAACTACATTTAAACCAGAATGGCCAGGCTGACTAGAAGCAGGGCTGGGATTCATGAACGCAGCCGGCTAGGTTTGGGTTTAGTTAGGGCAGCAGCCCCAGAGGTAGCCAAACCGCGAACCGGCATTCACAACCGCCCCATCGCGGTTGGGTGGCTAACCATTCCGCGGCCACGTACTTGCCACTCAATTGACGCCGAGAATCTCGATTGGAGAAAATCAATATTGACACTCGGGTCGGAATTTCCCTAACCAGTCACTGTTTTTATTGCACATGATTGCTAATTTTGCTTGCTTTTTGAATTCTTATTTTTGTCTACCTTGTGCTTTACCTTCTTCAATGGATCGCAGGCATTTAAAGGGATTTTCCTCAACTTGGAGATGTTTTTTCCATTTTTAAGTTTTTCATTTTTTCCTTTTTTTAAAAAATCCTTTTTGGTTTTTTAAAAGTACATAAAGTGATGCTGATCTCTCACGATCAGCCGCAAACCTGCTGGTGAAATTTTTAACCCCCAATTTAGCTTTTTTCTAGCATTACTAGCCTTTTCAACTTCTTTTTTTTTCGAAACGCCCCTCTAATTTTTTGTGTGTTTCACATGGCTTAGGTGTTGCTGCAGGGATCATCATCATCCTCTCGATGAGTTTTCGGCTTCAAGTTCTCCGTTTGTCGTTTGAGTTCCGAGTTTTTCATCTCTTTTCTTGTCTAAGAATCCTTTTTTTTTCTGTTTGTCATTCTCACACAAGCTTATTGTCGCTGACAACAGGAGAAAAATAAAACGGCTCCTTAAAAAAATCATATGGAAAAAGCTCAAAATGCAAGGGAAAAACAAGTTTGAACTAAAAACATCGAGAAAACCCAGGTTGATCATAGAACCTTGTAAAAAAACATTAACATTTGAAATCCAAGTGGGTGCTTCGAAAAAAAAAGTAGAAGAAAACAGGGTTTTCCAACAGAAAAATAACGAAAACGTGCACGAAAAATGCTGGGAAAAAAATTCTGAGGAAAAAATGAGGGAATTCGGAGCCGAAATGGGAAAGAAACCCCAGCGAAGAGCCTGTGGCTGCTCGGTAAATGGTCAGCGCACGGAAGACAAGAATTAGGAACAAAAAGTGGAGGCAAAAAGAACAACGATGTGCTATAAAATAAAGAAGAGAGTGAGAGTAGGAAGGACAGGCATAACGATTTTAGTTAGCCATGGGCAACATAGATAAAACTTACAGATGAGGTTGATGATTCTGAGAATTTTCGTTGTTATCGAGAGGAACACATTATGGCTAGAGGGCCTATAATGTGGCAGTCAATAACGGCGGCATTTCTGTATTTTCAGCTTGCCTCGAAGATATCAAGTTTTTATGCGTATTCGCGAAAGGTGCGTTTCCTCAGTGTTGTGCACTAATACAACACACCATCAATTCGACGACTAAGCCGCAAAATCGCTGCTAACCGCGGTTAACCGCAGCTCGAGGTGCGGTTACGCGTAGCCCAATCGTAGCCCAGCCGTAACCAAACCGGATTTTTTGTGAATGCCGGTTTCCTCCGCTAGCCCAGCCGTAACCGTGGTTTGCCTTTCATGAATCCCAGCCTAGTTCTCTTGTAAAGGGCGTTTCCAAATAAGTGATTCTGTTCTACTCCAAATTTTGGAATTGATAACGAAACACTTTTCTTGAGCCTTCGAGCCATGCGCTAAAGTATTAGGTTGCTTCAATGGATTTTGTGGTTTAGGTAAACCCACTTCTGTTTACAACAATTATTTCTAAAAAGATTGATCATTGATCAAGGAACAAGTCCACGAAGTTTCATTTTGTCCGAACTTTTTTTCCAGCGTCATATATCAAAATAAGTCCCCTAAAGTGTTTCTCCGAATTAAGGACGGTTTTTCTGTGGCATAGGTCGGGGAGAAGGGTAAGGGTATTCTTGATTTTCTAGCAATAGTCGAAACCTCGGAATTTCTATGGTTTCTAACATTGATGTGAACCGTTCTCCGTTTATATCACCTTACCTCTGCGATATAAGAAAAGAGGTATAAAAAACAAGAGACACGGTTAAAACTCAAAACAAGTAAGGTGGACACATAGAAATGTCATTACTACCAGCCATAATGCAGTAATGATCCCACAGTATTCGAACCATCTTTCAATTGCTTCGTAATCCAACGCCTAACCGACTGAGCCACGGTGTGCTGCTAGTTCTCCCCGACTATCACATTGCAGTGATCGGTGGTTTGAATGCAATGAGCATTGTTCAGGGGATCAATGAATAAGTCATATTCGAAAACCTAGCTAGATTTGATCTTCAAACTTTTAGGAGAAATTTTTCAGATAATTTCAAGGCCACTGTATAGCTCACATTTGTGCTACGTCCTCCCAATCCAACGTTCTGGTTTCTTTCCTTTTTTGATCGTTTTTGATCTACCAGTGAGGACTGAGTGAAATTTTAAAATCTCAAATTGTTTCTTTTTAACTCCTCTACAACCCTCAAAAGACCGTTTTTCAAAACTCCATTTTATGTTCGAAGTGGTCCCTTGTTAGAGAAACTCCACCGAAGTGAGCCCATTTTTGATAGTGTATCTTGTGCGGCGATCTGTGTCACAATTTTGGTTACTCTTTCTCAATACATATGTTGTTGCTCTATAGCTAAGAGCAAGCCAAAACTTTCTCCCCGAAGCTGATTATTCGGATAAGTAGTGAAGTGATTGTTTAAAAAAAATTAAAGTTGGAAAATACTTCTTTTGAAAATGTTGACCGCAAAGACTGTTCAATTTTTCTTCAGAACCTAAGGGGACGTAAACGTTTTGAATATTTTCAAAAATTTTGATCTTCAAGGAGGACGTAACTTCGTCGAGGTCCTGGACAACGGTTTGCCTGACCCTGAAGAACATGCACCCCAAATTTCGGTGGATACGGATGCAGATAGCCTCTGATACTGCTGGCCTTCAATGGTTTCCGATTCTACGCAGTAGGGCATACATAAACGCTCATGAGGAGGGGAGGGAGCCGCTCCGCGTCCTGAGCGCGTAGCGTCGGGTTACACGTGAGGCCTCTTTCAGAGTACGATCGCTGATCGCCGCGATGGCATGTTTTGAATACAGATCGACGTGCGACGCGATCTCGATCGATGCACATGTTTATCATCGCATCGCGTCGCTCGGCGATCGAACTCTGAAAGAGGCCTGACACCCATTGTGTGAAGACGCAAGCTCACTACGCACGGCCAAATTCCCGCCTAACTGCATTTCTTCGATATTATCCATATCCGAAACAGTTCAATTTTCGCGAAGTATATCTTACACAAAAATAAAAAAATCTATTTAAAAAATTTAAAGTTATCAAAAAAACTGACAAAAAAATATTTTGAAAAGTAAACACCATTAGAACCGAAAGAAATGCAGTTAGGCGGAGAACTCGCTGTGCGTAGTGAGGCTGTGTCCCTACGCGATGGGGAAAGCATGTGCTTCGGGTACCCAGAACCCGAACCCGTGAGGTATCCGACGCAACCCTAGTGCGAATTAATGTCGGTGAGGCGGCGTTAAGGAAGGTTCTTCAAACCAGTGACGACAAATTTCGAATCTGAAGATGAATTTCACCCCCTGTCCTATTATAAGCGATCTGAGGGCAACCTAAGAGTGAGGATTACTCGAATATTGGCAGATCAAATTCTATTGCATTTACTCTCATTACTTTTGTTTCTACAAACATTAATCAATTGCAACATGCTTTTATTGGAATCTTTTTGCCTTCATTACCTATTTTACTAGCCAAAAATTATTGTTATAGAGAAATTATTCTAATATCTTTATGCTTCGTTTGCTGCGAAGTTCGAGTTGATTTATATTAAGCAGTGTATCGTCGATCACTGCTCGAGAGATCGCCGCGTCGAACACATGGGGCACGCACGCAAGCGAGGAGGTAGTGATAGGATCATTACCTTCTCGCTTGCGTGCGTGCCACATGTGTTCGACGCGGCGCTCTCTCGACCAGTGATCCACCATATAGGTAATATTCTAAATCATTAAGCAACACAAACATTGGTGCATAAACACAGAATGTGAGAACTTAAAATCCACTTAGTCTTCTTGTACGTTCACGAAATCTGATGTTAAACTAAAACAGCTTGTTCGCAGTTGAACAAATTAACGGAATCAATAATATTATTTCTGTTATGGCTGTGCAAGCCGTTATCCGATAGCGGTTCTCATATAATCGATAGATTCGCGGAATAATCACCCCTGAATTCGGCCAAATATCTAACAGCGGAATATTCAATATCGGAAAAAAATTTCGTCAGAACAACGAATAAAAAGAGACATTTATTCTGAAGGCGATTAATCAGAAGTTTCTGGATGTATTTGAAAAAAAGTTTTTTGCATACATAGATACATATATATATGAGCAAAATTTATTTCGGAAGCGTTTCTCGAATTCAGTGTTTAGAAACTAAATTGAAACATCAGGAAACTTCGTAAAAAATATCGAAAACACCAGAGAGCTGAAAGGCAAACACTACCCGTAGTTGCCACAAAAATAGATAGAATGTATACCTTTGGAAGACAAAGAGTAGAGATTGACTCCGTAATAGCTTTAGAAGGTTTAGGAGTTAATCACCGGTATTGATCCTTCATTGAAAAATATAATTATAGATAGTATCTTCCATTATTATGGTTTATTAATTGATTCAGTTATTTATATATTTTAAATATTGGGGTGAGTCATAAGTTCTTGGAATTTTTCAAAAATTCATATTAATTCGCGCGCGAATAGATCAAATGCCACTCATGCGTGCGCGGTTGTTTGCTAGGTAGATCAAACCTCGTTAATCAATACCTGCCAGCCCTCGAAACGCCACTCGTGGCTCAGTAAAATGTCGGAAAATGAGCACGCTCGCGTACTGATTCTTCACTACTTCGAAAGAGGTTTCACAGTTGCTCAAACTGTTAAGGAAATAAGGGCCAACGAAGGAAGGTATCGAATTGCCGCCAGTACTGTGTACAACTGGTATCAAAAGTTTCGCTCCGGCAGCTGCTCTCTGAAGGACAAGCCGAGATGTGGAAGGCCACGAATTCACGACCCCACGTTGGCGGCGAATGAGCTGGAGAAAAACCCGCACCTTCACAGCAGAGGTTTCGCCCAGCTTACAGGGAGTTCGCAGTCGACCGCAGTTCGCTAGCTACACAATATGGGACTGAGGTCGAAAAAGCCGTTCGTGATTCCTCACACTTTATCCGACACCGACAGGAATCGCAGGATGGCCATTTGTCAAGAACCACTGAAACGGCACCACAAAGGAACTTTTTTTGGTCGCATCATTACATGTGATGAGAAGTGGTGCTACTATAACAATCCTGACCTGTCTGTGCAATGGGTTAAGCCCTTTGAGTCGCCATATCCTGTGCAACGTCGGGATATCCACGGAAAAAAGAGTCTACTGACCGTTTTTTGGTCCACTGATGGAGTTGTGTTCTGGAAATTATTTCCGCCGGGAAAGACTATAGATGCTGACTACGTTTGCCAAGAACTAGAGGAAATGGTCACCAACGCGGAGAAAAATGGACGAAAACGTGACCAGATCCTACTGCTCTGGGACAATTGCCGCCCACACATAGCGAAAAAACTCAAGAAAAATTGAAGGAGCTGCAGTTGGAAACTCTCCCTCATCCAGCCTACAGTCCAGATATTGCTCCATCGGACTACCATTTATTCAGAAGCCTCGAACACTGGTTGAGGGGAAAGCAGCTTAAGACCGGAGAGCACTTGAGGACCGAGTTGGACGCTTTTTTTTGCATCGAAGCAGCGCTCATTCTACGACTACGGTATTCGAAGTCTCGCTCGTCGTTGGCAGAAAGTTGTTCGTTGTAATGGCTCTTACTTTGAATAAATTTGTTACCTTGTGTTTAAGAAAAAAATAAAAATAAAAAATTCCAAGAACTTATGACTCACCCTATAATATATTTTTATACACTTGCTCATTTATTTATCTATTCAATCATTCATTTTTGTTTCTTATTTAAAAACTCATGATTAATGGCTTACTAGTAAAAACGCTTCGAGGGAGACTGTCTGCCCATGCGGTCGGCGCGCGTGCCAAGCGGCAGTCGTAAATGCATTTTTAAAGTAGTGAATCGATCAACAGGAACATTAGACGGATAGTGATTGACGTCCCAGGCAGCTGTCTGCAACTGTGGGGAAAGTTCCTCAGGATAATGTTGTTGCGACGGTGGCTCGACACGCGCGCCGGCCGCGTGGGCGGACAGTCTCATTCGGACAGACTCTAAGTACATTATATTACTAATTACATTATATGGCTTTGTTCAAAAGGCAAATATTCATTTATAGTATTAGTAAGACAATGATAGTGATAAAAGTATGCAAATGTTGCCAATAAGGTGAATATTGTCTACTAAATTATCAGAACTTTTTCTACTCCAGTGGAAAAAATCACGACCAAGATTTTTTAAGAAGGTTATCTGGCGTGATGAATACGAAGTTGGAACCGTTCCAAGAACTTCAGACAAATAAGGTGGGTTACAGTACATTCACCGTATGAGGGTTTCTGTTTTCCGCTCTCTGTGAATCTTTTTAAACCGGATATTCTTTTGGGTGCTGAATCCCACCCAGGGTCCAGCAGGGGAGGGGTTCGTAGAGATTTCGGTTCCAAATTGAATTTTCAGTGAGGGTTTGTTAAATTTCAAACCAAGATTGGAAGTTATAAAGAATCCACTCTCCTGAAGCCGTGGCCTAAAACATCCTTAGCACCAATATTAGGTCCCCCAGTGGTTTCTCGCGAGATTACGGTAGTTTACGGTTCATATACCACAGTATCTCGAAATTCTAGATTTAGCTGAAACATTGGCCAGAGAGGTTATTCAGCATTCTAACCGCGAATCCACTATACATTCTGGACTTTTCAATTATTACGGTACGTTACTGTAGGTTTAAAGGCAGAGGACACCCAGAAAATTATTTTTTAGTTTCTATATTGATCTTGGCGAGAGTCACACGCTGATCACAGTGGTATCCCTAAAATCGTCCAAGATCCCCTCTGAACAGAGTTATGGCTCTTCAAAAATGCCTTAAATTTGAGGGCGAAAAATTGGTGGACGAGTTGTCTCAGGCCTGTATTTCTCTTCATTCGCAATCGTTGCGCGAGAGAAAGCCAGGATAAGGGGACAGTCCGGTAATGGCCTGAGGAACGGTGATTTGTTGGAATTCATCCATCCATCGAGCCGCTATCGAGTTCGAAAATCTATTAGGGGTCGGGCCTGTGGTGCTGAGCGAAGGGGTCGGGCCTGTGGTGGTCGCTTATATCTCGCTTATTTGGAGGACTTGAGATCTCGTATTTGGCACATGGTATACAGGAGAGGGTCTTCTACACAATTACATGGAAATCTCAGAATTCATATCTGAGGGTGTACTGTGCCTTTAATGCCGCTTGGACATCGTAGCCTACCCTAATCCAGATTGATTCAACCAATAAGGTAGAGCAGGGAAAATTCTAGAAATTTTCCACTTTTTTGTCCCAGCTTTGTTGGATAATTTTTTACCTAGTACGATCGTAGAAAATTTTGGTAACTTTCGAAAAAATTTTTGCCACCAAGGGGGGGGGTGGGATTGCATGTACATATGTAGCTCCGGCCATATTCGGCGCCACCGCCTGCTGGACCATTGTCCGACCCCAGTCTCCATACTTCAGACTACACTAAAATGTAAGCAAAGTTTTCAGCCAAATTGCATACTCTGACCAAACCACAGTATACCTGCCGTAACCTTTCGAGAAACCACAATGGTATTCCACAACCGTGTTCACAGCACCCCCCCCCCCCAATCACCCGCCAGGACGAACAATACCCGCGCTAAGTTTTGTAAAAACGGTGAGCGATTCGGCAAACTAGACAGAAAAATCTCCGAAAAAATCAATTTTTTTCATGAAAACTGTTTTGGATTCTGAAAACGCTTTCATAGTCACAGATCACGTTGCTACCTAATTATGCGCTTTGTGCGCCGATGTTCCCTGAAATCGCTTTGTTTTTGTAGGAAATTGTTTTTGCGATCGTTTCCGGCGAAACTTTGAGCGGTAATTGTAAAAGTAATATAAGAGCAAACTGCAGGTTTTTTAAATAAATTAGGTGCAGTTGAGACAATCTCGAGGTATGTGTACGTTAAATTTTCTAAATTTTCCATATAACACACTTGTGAACTTCCTGAAAAAAAAACGGAGTTGTGTTACGGAAACGCCGGACTGTTGCGGATGCAGGATTTCTGAAAATTTAGCTTCCTGGCAAAAGTAACGATTTGGTGATAGTGAAAAAAAAACTTCAAAAATATCTTGAAATATCCCTAACAGGTGACTTGTTAGAGCCATCAAAAATCAAAAATCATTGCGGCATTTTGTGCAACAGGCGAAAAAATCAATACTATTGATTGGTATTTATCGATTACGACTGATGAGCAAAATTCCCCAACCAAGAAAACCAATCCCAACAGCATTCACCACTCCTCGCCGCATTTTGTGGAAAAGCTCGAAAATCGATAATATTGATTATCGATCGATCACATGCCATGAGTAAGAATTCTGACAAGTTCAGTACTTACCTCCGACGACCTGTGTTGATTGGCTGAAGACTCACCCACACACCCCGGTCTCCACAGCCGTAGCAGAAAAAAAGCAGTTTTCGTGCTCCACGGCTAATTTAGTATGTAAACCCACGATTTTGAGGTACCCTTCAAAGTTAAGGTATCAAGTTCAAAATGGAATAGGAGCGGCCTGCATCCATTTCCAGCCTCCTGTCCAAAAATGAGCTTCCTAGCTCAATTTTAAGTGTACCCGCAAGATCGTGAACGCCGTCTGAAAAAAAAGGAGATTAACAACAAAAACGCACGGTCTTTCACTTTTTACTCGAAAACCAGCGAACCATCCCAAACCATTTTAGAGCGTTATAACCAACTTTTTGCGCTCTTTCTAATGCAATTTAGAGCTAATTTCTATGTTCGCTCTGAACTGAGATTTCGAAAAAGGGGTTGCGCGCGGGCCGATTCAAAACCAAATCTGGTGTCAATTCCGGAAAATCACCCTGCACGAACCTCGGAACTGTCTCATCTGCATATAATTCATGAAGCAATAAAGGAGATTGCTCTTCTGTTAGTTGCACATTACAACTGCAAATTCCGCCGCACTCTGCCGCGAGCGAAGTTTTCGAGACATGATAGCAAAAACAGTTTCCTTCAAAAACAATGCGGTGTCATGAAATTTCGGCCAACATAGCACATCATTAGGCAGCATTTGTGCCGCAAATATTATAGCAGTTTCAGAATCCGAAAAAAACCTTTATTCAAGAAAGTTACATGCATCAAAAAAATTTTTGCCTGTTTGCCAAATGCTCTCCGTTTTCACAAAAGTTGCCGCGGGTACGATGTTTCATGGATGCTTTAGTAATCCTGAGGCGAGAGTCATCATGGCGATCATCTTGGGTTTACTGATTTGTGCTGGATTCAGTTGCGGGATCAAAGCGGTTGCCATCGCTCTAAACCCAACTCATTTCGAGTCACCCAGGGTTAGCGCAACGATAAAATCTGGCCCCCTGAGCTGCATGTACAGACCATAAAACGGCCAAAGTCTCACCGTCGACTGCGTACCAGGTGCTGCGCGACCGCACGCGCGTCGGAAGCAGACGAGTTTTGGCCGCCGCGCGACGAGTTCCGGCCGCCGCGCGACGTCTCGGCCTCCGCACGGCGGCCGAAACTCGTCGCGCGGCGGCCAAAACTCGTCTGCTTCCTACGCGCGTGCGGTCGCGGGGCGGGTGGTACTCAGTTGTCGGTTAGTCTTTGACCGTTTTATGGCCTGTACGTAGAGATCGTGTAATAACTTTGCTGTGCTTCTTTAATCCAAATTCCGGTCCACAATTGCGTCTCAACACGCTCTGCGGCCGCACGCGCTCGAGTCGGTCGAGTTTCCAGCGCTAAAGCCGACTCGATGTGGCATCTCAATACAGTTTTCTCCAATTTGTTCCAGTTAACAGTCTCCTATTCCACCTAGAGTGAGCAGATCGGCGGCTGAGGCGCTGGAAGCCCTTCCGACTCGGGAGCGCGCGGCCGCAAAGCGTGTCGAGACGCGATTGCAGACCGGAATTTGGCCCAGAGACGCACGCGGCTCCGATGGTAGATCACCCAGCGCGAATCAAAACACCGTGTCAAAAAATGTCGCAGTAGTGAGTCACACTAGAATTCAACACTATCTAGTTTTTCTTTTGGGAAATCTAGTCCATAAAACCAAAACTCTCCAGCCGCGAAGTGGCTGGAGAGATTACATTCGAGCCTAATTACATGGTTTGAAATGACTTTCTATGTTACTACTTCAGCAAGTAAAAAAACTTCTGCTAAGACACATATGTAGTAGCAATTAACAGCTCTACACCGATTTCACATTGAAATATGATAATTCCAAGGGCAGTGTTCATGACAAAAAATCGTATTTTAGTTTCTGACGGTTTTGAGTAGGCAAGTCCACGAAGTATAGGTTAATAGGAGAAAGTTCCTAGAAAACTCCCGAATACTGGCGCGGCATGCATGAACGCTTAGGGGTCGTTTATACTCCCGGCGCCGAGCGGCGCGTCACAGTGCATTTCTGTAATATTGATCACGCGGCGCGGCACGATCGATACTGTAGGATTGCACTTCGCCGCGCCGCTCGGCGGCAGAAGTGTAAACGACCCCTTAGGGGTATGGTATACTTTTGCGACACACGGTCGCGTCGCTCTGCACAGCGACAGCGACCACCTCCTGCCCTTTAAATGTGTCGCTGTCGCAGTGCACCTCACAGCGACAGCGACAGTGGTAGCGGCAGGCTATGGCACATTTGCAGTATGTCAGCCCTCGGCGACACGTCGCTGCGACCCACACGCGACATCTGTTCCTACGACGACCGTTGCGGTTGCTTCGATGCGGGTCCCGCCGCGATTTGTGTTAGATTGCATGCATGTCGCTCATTACAGCGACAAAGTATACCATACCCCTTATGAAGAGGTCAGGGAGCCGCTTCGCGTTCTACGTGCGAGGCGTCGAGCCAGAAGTGGCCCGACAAGAATGCCGTCCTGACTCTGTAAGGACGCAACCTCACGGCCCATGGTGAACTTCCCGCCTAAATGTTTTTATTTTATTTTTATCGTGCTTAACCTCTATCTTTTTTGATTTATCCTCTATAATTAATTAGTTTTTGATTACCTTTTCCGTTTGGCTCAAGTATTTCGCACAAATAAAGCCGTTTGAGAAAAGGATAAGTTCGAAAAACAGCTGTTAGGCGAGGGGTTCGCTATACGTAGTGAGGTTGCGTCCCAACGGTAAGGAGATCACATGTTTTTTGGGTCACCTCTGGATTGGCGCTCCGCACTTGGTACGCGGAGCGGCTCCCTAACCTCCTCATAAGCGTTCATGCATGCCGCTCCCGGTAAAAATGCTATCTAAAGAAATCTCTAAAACCCTAAACTTTGCCCGTTTGATGTGTCTTGCGCTTTGCGGACAAAGCGTCGAACCAAACGTCGGAAATGGTCTTGCGTTTCGAGTTTCTTAGTGTGCTTATCTGGGCCGAATTCCGGTCCGCAATTGCGTCTCAAAACGCTTTGCGGCCGCGCGCTCTCGAGTCGGAGTAGTTTCCAGCGCCGCAGCCGCCGATCAGTGGACTGTAGGTGGGTTTCAGAAACTGGAAAGTGAACAAAATTGGAGAAAACTGTATAAAAGTCATATCGAGTAGGCTTTGATGCTGGAAACTCGACTGACTCGCGCGCGTGCGGCTGCAAAGCGTGTCGGGACGTAATTGCGGACCGGGATTTGGCCCAGCTAAGCACAGTATGTATGTGTTTTTGTTTTCCGTTTCGTGGGCCAAAAGCCCATCAGAAAGAAGATGGATCAATGCTAATGCTTGGATATAAGAATTTTCCGGGATAAAGAGTAATCGGAAATCCGGCAACTGTTCCTCTGGTGAAACGAACGCAGGACAACTGCTATATGACGTGAGCGAGGTGATCAAATGGGTCGGCTGGTCCACAAGATTTTCACCCACTCCCTTGCCGTTTTTCGTCGCACTTCCATTCTTTCTGTTCTTGGAGGGACCCAAAGTCTACGTTTCTGCAAAAAAACGGCCGACTTTTTGATCGTGATCACTGCCTTTAAAATCAGATTGGACAATTTTAAAATACAGAAACTCAAAGGTAGTATTGCATAATGGCATAAATGGGATGTGGACTGGTGGTGGATGGTGGAAACAACATTTCAGTGAGTTGAATAGCATGTTTTCGAGGCAAATATCGGATCAATTTCATAATTGAGCAACTGTACAAACACACGCACTCTCTGCTGAAGGGAAGCTCTAGCACATGAGCACAGAAGCACGTGAGTTTTCAGTTAAAGGCATCGTACGCGAAAAAAACCGTGTCTTATTTTTCTATGTTTTCGAGTCGGCAAGCTTTTGAGGTAAGCGATAATGGCAAAGAACATAGAACTCCCCGCTTTCGAAAAAATAAACGCGTTCAAAAACCTTCTAAAATTATTCATTTCCCGCCCCCCTTCGTCAAATTTTGTGTGTCCAGTGGAACACGTCCGACGTATTTCTGAACGTCAGAAGTGGTTTTACGCAGTAAACTTTATACGGGAGTGAATTTTTTTTCGCCTTTCTTCTGCCAAAATCACTTAAAAATAAAAAGCTTTCAGTGAGCAAGTTTGGATGATAAGATTTTCCGACATAAATGTTTGCAATTCTGGATCTCTTGCGCCTGACACGGCGCTCCTGTTCCTTGTGCTAGATGGCTGGTGAGAACTGATAGGACGACTGCATTTGGATACTACACGCATTTTCAATTTCAATGCAGATTTATAGGTTTTTTGGGAGAAAAAGCCAACTATGTTTCTCTAAAACGTGAATTATTGAAGGGCTATTACCACCCTATCGCGGCTATTAAAGGCACTGTTCGCGATAAACTTCATCCTCAAATTTTTCATGACAAACGCGTCTCGTGGCTCTCAGAAGCAGAACAGCGTCGAAAAAACGGGACGAAAAGTTACCCAGGAGCCGCAAAACGGCTTAGAAAAGTGGGCAAACCCCGCCGCTGTGGTCAAGTCCCGCCTCTTCCCGCCCCTCGACGTGAACAAAGGAACAGTCAAATTCGTGAGTTGAGCGATGGTTTCCGATCAAAAGCCCCGTTCTTGCCTTCATTCTCAACTTCTCTCTTTACTCAGGTCAGCTCGCATACATTGGCTGCAAAAGACGGAAGTTACAAGCCTCGGACAACTCGTCCACCATTTTCCCTAGCTCAATTTATGAGGGATCATAACTCCATTCCCAGAAGGTCTTGTACGATTCCAGAAGCATCATTGGATTCAGAATGGGACCGGTTTCCAGATATTCAAAAAAACAGAAAAGCGATGTCGATCGCGAACAGTGCCTTTAAGCCTTCTTCTAGTTTTGAACACAATCAATAAAAACTTGGAAGATGATATCTCATCACCCTACTGTCGACAGCGAAACTGTGCGAATTTGGGTAAAACTAAATTAGCGTCATAGTGAACTTAATGCCGCCTGTAAATGGCTTAGGTCACAATTTTTCAACCTAAATTCGTTCTCGAGGATGATTCTGCTGCTGAAGTTCTGAGCGTCCCGAAGCACATGACCGTGATGAGCACGGCAAGGTGCTCTTGACGGCAGCACGTGCTGCTGCGGTAGAGTCTCTCAGCTAGATGAGGTGGACAAGCAACACGAGCTCAGATCGTAATGTTGTCAAACTGAACCCCACCAGCGCGTCATTTAGTAGCTTAGGTCAGTTATTGAAAGGCACATCCATCCATCCATGTGGGTAGTCTTCGGTGCATGGTCAGTCCGCAGCTTTTGTAGCAATCCTGCGATTGGCTAGATATGAAATCTCTAAAATAAGCAAAAGCGAAGGGATGACACATGCTCCGCCTCCTAAAGTAGATCACTAGCTCCGCCCACGCAAGAGTTTTTGAGCACATTCTCTGAGAAAATTTGCCGCGTCAGTGCCGGGAAGGTACCGCAACCCTCGACCGTGCCGCGATAGTACCGCAGCGGCTCCGTGATCAGACGATTTTATTGCCGTGTCTTGAGCTTCCACCTCGCCGCGATAGTACCGCAGCGGCTCCGCGTTCGAACCGCTCCGGCTCCGCGAGGATGCAGCCGTGGACCCGTATGGAGTACGATGCACTATCCTGTGTGGTAAAACGAAATTGTCGTCGGTTCAATTACCCAAGTTTGAGGTACATTCCGTATTTTCTTGGGCGTAAAAGCGGCGGTAACCTCTGTCCCTATTAGACAGAGGACGCAACGACCGCAGGTGCGTATTTTTGTTCGTGGGCCCCCCTAGTTGTATTATCATTCTTGAATAACTTCATATCAGATACTCTCCCAGAGAAGCTGCTGCACTATCGCGGAGGCAAAGCGGCAGTGCCGCATCACCGCTACGGCTCCGCGGTAGTGCCGGCGCGGCTCCGCGATAGTGCCGCTTCGGTGCTTGTAGGCTCCGTAGCGGCACTATCGCGGAGCCGCAGCGGCAATTTCTCTCAGAGTTAGGTGAGACAAGGGAGCTGAGTGTCCGTTTTTCTCAGTTTTTGGCATTCGCCATCAGAATTCAGGACTTTTGAGAGGCTACAGCTCTGCTAGAAAGAGGCCTCAGCACAAGCCAGCTTCTAGCTCTTCGAAAATTATTTAAACAAACAGTTGGTTGGGTATAAGAGAACAGAAGAAGGAAGAATTTAAATGCCAACAAATCAGTCGGCATGGATTCTAGTGATACTTTGGGTTCCCCATTAAATGTTGGCGCAAACTCGGTACATCTACATATGTTTTAGAATATAGCACCGAGTTTGCGCCAACCTTTAATAGGGAACGCAAAGTATCACTAGGATCCATGTGGACTGCATAACATGCTACGAAAAAAAAAAGATTTGAAATACCCAATCTCGATTACTCGCAAGCAACTCTGAAACACGATATCTCTGCTCAAATTACACTTTTCCAACAAATAATAAGCATCTTTGGTGCACTGCTGTTTGAGAGTGCCTTTTTTCACACGCACCTCGAAAACACCCACAAAAATTCATGGCAAAAGTCTGAAAAGAACTCAAAACATATTACAATATAGGAGCCTGATATGCGAAAAATTCAAAAATCAAAAAAGAATGCACGATCGATTAGTCTAAGTCCGCCGAAAAAAAATTGAAATGAACTTCAGTTTTCGGTTACAAAAAGAAGAATAAAAACAAAGGATGGTATAATAGTTCATAGTGGTCAAGTATATACAGAGGGCCAACAGAGATGAGTTATCAGAGTAGAGACGAGTTTATAAAAATATTTTAAAAAATATTTATGAATGCAAAAAATACACGGGCGCTCTCCAAACACAGCAGGGAAAAAAATCAGAAAATGAAGGTAAACTCACTTTGATGGCGTGAAAGTCGCGAAAACCTTTCGCAATCGACTTCTTCGGCTTCGCGGCGACATTTCTAGAAAAAACGTCATTTTAGAAATCACTCATAATTTCTTAAGAAACTCATCAGGTCAAAAAGCACATTTAAAACTATTTAGTAATTGTCCGTTTTTCTGTTCTCCATACGCAATTATTGAGGGAACTGCAGACAGTAGGCTGTCAGAATTCAGGTTCCTGAAAATTACATCCAGACAGAAAAAAACTGCCTCGAATGTGCCGCGATACTTCCGCAACTATACCGCGGCGGCTACGTGACCATTGAATATACCCGGCATGGATAACAATAAGACTTTGCGTTCACTATTGAAGGTTGGCGCAAACTCGGTGTCATGCACCGAGTTTGCGCTAACCTCCAACGGGGAACGAAAAGTCTATTTTTTTCCGAGGAGCCCGGATCAAGAATCGGATGACTAATTCAGATGCAAAAATCGGAAGTTGGAAAGTTCTAAACTATCGCACATCGGAAAAACGGCAGCCATGGGAAAAAAATTAATCGATCGATATATCTCCTCTGGGGCCGTATGCGTGAACGAATTACCCGCGAGGTAAAGGTAAACGTTACTCGGAATCTCTGCATTTCCTGTGCTCTATGCGTATGTCTCGCTTACCCGCGGAAAAGCGAGACAGACGCATAGAGCATAGGAAATGCAGAGATTCCGAGTAACATTTACCCTTACCTCGCGGGTAAGTCGTTCATGCATACGGCCCCTGGCTTTTGAGACCTTTACGAAAACGGTGATCCGAAAATTATCGGAAATCCGATTGACGCTCATCCACGGTTCCTCCGTACGCTGCGGATCTGCTCAATCGACGGACCTAAACAACGCCGCGTCAGCACCGCGTAGAAGCCGCGATTGGTGATAAGCGCAGTGAGTTTAGACTAATTCGTTGAGTCGGAATTGTTGACGCAACAGCGAAAAATGACGGATCAAAATGATGTTAACCTGGTCCTTTCCGAATATTGTACCTAGGACAAAGAAGGCAAAGTTTGGAGACAGCCATCTGTCTTCCACTGGACGAGGGAGGAATAGGCATGCCTGTCAATTTATACTCCGGGAAACTCAGGGCTCGACAGCAGGTCGATAGGATATCAACTTAGGAATTGTCAAACATTTCACAATATAAGCCACTTGGGTTTGCCACACTGGAACTGTCTATTGTCCCGAAATACAGTTCTATTTCCCCGAAAGCTCCGCCTACTTTCAGTCTGTTCACGTCCTATTTATCGCTTTAACGTACTGACGGTTACTATTGGAAGCTAACCCTTTTTGACTAATCAATTATTTGGGAGGGGGGGTCCTTGATGTAAATCCATGATTCCAACTTAATAAGATGTTTATTCTGAAAAGATACTCCCTACTTCCAACAGACCTGCTACAAGTTCCTGGACTTCAGCCAGATCGCTGAGTCGGTAAGAAGAGTCAAATGATGGCCCAGCGCATCCAAGGAATCCTGGAATTAATTTAAAAAAAATAGGAAGACTGAAAAGGTGGATTTTCAAAAGTTCAAAAGGGTAAAGATTGTTTTAATATAAATGGTTGCGCAAACTGGGCTAACTAAGCTAGTAGAAAGTGTGAACAGAAAGTGATAGCGGCAATCTAAACCCCTCTATCTAGCCAAAGATGGCAGTTTTCCAACTTGAGACCATCAAGTAGAGATGCCAATAACATAAAAAAGGAATACTGTGGGAGAAGTGGCCGAAAAACCTGTAATCCTAGGGTTTATAGGAAATTGCAGTGGCTATTCCACTGCAATTACCGCTTTGAGTCCGTAATTGCGGATTCTTCAGACGAATTCCCACGGCGCTCAAACCACGCGAACCACGCAAAAAGTTAGTTGGACTAAGGAACTGCAGGGGGGAAACAAGAAATATGGTATAAAGGCTCAGTGAAGGGGCAATAAGAAGGCAGCTCAGTTAGTCAAAATTGAGATAACCGATGAAAATTGAGTTTTGTCCCGAGAAAAACTGCCGTCCATCTCCCAACGGTGGGAGAATTTCAAGGAGCCGTCACTCAATTAGGCACTCGGGGAGAGGCAATAAAAAGCCTCTCTGGGTCGATCACGAGAGCATGGCGGTGGGCGGAAAGCTCGCTAGACTGTCCGCAGGAGGATGCTAAGGCGCTATTCATACTCCTCAACGCCAGCATAGCGGGCGCGTCACGCTCGGGAGAGACGTTCGCGTATGAATAGATTCTACGCGCGTTACGCGCTTGCGGAGACTATGAATACTCCAGCGGCGACGCCATGGAGAGCGGTTAAAAATAGGCCTTAACTCTGTCGATCAAACAAAAATTGTACACGCGTTCACTATCATGGTAGCAGATGATATAACTGAAATTAATTTTTATGGATCGGAATGAAATTGAAGATGGCTTAATTATCAAAATGGTGGAAAAGTGACACGTGCGAAGCGTCAGAACATTCATACTCTAACGCCACGCCCGCGTATCACATGCGTCCCACGCTGACGTTGTGTAGTATGAATAGCACCTTAGGCCTAGTGCATACTTGCCACGACGCGAAACCGCGACAGTGCGCATACGCCATATTGTGAAGATGGGATAGATCACAGACAGTAGAACGGCCGGTTAAGAGGCGTGGCCGGGGCGGGAGAAGCCACACATAAGGTCCAGGCGGGCGAGTGATTGGCTCGTTGAGTCATTTTCAGTTGGGTGCCTACCGCCCGGTTCACCCCCTCAGTTATCCCCTATGTTTGGATCTCGGTAGTGGCTCTCGTGTCAGGACCTTTGTGAATCTGTCATTCCTTTTATTTGTCTGAGTTTGTTTTTTAGGCAACATTCCTGTTCTTGCCGTGTGGTTGGCCGGCATTGTTTTGGTTGTGTGTTTTGTGGCCCATGGGGCATATTTGTTTGTTGTGCATTATCCATTATTTGATGATCGTTTTTGTGTCATAAACTTTATTCATATTTCTCGTTGTGCTACTTGTGCGACAGTACAATACTGTATTTCCATCGATATCAATCACAACCACTATGTCGCGTCGCTGGATGTATGCGCTAGACTTTAGGGCGCCGGTCGGACCGACAACAGTCGTCGAACTTTCGGTCGGATCGATGGCCCATGCGGAGTTCATCGGTCGGATCGCGGGCAGCACTAGAGCGGGGTCTCCAAGCAGGGTTCATCCTAGGACGATGGCGGTTGGATCGCGGGGTGGATGTTGTTCGGCCCGCCATGCGTCCGTGATCTGTCCGTTGTTATTGTCCAAAGAGTAAGAAGTATGTAATTTGATCACTCACGGAGTTTCTTCACGAACATGGGACTACAGCCGGCAGATTTGGCATGCAGTGGCGATTCCTGTGCTTCGTCTCCTTCTGATCGAGCTGGCGAGGGCTCCCTCCACGAGACCCGCCGGCGAGGCATCTGAAAAATACGCTTCGTCGTATACAATTTAAAGGCATGGTTCTCGATAAAAACGAATTTTGAGCTCTCTTCATGAGAATGTAGATTTGGTCATCACAAAACTAAAAATGAATGAAAAAAACCGGAAATTTGCGGGAAAAACGCTCAAAAACAAGGTATAACGGCTAATCACCGGTGTCGGCCGGCCCCCTAATTAACGAGATTTTCATTAATGCATGTTTCTCCGCCATTTATTTTGCCATCAAAGTAATTAGTAGTCTCCAGAAATGCTCAAGAATTACGTTAGAAGCAGAATAAAAGTTGACAAAACAGGCTTTTACACAAATCTCGGTAATTGGGGGCGGGAGGACACCAAGCGATAATTTGTTCCTGAGCGATTTTTCTCCAATTTTTTGCTCACTTTCACTTTTGTGATGGCCAGATCTACCATACCATGGGCACAACACAACAACCGATTTTATCGAGAACCCTGCCTTTAACGCAACTATTCACTCAAATATTCCATCCATCAAGAGATTCAGCGAGTAAAAGTACAAAGATTGAGATAGGTACGCGACTCGAGTGTCCTGAAAAGTTCTGGACTGCGAGAATCTCAGACCGTAAGTGTGCGCTGGCTTCTGGCGGGCGGATCGACATCCCGCCATCCGCCCGCCAGTAGCCAGTGATCCGCCATCGACGCCACATGTGGGTCACTCCGATGGTTCCCACCACTGTCTCCGTGTGCGGGACCACCCCCCATAGCCGTGGGAACCATCCCCTCTGCTGCCAAAAATTATTCTCCGGCTTCTAAGTGATCCTTCAAAAGGGTGGCTTCAAGTCACCTCCCAGGATCGGTCTCAGAATGCCGAGTGAGCATTAAGTGCGATGAAGCGCATTTTATACCCTTCGGTTTGTCTACTCTGAGCATGATACTGATACCAGAAAAGAGCTTGTCAATGATTGACAAGTTTCACCGTGTAAAATTTGAGCGGGCGGATGGCTGGCAGCTTGCGGGCGGATCGCTGCATCTCATAGCTCAGCGGGCTGATCGCTGGCGGATTGCGGGCGGATCGCCGCTTTAGAGCTTGCCGGCGATCCGCCCGCTAGCGTGATCAACTTTCCCAGGTGCCGCTATCCGCTCGCCAAAACGCAGCGATCCGCACGCGGAGACAATGAGAGGCAGCGATCCGCCCGGCGAGACCAGGATGGGCAGCGATCCGCTCGCAACTTGTTGCCATACCGCCCGGAGAGGCCTTGATTGCCAGCGGTCAGTCCTATTGTCTGAGATGGCTTGTGTAATATCGTTAGGAAGCTGTAACGCAGCTACTAAAGTTAAGGAAAATGGGGTTTTGCAAGACCAACAATAATCCTATTCACGTAAGACGCTCTTTGCGTACTCAGGAAGTCAACAGCAAATGACAACCTTTCAGCGGCATGCATCTTTTCCAAAAAAAGTCGAACTCAGAAAACTTTCGCCGAAAGAAAATTGTTTAGAAGTTTGCAGTTGTACTTGACTAGTTGACTAACCCAGTCAGTTTAGTTAGCTTCTACAGCTTACTGAAAGAAGGAGAAAAGCTGATGAGTGCAGAGTGATGAATAATGTATTAAGAATATTGGGAAAGTACATAGTGAGAAAGAGGCTCACAAGAGTACAAGTAGAGAAAATGAAGCTGAAAGTAAATATGCAACTTTGGTTGGTGAACGTATCCGGGTTATTACGCAACGATTAGCAAATCGCCTGCGAAAGACCAGAAACAGATAAAGGAAAAAAGAATTCCTTTTTTCTGCTATCCCGCCACAAACATTCTCAATCAATTATCGATCGGAATTCCGCCGAAAACATTCTCAATCAATTATACATAGAATTTCCTCCAAAGATGTTGTCAATTTATTATCGGCCAAGTTTGAACTACCTACAGTTTTAATAATTTATTGATTCAGTTTCTACCAGAATTTTTTGAACTAACAATCGATCCATCCAACACCACTAAAATTTTCAATCGACTATCGATCGAACTTCCGCCGCCATCATTCAGCACTAATTATCGATAGACTTTCCGGGATGAAGATTCTCAATGAATTAACGAATGACTTTCCGCCTAAACTTTCTCAATTGCTCATTGACCGATTTCCCACCAAAGACATTATCGGTCAGTTATCAATCGATTACCCGCCACAGACGTTTCCATTTGATTATCGATCCATTTCCGGCCAAAAAGTTTTCCAATCAATTATCAATGGCTTTTCCGCGCTTATGAACATTCAGTATTAATAATTAAAAGACTCTACATTACAAAGATTCTCGATCAGGTGCCGGTGGATCATCCCATCATAAAGGTTCTTGATTAATTATCGATCGAATTTCCATCATAAACATTCTCAATCAATCATCGATCAACTTTGCATTACACATATTCTTTATCCTATATCGATCGATCTTCCGCCAGTTTGTTCTAAGCTCATAATCGACCTATTTTCTATTTCAAGCATTTTCACTCGATTATCGATTTAACTTCCGCCACTAGCATTCAGCACTAATTACCCTCTATAAAACGTGGTAATTCACATCATCCGAGGCGCAAGCGGCGCGCACGACGCCTCAGCCTCCGTCTGCCCTCCGCTCTCTCACTGTCTCTAACGTCCGCTCCGCACCAGCACGCGTAGGGACCATGTGAATTTTGCCGTTTTATAGCCGGTATCTACTCTTTTTATTCATGTTCATTCAGAGGAAAACCTCGGTTTTCGAACCCAGTCAATTAATTGGACGTGGAGCGCACAGTCGGCTGGGCTACTTATCTATATACCATACTAACCATTCCGTAGATTCTCAATCCATTATTGAGCGATTTTAAACTGAAGACATTCTCTAACAACTATCGATCAATTTCCCATCACAAACGCTCTCAATCAATTATCGACCGATTTCCCGCCATAAACGTTTTCAGTCAATTATTGATCTATCACCCATCACAAACATTCTCGATCAATTATCGATTCGAAAGTGTTAGCCATGATTTTGGTGCTCGAGATTCCAACGTGAAACAATGGCGTAGCCACAGTTTCTCAATAAAGACACTAATAAACGGTTAAAAAGTCAAAAACTTCTGCTTTATGTGAAATCGTTAAGGCGCTATTCATAGTACTCAACGCCAGCGCGGCACGCGCGTGACGCGCGGGCGTGGCATTGGAGTATGAATAGTTTTTACGAGAGTCACGCGCTTGCGGTAACTATGAATACTCCAGCGGCGACGCCATGGCGGAGCGGAATAAAAGAGCCCTAACTTTGCTAAACAGGCTAGTTCTGTACACGCGTTCACCCTCACGATAGGAGAGGAATGTTATGGAAATAATTACCCTGAAACGGAATGAAACTCACGGCGGATTAATGGTGAAATTCTGAAAAAGTCATTACGGCCGTCGCCGCCATGGTGGAGCGGGCGTCACGCGCGTGCCGCGCTGGCGTTGACAAGTATGAATGGCGCCTCACTCTTCTAAACTAGTTGTCCGTGACTGCGAGAGAGACATTGATGGTTGCGTCCGGCGAATAAACGGTAAAATCGTAATTGTAAACGTACAGTTAGGTCCGTAGCTTGCCTCCCCAGGGAAAAACATCTGAATCTCCTGTCGCGGCGGTCGCGTGCGCCGGCCCGCTCATCGATTCAGGTCGAGAGAGGAGCGCAGCTGATCAGCTTACTATACCGCCAGTCACCGGTGAGATTTCAACCGCCCGCGCCAGCCGCGGGTGAGATTCAAAGGTTTCTTCTCGAGGAAGCGAGCCACGAACCTAACTGTACATACTGTGTTTTTCTGGGCCGAATTCCGGTCCGCGATTGCGTCTCGACACGCTTTGCGGCCACACGCGCTCGACGCAGTTGGGTTTCCAGCGCCAAAGCCGGCACCATAAGGTTTTTATACATATTTTCTCCAATTTCTTTTCGTTTCCAGTTTCGAAAACCCATCTAGAGTCAACAGATCGGCAGCTGCGGCGCTGGAAGCTCTTCCGACTCGGGAGCGTGCGGCCGCAAAGCGTGTCAAGACGCAATTGCGGACCGGGATTTGGCTCAGAGAACCACAGTAATGCGAAATAATAGTCTCGACTGCGTAGGTTCGATAACTCATGGAACAAGTCAGGGGAACTCAGACATTGGGAGCAGCGTACCGCCGGCAAAAACTCGCCAGTTGCTCAACAGCTGGGGGACAGCTGGCATTTAGCTGACCAATGGCAATCACGAGGCCAACAGTTGGCATACACTCGGCATGTCATTTAATGCCAGCGACGGACGGCTGGCGAATATGCGCCAGCTGCCTAACAGCTAGGTGATAACTGGCATTCAACTGGCAATTGGCAATTACGAGGTCGACAGCTGGCTCATTCTTTGCATCTAAATCAGAGCTAGCGGCGGACCGCTGGCGAAAATGTGCCAGCTGCCTGAAAGCTGGGTGATAACTGGCATTCAGCTGGCAAGTGCAATCGAACCTCGAAATCACCGAGCGCAAAAAAAAACGCAGTTATCCAACAATCGGCACTCGGCTGGCGCACAACCGCTCAGTGGCCTTCGCTTGGCACTGAGTCGTCACATGGCTGGCACTCGAGAGAGTTGACGACCACTCACGTTTGAACATGTTATAGTTTGAGCTCTGATTTTATTGATAAGTCAAGCCGGTATATAAGGCGCTTCAGTCCAATGAGTGTTGACTCTCTGACTTCAATGAATGACTCAGCAGTTTGATGCCGGCCCTGGAAGGTGACCTGAAGTCACTCTACAGAGGCTAGCATATTTTTGGCAGCTGAGGGGCAAGTCCCCACGGCTAGGGGAGGTGGGGTTGGTACCCCACCTCAGGCCGTTGCGTAGACGATCTCCTACGCAACGATCTGCGGTTAGGAACCCACCTCAACTCATCGGTCTGCCAAGAGACTGGCGGACCGCTGGCGATGATTGCTCAACAGCGGGCTGCCAGATATTAGCCAAGAGACTGCCAGCGGTCGGCCAACGTCCTAGCGGACCGCTGGCAGGGTTTTGGCGGACCGCCGGCTAATGGCTGTCCGGCACCGGGAACGGTTTTTGCTCGCCATGCAAATGCCGGCGGTCCGCCAATCCCAATGTCTGAGAGGCAACCGAAAAATGAATTTTTTCAAGGACGGGTATACGAATGATTTCATTCGGCCAACAAACAGTTTCTCTGAGTAAAAGTGAGGTGAAGGAGTGAGAACCCTAGTTTTCGTGTTTTTTTTTGTGACTTCACAATTTCTTGATCAAATTAGCTCCACCCAAAGACCAGGAATTCGTTCTAACGAGTAATCTCAACAAAAAAATGTGAACACTGCCTTCGGAGAAATGTACTAGATAACAGTCGAACATAGGAGCGGGAAAAAACTCCTGCTCAAAGTCAATCATGCATAAACGGCTCGTGCTATGGCATTGATGCAAAGAATTGGAGGCTTCATGCTATTGACTCGCATACACACACACAAACTGCGCTTCGTATATTACCTCCGGCGTTTTGCGAGAAGAATGAATGTCATGAAGGCGAGAATTAACTCCCAATGGGGAGCAATTGTTTAAGGAAACGTCAGAATGAAAAGCGGCAAACGTAGGGTGGGAGACTTCGAGAACAATGAAGCACATTCTCTATTCTATTCTTTTGCGAAGGCAGTTTTCACTGGGTGCCTGACCAAGAAGCGAATTCACTCCCAATTGACGTGTGATTGATATTTTCGGAAGAATTTGGAAGAAATGAAATAAAGATTCACTCCATGAATACACGAAGAGTTCTCAATCGAATCAGAAGAAGGGCAAGTCCTGGAAGAGAGATGAAGAGGTGTATGAAGCAGTATACCACAACGAGATTTTCAGACAGACGCTGGAAAATTCCAGTGAATCTGAATGTTGTCATGAGCCTAGGAAATCACATTTAGTTTTTTTCCTGCTAGGCAACGGAGCCCAGAAATGATTATCCTCAAAGCCTGTGGCTTTGATATGTGTTTCTCCACAATCTAATATGTAGCTAGACAAAAAAAGCCCCAGTTATTGAGAAAATGCATCTCCCGACCAAGACACACTCTGTGAAACGGGATATGGAGCTTCTCGACGAGGCAAACGATGGTACGCAGTAGATTTGTTGGTGAAAGTGTTAACAAAAAAATTGAGGAGAAGAAAGCGCAGATTCTGTGCTTCTCTGAGCCAAAATTCGGTCCACAATTGCGTCTCGACACGCTTTGCGGCCGCACGCGCTCGGGTCAGTCGGGTTTCCAGTGCGAAAGCCGACTCGATGTGGCTTTTTTATACAAATTTCTCCAATTTTTCTTAGTTTACAGCTTCCAAAACCCACCTAGAGTCAGCAGATCGGCGGCTGCGGCGCTGGAAGCTCTTCCGACTCGGGAGCGTGCGGCCGCGAAGCGTGTCAAGACGCAATTGCGGACCGGAATTTGGTCCAGATAAGCACAGTAGAAGAGAATGTAAAACGAGAATTTACTCTGAAAATTTAGGCCGAGAAATAGGCGGAAATTGTTTGCTTGCCGCGTACGAGCCGCGAGATAACCGCCATGTAATGTTCGCCGGGAATTAGCCCAAAATTATGTATGCCACTAGGCGCCCAGCCTAATCGTTGGCGGCCCCGAATCTCGGCTCGGCGAGTGGGCGACAGTTGCGTCTAGGTCATTTTTAGTTATTTTTCGTTATTTCTCGGCGGTCTCCCAGCTATTTCCGTGGAAAGCTGAGAAATAGCCGCGAAACAGCCAAGCAGCAGCCGCCGCGGAGCCTTGTGGGTTATTTTTCTGCTTTTTCTCGGCTAAAACACTCATAGTAATTTGCAAAAAAACATTGCTGATTACAGAAACTGCTGTTGTGTACAGATTGGCTTCCTAATGAAATGTCGTTCATTTTTACTGACCATTTCCAAGCCAAAGTAGTTGATGCTTTTCTGCGTGATGGAAGTCGCCAATCCCCTGATGTCCAAAGTGCTTCAATGTCATTAATCTACCTCCCTAACGCCCATGTAGCTTCCCTTAAAGGCAGTGTTCACGAAGAAAAAGTTGCACGTTTTTTTTTCGGCTAAAACGTAAGCTTTGGGTCCCTCTAAGAAGATTTAGAACGGAAGTGCGACGAAAAACGGTTGGTAAGTGGGTGAAAATCTCGTGGGCCAGCCAACCGATTGGGCCACTCCGCCCACGTCCTACAAAAGTTGCCCCGTATTCGTGGTTAGATCAGCGATGGTTTCCGATCAAAAGCCTCGTTCTTCCCTTCATTCTCAACGTCTCCCTTTACTCAGGTCAGCTCGCACACATCGGCTGCAAAAAACGGGAGTTACAAGTCTCGGACAACCCGTTCACAATGCTTTCCTAGCTGAATTTTGAGGGGCCATAACTCCGTTTCCAGGGGGTCTTGTACGATTCCGCGCACGTCATTAAAATTAGCATGGGACTGTTTCTATGATAGGCGGAAAAACAGAAAAACGACTTTTATCGTGAACACTGCCTATAAATATCCCAACGATGCGCAACTGTTGATTGAAATGACATGAACAATTCTTAGAGTCTCCTAGTATACGAATAGTTAGAGGATAGCCGCACAACCCAAGACTTAATACTAAAAGGCGTGTACGGAGGAACGGGGAAGCTGGGAATTTGCCCAAGATGGAAGGCTTCTCATCATTCAAAGGCATCTTCTAGAAAAGTCACCGAAAAAACAATTGCCCCAATCGCTCCCATGGGGTCAATACTCCGTGGAGAGCAAAGACGCGTGCCATTTCACATCCATTCTCCATAAGCTGAGAGGACCACACGTTTTTCGTGATTGCAAGGCATGAGGAGCGCATTTCTAAAAGTTCCTCGTCCTCTGTAAGTTATAGTGTGTTCTAAGGATTCTTCGAAGTCCTGTGTGGAAACGGACATCCGGACGTAGGCGAAGGCTCTGAACCGATGTGGTATAAGAAGATTTGAAGTCATTAGGTATCCGGAGACATTTCATGGAAAAGTGAATGATGTACATTGCGTAATTCGCTGAAAACAACGCAAAACTGCAAAGGATTGTGAACCTCGTTTCGAAGTATGCCGCAGCCTATGGACTTCGTCTTCGTCTCGACAAATGCAAGCAGATGTGGGTCTCTCAGAGGCCTTCAACTGGAGTTTGTGTGGACGGACAACGTATCGAACTGGTGGACGATTTCTGTTATTTAGGCTGTTTGCTCAAGAACGATGGTAGTTATGCAGCGGATATTCGACAACGATGTGCGAAAGCTACGTCTGCATTCAATTCTCTAACCAAGTGTTTGTGGTCTACCACCATCGCGAAGGAAGTCAAGTTGCGCGTCTACCTATCCGCTATTCGCCCTATCATGATGTACGGATCGGAGACGTGGGCAGCACCGAAAACGCAGATGGAAAGGTTGGATTGCACGGAGAGGAAGCTTTTTAGGCGTTTGCTTGGATATTTCTGGCCGCGTGTATGCCATAACGAAGACTTTTACAAGGAAATCGACGCAGTACATCAACGCTTGACACGAGGGAGGTGCCAGCATCTCCTAACGCCATCTCAAGCAGCAATGGAAAGTCGACTTCGACTGCTCGGGCATATACTAAGAAGAACGCCGGATCGTCTCGTACAACACGCTTTAAAAATGCTTCCAAATCCTGTCTGGAAACGGCCACCTGGGCGTAGGCGAAAGTTCTGGACGGATGTGGTTAAAGAGGATTTAAAGTCACTCGGCATCGAAAGACAGTTCAGGCGCGATGTTTCGTTTCGCAGGAAATGGAATAGTGACAGCTGGATGGAATGTGTTCAAATTGTGGCTGAAGACCGTGAAAAATGGACACGGCTGACTACTAGGACGGCACACCTCGGTGAAGATGCGGAATGACCGCGTCAGGCGAAAGCCAGCCGATTAAGTCAAGTAAGTGAGTCAGTAAATGATGGATAGATTGTGCCCAAGTTGTGGCTGAGGACTGTGAAAAATGGGCACGGAATGTCATTGAGGCGCAAATCACAGCAATATTGGGGACTCACCGCATTAGGCAGAAGCCAGATGATCACGTCAAATGAGGCAAACATAGAAAACACTGAGACGCCTAGGCAAACGACTGAGAACAGAAGAAAGGAAAACTTTGCAGCCACAGTTAGTGCATTAGGAAAAGCTTCAGGAAGTCGCAGGATTGCATTATATAGATAGGCACGCATCATTCTCCAGTCAGTCAGTCTCAAGAGGAGGCTTAAAGGCAGTGTTCACGATAAAAAATGTGTTTCAGTTTCCACCAGGAATGGGTAGTGGAAGGGCACACTGTAACGTTGACGTCGAAAGAACGCATGAAAACGAGCCAGGAAGAGCCCCAAAAGAGCCCGAAGTTGCAACTTCGAGCGCATTGAAAACCCCAAAAGCGCATCACACGCCCACCGACGTGAACAAATGAATGCTCGAGATCGTGAGATGAGCGATGATTTCTGATCATTAGCCCCCTTCTTCCCTTCATTCTCAACTTCTCTCTTTACTCAGGTCAGCTCGCACACATCGGCTGCAAAAGATGGAAGTTACAAGCCTCGGACAACTCGTCCACCATGTTTCCTTAGCTCAAATTTTAAGGGACCATAACTCCGTTCCCAGAAGGTCTTATACAATTTCAGAGACATCATTGGAATCAGTATGGGGCCGTTTTCAAGATAGGCGGAAAAACAGAAAAACGATTTTTATCGTGAACACTGCCTTTAAGGCTCATTCATAGCTGGTCGCTTCCACTGGAGGTCGAAGCGACATACAATACTGCCGCGATCTGAAATTGCTGGAAGAAGCTATTTGAATTTGAAATCGCTTCGTCCAACGATTTCAAATCGTCGAGCGACTTGGGATCGCTCTTGGGGACGCAATTGCGACTGGAACATGACGGAGATTTGCGGACAACGCCGCGAGATTGAATGTGGAATCAAGCAGGTCGCTTCGGCCAGCAATGATATACCCCAGTCGCTCGGCGATCGCGACTGAAACTGCAAACTGTTCCATCCCGTCGCGAGTCAGTTCAAGATCTGTTACCGGGACGGGTTTTGTAGCTGTTGGCAGTAAAGCGACTAGTAGAAGCGATTTGCTATGAAAGATCCTTTAGCAGCCCTGTGGCCGTATTAATTAAAGTTTTCGAGCGGGAAGGGGCGTGACCGGGTAAGTAACGCACCTACCCGGTCACGCCCCTCTCATAGTTTGAACAATCGACTCTATGAAGTTTTCAAAATTATCAACGGGAAGACTGCGACGCAGGCACGCGACGCGCGTTCACGGAGGCGCAAAACGCAGAGATTTGAATAAACACAGCGACGCCCATACGCTCTCACGATGCCATTAACAAATGTGCGGGACCCATGTAAGAGTGCGCCGGACGCCATTGAAAGCGTACGGGACCAATGTAAGAAGGCTCCGGATGCCAGAGAAAGTGTACGGGACCCATGTAAAAATGCGCCGGACGCCATAGAAAGTGTACGGGACCCATGTAAGCGTGCGCCGGACGCCATAGAAAGTATACGGGACCCAGGTAAGCGTGCGCTGGACGCCATAGAAAGTGTACGGGACCAATGTAAGAGTGCTCCGGACGCCAGAGAAAGTGTACGGGACCCATGTAGGCGTGCGCCGGACGCCATAGAAAGTATACGGGACCCATGTAAGCGTGCGCCGGACGCCATAGAAAGTGTACGGGACCCATGCAAAAATGCGCCGGACACCATAGAAAGCGCACAGGACCAATGCAAGAGTGCTCCGGACGCCATAGAAAGTGTACGGGACCAATGTAAGAGTGCTCCGGACGCCATAGAAAGTGTACGGGACCCATCTAAGCGTGCGCCGGACGCCATAGAAAGTATACGGGACCCAGGTAAGCGTGCGCTGGACGCCATCGAAAGTGTACGGGACCAATGTAAGAGTGCTCCGGACGCCAGAGAAAGTGTACGGGACCCATGTAGGCGTGCGCCGGACGCCATAGAAAGTATACGGGACCCATGTAAGCGTGCGCCGGACGCCATAGAAAGTGTACGGGACCAATGCAAAAATGCGCCGGACGCCATAGAAAGTGTACAAGACCCATGTAAGCGTGCGCCGGACGCCATTGGAAGTGTACGGGACCAATGTAAGAGTGCTCCGGACGCCATAAAAAGTGTACGGGACCCATGTAAGCGTGCGCCGGACGCCATAGAAAGTATACGGGACCAATGTAAGAGTGCTCCGGACGCCATAGAAAGTGTACGGGACCCATGTGAGCGTGCGCCGGACGCCATAGAAAGTATACGGGACCCATGTAAGCGTGCGCCGGACGCCATAGGAAGTATACGGGACCCATGTAAGCGTGCGCCGGACGCCATAGAAAGTGTACGGGACCCATGTAAAAATGCGCCGGACGCCATAGAAAGTGTACGGGACCCATGTGAGCGTGCGCCGGACGCCATAGAAAGTATACGGGACCCATGTAAGCGTGCGCCGGACGCCATAGAAAGTATACGGGACCCATGTAAGCGTGCGCCGGACGCCATAGAAAGTGTACGGGACCCATGTAAAAATGCGCCGGACGCCATAGAAAGTATACGGGACCCATGTAAGCGTGCGCTGGACGCCATAGAAAGTGTACGGGACCAATTTAAGAGTGCTCCGGACGCCAGAGAAAGTGTACGGGACCCATGTAAAAATGCGCCGGACGCCATAGAAAGTGTACGGGACTCATGTAAACGTGCGCCGGACGCCATAGAAAGTATACGGGACCCATGTAAGCGTGCGCCGGACGCCATAGAAAGTGTACGGGACCAATGTAAAAATGCGCCGGACGCCATAGAAAGTGTACAAGACCCATGTAAGCGTGCGCCGAACGCCATTGGAAGTGTACGGGACCAATGTAAGAGTGCTCCGGACGCCATAGAAAGTGTACGGGACCCATGTAAAAATGCGCCGGACGCCATAGAAAGTGTACGGGACCCATGTAAGCGTGCGCCGGACGCCATAGAAAGTATACGGGACCAATGTAAGAGTGCTCCGGACGCCATAGAAAGTGTACGGGACCCATGTGAGCGTGCGCCGGACGCCATAGAAAGTATACGGGACCCATGTAAGCGTGCGCCGGACGCCATAGAAAGTATACGGGACCCATGTAAGCGTGCGCCGGACGCCATAGAAAGTGTACGGGACCCATGTAAAAATGCGCCGGACGCTATAGAAAGTGTACGGGACCCATGTGAGCGTGCGCCGGACGCCATAGAAAGTATACGGGACCCATGTAAGCGTGCGCCGGACGCCATAGAAAGTATACGGGACCCATGTAAGCGTGCGCCGGACGCCATAGAAAGTGTACGGGACCCATGTAAAAATGCGCCGGACGCCATAGAAAGTATACGGGACCCATGTAAGCGTGCGCTGGACGCCATAGAAAGTGTACGGGACCAATTTAAGAGTGCTCCGGACGCCAGAGAAAGTGTACGGGACCCATGTAAAAATGCGCCGGACGCCATGGAAAGTGTACGGGACTCATGTAAGCGTGCGCCGGACGCCATAGAAAGTATACGGGACCCATGTAAGCGTGCGCCGGACGCCATAGAAAGTGTACGGGACCAATGTAAAAATGCGCCGGACGCCATAGAAAGTGTACAAGACCCATGTAAGCGTGCGCCGGACGCCATTGGAAGTGTACGGGACCAATGTAAGAGTGCTCCGGACGCCATAGAAAGTGTACGGGACCCATGTAAAAATGCGCCGGACGCCATAGAAAGTGTACGGGACCCATGTAAGCGTGCGCCGGACGCCATAGAAAGTATACGGGACCAATGTAAGAGTGCTCCGGACGCCATAGAAAGTGTACGGGACCCATGTAAAAATGCGCCGGACGCCATAGAAAGTGTACGGGACCCATGTAAGCGTGCGCCGGACGCCATAGAAAGTATACGGGACCCATGTAAAAGTGCTTCGCTACATTCGTTTTCAGCGCGAACGATGCATCTGAAAGGTACGTTACGGAAGATAACGATCGGAAGGTCATGAGGCAAACGCTAAAAAATCAGTGAAACGATGGACCATTGATTTGTCTGTGCATTTGTTTAATAAACAGCGACAATTAGGTGTAGCATTGCAAAATCAAATCACACCCGTCTTATTGAGCACCCACAAATCTTCGTGTGGCTGCGATTCCTTTAGACGACAACATTTGTAAAAACCCACTGTGTGATGATATTTTCAATTCAATTAATAATGTTCCTCATACGAATGCATTTTATTTACTTATCCGCTAGCGAACATATAGACATGAAGACCAGTAATGTTTGGGAATGCGTGTTTCTGAATTTTGGGAGTAAGTTAAAACTTGAGTCTTGGCTTTGTGAAATTAAGCTGTAAATATTAGCTCCATTGGATAAAATACTGGTGTGATCTGTTTTTTTTCAATGTTACTTTCAATTTTCGCAGTTTATTGAACAAATTCACTGCCAAAATCAATGTTCCATCTCTTTACTGAATTTTAGGCGTTTGCTTCCAGTTTAATCGCATACCAAATCATTCGCACTTCTTTTACGAGATTCTCAAAAACTATTCAATGCCAAATCATAACCCTTTTGACGCGAAGCGAAACAGTTATAATATTGAAGTCTAGAATCGTCGGGCTATTATCTTCTCAGGAGTGAAAATGTATCGCGGGTAAAGGTCAGGTTGGAGGGAGTTTGTTGCAAATTACGCCACAATATCACGCTCGATGCGATCATCGCCCTCGATTTCACCTCCTCAGGCAAACCATCGCTCCGAGCGGTACCGGAGAGCTACTCGAGCGGCGCTGCCTCTCTGCTCCGAGCGGAAATTAGCCATCTACTCGGGCCACAGCAGCCGCTCTCCGGGCCACAGCAGTATCGCTCGGAGCGATCTTCGGTCCCAACTTGCACTGCGGTCTCTGTTCGGGCGATTTTCAAAAATTTCCTAATAGCTATTTTTTCTTTATTTCCGCCTCTTCTGGAGAGGATTAAGCCTGTTAAGAGGATAAGGTACCTGTTACAGCCTGTGGGTCCGGAGGTTAATCCTGCCACAGACCCCAACAAGGATACCATCCCAGCATGGTCCGCAATGAGGAAGCCCTCCCCACCGCGGGCCATGAGGGATCCCCTCGGCCGCCAAAAATTGTCATCCTGAGAGTGATCCGAGGTCACTCTCAAAAGTGGCCTCGAAAGGCCAACTACCCGTCTACACGAGGCGAGCCGCCTTTTATACACGCAGGATTGGTTGTTCTTTGAGTGATAACGTGGCTCGCACGTTATCACTCAAAGAACAACCAATCCCGCGTCTCTCTACTTCTGGCGATGGCCCCGCTGTGGCCCCGAGAGCGACCGAGGGGCAAACTGGCACCGGACAGGGACCGCGGGGCTATTTGGCCCCTCGGCCGCTGTTCGGGCGATGACGTCATAACTGGGAGGACCCGGTCCCGCTCGGAGCGATGGTTCGCATGAGAACATACCGTATTTCCTGTAATTAAACACCCGGGTGTACTATTTTTCAACCTCCTCCAAAAGGAGGGCTCAATTAGAGGAAGGGGTTCAAATAGAGGGGGAGGCTCTAATTTTCAACAGAAAATACAAGAGTGATTATAGGCTTTCAAAGTTTATTAGGCAAGCCAAAATGGGACAATAATGAATTGCGCGGCGAACATTAAGAGATCATTATCAATAGAGTCATTGTTCAAGTCTTTCTCAAGATAAGTCTCTTCGGAAGCAATTCACGTCCGGTAGGAATGGGTCTCCAGTGTCTTTTCAGCTGAGTGGGGAGGGGCTCTAATAGAGGGGGGTGTTTCAATTTTCAATTGGGGGGTTCAATTAGAGGGAGGGATTCGAATAGAGCGGGGTGTTCATAACAGGAAATTTGGTAGATGTACGTTCGAAATAGGAAGTTGTGAAAGACTCCAACGGAATAGTATTACGAATTTGAAAAGGAATATAGATACAAGGCACCGTATTTCCTAAGTAGCACTATACGACTGCACTAAAGTGGTGTACAAACTACAGGTTTTCACGACTGAATTGAATTTTTGGCGAGAGGCGTAACTCAAACAAAAAGAAGCTCGACGCCCAAGCCGATTCGGCCACTTTCCTAAAGATACGCGATAAGCACGTGCTTCCCTTCCTGACACGGGAGAGTGTCTATCGTGTCGAGAAGGGCGGAATAGTGCATATCACAGGCAAAGCGTGCACGCCGAAAAGAAGCTCGACGCCCATTTCCAAGGGGAGCGTACGACGCACTCTTGAGAAAGGACTCAGATGTCGGCAATGTCGTCGGATCGATTACCCAAGATTGCGGTACTTCACCCCGCCCAGCCACTGGCAGCCCCGTCCAACAGCTAGCGAGCCGTGCTGGTGCTCGCTGCATTGGCAGCTCTGTGTGCCTTCCAGTGCTGCAGCACCCGCTGCCGAGGTGCCGGTCGCGTAGCGGTGCGCCGTATGTATATTTTTGGGCTTCAAGACCAGCCCATATCATTCAGAGGGGCTCATCGCGCGGGCCTTTCAGATTCAGTGGCTTGTTTTATGGGCGGCTTGTGCCCCGGTTATCAAACAGTCACTGCCGCGGGCGACAGAACTTTGACTTTTGGGATTTACGGCCACTATGCCGCTGACAATGCCAGCCTTCTAAATGGGTGTAGAGTGGCATTTTGTCTGAGTAAGTTCCAGATTAATGCGCGCCGTTATCGGTCAGTAATCAAATGAGAATTCTTTGTCTATATTCGATCGTATAGAGAGAGCCATTCATTGAGGGAAGTTCTTAACTTTTTCAATAATGTTTTTTTTATCTCTTCATGCGTGGAGTTTATCATCTGTTACGTTGATATACTCTGAGCCAAACGAGTTGACAAGCGGAGAGTTCAAAGAGGAAGCGCTCCCACCTGCATCTCTGAGAGAAATTGCTGCTGCGGCTTCGCGATAGTGCCGCTTCGGCGCCTACAGGCACCGAATCGGCTATATCGCGGCACCGCGGAGCCGCAGCGGCTACGCGGCAGTGCCGACGCCGCTCCGGCAGAGAATCTCATACGAAGTTATGCAAGAATTATAATAAAACTAGGCGGACTAAAAACGAAAATACGCAGCTGCGGTTGTTAGGTCCTCTGCCCGATCATAGTCGGCCGAAAACCGGACTGCGCCGTCCTCTTCAGCTCCGAATGATTCTACGCCGTCCTCCGCCGTCCCTAGTAGTCGGCTGTATGCGTATCGATTAGGCTGGCGCGCTCGAGCGCACTGCAGACGGCGCAGGACGGACACATCGGGGGTATATCGATCAATATATTGCATACGTATCGACCGGGACGGACTCGGAGGGGCCAGGACGCAGCGCGCGGGTGCACTCCGGACACATCGGGGGATTTTTCGCCTTGAGTGCGCAATGCATTGCATACGTAGCGACCGGGGTGGCTACAGCTTATCGACCGACTTAGACGGGGCCCCTTATCACAGAGGTTTCCGCCAAATATGGAATGTACATCAAACTTGGGTAATTGAACTGGCGACAATTTCGTTTTACCACACAGGACAGTGCATCGTACTCCACGCTTATTCGCTGCTGCGTCCTCGCGGAGCCGGTGCGGTTCTAACGCGCAGCCGATGCGGTACTGACGCGCTGATGTCGAGGCTCAAGACACGGCAACAGAATCGTCCTATCATGGAGCCGCAGCGGTAGTATCGCGGCATAGTCGAGGGTCGCGGTACTTTTCCGGCACTGGAGCGGCAATTTTTCTCAGAGGTCCCTGAAGTTTTGGATTACGGTAACACAGATGTTGCCTCGCTCGGAAATCACGTACACGACGCAGCATCTGTCTTACCGTAGTTCGAAGAGATATTTCACCGATTTTTTCACGCGCTCATTCTTTTTCGGCATGCCCGGATATTTATCACTCGTAACATGGACATTTTTGTTATGTACTTAACTTAGCTTAACTCGTACAACGCCAAAATGGTTTCCATAGTTCTGGTCCAAAGTCAGGGAAATCGAATCTACTCGCAAAAAACCAATTTATCCGTCCGTTTAGAGAATGCAAAAACCGGCTCAATTCTTCGTTTCTCATCAGAATCTAGCTTATTGGTTCGAAGAATGAAGTTGATGTTTCTCGGAAAAGAAAGTAAGATAATCTAATTAAGTGGATTAAGGATTGCAAAAATGGGATTAATCCGTTCAGGATTGCAAACATTGAATTTGCTGGTTTATCCAATCGCAAGAAATCGAAATATTGTAAAATACGAAAATTGGAGTTCGAGTTAAATAATTTATTAAAGTGAAAACTAAACTTGTTGGTTGGTCTTATATCAAAAAATTCCTGTCGGTAGCTCATTGATTTCGATACTCTCTCTATTTCGAGGGAATTCTAGCGATAAATAGAAAAAAGTGAATTTTTTTCAAAGAATGCTCTTCATATGTGACATGTTTAATGCATCCGACTCTCAAGAAAAAATTGAATTTCACATCAAGAGTCTGACCATCAAGCATAAAACAAATGAGGAAGAGAAGCGATCGGTTTGAAGGTTTAACGAAAGCTACAGAGACAGAATTCAGCACGAGTTGACACATTGCGAGAGCTACAGGAAGTGCCTTCCAAAATGTAAGTCATGTACAAATATGAGGTCGAATAGAGAAATAAAAGCAACACGAAACTCAATGAATGGAAGACGGAAACTGCGAAAGCTCATTGACGGGAAGATATTACCCGTCTTCAATCGACGGGTAGGCAGGAACCTATCTGTTTACCCGCCGGGTAGCCAGGAACCTACCGGTCTACCCGCCGGGTAGCCAGGAACCTACCTGTACCCGCCGGGTAGCCAGGAACCTACCTGTCTACCCGCCGGGTAACCAGGAACCTTCCCGTCTACCCGTCGGGTAGCCGGGTAAATGGATGGCGGAAAACTCGTCCGACAGCGGGAAGGTTTTAACCTTCCCGGGAAGCTTTCTGAAGTTTCATTAATACGGCCACTGGTAGAAGGCGTGGCCAACAGTGGTGAATTCAAACTCTCACATGAAGCGTTTGAAAAAAGCACATATGCACTTTCTCTCTACAAACCGTATGCATGGGCGAACAAATTTAATTGTATTCTCTCCACAAGAAGCCAGAAGCCAGACAAGGTACAATGTGGAATGTTCATAGGCTTAAGTTTCTGAACTCATAAGATGCTAGCCGTGCAGAAAACTTTTATGAAGATATCGGATTTTCCAAATTTAGGCAAGTGTGATTTTTTCTTCTAGGAAACCGACAAGCTCCACCCGAAAAAAAAACACGAAATCACAATAAGTGCACGAGACGAGAGGGGTTCGTCCTAACTTCAGACGTCTAACGGGGACAAATTCGGACCCAAGGGAAATTATCTGATTAGTCTGTACTATGCAAGTCTCTCACAAAGGTTTTTCGCATTGAGCTGCACTCTTCGTGCGGCAGCTAAGACAGTGTTGATTCGAGGAATATTTTAAGTTTTAGTGAAACTAATTCGGCTATGTTCCGGCGTTTCTAGCATTCTACAGACAGAGGGACTCAGAGTGCACACAGCGGTCAAGAAATGCCGACGGTAAAAAAATCACGATAAAGGGATCGTTTGTACTTCCGCCACCGAGTGGCGCGGCAGGGTGCATTTCTGTAATACTTATCACGCGGAGCGGCACGATCGATATTATAGGATTGCACTTTGCCGCACCTCTCAGCTGCGGAAGTATAAACGAGGCCTTATAGGATTGCAGTTTGCCCTGCCGCTCGACGGAAAAACTATAAACGACCCCTACGGATTTCTAAATACAAATATCCAACGCTTGACTTCGGCACACAATCAATCAACTCGACGGATTCAAAATTCAGACAAATACATGATACTACGTTGAAAATGTGCCCAGCGGGCAAGTTTCCACTGCATCTTCTTCCATTTAGCGTTTAGGCTAGCCCTAATTTAGGGCCTACTAGCTGAGTCAAGCTTCATGTGAACCATGAGATTCTTTCCCTTAGTTCTCGAACTTCTAGAAGCAGGGAAAAGGAGCCTCAGAGTGATATGCACATTTGCGAGATGAATGCTCTAAATTGCCTGAATCCATCCCTTATCTCACCGAGGGGATCATTATAGCTCGTAAACGTTTTAACAAGTTGAGCGCAAGTTACCTGAAAGCTTCCCGTAGCTTACGGAGCTGATACTGTTGATGCATGACAAACTCTTCTATTATTCTCTGCTACACACCAACTTTTAGCATGCGAGCGCGGTGGAACACTTGTCGAAACAGGTCGAGTTTTTGTACAATAAACACAACAAGTTGGGTGCAACCTTCATGTAACTTGTTCAATAGCTCATTGGTACTAAGAAACGTTTGAACAAGTTGACTGTGACTCCAGTGCAACATACTACTTAGAGACTTCTAGCCACTCACAGCAATTATGTAGCGATTTACAGCCTTTCCCCCATGATTCTACGATGAGAACTCAGTATTTCACAGAAACCCATGAACAAGTTACCTGCAACTTTACTGGAAATCACATAGAGGCACAGCTCAACTACCAACATTTGCGTCACAACGGAACTGTTTTAGAATTGATTAAATTTGCTTTCTATACTTTGAGCTTACGAAAAAAACAGTTCGAAAAATTGGAAAAACAATTTGCTTGCTAGATGAACGCAGTAAGTTGTGTGAAACATTCGAGAAGGTCAACCAAAACATATCAGCACTAAGAAAGTTCTGAACAGCTCACTTGGGACCTTAAAGCCAGCAATTATAAAATTGAGACAGCAATCTTAAAGTTTGCCGCGACTTATGGTGGTACAGGAAATAACTTTCTTACTCCTTATTTCAGCGTACATATAGATTTTGAACTTGCAAAAACTATTGCTGACTAACCTACATAATTGCCCAGGGAATTCCGATGAAACAACTTACAGCAACACTCTTTGACTTATTCTGGAACATTCACTTCATCCCCTCGCACATAAATGCACCGATTCCGGAAATTGCATATTTCCTTCAATCACGCATGTCTTTTCCCATCACATCCCGACTTTCTAGATGTGAATACTTGAACGAAAGACTCTAAAGGTCACATGGACAGGAGATGTATGAAAAAAAACTAAAAAGCTGCGATACAGACCTAAAATCGACTGAACACGGAGCCAAAACGGGAGGGGAAGTCAAGAAAGCCGGGTATTCTATAGGTTCAGGGGTGAAAATAACAAATGAAAAAATAAAGATTCGAAAAAATATGTGGGAGGCAGAGGCAAGAAAATGTGATTTTAGAGCCGTACCAGGGCTGCATGCAAATACGGGAGCCAAAATCACTGCTCTTGAAAGCCCTCGAGCTCGCGCTATGAACCTCTATCCAGGAAGCTTCCGGCCGCCCAATATGGCTTCTAGGATGAAGCTGAGAATAAACACAGTATTGATCCGCTCATGGGATTCCGACTGCTGTGTATTATTTTGGAGTTATACATACTTGCCTATTATTCGTACCTCACGAAGACGTGCCGACGTCAAAGGGTCGCCAAAAGATCAAAAGAAGGAAAACGTTGTGGGCAATAACCTGAGAATTTCTCTGAACGGATGCGCCATGAGTCCGTCTGGAACTCATAATCGTTTACGTAATTGCAGGGCTGAGGTTAATCAGATGGATTTTTCTTTCAGACATGTTACGGGCACATATCCTCTGTTTCGGAGTGAAATTTACAAAGGTTCATCGCTTCCGTGTGCGGGCTTGTGCGCGCGTATGCAGCTTTTCCTTATCCCATACTCTCTCTCTCTCTTTCTCTCTCTCTCTCTCTCTCTCTCTCCCTTCTCTCCACACAAGCATGCAAAGGAACTAACTATTAGGTGAGTCATAAGTACTTGGAATTTTTCAAAAATTCATATTAATTCGCGCGCGAATAGATCAAATGCCACTCGTGCGCGGTTGTTTGCTAGGTAGATCAAACCTCGTTAATCAATATCTGCCAGCCCTCGAAACGCCATTCGTGGCTCAGTAAAATGTCGGAAAAAGAGCACGCTCGCGTACTGATTCTTCACTACTTTGAAAGAGGTTTCACAGCTGCTCAAACTGTTAAGGAAATAAGGGCCAACGAAGGAAGGTATCGAATCGCTGCCAGTACTGTGTACAATTGGTATCAAAAGTTTCGCTCCGGCAGCTGCTCTCTGAAGGACAAGCCGAGATGTGGGAGGCCACGAATTCACGACCCCACGTTGGCTGCGAATGAGCTGGAGAAAAACCCGCACCTTCACAGCAGAGGTCTCGCCCAGCTTACAGGGAGTTTGCAGTCGGCCGCAGTTCGCCAGCTACACGATTTGGGACTGAGACCGAAAAAGCCGTCCGTGATTCCTCACTTTTTATCTGACACCGACAGGATTCGCAGGATGGCCATTTGTCAAGAACTACTGAAACGGCACCATAAAGGAAGTTTTTTTGGTCGCATCATTACATGTGATGAGAAGTGGTGCTACTATAACAATCCTAACCTGTCTGTGCAATGGGTTAAGCCCTTTGAGTCGCCAGATCCTGTGCAACGTCGGGATATCCACGGAAAAAAGAGTCTACTGACCGTTTTTTGGTCCACTGATGGAGTTGTGTTCTGGAAATTACTTCCGCCAGGAAAGACTATAGATGCTGACTATGTCTGCCAAGAACTAGAGGAAATGGTCACCAACGCGGAGAAAAATGGACGAAAACGTGACCAGATCCTACTGCTCTGGGACAACTGCCGCCCACACATAGCGAAAAAAACTCAAGAAAAATTGAAGGAGCTGCAGTTGGAAACTCTCCCTCATGCAGCCTACAGTCCAGATATTGCTCCATCGGACTACCATTTATTCAGAAGCCTCGAACACTGGTTGAGGGGAAAGCAGCTTAAGACCGAAGAGCACTTGAGGACCGAGTTGGACGCTTTTTTTGCATCGAAGCAACGCTCATTCTACGACTACGGTATTCGAAGTCTCGCTCGTCGTTGGCAGAAAGTTGTTCGTTGTAATGGCTCTCACTTTGTATATATTTGTTACCTTGTGTTTGAGAAAAAAATAAAAATAAAAAATGCCAAGAACTTATGACTCACCCTAATAAATTAGGCTCTGAAAGAGAGTCTATATACGCTGCCGCTCGCCAGATTTGGTTAGAAGACGTGGGCCGCGTTTTAGCGTTTTTAGTCGACTTTTGTGAACGCAGTGGTCTGATTATTGCATCGACATTCAAGAGGAATCATCGCCGCCATCAGCTTACGTGGCAGGGACCAACCCGGCTATCTCCAGAAGAGCAGCGGAAGCGGAAGATGACAACTTTGAAACTACAGCTTGACTATGTCCTGACGAGGAATATTCCAGTATCGGACATTCGAAGATCTAGAGCTGTGTGGGATGTCGCATTCGATTCGGATCACCGTCCTGTTCTGTTGAACTTCACTGCGAGGATTCATAAGAGGAAGCGAGGGGCTCAGCCTCTCCAGAGGATTGACATGACAAGTCTCAGAGATGAAGAGTGCAGAAGGAATTTCCGACAACGCGTTTCTATTCACATCGGAGTACGGACTAAGAAGAAACTTTGCGACGCGGATTCTTTTGTCAAGTGCATCCAGGACGCTTCGAAAGAGGCACTCCCGGTTGTACAGCCTAAGAAGAAGTTCGCCTACGTCTCAGAAGAAACAACATCTACCTACAACAGAGTATGTGCTCTCCGAACTGCAGGAAACTTCGTGGAGGAGAAGCGTCTGAGGAGGAAGTTGCGTCGGCAGCTTCAAAGTGACCGCGAACGAGAGTGGGCGTGTAGAGCTAAGGAGTTCGAGAAGGCTTGGGAGGAGAAGAATCCGAAGAAAGCCTACACGTTGCTGCGACAGTATAGCGGGAAGATGAAGAGATGTTCTCCTGTCTTGAACACTACCAATGGAGTTGCAGTTGGTGATGCGACGCTGCCAATATGGAAGGATTACTTCAGTTCACTACTGAATCGTCCAGCGCCATCAGTACCTGAGCTCCCGCATGTTCAGAGAGCACATTACGATGTCAGTGAGGAACCGCCGACTGAGTCTGAAGTTTTGGATTGTGTCCGGAAAATGAAGAATGGAAAGGCAGGTGGAGATGACAACATCACTGCTGAAATGCTGAAAGCTCTTCCTCCGTCTGGGATTCGTGAAATGACCAACACCATCCGTGCCATATGGATGAGCGAAAGGATACCCGATTCGTGGAGACATGCGATCATCGTACCTCTTCACAAGAAGCTATCCGTCACGGATCCTAAGAACTACAGAGGAATCTCTCTACTTCGTGTCATGTACAAGGTTTTAGAACGTATCATTCTCGAGCGACTTATCAAACATCGTGAAGGAACGACCAGAGATGAGCAAGCCGGTTTTCGACCTGGAAGATCGACCATCGACCAAGTGTTCGTCGTGAGAAGAGTAATTGAATCGTGGCAGCGGTTTTCGAAGCCATTACAGCTTGCTTTTTTGGACTTTGAAGCCGCGTTCGACTCTCCTCATCGTGATCGATTGCTCAATGCTCTGCGAGCAGATGGAGTCCCGGAAAAGTATGTTCGGTTAATCGAGGACATGAACAAAGGAACAACAGCAGCAGTTCGTACACCTGTCGGATTTACGTCAGCTATCGAGGTGAAAACAGGAGTAAGGCAAGGAGCCGTTGCAGGACCTTTTCTTTTCAACTTCGCCGTTGATGACATCATGCGTAGAGTTGCAGAACAGTTTCCTGCGGATGTGATCCTAACACCATCAGGACGCTCCCTTGTCGACCTGGAGTACGCCGACGACATTGTGTTATTCGCTGAAAACAACGCAAAACTGCAAAGGATTGTGAACCTCGTTTCGAAGTATGCCGCAGCCTATGGACTTCGTCTTCGTCCCGACAAATGCAAGCAGATGTGGGTCTCTCAGAGGCCTTCAACTGGAGTTTGTGTGGACGGACAACGTATCGAACTGGTGGACGATTTCTGTTATTTGGGCTGTTTGCTGAAGAACGATGGTAGTTATGCAGCGGATATTCGACAACGATGTGCGAAAGCTACGTCTGCATTCAATTCTCTAACCAAGTGTTTGTGGTCTACCACCATCGCGAAGGAAGTCAAGTTGCGCGTCTACCTATCCGCTATTCGCCCTATCATGATGTACGGATCGGAGACGTGGGCAGCACCGAAAACGCAGATGGAAAGGTTGGATTGCACGGAGAGGAAGCTTTTAGGCGTTTGCTTGGATATTTCTGGCCGCGTGTATGCCATAACGAAGACCTTTACAAGGAAATCGACGCAGTACATCAACGCTTGACACGAGGGAGGTGCCAGCATCTCCTAACGCCATCTCAAGCAGCAATGGAAAGTCGACTTCGACTGCTCGGGCATATACTAAGAAGAACGCCGGATCGTCTCGTACAACACGCTTTAAAAATGCTTCCAAATCCTGTCTGGAAACGGCCACCTGGGCGTAGGCGAAAGTTCTGGACGGATGTGGTTAAAGAGGATTTAAAGTCACTCGGCATCGAAAGACAGTTCAGGCGCGATGTTTCGTTTCGCAGGAAATGGAATAGTGACAGCTGGATGGAATGTGTTCAAATTGTGGCTGAAGACCGTGAAAAATAGACACGGCTGACTACTAGGACGGCACACCTCGGTGAAGATGCGGAATGACCGCGTCAGGCGAAAGCCAACCGATTAAGTAAGTCAAGTCAGCGTCCTTTTCTGATAACTCTCTTTAAAAATGGGTTTTTCCAAATCTGAAGTTATTTGATATCCACGTGTTAAGGGCTACCTGACAACATAATGCTTGGCAGGCTCGAGAAACGAACAAAAAAGTTGGATATGCCCAATATGCACTGTCGCTGTCGCTGGTTGCGAGAAGTATGATGCCGGCTTGAATAAAAAGAGAGGCTAAGAATGAAGAGAAGAACAAGGCTATTGATCGAAAACCATTGCTCATCCTGTTACTGTTGATCTTAAAAGGTCGTCTAAGGAGGCGTTGCAAAGTGACTTCTTGCTGTGGACGCGCCAGGATGCCTTTTCCCTATATTTCGCTTATTCAGAAGAATTGAGAGCTTGCTTATGGCAGGTGTTACATGGAATGAATCTACTCCACAAGTATGGGGAAATCTCAGATTTCATCCCGGAGGTTGGACTGTGCCTCTGAAGACTGAATATCCTAGATCGTTAGTCTTTTCTACGATAGGTCCGGCTTCTAAGAAGTTGTGATTCAAATGGAAAAAGGTAAATCTTTGAATTTGCTGAAAAAAAAACAAGAACAGTACCCGCTATATTAAGAAAGCCGCGCGATTCTCAAACAACCAGGAGGCTAAAAAAACAATTAGCAAAACGCTGAAGGTGGAGCGCGTGGGACGCTCTGCAGCCGGGCATTTCTGCAGATTAATCTATGTGCCCAGAAGTGATAGTTTTCAGTGAAAAATAGCCACTTGAGCCGAATGGAAAGCGCGAAATTAGTCACGAAACTGACCAACTCCTTGCCAGCGGCGAATATGTCTCATTAGCTAGAGGACGCGTATGAAATTTCTTCCGGGATGAGAAAAAAACCGACGTCAGGCGGATATGAATTCACCCAATCAGGCCAAAACCCCAGAGCGGATAAGGTTTTTATGCGTGACGCTGCGGATATTGACGCCTTCTCACAGAGACAAAAACCACATCTGCGCCACTATTAGATTAGCTCTGAGGCTTGACACTCGTCTGGCAATGACAGCAAATTCTTCCGCTTCGCTAAAGACTGGCCTTTGCACCATGACTAAGATTAATTTGGAGTATTTTATCCCATGAGCTGGAGCAGAGACTGAAAAGAGTAATTAGACTTGGAATAAGCGTTTTTCTCCTGCTTCACTAAGGCAGTGTTCACTGTCAGAAAAAAAGGTATTCGTTTTTTTTTGCAGAGACATAAGGCTCCCGTCGTACTCTGAGAGAATTTGCCGCGTCAGTGTTGGGAAAGTACCGCGACCCCCGACTATGCCGCGATAGTTCCGCGATAGTACCGCAGCGGCTCCGTGATCAAACGATTCTGTTGCAGTGTCTTGAGCCTCGACGTCGCCGCAATAGAACTGCACGGGCTCCACGAGGATGCAGCAGCGAACCCGATCTAATTACCCAAGTTTGAGGTACAGTCCGCATTTCCTCGGACATATTTTTGTTCTTGGTCTCCCTAGTTGTACTAAATTTCCTAACTAAGATCGTATGAGATACTCTCGCAGAGCCGCGACGGAGTTATCGAGGGGCCGCACTGCCGCGTTGCCGCTAAGGCTCCGAGGTATTGCCGCCGCGGCTCCGCAATAGTGCCGCTTCGCTGCCTGTACGCTCTGAAGCGACACTATCGTGGAACCGCAGCTGTAATTTTTCTCAGAGTAGTCAGTCGAAGGCCGCACTGAGCCATCCTCACCCGTCCCTAGTGATTATGCGCCGTCCTGCGCCGCCCCTAGTGTCTCGGCTGCATGCTAATCAATTATGCAGGCGCACTGCGGTCGACTCAATCCGGCCACAACTGGGGGATTTTGCACCTTAGTAAGCAGTGCATTGCATTCGCATCGACCGGCACGCCCACAGCTGGATCAGGACCAGGGATGAGCGGAATTCCGATTTCCGAATTCCGATTTCCCACGGATTTTAGCCTTCCGATTTCCGATTTCCGAAAACAAGCCTAAAATGCGGGAAAAATCGGAAATATCCACGAAATCAGACCTGTTTCTACACTTTGCCTTACCAAATTTCTAGGGGGTTACTTCGGGCGCTGAATTCGAATTCATGGTTCGTCTTCACTTTTAGCAAAGCCAGGGTTGATAGTAAAAGAGTTTTCGACGCGTGTTAACCACCACCTTCGAACGCGGAATTACCACCAACCTCACGCGAGTGAACCGCCAGGTTTGTGCGAGCTTATAAAAGTCTTTCGATTCGAAAGGAGGACATCCATGACGCCGTAGAAAGCGTGTAGGACTCAAATGAGCTCGTGCAAGATGTGCGCGGGACCGCAGTGGAAGTGTGCAGGGTGTGAGCAGGACTTCTCAGTAAAGTCCTACACGCTTTCCTCAACGTCCTGCGCATCTCCTGTGAAGTCCTGCACACATTCCCCAACGTCCTGCATACTCCCACTCAAGTCCTGAATGGATTGCTCGATCTCCTGCACACTCCCACTGGGGTCCTGCGCCACTTCGTCAAAATCCTGAACGCTTTTCACTAAGGCTGGAGTACTCTTCAGCAAAAGCAAGCGCAAGGAACACGCGTCAGCGTATCCGATCTCGCGTCAAAGGCATCATACGCGCTGTAAACCACTCACCGTTTTTTTAAGCTTGAATCTTAGGTTGGGCCCCCTGAGAACGTGGGTAGAGTTTGTCGGGTCACCGACGCATTATTGGGAAGATATGGGTGGTCGAATGCCTCGAATTCCACCAAAAGAGGCCAGCCTTCTGACAGCCATGTGGCATAAAATGAAAAAGAAAGAAGCTTCTCAACAAGCTCTACCGCGTAAATGAGTGGAAGTAGATGTATCATTTGTTGATAAGCTACCGTCTTTTCTCATTCGAGGCCACATGGCTGTCGGAAGGCCGGCCTCTTTCGGTGGAATTCGAGACATTCGATCTTCCATATCTTCCCAAAGATGCGTCGGTGACCCGACAAACTCTACCCACGTGCTCAGGCGGGCCCAGCCAATGATTCAAACTCAAAAAAAAACGATGAGTGGTTAAAGGCATCGTACACCCTGAATTACACTCACCGTTTTTTGGGTTTGAATCATAGGTTGGGCCCGCCTGAGAACGTAGGTAGAGTTTTTTGGGTCACCAACGCATTATTGTGAAGATAGGGGAGATCGTATGGCTCCAGCTGCGTCAAAAGAGTACTTACATAAAGATTGTTAAATAAAGAAGGACAAGTCCAAGTTTTTTTCTGGTGGGCACAGTTAAGAAGGGAGGGTTGAGAAATGCGCTGAACGCATTTCCGATTTCCGATTTCCGAAATTTCGGAGGTCGTTCCGATTTCCGATTTCCGCAATCCAGAAAAAAATTTCCGCTCATCCCTGATCAGAATGGACCGGGTGGGTTCAGTCCGGCCACAACGGGTGGATTCTTACATCGGATTCAAATCATGTAGATGCCTATCTACAGGCCGACTAGAGCCTATGGACAGACTATGACGGGGGCTTGGGCGTTGGGTCGTTCTAGGCAAAAGAGGGAGACTGAACAACGAAGAAACCGCCAGAAAGCCGGTAGAAACTGCGTGGAGAACCCTATCCACGGGATCCGCTACCTCACTGAAAGCGAGTTGCCCGTGAAAAGGAATATAGTGCAGTCCACCGGATTTTCCACATCTACTTACCAATGAGAAGCGGTCGGCAGGAGATCAATATTCATGAATTCTTAGGCAACACGCTTGCCACCGGTTCAACGAAAGCGGTTGTGCTGCAATGAGTTTCATGGTTATTGATTCTTCAAGAAATTTTAGGAAATCTCCGAGGCCAAGCATTACGCTTTTCAGGCCCCCGTCATAGACGACCCATCGGCTTTAGCCAGCCCAGTCGACAAGCATTGACATCATGAAAATCGCATGTAAAATATCTCCCCGCTGTGGCCAAACTAAGCACATCTGTGCCGCCCGCAGCCGTCCAGGTCGATACTCATGTAATATATTATTAGGTCTAGAAGTTAATTTCCGCGTTTTTGTTGTTATTGATATTTTGTAAAAAATAAAATTATTTTTATATAACGAATTTTATGTTATAATGCTCACTGTATTATCAGCTTTCTATTGATATATAACTTGCTTCACGTACCTTATAAAAAAGTATTATTTTAGTTTCAGAATATGTCAACTTTTGTGCCGGAAAACGCCATTTGCGGGAAGCTCTCCTTTTCCTTTTCATCTCAAGAAGAAAGCCACTGACGCGCACCAAATGCTTGCCCAAGCTTACGGGGATGCTGCTCCATCCATAAGAACCTGCCAAGAATGGTTTCAGCGTTTCAAATCGGGTGATTTTGACGTTAAGGACAAAGATCGACCAGGACAGCCAAAAAGTTCGAAGACGAAGAACTTCAGGCTTTGTTGGATCAAGATTCGGCTCAAACGCAAGAACAGCTCGCGGCATCTCTCGGCGTCACCCAAAAGCAATTTCTATTCGATTGAAGGCAATGGGGAAGATTCAAAAGGAAGGAAAATGGATCCCTATGAGCTCTCAGAACGCAACAAAGAGCAGAGAAAAACAACTTCACAAATCTTGTTGGACCGATTCCAAAGAAAGTCTTTTTACACCGCATCATAACTGGCGATGAAAAGTGGTGTACTCCGACAATCCGAAGCGAAGAAAATCGTGGGTTAGTCCTGGTGAAACAACAACTTCGACCGCAAAACCAAACATCCACGGGAAGAAGGTCTTACTGTGCATATGGTGGGATCAACGCGGTATACTGTACTATGAACTTCTTCAACCTGGCGAAACAGTTACTGCGAATCGCTATCAACATCAACTAGCGCAATTGCGGCATGAAATCGAAGCAAAGAGACCAGAATGGGCGAGTCGACACGAAAAAGTCATATTGCTTCATGATAACGCTCGACCTCATGTTGCTCGAACGGTAAAGGATACGCTAAAAGAGTTCAAATGGGAAGTCTTACCGCACCGGCCGTACTCTCCAGACATCGCCCCGTCGGATTATCACCTTTTCCGGTCAATGGCGCATGGTCTAGCGGAGCAGCGCTTTCAAGATCGTCAAGATGTCAAAAAATGGCTCGATGAATGGGTGGAGGCCAAACCAGAAAAATTTTATTATGATGGAATCCATAAGTTACCCAAACTCTGGGAAATGGTTGTTATTAATGACGGAAATTATTTTGAATAAAAATTTTGTTTAAGTATGTCCAGTTTTCAATAGTGTAAAAAGCGTAAAAAAACGCGGAAATTAACTTCTAGACCTAATACTTACTCAGGTCGAAAAATTTCCCCCGATGTGGCCGGACTAGTCCGTCCTTATCCAGCTGTGGCCGTCGCGGTTGATACTTATGCAATGCATTGCTTACTGAGTGGAAAATCCTCCTGTTGTGGCCGGACTGAGCCGGCCGCGATGCGCTCGAACACGCCTGCATAATTTGTTAGCATGCAGCCGACAAACCAGGGGTGGCCCAGGACGGCGCAGGATGACTAGGGGTGGCGCAGGACGGCTCAGTCCGGTATTCGGCCCACTTTTACCTGTGCCTTAGGCGCTACTGCACAGCTTTTATAACTATTGAGTTCAGCACTTCAAACCCAAGTTCACGCCTCAAGCAGGACTGGGACTTTTCAGAGCAAACCCTACTCCGCCTTCATGTTCATTGAGAAACTTCTGAAACTAACAAATAAATTATTAATTCAACTGCTAAATTTCGTTCAGAGAACTCCATGCTGATCGCCCGTACATACATAGTTGGCGCAGGCGGGAATGGTCGCGCCGCTTACTGGATCGAGAAGGTCCCATGAGATGGAGGAAGGGGAGTGTTAGACTGATTTTCGTCTTTCTTGGAAATTAGACTACGCGACCGCTCGCGCTGGCTGCAGAAGAGCAAGCACTCTCGGACACGGCTACATATCATCTGGTTCGGAGTCGAATTTAGAATGTTCTTTGGCGCGCTTCTGCGGAGCGAGGGTAGAGACAGCGAGAAAGTGCGGAGAGAAATAGACGCAGCATTCGCGCGCAGACGCACGCGATGAACGGAAATAATTTTCACTCCGAATTGGAGGATACATACCCAGTAAATTATGAAATACTAAAACTCGTCGTAAAACATTTTAAAAAATGTGTAGAAAGGGTTCATGGAGTAAGAGAGTAAACGAATCTCTCACATTAATAGCTTATAATCCGAGATTGAAGGGAAAAAGTAATCTCGAGCCCTCTATAATCGTGGATATAACGACAATCAAAACACGCTCAAGGACCCGTTTGAGAAATCCAATAGTTTTTCTATTCGTAAAGTGCAACATATGTAGGAAAACTTCCCAACTCAATAAGGACGGCATTCAGCTGGGAATTGCACAAACACTGAGAAAATCACATAGAATTCTGGTTTTTGGAACAGAGCGTGACCCAAGGGAAACAGACTTTGCCCTGCCAGTCAGCTGCAGAGCTTTTTCTTTGTCACAACAAAGGCTACATATGTATTCGCGGTGAACGGAGAAAACACACATGGTTAATCTCACGGCTCAATGCGTCCGAGTCTTACATGCATACATAGAGTCGAGTTGATGAGCATGAACTCTGCAGACAGCTAAAGAAACCAACCAAGCTCTAGTAATTTGAAGAATTATTAGTCATAGGCCACTTCCGGCATTATTTCGCGGTATATAAACGCTTTTAGAAATCTTTTCGAATGTCAACATACAAAATTGAAGACAATCAACATCACGAGATTCCTGAAGAAAGTTATATTTTTGGAGTCTTTACTTCGCCCAATTCGAGTCCACGCGCTAGACGGAAATAGATTTCCCTTCGGAATAGAGAATATGGGTGCAAAACTAATTGGAGGAGGCCACCTAAGATTTACCCAAAGAAATCGAAAGATTCATCCATAAAAATGATTATATATTTTGTTTTCAGATTTGTGATAGCGTCATCACTCCTAATTTCCTAGAAATTCCCTTAATTTAAATCAATTTCTAAAAGCGGTATTATTCATTCCTCACTTCAGTTCTGAGTGCTCCCACCGAACTACTTTTGCACCAGAATATGTACCTGTTTAAGGTGAACAATTAAAAAATGTGTTTTAAAAAAGATTACCATTAATCGAAAGGGGAAGCTGGAAAAACAAGAATTCTACAGTATATCACAGTGACGAATCATGTAGAATACTAAAAATATTCTTGACATCAGTGAAGATGTAGAAAAACCATGACACAATGGAAGATGTAGTTCAAGGATTCAGCGTACGCACGATTAGAAGAATGCTCAGAGATGGATTCAATGGAGGAAAGGCAGGTCATAGATAGATGAGTGGTCAAACACATTTGAAAATATGTTACCCCGCAATCACCTAACGCTAGCCTTAAAGGCACAGGAGACCCAAAAAATTAGTTTTCAGATTTCATGTCTATGTATCTTGGAGAGAGTCACACGCTGACCACTGTGGTATCTCTGAAATCGTCCAAGACCCCCTTTAAACAGAGTTATGGCTCTTCAAAGATGCCTAGATTTTGAGGGTGAAAATTGGTGGACGAGTTGTCTCAGGCCTATATTTCTCTTCATTCGCAATCGTTGCGCAAGAGCGAGCCAGGATAAGGAGATGGCCCAGCAGTGGGCTGAAGAACGACGAATTATTGGAATTCATCCATCCATCGAGCCGCTATCGAGTCCGAAAATCTGTTAGGGGGTCGGGCCTGTGGTGATGAGCGAAGGGGGTCGGGTCTGTGGTGGTCGCTTATATCTCGCCTATTTGAAGGAATTGAGATTTCGCATTTGGCACGTGTTATACAGGAGGGGTCTTCTACACAATTACATGAAAATCTCAAAATTCATATCTGAGGGTGTACTGTGCCTTTAAGGGGAAATCGGCCAGCAGTCACTATTCCGAAGGCAAACTTCACATTAGTGTCGAACCATATTGGAAGGAAGGAGCCACAAGAAGGAATATAGGGGGAGTTCAGTTGTGGAGGAATCAAGTCTGATATTTTTCGCAGAGGATCCCCATCATCTGACATTTATCAGTCGATTCTCAGCCCCCTCACAGTTCAGCTCCCTCTGCCAATCTGCGGGTCCGCTTCTGTTGCTGTCCGGGCTCCTCCAGTTCGACCGGACAACAACAGCAGTAGACCAGAGATTGGGAGACCGAACTGCCAGCGGGCTCCAAACTATGAACAGAAAGAAAATGTTTTAACTTAATTTACGGATCTCGAAAATGAATATGGTCTCTGAGAATGTGGCAGTGCTGTTCAGAAAGATTTTTAAGTGATTTTCTACGTTTACGTCTACTGAAAAGAAACACCTGGTGATTGAAAAACATGAAAAACATGCATTATAGTTTAGCCCTTAACTTAGAAGCAGGGATCGTGATAAAAACAATTTTTGCGCTCTCTCCATGAAAATGTGGGTCTGGTAATTACAGAGTAAAAATAAGTGAAAAGAAGGGAAAAGTTGCAGGAAAAACGCGCTAAAAACAAGCCAGGACGGCTAGTTACTGGTGTCGGCCAGCCCCCCAATTAACAAGATTTTCGTGAATGCCTGCTTGTCGACAAAGTCGTCTACAATCTCACTGCGAGGAATTTGTTGTGCTTATTTCTGTGTGATTCTTGTTTAGAATTTTATTCAGTGATAATTGTCGTTTAGTTTCTATAGGGGAATCAATCGGATGTTTTCCGCGTTGATCGCCATTTTTACCACAACAAAGCGCGCTATCGCGGAAGATCTCGTGGGAGCAAATGCCATCGCGTCGATGGTATACAAAGGGGCGCTTGAATAGCGCTTCTCGTTCAGTTCTTCTGCCCTCGCTTCCTCGGCTCTTTATTTCGCGTTTCCTCAGTCTGGGGATGATTCATTCTCTTTATTTCGCGTTTCCTCATAGTCTGAGGGGCTTCATTCTCATTTTTCGCGTTCCATCATAGCTTGAGAAGAATTCTTATTCTTCTCATTTTTCGCGTGGTTTGCTGAAGCAGCAGCTGCTGCTAATCGCGTATTTCAAACCAAGTTTGAGATCTTTCTTTCCTGTTTTTCATATGATTAAGAAAATATCCATCCTCACTTATTGTTAGTCATTGATTATGACCGTTTATTGTTGATTTTTATTAGTTTGTACATAAATGTTTAATTACCCAAGTTTGAGGTACCCAAGGACGTGTACGTGGAACAACAAGTGTTACACTATCCGCGTGGCCCCAGAAATCTTTGGGAAAGGCGAGCACAAAACAGTTACGCGTTTTGGGCACTTCACTGCTTATCCGTCTTTTATTTTACTCTTAAAGTAGCCAGTAGCCTCTAAAAGTGATCAGCAATTACTTTAGAAGGAAAATAGAAGACTGAAAACATGCTTTAATAGAAATCTCGTGAATTGGGGGCGGGAGGACACCAAGCAATAACTTGTTCCTGAGCTTTTTTTCTCCGACTTTTTACTTATTTTCATTTTTAAGATGGCTAGATTAACCAATTTATGGGGATGGCACAACAACCGATTTGATCGAGAACCCTGCCTTTATTTAATTCTTTTATGAGGTCAGCATTGGTGATGGCTGTAAGAGGGTGTCTGTGAGATGGCCATAACTATAACTGCGAAGTAGGAGGCGATTGTGATAACCAATATACTACTCAGTGGACAAACAAGGAAAGGAGTGTTTATGGCGGTGAACGCATCCGCAAAAACCACTCAGACAGTAGGTGCGGGTGGATCGCTGGCATTTGGCGGGCGGATCGACATCCCCCCCCCGCCATCCGCCCGCCATCGCTGGCTATCAAAGCCCTGGCGGGCGGATCGCTGGCACGTTGCGGGCGGATCGCTGCATCTCATAGCTCAGCGGGGGGATTGCTGGCTATCAAAGTCATTGCGGACGGATCGCTGGGCAGGTTGCGGGCGGATCTCCGCTTTAGAGCTTTCCGGCGATCCGCCCGCTCGCGTGATCAAGTTTCCCAGGTGCCGCTGACCGCCCGCCAAAACGCAGCGATCCGCCCGCAAGGGCTTTGATAGCCAGCTATCCGCCCGCCAAGGCCACGATGAGCAGCGATCCGCCCGCAACTTGCCGGCGTACCGCCCGGAGAGGCCTTGATTGCCAGCGGTCAGCCCGCACCTGTTGTCTGAGCACTTGTGTTGTTAGAATCTCTTGAGTCTCCATGGTAAAACTGCGCAGTATCCCACCCAAGCTGTAGGTTCCATATAGGTAAAAGCTGGAAGGTACAAAAGGTACAGTTTTCATACATTTTGTACCTCACAAAATGTGAAGCTATCTTTCGAAAATTTGGAAACAGACCTCATAATCGTGTTTAGCGTCCGAAATAGCCACCGTGTACAAGGTTTGCCTGAAAGCAAATTCTTCAAAATTTATACAGTGGCGTTTTGGACATGTACGAATTGTTTGCTAACAGTTTCTTCTAGGAATTTGGTGGTTCTAAAAGCTTAAAATTTTTTTTCAGATTTGACATAGAACTTTCTCATAGTGGTGATTTGGTGTGCTTAGCACGGATTTGAGGTTTATCTGTCGATTATCCAAAGTTTTCGGCTAAAATTGTTCAGAGCCCCCAATCGGGAGGGAATTTGAGGGCGAAACGTGGCTTTTGACGATTTCTGGAACGCTGCGATAGAAATTGCTCAAAATGCTTTTCTAGACGTCATCTGGAGTGCTAAACACAAATCGGAGATTCTTTTATTCAATTTCGATAGCGCGAGGTAGATTACTGTGGGTATACGGTAGTTCGGTGAAAGTCGCAGAACTAACTAAAAATTTCTAAGAGGAGTTTATTCTGGGTGCTGAATACGAATTTTTTGCCCATTTGTTTATTTTCGAAATGCTAAGGTAGGTTTTGCCCCTAAATAACTTTGAACTCAAGGTAACCTACAGTAAACCTAAGAATTTCGGACACTGAACCCCAAATTCGTTTTCAGCACCCTTAGTAAACCCTAAACATTCCATCCGAAATTTTTCGAATAAAATCTAAATCGTGATTTTCCTTCACTTGTTCGGCTTATTTGCTTACGAGAAGCACATTTTCTAATGCCTCAGAATTTAAATATCACCAGATCATTACTCGCAATTCAAATAAAAGTTTTGTCTGCAAGCAAATCAAAATTACGGCACAAATCAAAATTTCGGATAGGATAATCGGATTATTTCGGATAAACTAAAATCACTGAGCGTTGAGCAGTAATTTGGCCACAAAATTCATATCATACGAATGGTACAATGACTCTTGATGGGAAAAGGTTCTCTTTTAGGGAAATGAAAGTAAAGTTAAAGAGAGATAGCTGTTTTTGTTTTCATCCGAAAACGATCGGATGGAATGTATGTTAAGTCCTATATAATACAAGTTTTGAGCGAAACCCGGAAAAATTTTAAAAACACCCAAAAAAACGTCCGACGGGCAGGCACTAGCCTTTCCACGAAGCTTGAAAAGTGCTTATAACTTTTTGGAACATGCAGCTCGGAGCGGAATACTGCGCAGTTTTACTATTGAGTCCCAAGACTCTGAGAGTTTTGACCGAGAAATAGCCGCGAAATGCCTGCTTGCCGCGTAATAGCCGCGAAATAGCCGCCAAATAATGCTAGCCGCGAAATAGCCGAGAAATAGCCGCTAAATAATGCTCGCTGCAAAGCAGCCGAGGAATAATGCTCTCCAAGTAGGTCTACGGCGCATTCGAGAGGCATGATTCAGATGTCAACCACTCCATCGGTTCAATTACCCAAGCTTGAGATACCTGAACCTCGTTCAGCCTCTGTAGACCCCGCCCAAACGCTGGCGACCCCGGATGGTGACTCGGCGACGGTTGCGCCTTGGTTACTTTTGGTTACTTCACGTTATTTCTCGGTTATACCTCGGCTTTTTATAGGCTACTTCTTGTCCGTTTTGTGCAAAGCTGAGAAATAGCCGCGAAATAGCTGGGGAATAGCCCAACAGGAGCCGCTGCCGAGCCTGGTGGGCTATTTCTCGGCCAAAACTCTCAAAGGAGGTACTACCAATACTAGCCGGTTTTGCAGATGCGTTTACCACTAAGAACACTTCCCTTATAAGGACAGAATGCTTACTATAGACGAGATTCTAACCAGCAAGGGCTTTCACCTCCAGGATTTAGACACCAAAAAATGATATTCTGAATATTACAACACTTGCTTAGATATACTTTGATATGCGTTCCATAGTTGGTTGCTTAGGTGTTGAAACTCGTACTATCGCATAGCATTCACTTCCGTGCACCAGAGAAGAGCCCAAAAGCCTCAAAAACAAAGCGTCTACAGGCTATATAACGGCGAAATTCACTTAGTTCCTACGCGTGCTGGTGCGAAGCGGAGGTTACAGACAGAGAAACAGCGCAGGGCAGACGGAGGCAGAGGCAACGCGCGCGCCGCTTGCGCCTCGACTGATGTAAATTACAACGTTTTATAGAGGGTATTTGTAATTATGTAGCTGTCCGTGGCTCAAAATCAATGATAAGACAAGCATACTAAAACCATCCGCGGCAAAAATGGATGAAAGCAGTGAAGGGGACTGAAGTCGTCTAATTACACAACATGAACTTCCGACAAGAGTAATCAAGAGAATTAAGCAGTTTTTTTTTCAAATCTGTGTGAACACCATGGTACTATATGGAAAGAGCACATTAGCACAAGTCTTCAAAATTTTCCCTCGTTTCACTAATTGTCTGCACCAAAAAAAATGTCTGCAACATTTTTTCAGAAGAATATCAGTTGTTCATAAAAGAGTGCGTCATCTCGATTGAAAATAGAAACACCTTATCGGGATTTTCGCGTACAAATTTCCCTATGTGTCCACAAAATGAAACGTTCTTTCCAAGGTTTCCTTTTGAGTCACTCAATTCCTACCAATTGCGAGATGCACTGCTCACAATCAGTTTAGCTCCCCACAGTCGGGTGACAGGGGCCTCATTCGTAGCTGTGTCAGCTTTCCATCCGCTTCTTTCGGAAAACCCATGTTCAAATTTCATGAATGTTGTGGTAGTAGCCATTCTAGAAGGTATAGGTTCAGGGTCCGGTATGGAAAATTGTTGTCACGAGACATGTCACATGTATTCTGTCTCACCCGTTCCTATATTTCATCATTTTAGTCGCATAGGTTTCCATCGACGTGCTCTCCTGAGCCTCATTTGCTATACTCGATGTATTTGAAAATGAGTGTCTCTGCATTCTGTTGATCCATGGTTATATTTCCCAGCTTTCTGGATCTTTGCTCATTTTGATCTTCTGGCCAGGATTCATACCCAGGTTCCTAAAAACCTTCAATTTAAGGGTGGAAGCTTATGTATTTATGATATTCTCGCTAGGGAGATGATACCCTGGGTGCATAGGAGTAAAGCCTCCCGTCAGTCCGCTCACCCTGTGAGAAGAAAGGCATTCTTCCTCTTGTCCTGAAAATTTGGAGGCAGCATCCAAGTAGACTACCACAGTTGGTTTTTTTTTGAACTAGATCAGCGTTTGAGCCGTGTAGCTGGAAACCTCAATACTGCGTTTTCACAACGCTACAGCTCTTTTAGAACGGGTCCGTAGTATGCATATCGCTTTCCCTGTCGCTCATCGAGCGCGAGGGACAGGAAAGTCGCGACAACTTCAGGGGGTTGAAAAATTAAGTCACCATTTTAAAATTCCCAAAAATAGGAATTTCATCACTGCACGTTTTTTCCATTGCTGTGACACTGCGACACTAAATGGCTGGTAAACAAGGAATGAATATTGGAAATTTAGCTTCTTGGCAAAAGGAACCATTTGGTAATGCCACTTATAAGTCAAAAAAAGGTCAAAAAATATCTTGAAATTTCTGTAAAAATGATTTGGCGTGAAATGGCCTGGAAAAATAAAAAAGGGTAGGAAATGAGGTGAAATAACAAGAAATACGATTTGGTGGTCAATCATTTCTCAAGCTTCTCCGTTAAACTTATCAAAACGAAATCAAGCACGATATGGAATGGAGCTTTGCGTTCACCTAGCTTGATCTATGCTGATTCCCTTAGCACAGCTTTTGAAGATGACTCAAGGTTCCCGTTGCGAGCTTGACTTGATTTCGTTTTGATAAGTTTAACGGAGAAGCTTGTGAAATGATTGACCACCAAATCGTATTTTTGGTTATTTCACTTCACTTCCTACCTTTTTTATTTTTCCAGGCCATTTTACGCCAAATCATTTTTAAAGAAATTTCAAGATATTTTTTGAACTTCTTTCGACTTATACGTGGCATTACCAAATCGTTACTTCTGCCAGGAAGCTAAATTTTCAGAAATTTCTTATATTTTTTCAAAAGGTTCCCTTTCTGACACAAATTTTGCCCCACGATTTCCATTTTGGAATGATGAAGTATCTGACAGACGATATTGTCGTATGAGTACAATTTTTGAAACTTATGTCCCAAAACCATAAAAAATACCACTCACTGTCGCATTTCGAGCAACATGTGAGAACTCGGTATTAATTGATCATTAATATTTGATCTTGAATGATGAGAAGAGTTTCTCGAACAAGTGACCTAAAGCCATCAACAATCAAAAAACATTGCGGCATTTTGTGCAAAAGGCGAAAAAATCAATATTATTGATTGGTATTTATCGATACTGACTGATGAGCAAAATTTCCCAACCAAGAAAACCAATCCCATCAGCAATCACCACTCCTCGCCGCATTTTCTGCAAAAAGCGCGAAAATCGATGATATTGATTATCGACCGATGACTTGTCATGAGTACGAATCCTGACAAGTTCCGTACTTACCTCCGTCGACCTGTGTTAGCTGGCTGCAGATCCACCCCCACACCCTGGGGCCGTATTCATCAATGATTTACCCGCTAGGTAAGTGTCAAGTCCTTCAAATTTGGCACTTACCCGGTATTCACACGCTTACTTACTCGCGATTTTCGAGTAAAAATCCAGGTAAAATTTACCCGACGTATGGAGCCGGGTAAATTTTACTCCCGGCCGGCTACAGCTGCACTCACCGCGCGGAAACAGCAATGGAGCGCATTAGTTTCATCGATAATTAAAACTATCATTATAGGTTATTTTGCTTTTTTAACGATTAATTCAATGTTTCTTTCCACAAACAGAAAGTTATAAATGTTTTTTCATGCGTGTTCTCATTGGTTTTTGTTGTCTGTCGTGAAAAAGCGGTAGACTTTCCTTGCTTCTGTCCACTAGATTTCTTCACCAAATTTTGAATGCATCAGAAAATGCAACTAAAGATTTTCTTATCGGCTTTATACTCTTCGTGCCATTGTTCACCGAACTCTTACTGAGTTAGGTTATATTGTGCTGAATCGAAAGTAATAGTTTGAGAAAACATTATCCTTGGCCCGATTGAATTTCTCAGGTCATATGTTAATAGTGTAGCTGCCGAGAACGCTGACGTTCCTTTATCTAATACTTTTGACGCTCCTTCTAGAAAATGATAATCTGTGATCCTAACGCTCGAATTCAATTTATGGCTTAAGTACTCGACATTTTCGCATTTCGAACTTTTTTCTGTGCAATGAGTTTGGACCTCAAATCTCACAGTACATTTGTACAGGTAATATTCTCATCCACCATAGATAATTTGCGAATAGTCAACTTTCTGCCACCAATTTCTGCTTTTTCATCGAATTTTGAAAGAAAAATACTTGACAATTCGCAATGAAGTGATTTTTAGAAGAAAACTTCCAGCAGTATACGACAGAGGGAGAGCCGCCTTTCTAATGCCGAAATTTATTGTGCCGAATAAATAATGGATTTGAGTTTTTTCTCTACAATTAAATAAGCACGACGCAATATAGAAGAATCCTTAGGCTTTTTTTTTTCGTCGAATTGTATTACGCACGAAAGGGCATATTTATCGTTGGCCGATCGGTGAACATGTGCAAAAGAATTTACCAAATTTTTCCCTGAAACTCGTGACCCACCAAGAGTAGCTGAGAGCTCAAAAAAATCTTAGATAGGAACAAATTGGCGCTTTTGAACGGTGTATCAAATTTGGTTGAAAAACTGGACCGAAAAAAGACAAAAATGAATAGTGGGTAGCTTTATCTACAACCTAATACTCCTAGAGGAAAAATTCCATCATTGAGTAATCCTCCACTAGAGTAGGACAGCGATTAGAAAAAAAAATTGACGAGTGCCTTTGGAAGATTCTCGCTAGAAGAAATTGAATAGTCAGTAATGTTAAATGATGCTATTTTCTATATAGGAGGGGCCCCCTATGATGTACTTCAAAGTTTTTAGTAATCATCAAACCAATGCACTTCTCTTTAGCCCCTTTGAATAAAAAAAGTATGAATCGGCGAAAGAATTTCAAATTAACGACGCCTATTCAGTGTTTCGGTAAGTGCACAATAAACACATTTTGCGCGGGATCTTACCCGGGTAAGTAAGTGTGTGATGAATTTCATTTCGCAGTGAGTAAGTTATCGGTTCCGGGTAAGGTAAATGTAAAGTAAGATTTACCCGGCATTTCAATGATGAATACGGCCCCTGGTCTCCACAGCCGTTGCATGTCCAAGCAATTTTCGTGCTCCACGGCTAAATTAGTATGTAAAACCACGATTTTGAGGTACCCTTCAAAGTTGAGGTATCAAGTTCAAAATGGAATACGAGCGACCTGCGCCCATTTCCAGCCTCCATTCCAAAAATGGGCTTCCCAGCTCGATTTTAAGTGTACCCGCAAGATCGTGAATGCTGTCTGAAAAAAAGGAGATTACCAACAAAAACGAGCGGGTTTTCACTTTTTACTCGAAAACCAGTTAACCGTTGCAGACCATTCTGGGGGGGGGGGGACCTATTGAACAACCTGGTACGTTGGTCTCACTGCAGAGTCCAGAAGCTTCAGATCAGAAAGGGTATACTCGCATTAGTTATTGGGAATTGAACACGATCTGAGGGTAGCACGGTTACAACCGACAAGTAAGAGTTGACATCTCAGGATAAGCATGCTTCATTTCAGTAGAAATTTGGGTGAGAGTAAAAAAACCACCTTATGTGCCGTTGTATCAAGTGTATTGTGCTCTTCGGCATAGAATAGTAACTGTTTAAATGCTGCCCTACCAGGTGGGATCCTTAGTGATGAATCAACCCTCCCGCCACTATTAGGTATCTGGGCTTGATTAAAGGCAGTGTTCACGAAGAAAAAGTTGCACGTTTTTTTGGCTAAAACGTAAGCTTTGGGTCCCCCTAAGAAGATTAAAAACGGAAGTGCCACGAAAAACGGCCGGCAAGTGGGTGAAAATCTTGTGGGCCAGCCAACCCATTGGGCCATTCCGCCCACGTCCTATAGCAGTCCCCCTCAATTCGTGGTTAAATGAGCGATGTTTTCCGATCAAAAGCCCCGTTCTTCCCTTCGTTCTCAACGTCTCTCTTTACTCAGGTCAGCTCGCACACATCGGCTGCAAGAAACGGGAGTTACAAGCCTCGGACAACTCGTCCACAATGCTTTCCTAGCTGAATTTTGAGGGGCCATAACTTCGTTTCCAGGGGGTCTTGTACGATTTCAGGGACATCATTGGAATCAGCATGGGACCGTTTTCAAGATAGGCGGAAAAACAGAAAAACGACCTTTATCATGAACACTGCCTTTAATCGACAAAATAAGCACGCCGATCGCGTGGGCGGACAGTCCAACTCGGACAGACTCCACAACTGACTACATGATTTCAGCCGCGTACTGCAAGCAATGATGTGCGACAAAAACATCAAGCTAAACATTGGAGGCAAGACGTTTTCAACCACACTGGAGGCGTTAGCGAAATCGAAAAGACTTTTCCAGTTAGTAATTTTAATCTCTGCCAACTTCAGTATATAGGGTTGAAACACCTGTTTTTTAGATCGTCTCTTAGAGCGATCCAAGACGATTCCAGCGAAAGCGCCTCAGACATCCTGGTGACCAGCGGGGAAATTGTCGTCGATAGGGATCCGAAACTGTTCGGCATTATCCTCGACTACCTACGTGGTGAGGAGGACATTTCCAAGTTGATCAGTGGACAAGATGGGGCGGCGCTCAAGAAGGAAGCTGAGGTGATCTTATTGCAGATTTTTCCTTTTTTCCATTTTTTGAAGTGCTTTCCAACCCCCCACCCCACGCTTTCTGCCTCACTCCTCGCCTCTTCACTTCCTTTACTGTCTCTGATTCTGTCCCTTTGTTCTGTCTCTCTCTCTCTCTCTCTCTCTCTCTCTCTCTCTCTCCCCACTCTCCCCCACTCTCTCCCACTCTCTCCCACTCTCTCCTCACTCACTTCCTACATCTCCTCATCTTCTCCGTATCTCTTCTTCTCTCCTTTTTCTTTCATCTCCTCTTCTACTCTTCTCTCCTTTTTTCTTTCATCTCCTCTTCTACTCTTCTCCTCAATTTGTAACTACTTATCCTCCCGACTCTTGTTTTTCTTTACCTCGTCTCACTCTGCTGTTTCAGCCTCCCTCTGTTATCTGTCTGTCTCTTCCTACCACTCTCCCTACTCCCTCATCCTCTCTCTCACTCTCCCTGCCTCAACATTGGCCTCGTTACATCTTTCTGCCTCATTTTACAATCTCTCACACACATTTCTCTCTGTCCTTGCTTCTAGTTTCTCTTCTATTCTCGTCCTCTCGCTCTGCCCTCTCTTCTCACTTTTTGCCTCTGTATGCCCCTCTGCCTCTCTTCTCACTTGTATTTGTGTCTCTGCGCCCCTTGTCTGCCTGACTTTCTCTTCCTCTCTGTGTATACTTCTCCGGCTCTGCCTTCTTGTCTCTATTTACTCTCAATCTCTGCCTTCTAACCCTGCCCCTCGATCTCTGCTCCCGTGTGTCTGCCCCCTGTATCAGGGATGGACGGAATAGAAATTTTGAATTTTGGAAGTCGAAACAAAATTCAAACTTCATAAATCGAAACAAGTTTCAAAATTTCGGAAATCGGAAAGCGGAATTCTGACTCCAAAGTCTGCGGGAATTGGGAAGCGAAACAAAGTGTAGTTAGCTTCGTGGCTCGCTCACTCAAGAAAAAACATTTAAATCTTATCCGTGGCTGGCGCGGCTTTTGCGTGCACAGGCCCGCTAATCGATTCAGGCTCAGAAAAGTGCGCAGCCGATCAGCTTAGCACACGGCCAGCCGCCGGTGAGATTTAAACCGCCCACGCGAGCCGCGGGTGAGATTTAAACCGCCCTCGCGAGCCGCGGGTGAGATTTATATGTTGCTTCTCGAGGAAGCAAGCCATGGACCTAGCCGCACAAATACTTGCTTGTGCCACTGTCTGTCACTATAAATTTCCGGACGAGCCTCATCTCGGCTGCAAACAGCTGGTTGGACGTTGGAGCACATTCGAGTCAGTATGTGCCACTTCCGTATCGACTCCGTCTGGAGTAGGGACTATCAAATTACGTAGAATAAAAGCAGGTTGAAGCAAGACATTTAAAATATGCCGAGGTCCGTGGCTTACTTCCTCAAGAAAAAACCTAAATCTCACCCACGGCCGGCGCGGGCGGTTTAAATCTCACCGGTGGCTGGCGGTAAGGTAAGTTGATCAGCTGCGCTCTTCTCTCGGCCTGAATCGATAAGCGGGCCAGCGCACGCGACCGCCGCGCCAGCCGCGGGTGTGATTTAAATTATTGTCAAGCAATTAAGCCACGGGTCTAGCTATACATCAGTAGAGGGTGGATGACTGGGATTGGGAATATCGCCGATAACCGCAGCTTTTCCCAGGTATTTTAGAATTAACGGCGTCTTTTGGTGCAGGGCCTTCTTATAGGCATAGTCCAAGCTCAGTGACGAAATTTCACATAATTGTGAAGTAGACCCATTCTATATAGCACCTGCCAAGTGCGAGCTCTTAATTCCTCCGAATAAGCGAGATATACTCAGACAATGGGGTGGACCGGCCGCGGGCGAAAATTCGCTTCTAGTACCGACCGCGTGGCATTCCGTACTGACCGCGTGGCCGTGCGTATCGACCGGGCTAATTTGCGTGCCGACCGCGTGCGAATTGCGTTCCAAACGTCGCCCATCCCGCTGTCGGTACGCAACCTGTCCGCGGTCGGTACGGAACATGTCCGCGGTCGGTCCATCCCATTGTCTGAGTAGGAGGAAGCCCCTATTGGGGGCTAGGAAAATACTTGTATAATCAGTCGAAACCTACTCTTTTTGGATCGGTGATGCCGCTGAGGTCTTCATAGTTGCTTTCTGCGCATGATTGCCTCCTAGTCGGCCCTGTGTGCTGCACTGCGATAAGGTCTAATTATACGAAATAACGAAAACTGCACTGTTCGAACTGAGTGTTTAGTTCTATGGGTTGGAAGACCTCGTGAAGAAGATTGATTATGAGGAAAAGACATCTGCACCATTCTACTGCGGTGACAAAGTCGTATGGAGGTGAGCTTTACTACACGCCTTGTAAGAGCGAGAAACGCTTTTAGCTCAACGCATCGCAGTGTCGGTTGAGGTTTCTTTGGGGCAACCGTTGCACATGTTGGCGGAAACTTGGTGCAGGCAGAGCATGGAGCGTGCACGCAGCTGACGCTAAGGCGCGCGAAAGTTGCGTCAAGGGAACCGCAACCGACACTTTGATCCATGTCGACTGAAGTATATTGCATTTTTTCTAGAGAAGATGCTCTCCTTCATGCATTTTCCACAATGAAAATAACGAAGGATCTTAATTCGGAGTCCGTCCCAATCTGCTTCAGACCACGCCCGTTGAATGAAGGTGCGTTGGAATTCCAATCCTTTTACTTCATGATCCGAAAAATTCAAAATGTTCTTACAGACGGTGGCCAGACGAATAAATGCCCCTTCTGCCCGGAGTCATTTGGTATTTTTGACAGGCCATGCGTCTTCAATTTCTCGCGCCACTACACTAAGTACACAGGCGAGGTCACGAAGGTCTGTGACTGTTTGTCAGTTGAAATCTCGGTATCCAGTAAAAAAACTAGTTCACGTAAGCATTAATCAATTTCCGAACAATCCCAATCCATACAGATTCCGTGAGGGTTGAACGATTTCAGTTTACTCTCAGTTCAAACAAATTCTGGAAATTTCTTCTCGGGAGAGGGCAAGGAGACATCACTTTACAGAGTTTTAGCGAGATCGGGTCACAGCAGAAAGCTGACTGAGAGTTTTTACCGCGAATGAGCCGCGAAATGCCTGCTTGACTTGAAACAGCTGCGAAATCGGCGCCAAATAATCCTCGCCGCGAAATCGCCGCGAAATATCCCCTAAATAATGCTCGCCGCCAAATAATGCATGCCGCGAAATAGCCGAGAAATGCCTGCTTGTTGCGGAATAGCCGCGAAAAAGCCGCCAAATTCCGACACCTCCGTCGGTTCAATTACCCAAGGTTTGGAAGCCCCGCCCGACCGCCGGCGGCCCCGGATCAGGGACGTGCGGCAATTGCCGTTTGCCGTTTGTCGCTTGCCGGCCATGTGTGGGACTTTTTTTGCGGTTTGTCGTTTGCCGAAATTTTTGTTATTTTTCCGGCAAAACTTTGAAAGGGAGCGCCGCCTATGCTTGCGGCTATGTAGGCACTAGGGGTAGTACGATTATCCGTTGTTCGCTTAACCGTTATCCCACGGTTTTGACCTATCTGGGGTGGTGATAAAGGGGTTTGAAATCATGAGCTAACTCGTGGTAGGTTCGCTGTAAACTGGAGCTAAACGCAAGCGTTTTATTTGAAGCATTGCACTGATAGATATCATTCTTGTAGCGGTCAATTCCTCAACGCCCAAAAATCAACGTAAACAAGAGAGGGCCTATCGAAAAAAAAAGAAAACACGGCTTTCACGTCTTTTTGAGTATACCTTGCTATACAGGGCACCAGACCTTCCGTAGACCGTAGAGATATTGAAAGTGGAATCCATCGTGAACACTGCCTTTAACGCGAGATCACCACCCTGTTTTATTATGACTCATTTCGTATGAGTTACTCGGTCGGTTATATTTCTGACAGAGCGCAGCCACCGAGCGCGGAGCCGCAGCGGCAGTATCGCGGAGCCACAGCGGCACTACAGCGGAGCCGCCGCAGCCCTACCGCGGAGCCGCAGCGGCACTATCGAGGGACCGTCCAGCCATTGCCGGTGCGACTCTTCGATAGTGCCGCTTCGGTGCCTGTAGGAGCCGAAGCCGCTTCCTCGCGAAGCCGCAGCGGCTATTTCTTTGATTTCCATGACGTCCCACGTGTCCTCTTTTTGTTCATCTGATGTCTTGAAATGGAACTACTCACTTGAATTAGAATTATTAGAAGGTTGATATTAATATTGGAAAAAAGAAAAAAAGTAGAGCGGCACATGTGAATATCTGGGTCAATCTGTTTGATGAAGTTTTTTTGCCGTTTGCCGATTGTCGTTTCCCGGCCGTTTTTGGGATTTTCTTGCTGATTGTCGTTTGCCGAAATCTCAAAATCGTTTGCCGCACATCGCTGCCCCTGATGGCGGCTCGGTGAGCCGACGACAGCTGCGTCTTTGCTACTCTTGGTTGCTTCTAGTTATTTCTCAGCTATTTCTTGGCTGTTTCTCGTAAGTTTCGTGAAAAGCCGGGAAATGGCCCTCCAGGAGACGCTGCGGAGTCTGGTGGGTTATTTCTCGGATATTTCGAGGCCAAAACTCTCAGAGTTAGCTCAGCTGTAGCGCGGCGGGAATTTCTGCTGTGCGCCAAAACGCGTAATGTATAATGATTTCCACTGCTCGCAGTCTGTGCGTGAAAATGGTTAATGCGGGATGTAATATGTCGACTCAAGAGTGTGAACATGCTTTTTGAAGTTTCTGTGATCGATCGATAACAGATCAAGTTGATCGAACCGATCGATGTCATCGATTTCTGGGCGGAATCTCTAAAATAGATATGTGTCAGGCTACGCTTACTTGGGATGAGGTGGGTCAGGGAAACTGAACAACTAAATGTTTATTGATCGCTTACATAATTACTTCGCTTTTACTTCTGCCGCCGAGCGGCGCGGAGAAGTGCAATTCGGCGATCAATATTGCAGAAAAGCACTGTGCCGCTTCGCTCGGCGGCGGGAGTATAAACGACACCATAGGCGTCGCTTATACTTCCGCCGTTGGGCGGCGCGTAGCAGTACGATCCTATTATAATGATTGTGCTGTGCATCGTGATCAATATCGTAGGAATACACTGCGCCGCGCCTCTTGGATTTGAAAGTATAAAAGCCGTTCCCTAGCCATCTTTCTTCAATGTTTTCGCAATCGCTCCGCGGCTAATCAAATGACCGAGGCATTGCTCCATTCTTAGAAGTTTACAGCAATTCATCAGAACCTCTAGAGTGAAGGTTTAATGAGACACAAAAAAACTTTTTTCGGCTACTTTATCTAACCAGTCCTAGTTTTGAGCTCTGGGGCGGAATGCAGGAACGCTGCGGAGAAGGTCAGGGAGCCGCTCCGCGCCCTACGCGCGCAGCGTCGAGCCACGGGACGTCCCCGAAGTGCATGGCGTGTGTTGGTGTGTCGTGGACGTGAATGCACTTTCTGCATCTAACTCTACGCCTAGCGGCATTTTTCGCCATCCCAGTCGCTTTCTGGTATTTTTTGTCATCTCGTGCATCTCAGTAATTGGAAGGAAACGCGACTGGGATGACAGAAAGTGTGCGCGTAGAGTTTGCAGTGGAAAGTGCATTCACTTCTGCGACACACTAATATACGCCATGCATTTCAAGCCCGTCGGGTGGCCCGTCGCTGCGCGCATAGGATGCGGAGCGGCTCCCTGACCTTCGCAGCGTTCATGCATGCCGCTTCTTTAGAGAAGGCTGGAATTAAATTAGCAGTTGTGCAGTGAGCCCGAATCGGTGTTCATGGGTGGAAACGGTTGGCATCGCCTTCGTACTCTCGTGTAAACTTTGTGAAACTGTGAATATGGGGGTTTACAGTGCTTATCTGGGTCAAATTCCGGTCCGCAATTGCGTTTCGACACGCTTTGCGGCCGCGCGCTTCCGAGTCGGAAGAGTTTCCAGCGCCGCAGCCGCCAATCTGTTGACTCTAGGTGGGTTTTAGGAACTGGAAACTAAATAAAATTGAGGAAAACTATATAAAAAAGCCGTTTTGGATCGGCTTTGGAGCTGGAAACTCGATTGACACAAGCGCGTGCGGCCGCAAAGCGTGTCGAGACGCAATGGCGGACCGGAATTGGACCCAGATAAGCACAGTAAATGGGTAAAAAAAGGAAATCGATTAGAGTCCCTTGTCATAGATTCGAACTGTGACTGATGGAAACTGGTATCGTCAAGCCTGCGATGACTAAGCCGGGCGGCGCTCAGCTGAAGCGGGCGCGGCGCGATAGCGCGGCGTGTGTCAGATTGGCCTGCCACTGTTATTCAAGTTATTTCTCTAGCCTACTGTCCGTATTCCGGTGAATTTGAGGATGAAGAAGTAGAAGTATATGAGGAATATGAGGAGCAGGCTAGCAGAATCACCTGTGGTGGGGCAATCTGATAGAAGCCGCGCTGCGCTCCCGCGCCGCGCCCGCCTCAACTAAGCGGCGCCCGGCTTAGTCAACGCAAGCCTGACGGTATGTAGCACCTTATGCAGCGTGTTGGTGGCCGCGATTGCATCGGGACTTTCGCTAATCTTTACATGCATATAGGCTTTGAAAACGCGGAACTCCTGTCGTTCCTACGCGTGCGGATGCGGAGCGGCGGTTAGAGGCAGGGAGAGCGCAGCGGAAACGCGGAGGCAGCATCATCGCGCGCGCCGCACGCGGCATGCAAATTCTGAGAAAATTCGCTGCGCCAGCGCCGGGAAAGTACCGAGACCCTCGACTGTGCCGCGACAGTACCGCAGCGGCTCCGTGATCAGACGATTTTGTTGCCGTATCTTTAGCCTCGACATCGCCGCGTTAGTACCGCAGCGGCTCCGTGTTAGAACCGCGCCGCCTCCGCGAGAATGCAGCAGCGAACCCGCGCGGAGTAGGATGTACTGTCATGTTTGACAAAACGGAATTGCAGCCAGTTCAATTACCCACGTTTGAGGTACATTACTTATTTCCTTGGGCGCAAAAACGGCGGTAATCTCTGTCCATATCAGACAGGACGTAACAACCGCAGGTGCGTATTTTTGTTCTTAGGCCACCCAAGTTGTATTGTAATTCTTAAATAACTTCGTATGAGACACTCTCCCGGAGCCGCCGCGGCACTATCGCGGAACCGCGGCGGCACTGCCCCGGAGCCGCAGCGGCACTGCCGCGGATCCGCGATAGTGCCGCTTCGGTGTCTGTAGGCTCCGAAGCGGCACTGTCGCGGAGTTGCAGAGGCAATTCCTCTCAGTGTGATGGGATTTTTGAATTTTCACGGGGGGTATGTGCTAGTTCCGATTTTGACTTTGACGAAGTGTGAATCTCGTGCGGGGGTTTGATGTCATTCGGTGTGGGTTTTTGTTTTAGGGAGATCTCGTGCCCACTTCCTGTGCCAATCAAGGCTTTTCTAATATCAGTCCTCGAACGTTTGGGCTCAGTCATGTCTCTAGCCAAATCGCGAAACCCTCCTAATATGCAGGCTTTCAGGCTTACAGAGGCTTCTCGTGCTATGATGTGAAGTTCGGGAACGCTCCGGAGACCTTCCATGTTCCGGGCAGCCTTCTCCGTCTGGACATGGACTTCTGCAAAGACGCAGCTAATCAGAAATGATCCGTTTCGCTCCATTCTGTCAGTTATAGAGCCTGTTTACACCTAAGCGATTTGCTCATTGCGAATAGTTATTCTATGAAAACTTTGCCCGGTGGGCGACTTGAGCGGCACAGCGGCTTTCACATCTGCCGACTTGAGAATTTCTATTCGACAGGCTTCTCTGCCGCCAACTCGACTCGGTCAAGAATTCCGGAGAAACATTCCTTGTTATCCTACATGTACATTATTTTACTTGGTGTAGATAGTCTATACCTCTGTATTGCTATAACACGAATCTGTACTCTTCTTTTATGGTATCACCTGTTTATATACGACATTACTCCTGATCGCATTTATTGTTACCTAAGGTGATGTATATATCCTTCACATTTCTTATATTTTCTTTTTTATGTTGTTCTGCCTCTAATGATGAATAATTCTGTTTTTCGTCGTGCCACACGGGATTCCTCTACACATCTCCATCGTTCTACAGCCTTTTTTTTCTTTTTGGAGCCTTGCAGAGTAGGGGTTATTATGTCGGAATCCCCTCATCACTGTGATAGTTCTTCGAGGCTGACCGCATCAGGAAATTCTTGGGACCGGAGGTGAATCGGTTATTTCGGTTCTCTTCTTTCACATCTTTGCATCAGAGCGAATGTGGCTCATAGGTCTGAAGTCGTTGCTCGATTCGTCCGATTGTGGGGTGGTTGGATGTAGGAGTGGTTTGAGTACTTCTTCGTCTCATATTTTTAAGGGGAGGCACTATAGTAGCATACAGCATATACCGCCATTAAGTCAGATCGATTTAGTGAAAAGAAGATGTCACTGAACTAAACGCGTCTCGATGGTTTTTGAAGAATTGCGCGTCAAATTCCACTTTTCGTTTTGTCGACTGCAGACGGTATTTTTGACGCCTAGTTTACTCCCGGGTAAACCGCGAAATGCCCGTTGTTGTACAACGGGCATCCACTCGGGACCACTTTACTTGCGTGGAGTGGCGTGACGTGTCAAACTACAAAAACGGGGCAGCTCCCGCGGTGTGGAGACAGCCCTGTACCAGAGTGCGGTACGAAGAAATGGGCGTGGCTAAGAGCAAATTTATCCGAAACTATCCAATTCTATCGAAAAATTCCGAATTGTTGACCCTTCGGATAATGGTTCGATCCAGATAATGCCGATTTTGAATGTCCCGGATATTGGTTCGATTCAGATAAGCGTTTTTTCAAACCTTCGGATATCGGATTATCCGAATCTTGGACATCCGGTCGGATATCTGAAAACAAGTGATCAGGATACTAAGTATACTAGATATGCGTCAACACCTGGAGAAATGCAGACCTGTGCAGAGATGCGGAGCAGGGATGAGCGGAAATTTTTTCCTGATTTTCGGAAATCGAAAGGACCTCAATTTCGGAAATCGGAACGCCATAAACCAACCGAAATCGGAAATACGTCCACCGAAATTTTTTACTCCCCTAGTGACTCCCCTAAACTTTTACTCCCCTAAACTTGAATTCTCCAAACATTCAAATTCGTTGTAAAACGGCTCTCTCTAGAACATTCCAGCTTTTAAAAGGTTTGTCCGTTAAAAACAAAAACATTCTTCTCAGAGCTTACAAGACTTACATTCGACCAATTTGAGAATCGGGTACTACTGTGTTCTACCCAAAAAAAGTAAGGGATATACGGGCGATTGAGAAGGTTCAGAATAACTTTACGCGAAAACTACTAGTTAGAGTGGGTGGCTTCTTGTATTCCAAAATACCTAGAGCTGGAATCAGGAATAAATACCTAGGTCTTCCGTCACTTGAGGCGCGACGTCAAGTATCGGACTTGTGCATGGTCTATAACATGTTGCACTACTCGGGTATCTTCGGAAATCATAAATTTTTCAAATTACGTCATTCCCATACAAGAGGAGGAGGAACTAAACTCATCTTGGATCTCCCTCGCACTGCTTTGCGGCGAAGCTTCTTCGCGTTCAGATCGGGCAGTGCGTACCTTAAAATGACTAAGAGTATCACTCCACCGCTATCTCTGAGTCGATTCAAACTTCATGTGGTAAACTTGATACAAAAAACCGAATCCAGCGATCATACCGTGTGATTGACCTAACTGCTTTTTTATTTCTAGAGCTTAGCTTTATTTGTTTTCTGAAAATGGTTGTATAGTGGTTTGCGTAATTAGTGTTTGTTTGTTTTTTTTCTCTCACGTTTGCCTTACGCATTAGTAATAAACTTAACTTATACTTATAGTGACTGCGCCTATTCAAAATTCTGCGCTTATCTTTCTTCATTGGAAGTTTTTTAGGTAAACCCAATCAACCCTGGCTTGGTAGTTGGTAGTCGGTCGTTTAATCGATTTCTGGTCTGTTTTTGCTGCTTTCTCCGACCCTCACTCACTCACTCATTCCGTTAGCTGGCGTCTGGTGGAGCGGGATGCCCTCTCAACCAATACACTGCTATAGGTGCCACAGGAGCTCGTGCGGCCTGAACGATACGCCTCCAATCAGAACGGTTTGCAGCAACAAGTTTAGCGTTAAGGACACTGCACCGTTGGGTCTTCAGACCCTCCTCTATGTGCTTGAGCCATGTCTTCTTCGGGGCCGTTCGTTTAATTCTCCACGATGGTGGGCGCTTACGCCACAGCATACTGTAAGGGAGACGGGTCGGGTCCATCCTCCATACATGTCCGAACCATCGCAGTCTTCTTGTCTGCAGCTGTTCTCCGACCGTCGGTTGATTCATGCAGCTTTTCCGTATATCTTCGTTGCAGACATGATCACGAATCGTAATTCTAAGAATCTGGCGCAAACATCGCATCTGGAGAACTTCTAGCTTGACGAGGTCTGACTTTAGCAGAGTCCAGGTTTCCGAGCCGTATAGTAGTACGGGTATTATCAGCGCTCGGAACATTCTCACTTTAGTCTTCAGTGAAATGTTGTTTTTCTTCCAAAAACACCAGCCAAGCGACGCAAACACACTAGACGCCTGCCCGATTCTGCTGCACACCTTTGCCGTAGCCGCAACTTTTCGCTCCTGCACTACTGACCCAAGGTATTTGGATTCCTTGACCTGCTGAAGTTCTACTCCTTCAAACTGAACAGATGCAGGCGACCCATCGGATGTCATGACCTTGGTCTTCTCCTGGTTGATTCTTAAGCCGTAGGAGCTTACAATCAGTGCCATATCGCTTATCAAGGACGTTGCCTCCGCATCAGTATCCGTGAACAGTGCGCTGTCATCCGCGAACATCAAATCTGTGACGTACTCATTACTTCCGTATCATTTACTCCGACCCTACCCCCTCCAACATCTGCCAGCGTAGTGTTTCGCAAAAGCGTCCACAATACATTTTTGAAAAATTTGAAATCTGAAGATCAGACACGAGGTCTGTGTCAGCGTGCAAATATGCCGATGTCAGTCGTTTACACTGTCGATGTGCAGCGCACTGCGACAGCGACAAATTCAAAAGACGGCAGGCGGTCGCTGTCGCTGAGCAGAGCGACGCGACCGCGTGTCGTAAAACTATACCATTGGCCTTAGGCTTGGAAGGCGCGAGTTCCGCGACGCAGGCTCTGTAGTTTTGCGCAGCAATACGACGGTGTTGTAGAAGTATACCTCTGGCCTGATTGTTCTCGTCTTGCCAGATGGACATGGCAAATCGCTCGGTAACAGTGGCAATACACTGCTTGAATTCTAGCTTTTCTGCGTTATTTTGACTCCTTCGGACCCGATGCCCAGGGTATTGAGAGAGTCAGCCAAAGCAAGGATCTCGGTTTCTTGTACGATGAGAAACTTGATTTCAATTCTCATTACAAAGAGTTGTACAGAAGGGCTCACAACCGTACCTATCAAATTTTTAAGGCTCTCACTACAAAAGACAGTAGCGCCCTTTTGAGAGTGTACAAGGTTTACGTTCGCCCGCTTGTTGAAAATGGTACGGTTGTCTTCTCTCCGTACAAGAAAAAAGACATCACTCTTCTAGAGAAGATGCAGAACAACTTTACCAGAAAGATATTAATACGGCGTGGAGGGTTTCTGTACTCTAAAATTCCAAATGCCAGGATTCGGAACCAATATTTCAACATAGCGAACCTCGAGTCACGGCGTGAATTGTTTGACATTTGTATGGTGCACAAGCTTTTGAACGGGATGTCTGGTGCTAAATTTTCACATTTCTTCAGTATAGTCCTCTCGAAAACACGAGGTGGGGAAAGGAAAATATCATTTGCGAGGCCGAAAACCACAATTAAATGCAAATTCTTCACAGTAAGGGCGGGTTCAGCGTAACTTCGTATCAGTAAAACCACACTCACTTCCAGTTCAGTGATAACATTCAAGCGGGGAATGACCAAACTCTTGCTGAAATCATAGGCGTTTTTTGCGTATCTGAGCTCATGTTTATTGATTCGAGTTTTTTTTTCAAGCGTGTCTTATACAGCGTACCTAAATAAATAAATGTCCCAGTCCAGATTGTCCTCAAATTTTGTGACTGTTGGACTAAGGTCACATTTCAGGGAGAGTATTGAGTGTCATCTGCACAATTTACACATTAGGTAGGCTAGAGTCTCGCTCTTTATTGTAATAAACCAGATAAATCGCTCCACCAACCACAAAATCGATGAGCTTTGAGTCTGTCAATCCTTGTAGAATCGATTGTAAACGCCTACAAGTTCATAATCCGGCGGGAAATTGTGGAGCATTTCAACTTGTGAGAATCAATCGAGCCTGCATTACAAGTTCGCATGACGCGATCTTGCGGGGCTACTGCTAAGGAGAATGGCGGTTTCCTACTATATCATTCAGGTGTTCACGCATGGAAATTTCTCAACTAGTAATGATTTTACAGTTGACCGCAACATTATTTAAAGTATTTCCGCGCGAAATCAAAATCTAAAATATTTCGAGACATTTTTTTTTTGGATTTTTCATTTTCTAGTTTCTAGGAAATATAACGCTGCCAGATCTTTTTTTTTCCTTTTTTTCGGAAATATACGTTTTGTAACCTTTTAAAGGCACAGCCCAACCTCAGAATCGTTCTCCAATTTATTCGCTTATGATCACAACGCTGTCTTCAGAATCACCCAGGGCCCACTACGAGCGGAATTATGGCCCCTCAAAGATTCTGAATTCGGACGATGAGAAATTCGTGGACGAGTTGTATCACGCTTGTTTTTCCTTTTCATTCGTAATCTTCACACTGGACTATTATAAAGTTATAAAGTTAGACCGATTACAAAAGGAAGAACATAGATTTCGATTGAAATCCATCGTGACGTAACAAGACGTCACGATTGGCTTGTCCCGTCACACCACAACAGAAAGTGTAAAACGTTGCGAAATATGCTCCGTCACCTCCAAGTCACAACAGAAGCAAGAAAATATTATGAAACTTGGCTACGAGGTGACAATGGGAGGTTAGTTTGCCCTCCAAGTCACAACAGGAAAGAGTTGTGGGGCTAGGTGACAACCAGGCCTTCCTGATTAGGAGATATCGTCCATCACTGGATGAGGGATCGCCGCAACGCTGCTTTGCGGGAAGAATCGCGCGATCAATGACCACTCTCCCTTCGTTTACCCGCGCGCAATTTTTCCCGCCAAGCAGCGTCGCGGCGATCCCTCATCCAGTGATGGGCGATACTAAAAAAAATTCGTTTGCGCAGAAGTGCATCACTCTCTAGACACTTCCCTTGCCAGTTATTAGGAGCGAAGTCATTCAATTGATAGTCATCATGGCCTCATCTTTCCGAACACCACTTTGGCCGTATTGTAGCGAATACGCCTGTTTCATCGAAAGACAGAGATCACACATTTCACACGAGATGTGGTAGCCAGGTTTATGGTCTACCAAATTATGGTTCATATCATTCAATGAGAAAGCTACTCTGTTTATCTTGAATTGCACAAAACACGGTCCGCCAATAGTTCTCTAATTGGCCCGGTAGTACCGTAGTGTACGTCCACGACGCGTTCCTGGCAGACCCGGATGTGCACCCGGTGTGCAGAGCAATCGATTCGTCAATGCCGTCACTCGGCCACCCACCCTGCCACCCGGGTCTGCCGAGAACGCGTCGTGGACGTTCACTACGGTACTAACGGGCCAATTAGAGGACCATTGGCGGACGGTCTTTTGTGCAATTCAAGATAGAGTATAATTGAATGACATTGGCGATATTATTCTCAGGTACTGTACAGTTAACCGCAGTGCTAAAAGGACATGGTGCGGTTGCGGTCGCACACTAAACCTACGGTGGAAAAACTGGGTCATTGCCAGATTTCATTATCGATCGACAGCACAGCTGATTTTCTGGGTGAGTTACGCGTTTTCTTTTTTTTTCACGCTGGTTTCTGCTTCCTTTTTGTTTCTGACTCATATAATATTACGATCAGGGGCTTTTTTTAGTGTGCGAGAGGAATATGCCGTTTTTTCTTCATTTCAAAACAGAATTTTGAAAAAAAAAGACACCTCGAAGCCCAAACAGACGGCAAATATCCCTCACGCACTAAGAATAAGCCCCTATTCGCAATACATATACAGTCAGAAACAAAATTATTGCCTAAACAAGCATGGAAAAAAATGAAAAACCGTAACTCATCCGGAAAATCAGCTGTGCTGTCGATCAATAATGAAATCTAGCAAAGAGCCAGGTTCTCCCCGCGGTTTTAGTGTGTGACCGCAACCGCGCCATGTCCTGTTAACATTGCAATACACCTCAGGAAATCCCGGTTGTCACCTGGAGCCCACAACTCCTTCCTGTTGTGTCATGGACAGCAAATTAGCCTCCCGTTGTCACCTCAAAGCCAAATTTCATCACATTTGCTTGTTTCTATTGTTACTTGGAGGTGACGAAGCGCATTTCGCAACGTTTTGCACTTTCTGTTGTGGTGTGACGGAACAAGCCAATCGTAGACGTCCTGCTGCATCACAGACGACAAGAGTGACGCAGACTGTCAGACTCCGGCGCTTCACCTGCAGGTCGCCTCCATGTGACAACCACGATTTCCTGAGACTACGAGAATTTGATGAAGAGTAGAGTTTCAAACCTACAGCGGCGGGGCAGGTGGTCATACACTCAATCTATGAAACCTTATTTGTTTTCATTGTCAGTCTCTCCAAGGGGTCGTGCAGTCTCAATGACTTCCTGCCGTCCATGTTACACCTGCTACTCTTGTTTTTTTGTGTTTTCACTAGGTATTGAATACTCATTTTTCATCGCCTTCTGAATTCAATCTGGTTATTCTCTGGGATTGCTAGCTCCTTTACGTTTTTACGCTCTGAGATTAACTTGGCATGAGTGCCCTCGATTCCTAAGTACCGTTCAAAGTAGAGTTATCCATTAAAAAGTCTATTACATAGGAACTAGGCGCACCCATGCTTAGCTTTCTGGTAAAAAATGAGCCCACTAGCTCGATAGGAAGTGTCCCAACAAGATCGCGAACACCAACTTAAAGGCATCGTACACGATGAAAACCGTATTTGGGTTTATGCCTTCATTCGGACTAGTGGGTCATGACAATGTCACTCAGAAAGTTTAGAGTTCCAAAACCGTCTCTGGAAAAGATTCGCTCACCTCAAAAAGGCTTCCTGGGTTTGGGGGGCCGGCCTTGGGGTCGATCCGTTGTTACAAAGAACAAAACTCCTGAGTTGCTGACGGCGGGCGTGCCTTGACGTGTCGTAGGGCGCAATGCACACGCCAGTCGATTTCGAATTCCACATCGATCGAAAGCAGCTGGCAGCACTGGACGCAGCGGGTTGCTGAAAGGCGAGAAAAGAAAAGGAAAAATCGATCGCTCACCCGAACCGCGTCCCCGTTGAATCGCTTCCGACGCTGAGTTATGGAACGAATTATAAAAGTGTTCCTTGCGTTCTCCGCGCAACTATCCCAAGTTGACGTGGGCGCGAACTTCAAATTTGTTTTGAGTTTTCTTAAAATGGTTTTTTTCTTTAGAAGTTGACGTTTTTGAGGGGTCCTTTTGCAACAGTTGGTAACTATAGGGATATAGCAACACGAAAACACCAAAAACTCAAACATGGTTCTCATCGTGTACGATGCCTTTAAGCACTGGGAGGGGACAAAGATGTGTTGGACAAGATTTTGGAAATCTGTTGGAATCTGATAGCAGGTCATACTCTTATCTTCCACCAACCAAACGGATATGTTCCCGCAGGTGTTCAGAGGAGCATTTCCTATTGGTATCGAACTCACAATAGGTAGCGTCCACTGTTATCAACCGCCAACCAACACGATATGTTTCCGCAGGGGTCCGGCGGAGCATAAGCAACTGGTATCGAACTCATACCCGGGAATGTCTGACAAGGGAACCACAATAAGTCATAGTGACCGTCCCAAATGAAATGTAGTTTTCTAGAACCATTTTCGGACGAAAAGTCCGAATATGCCCATCGCAGCTGCCTATACCCACTCTGAGAAAAGTAATAAGCATTTTTTCTTAGATTTTCGACCCTATAGCACCGTCTAAAAAGCGCATTATTTTTACGAAAATCCGGAAACGGACCTCATTATTGTGTACAGCGCCCAAAACTACCCCACTAAGCAAAGTTTGGTTGAAGGAACTTTTCCAAACTTTGCGCAGACTAACAGCGTTTTGGACTTGACGTATTTTCGGTTGGGCGTGTATTTATACCAATCAGGGCTGTGCGTAATTACGAATTACGATTTACGAATTACGAGTTTATCGATTTTTTACAGCTTACGGTAGATTACGGTGGGTATACTGTAGTTTGGTCAAAGTCTCAGATTTGTCTCAAAGTTTCTATGTGGGGGTTATTTGGGGTGCTGAATACGAATTTGATGTCCATTTGTCGATTATCGGAATATTGAGGTAGGTTTTGCCTCCTTAATGGCATGTTACCTACCGTAACCTACAGTAAACCTTAAAATTTCTACAAGCGAACTCCAGATTCGTGTTCAGCACCCCAGATTACCCCTACATACATGTTTCTAGAAGAATTCGATAAAAAATTTGAAAACACCTTAAAAATTTCATGGGGGGGAAGGTACCCTTTTTTCATGGGGGGTAGGTACACGTACACCGCGAATCATCAGAAAACGCTCATACCTTTTTTCAGAGTGGGTCGAGGCAGCTGCGATCGGCATATTCGAACTTTTCGTCCAAAAATGGTTCTAGAAAAGTACATTTCATTAGGAATGGTCACTATGACTTATTGTGGTTACCTTGTGAGAAGTAGGAAGGCGCAACAGGGAACATTCTAGATTTTCAGAAGTCTCAGAAAAATAAAGTAAAGGAGATTCTGTTGAAGTCATACAAAACATATGTAAGACAGACCGATTGTCGAAACTGGAACAAGTGTTTTGTCCGTTCAAAAAGAGGGACATAGCACTGATCGAGAAAAATAGAACAATTATACGACAAAACTGCACATCTGTACGCTTGTATTCACATGTTCCAGAACATAACGGGTGGAGTAAGGAACAAATCCTTGAAACTGAGTAGTCTGGAATCTCGCCGGAATGTGCGAGATGCATGTATGGTGTTCAAGATGGTATCAAGGATCATGAATGTTCATGTTTCACAATTTTACACTTTATTACAAGGTTGTTCGATAAGTTTTGCGGTTCGATAAGAAAAACAAAATTATATGGTTCAAAATACACTTTATTATTCAGTATAATCTCCCTAAACATTAATACACTTGCTCCAACGATCCTCCAATCTGTGGATCCCAACCCTGAAGTGAGAATCTGGAAGGTCTGAAAAATACGCTTCAACAGCCGGTATGACCTCTTCATTTGACGAAAAACGCTTGCCACGCATAAATCTTTCGAGTTCTGGAAACAAATGGAAGTCGCTGGGGGCCAAATCTGGTGAATTCGGTGGATGGATTTTAGCCATTGTCAAAATGCTCTTGTGGCACGGTGCATTGTCTTGATGAGAAAAAGGATGTCTTCTTCTGAAAACCTGGTCTTTTTTCACGAATTTTTTCCTTCAACTGGTTCAAAAGGTTGCAATAATAATCAGAATTAGTTGTTTTACCAGATTGCAAGTAAGTCACAAACAAAATTCCTTTCGCATCCCAAAAAACTGATGCCATAACCTTCTTGGCCGATTTCCGGACACGAACTCGTTTCGAAGCCGAACAATCAGGGTCACACCACTCTTTAACCTCTTGTTTTGATTCGGAGTCATGGTGATAGATCCAAGTCTCATCCATAGTGATGAATCGACGCACGAAATCCTTCTTTATACTTTTTAAAACGCTCCAAATGTTGCTGAGAAAGTCGGATTCGAATGTGTTTTAGTTCCATTGTTAGCAGTTGCGGCACCCAATGTGCACATAGCTTTCTAAAACCCAAAATTTCACTGAAAATATGGCTCACACTGCTTAATGAGATGTGTAGAGCCTCTACTGAATCTCCCTCAGTCAATCGACGATATTCCAAAACCGCATCGTGTATTTTGGCTATGATTTCTCGTGTTGATGCGCTTTTTGGACGTCCTTCACGTGGATCGTCTTCAAGGCTTGTACGACCACGTTTAAATTCAGCAACCCATCTTTCTACTCTTCTAATTGGAGGTGAACAATCATTATACCCTTTCAACATTCGTTCATGAATTTCTTTTGGTGAAAATAAGAATTTTATCCCTGCACGATATTCAATTTTTTCAATTGCTGTGACGCGACGCCACTAAATGGCTTGTAAACAAGGAATGAATTGACAGATTGAAATGAAACTTCACATACGTTCATATGAAGAGTGTACCAACAAAAGACAAAAAAATGGGCTAGTAGCAACGCCCTCTCCTATCGAACCACAAAACTTATTGAACAACCTGGTACCTCCACCTGCTCGAGGTGATTCAGTGAAAATTCCCTACAGAAAACCAAGATTGGATCGTAAGGCATTCAGCTTCACCTGTCGAGCGGGCCGCCATACGTGTTCCTACGGCATGGGTTACAGCTTACCCCTCAACTTTTCGGTTAGTTGAAGCGATTGGCGAGAACCAAGATTCTTTCTGCGTAGCACTGCGTTTTATGTGCATCCTTTGCTAGCTTTTGCTTCCTTTCCCACCGTTTATATCCGACGTATGTCATAAAGTACGTAAAAATTATTATAATAATAATCATGAAGAGATTGAGCTTCTTGCTTGGCACTTTTGTGTGTAAAAAAAACATTACTGGCATTCTAATTCCTCAATGTTTTTAGTCCTTTTTAACATTTCAACTCTCATTAGTCCATCTTCATAGCATCTCCAACACATTATCTCAAAATTCGCACAATCTAGCTAGCCTACACATGGTTTCAGGGAGTAAGGTGATGGATCAGTATGCTCGTGATTCTTATGGCGCTACAATAATAGTCCTGTCGCTCGTGCTCCTGCTATTTTACGTACCTATCGTACTGGTAATAGTTAGTCAAAGCTCTTTTCGTGGTGGATGTTCAAATGAAAGTTCTGTGTGGAGTTTTCCAGATTTTCATTACGGATAAGGAATATCGACAGCTCCCTGCCTTTCTTATCATGATACACATTGGAGTCATAGACTGCCTCCAGCTGCTGATTCATGCATATTCGGGGGTACTTGTTATCGCGAACGTTCACACCATCTTCGCTCTTGACAAGGTGCATAGTAATGATTTCATATTACGCTAGCGTTCAGATTCAATCGGAGAAGTTTGGACCGTAATTTCCATATCCCCGATGCAGTGCACATAGCAGGGCTGTGCGTTAATGAAAAAAAATTTCGTTAAAGGTAGTGTTCACGATGATTTCGGTTCCCGGGTTTCCCACAGAAACAGGGCTTCCGGGTGGTGTACGTCCCACTAATGAAGAAAAAACGACAAAAAAACCCGAAGCAAGTACTCTGACAGTGGTCCCCTCCAGCCTCAGGAATTTTTAGCATGGTGAGATGCGCGAAGGAGAGGGATTTCGGACTAGTTTTCGTAGCAACCAATAGCGCAGGAAAGTTGGATTGGAGCGCTCTTTTTTGAAGACTTGTTTTATTCGGTGTCACGATTCATTTATCTTTTCTGAATACTTCCTTATTTAGTAATCTCAACCATTCGGATGTTCGGCTGTTTGCTTTACATGCGAGCGGCATAGACGAACCCAGTATCGATCGGAATGGGTGTAGCGGGGTAGGTTGGCAGATTGCCATCAAAGTCGTCCGCGGCGTCACAAGCTCGTCTGAATGGGGGGCGGAGCGGGATAAGCAGGCGTTCTGGGATGACTTTCAAAGCCGTTTTTATCGATCTCTGGCCCATTTTCGCTGCTTTCTTCGACCCTATCCCCTCCAGCATCTGCCAGCACAGTGTTACAGACTGGAACCTCGAGAACGAGATTTATCGTGGACACTGCCTTTAAGCTTAAATCACTGATATAAAAAAACTGCGATAACCCGTGAGTTCGTTCACACCTTAACTAGGCATTTCGCTAGAACATTGCCTGACCTCAGCAAAAATCAATAAATCACCAGAGGCCCCAGGAAAAAAATCATGAAATACTGTGCTTCTCTGGGCCAAATTCCGGCCCGCAATTGCATCTCCACACGCTTTGCGGCCGCGTGCCTTCGAGTCTTAAGAGTTTACAGCACCGCAGCCGCCGATCTGTTGACTCTAGGTGGGTTTTAGAAACTGGAAATTGTACGAAATCGGAGACAACTGTACAAAAAAGCCATATCGAGTTGGCCTTGGAAACTCGACTGATTCGAGCGCGTGCGGCCGCAAAGCGTGTCGAGACGCAATTGCGGACCGGAATTCGGCCCAGAGAAGCACAGTACGATCCGCACGAAATACCGTGGGTCATACACTCCAAACTTGCAAATGATCCTTCATGTATGTTGAATATTATAAGCCAAGAATTGAGCTAGAATCTGACCGCGTCGCAAGCCTAAGCAACGCAGAAGGCGCCAGTTTTGAAATTTGTCATTGGAGCAAATCATTCAGTGCCATTATTCCACTACAATTAACGAACTAAATTAACGTGATTTCGAGGGCAGTGTTCACGATAAAACCCGTATTTTAGGTTTCAATGTTTTTGCGTTGGTAAACATACTAAGTAGAGTTATTTTAAGATAATGACAAATCGTTCATGAATGCGGCCCAGGGCATACTCTCTGTACCCTCGACGCGCTGACTAGAATAAACAGAATACAGTCCGCACGTATCGCGATGATACCTTGTGTTCCTTATTGTACATTGGCGCAAACTCGGCTTACGTATGTTGGATCATATGTGCACCGAGATTACGCCAGCCCGCAGTAAGGAACGCAAAGTATCAGCGTCGGCAGTATGGTCTCCGTATTAGATTTAGTCAAATAAATAGACCAGGCGCGATCATTGCAGCCGGCCGAGCTGCGTTGGCGGTATACCGGCCAACCGGGTTTCTATCGCGCGCTGCGATCTACCGTCGCAGCCACATTCATTCGTAAGGCTAAATCGAGCACGTGGGCTCTATGTGACGCATGTACGTCGCCATTTAGATTGTTGGTGCGATTCTCACAGGCCTGTGGTTCTCCATGCTTTTCTTCACAATGCTGTTGACGTTTAACCGTCTTGACACTATTTTATTACACCAGTGGTTTCCTAAGATCTCATCTCCGAAGATTACATACGTGAGTTTCTCTTGGGTCTCTTTGAGTTCTGCTCACCAGCTCGAGTTCCACCCACAGCTAGCAATTTATGATGGGCTGGCACTACTTGCGTCTAACAGTCTTACTTCCAGGTCTTCTACTCATTCTGCTATGCAAGTTTTCTGATTCCATGTTTCTTGAAGCTACTACCTGACTGCAACTACATCTTTGATCCCAATACATTTTCATGGTGGTATCTGCCATCCGATAGTTTTATTTCTGAAAAAATGGCGGAAACAGGTGCGAATTTTGAGAGAGAAAGCGGACTGTCAGCTCAATAAACATCAGGATTGCATTTCTTCAGGAAAATATCTTGTCGTGGTCGTTGTGGCCTCCTATATCTTGACTTACACACTAATTTTTTGCTACATCGGTCTATTTGTGAGTACAACATCACCTTCAGTAACAAAAAAGCAGGGTGTCTCGAAACAATTTTGTACTATGTGAAAGTGTTTCGTGAAGCAACCTGAGCTACGGAAAGCTGGAATGAGAGTGATTTCATGAAGCATTTCTATCCACAGCCTATAATATGTATTTAGTCTATTCATAAACGCCATCCATCTGGTGAATTTATCTCAAATATTTTCGTTTTTCATTCAGCTCATATGATTTAGTTTGACAGTCGTACACGTAACATCGGCATGGTCCTAATGAGACTTCGCGTTCGGAGGGAGGTTGGCGCGAACTCGGTGCACCTATGTTACAACATATGGCACCGAGTTTGCGCCAACCTTCAATTGTGAACGCGAAGTCTCACTAGGATCCATGCCTACGTTACTCACCCTGTCCTCAACACGCTGTTGCACACAGGAGCGACCCTTAATACCCTGACATAGTGGAGCAGTGCAGCAATGGTACTTCAACAACGATACAGCTGTTCGAACGTAAATTGCTCACTACATCGAGTAGGGTGTTGCACAGGGTGACACGATTTTATAGAAGCTCTTCACATCGGCACTCCAGGAGCGGCTTGCATGAACGCCAATGAGGAGGGCAGGGAGCCGCTCCGCGCTTTACGTGAGAAGCTTCGAGCCAGAGGTGACCCGGGAAACTTGCCGTCCCCTTGGCGTTGCGACGCAACCTCATTACGCACAGCAGACTCCCCGCCTAACAGAGTTCACCGTGCGTCGTGAGGTTGCGACCCAACGTCAAGGCCAAGGCAAGTTTTTTGGGTCACCTTTGGCTCGACGTTTTGCTCGTAAAACGCGGAGAGGCTCTCTGACCTCCTCATAAGCGTTCACGCATGCCGTCCCAGGGGCGGCTTGCATGAAAGCTGCGAAGAAGGTCAGGGAGCCGCCCCGCGTCCTATGTGCGCAGCGTCGAGCCAAGGGACGGCCCCGAAGTTATGGCGGATGTAAATGCACTTCCTACAGCAAACTCTACGCCTAGCGGCATTTTTCGTCGTCGCAGTCGCTTTCTGACATTTTTTGTTATCCCGTGCAACCAATAGCGTTCGTAGGGTTTGCAGTGGAAAGTGCATTTACACCTTCGATACACTACTATACGCCATACACTTCGGGGCCGTCCCGTGGCTCGACGCTGCGCGCGTCGGACGCGGAACGGCTCCCTGAGCGCTTATGCATGCCGCCCCAGCCCGTAATGGGTGAATCTGACTGGGACAACATAGGACTGCTCATTGACGGAAAGAACATGTCCAACCTGCGGTCTGCAGACGACTTTGTGCTTATAGGCTAGAGCTCTACATGAATATGCGGAATATACAGGTAATGGTTAACCAGTGGTGTGACGACGGACAAGTGTTCCTCCATGAAAGTATCGTGGACAAAGTGGACAGCTACGTCTATCTAGGACGTGGAGTCAACATGGCTAACGAAATCACGCACGAAATAGGACATCAAAGAAGGGCTTCTATGGGTAGCAGGGATAAGCGGATTTCCGCGTTTCGCGTTCCGCAACCCGCAGTTTCGCGCATTTTTGGCATTCCGCGTTCCGCATTCCGAAAACCGCAGAAAACGCTGCGGAATGCGAAAATATCGGGTCATCTTGGACGGGTTAAAACATCAGATGGAATCTGAATTATTCCGCGTTTCGCGTTCCGAAAACCGCATTTCCGCGCATTTTCAGGCGTTTCGCGCCCGATTTTCGGAACTCGAGAAAAAAGTTTCTGTTCCGAAACCCGAAACCGATTTCCGAAATTTCATATTTTCATTCAGCTCATCCCTGATGGGTACGACTTGAGAGGCCACTAGTGAGATTCGTGATGCCAAACTGCGGGTTCAGCTGTTTGACTCCACCGTGCCTCCTGTTTTATGCCACGGCTGCGAGATCTGAGGTAACCACAAAGGAGTTTGTGTTGCTATGAGGACTACGCACAAGGCGCTGTAGAGATGTCTCTTGAGTAGAAGTCGGAGGACTCGAGGGCAGCAACCTCTGAGCAGTGAAGATCTCCGCAAAGTTTGGACACCGCGACTCATTGATCGACATCAAATCCGCCCAGAAGCAAATGGGCACGGCATGTCAAGCGCAAAACGGTTGTCAGATGGAGTACCAGACTCACTTACTCAACCTATACGTAGTGGAATTGCTCTCCGAATAAATCATGTGAGCTGAAAAAAAAACAGAAAAAAATCGAAATAAATTCACCAGCTGGATGGCGAAGTGACGTGGTGGGTGGTTGAGTAAGGGCAGCGTCGAGTCGATAACTTACCGGGGTTGTCGCGTTGTTCATCAAATGCAAACTCCCAACGGCGTGGCTGTCCTCCCATCACTGCAGCGCGCCTCACGGCGGGGAGCCACGCTGCCGCGAGTGTGCATTCGATCAACAAGTCGGGTGGTGAGTGAGCATTTTCCCCGGGAATCTGAACTCTAGAATATTGCATGTCCCTATCTTGGCCAGGAGCTTTTAGTTGATGCCTGTGATTCCACTTAATGTGATGGTTCATACTCCGTTACGCCAGCGCGCCGTTTTTCACGCGCGTGCAGAGACTATGAACGCCCTAGCAGCAATGCTGTGCCAAAGTGGCTGAAACTGTGACGTGATAGCAAGTTCCATGTACTCGCTTACAATCATGGTAGCGTACTGTGAGACTAGAATCAAGCGTCAAAAATCTTGACGGGCGCAATATAGCGGGCACTCAGGCGTTGAGGAGTATGAATAGCCCCTATAAATATTGGACGCAGTGTTTGCTTTACGGATAACATTGTGCCATTATGTGAGACACATTGTGCTGCATCAGCTGACTTTTTTCTAGTGTCAACATCACTATTTTCAGAGTGCGACGAAGATGTCGAAGCGCGAAATCCGCATTACTATCCAGGTGAACTGACGCCTTTATTAAGAGTTTATTTGAGTGCAGTTCGATCAATTGTAAAATCCTCTACTTCGGAGTGAAATTTACCTCCGTTTATCGAGTGCGTCTGCGCGCGTATGCAGCGTCTCTTTCTCCTCCACACTTTCTCGCTGCCTCGTCTCTCGCTCTGCACAAGCGGGCGGAGGAAGAGAGAAGGTTTGGCTCCGAATTAGAGGATACATATTGATCAAGGCGGAAAAACGAACGGAGGATGGTTATTGATCAAATGATTTCACGCCCGATTGCTGAGTGCGACTTCCTACTCAAGAGACACTGATGATAAGTGCCTTCGACCTCGTTTCACCCACGGCTTCACCCCGCTGTCGAAAATCCACGAGCGTTAAGCGCGTTTGGGCGAGTTACGGCCCTGAACGTAGGTATCGAGCGAAATTTATCTCAGGTCTCAAATTTAGGTGTCACTAGTGACCTTACCTCTCCTCGTGTCATTCATCTATTGGAAGTTCCTACTGCCCCTGCTTGAGGCGACGTTTTTCCACTTTCTTTCATGTATTATGTGGCTACTATTGAATGGAACCAATCCACTCGTCTGTCTTCTGTTCAACAAGTAAGTGAATCACTGTCGACCTGAATTTACGAACGGCGATTGTATGCGTTTTGTAGAAAGCTACGACTTTCCTTCTCGTCGTCCATTGGAATATGTCACAGTGCTCTTGTTCGGAGAGTGACACCATTTATCAGGAAGGAGTCACAACAACAGCACATGATTGCGGTTTGAGCCAGACGTCCTTAAAGCCAGCGTTCACGATGGAAGAAAACAAAACTACTCGACTTCCTGAATGTGAGCCCTGATCCACTCAAGGTGCATTATGAAAAAGAACGAATGAAGGTTTGCTTGAAGGTAATCGTGCAGGTAGAAATCTATCGTGCCAGGACCCCGTGGTTCCAGCACAAATTTGCTTGCATCGCGTGTCGCAGCAGCGTTTGTCCGCAACTGCTGGCAACAATCTCACTCCGATATGGGGCCGGATTCATTAACGTACAAACCCACGGTTAGCGCCCCTAACCTACCAACCCAGCACCATTTCAGCGATTCATCAACTTACCAACCCACGCGCTGCTCGGTTGGTTACTAGGTCAGCCCTACCGGGTGACGGAGGCTGGTAGGCGGCTAACCAACCCCCTAGATGTCGTGCGCCAATGCTAGTCGGCGTGCCTCTGCGCGTGCGGCAGTGCGCAGCGGTGTTATTTGTAGCATTTCAGACACCTGGCCGGTTGTGCGGCGCGGGAATGTCGGTGGCGCCGCGAAGACACTCCGAGGGGCCACTGACATTGCACCGGCGTGCAACCGACACCCCACCGCCAAACATCCCATTCTCCACCGCTATTCAAACGTTTTCGAAACGCGAAGCAACCGATTCTACACGAATATGGAGCAGGAATAAACGTACTAGTTCACTCACAATGCACTGTGAGTGGAATAAATTATTGCCCACATGCTACTTACACTGCTTCACGTCGTTGTGAATTTCTAGAAAATAACATCGAATTCATTTTATTAGGAGGGACTGCCACGATCACTTTTACAACAAATAAGGCGAACATCTCAACTATATCAGATAACTTCAACAACAATAATTTTAGCCTACTTGGTGGAATCTAATAAAATAAATTGCTACGAAACAATATGTGATAATTGTATTCACAACCAGAAAAAAAAGAAAATAAACAATCATCTTCTACAAGGCGTTGAAGCTAGGACTTTTTCAGTCGTCACCGTCTACCGTTACAGGCAATCGCTTCGGGATCACCTCGAAATCCACTGGCATTAAGCCAAGAGACAACGTAGCGCAGCAAATCCCCGCGAAAGCAGAGGCAGGGTTTTTGCAGACATGTACTGTTGATTTAGAAAGACACAGCGCGCCTAAAACTTCACCTTGGCAGGTACCTAACACGAATTTGAGTTTCTTACACTGTTTTACGGGAAATTAAGTGTAGATGCATAAGCAAGCTTACGCCTGTGACCCGAAATTAGTTGGAAATTCAAACAGAAAGGTATTCTTAGACGCTGAGCACAAGTTTGCCATCACTTTTTTTTGCTAAATAAGAGTAGATTCTGTTGGGCAAGTAGACTTTCCGCCCGCTAACCTACTGTTTTGGTCCACATCGCAGCCTTATACGTATGGTATATTCGATTTATCGAAATCTGAGTAACTAATAAACTGCTCACAAACAGAACAAATTTAGACCCAAACACCTGTATCCGCTGTCGCTAGTCATTTTCTGGAACATTCGCTTGGCTCTCTTGGCTTGCTGCCAACGGATGGCGAAGTGGTCCCGCCACGATTTTCCGTAACTGTGGACGGTGACGACTGAAAAAGTCCTAGCTTCAACGTCTTGTTCATCTTTTCACAAGCATTCAGAAAAAAAAACAAACAATACATTTCAGGACTTTCAGGAAACAGGAGATTTTTTATAGAACACAATGTGGAACAAAATTTTTTTCATAAAGATAAACCAATATATAGATATAAATGGGTTAGCAATATATTCAACTAACAACAAAGAATGGAGACCGGTAACACTTCAAAAGATTACGTACAGCAGGAGATGTGGAAACTGTCAGGTGTCGATTTCGGCCGTTTCTACCATTCTTCAATAGTCCGCGTCAGTAGGGGTAGCTGCTCGCTTTCCAAGACGCTGGAAAATTTCGAATTTACACGCATACAAGAGGGTGAAAATGTGTAACCTACCTTATTGGGAAGCCATTTATGGAACTCCTCATCATACTCCAACATTTCATCGCAATATCTGAAGTGGAGTGGGTGTTTCATGAAATCCAGTGTGGCATAATGAAATGACGATGTGCGTGATAATCTGGGCACAAATAATGAACATTTGTAGAAAAAAGAACAGCCAGCGATTGAATGAAAGTGGGGAGAGAACGAAAAGCATTGCAGGAAACTTCGAGAAATCGTGCGCCGTTCAACCGCTTCTGTGCGAGCGGCTGCGTCGCGTGCCTACTTTATCTGCGGTGCAACGGACAACTCGACTCCTCCCCGTTTTTGCTCCCGCCGTTGCACCGGCAAGGCCTTTTCCGCCGCCGTACAACCGGCCAGGTGTCTGAGATATTGCTACTCTGTTAGTCATTCTTTGGCTATTTCTCGACCGTCGGCATTATTCTTCTATTACTACTACTCCTATTATTCGACTGTTGGCTATTCCACTGCTATTTTACTCATTTAGAAATGCTTAACGTTTCAATGAAGTTTTATGCTACTTATACGGCGATTTCTTGGTTTTTTTTTCTAAAACACTTAACAGCCAATTTTTAAAAGTAAATTAATATTTCTCCCTAACTATAATCTCTCTTGAAATCGTCTTGGGAGCTCAATAATATTTCCCTGAACAAAACTCCTTTATAAATTTTTTTCGTCGTTGTAGTGAATAAGCAGCATTCGAACATTTCAGTAATAAATGCAACGATAAAACATAGTGTTATCAAAATCTGCTGGATGTATGAATATTAACTGATAAGAAAATGAATAACAAATATTATTTTATCAGCCTGCCACTAATAATTTCAGGGTGAATTCTATTCAGCTCTTCAGTAACTTTTTTTCCCATTTCCTTGACGATTTGTATCGTGGTTGTTCTCGCACTAAATTTGATGTTGTGAGCCACCTACGGTTTGCTGAATACAATCCTTCCTTGCACCCATCCTTCCCGCTTCCCGCTTCACATTATCGTCCTAAACCAGCAATTTGAGGTGTTAACTTTGTAAAATTATTTCACTTTCTTGAATACTTTTCATCCACTTTCTCAATATTTTGGTGAGGAACTTAAATATTTCATCATCAATAGCTCATCACAGAATTGAAAAACGTAAATGGTCAACCAGTTTCATGACAGTGAGTTGATGTTAGACCAACAAGCAGGAGAACTTTGTTGTAGAAAATGAAGCCATGCATCGTTTTTTCACGTGAAGAAAAATTCTGCTATTTTTAGAAGTTAAGAGTGTGTTTCATAAGCTTCATGTGCGCACAGTATTTAGGCATCTTCCATAGTCCCCACCACTAGCGCGGCACGCGCGGGACGAGCGGTGGACTATGAAACTTTTCACCGCGCGGCACACGCGGGACGAGCGGAAAGCCACTATGAAATCTCCAGCGGCACCGCCATGGTGGTGCGGGTAAAAGTCGGGCCTCAACTGGGACTTGTACAGAAATTCCTGGCTTGCATTTGCGTATGCGGTGGCGCAGGATAGTCCCAGAATTATTTATGTTGGAGTGGACTCAAATCGAAAAGCAATTACTGACTGAAACGGTAAAACCGCCACGGCGGTTTGGGCGGCGCCGCTATGGCGGTGCTGATGAACTATGAAAGTTCTTACCGCGCGTCAAGCGCGTGCCGCGCGGTAAGAACTTTCATAGTCCACCGCCCTTTCCGCGCGTCACGAGCGTGCCGCGCTTGCGGTGAGGACTATGAAAGATGCCTTAGCTGTTCGAGGAAATACACCTTTGTGATTAAATGAAAAAGAAAGAAAGAAGGACTATTGACAATTTTTCCCCTGTACAGTAAGAATGGCAATGTTTGGTAATGTAGACACATCAGAAACTATAAGAAATTATTTGCAGTGTGGGGAAAACGCATTCTTTCTGCTAGAAAACTGCCGCTTTGTCACCCTTCTTCGAGAAATTTTACTCATACTCGAGTCTTCTATGGATTTTTAAGATTCGGCGGTGAATATCGTATGTTGTGTGCACTAGAATTACCGCTGACGCCTAAAAGTCGCGGTCAGCGTAACCTACACTGCTTTGCGCTTTGTGAATCAGGATTGGAGGTGTTGGGTAGGTTAGACACGCGGTCAGACTTACCGTGGGTCAACCCAAACCCAACTGAAGATTGATGAATCCGGCCCATGTATGGTATAGGTCTATTTGCCACTTTAGTGGACGCTCGTAGTATTAGCCCATCAAGATTTCCCTCACCCCGAGTAAGACAAACTTCTGAACAGTGATACTGCTGGCCGATACTGCTTTCAAGGTCTAGCGGCGACATCACATAAACAAGGAACACATATAGGAATACCCGATCTCCCAGACAAGGCTATACAGTTTTCAATCATATGCGTAATATTAGATTACCCATATAATGGCTATGGCACCTGCCATATATGTAAGTAGTCATAAACATATCGATGTAGTCGCTTTGCTAATACTTGCAACCTCTTTTTTCAGTTTCTATATTTTCTTTTCGAAGCTATGTAATCCATTATACAGTGGACCCGGCAAATTTTGAAAAACTTCAAGAACAGTGTTTATTCTTTACCTTCAGCCTAAGGCTGCAAGAAAAGAATGTTTTCCACTAGAAACCCAACGCATTCATGTGATGATGAATTTGTTGCCGACTTGATATTTAGTGTTCGCAAAGTGAATTTTATTTGAAATGATTCGGTTGTCCTCGAAAAATCGGATAGATTCAAATATCTTGTCGCACAATAGTAGTTGAAATCAGTGCACCATTAATAAATAATAAAATAAATAATATCGACCCAAACGCATCAAAACATAAACCTTCCAGTTTAGGGCAAAGCAGAAAAAACGCGACTCTCGCAGATATCCTAAATGAGTCAAATATAGAAGTGATCAGAATATTTATTTAAGCATTCGGATTATTTATCTATTCAGGGATCCAGTATTTTACCGCATTCAATTATTTACTTTTCCGAGATTCTGAATTGCACGGTTTTACAATGATTTCATTCGAAAATTAGATTGTTAAGTTTTTGATAATGATATTCGACACAATCGAAAAAACCAAATATTGAAATTTTCAAGCATTTCACAGATTCTGCGTGGCAATGATTGAATATTGTACAGTGCGTTGCAAAATTATACGACATACCCCAATTTTCGCGATTCCAATTTTCGCGTGTTTCAAGGAGACAAACGGTGAACGCCAATCGATGCAGAACCTTCGAAAACTCCTGGGTACGAGTTTTCATGAAAGTAGAGCCACTAGCAGGAAACTGGCAACGGAATTTGTCAAAAATGGCCGTTGCAAAATTATACGACATAGCTGACATTCTCGCAGAAATTTCTATTCTACACCATCTGTATCAGTTCATTCATGGTAAGAACCGCTGGAACATCGAGCTAATAGTCTTAAGAAATGTATTGGCGCTGAACCACCTCGGAAACTCTGTTTGGTACGTTTCAACCCATCTTTTTGTGATCGCCCCTTTCAATCTGCGCCCATTCGCTTATAACGGCTAGTTTCAGCGGAGCTACACGGTCGTATTGTCTGTTCTGGATGTAGAATCAGCGCCTGAGAACACCTCACACGTTTTCCACAGGGTTGAGGTCCTGCAAACCGGCCGGCCGTTCTAGCAAATTGACAGGAGCGGCCTGAAACCAAGCTTGCGTTGCCCTACAGACAAGAGGTGAAGGCGGAAACGGACTAGAAAGAACTGGAAATGATTTTCCGGCACATTCTGATAATCTGTGGAGTTCATACATAGGTCATGTCGCAAAAACCTGGTCCAGCTTAAAACCCCACCTAGATCCGCCCTCCGAAATTCCTACTCGAGGATAAGTTCGGGTCTTTCTGTGGATCCTTTGAAATCCTTTTTTATCGGTCGAAAGCAAGTGCAATCCGAACGAGCTTGATCAATTCTATTACATTTATTTATTTCTGACCAAGCATTCCGAACCTTGGAGAGATCCACAAAAGGACCCAAACTTATCCTTGAGTAGGAATTTCGGAGGAAAAAGAATAGTGCATTGACGCGGATTCAGGCGGGGTTTTGAGCTGGACCAGCTTTTTGCGACATGACCTAAGAACTCCACAGATTATCAGAAAGTGCCGGAAAATCATTTCCAATCCTTTCTAGTCCGTTTACGCCTTTCTTTCTTGTCAGAAGGACAACGCAGGCTTGCTTTCAGACCGCTCCTGCCAATTTGCTAGAACGGCCGGCCGGTTTGCAGGACCTGAACCCTGTGGAAAACGGGTTAGGTATTCTTGGGCGCTGAACCTACATCCAGAACAGACAATACGAGCGTGTGGCTCCGCTGAAACTAGCCGTTATAAGCCAATGGGCGCAGAGAGCGAATGGGTTCACAAAAAGCTGGGTTGAAACCTACTAAACAAAGTTCTCGAAGTGGTTCAGCGCCAAGTCATTTCTGAAGACTAACAACTTGATGTTTCTAATAGTTCTTACCATAACCGAACTGATACAGATGGCGTAGAATAAAAAATTTCTGCGAGAACATCAGCTATGTCGTATGATTTTGCAGCGGCCATTTTTGACAATTTCCGTTGCCAGTTTCCTGCTAGTGGCTCTAATTTTATAAAGATTCGTACCCAGGGGTTTTCGAGGGTGCTGCATCGATTGGCGTTCACCGTTTGTCTCCTTAAAACACGCGAAGTTTGGAATCACGAAAATTGGGGTATGTCGTATAGTTTTGCAACGAACTGTATTACAGGAAATTGCTCACAGAGGAAGTGCTTGTGTGTGTGCTAGCGCTTTGTAAAAAAAGTGCTTGCCCATCGGGCAATTTTGAGGGTGAGTAAGCTTTTGCTCAGAAAATTTGCCCACGGTGGAAGGCTGCTAACTAAACGTGTCGAAGCTTTCTTCAAAAATTGACAGATAGACCCCAGATTCGTATAGAGGATCCCCTGTAGCCCCCAGAAAACAGTTCGAAAAAAGACTCATTTTCTAAACCCCTTAAAAATTGCGTGACCCCACTGAGGAACTTCTGTGTGACTTGGTAAAGAACGTTCTCTTGCAGCTGCTAACTTAGATGCATAAGCGTCATTACAGGTATATGAATAGGTATATACAGTGCTTCTCTGGGCCAAACTCCGGTCTGCAATTGCGTTTCGACACGCTTTGCGGTCGCGCGCTTTCGAGTCGGAAGAGTTTCCAGCGCCGCAGCCGTCGATCTGGTAACTCTAGGTGGGTTTTGGAAACTGGAAACTTAACAAAATTGTAGAAAACTGTATTAAAAAGCCACATCGAGTCAGCTTTGGCGCTGGGAGCTCAACTGACTCGAGCGCGTGCGGCCGCAAAGCGTGTCGAGACGCAACTGCGGACTGGAATTCGGCCCAGAGAAGCACAGTAGATACACCGTTGCGACCGGCTTCGAAATTCCCAATAATTTTTGAAAATCGGATAAAATTTGATTGATTTATTTTCCGGATGTACACATGAATCGGATCTATGCGTTCATTTAAAAAGCATCGGACCTAAAAAATCTAAAAAAAAATCACTCGTTCGAATATTTTGAAATCCGTTTTTCTAGTTATTCATTCGAAACCTACGGAAATTCAGATTTTTGGTCGACTTATTTCTCCGAAAATTTTCATGTATGCCCATTCAGAAAAAAGTATGTTTCGAATATTCATTTGAGCCGTCTAGTGATCCAGTGTTGCAAGTTCCTGGAAATTTAATACGAGATCTTAAAGGCGTTTTTTTTTACAAATAAGTCAATTCGTTAGCGAAATCTGGAGCCAAATTCAAGATATTTAAACGTTAGTTTTCAAGAAAGGTTATCGAATATAAACATTGATTCAAGGTATTCTGATACATATCTCGAATTACTCATTTAGGAACTACATATAATATGAAATTTGCTGCATTACAATAATTGTTCTGCTAGAGAAATTCTTAATTTCTTTTTTCAATAATGACTTAAAAAATTTTAGATGTGCTAGAACTAGACCTTACCCTTTGCCTTACCTAGGCGATGGATCGAACCGCACGTCAAGCTTATGGCGCTACTTTGATAGCCCTATCATTCGTGTTCCTGTTATTTTATGTGCCTGTCCTACTGGTGAGTGTCCCGGTACACTTTTCTTTTTGCTTGGTGGAATCAAATGCAGATTTGAGTGAAAAAAAAAGTTCAGATTTTCATTTTTGACAAAGATTATCGCCGGTTTCCCGCCTACATTATCATGATACACATTGGAGTGGTGGACATCCTTCAGCTATTGATTCATGCCTATTCTGGAGTGCTTGTCTTCGCTAACCTTAGCATCCAGTTCATGCTCGACAAGGTACTCACAGAGAAACTCTGAGTGGAGCAAAATGAAGTACCCTGCAAGGATGCCTTTGCTCCTTGTAGTCAAATTTGTGAGCGTCCCCTCCTCAAACCTAGATCCAAAAAAGCTGTGTTACAGGAGTAAGATGGAATTTTCCAATGTACCTTCCACAAAAGTCCGAAATCCGACGTCATAATAATGTTCAGCGCCCCAAATTACTTACCTGTACGAAGACTTACTAAGTCTTACAAGGGAACCACAATAAGTCATAGTGACCATTCCAAATAAAATGTACTTTTCTAGAACCATTTTCGGACGAAACGTCCGAATATGCCCATCGCAGCTGCCTAGACCCACTCTGAAAAAAGTTATGAGCGTTTTTAAAGCTTCGCGGCAATATAAGGGTACCCCTCAGGGAATTATTAAGGTGTTTTTAAATTTTTCTTCGGATTTTGCTAAAAACATGCATGTAGGGGTAATCTGGAGTGCTGAACACGAATCTGGGGTTCGCTTGTGGAAATTTTGAGGTTCACTGTAGGTTACGGTAGGTAACGTGCCATTTAGGAGGCAAAACCTACCTCAATATTCCGCTAATCAACAAATGGACACCGATTTCGTATTCAGCACCCCCAAATAACCCCCACACAGAAACTTTGAGACAAATCTTGAACTTTAACCAAACTACCGTATACCCAACGTAAACTACTGTAAGCTGTCGAAAATCGATAAACGGACATCAGATTCGTGTTCAGCACTCCAAGTAACCCCACATGGATATAATTTGAGCATGATCTATGGTAGCACTCCGGAAATCTTCAAAAGTCACGGTTTGCCATAAAATTCTCCCCCGAAGGAAGTCTGTGAACGAATACAGTCGAAAGCTTCGGAAAATCGATAAATGAACCTCAGTTTCGTGATCAGCACCCCGAATAACCTTCCAGAGCGAATTTTTAGTCAAATCTGGAATATTTTTCTAAAACCCTTCGGAAGCCCTCTGATTGCTATAAATATGCGCCCAACGGGAAATCCGTAAAAGTCCAAAATGCTGTTAGTCTGCGCAAAGTTTGGAAAATGTTCCTTCACCAAAACTTTGTTCAGTGGGGTAGTTTCCGGCGCTGAACACGATTATGACGTCCGTTTCCGGATTTTCTTAAAAATAATGTGCTTTTTGGAGGGTACAATAGGTACGAAAATCAGAGAAAAAATGCCTATAACTTTTTTCAGAGTGGGTCTAGGCAGCTGCGATGGACATATTCGAACTTTTCGTCCAAAAATGGTTCTAGAAAAGTACATTTCATTTGGAATGGTCACTATGACTTATTGTGGTTTCCTTGTTAGCCTTGACGAGTTTGAGGGGTCGACGAAACTCTGCCCAGTCTGTTGCGTGAGAATTTGTTCCCAATAGCGTTCTAGGCGCAACAGCAATTTGCGCTAAAGCGTAGAATATTCATCGGGTTCGACTCCAAGCGGTGATGTTTTTGCATGAAATAATCTCACATTTTGCCTTAGAATCACATCCTGAATGTTAGCTGAGTGTTTCTCGATGGAATGTAGCGAAGCGGAGTACCCACTAGAGTATATCAAACGAATAAAAATTTTCGAATATTCGAATAAACGAATAATTGGAAAAATTGATTCTTTCGAATATTCGAATAAACGAATTATTTGAAAAACTGACTTCTCCGAATATTTGAATACACGAATTATTGGAAAGTTTGATTTTTCGAATATTCGAATGAACGAATTATTAGAGTAGTTCGAATACGAATAATTCAAATATCCGCGAAAATCGCGAGTACTTGAATAAGAAGTACGGACCGAGTACGCATAATCGAACCCCCGTTCGCGGCACTACCAACTTTCTTGAGCTTTTTTGTATGGTATTATATAGTAGATCAAAGCTATGCCAATGTACTTCCACGAAAAAGACATTTCACATTACATCATAAGAGTATTCAAACCAACATTTATCTTTGTCTATGAGTAGTTGTTAAGCAATACGATCAAAGTCTCTGGATTTTCGAAACAATATCTACCAACAATATCCGAATTTCTTATCAGTTTGGGGTTCTATCTGAGCGAGGGGGGGGGGCACTGTTGTATCGCACCTGGCCACGCCCATCTTTCCGTGCTGCAATCCTGATTTTGGCAGGGTAGCGAAACCCCGGGTGCTGCCCAAGTTCAGTGCGGCACGGTAAAATGGGCGGGGCCAAGTGCATCCAGCCATGGTTGCCCCCAATGCTAAGATAGCACCTAGTTTGGTTGGAGACATTTCACCTCTGTACCGCAAAAATGGACATGTGTCAGAGACTCTGCTTCCTATTCTTCTGTAATTATTCGTTTATTCGGCCGAATATTCGAATATTGGGCCGTTCGAATATTCGAATAAACGAAATATTTGAAAAATTTACTTTTCCAAATAACCGAATAATTCGAATATTCGATTATTCGTTTATTCGGCCGAATATTCGTTTTCCGAATATTCGTTGACATACTCTAATACCCACGGGGCCAGTTCGGCCGGCTATATGTGACCCACTCAGTAGACACTTGGCCAGAGCGCAGCGCCCACCGAACTGGGTCCGATGCCCCTCCCTTTCTGTGCATTCGGTCAAGAAGACCTTGTTTTTAGTGGTATATCAAAATATGAGATTCGACATACGGAAACCATATTGAAGTAGGAGGCGAAGGATGGCTACGCAAAGATTGGTCGACATTTATGGCTAAAGACACACTGGATCAACTTATGTTTTTCGCGATCAGCAGCACGCAGATATCGATCGAAACTCGATGCGCTAACGCTGCCGCCCTCTCGTCGCTTGAAGCATGGTCTTGGTGTATAGTCGCGCATGGATACGAGGTCCAATTCTGATTTTTCGGTAGATCACAATAGTCAAAACCTTCTCCAGAAAGGTAATTTCGAGGTACTGAAAATGAACATGAGGTCCGTTATGGGACTTCTAGGGTAGGATACGTTAGGTAAAACGTAGTTGTGGTGTTGCCAGCCATTTTAAAATTAACACATTTTGGGTTGAAATTTTTCGAGAAGAACACTCACAATTTCTATTACTGATAGCAAGAAGATCCCAGCAAGGAAAAGCCTGTCCAGATGAAACTGTCCGCCTACGCGGTCAGCGTGCGTATAGCACAGCCGGCACGGGGCATTTATCCGGCTGTAACCTGCTGACTGAGATGATATTCACTATCGACCTAATGTTCCTTCTAATGGACTTTCAAGTCCGAAAAAATGACTCCACGACGACCGCTTGGTACTCACGCCGACCTCGTGAGCGGACAGTCTGTTTCGAACAGACTTTACATAATCTTGCTCATCTTCGACTACGCAACGATGGTCTTCCTTGAATGTCAGAATTGATCAATGCAATATCAATGGTTCCTGAGGAGATTTCGTCATTTAGATTATGGGTGCGATTCTCACAGGTCTATGGTTTTCTACGCTATTCTTTACTCTGCAATTGACATTCAATCGTCTCGGTACTATTCTACTACACCAATGGTTTCCCAAGCTAGCATCTCCCAAGATCACATTCGTGAGTTTTGCTTGCAGGCTGCTCACTTGACTTTAGGAATTATGCATAGCGCATAGTTGCGTCGCGACGGCGAGGTCGCGGTATAGAGATTGGCACAATCGGCCGAGCCCTACTCAGAAAAATGAAAACAAGTTACTTGTAACATAAAAGGCCGAAAACAAGTTACTCGTAACATATCTGAGCCGATTTAAGTTACTTGCGACTTATCTCAGGTCATTTAAGTTACATGTAACATATCGGCGGGCATACTGCGTGCGGTGCGCCTCCAATATGTTACATGTAACTTAAATGGCACAATATATGTCACAAGTAACCTAAATCGTCCAAGAAGGCATTTTCAAGAGAAGTATATCTACACATTCTCGGACGCGGGGGAAATCAATCGCTAAACTAGCGGTGGTCGGTGTCCTGTTTACTAGACGCGAAAGAATCGCATTCGGTCTAGAACTTAGAAATTGACTTTTGAAATAACTTGAAAAGATGTTACAAAGGAAACGAGGTGTCAGAGAACATTTTTGGATAAATTTGCACTATATCGCTTGGCTTTCAGGCCCTCTTCGCACTATCCTACGCAAGCTTTCTGATCCCAGCTTTCCTAAAACTTCTACCCAACTGCAACTACGTCTTTGATCCTAAAACATTCACATGGTGGTATCTGCCATCCGACAGTTTCCTCTCTGAAGTCATGTCTGCGGCAGGTAAGAACGCAGTGTGCTAGCGCAATAAGCTTTGACTGGGTATCTCTTCAGGAAATTATCTTGTGATTGTGGTTGTGGTCTCTTACGTGCTGGCTTATATGACGATTTTCGGCTACATTCGCCTATTTGTAAGTGCAGAATCATAATTGAATATCAAATGCGACGTGTCTCTGCAATAAGCTCTCTGTAAGGTCCCTGTCATAGCAGGACGATAGTCCGTAGTCCTGTCCTGTTGATACGTGCGTATAGCACGTATCATTACAAAGAATAAACATTGTCCTCCTACAGGCCTTCTTGGGTCGTCCGTAGTCCCTTCTGTGTCATCTACAGTCCCACCTACTCCCACCGATCGAAATACAAGCAAGGCAGTAATGTAACAGCTATATGAATTTGAATTCTGCCTAATTCTTGATTTTTGATTTATTTGTTCCTTGGGCTATTAAATAAATAATTAACAAGGACGAAAAATTTCCTTCCATAGGTCATCTTGGGTCGTACGCAGTCCCTCCTAGGTCTTCAGTAGTCCCACTTACAATTGGTCCCACCCGGTCGATCTGTATGTGGAAAACTCGGAACTGGGAGGAAAAATTGTTTTCTGAGAGCCGTCGTGGGTCGTCCGTATTCTCACTTTGTCCCACATCGACCGATGTCAGATCAATAACACCATTTTTGTCGCGAAAGCGCGATGCTATAGCTCCTCAAGGAGGCCTGGACGCGGACGGTCTTGCAACGAATGCCGACGCACGGTAGAGACGCCTTCGGACTGGTTCGGGCGGCGCATTCTGAGTCATCATTTTTCGCCCCTGCCGCGACCAAGCGTGGTCTTCTCTACTACAGCTCTGTGCTGCTCCCTTTTATTCCTCACCATGCTGTGCTTTATTTCGGGGCCTCTGGCCTTTAGAACATTACTACTTCACCTGTATGCAGCTGGCTCGCGAAGAGCATATTCAATGAACAGGTTAATGGCCACGACCCGTATTATTGATCGTGATGCAATAATTCAATGGTGCTTTTTCTTCTTGTAATACTTGTTCTTTGTTTCTACTTCTTCTTTCCTCCCAGATCTCTCCACATATCTCTTGTAGTATAAATTAATCTAAATTATATTGTGCCCTGTCGTGTATGCACGAGGGTCGTATATATTGCACTATATATAATACAGTCGGGATATGTATTGATTAGTCCAGGGAAGTTTAAGCTGATGGCTCCTGGATGGCAATGGTACCTATGTGGTGTTATCGTGGCTATTGCCCTTAGTACACTAGTATACAGCTTGCCGGGGTAATTAGTACAGTCGGTTATGTTCTCTGTAGGGAGTCTGTAGGTTGGATCTCCCGGGACTGACGTCTGGTGTCGGACCCAGGGGTGAAACCACCGATTTGCAACAATTTTGGTATCTCATCGAGTGCGGTCTAGGCTGGCTCATGGACGACCCAGGCGGGAACACGGACGACCCAAGAGGAACTACGTCGGATGATTGTACAACTAAGGGAGCCTCCAGGACAGTGTTTACGATGGAAAAATGCCCGTTTTCTGGCAAAAGCGTTAGCTTTGAGTCCCTCTTAGAAGATTAAGAACGGAAGTACGATAATAAACTGTGAGGAAGTGGGTGGAAATCTTGTGGGCCTGCCAACCCATTGCATCGCCCCGTCCATGTATTATAACAGTAATCCTGCATTCGTTTTACCATAGAAACAGACACCGAGTTTTCGAATATTCTTCATCGCGAAAGGCTTTAAAATCCCAGCATGCACATTAGCTTCTCTCCTTTTTAAGGAATTTTCGGTAGAACAAATAGAAAGCAAAGTCACCTGCCTAACAAGGAAAGTATACAAAGCGTAGGTCGTATCTGCCAAAACGACTAGTGTCTTTAGTATCTCTTGTGGCTCAATAGTATGGCTGCGCAGTATCCCGCCGCGAGCCGCAGGTTCCAAGAAGTTGCAAGCTTAAAAATTCATTTTTGTGCTTTTTGTACCCTCCAAAAAAGGCATTAATCTTTCGAAAATTCGGGAGAGGACCCCATAAATGTGTTCAGCGCCCGAATTACCCTCCTGAGCAAAACTTGGGTGCAGGCGCATTTTCCATACTTTGTCCAGACTGACAGCGTTTCGGACTTAACTACGAATTTTCGGTTGGGCGCTTATTTCTACCAATTGAGGACTCTGGAAGCGTTTTAAAAAAATGTTCCAGATTTGACTTGAAGTTCTCCCAGGTGGGTTTTTGGGGCGCTGATCACGACTCTCTGGTTTATTAGTCGATTTTTCAATTTTTTCGGCTAATTTCGTTTGAAGCTTCCCAATGGGGGAAAATTTCGAGGGAAAAACGTCACTTTAGAGGTTTTCGGTTTTCTACGATAGATAAGTCTCAGAATGATTTGCTGAGGGTTATTTGGAGTGCTCAACACGAATCTGGAGTCCGTTTATCGATTTTTTGCAGATTACGGTAGGTTACGGTGGGTATACGGTAGATGGTACCTGTTGGTACCTGCTCGTTGGTGCCCCTGCTTCTACTGAACCCAGCAGACGTTTGAGTGTACACAGGGAACGTTCGAGCGATATAGCGTGCACAACTATATCGCGAAAGTATCCCGCACATTGCATAAAGGTGTCGCCGTCCGGCACACTAAGGCCTCTGGTCCATAACACCTTAGGATCCGTACCTAGGGAGTCATGGAGTCTTTGGCCACAAGCCACAATTTCGCCACCCTGAACTGTCGATCGCTGTCGAGTGATATCCAAAAAACTGCGCTATCCAGACTTCTGAGCTATTTCCATGCACCGTTTGCTGCTTTGCAGGAAACCCGCCTCAAGGATAGACCCGTCATCAGCGTCGGAGAGTACACCATCTACTGCGGTAACGCTGACGATAGGAGAGTGGGAGGCTGTGCAATAGCTGTAAGGAAGGATTTCAATGGTATGGTCAAGGAGTTTGGCTCAACGTCGTGCCGGAATGCATTCGTACGACTGCGGGATCACAGAGGATTCAATCTGTGGATAGTGAGTGCTCATGCGCCCACTGAAACCGCCGAAGACAATTCGAAGGATGCGTTTTATGAGGAACTCAATATGTTGCTGGCCAGGATACCTTGTCAACATGCTGTTGTCGTGGGGGTTGACGCAAATGCGAAGATGGGACTTGATCAGGAATCCAAAGTACTCGGTAAATGGTTCTACCCAGTGGAGCAAACATCGGACAATGGCTACCGCCTTGTCGACTTTTGTGAACGCAGTGGTCTGATTATTGCATCGAAATTCAAGAGGAATCATCGCCGCCATCAGCTTACGTGGCAGGGACCAACCCGGCTATCTCCAGAAGAGCAGCGGAAGCGGAAGATGACAACTTTGAAACTACAGCTTGACTATGTCCTGACGAGGAATATTCCAGTATCGGACATTCGAAGATCTAGAGCTGTGTGGGATGTCGCATTCGATTCGGATCACCGTCCTGTTCTGTTGAACTTCACTGCGAGGATTCATAAGAGGAAGCGAGGGCTCAGCCTCTCCAGAGGATTGACATGACAAGTCTAAGAGATGAAGAGTGCAGAAGGAATTTCCGACAACGCGTTTCTATTCACATCGGAGTACGGACTAAGAAGAAACTTTGCGACGCGGATTCTTTTTGTCAAGTGCATCCAGGACGCTTCGAAAGAGGCACTCCCGGTTGTACAGCCTAAGAAGAAGTTCGCCTACGTCTCCAGAAGAAACAACATCTACCTACAACAGAGTATGTGCTCTCCGAACTGCAGGAAACTTCGTGGAGGAGAAGCGTCTGAGGAGGAAGTTGCGTCGGCAGCTTCAAAGTGACCGCGAACGAGAGTGGACGTGTAGAGCTAAGGAGTTCGAGAAGGCTTGGGAGGAGAAGAATCCGAAGAAAGCCTACACGTTGCTGCGACAGTATAGCGGGAAGATGAAGAGATGTTCTCCTGTCTTGAACACTACCAATGGAGTTGCAGTTGGTGATGCGACGCTGCCAATATGGAAGGATTACTTCAGTTCACTACTGAATCGTCCAGCGCCATCAGTACCTGAGCTCCCGCATGTTCAGAGAGCACATTACGATGTCAGTGAGGAACCGCCGACTGAGTCTGAAGTTTTGGATTGTGTCCGGAAAATGAAGAATGGAAAGGCAGGTGGAGATGACAAACATCACTGCTGAAATGCTGAAAGCTCTTCCTCCGTCTGGGATTCGTGAAATGACCAACACCATCCGTGCCATATGGATGAGCGAAAGGATACCCGATTCGTGGAGACATGCGATCATCGTACCTCTTCACAAGAAGCTATCCGTCACGGATCCTAAGAACTACAGAGGAATCTCTCTACTCCGTGTCATGTACAAGGTTTTAGAACGTATCATTCTCGAGCGACTTATCAAACATCGTGAAGGAACGACCAGAGATGAGCAAGCCGGTTTTCGACCTGGAAGATCGACCATCGACCAAGTGTTCGTCGTGAGAAGAGTAATTGAATTGTGGCAGCGGTTTTCGAAGCCATTACAGCTTGCTTTTTTGGACTTTGAAGCCGCGTTCGACTCTCCTCATCGTGATCGATTGCTCAATGCTCTGCGAGCAGATGGAGTCCCGGAAAAGTATGTTCGGTTAATCGAGGACATGAACGAAGGAACAACAGCAGCAGTTCGTACACCTGTCGGATTTACGTCAGCTTTCGAGGTGAAAACAGGAGTAAGGCAAGGAGCTGTTGCAGGACCTTTTCTTTTCAACTTCGCCGTTGATGACATCATGCGTAGAGTTGCAGAACAGTTTCCTGCGGATGTGATCCTAACACCATCAGGACGCTCCCTTGTCGACCTGGAGTACGCCGACGACATTGTGTTATTCGCTGAAAACAACGCAAATCTGCAAAGGATTGTGAACCTCGTTTCGAAGTATGCCGCAGCCTATGGACTTCGTCTTCGTCCCGACAAATGCAAGCAGATGTGGGTCTCTCAGAGGCCTTCAACTGGAGTTTGTGTGGACGGACAACGTATCGAACTGGTGGACGATTTCTGTTATTTGGGCTGTTTGCTGAAGAACGATGGTAGTTTTGCAGCGGATATTCGACAACGATGTGCTAAAGCTACGTCTGCATTCAATTCTCTAACCAAGTGTTTGTGGTCTACCACCATCGCGAAGGAAGTCAAGTTGCGCGTCTACCTATCCGCTATTCGCCCTATCATGATGTACGGATCGGAGACGTGGGCAGCACCGAAAACGCAGATGGAAAGGTTGGATTGCACGGAGAGGAAGCTTTTTAGGCGTTTGCTTGGATATTTCTGGCCGCGTGTATGCCATAACGAAGACCTTTACAAGGAAATCGACGCAGTACATCAACGCTTGACACGAGGAGGTGCCAGCATCTCCTAACGCCATCTCAAGCAGCAATGGAAAGTCGACTTCGACTGCTCGGGCATATACTAAGAAGAACGCCGGATCGTCTCGTACAACACGCTTTAAAAATGCTTCCAAATCCTGTCTGGAAACGGCCACCTGGGCGTAGGCGAAAGTTCTGGACGGATGTGGTTAAAGAGGATTTAAAGTCACTCGGCATCGAAAGACAGTTCAGGCGTGATGTTTCGTTTCGCAGGAAATGGAATAGTGACAGCTGGATGGAATGTGTTCAAATTGTGGCTGAAGACCGTGAAAAATGGACACGGCTGACTACTAGGACGGCACACCTCGGTGAAGATGCGGAATGACCGCGTCAGGCGAAAGCCAACCGATTAAGTAAGTCAAGTAAGTCATACGGTAGATTGGTCAAAATCTCAGATTTAACTCAAAATTTGTAAACGGGAGTTATTCGAGGTGGAGAATACGAATTTAACGTCCGTTTGTCGATTTTCAAATTACTAAGGTGGGTTTTGATCCCTAAATGACATGTTGCCTACCGTAACCTACAGTAAACCTCGAAATTTCGACAAATGGACTCCAGATTAGTGTTCACCGTCCTAGCTTCCCCCACATACAACTTTTGAGCTAAATCCGAGAAAAATTTTTTGAAACTCTAAAAAAATTGGAGCACCCTTCCTTGCCTTTTTGCGAGGCTTAAAAAATGTTCATAACTTTTTTGAACGTGCGGCTCGGGGCGGGATACTGCGCATTTTTGCTATTGATCCAGAAGAGATACTAACCATACTAGTCGTTTTGGCAGAACCGACCTACGCTTATTATACTTCCCTTGTAAGAGTTTTGAAGCTCGAAACCATTTCCCGGACGTCAGGTTCGATGCGTTGTCCGCAGTCTATCGAAACTACAAACAGGCATAGCTAATTTTTTCAGAGATTTCTCTAAAAAGTTTCGCTCCGCTGTTTGAGTGTTCTCTGAGGACTCTTCCCTATTCTCCTCTTCTTAATGGACCTACCTACCCAAAAACATCGAAAACCATAATGCGGTTTTTTTTGTCGTGAACACTGCCTTTAAAGTCAGTGTTCACGATAAAAATCGTTTCTCTGTTTTTTCGCCTATCTTGAAAACGGTCCCATTCTGATTCCAAAGATGTCTCTGAAATCGTACAGGACCTTCTGGGAACGGAGCTATGGTCCCTCAAAATATGAGCTAAGGAAACATGGTGGACGAGTTGTCCGAGGCTTGTAACTTTCGTCTTTTGCAGCCGATGTATGTGAGCTGACCTGAGTAAAGAGAGAAGTTGTGAGTGAAGGGAAGAACGGGGCTAATGATTGGAAATCATCGCTCATCTCACGATCTCGAGCATTCATTTGTCACGTCGGTGGGCGTGCGATGCGCTTTTGGGGTTTTCAATGCGCTCGAAGTTGCAACTTCGGGCTCTTTCGGGGCTCTTCCTGGCTCGTTTTCATGCGTTCTTTCGACGTCAACGTTACAGTGTGCCCTTCCACTACCCATTCCTGGTGGAAACTGAAACACATTTTTTATCGTGAACTCTACCTTTAAGCACTCGTGTTCACTACAGACTTTTCAGAGTTCGGTCAAGCTGTCCAAGCGCGAGCTGCGCATTACAATTCAGGTGGGTTCCGTTCATCTGCTAAGTTAATTCCTTGCAGTTTCCATAATTTAGATATCATTGGTGACCTTGCCCTTCCTCGTGTCATTCATCTATTGGAAGTTCCTTCTGCCTCTGCTGCAGGCAACATTCTTCGATTTTCTTTCATGTGTTTTCTGGGTACTATTGGATGGGATTAATCCATTCGTTTACCTTACCTTCAACGAGTGAGTGAACGTTGGTTGGATTGTCTTTCTCAGACAATCTCACGCTTGTAGCCGAACAGGCTCCTCTGAGTTCAACGCAGTAGCAATAGCTTGAAAATTTGGCTCCTAGTGCTATGGTCTCTAAACTTCGAATAACAGCGACATCCTGATGTCTGGCCACACCTGTTGGGTTCGTAGCCAGAGCCGTCAGGTTTCTGTTCGGCTAGTAGCTACCCTAATGCCCTTATTTTCATTCCGCATTTTTAAGAAAAGCATGTTCCAGTATAAAATTATTAGTAGATATCTCTAGACCTTGAGTGAAGAGGGCTCCGGCTGCAGACCGTGGCATGCTTTCGGTTTGGCTACCAGCTACTAGAATCCCAGCCTCTCTTCTAGCTACTAGCCGAACCACTGAGGCGATAATAGCGAAGGTGGTGGCCACGACAAATGGGGAATTCAGGGAAGTAGCCAAAAACCTCAGGCTATTGTTGCTATTCTGTTCGGCTACTAGCAAGAGATTGTCTGAGATGGTATATAAATGTATAGTACCATAGTCACTGTGTTCTGCAGGAAATTACGGCGTTCTGTTGCCTACTTGCTCGCCCATTGGAAAGTGCCACAGGACTCGGTTTGTTATTTGGCTACATCTGTGCGGAAACTGACACCAGCTGCTCGGAAGGGATCACAACAACAGCAAATCATCACCATTTGACTCTAATGCCATTTTAATCTAGTTGTGTATGTATAGTAATGAAGTATTATTTCTTAAAAATGTGGCCAATATTTGATAGCAGAACGGTGTGTGTTGCGCACGCACTAGGCATTATATGTATACTGTGTATTTCTTGAATTGCACAAAACACGGTCCGCCAATAGTCCTCTAATTGGCCCACTAGTACCTTAGTGTACGTCCACGACGCGTTCTTGGCAGAACCGGGTGTGCACCCGGTGTGCAGAGCAATCGATTCGTCAATGCCGTCACTCGGCCACCCACCCTGCCACCCGGGTCTGCCGAGGACGCGTCGTGGACGTACACTACGGTACTAGCGGGCTAATTAGAGGACTATTGGCGGACCGTGGACCGTGTTTTGTACGATTCAAGATAAACAGAGTATACTTGTTATCCGAAGACAAATCTTCGGATAATGGATCGATTCGGATAATGCCGATTTTCAATTTCCCGGATGTTGGTTCAAATCAGATAATCCGTTTTTTTTTCAAATTTTCGGATAACGGATCGATTCAGATAATGCCATTTTTTCAATGATTCGGATTCGGATATTCGGTCGGATAAGGTTGAAGCAAAACGGTGAGAAATAAGATTAAAAACTCGAGGCAAGCCTTTGCAAACATCCATAATTGAACAAACAGTAGTACTTCATCGCATTTGCAGCATGTTCGCATACAAACTTCAATCTTCATATATGCATATTAATAAAAATATGAAAAAAATTCAATTACCATATCTTCGTTGGGAGGCACAGTATTATCCATACACAGTACTCTTAGTATCCGAATCACTCCTTTTCGGATATCCGAGATTCGGATAATCCAATATCCGAGAATTTGAAAAAAAACGCATTATCTGAATCGAACCATGATTCGAGAAATTTGAAGTCGGCGTTATCTGAATCGAACCATTATCCAAAGGGTCAAAAATTCGGATGAAATTTGAATAAATTTCGAATAAAATTCAGGTAAAAATTCGGATAATTTTTGGATAAAATGAGATAAAATTGCACTAGGCACGCCCATTTTTCCACACCGCCTTCTATTTAGTTCATCAACCCAGGGTTTTCCTCCTCCTTCCGAAATCGGAACAGTCGTTGCGGATTCGGAAGAAAAATGGACGTGGTCAAGTGAGATGGCCAAGTGGCTAGTTATTCAGGGTAGAAATTTTTTGTATAATTGCTCTACATACTTTTTACTAGCTAGTTATCCTGAATCAAACCTGTGTATGGATAATGTTGTGCCTTCCAACGGCGATATAGTACTTGAACATTTATTTTCATGTTTTTATCAATATGCATATATGAGGATTGAAGTTTGTATGTGAAAATGCTGCAAATGCAATGAAGTACTACTGTTTGTTCAATTATGGATGTTTTCAAAGGCTTGCCTTGAGCGCCTGGTTTATTTTTTTCACCGTTTTGCCTCAACTTTGTTCCGAAAATATCCGAAGTTATCCGAAATTATCCGACCGGATATCCGAATCCGAATCATTGGAAAAATGGTATTATCTGAATCGATCCATTATCCGAAAATTTGAAAACAGGCATTATCTGAATGGAACCAATATCCGGGAATTTCAAAACCGGCTTTATTCGAAGCGATCCATTATCCGAAGAATCATCTTCGGATAACAAGTATAATACACAGGTTCAATTCAGGGCGACTAGCTAGTAAAAATAGCACAAAGCAACTACACAAAATAAAATTCTACACTGAATAACTAGCCACTTGGTCACCTCACTTGACCACGCCCATTTTTCCGCGCCGCAAGGACACTTCCGATTCCGGAAAAAGGAGGAAAACCCTGAGTTGATGTACTGGATAGAATGCGGTACGGAAGAATGGGCGTGGCCAAATGCAATTTCACACAATTTTATCCGAAAACTATCCGGTTTTACCCGAATTTTATCCGATTTTATCCGAATTATTGACTCTTCGGAAACTGGTTCGATTCAGATAATGCGTTTTTTTTTCAAATTTTCGGATATCGGATTATCCGAAACTTTTTATCCGGTCGGATATCCGAAAAGGAGTGATTCGGATACTAAGTATACTACTCAGACAGTAGGTGCGGGCGGATCGCTGGCATTTGGCGGGCGGATCGACATCCCCCCCGCCATCCGCCCGCCAGTAACCAGCGATCCGCCCGCCAGTAGCCAACGATTCGCCCGCCAGTAGCCAGCAATCCGCTCGCTAGTAGCCAGTGATCCGCTCGCCACTAGCCAGCGAGCCGCCCGCTTTTAGCCAGCGATCCTCCCTCGATGCCACATGCTGGTTTCCGGTGGTTCCCAACACGGTCTCCATGTGCGCAACTGCCCCCCCTAGCCGTGGGGACCATCCCCTCAGATGCCAAAAATTATTCTCCGGCCTCTAAGTGATCTTTCGAAGGTGACTTGAAGTCACCTTCCAGGATCGGCCTCGAAATGCCGACTGAGCATTCAGTGCGATGGAGCGCCTTTTATACCCTTCGGTTTACTTACTCTGCGCATGATACTGATAATAGAAAAGAACTCGTCAATGATTGACAAGTTTCAGCTTATAAAATTTGAGCGGGCGGATCGCTGGCTATCAAGGCAGTGGCGGGCGGATCGCTGGCTGTCAAAGCTCTGGCGGGCGGATCGGTGCATCTCATAGCTCAGCGAGCGGATCGCTGGCTACCAAAGCCCTTGCGGGCGGATCGCCGCTTTAGAGCTTGCCGGCGATCCGCCCGCTACCGTGATCAAGTTTCCCAGTGCCGCTATCCGCCCGCCAAAACGCAGCGATCCGCCCGCAAGGGCTTTAAAAGCCAGCGATCCGCCCGCCGCGGCCACGATGAGCAGCGATCCGCCCGCAACTTGCAGGCGTACCGCCCGGAAAGGCCTTGATTGCCAGCGGTCAGTCCGCACCTGCTGTCTGAGTAGGCATGCACACGACCTCAGCTCGTAATCGGACAAAACGTATGTCAGGCCTGGCCAAAACCATACTCCGTTCTCGCAATGTGCACAATCCAACCTCAGAATCGTTTTTTTACTCGTCTCAAAAAGAGCGAGTTATCTGGGACAGTTCTTTCTCGTTGTTTACAGTCATGGCCGTGGACACATCACAATATGAAGCTAGACCAATAGTTATTAGAGGAACGTAGATTTTGATTCGAATTAAACGTGCATTTCGTTAATATTCAGATCGGAAACGTGTCGGTGGACATAACCCATTTTTTTCTTTTTTGGGGGGCGTGGTCGACCTTTTCGGCGCTTTTTCTCGCTTATTGGAGCGAATCGAGATTTCGCGCAGGCAGGGTGGCTTATGCACTGCGGCCGAAGTATAATAACAAAAACTACCCCAGAGGATGCACTGTGCCTTTGACTCTGAGAAAATTCGCCGCGTCAGTGCCGGAAAATTACCGCCACTCTCGACTGTGCCGCGATAGTACCGCAGCGGCTCCGTGATCCAACGATTTTGTTGCCGTGTCTTGAGCCTCGACATTGCCACGATAGTATCGTTGCAGCTCCGCGTTAGAACCGCGCCGGTTCAGCAAGGAAGCAGCAGTGAATCCGAGTGGAGTACGATGCACTATCCTGTGTGGTAAAACGAAATTGTCGCCGGTTCAATTACCCAAGTTTGAGATACATTCCGTATTTCCTTGAGGGGCGCGGCGGTAACCTCTGTTCCTATTAGGTAGAGGACGTAACGACCGCAGATCCGTATTTTCGTTCTTAGGCTCCCCAAGTTGTATTATCATTCTTAAGTAATTTCATATCAGATACTCTCCCGGAGCCGCTGCGGCACTATCGCGGAGCCGAAGCGGCACTGCCGCATCGCCGCTACGGCTCTGCGGTAGTTCCGCAGCGGCTCCGCGATAGTGCCGCTTCGGTGCCTGTAGGCTCCGAAGCGGCACTGTGGAGGAGCCGCAGCGGCGATTTCTCTTAGAGCAAGTATAGTGGCATTTCACTACTCAATAGTAATTTTTTGTCGAATATTTTTTTGAGAATTCGATTTTTGCTATTTTTATATGCATTCGAAAAACAGAGGATAGGCAGGCGTGCATGATGTAACTCTAGGAGTTTTGGCCGAGAAATAGCCCGCAAGGCTCCGCTGCGACTCGAGGTGGGCTAATATGCGGCTCTTTCTCGCTTTTTCATAAAATGAACTGAAAATAGTCGAGAAATAGCCGAGAAATAACCGAGAAATAACGAGAAGTAACCAAAAGTAACCAAGACGCAGTCGTCGCCAGCTCGCCGAGCCGCTATCCGGGGAGGTGTTGACATCTGAATCGTGTCTCTGGGACGCGTCATATACTTCCCTGGAAAGCATTATTTCTCGGCTACTTCGCGGCGAGAACCATTTCGCGGCAAGGATTCTTTAGCGGCTGTTCCTCGGATATTTCGCGGCGAGTATTATTTCGCGGTTATTTCGCGGCGATTACGCGGCAAGCATGCGATTTGTGACTATTTCGTGGCTTTTTCTCGGTCAAAGCTCTCTAAGTAGGGGAAGTCATACATCTTGAAGGCATCTTCCGCGAAAATGTTCTCACTTTGCTTTCCAGCAATAGTCTGACCTCCTTCAGTGTTATCTATGGACGAAGTTTCGCGTTTCAAATCCGATAGGTATGGCAGAATCGGTCTTCTTAGAAAGTTGATGTTGACGTTCAACATGCAGATAATTGAAGCTCGCAAGGGCATTCAACACTTTAATGACAAGGGAACATCTCTTTCGAAGCAAATGGCAACAGTTCCTAATCCCCGCCCACTGAACCCAGCACGTGCGGCTATTTGTCCATTATTCTTCCGCAGGAAGCCACATATGGCCAGAGCTGCCCAAATAAGAAGGTGCACCGGCAGTTCACCGGGAATGCCATGTAGGGGTAGATTCGGCGAGGCCCGATCCCCAGACTCTGAGAGTTTTGGCCGAGGAATAGCCGCGAAATGCCTGCTTGCCGCGTAATAGCCGCTAAATAATGCTCGCCGAAAAATAGCCGCCAAATAGTGCTCGCCGCGAAATAGCCGAGAAATAGCCGTTAAATAGTGCTCGCGGCAAAATAGCCGCGAAATAGCCGAGAAATAATGTTTTTCAGGTAGATATACGGAGCATTCCAGCGTCTTGGTCAATTTCGTTTACTTCTGAATATTTCTCGGTTATATCTCGGCTATTTCTCGACTACTTCTTGTCTGTTCCATAAAAAGCCGAGAAATAGCCGCGAAATAGCAAAGAAATAGCCCACCAGGAGCCGCTGCGAGGCGTAGTGAACTATTTCCCGGCTATTTCGCGGCCAAAACTCAGAGGAACGCCTGAATCTGTCGAGATTATCATGGAATGCAGCTTGTTTTTGTTTTTCTCTTGATTTTCAGCCTCATATCACAGATGAATTTGGCAGGTGGGTTCATTCATAGCTTCGTCACCAGTCAGCATGGCTTCAAACAGTCTAACCAGTTGTAAATACGACGATAGGTAAGGTTGTGGCACCTACCCACAAGTTGCCCGGTGCGGAGTGCAAAGTCTGCCGCAACCACACTACTCGGGCAACAGGTGCGGACTGACCATTGCTTATCAAGGCCTCTGCGGACGGTGCGCCAGCAATCTATGGACGGATTACTGCCTATGGTGACCTCGGCGGGCGGATCCTGGCTAATGGCGGGCGAGTGGGTGGGGGGAGGTGACGGTCCGCTCCTCAAAAGGCAGCGGTAAGTCAGCACCTGTCATCTGAGTAGGGCGTCACTGCGGATGAGGCGCGACAACGCGGTAGGTCCTCTACGCAAGAGCCACGGTTCGCACCTTCACTACTCAGACAACAGGTGCGGACTGACCGCTGGCAATTAAGGCCCCTCTGGGCGGTACGCCGGCAAGTTGCGGGCGGATCGCTGCTCATCGTGGCCTCGGCGGGCGGATCACTGGCTATCAAAGCCCTTGCGGGCGGATCGCTGCGTTTTGGCGGGCGGATAGCGGCACCTGGGAAATTTTATTACGCTAGCGGGCGGATCGCCGGCAAGCTCTGAAGCGGCGATCCACCCGCAACCTGCCGGCAATCCGCCCGCAAGGGCTTTGATAGTCAGCGATCCGCCCGCTGGGCTATGAGACGCAGCGATCCGCCCGCAACCTGCCAGCGGTCCGCCCGCCATGGCTTTGATAGCCAGCGATCCTTTGATCCTTTGATATCCTCTGATATCATCCCCTGATAGCATTTGATCCTTTGATAGCCAGCGATAGTTATAACTAATTACAGCACAATAGCGAGACTACCAGCAGCCGGCAATGTTGTGAGTAACTTGCATATTACTTAGTAAGCTTTACCATTACACTCTAATAGTCCAGCTGTTTAAAGTAAAGTAAAGTAGTTTAAAGTTAAAGTAAGTAGTTTAAAGTTTAAAGCTTAGTTTAAAGTAAGTAAGCTGTATAAAGTAAACACACTAATAGCTCAGCTGTTTCAGCAAGTCTACTACTACGTTGGAGATGGCTATGTGAGTATATCTTTTAATGTTAGCAAATAACCCAGATCAAGTGCTAAAAGCTTTAGAGAGATATGTTTGTGGCTGTGGGATTTATTTTTGGATCACTGATTCCGATCATCACCGCTGGAGTAGGTGGTTATGCTTCCGGAATCGTTGTTATCATTAATGCTATCTTCAAGGTATACACTTCGACATCTCTTTCTACGCCATTTCCGTAGAATGTCAGAATTGACCAAAACACTTTTCAGATTTTTGTTGGGTCTGTGGCATACGTGGGAACAGCGCAGCGCAATGGTAAAGTGATGATATTCGTTGCCATCATTGCGGTGAGGGCTTTCCACCATTCGACCTGTACTTTTTGGCGACAAACAGAGCATCTGCTGACTTTATGCTGGTATGCTCGCGGGAATGTTGTTAACTTACAGGCCGTTGGAACAGCTGTTACAGTTTACTTCACCTTCACCGCATTCACTACTTGGTCGAATAATTCATGTAAGTCAGTTTGTACATAGTAGTATGTAAGGCATTAGTTCAGAGAACCTACTACGTTGCGCGATTGATGCTAATGTAGGTATAGTGGAGTCCACCAAGAGTGTCTCATTTACTTATCAATGAGAAGCGGTTGATTGGAGATCAATTAACATGAAACTCGTTGCAGCACACGTTGCAGCTTTGAGAAGGATGGCTCTCGTAAACAAGTTTGCTGATAACCAAAATTTATTAAGAGTAGGGGTATAAAAGATGTGGAGAGCGATGTGTCTTAATTCACGCACCGTTCTTCTCCAGGGGTCAGCGATTGAGGATCTGCCTGGACTGGAGTGTATTAAAACAGCACCACCGGTCGTGAAGAAATAACAAAATCGAAGTAAAATCTTAGAAATTCAAATAGCCGTGTAGAGAATGAGCCATCCTTCCCGAAGCTCCATACCTACATTCGACTGATGCAATTACCAATATGTTCTTACTGCAGCGAAGTTCCGATCTTTAGATGTGGACAGCCGCTGTTACATCAACTCAGACACACGTAGAGGGCGAGCCGAACTAATTTGTTCGTCGAGGGCACAGTCCAACCTCAGAATCGTTTTCCAGTCTTCCCCGCTTGCATAGGTGGGAATTTCTCGCTGATCACAATGACGTCTCCAGAATCACTCAGAACCCGCTACGAAAGACTATATGCCCCCAACCTCCCAAAAAATGTCTAAATTTTAGCGGCGAAAGTATAATGGGCGAGTTGTCCGTGGTCTGCATTACCCGTCATACACAAAAGATGCACGGGGCAGACCTGAGTGAAGAGAGAGGCTGAGAAGATAAGGAGGAACTTGGCTCTTAATCAAAAGCCATCGCGCGTCTATCTACTGCCGAGCCCTAGGGATCGTGCAAGAACGACTTCCCTCTATACTTCGCTAGGGAACGCAACGTATCAGTGGGGTCCGCACCAACTGTATGTATCCCCATGGGACCTGCAGAGTTCAAGTCGCGGCGTTCCTCGCGGCGACGAGCCGCAAAGGGTGATGCAATATCGATCATATTCGGCGACGGGGGCGACCGATGCAGCATAAAGGGCGACGAGGAGACCCCACAGAATGTTTTGATGCTGCGACTGCCCTGCGTCACAGCTAACGAGCGGCAACCGACGCTGCGACGATAATGCTCGCAAAAACATTTCAGTCGCGGCATCAAGGTTGACGCTCGGCGACCCTTCGCCGTTCGCTGCAACTTTGTGAACCCCTTCAGCTCGTCCTGTATTCACCGCTCGGCTCGCCCTCTTCGAGTGTCTGACAAGGGAACCACAATAAGTCATGGTAACCACTCCAAATGAAACGTACTTTCCTAGACCCATTTTTGGACGAAAAGTCCGAATAAGCCTATCGCAGCTGCCTAGATCCACTCTGAGAAAAGTTATGAGCGTTTTTTAAAGCCTCGCGGCAAGGTACGGGTACCCCCCATGGAATTTTTGGGGTGTTTTGAAATTTTTCTCCGGATTTTGCTAAAAACATGTACGTAGGGGTAATCTGGTGTGCTGGACACGAATCTGGGGTTCGCTTTCGAAAATTTTGAGGTTTACTGTAGGTTACGGTAGGTAACATGCCATTTAGAGGGCAAAACCTACCTCAATATTCCGATAATCGACAAATGGACGTCGAATTCGTATTCAGCACCCCAAATAACCCCCACATAGAAACTTCGAGACAAATCTGAGACTTCGACCAAACTACCGTATACCCACCGTAATCTACCGTAAGCTGACAAAAATCGATAAACTGACATCAGATTCGTGTTCAGCACTCCAGATAACCCCCACAGGAACGATTTGAGCTACATCTGTCGTCACATTCCGGAAATCGTCAAAAGTTGATTTGGCCGTCCATTTTCTCTGCCAGTGGGAAGCTTTGAACAAATATAGTCGAAAACTTCAGAAAAACGACAAATGAACCTCAGATTCGTGATCAGCACCCCAAATAACCCACCAGAACGAATTTTTAGTCGAATCTGGAATATTTTTCTAAAACGCTTCGAGAGCCCTCTAATTGGTAAAAATAAACGTCCAACCGAAAATCCGTACAAGTCCAAAACGCTGTTAGTCTGCGCAAAGTTTGGAAAATGTTCGTTCACCCAAACTTCGCTTAGTGGGGTAGTTTTGGGCGCTGAACACGATTATCAGGTCCTTCTCCGGAATTGCGTAAAAATAATGCGCTTTTTGGAGGGTACAATAGGTACGAAAATCGCAGAAAAAACGCTCATAACTTTTCTCAGAGTGGGTCTAGTCTAGGCAGCTGCGATAGGCATATTCGGACTTTTCGTTCAAAAATGGCTCTAGGAAAGTACATTTCATTTGGAATGGTCACTATGACTTATTGTGGTTTCCTTGTGAGACGCAGTTTGGACCACCTGGCTACCACTTGTTCCGCAAATACCATCGAGCTGCATTCTGAAATAGCGGTTGTGGGTGCACTTATCCAGCCCAACCCCTCCCCCTCCACAATCGGCTGACTCTAGTTGGCTCTAAAATTTTCTGAGGAATAGTGGTATTGAGCCTCGGGGGCCCGATCGGCTCCTAACCCTAAAACATGACCGTCGAAACGATAGGCCTCGGTCATAGTTGGATGAGCCGACGTCTCCAGCCCGGTCGATACACACAGAATGCATTGGAAATGGGATGCGAAAATCACTCGGTGTATCCCCCCGCACCCCCCAACACCCACCCGGTCGATACGTATGTTTAAAATGATGGAGTGAGGTTGAGAAAATCACTCGATGTATCCGACGCGGTCGATATCCATGCAATACGTGGATGACGGCGGATTAGAAAATCACCGGGTGGGCGGGTCGAAGATAAAACGTTGCGTATTACTAGAAAGCTAGCCTTACTGCTACCTCTGTTTCTTCATTATGCTCTCCTTCACTATTTCTCTGAACAGGTGCAATCCTGTTGGCCACGTAATCATCGTCATATCTAGTTGGATACATCGAGTGATTTTCTCAACCTCACTCCATCATTTTAAACATACGTATCGACCGGGTGGGTGTTGGGGGGAGTCGGTGGGTTGCAGATGCAAATAGCACCAACTCTGACCGGGGCCATACAAGCACGCTCATTCCGATCAGTGGGGGGGGGGGGCTACCGTAACCATTTTTGAAAAAAAAAACATGATAACGAACGATAACATACGATCATAACATGTGAGTATAATTGGGCAGAGGAGCGGTATGCATGTATTCTTCACTTCCGCCTTGCCGCTCAGTCCGCAAAGTGCGCTTGATTGCGAAATCGTGCTGCGGCGCGGTTGCGAGTATCCTCAGACAGGGATGTGGGATCACCCGGGCGGTGGGATCACCCGGGCACCAAAGGCCAAAAGCGCCCGGGTGATCCCACATCCTTGTCTGAGGATGTCCGCAACCGCGCCGCAGCAAGATTGCGCAATCAGGGTGCACTTTGCGGACTGAACGGCAGTGCGGAGGTGAACTGTAGATACTATTACACCAGTCTATTCGAGAAGCCACTGGAAAGTGGCTGAGGAGGTGTAAATTGTGCACACATGTTTGTTGGATATTACGATGTGCTCACATACAGGCTGACACTTGGAAAGTTTTTGAAAGAGGGTTACTGTGGCCCTTCGTACACTCATCGGTATGAGCGTGCGTGTCGAAGCGATAAAACATATGTACCTGCGATAACCTGTCTGATCAACAAGCACGCTCATGCCGATCATTTTTTCGGCAGGGCTACCGTAACCCTCCTTTAAAATTTTTCCAAGTGTCAGCATGGTTATGAGCCCATCTTAATAGCCAACAAACATTTTTGCACAATTTCGACCTCCTCAGCCACTCCTTAGTAGCTTCTCGAGGAGAGCGGTGTGTGAATGAATGCATACCGCTCCTCCGCTCTTTTATACCCCGCATGTCATGAGCGTGTGTTTACATTCGTTATCATGTTGTGTTCAAGAATGGTTACGGTAGCCCTGCGGAAAAAGTGATCGGCATGGGCGTGCTTTTGTCTGATCACGTTTGATCGATACGTATGATTTGTTTAAGAGCAAAACGGGCCCTCGAAGCTCCATACTTGCCTTCGCCTCTGAGTTTCGACTCCGATTTTGTTCTATCTTGACCACCTGTTGTGTTGTTTTCGTACTTTCTAGCCCAGGCAGATCCTCAACTGCTGACCCCCGGAGAAAGACGGTGTGCGAATGAAGGCACACCGCTCTTCACTTCTTTTATACCGTACCCTTTATCAATTGGGTATCATCAATTTTGTGGCTTGCCGGCTCAAGGAAAAGCATTCGAATCTCATTCGCGGCTGGCGCGGGCGGTTTAAATCTCAACGGCGGCTGGCGGTTTTATAAGTCGATCAGCTGCGCTCTTCTCTCTTCCTGAATCGATTAGCTGGCCCGCGCTCACGACCGCTTCGCCAGCCGCGGGTGAGATTTAAATGTTTTTTCCTAACGAGGCAATCCACGAAACTGACTATACTTACATAAGAGCACTGTGTTGCCAAGAGTGCTCTGAAGCGATGACGTGATAGATTCTTCGGACCAATGCCTAAGAATCTCAAAACAGTTTACGATTACAGTTGACATGGTTCCTGGCATGTACTTCATACAATGCGTTTTTGATCTGTTAAGTATGTGATTTTCCATTTGAATCATATTGACTTCAAATTCTAGTTGCTAGAAAATAGTCAACACATTACAACCTGAGCGATTCAACACGTTCATGACAGATTTGTCGGAAACCTAGTTCTGGGCGGAGGGGGTGCACTCAAGATTCATCGACGAAGATGAGAAATTCTCTCCCGATACTACATATCTGATAGCGTTCCTAGGGCAGGCTCCTGAAACCGTATCATTCTTCACTTGAATTCTGAGTGCCCCCCCGCGAACTAGTTTAGTACCGCTAATTGTATGTGATGACACGTTGACACCACGTTTCAACGCAGTATTCTGTAGTCCGACTCTGAGAGAATTAGCCGCTGCCGCTCCGCGATAGTGCCGCTTCGGAGCCTACAGGCAGCGAAACGGCACTATCGCGGAGCCTTGGCCGAACTACCGCGGAGCCGTAGCGGTAATGCGGCGGTGCCGCTTCAGCTCCGCGATAGTGCCGCAGCGGCTCCGAAAGACTATCACACATAAGGTTAATCGAGAATTATTGTACAACTAGGGGGCCTAAGAACAAAAATTCGCACCTGCGGTCATTAAGTCATCTGTCTAGTAGGGACAGAGATAACCGCCGCTTTTGCGCCCAAGGAAATAAGGAATGTACCTCAAACTTGGGTAATCGAACACTCGAAGCTAACCCTAACGGCGGCTGCGGGAGTTAGCTCGTCAAATCACCGCATGCTGTCCCTATTTTCCCACTAATTCATGTTTTACCATCGGGAATAGCTCACATTTAGGAGAACAGGAGCCTCACTTGACCTCTATCTGAAGAAACTTGGTTTCGTTCTGTTTTGAAGGAGAGGGCTGTTCGGTTCTTGCCTTGTCGGGGTGGCGGACAACTCGTCCACCTTGCTCTCTTAACAACGCTGCAAAGCAACACAAAGCGGGATCAGATTCTTTTTTGTAGCTGTGAAGGTGTGCCCTTCATACAAGGGTTTTGCACACCTGTAGGTTTCAGTTCCTGACGGAATTCCACGGGCAGCTGGTGCGTTTGGACGAGTTACACCCCGCAGCCGCCGTGAGGGTTAGCTGCGAGTTAATCGAACCAGCGACAACTTCGTTTCACCCAAACAAGATGGTACATCGTGCTCCGCGCGGGTTCACTGCTGCATCCTCGCGGAGCCGGCTCGGTTATACCGCGGAGCCGGCGCGGTTATAACGCGAGCCGCTGCGGCACTATAGCGGCGATGCCGAGGCTCAAGACACGGCTACAAATTCGTCTGATCACGGAGCCGCTGCGGTACTATCGCGGAACTACCGCGGCACATTCGAGGGTCGCGGTACTTTACCGGCACTGACGCGGCAAATCTTCTCAGAGGAACCTGTAAAAGCATACAATTTGGCATGAACGTGTTCAAAAACTTTAATTTTACTGTTGTGGCTTTTTTCTAACAAGTAGAATACAACAAAAGATTCCGCGACCTAATTTGATCCAATCAATTTTCAGTCTACGGCCACGTTACGTATTTCGCATTTGTGCTGCTGTGATGTGTTTGCGAAGAGACTTCTATAGAGCACCGTTCAATTTTTTCAGCTACTATTAACCGTATCGATTGTGCCGATGTTGTAGAACGTAGGGTCTTTGCATCCATCTCGTTGTTCGTTAATGAAGTGTGTTTAGAGTCAATGTACATTCTATATTCAGGCCGAATCGAATGATCGAATCATCCGATTGAAAAAAGTATCCTCTGTAAAAAGTCGTAACTCTCACGACTCGAGCGGCGCGCGCGCGGTTCTGCCTCCTCCGTCTGTCATGCGCTCTCTAACTGTCGCTAACCTCCGCTCCGCACCAGCACGCGTAGCAACTATGAGAAATCACGGTTTTATAGCCTTCAAATCGGTTTTGTCAATTATTCGAGAATCTGAAGCTAAGAATAAATCAAAAAGCCTTTCTTCCTAGATACGTGATTTTCGTATATGTCGAGAAAAAGTGTGATTTTCACTCATTCTAAAAATCGGTCACAGAGTGAATTTCGACATATTTGAGAAGTTTGCCGATCTTAAGAAATCCCAGTTTCTGAGAAACAGCAAATTCACGATTAAAAATCTTGATTTCTCCATAGACATATTCGATAAAGTCTGATTTTCGACTATATCGCAAAAGTTGACCATTCGAAATACGTAATTTTCAACTCATTCAGAAAGCGACTACTCGAAAAAGTGCGATATTCGACTTACTAGGAAAAGGGCATCATTTGGAAAACGTGATTTTCGGATAGGTCAAGCAGCCGATCAATCGAAAAAATACGATTTTCGACTTATTCGAGAAACGATCTATCGAAGAAAATTTCAAATTGCACAAGTATAGTACATATACGCTGGTTTCCTAAATAATCTGTTTATTACAAGGATTTTCTTTTTTCCTCCAATTCGGAAAAATTGCTGTTCTATTTAAGCATGGGTTTTTGATTGTGTAGAAATTCCATATACCATAACGTTTTGATTCTCTTGAAAACATATCTGAAAGCAACAGTTCTAAGAGCTTATAAAAAGGTAGGTCCTCTTAGGGATCGTTAAGCCGAGCGGCCCGGCATAGAGCGTTTCTGTAAGGCCTAGTGCATACTTCGTCGCGGGTGCGACGGCGTCGCCGCGACAGAGAGTGCTGAACGACGTGATCGGTGGTTGGCCGGTCGCCTGCGAATGGATATCACGCAATACTGCGTTCACGACAAAATACACACTATTTTCTTGACAGAGTGTTTATTCATCTCCTCTCGAAAATAGGGTCTAATCTTCTATCATCCAACACAGGCTCGTGTGTGGGTGCTCAACACGAAGCTGGAATTCATTTCGTCCTCTCCCTCTTTACCTAAATATTCTATATGTGAGGTGATTTTGTTCAATTTCAGATTTGACTAAAACTTCACCTCTGGAGACTTTTAAGGCAGTGATCATTGATAAGATACTTCTTTCGATATTTCAAAATCATGTAAGGTGGCTGATTGACGTTTTATACACCGTAAAGATCGCGAATCATAAAAAATCTCAACCGATGGTGATTTCCGTAGTGATCAGCACCCAAAAAGACCCATTCTAGGCAAGGTTGAAAAAATTTCAAGTGAATTTCGAAATGTGGATTCGCGCCAGTTTCTGCGAAATTCGACATCACTTTCCCATTTTCGTGGTATTTGCTCTATAGTTGTACACGAAAGAAATTTTCGAAAGATTTTTTGAAATTTTTTTCGTTCGTTCGAAAATTCGTCGAACGAAATTTTTTCAGACTCCGTTCGTTCGAGCTTTTGCCAAACGAAAATTTTTCGAAATTCGTTCGTTCGGAATTTTTTCGAACAAATTTCGAAAGTTCCGACGAATTTCGAAAAAAATACGAAATTTCGAAAAAAATCGAAATTTCGATTAGTTTCGAATTTCGTTCGTTCGACCTCCGAAATTTTTAAAGTTTTTCGAATATCGTTCGTTCAAATTTTTTCCAAACGAAATTTTCTCAATTTTCGTTCGTTCGAATTGTTTTCGAAATTGTACAATTATAATTTGCTCTCAAAATAGAGTGTCTCTCTTTATGATTTTCAATGCGAACATAATTCGGACAAGGAGTAGTGCATTGCATTGAAAAAAAGCATGAAAGAAGAAAATGTGGAGTGATCGAAATCATGAAGAAATCCATGGTAGTATTCGGAATATGAATACCTTCGAGTGGCCGATCGTCGTTATATAATCTAACAAGAAAGAACTGTCGATTAGAACACATACCAAACGAATACGAGGCTATTTACCAACCAAAAACTTTTGAAACAAACGTATTATTGCCTTCCAGGTCGGATGTCTGGCGTTTACGTCGCGGTGTCGTAGTGCAGTGCACGACGACACGACACACCATCCAGACGGCGCTAAACAGCGCGCACATTGTGGAAAAGTGTAGATTGGCCGCGACACAGGCACGACACAGTCGCGCATAGCAGCTCCCACTAGATTGGCCGCGCGCGACGATTGTCAGTGCTAGACGCGATCGATCACTGCGCTGGGCGCGGCGGGTTGTACCAGTTCCTACACCGCGACCCCGTCGCCGCGACAGAAGTATGCACTAGGCCTAAGGCGTCGTTTATACATCCGCCGCCGAGCGGCGGAGCGAAATGCAATCGTTCCGCGCAGCTCGGCGGTGGAAGTATAAACAACCCTAATATTGATCACTAGACGCAAAATACCGAGCGGTACCGATTGCCACGAAGCTATAAAACATTTTTCAACTTTCATTTGAGAGTTTGAGTCGGTCGGTTTAAGATAGAAACGCAACTGATATTAACATTTGCTGTTGGGGCAATTGGTGCCGCACAACATTTGGAGTTTACTATATTGATCACGCGGCGCGGCACGATCTATATTAGGCGTCGTTCATGCTTCCGCCGCCAAGCGGCGCGGCGAAGTGCATTTCTGTAAGGGGCCGAATAGAGTCTCGCCGCGCAACGGCGCGGCAGCATGGTGTGCAGCCGTATCGATCACGCGGCGCCGCGAGGCGGCGCGCTGGGTCGATTAGACTGGGTCAAGGCAGAATTTGGCAGCGGCCGCCGCCGGCAGCTGCCGCATGGCTAGGCGGCGCCGCTTTGCAACCTCGAGCGGTGCGGCGAAGTGGCGCGGCGACAGCAGATGGTCGAGCCCGCTTCCCATGATTAAATGATCACTCATATATGTTCATAAGGTGAATGTCGGTCTTATTAAGTACCTAAATCGAGGTCACTTCTAGTGATGGGGTTTTGAGCTCGTGAAACTTGATTTTTGAAGTGTTTTAAAGAGTTCGACACCAATTCAAATGCTAACTTTTTACTAAAGTTTGAATCCTAAATTTCCCACGTAAATTCTCAGCTAAAAGCCGATCTTCCGTGAACAACTAGTTTTTGAAAAGGTAGAGTTGCCACGATAAGGAATAGTGAGTACAAGATTAATTCATTTTTTCAATTCATTTGTTAATTCATTCGAAAACTAGACGCTAGTTTTCGAATGAATTAACAATTCGATTACCATGTTTTAAGAATACGCCGACTGAATTTAAAATTCGGATGACCACTTTTGCAAGAAAAATCTCGGGTTAATGGGTTTTTGTTTGAAGAAAGCTTTTTTTAGTAAATCATTGAATGAAGAAATGTATTCGAATGAGACATTTTCTTCGAATTTCCGATTGAATGAACTTCGTCAAAATTATTTCGAATGAATGGAAGTTTTCGGAAATTTGTCCTCTATTCTATTCGAAGGATCGGGGAATCCGTCCGTATATTTAAATAAAAATTGGAATTTCGGATTTATTACGAAATATTACTCGAGTGTTTTCCAAATTTTTCAGTGGCAGAGTATTCGAATGTCGTGACCCAAACTTGTTCGAATATTCGGGAATCTCCATATTTCAGTTTCCAAAAAAGCGAATATGAGAAGAACCGGTGAATGTGAAATCCAGAATGAATTGAATATACGAGACACCGATTAATGCTGAATTCCGAAACAATCGATCACAAGATAGAACAACTAATTTATTCCCCAGGATGAACCGAAGGCCAGAGGAAATTAAGAATCCTGATTCATGGACGAATCGAATTGAATATAAATTGAATTTGAGGTTCTTAAATAAAGCGAATATTTCATTAGTTTAAATATTTTTCGAATAACTTTTCGATTGGGTCCCAAGTCTAGTTAAAACCTAAGCAAAACGACTCAAAAAAATTAATACAAAAAAGTGAAGGGTGCGCATCGATCACGGAATCTATTTTCAGGGGAGAATTCTCAAGTTTTGAAGTAGATATGATCGCCAACTGTTTCCTTTTAAAAACTAATATTATATTGCTGTCTCATGTGAAACTGTGGACAGGGCTCAAACCGCAATGAAATTAAATCTTCCTTCAACTTTGCCAATCTGAATATTTCTATCAGCTAATTCGATATTTAGATGTCAGGTGCATAGCTCTGTACGTAGTACGCAAAAGCGCTCCAGTTCGCCGCGACCCGTTCATAGCATTTGGAGATCGGCTGCGGCGCGAAATCTCGTGCGGCGCGGCAGCCGCGCCGCCCCTACCTCCGCCGCTCCTTTCAGCGGCGGGACTCTATTCGACCCCTGATATTGATCATGCGGCGAGGCACGATCGATATTGTAGGATTGCACTTCGCAGCGCCGCTCGGCGGTAGGAGTGTAAACGGCCCCTCAGTCACTGTGCAGCAAAACTCCTGAAAGGTGAAAAATACACGCAATCTAATGCCTACCCAAAGCTCCAACCTAAACCACTGGATTATATTCTGCTAACAAAAAATGTTACATATTCGTTGCGGAACGAAGGCCACGCAAAAGGATCTTCTGCTACTTCATCTGAAATTCGAGAATGATTGACGAAATTTATGTGCTCAGAATCTGGAAAGAAAGTGGTCCAAAATCTGTAACGTACAATTATCTTCTCGCGGACGGAATAACTCCCATAAAAGCACAAGGATAATGAATGTGAGAGGTATAAGCAGTAGGATTACTAGGCCCAACGCATCCTTGAAAGGATTTCAGTCGTGATGTTGAAAGAAGGCCATGCAAAGGTTTTTTGTTAAGTAACGGACGTGCCCAAGCGCGGTCATGCAGCCAAATGAACATCCCAGTACAACTGCGGCCTCGGGTGTCCATACTAAGATATCCAATTGATTTGACATCTCATTGATATCTCTACAGTCCACGGCAACGGAAAAAGGCGGTTGTTCGATTGCGGATTTCCACTAGGCACACTGTAGGCTGCACCAAAATCGACGCCAAAGATGTAATCTTCACTGAATTTGGAACAAAAAAAAAACATCGGGAGAAGTGAAAAACGGCGATTTCCCCCCCCCCACATACACAAGCATTATAAATATACCTGAAGTCTTTACTTATGGAACACGCAGGAATAACCAAAAAAACAAGAGATTTACCCTATTATTTCCTTTTTTTCATCTTTCTTCTTATTCTTGCGTGTATGTATCTACGATAGAGATTCTAGGTGTCTTGATAATGTGTGGTGAGGGGCAAGCCATACCGTTTCTCAACGTCTCCGGTGTTTTTCTTTTTCAAAATTCGGGAAGAATGCTACTTTGACGTCGATTACGGCGCAGCCTACACTACATATGCTTAGTGGAAATACGCAACCACACAGCCGCATTTTTCCATGGTTGTAGACTTTACCAACAATGTTAGTGGCTCTTCATCACATCGTGTCCTTCAGTGGGCTCTGCGGAGCCGGACCAGGGAGGTAGCCTCGAGCCGCTTCTATGAGAATCCATCAGATGCTGGATGGTAATTTTGACCACTGAGTGTCCAGAAATTTTTCTTGGATCCGGCTAAAAAACTTTTAACTGGGGGTTAGTCACTTAGGGCGCTTACGGCAAATCTGAGGTCTGTCTGCGGCTAGACTTAGGATTACTGTAGGTTACGGTCCACATAATGCCTGACCGATAAATGCACCTCAAATTATGTAGCAATTTGAGCTGTGAATATGATAGCGTTTTCAGAATCCGAAAACGTCTTCGTTGAAAAAGTCACATGCATCGGACGCTTTCTAGCCAATTGTAGTTTTGCATTATCGATCGCGCGCCCACGACCCCGTCGGGTCACCCAGAGTGGGCGGAGCCACGCGACCCAGGGTGGCCCAGCAGAGGTGGGGGCCATTCCAGGTCTTCAGCGTCTTCAGGAGCGGTCACGATGGATGAAGGCTCTTCGCAGCAGCAGCAGCCAACGGAGATCGCGTACGAGGAGACCGTGCAGAGTGCGATACGTCTGGACCCCAGGGACCAGCAGTTCATCATCGACGCAGTGAGGACAGAACCCAACCCGTTGCCACCGCCGACTACAGCAGCCCCGAAATTCAAGAGGGAAGGCTACGCGATGCAGTACGAATTCAACGCTGTAATCATGCAGAAGTTGGCTCCTTTGCAGAATATTCCCGCTATTGCTGATATTATTATATTTCTGATGTGATTCATGACCTATCACCTTGGGACGAGACGTTGATCATCGCACTGCCCCAATGTACTCGATCGCTAATCCAAAATGGTATTTATACCAGAGTATCGGAGGTATAGGTTTGGCAAATGCTCCCAGTTTTTACAAAACTTAGCGCGGGTATTGTACGTTTCCAATTGGGAGGATAGCTACAATACTACGCTAACGTGACATCAACACTATTTATAGAACACCTTGCGGTTGGACCCTTCTTATTTCTGGTTTAGTACCATTCTTGCTTGATGAGATTGATAATTTCCCCTGCCATTGTTCACACTATGCAACTGGTTGTTTTTGTGATAGTTTCAATTGGTCTGAAGTCGATATTATCATATCGAAACGTCGCCAATAAACTCGTAACGACACTTTATCTCCACAATACGAATAATAGGCACGTCGCGGCATCGTACTGATATGACACAAATCATATGTTTTAAGGGTTTTTGTTTATGTTCCTGTATTCCTCTCCAATTCTCATGCAACACCGATCAGGATTGGCCAACTATAGACTTAGCCTGAGTTGGTAGAAGTACTGTTGAATAGGGCGGAATTTCAAGTTTCGCTTCATGACCGAAGCGAAGAACAAAATTGCTTTCGAACTAAACAGTATAAGCTTCCGACGTGGCTGTCCAGCTTTTGACCGTCTGTGTACACGTTTGGATATTGCAGTTTGAAGTATCTGTGTTTGGTCTTGTTTCATTTTGCTCTTTCTCTCCCCCTACTTGAGAAAAAGAAGAGGCCATCCCCATGTGATGCCAGTGGCTTAAAGGCAGCATACACGCTCGCAAGCATAGTCGAGATAACAGCATAGATAGGCCCGCACGGCCCGTACTATGTCGTCAACGACGTTTGAAGCGCTGAAAACTGTCCAGGATGACAGTATTTGACAATGTTTGAGCAATCTTGCCTTCCACGCCCGTATTTTCACACCCCTTTGAGTAACAGAATGAGAATCGATACTTGTGAAAACGTGTGATAGTAGAGAGTGATAGCACTATCAAATGGGAGTGCACGAGAGAAATAGCTTGGTTTACTTGAGTATAACATGTCTGCATACCTAATGACTCTCGTCCACTTTCGAGAATGCCGCTCTACTTTGGCTGACCTCTTGAAATGGAGGATTTTATCAGTGCACAAACATGTTATATTGAGGAAAATCGAGTTTTTTCTCTACTGCACTCCCTTTTTATAGTGCTATCATTCTAAGTTATCACATGTTTTCTAAAGTATCGATTCTCATTCTGTTACTCGAAGGGGTGTGAAAATACGGGCGTGGAAGATTGTCGATTGTCAAATACTGTCATCCTGGACAGTTTTCAGCGCTTCAAACGTCGTTGACGACATAGTACGGGACGTGCGGACCTACCTATGCTGTTATCTCGACTATGCTTACGAGCGTGTATGCTGCCTTTAACTCAATCTTCAAGAAAGCCAGGTAGTGCTCGTATACGGGCTAATTATATCCTTGCAGAATGTCTCGCTGCTCTATCATTATGTTCCGAAGTAGAAACTCACCATGATGTGTGAGTTATATATTATGTACCACTTCGCTCAGTGATATTCCTTCACTGTAAGCCTAAGCCTAATCCCAAACAGTAAAGGCTTTAAAAAAGGAAAGCTGAGAGGACGGTAACTCTTTGGGAAGTCTGTCTTCTGGAAAAAATACAGATTGGTTCCTCACTGAACAATCCGATATTTTTAGCTTGTGTTACTGTATTCGTAATACATGAAGTGAGCCTGTGACTGAACACAAAAATTTTACGAATTTTATTCGCTCCGCACAAATTAATGGAAATCACTCGAATGTTATAAATGAATATCATGTACCCTGTTAAACCGGTTCAATTTTAGCTTCGCTGGGAAGCATGTCAGCATCATCGAAGGTAATGCCATTCGCGTAAGACTCTGTACTCTCCTGGCTCTTCCATTTGCGCACCGGCCTATCAACAAGAGAGCATCCGCCACATACGTATCTCACTACAGCTGACATTCCATCGCGCACCAGCCGCGAACCCTCCAGTCGGTGGCCGCACCTCGGACAGAATTTAAATAGCTTCATGAGCATTTTTCCCTGTACGAGGTAATATTGAGGTAGCGCCGATTCATCAGTATGTCCACCAATGGTCTCACTGCACGTCGAAGAAGCATCAGAATCCGGTTCCGGAACATATTCAGGTGTGAACTGCAAAAGGTATTAATGAACAAAATCCATTCCGAAGCCAAACTTAAGAATGGTACAGGTAAACTTTTACTTGAACGCAGCACTCTGAAGGCTACTAAACTTAGTGCAAGTTTCGAAAGTTGCAAAAAATCCAAAAATAAAACCTCTCGAAATTCTCAAAACTTATTCCTAACAAGTGAGCTTTGACGCGTAGCGCCTTTCTCAAAGGCAGTGGTCGCGATCAAATATGCTTGTCGTCTTTTTCTCTCCAAATCCTTTCCTGGGTCTCGAGTAGTAGGACCTATAAGGAAAAATCGCGAAAAAACCACTGTTTTGGGCCGAATTTGAAACCTGAACTTTCTTGTCTTTTGATGGTGGACGAGCCCTCTCCACATCATCGGCATCGATGACCTCTTATATCAAGAACATCAGCTAGCTTGAAATGAATGTCAATCAATGAACCTTCGAATTTATGTACACATCTAGTCAAAAACATTGACTGAAGTGATGCTTTCATTATTCAACTGTTTTTATTCGTTAAATTTGCATTTATTTCGTCCTCTGAATGTCGATGATTTTTGACTGCTCGGCATGAGACTGCGATCTGTTCGTCATCGCTGTGCACGTGTGCACGAACTAGCTTCTTTGGGCCCTAGAAACTCTATTTGTAGACCGTTTTTCACCGCGCTACCTTCATAGTTTTTCAGCTGTTTTTGATCTAAGCTGATTTTTGTAGTTTTTTCGATAACGTTTTTCATCGTGACCACTGCCTTTAAACCTGAAAATACAAGTAGTAGCATAATTTCGCATAGAGAATACCCATTTTATCGGGAAACTGACCTGAATAGCTGGCCGAAAGGCCTGGCCACCAAGTATGGCCGGAGCATTGTCTTACCCTGGGCTGATTTTAAAGAGGTCTAGACGCAGAGTGGAGCAAAGTGTGTAGAAGAAACAAAGAGGCCGCTTTCCAACGTCTAGATGAGTACAGAGGAGCGTTTGGAAATCCCGCCTCTTACCCAACTAACAGTTTCTCTAAACATAGTACTCTCAAACACGCCTAGGAGGATCCTCCTTGGCCTATCACTACAGTATTGCACAGGTCGATAAGCAACTTGCAGCAGGGGGAAATCCTGGAGGCGCTTAAGATCGAGCGCAGATCGCCTGAAATAAACAACACCTTCCAGTTGTTTATTCCAGGAGATCTGCGCTCTATCTTAGGCGCTTCCAGGGTTTCCCTCTCCGTTCAGTTGCTTATCGGCCTGTACAATACTGTTGTGATAGGCCAAGGAGGATCCTCCTAATCGTGTTTGAGAGTACTATGTTTAGAGAAATTGTTAGTTGGGCAAGAGGCGGGATTTCCAAACGCTCCTATGTACTCATCTAGACCTTGGAAAGTGGCCTCTTTGTTTCTTCTACATACTTTACTCCACTCTGCGTCCAGAAATAATTAAAATCAGTCTAGGATAAGACATTGATTCAACCATACTTGGTGGCCAGGCCTTTCGGCCAGCTATTCAGACTAGTTTCCCGATAAAATGGGTATTCTCTATGCCAACGTATGCTACTACTTGTATTCTTAGGTTCAAGAAAGGCGCTACGCGTCAAAGCTCACTTTTAGGGATTAGGTGGTGTCACCTTTAGGGATTAGGTGTAGCTGCCGAGATGTCGTACGTTCGTGCCGCGGCAGTGTGGAGGAACGAAGACCACCTCCGTGCAAACCGACGTCAACCCCTCCGCGTGGAGGGTTTTTGTCATGGGAGAGATGCTGGCTGGCTGCAGCTCTCCAAAGGATTCTACTACAAATGGCCGGCGTCGAGAGGAATCCAGGACCCGCTCAGAAGTACTCATGCGCAACGTGCGGCAAGGATGTCACATGGAGGAAAACAAGCGTCCAATGCTTCGGATGCCGAAGGTGGGTGCATCTCTCCTGTTCGGGTCTCAGTTCTGTGAGGCATCACGATCCTTCCTTCCGTTGTGTTCTGTGCTCTGCCCCCAGTAACTCTGATTCCTCATTTACCAACCGCCCCCTCGCTATTGTTCATATTAACCTCAATGGCCTTCGTGCCAAGTTTTCTGAACTCTCTCTTTTTGCTCGTACTCATCATCCTGATGTCATAATGGTTCAGGAAACCAAACTTTCTCCTTCTGCTACCGCACGTCACCCTAACATTCCTGGCTACACTGCTTATCATGCTCCAAGGTCAGCTCTCGGCGGAGGAGTTTCCACTTTCGTATTATCAAATCTACCCTTTCATATTTATTTATTTATTTATTTAGGTACGCTGTATAAGACACACGCTTAAAAAGAAAAAAAAACTCGAATGAATAAACATGAGCTCAGATACGCAAAAAACGCCTATGATTTCAGCAAGAGTTTGGCCATTCCCCGCTTGAATGTTATCATTGAACTGGAAGTGAGTGTGCTTTTACTGACACGAAGATACGCTGAACCCGCCCTTACTGTGAAGAATTTGCATCTAATTGTGGTTTTCGGCCTCGCAAATGATATTTTCCTCTCCCCACCTCGTGTTTTCGAGAGGACTATACTGAAGAAGTGTGAAAATTTAGCACCAGACATCCCGTTCAAAAGCTTGTGCACCATACAAATGTCAAACAATTCACGCCGTGACTCGAGGTTCGCTATGTTGAAATATTGGTTCCGAATCCTGGCATTTGGAATTTTAGAGTACAGAAACCCTCCACGCCGTATTATTAATATCTTTCTGGTAAAGTTGTTCTGCACCTTCTAGGAGAGGATGTCTTTTTTTTTCTTGTATCGGAGAGAAGACAACCGTACCATTTTCAACAAGCGGACGAACGTAAACCTTGTACACTCTCAAAAGGACGCTACTGTCTTTTGTAGTGAGAGCCTTAAAAATTTGATAGGTACGGTTGTGAGCCCTTTTGTACAACTCTTTGTAATGAGAATTGAAATCAAGTTTCTCATCATACAAGAAACCGAGATCCTTGATTTGGCTGACTCTCTCAATACCCTGGGCATCTATATTATACGAAGTGGGCAGCACGGAAGAACCAATACGCATCCAGAAAGACTTTCCGGGAGAAATCGGAATCTTCCATGTCTTTGACCATGCTTGTAAACGATCTATAGCTGTTTGCAAGCGCTCTGTATCAAGAAGGGTAGAGACCTCCCTGTAAATTTTTAGGTCGTCGGCATATTGTCTACAAACGACCCCATTTTTGTGCAAAATATTACCCAGATCAGCAGAAAAATGTTAAAAAGTATCCGCGACAGTACACCTCCTTGTGGCACTCCACTTTTGACCTCAAAAACATTCGACAAAGTCGAATTTATGCGAACTTGGAACGTTCTTCCAGTCAAAAACTCTTTGATCCATTTCCATACATTTTCATGGAAACCGAGCTTTTCCATTACGTGAATGAGCTTTTTGTGGCTAACTTTATCGAATGCTTTAGCAAAATCTACATAGATCACGTCAACACTTTTTCTGGCATCTAAAGCTAATGTCCAATCTTCAAGAGTCTCCAGCATATTTGTCGTAACTGATTTCCCACCAACAAACCCATGTTGACATGGAGGAATGAGATTATTTAGCTCTATATGCTTGAGGATGTGGGACTTTAAAATTTTCTCAAAGCCTGCAGAACAGAGAAGTTATACTGATTGGCCTGTAGTTTCCGCGATCATGGGACGGTTCCTTTTTCAGGAGAGGAGTGATGTAGGAGTGTTTCCAAAGTCGAGGGACCTCGGAAAGGCTCATCGACTGATTGAATATGTACGATAATGGATAGGCATTTACATGCGCAACGTTCTTAACAAATATAAAAGGGATTTTATCAGGAGTGAATGAATAAGAATTAGGCCATTTCATCAAGTGTTCATAGATCGTGATTTCATCAAAATAAGGAAAGTCGTGCATTGGAAATTGATGAGGGACGCTAGACTCAGGAAGAAAGCCATCATCTTCAGAAAACACTTTGCTAAACTCGAGCCCTAATGCATTAGCCCTATCATGATCATTCAACAAAGTCGATCCATTATGCTTCAGAGCACCAAAATGTGATTTGGAACTAAGTCTGCTTTTGATAAATTTGTAAAAACGTTGCTTCTGTTTTGACTCTATGATATTTTTCTCGACGTTTCTGGTGTATTTCGTTAGCTGTTCTGCAAACTTTTTAGAAAAGCTTTTGTACTCAGCCCAATCACCGGATAGTTGGGCATAACGAAGAAGACATTCCCTGTGATCCGACATATTGCGGAGATGAAGTGGGAGGTTAGATTTGCTGGGATAAACCCAAGCCCAAGGAATAAACATATCAATAACATGCTCAAGAATGGCGAGGAACATCATGTACTTTTCGTCAACTGATGAAGCCGACTCGAACGAGTCGACCCACGCAATGTTGTACAAATATAGCGAAATAGAAGTGAAGTCGCCTTTGCTGAACAATCGTTTGCGAATCGGGGACGTTCAATACCATTACCGCGGATATCAAAAGAAACGCTCCTGTGGTCGCTGTCGCCAACTGGTGAATTGACTGAGACATTACTTAGAAAATCTTCCCCATTTGAAAATAATAAATCCAGAATGTTCTCCCTCGAGTAGGTTCCAAAACGAATTGTTTGAAATCGTGGCTGCTGATAACTTCAGAAAAAGTATCCGTGAAACAGGTCTGCTCGTTCCACCCTGCCCAATCGACTTCAGGAAAATTGAAATCGCCAATCAAAATTGCAGGATATTCTGTAGTCGCGAGATCACTCAGTATTTTAGTCAGCTCTTCAGTTATAGCCATAGCGGCAGAGGGTGGTCTGTAAACTAAAACTATTCTGAAGCACAAGTCACCATGAAAGATGTCTACTGCTAAAATTTCGTATCCATTGACAACTGAATCAGAAAAAACCACAGAATGCGATAAAGTGCTTCTAAGAAAAATTGCCACCCCACCACCAGACCTCCGACTTCGATCGCAGCGTAGAATGGCGTACTCTTTTTATCCAATCGTCAAGCATGGAAGGAATGGAGTGAATAGATTTAAGCCATGTCTCAGAAAAAGATACAAATCATATTTACTACCAAGATGAAGATTTAGTTCAATGTAGTTTTTAGGAAAGACCTCAAGTTAGCGTAAAAACACGAAAGAGATAATACCGGATTTGAAAGGTTAGAACCGGATTGACCCGAAGGGTCTATTTCCTAAAAACCACTCTGAACAAAACCTGAGGCATTTGAGTTCGGATTGAATATTTCATAAGAATGAGGACGTTGCCTATAGGAATTACTGGGCAAAATAGCAATACTCGGCGAGACAACAGTTTGAACTTGAGAAGCAACAGGAGAAGGATCGTTATGCGTCACTGACTGCAAAATGAATGGATTATTGGAAAGTAGACCGCGTCTGCGCCTCCTTTCCTGCTCAGTGAGAGATTCCCGTAGGAATAACCCACCACCAGCAAAAGATTTGAGCCACGATGCACGAGTAACAGCAAGATTTTGATGGAATGTAGACGGAAAAACAACCTTGATAAGTCTCTTCTTCCCTGGGAAAAATCTCCCAAGGCGATAAATCGAAGAGGGGAAGCAGTCGATTTTCAAATGATCAAGCACATTCAAGACACTTCTTAGGTCATAATTGCGACGGCGAGATAGTGAAACATTAGAGAGTTCAGGAACATTGCCTATTATCACAGAGCGGAGACGTTCTTTCTCACCACAATAGCAGGACATTTGAGAAGTAATAGCATCTGAACATGGAGGAGCAGAGGAAGAGCTCTTAGAAGATTCGAGATTGCTAATTTTAGACTTCAAAAGTTCATTATCGACATGAAGAGAAGCAATTTTGATTCTCCTTACGGAGACAAATGTTTTCTTCAATTAGAGAACTCAGCTGGCATGTGATTTGATGTAGAACGTTCTTGAGGCACTATGGAATCGTGGTAGACGCGTTGACCTCATCGATTGCAGTTAACAACTCCGGCGAGATAGCACGACCTTCCATAAATCCTCAAAAGAGAGAAGCAGAGAACGAAGACCAGTAGTTACACTAACAATAACCTGGTGATGTGGCAAATGAAGACGAATATTAGGTTTGTTCCCTTGCCACTAGGAACCACGCGTGAGAGTCGAGCAGTTGGAATACTGAAGCCGGAAAAGTTGACAGCGGCCAGCGGAACTGCCAGTTCGATCAGATTAGAGTCGAGTAGAAAGTTGATCAGAGAAGGATGGATATAGTCGAGTTGATTTAGAAGAAAATTCTTCTCAGGACGGCGAAAAAAATGGACGTGGTTCAGAGCAATCGATCGCTCGACCACCCACCGTCAGTGCAGAGGGGAAAAGATGATATCATACCAAACACACCAAATGACGGTACGCTCGAGTACCTACCTATCCATCTCCCTCTTAAAACCTCTATATCTCTTTTGGATATCTACATCCCTCCTACCACGTCCTGTCACCAATCTTATGACCCTATTCCCTCACTCAAGCAGTTGTACGACTGCTCCCTTTCACCCTCTGTTGTATTCGCAGGCGACTTCAATGCTCATATATTCTGCTCGTCGCTTGACACTGACGCTAGAGGAGAAGACGTCGAAGAATGGGCGGAGGAGTACGATCTGGTCATTCTCAACGATGATCAGCCCACTCGTCTCCCGGCCAACGGCCGATCCTCTAGTCCAGACATCTCTCTTGTATCATCTAATCTCTCCAGCGCCTGCTCTTGGTCGACCGCTACAACTCTGTCCAGTGATCATATCCCCGTTTTTGTCCACGTCGATCTCTCTGATTCCCTTGCTCCTTATTCAGGTATCCGTCAAAGGTCTTATCTTAATCTTTGCCTTGTAGACTGGCGCTTGTTCAGGGAGGTGGCACTTCGCCATGTGGCTGACTACCCATGGAATGGAAACGTGCACCAGAAAGAACGTCACTTGACGGACGCGATTCGCAAGGCAATGAAAGCCGCCATTCCGAAGGGCCGAGTTAAGACCTTCTTTCCCAATGTCACCAGGGAAATCTTGGAGAAGATAAGGACAAGGGATGCAAAGAGAGTGGCAGATCACATGGATCCGACCATTGCTGAGCTGGATAGCGAGATTAAGCGAGATCTGGACAAGCACAAGAAGGAGTGTTGGGAGAAATTCACGGAGAAGATGAATTTCAAGAGTGATGGAGCGTCAACTTGCAAAGTTCTAAAGAAGATCTCGGGCAAGAGCACCTCCACCAACTATTCCACGATCGAGTTCGAGAATAGAGTTTTCAAATCGGGAAAGGAGGCTGCAACTGCTCTCGGAAAGAATTTTTTCATGACTCAGGCTAAGAGAGGGAAACAGAATCGAGTGACTGTAAGAGAGCTCTGTAAGTTGCCACTCATGAATGAAGCAGAAGCAGTGACGCCCGCGCAGATTGAAAAGGTGGTAAAAGAGATGCGCAACTCGAAGGCTGTAGGGCCGGAAGGCATTAGTCCAGCGGTCTTAAAGAAACTGCCGACTGAGATTATGCCAATCCTGGCTGACGTCATCAACACATCCTTTCGCAAGTGCATCGTACCCCAAGACTGGAAAATGGCAAGCGTCGTTCCGTTGCCTAATGCAGGTAAATCACCATCGACGGCTAAGGGATACAGGCCAATAAGTCTGTTATCACCAATCGCAAAGGTCGCTGAGAAACTGGTCGTCAAGGAGCTTGCCGAGCATAATAACAATCAGCAGCACCAACATGGATTCCGCAAATTACACTCTACAACCACGGCGCTGCTGGAGATTGTGAGCTATGTTTTGGATGGCTTCAACGCCACCAAGCCTCAACGCACTGCTGGAGTAGCCCTGGACCTCACGAAGGCGTTTGACACTGTCAACTTGGGCATACTGTCTGAGAAGCTATTGAGGTCCACCATCCCGCCTTGGCAGAAGCGATGGATTACTGCACTCATCAAATGGCGCCGAGCAAAAGTGCTGTTCCAGGGACATGTCTCTAATAGCATCCCGATCGCTGCCGGTGTCCCTCAAGGAGGAGTCATATCGCCTGCTCTGTTCAGTCTCTACCTGGAAGATTTGCCCGTTCCCCCAAGTGACATCAAAGTCGTTGCGTATGCGGATGACATCACCATCTTGTGCCGGGACAGAGACATTAATGTAGCTGCACGCAAGATCAATAGCTACCTCATCGTTCTGAAGAACTTTCTCGATGATATGATGCTCACTGTTTCTGCCGCTAAATCATCTGTATCAGTTTTCTCCACTGACCCTAAGGAACATTGCGCTCACCCCGTTGTGAATTGGGAAGACGCTCGTCTGCCTGCCGCACGTTTCGCTAAGCTGGTCAGCCTAGTATTGGATGCTTCTTTGAGGTTCCACAAGAATAATGAACAGAAACAGGCTACAGTGAAAGCAAAGCTCAACGTCCTACGAGCTCTGGGAGGAACGTCGTGGGGAAGTAGCAAGGAGACAATTTTGACTACCTACAAGGCAATATTGCAGCCGGCGTTGGAGTATGCAGCACCGGTATGGCAACACATAGTATCTGATTCATCGCGGACAAAGATGCAGCGAGTTCAATATGCTGCTCTTCGGATTGCCACAGGGTGTGCTAAAAGCACCCCAGTGGAACATCTCCATGCTGAGGCCCGAGTTCTGCCGGTTAAAGAGCACCGCCAACTCCAAGCGCAGCAACTGGTTATCAACATTGTCAAGCAGCCTGACCATCCATTAAGAAGAATCATGAATCCCGTGAGAGAGAGACATATCAGAAGGCCTTTTGCGGATGCTCCCGAGAAAGTTAATATACAAAGATGAACGGACTCCCAACTGGATCGTCTGCGTCTTTTACGTGTGGAGCACACCAAGTTCGTCAGGGATCACTTGGGTAGGATGACCGTCAATCCCATATTGGGGGTCGCACCACACCGAGATGGAACTCGGTAGGCGGGCTAGAAGTACCCTTGCCTCGTTACGCTGCGGTCATTCCCCTATGCTGATGTCATACTTGCATAAGATCGATCGCAGTAAGCCGGACGAGTGCGCGGACTGTGGTAGCCGTGGCCACACAACTGAACACCTATTCGAATGCCCAAAGAGGCCTACCACTCTTACAACAATGGATTTGTGGACGAATCCGGTTTCAGTCGCCCGTTTTTTGAACCTTTGACAAAAACCTTCCTGCGGCTGCAAAGAAGAAGAGAAGAAGGGATTAGGTTTTAATAATTTCGGAAGGTTTTATTTTTGGTTTTTTGCAACTTTCGAAACTTTCAACAAAATTTGCAACCTCCTTTGCATTGTATTGTGAAACACTATGAGACGTAGGGATAACATAATTCTTCGATAAAATTTCATGGTTAACGATGAACATTTTTTCGACGTTTCAAGATGTTTTTACACTGGCGGTAGCTTTCAGAAGCAGAACATCGTCGGGACAAAGGGGAGAAAAGCTATTTATTCCCACACACGACTTAGAAGTGCGCCCCAGTCCGACCGCTTTGTTTAGGTTACGCCCCGTTGGGCCCAGCAGTTGTCATTTGTCGACCTGGAGTACGCCGACGACAATGTGCTATTCGCTGATATTAAAGGCAGTGGTCGCGATAAAATATGCCTGCCCTCCTTTGCTCTTTACACATTTTTCTGGATCCAAAGTAGTAGGACCTACAAGAAAAATTTGCGAAAAAAATCCTGTTTTGGGCCAAATTCCAAGCCTGGAGTTTTCTGTCGTTTGATGTTGGACGAGCCCATTCCGCATCTTCGCCATCGATGATCTCTAATAACAAGAACATCAGCTGCTGGCTTTAAAATGGAATTAAATCAATAACCAATTTCCTTCGAACTGGCCTGATCGAATAATTATGTACTCATCTAGTTAAAACATTGTATGGAGTGCTTGGCCACATTGTTCAACTGTTTTAATAGCTAAATTTCCGTTTACTTCTGCCTGTGAATGTCGATGAATTTTGACTTCACACATGAGACTGCGATCTTTTTGGGCGGAGCTGTGCACGCGATCACGAATTGGCAACTCGGGATCCTAACAACTCTATTTTTAGCTGGTTTCTTTCCGCGTAACCTCCGTGGTCTCTTAGCCGTTTGCGGATCGAGCTTACTTTTATGGTTTTTTTTCCCACATCTTTTTTTCGCGACCACAGTCTTTAACGCAAACTGTAAAGGAGTGTGAAACTTGATGGAAAAGCTAGATTGCACGAAGAAGAAGAAGTTGTTTAGACGTTTGCTCAGACATTTGTGAACGCAGGTGTGCGAGGATCTCCACTACAAAATCGACGATTCACACGGGGAAGGTGCTAGCACCTTTGAACGCCTACTCGTGCGGGAATAACAGGCCGACTTCGTTCGTTTGGGCATATAATAATAAAACCGTCAAATCGTCTTGTTGAACACGCTCTTAAGATGCCTCAGAGTCCTGTCGAGAAACGGTCGCCTTGACGTAGCGAAGGTTTTAGACGAATGTAGCGAGTAAGGAGATGAAATCAGTAGCGACTAGTGGATTGACTGTGTTCAAATTTTAGCTGAGAACCGCCACACATGGACACGGCTGACCATTTGGACGGCACAGCTCGACTAAGAAGTGGAGTGGCCGTGTCAGGCGTAAGCCAGCCTATTAAGTCAAGTCAGTCAAGTAATCACAATGATGCCGAGACCCCTGACATAGCCAAATATTTCCTCAGTTACATAGGCTGCCATCACTTCGAATGGCGAGAGCGCGTGAAGTGCTGCGCAAATACGAGCCTCTTTCACGCACACGGTTGACAGATCTATCCTCGCACAAGGCCAACCGAGCTTTCCATTTCTCGAGGGTCCGTGAATTGGTACCAGACTTGTCTGATAGGATAAGTACCCTGAACTGCACATCGTTTGGCCTCCGCAGGTAATTCAATAGGCGCAATGTACACTCAGAGCCTCTATGATTTCGAAGGCAAATCGGACGCCTGGCACATTCCCAGAGAGAATGATAGACGCCGAGAACTTCATATCTTTCATAATTTGTGTAGAGGACTCAACTTTGACTTGGTCTAACACATTTTTTGAACTTTCTGAAACACAGGTAGATATGAGCAACGAATTATAATGTTCTCACCCAGCCCTACGAAAATAGAATTTTGTGAAACTCTACCTCAAACCCTTAACATAGTGTTATGCTCATAAAAAGTCATCAAGTTCTCCACACCTTTTCACTGATATCTTCGTTAGAAGTCGGCTCAAGTGGTTCAGCAATATCCTCCAACCACGCCGGCGCGGATGCGTCTGCAGTTAGGTTCTTAATAACCGCTCCCTGTAAATGGTTCTTTGGCAAAATAGAAAACTCGCTATCTAAAATCACGTTCTCCACCTTTTCATTCAGAAGCTCAAAAGCAGTCGATTCAAGCGGTTCAGCAATATCCTCCGCCCAAGCCCTCGCGGATGCGCCTGCAGTCAAGTTTCCAACAACCGCGTCCTGAATACTGTCACTTTGCAGGACGATTTCTCATTCTAAAATCGTGCTCCCCACCTTTTCATCAAGATATTCGAATGCAGTCGATTCAAGCGGCTCAGCGATGTCCTCCGCCCATGCCTGCCCTGATGTTCCTGCAGACAAGCTCCCAATAACCACTGCCTGAAAAGCATTACCTTTTCAGAGAAATTCCGCATTCTTGAATCATGTCCCCCACCTTTTCATTGAAATCTTCGTGAGCAGTCGACTCAAGCGGTTCAGCAATAACCTTCCCCCATACCGCTTCAGATGTGCCTGCGGTCGAGCTCCCATCACCCAATTCCTGGAAGGCACAACCTTTCCAGAAGAAATTCGCAATCTGAGTTCATATTCTCCACCTTTTCAATCAAATCTTCGTGGGCAGTCGACTCAAATGGTTCAGCAATATCCTCCACCCACGCCTGAGCGGATGCGCCTGCACCCACGTTCCTAATATCCACTCCCTAAAAATCGCTACTTTTGCGGAAAAAAAATTTGCATTCTGAAATTGGAATTTCAACCTCCACTTTGGAGCTCTTTGCCCACAGTGGCGAGTTGTGGTATCGCCGGAGTATTTCATTCAGGAATATCCACAAGTCCTTTGTAGTTATTGAAATCTCACTCTAAAGAGGTGCCGTACTAGAGAACAACAAACGTAGTGTCAATCTTGTAACATTCGACTAGGCTCTTATGAACAGTGTCGAGTTTATGGAAGAATTCGTGAGGGTGGAGCTACATAACTGATTTGGATGCCCCCACCACGACGTCGCAACCAGTGCCCTTACACGCCCACACTCCCTAGCTTCTTCCTAGCGTTTGATTTACGAGTAGAATTCGCTAGCTTGCTTTCTGCTCATCAATTCTTCCTGTCGGCTGCGCCTCCTACAATAAAACACGCATCAGTGATTTCAGCTTTCAATCGATTTCGTTAGGCAGTGTAGAGCCTACAGCGTGATACAACACTCGCCAGTTGCATGTCGAGTGCAATTTCGCGCTCGAATCTCTCATTTCTTTTCTGTACGCGTCCGAATAGTAAAAGGCGGTACTCTTTCATATAAAAAAAACGGGAAAGCTTCGGAGCTGGATTGACCGGCGTCATTTGTTGACCTGTATTTCAATTTAACTTCCATCGACCACCAGAGCAGTTCCTCTGAGTGACTTGCGACCATACCTCGCAGTGCCACAGCATAACTAAAAGCGCCTTTATATAGTGCTACGTCAGCGACGATAAGGAAATGGACACGGTAGGGCAGTGTCACTTAGAAACTACGCCCACAGTTCATCGCCTACAGTGCACTGCCTTTGTTTCGCACAGTTCACCTCCGCACCGCCGTTCAGTCCGCAAAGTACACGCTGATTTCGAAATCGTGCTGCGACGCGGTTGCGAGTATCCTCAGACAGGGATGTGGGATCACCCGGGCGGCTTTAGCCTTTGATGCCCGGGTGATCCCACCGTTCGGGTGATCCTACATCTCTGTCTGAAAATACTTGCAACCGCGCCGCACCGCGATTTCGCTATCAGCGTGCACTGCGGACTGAACGGCAGTGCGGAGGTGAACTGTACATTCTTCGTGGTTCGTATGCGGACCATAAGTCGCCCAGTTTGAACGGTACGTTGGCTGGCGATCTACGCCTACTGAGCAACGACTGCAATGTATCGCACTCCTATGACAACCATGAGTCGCCGAGTTTGAACGAGACCTTGGCTGGCGATCAAACCTAGCGATCAACGGCTGCGATGTACCGCATTTCTGCAGTATTGTCTCCACCTTTCATATTTAAAGGCAGTGTTCACGATAATCTTCGATTTTGAGATTAATCGCTAAATCGATTGGTTGGCCCCCGAGTAGAACTGAAATGACGAAGAAACCGAGAAAAACGCACCAGAAGGGCAAGAAATCCAAGTATCAGCCCGCCTCTTAAGTATCAATGGAACTGTTCGTTGTGACAATGAAATCTTTTGTGGACCCGTCTTTTGCAATTCTGCATTCTGTGTTGTTCCGTTGTTTCCTTCGGGCCCTAACTAATACTGTTTTGCCCAAAATATTCTTCCATTTTCGATTAGTCCCATTTTTTACCGGTGACAACCACCGTGAACATGTTCATCCAACCAGACAGCTAGTCCAGGTCATACAATAATGTCACTGAAATAAGACGAATTAGTGCGTTTCTCGCCGTGTCTTCGTGATTTTGGTGACACTTGGTAGCCAACGCATTGTTTTGAGTGGAAAACTTGGAAACGAGAATCATCGAGAACACTGCCTTTAAGCCACGAGCCGTCATGTTTGAATGTGTATTTCTAGGGAATCTCTGCACTTTCTGCGCCCTCTCGCTCTATACCACCATTTCGCTAACCGCGGAAGAGCGAGACGGAGGTATAGAGCACAGGAAACGCAGTTTTCGAGTAACATTTACCCTTACCCAGCTGGTACATCGCTCAAGAGCACGGGCCCTGATTTACAGATTCGGCGACAGCGACCCAGTTTCGAAGAAGAGCACAAAACAACTGAAGTTATGCAGAGCTCGACCGCTAGGCGGCATAGCCAACTCCCAGGAAAGGTGGAGGCGTCGCTAAATCCGAGTGCAACGATTGGAAACGAATCTTCTTCATTACGGAGAAGATCTGTATTGTTCTTTCTGGTCGATCACAGTCTTGCTTAAGATGTCATGTATGCCGCTCACAGTGCTTCAGAATTCATAAATGCCGCTCACAGTATTGCTTCAGAAGTCATGTAAGCAGTGGATGCGGACCACACCTGATGTTTCCAGATTCACCGTTTTCTTCTTCTTTGCAGCCACGTCGAGGTTTCTGTCATAGGTTGAGGAACTGGGCGACCAGTAATGGAATCGTCCACAGGTCCATTGTGGTCAGCGTGGTTGGTCTCTCCGGACAATTAAACAAATGTGCCGTATCGTGGCCGTGGCATCCACAAATTGGGCAAACGTCCGATTTGCTGCTGTCAATCTTGCTGACCTAAGCCATAAGCATAGTAGAGTGACCACAGCGCAGCGATGCCAGGGTGCATCTGGCCCTCCTTCCGAGTTGAGACTCGGATGTGCAGACCCAGGGCGGCGCCACTCCCAGAATAGGATTCACCGTAGCCCTTTCCAGATGACACCGTACGAACTGTGTGTGCTCCTCGCGCAACAGACGGAGTCGTTCTTGCTGTGAATCGTGCCATCTTTGCAGATTGACTTTGCTTGGAGCATCGGAGAATGAATTTCTGATATCTCTCTCCCTGACGGGGTTCAGCACTCTCCATGAGGGGTGGTTGGGTTGCTTTATGATATTGATGAAAAATTGTTGGGCCTGAAGCTGACAAAGCTCCTTTACTGGCAATAATCGTATCTCCGCATGCAAAAGCTCGACTGGGGAACTTCTTGCACATCCGGTAGCTATACGAAGCGCGGCATTCTGTACACGCTGCATCTTGGTTCAGGTTTCTGACACCAAGTGCTGCCACACCGGTGCAGTGTACTCCAGAGCGGGCTGAAGTATGGTCTTGTATGTCCTGATAATAGTTTCCTTGCTACTGCCCCATGATGTACCGCCCAGGGCTCTGAGCACATTAGGCTTCGCTTTGACGACGGTCTGCTTCTGCTCGGTGTTCTTATGAAACTTGAGCGATGGATCGAGCACCAGACCGAGCAGCTTGGGAAAGTGAGCAGCAGGTAATCGATCTCCGTCCCACTCGACATGCGGGTGGGCGCTGTGCTTCGATGGATCCGTTGTGAGTACGGATACCGACGATATGGATGCAGAGTTTTTTAGCATTTTGCGGTCGCAAAAACTTTTCAGTGACCAGGTACTCATTGATCTTAGAGGAGGCCACATGTATATCCAGATCCCGACACATTATTGTCATATCAGCGGCATAGGCGACCACCTTGATATCGTGGGGAGGGGCGGGCATGTCTTCGAGGTACAGAATAAAGAAGACAGGCGATAAAACGCCGCCCTGCGGGACTCCAGCAGCAATAGGAATAAAGAAGACAGGCGATAAAACGCCGCCCTGCGGGACTCCAGCAGCAATAGGAATAAAGAAGACAGGCGATAAAACGCCGCCCTGCGGGACTCCAGCAGCAATAGGAATACTATTCGAAACGTGGTTCTGGAACATAACTCTAGCTCGTCTTCCCTTAGTGAATGCCGCTATCCAGCGCTTTTGCCACGGCTGTATTGAAGAATCCAATAGGTTGCTTGACAAGACTCCAAGGTTCGCTGTGTCAAGTCTTAGTGAGATCCAAGGCGACAGAACCCATCAATGGCAAAGCTAGTAATTTCCAGCAAAGCTGTCGTGGTAGAATGCAGCTTCGACGTTTCGAAGCTGAAGAGACCTCATCATGATTCGGAAACTGAGATGCTACTCTCGGTTACCATCTGACGACTAGATTTTGGGCGACGTCGTGGTAGGTATCCTATGTCAATGTCTCGGTCACACAGAATCTTGATAATAACTACTAATTTAGCCGCACATCTATCTCCTTAACCCGGGAGTCCAAGAGCGACACCAGATGAGCTGGAATGTCGTTAACCGTCACATAGGCTCTGTCACCAGCCAGCTGACAATGTTGACCGGCTGACGCCATCTCGGTGCATATATACTGCGCCTTGAAATACAGCTTCTTTTAATTAGCGTGCAGCTTTGAGAAGAAATAGCGTTACTTACAGCTTCTACAAAGTGTATATGACACGCGAATTTCTTTATGGAACAGCACTTCGTGTATCCCTCCTTAGGGGACAGGCCACCCAGAGACCCATAGCCATATAGACAAGCCATAAACAGTGCATTCTTATACTTGTGCTTGTGGAACTCCCTCATCTCGCATGACATGTGTGAGCAGATTACACACGTTCTTCTTCTAACCGACGACATTTTGAAGGCGATGTCTGTAAACACAACTATTTTGTTTGAGCCACAATTGTTACAAGGGCCAAATGTTACACTGTCTGTGAAAACGGTAGAAGAACCCACGAAAATCTAATGTTTTTTAGAGATAAAATTCTTTCAAACCCTGAAAGTTTTGTGAGGACCACAGCTGTCTGGCGCGATTCCGATCAGCGTCACCGCTCAGACTGGATCGCACTTATCCTCGGTGGTCCCGTCACGACGGGCCGTCGTACCGCGTTCTCGGTGCCGTTTCTCACACAACCATATGGCTCAAGGACATCACAAGGAACTTTCACCTCACGTCAGGCATCGAGTAAAAAGGCTTGCACTGTTTTCTGTAGCAAGAAGGCCCTCACCACAGTCCGCTACAAGAAGTCATCTCAGTGAAGCTGCGAACTTCCTGATCGCGAACCACAGCAGGAACACAGTCCGAACCGCGACATGCAGCGAACAATTTATAATCGCTTAGAACGGCGACAGAGATGATCCTAACGGTTGAATTCCCTCAGACGGATGTTCCAGAGGGCAAATCAAAGCCATCTATGAAGCTCAACCATGGAGGGTCAAGCACACACGGCGAGATGTTGATGGAATTCACATCGCGGGTGGGCAGAGGGGTGATTCGAGTGGAATACGTGACGCGCGACGCAAAACTGTAGCATTCACTTCGTCATTGGGGCGCGTTAACCGTGGGTCCTGTAGAAAAAATTGTTGCCGCTGCCGCTCGGTTAACGCGTCCCAACGACGACGTGAACGCAGCGGCTTGCCGTCGTGCGCGTCACGTATGCCAGCAGAACTGCTCCTTCGCCTCACCCGCGCCGTGAATTCGATCAACATCCCGCGGCGGTAGACCGTTAGCCGGTGTCGCGGAGGACGCAGGATCCGCCTCAGTGATTGCGTGTCACCCATTCGCTACACTGAATTCTGCTACACTCAGGCGTATGGCGTCTGGTCTGACTACAGTCAGGGGCGGCATGCATGAACGCTGCGAAAAAGGTCAGAGAGCCGCTCCGCGTGAAGCGTCGAACCAGAGGTGACCCAAAAAATCATGCTGTCGGCTTGACGTTGGGACGCAAACTCACTACACACAGCAAACCCCATGCCTAACAGCTGTTTTTTGATTTGGTCCTTATCTAGAACGGCTTTATTTCTGTGAAACTTTGTAGTCAAACGGGTAAAATATTCAAAGAATAATTAACTAAGAAGAAGAAATCAAAAAAGATAGAGATTAAGCACGATTAAAATTTAAAGCAAAAACAGTTAGGCGGAGAGTTCACCGTGCGTTGTGAGGTTGCGTCCTTACACAAAGAAGACGGCATGTTTTTTCGGGTCACCTCTGGCTCGACGCTTCGCACGGAGGACGCGGAGCGGCTCCCCTGATCTCCTTCGCAGCGTTCATGCATGCCGCCCCAGGATAACAAAAAGAGGACAAGAGCAGCACGTGCTCCTACTTTTTCATTGCCCTCGATCATGGTCAAGCAAAATGGCAAAAATTCGAAACGGGGGGTCGCCAGAGTTTTGTCCCGAAAATGTAGGATAGGGATCGCAAAAATTGCGGACCAAGAATGGAAATTTGGTGAAGATTCTCGCAATTTTACTCCGCTCCGGCATAGCGTCGCAAGCGCGTGACGAGCGAACAAAGTATTCATACTCCGACACCACGCGCTGGGTTCGAGGAGTACAAATAGCGCCTTAGAGCTGCTTACGCGTGCGCTCTGATCATACTGTTTACTAGAGGGCATGTCTAGCGTACGGTAACCCCGAGGAGGCACAAATTTGGGGCCTCAACTAAACCCGAAAAAGGAACTGAGCAAAAAAACCCAGAGCGATTTCTAATGCGGATGGCGATAAACCGAATACCGTAAAAACAAGGGTCTCAAAATTAACCTGAACGGTTTCACGGCGGTTCAAGGCACATACCTCCAAACCAGAATACCACACTGCATTTTCGTTTACAACCTATAAAGAAATACGCAATAATTCTTCTTAAAACATGAAGAAACTTTCGCGTTCCTACTTCCATATAAAACCAAGACGTCCTCCCGTTCCCTCCTCCTAGGGGTTGGAACGCATAGAAGGGGAACATTTAGCCTGAAATAGCCACGGTACTCAAAAGCTTCACCGTGTAAAATTTGAGCGGGCGGATCGCTGGCTATCAAAGCAGTGGCCGGCGGATCGCTGGCTATCAAACCCGGGGGATAGCTGGCAGGTTGCGGGCGGATCGCCGCTTTAGAGCTTGCCGATGATCCGCCCGCCAACGTGATCAACTTTCCCAGGTGCCGCTATCCGCCCGCCGAAACGCAGCGATCCGCCCGGCGAGGCCACGATGGGCAGCGATCCGCCCGCAACTTGCTGGCGTACCGCCCGCAGAGGCCTTGATTGCCAGCGGTCAGTCCGCACCTATTGTCTGAGCAGGGTAAATCAAAAACGACAAAAAAATTTATTTGTAGAATCTTACACTTTCAGCCCAATTTTTTTCAGCGGTTAATTTGGGGAGCTGAATACGTATACGATCTATATTTTCGGTTTCCGGAAGATTACGGCAGATTACTGTACTGCTCCTATTGTAACTTGGAGTAATCTTCTAAGAAACTGAAATTTAACCTGATATTATGAGTTCAGCACCTCAAATTACCCCCCTTGACAAGGTTTGGGCTGAAAGTGTCCGAAATTCTGGAAATCAAAAAATATTTTTTTCGCAGTTTTTTGGTTTAGGCCGGAGTTATACTACTCGCGACAGGCGACCGCGACAGTATTCAAAAAAGGCATATCGATTTTTGGTCGATATGTATGGTAAACAGTGCACCGCTACGTCTGTAGCGGGTAGTATAACTCCGGCCTTACCCATGCGCATTGAGGAAACTTACCAAACCTCAAACTGTTTCTTTTCACCTTTCTCACAACATTCAACGATCAGTCCCTACTTAGTCTCCGAATCAGTACCTTTCCCTCCGACGAATAATACGTACAAAAAATGACAAGGTATGAAGCGCTGCAAACGCCTTTTCGGACAAACACGGCAACACAACGTTAAAAATTTTATAGCTGAACAATAGAACAACTTACGAACGAAATGAACAAAAAAAATATATTTGACGAACGTGGCTTTATAGCAGCGTAATACTATCATTGACGGATGCGCAACTTTGGGACAAAATCAATTAGCGGAACTGCAATTAGTGACGGTTAGCGTTTCGACTTGGATTACCAGAAGGCATAATTATCACCCTCGGCTCAGAACCTCTCGCACACTCCGCACGGCGACTAGATCGCCGCGAAGCGACGATGGGGCGTGCCTTCATACCCCTAGTCGAGAAGGGTGAGTGAAGGCATTGGCGTAGTTCTGAATGGCCCTTTCTTATTGCCATTGCCAATGAAATAGGCGCACGGTAATCTCATTGATTGGTATTAGAGAAAAGTGGAGAATATCGAATGAATATACTTCAACTTTAACTTTAACCGAGACCAAAAAATATCTCTATAATTTTAATAGTAAACTATTGGTGTTCAATTGAATACATGAGTGTGAACACGTGCAGCTTGAAAATTGAACTAGTTGATGGAATCTACGGGATTTGAATAAAATACAGTCGACCGCAATGTTAAAAGAACATGGTGCGGTTGTGGGCTCGCACTAAATTACGGTAGAATCTGGGACTTTGACAGATTTCGTCATCGCTCGGCGCCAACCGTCGTCTCTCTGCTCACGAGAATATCAGTTGTGGCGCCGATCGATGACGAAATCTGGCAAAGTGCCAGATTCTACCGTAGTTTTAGTGCGAGTCCGCAACTGCACCATGTCCTTTTAACATTGCTGTCAACTGTAATTATCGAAATTGTGGTGCGCGAGAAGGAGCACCAAGCTTTTACTCGATTTTTTTCCACAGAGCCTAGCATTTTGGAAGTAAAATATAATAATATTGTCCGAGAAAACTTGAAATCATGGCTGACTCCACGATCGGCAGCTGTATATTTGTGTTCTCAAACAGCCTAGCCATGCACCGAGAAGATAACTAAACGCCGTAAGAGAGGACGAATAAGAAGCCGTCTGCCGATGCTCAAGAATTCCTTGTATAAAGACGGACCGACTTGAGCCAAGAGCGCTTGCTCCTGCTCGTAGAGCATTCTAATTCGTGAGGGCTCATCACGAGAGTGTCAGCGGTACCGAGTGTGAGTTCGACAGACGTGCCATACCAGGTTGTTCAATAAGATTTGTCGTTCGATAAGAAAAACACAATTTTATGGTTCAAAATACACTCTATTATTCAGTATAATTTCCCTGAACATTAATGCAATTGAAAAAAATTCAAAAAAAATGCAAGTCTCATCCATAGTGATGAATCGAAGCACAAAATCCACTTTTTCCTTTTAAAAATCTCAAAATGCTGCTGAGAAAGTCGCATTCGAATGTGTTTTTATTCCATTGTTAGCGAATGCGGCACCCGTTGTGCACACAGCTTTCTAAAACCCGAATTTTCACTTAAAATGTAGCTCACACTGCCTAATGAGATGTGTAGAGCCTCTACTAACTCGCTCTCAGTCAATCGACGATCTTCCGAAACCATATCCTGTATTTTGGCTATGATTTCTGGTGTTGATGCGCTTTTTGGACGTCCTTCACGTGGATCTTCTTCAAGGCTTGTACGACCACGTTTAAATTCAGCAACCCATCTTTCTACTGTTCTAATTGTAGGTTAACAATCATTATACACTTTTAACATTCGTTCGTGAATTTCTTTTGGTGCTACACCTTCCAAAAACAAGAATTTTATCACTGCACGATATTCAATATTTGTCATTGCTGTGACACGACGACACTAAATGGCTCGTAAACAAAGAATGAATTGACAGATTGAAATGAAACTTCACATACGTTCATATGAAGAATGTACCAACAAAATCAATAAAATTTGGGCTAGTAGCAACGCCCTCTCTTATCGAGCAACAAAACTGATTGAACAACCTGGTATACACCCTCGCTTCGTTGCGCGATGGATATTCTCCCGTGCTCACAATTACGGGAATATGATCAACAACAGCACGCACGACGTCTGATTAAACCGTGGAAATTGACTAGAATAAAGCACCTAAGCTACTGTCCGAGGAGACCCACATCGCTCGCTGCAATGGACTTGTAAACTTATAAAACGCTGATCGCACAACTCCTCACCCTTCAGCGACGGTTCGCTTTTGTCTACAAGAAGAACACCTTCGAATAAACACTTACCCTCTGGTTCCAGGCCTGATTTAGTGAGTGCCATTGCGGACTTGCGTCGTGGGGACACAACGCATCGCTTTCGTACGATCAAAGAACTAGGAAAAACCTTGAAAATGTGGAAACAAACGCACACGATCAGCTGATGAGGGGCCGGCGCGGAAGCTCGTACGAAAGCGATGCGTCGCGCACCCAAGACGCAAGTCCGCGATTGCACACACTAAATCAGGCCCGGAACCAGAGGGTAAAGGCAGCGTTCACGATGATCATCCTCGTTGACTTTCCACAGTGAAATGATAGGCGAGAAGGATCCTAGCCTCCCAGTGTCGAAAGAACGGTAGAAAACAAGCCAGGAGCGGCAAAATAACGGCTGCAAACAAGCGTTTTGGTGCCCCAGACACGCCCGGTGCCTCAGATCCGTCCCTCGGGATGAACAAATGAAGACTCAGATTACAGGAATAATCAAGTGAAGGAAGTGCTGATAAATGCGCTGTTTGCTTCATTGCACTGATATAGGAGACCACCGGAGCCCCAGCGTCTCATCCTTATCATCCTTAAGTCTTACACGATTTTTAGATGTTATGCGGGTGAAAGGATGATTGCTTCGGTGAAGATTTACCGAGCAGTTGAGTGAGAGCGGCGCTGGGGCTCCGGTGGTGCAGTGCGATAAGGCGCTCCCCCGGAAAGGGAATATGCTGGTTCAATCTCGCCCGGAGCCAAGCGTTTTGCGATCAACTCAGCACCTTGTGTAAACATACCATAACGTGCACTGCGACGTTGAACTGCAGTTACGGCGAAAAACATCTAATAAACAAGAGAGGGCCTATTTTTGCTCAAAAACGCGTCTTTCGTGTCCTTTTTAAGCATGCCTTGCTATATAGGGCACCAGACCTTCCGTAAACCGTGAAGATTTCAAAAGTGAAATTTATCGTGAACACTGCCTTTAAACACAAAACCTTTACGAAGTTTGTTTAGTCTGCGTCAAATAATAATTATAGCACTGGTTTCGAAAAGCCTAATATCGTGTACCCGTTCAAACCGGCTCATTTTTAGCTTTGGTAGCAAACATGTCACCATCATCGAATATGATACCATTCGTGGGAGGCTGTGTACTTCTCTGACTCGTCCATTTGCGCACTGGCCTATCTACCAGGGAACAACTGCCGCATATATACTTCACCGTCGCAGAAGTTCCTTCGGGCGTCAGTTGCAAATCCCCCAGTCTTTGGCCACAATTGGGACAGAATTTGAACAATTTCATCAGCATTTCTCCTTGTACGAGGTAGTATTTTGATAGTGCCGATTCATCAGTCCGTCCAACTACGGCATCACTGCACGTCGATAACACATCAGAATCCGGTTCCTGAATAAATTTGGATGTTCACTAAAAAATGGGTTCTCAGGCAAATTGGAGCGTCGACAACAGGTTGATCCGCCCACCATGAGTCACGGCTCGCCAACGCGCCGATGTTCGGCGGAGCCGCGGCCGCGAGTTATGATCTGGCCGATGTCGAGCTGCTGCACAGCTAGCGTTTTCGCGATCTAGATAGGAGGGAAGTATACGACGCATTTTCACGCATGCTTCAAGTGACAAGAGTGCAGCCGTTTCAATTAAACAAGTCTGAGGTACATTGGCCCCGCCCAGCGTCTGGCAGCCCTGCCCATCCTGTGTCGGCCCCAAAGGAGGCTGAGCGACCCAGCCGCGTCGCGTGGGTGTTTGATGTAAAGTAGTTCTTAAGCTAAATAGAACAGTCTTCATGCTCGACTCTCTATTAACCTCGGCATGATGAAACAGTCGTGATTTTTCTGTGTGAACTCGGACACGAGGTTGGCAGATGGATTTACTGGCTTACGTGCGTTTCGGCGGAATCGCCGTCTTCAGAGCCTGAAAGAAGCAAATCAGAAATACGCTTATCCGGTCAAATGTCGACTAAACTCTACCTAATTCAAAGAACTCTATTTCCCAAACGTCGTCAAAAGTGAAGGAACCAGGAGATAACCGTACCTTGTCAGGAAGCACGCTAGGAGAATCACAACATAGAACGAATTGTTCTGGAGCATCTGGACGGTAAAGATAAGCTGTGGGCGTCAACAGTTCTGGGGTGTCACCGTGTTAACGTCCACCACGGCGACGACTATCCAATAAAGGTCGAGATTATGGTGCGAGAAGCTGACACACCCGCGAGAAAGACCCTGGAGGCATTTTGGATCCAGGCGGACGATCCAAAAATCAATAGGTAGGGGGAATGCCTATATATAGCCGGAGAACTGAAGCCCTACCTCAGACTCGCATTCTAACGTCGAGAGGTAGCGGCACCATCACCGTTCCGCTTCAAGAATTCGTTCTGTTGTGATTCTCCTAGCGTGCTTCCTGACAAGGTACGGTTATCTCCTGGTTCCTTCACTTTTGACGACGTTTGGGAAATAAAGTTCATTGAATTAGGTAGAGTTTAGTCGACATTTGACCGGATAAGCGCATTTCTGATTTGCTTCTTACAGGCTCTGAAGACGGCGATTCCGCCGAAACGTACGTAAGCCAGTAAATCCATCTGCCAACCTCGTGTCCGAGTTCAAACAGAAAAAAATCACGAGTAAATAGAACACTCCTGCAGAATGTGAACTGCTGCCTAAGGAGACCGCAACGGCTGCCTAAATAAGCCGCTAAACGCGACACATCAAAATGTCAACAGCCCGACAATAGGCGGAGGTCGCTGGGAAACGGGCAGGTCTCAGGCTGAGAATACGTGCGATTTGTCAACTTCTCACTTTGTTGTCGAGGACCCAATTTGCCTGATTAGGTGATTATAAGATGACCATATTAATTAGCAGAAACAGCCATCGCGTTGCAAGCATATTAAAGTTCTATCGATCGCTTTGCTTCTGCTCTTAACGGGAAACATTTGTTGAGACAAATTATACGATCCATCCTTTGCGATGCTGCCGAGATGTCGTACGTTCGTGCCGTGGCCGTGTGGAGGAAGCAACATCAACTCCGTGCAAAACGACATCAACCCCTCCACGAGGAGGGTTTTTGCTATGGGAGAGATGCTGGCTCGCCTCAGCTCTCCTAAGGATTCTCCGACAAAGGGCCGGCGTGGAGAGGAATCCTGGACCCGCTCAGAAGTACCCATGCGCCACGTGCGGCAAGGATGTCACATGGAGTAAAACAAGCGTCCAGTGCTTCGGATGCCAAAGGTGGGTGCATCTCTTCTGTTCGGGTCTCAGGTCTGTGAGGCATCATAACTCTGCTTTTCGCTGTGTCCGATGCTCCTCACCTTCCAACTCTGATTCCTCTACCTCCAATCGCCCACTTTCTATTGTACATATAAATCTCAATGGCCTTCGTGCCAAACTATCTGAGCTCTCTCTCTTTGCTCGTAATCACCATCCAGATGTTATAATGGTTCAGGAAACCAAACTTTCCCCCTCTGCTACCTCTTCTCACCCAAATATCCCTGGCTATACTTCATACCATGCTCCAAGATCGTCTTTCGGTGGAGGAGTTTCTACTTTTGTACTATCCACTCTTCCTTCTCACCTAATTCCCAATGTCCCTACGGACGGTACTCTCGAGTACGTCCCCATCCATCTCCCACTCAAAACTCCCCTATCTCTCTTCAACATCTATATTCCCCCAACTACATCTTGTCCCCCACCCTATTATCCTATCCCTCTTCTAAAACAACTCAACGACTGCGCCCTCTCACCCTCAGTCGTCTTCGCGGGCGACTTCAATGCTCATACCTTTTGCTCTTCACTTGACTCTGATGTTAGAGGAGAGGACGTCGAGGAATGGGCGGAGGAGTGCGACCTGGTTATCCTAAACGATGGTCAGCCCACTCGCCTCCCTTCCATCGGCCGATCTTCTAGCCCAGACATTTCGCTCGTTTCCTCCAATCTTTCTAGTGCCTGCTCGTGGTCCACTTCTACAACTCTGTCTAGTGATCACATTCACATTTTCGTCCATATCGATCTCTCAAATTCTCTTGCCCCTTATTCTGGTATTCGTCACCGTTCTTATCTCAATTCAGGCCTTGCAGACTGGAGCCTATTCAGAGAGATTGCACTTCACCGAGCGGCTGAATATCCATGGAATGGCGATGTGCACCAGAAAGAGCGTCACATATCTGACGCTATCCGGAAGGCTATGAAAGCGGCCATACCAGAATGACGTGTGAAAACTTTTTACCCTAAGGTCACCAGGGAAATACTTCAGAAAATCAGGACAAGAGATGAAAAGAGATCTGCCAACCATCTGGACCCGGAGGTCATTGAACTTGACGACGAGATTAGAAAAGACTTGGACAGGCACAAGAAAGACGAGTGGCAGAAGTTCACTGAAAAATTGAACTTCAAGGCAGATGGTGCTGCTACATGGAAAATCCTGAGAAAACTCTCCGGAAAAACCACACCCGCCACCGTATCTACTATAGAGTTTGAGAACAATGTATTCAAGTCGGGACAAGATGCCGCTTGCGCTTTGGGCAAGAGCTTTTTCATAACATGTGCGAAGCGTGGCCCGCAAAACCGAGTGACAGCAAGGGAGCTGTGCCGCCTTCCGCTTATGGGCACGGCTGATGCCTTCACTTCTGCGCAGGTGGAGAAGATTATAAAGGAAATGCGTAATTCCAAAGCCATTGGATCTGACGGAATCTGTCCAGCAGTCCTAAAGAAGCTCCTCAGTAAATTTCTCTCGCTGCTCACTGATTTAATGAACACATCATTCCGAACCTGCACACTGCCACAAGACTGGAAAACAGCAAATGTCATTCCTCTGCCTAAGCCCGGTAAATCGCTGTCATCAGCGAAAGGATACAGGCCAATAAGCCTTTTGTCACCTCTAGCCAAGGTTGCTGAAAAGCTTATCGTCAATGATTTGGCTCAGCATAATGAGAAACAACATCACCAGCACGGCTTTAGGATGCTACATTCCACCACGACGGCGCTTTTGGAAATTGTTGGCTATGCCATCGACGGCTTCAACATGAGAAAGCCCCTCAGGACCGTTGCTGTAGCCCTGGACTTGACAAAGGCATTCGACAGTGTTAACCTGGGTATTCTATCGGATAACATACTGAAGTCCTCTATTCCACCGTGGCAGAAGCGTTGGATAACAGCATTCGTCAAGGGGCCGTCGAGCAAAAGTTATGTTTCAAAATCATGTCTCTAAAAGTATCCCCATAGCTGCCGGTGTTCCGCAAGGCGGAGCCTTATCGCCCGCTCTGTTTAATCTGTACTTAGAGGACATTCCGGCACCTCCCCAGGACATTAAAGTTGTCGCCTACGCTGATGATATGACTATCATGTGCCAAAACCGCGACATACAAGTGGCCGCGAGCAAGATCAACGAGTACCTGATTGATTTGAAAAGCTATTTCGATAACAAGATGCTCATTGTCTCAGCTGCCAAGTCTTCAGTATCAGTTTTCACAACGGACCCCAAAGAGCACAGCGCCCATCCCGATGTCAGCTGGGGTGAAGATCGCCTGCCTGCTGCTCGCTTCGTCAAACTACTCGGCCTTATACTCGATCCGTCGCTGAAGTTTCACAAGAACACCGAGCAAAAGCAAGTAATTGTAAGAGCTAAACTCAATGTGCTAAGGACACTGGGAGGTACATCATGGGGCAGCAGTAAGGAAACTATTCTGACCACGTATAAGGCTATACTGCAGCCCGCCCTAGAGTATGCGGCACCGGTTTGGCAGCACTTAGTATCGGACTTATCCTGGACTAAGGTGCAGCGTGTACAAAACGCTGCTCTTCGGATCGCCACCGGTGCCCAATCGAGCATTTACAAGCCGAGACACGGGTGCTACCAGTAAAGGAGCACTGTCAGCTCCAGGCCCAGCAGCTGTACATTAACATCGTCAAGCAGCCCAACCACCCATCTTGGAGAGTACTTGAGCCTGTAAGAGAGAGAGGCATCAGAAAACCTTTTGCCGATGCTCCAGATAAAGTCGATCTGCAAAGATGGCACGATTCATATCAAGAACGCCTCCGTCTGTTGCGCGATGGAACACACCCAGTTCGTTCGAGGGTATCTGGAAAGAGCGGCTGTTAATCCTATTCTGGGTACTGTGCCGCCTCGAGTTTCTGAGTCTGAGTCTCAGCTTAGTAGACGTGCCAGATGCACTCTAGCCTCGTTGCGCTGTGGGCACTCAACGTTCCTGAAGTCCTACGTGAACAGGATCGACAATAGCACTCCCGACGTTTGCCAGGAATGTGGTGGTCCTGGCCACAATACCCTACACTTATTCAACTGTCCAAAGAACCCTACAAAATTGACTACAATAGACCTTTGGACGAATCCAACGCTGGTGGCCCAGTTTCTGAACCTATAGCAATTACTCTCTTCGCGGCTGCAAAGAAGAAGAAGATCCTGTGCGATCATTTTTTTCTGCATCGCGAGCCACAGAATACGAAATCGATACGAGAAAGAAATAATCATGTTTCCTACCGTTTTATGAAGATCTGAGTGATCTTCATGGCTATTCGTAGATGCAGCACAGAAATAATCACTTCTGATTTCGGAGGACTCGTCTGGTTCAGTGGTGTTCTCCAACCACGCCGGCGCAGCCAGGTTATCTTTCACCGCTGTCTCAAAATCGTTTCCTTCATTCAAAGCAACTTTCATTTTAAAGTTGAATCGCAAACCTTCATCCTGGCACTCGCTTCCCACAGAGACGAATTGTGGTATCGCCGGAAACATTCGTTCAGGAACGCCCACACGTCTTTTGCACTTATTGAGATCTGTTTCTGAAAGAGACTGAATAAGAAGAGATCTCACACAATTCTGTAGATTCCGGCTAGGCAGGTGGAGAAGGCCGAGTCCGATATTCAAACCATGGGAAGCGAATCGTACACTGAATTAAAGGCCCGGTGCTACGCAGAAGGGGGTTACACTACCGCATCGCATTTGGTCACGCCTATGTTTCCATGCCGCAACGCACACTAACCAGGGTTTTCCTCCCCCTCCATAACCAGGACAAGGAAAAATGAGCGTGGCCCAGTGCGATGCCACAGTGGCTCCGCACTTCTGCGTTAGCGCAGAAGAGCCTACCACGACGTCGCAGAAAACCACCCAAGCTCGCAAAAATTCGTATTAGTACTCGCTAGAATGGATAAGTCTATCAACATGGCAGCATCACGCGATTTGCGGACACTTCCACAACAGAGTTCTATAGTACACCGCGGTGCTCGGATAGGTGAGGCCCCGCAGAAGTTGTACTGTAGACTGAAGTACTTAGACAATAGGTGCGGACTGACCGCTGGCAATCAAGGTCTCTGCGGGTGGTACGCCAACAAGTTGCGGGCGGATCGCTGCACATCTTGGCCTCGCCGAGAGGATCGCTGCCTCTCGTTGTCTCCGCGGGCAAATCGCTGCATTTTCGCGGACGGATGACGTCACTTGAGAAAGTTGATCAAGCTAGCGGGCGGATCGCCAGCAAGCTCTAAAGCAGCGATCAGCCAGCAACCTGCCAGCGATCTGCCCGCAATGGCTTTAATAGCCAGCAATCCACCACCTGAGCTATGGGATGCAGCGATCCGCCCGCAACCTGCCAGCAATCCGCCCGCCACTGCTTTGAAAGCCAGCGATCCGCCCGCTCAAATTTGACACGGTGCAACTTGTCAATCATTGACGAGTTTTTTTCTGGTTTCAGTATCATGCTCAGAGTAAACAAACCGAAGGGTATAAAAGGCGCTCCATCGCACTGAATGCTCACTCGGCATTTCGAGGCCGATCCTGGAAGGTGACTTCAAGTCACCCTTAAAGGATCACTCAGGAGCCGGAGAATAATTTTTGGCAGCTGAGGGGATGGTCCCCAGTGGCTAGGGGGAGGGGTGGTCCAGCACACGGAAGCCGTGATGGGAACCATCGGAGTAACCCACATGTGGCATCGAGGGCGGATCGCTGGCTACTGGCGGGCGGATCGCTGGCTACTGGCGGGAGGACCGCTGGCTACTGGTAGGCGGATGGCGGACATGTCGATCCGCCTGCAAAAAGCCAGCGATCCGCCCGCACCCACTGTCTGAGTAGTCCCTCGTGAATGTCCATGAACCGTATTGGGTCGCCCATTAGTCATCCTAGGCCGCGCTCGACAGAATGCCGCATCGATACTAATGATATGTATTACTGATCCAACTTCGATCGGGGTGGGACAGGGAGGAGCTAAGAACGAACCACGACGACCTGCGGAGGACAACCGGCTGGGACTACAGTCTCTCCTGCAGCCATGACAGGAATCTGAAAAACGCGTCATACAGCAGAAATAACAGCGTTAGTAGCATCGACTCAACGGCTTTCGTCGTTGAAACAAGAGGCATACGCTTGCCGCGCCGACATATTCTTGAGAACTGGAAAAGCGTCAAATACAGCGATTCCTTTACCACTCATTCCTTCGCTGTCCTTAGCTGCTCCTTCCGTATCGCCGCTTTCCTTATTTCCGTCTCACACGCAGCGACAAGGATACCGTCCCGGCACGGTCCGCAATTAGAAAGCCTACCTCACCCCGGGCCACGGGAGATCTCCTCATCCGTCGAACATTGTTCTCCAGAGAGTGACCCTAGGTCACCCCTCAGGAGTGGCCTCGAAAGGCCCACTGCCCGCATCCACAAGACGAGCCGCCTTTTATAACCGCGGATCAGACCTGCACGTGGTCACTCGAAGAACAACCAATACTGCTTCTCTCTATCTCTTGCGATCGCACCGCAGTAAGCCCGAGAGCGATCGGACGGGAGCCAAGGCTGCTATTCCAACTGGACGAGAACCGCGGTGGCATTTACACCTTCGGCCGCCGTCCTGTGGCCGTACTCATAAAACTACGGGAGCCTCCCGGGAAGGTCCAAAGTCCGCCCGCCACATACATTGACTGTCTTTGGAAAAAAACCTTTCTAAGAGACTCCCGTAGTTTCATGAATACGCCCACTGGTTGTGACGTCATAATTGGGAGCAGCCGGTCCCGCTCCAAGAGATGGTTTGTCTGAGTGTGCCTCTGAAGGCTAGCTTCGACAGCTTAGAGAATCTTCGTGTTTGCCCAGACAGATGAATCATTCTCGACTATAGCGAGGACTCTACGAAGTGCAGCGAGATTGCCAACTTGCTATGACAGTGCTAAAATCTTTGCTGTGGGAGGCCCTGTCGGCACTAAAATAGGCGGGGCTTCTACCATCCCACCCCGGCCACATGCAGCACACACTCCAGAGACAGGAAAACGACGGGTAAGAGAAGGAGGCCACGCTACAACTCTGAAGAGGTCTGTCGTGACTTTCGTCCGAATTCTTCATTGCTGACGTCATCCCTTGTTCAAGGGCGGCAGAGTGCATAGACACCGGGGCCTGGCGGCGTGCCAGTTCGCTTAGGAACATTCAAGAGCAGACAGGCGCAGAGGGCGAAGACTACCCGAGCCCCGCCCATCGATCACCAACATTCTTCTCGTCGTGCTGGTGCCTCTTCCATCCTCGCAGTCGAGTCCGAGCTCTCCATGGATCGTCTTCAGCCCAGCGAGCCGTAGCTCGCTGGCGAAGCAGTATGGGCCGCAGTCAACATCCGGCCAGAAGCCCGAAGCAATCAGGTGGGCATTTGCGTACTGCCTATGAAGCAGACGCCCGAAGGGAGGGCAATGGAGCAGGGGCCGTTGCCTCTGCCCCACAGTACCAGTGCCGTGACACTAGTCCCACCGAAGTTACGCGGAGGATACGCAGCGGTTCGGAGGCACCACTCAGGTCCGACCCCTAGTTACCGGGAGGGGTCCGCACTTGACCCGTAGGAACGTTGTATCTAACAATAAGAGAGGTTAAACGCATCATACGTATCTGGTGTTCTGTTGGGTAGCAAAAGTACAGACAGTGTGGCGGTAATATCCGCAGAATACGGCCTTATTCAGTGCAGTAGATAGCCCATGTGTATTTTGTGTTATGTTCGCTTTGGAGTCGCGAACCAAGGCGCCGAGGTCGACAAGATGTATCTGCGACGTAAACACTGATGAGTATCGTGTGCTTATTATATGCGTCAGCTCAAACAGGGCTTGGGTCTTTCTGTGTACGTCCCTTACCCGCAGTGGCAGTGTCGGTAATGAGCGAGCATAACGTGCAGAGTCCTGTCCCAGATGTCCCCAATACGTGACGGGCGGGTCTGTCACCCACACCACCGAGGCAAGGAACTTGGCGGACCCGCACGTCGCGACAAGGTCCTAACACGATGCCATCGAGCTGAAGTGATCCCGTAGCAACAGACATATTGCGGCACTTACAAAGAACGACATGACTTTCTACGACAATACAATAGCATTGCTCAACCAAGAATCGTGGCAATATGTAATTATGGAACCTTACATCTATCTTTCTGACCAGTGAGTCCAAGAGCAACACCAGGTGAGTTGGAATTTCGTTGATTGTTACATAAGGTGTGCCAACAGCCAGCTGACAATGATGACCTGCCGAAGCCATCTCTGCACACATGAATTGCGCCTGAAAATCCGCTCCAACTGAGTACTAGTTCACCAAAAAAAGAATAAGAAAGCAGAAAGCGAAAAACAATCATAGCAAGACTCACAGCTTCTACGAAGTGTATATGACAAGCGTACTTATGTATCGCAGAACACTTCAGAAATTCCTCCTTATCCGGCAACGCACCAAGAGAGCCGCAGGCATACAAACAGGCCATCGTCATTGCATTTGTAGCCATCAGCCTCGAGAATCGTCTCTTCTCACCGCATTTAGCCGAGCAGATTCCGCACGTTCTTTTTTGAGTATCTTTCTTTCTTTTAGGTACACTCTTCATACCCTATCTTCTCGGCACATCAGCGGCGAGGTCTGAAAATACTAAAGCTAAGACATGTGCTCCACACAAGGTTGAAAGCAGTTCTTTATGGCTAAAGTCGCGGGGCAAGCCTCTAAAACACGCCCGTACACGATAGAAGGATGGCTACCGTCTTACATTCAAGGAAAGATGCAGAACATAGATTCAAAACTGAGGTGCTGTGCTTCTCTGGGCCAAATTCCGGTCCGCAAACGCGTCTCGACACGCTTTGCGGCCGCACGCGCTCGATTCAGTCAAGTTTCCAGCGCCAAAACCGACTCGACATTGCTTTTTTATACAGTTTTCTCTGATTTTGTTTAGTTTCCAGTTCCTAAAACCCACCTTGAGCCAACAGGTCGGCGGCTACGGCGCTGGAAACTTTTCCGGCTCGAAAGCGAGCGGTCGCAAAGCGTGTCGAGACGCAATTGCGGACCGGAATTTGGCTCAGAGAAGCACCGTACTACAGACGAACCTTCGAGTGGTGACATGCCTTCGGTTTTCTTAACGAATGTAGTGGTAATAAATGAAATCAAGGAATTAAAAATCAGAAGGTCACGGTGAAGAGTCTATCGACAATAGATATTCGAAATTTTTGATTTTAGATGTCAGAGCCCTACAGTGAAAGAAAATTCAAATCATTTCGTAGCGTTGACAGGTATGTTTGAGGGGTTAGTTCAAATGTACGCTGAAAGAGGTCTACAGAGTACAAGTCGTGGCGTCGCTGGCAGCAATGAACAGCGCTGGGCGATGCAATATCGACTACATTTAGTGACGGGGCGACCGATGCTGAGCGAGACGTCGTTTAGAGCTCCGCCGCTGACAGGGGTGAAGGCCGTAACGTATTCCAATCGCAAGAGAGGCGGAGAAGACTCCGTGTTCCTTCCAATCACGCGCGCCGCTTCTCTCCTTTCATCCAATAACGCGCGCCGCTCATCCCCGTCTCTCGTGATTGGAATACATTACGACCACCACCCCATCTAAAGGCAGTGTTCACGATGAAAAAAGTTTTCGAAATTCCACTAGGATTGGGTAGTGGAGGGACACTCTGTAACGTTAACGTCGAAAGAACGCTAGAAAACGAGCAAGGAAGAGCCTCAAAAGAGCCCGAAGTTGCAACTTCGAGCGCATTGAAAACCCCAAAAGCGCATCACACGCCCACCGACGTGAACAAATGAATGCTCGAGATCGTGAGATGAGCGATGATTTTCAATCATTAGCCACGTTTTTCCCTTCATTCTCAGCTTCTCTCTTTACTCAGGTCAGCTCGCATAGATCGGCTGCAAAATACGGAAATTACAAGCCTCGGACAACTCGTCCACCATGTTTCCATAGCTCAATCTTTGAGGGACCATACCTGCGTTCACAGAAGGTCTTGTATGATTTCAGAGACACCATTGGAATCAGCATGGGGCCGTTTTCAAGATAGGCGGAAAAACAGAAAAAAGATTTTCATCGTGAACACTGCCTTTTGGGGTGGATAGACCTCCACCTACTAAAGCAATGAGAAAGATGCAAATCAAAGACAGAAGTGGTAAATTGATTCACAAAATCACTAAACTGAAATTTCATCCCCTGGTTATAATGTGGTTGAAGGGTTATCTCGAGAAACGAAGTTTTCAGGTGAGAATATGTTCTTGCTTCTCAACGGTCAGAGAAGCTAGCAGCGGAGTGCCACAGGGCGGAGTACTGTCTCCAATCCTGTTTGCATTGTACACTGCCGAGCTCCCTACAATTTTAGAGGGATGCGGTGTCAAGTTCAAACAATTTGCAGATGATGTCAAAATATGCAGAATAATTGAAAGTCCTGCTGACCATAGTAAGATGCAAGCCGCTTTAGACCAGGTTTACAACTGGTCTCTCAGTTGGTAGCTACCTTTAGCTCCTGAAAAGACGATTTATATGAGAATCGGAGTTCCAAGCATCACAAGTTTTCATAAACTTGCTGATCAAGTTTTGGATTCAGTGGATTCGGTTACAGACCTAGGATTTCACAATGACAATGAACTGGATTTCATGAATCATTATAAGCATCTGAGCAACAAGGCTTTTTCGCTCACTTTTGTTATATTTAAAGCGCTCTCAACGTGTGATAAAGATGTTCTTGTTAGAGCTTATAAAACTTACATAAGGCCAATCATGGAGAATGGGTCATCGGTTTTTTCTCCACATAAAAAGAAAGATATTTCGTTGTTAGGGAGAACCTAAGAGAATTTCACACGCAAATTATTTGCAAGGGCTTGTTGCAAGGGCCAGTTGCCTTACAGTAGCATACCCAATTCAAAGAACCGGAACAGGGAGTTGCTACTACACACATTAGAATCTCGACGGAAGGTTTGTGATGTCGTCACTGTCGCTAAAATGTTATCAGGTATTATGAGAGTAGATGTTGCTAAATTTTACCCTATAGTTCATTCTAGAACCAGAGGCGGCACAGAGAAAATTTCATATGCAATCCCAAAAAATACCTAAGGTTGTGCTCGTTTACATGTAGGGCTGGGTCGCATTTTGTTTCTTTCAGAGAAGGGGTGTCTGCCGGTCGTTCCGATGTGAGATCATTTAAACGTTTTGTGCGAAAAAAGTTACTGTTTTTAACGGCAAGCTCGGTTGTGGGATGGAGCTAATTATGTATCAGTGGTTCATATTTGCGCTCAATCTGTGGATGACTAAGTACTGTGTTTCTAACGTGTGCCTTATGCATCGTATTCAATAAATAAATAAATAAAGTGAGAAGGGGTGAGGATTATGAAACAATAAAACAGAAAAAAAAACAATTTTTTCCTCAGAATCACATGGCCTGTCTCGAAAAAAGACGAGATCACAGATTCTAGGCACTCCCCCATGACACGCTGACATGCCTTTCCTCGGTGGAGATCTATTCGACCCCTGAAGGGCGACGAGGGGGGACAAGCCTCTCTAACACACCGGTCAACGCTACGTGGTTACGGTGACGTGACGTGTTGCAGCGGAGTGTACGGAGGTGCAAGGACGCGGCTAGTCGCGCGCGGATATCATTGGATTCGTTAGTGTTCCGGCACTTTTCAACTCCCTCACACATTGCTGGGAAAGTTTCCGTGGAGAACAGACCTGCTTAGTTCGCTATCAGTCGGTGAAGAGTGGAACGGGGCGATTTTCAAACATTTCTCCATGATTGGCTGAGAAACAAGTTTTTATGATGATTTTAGGTTGTCACAGAAATGTTGGTCTCAACAATGAACATTCGACAACTTTTTCAATCGTCATGCATTGTTGCTGCCTTGAGAGTAGTGCTGTATGCATGAAAGTTACACGTTAGGTTGGCATAGATTAGGGTTTTCCCAAAAGCAAGTACTGTTTTAAACTTAAACGTATAATGTTCATCGCGATGCTGCGTTACCTCCAGCAGAAAATCCTGTTTGAAGCCACAAAATTGTGACTAGAGCTGCAAGCACTGTTACTACGACGGTCGTCAAAAATAGGCTCACGTGCAAAAATAGCCTTGCTTTATCCTATCTGAACCACAACAGCTACGAACACATTGCGAATGTAAGAAATGTAGCTCTTTTCACGAAATCGTACGCCTTTCTCTTGAAGTACGCATGAAATAATCGATACGGAAACGTGCTCGAATAACAGCCGTCACATGCGCCGCCCATACACCTCTGTACACTCCGAGGCAACACGCCACGCTACCGTAACCACGAAGCGTTGACCGGTGTGTTAGAGAGGCTTGTGGGGGGGGGGCACCGCAGAGATTTTCGAAGATCTACGGTGAGAGAGAAGACGCTTGTTAAAGGCAGTGTTCACGATAATCTTCAATTTTGAGATTATTCGCTATATTGATTAAGTGGCCCCCGGGTAAAACTAAAATGACGTAGAAATTGAGAAAAACGCACCAGAAGTACTCGAAACCCTTGAGTATCACCCCGCCTCTTAAGTATCACAGGAAGTGTTTATTGCGACAAGGAAATCTTTTGTGGACCCATCTCTTGCAATTCTCTGCTCTCTATTGATTCGTTCTCTCCTGATGGTCCCAACTAATCCTGCTTCGCATAAAATATTCTTCTGTTTTCGATTGACCCAATTTTCCACCGGTGACAACCACCATGAACATTTTCCTCCAACCGGACAATTAGTCCATGTTATAGAATAATGTCACTGAAATACGACGTTTTAATGCGTTTCTCGCCGTTTCTTCGTAATTTCGGTAACACTTGGAGGCCAACGCATTGTTTTATGTGAAAAACTTGGGGATGAAAATCATCGTGAACACTGCCTTTAAGGCCGAAACTTCAGTCTCAGTTTCAAACTGTGCAACAAAAAGGTGAGCTTTTTTGCAAAGAGGATGCCTTGAATAATAAACAAGAGGAAGGAGAAGGCTTTTAAAACTGACCTTAATTGTTTCACAAGGTTCGGAAGCAGATGAGTCACAAGCAAAGAACCACAGAAGATTTTCGTTCCAAAATCTGTAAAGAAACAAAGAATAGTTGAGCACTGTTTGAAGAGTAGCACAATGTAGCGATGAACACTTTCGTAGCGACTCTGTCGCGCAGATACGTACACTCGAGTTCGGAGCGGAGTTCACTTTGTTCCTCCGTGGGCGCGCGTGTGCGCAGCTAAGGGAGAGATACAGTTGACCGCAATGTTAAAAGGACATGGTGCGGTTGCGGACTCGCACTAAACTACGGTAGAATCTGGCACTTTGCCAGATTTCGTCATCGATCGGCGCCACAGCTGATAGTCTCGTGAGCAGAGAGACGACGGTTGGCGCCGATCGATGACGAAATCTAGCAAAAAGCCAGATTCTACCGTAGTTTTAGAGCGAGTCCGCAACCGCACCATGTCCTATTAACATTGCGGTCAACTGTAGCGAAAAAGCGCTATTCATACTCCTCAACGCCAGGGCGTCACGCGCGTGCCGCGTTGGCCTTGAGAAGTATGAATAGTTGTCGGTGCTATCGCAAATTTAGGGGGGCGCAATATGGTATTCCACCTAACCACGACCATTTTCCGTGCCGCAACGACTGCCTTGATTTTGGAAGGGGAGGAAAACCACTTGTTGGCGTACAGAGCGCAAACATAATGTGGTCCACATACCTAACTACAACGCAGTGGTTTTACCAGGGACGATTGGGAAGAAAGGAGAGGGTTCTATGAACAAGAAGTAGACACATACGCTGCAGAAAAATTGAACTAGAGAAATTTAAACGTTGTCGAAGGGCATTTTAGATTACGGTAGCCAGCAATTGTCTGTGACTACATACCCCACACCATTATCCCGTAGTTTCAAATCCGCCGATTTTTCACAATCCTTTTGATCTAGAATCGCATAGGCACACCGCAATAGTTTTCTAAAAAAAACTGGTTGGACAGGAGGAACAGAATCGGAATCACATTCAAGAAATAGATACACCGGCAGCCAAAATTCATTAACGCGGAAATCTTAAACGGGGTCACTGCCTATTTTGGTTTACGGTAGCAAAGTACTGCCTGCGATTACGTACCACATATCATTATGGCGTTGCTAAAAATCGAAAGATTTTTGACGTTTGCCTTGCTATAGAATCACATACCCGCTTTGCTATAGTTATTTTTTTTATGGACAAGTTGGATAACAGGAGCAGAATCGAAACCAAATTTAAGAAATAGTCACACCAGCACCCAAATCTCATTACGCGCGAGGAAATTGAAGATTCTGGATTACGGTAGCCACGAGTCGCACGCAATTACGTACAACATATCATTACGGCGTCGTTTCAAATTTACCGAAATTTGTCATTTGTAACGCTGTAGAATTGATGTTGGTTTTGTTGCTAAAGTTATATCTAGTTCCTATGAAGTCGCGTTTTGTAGATGAAGTGTTGTTCCGGAATTTGAAAGGGCCTTCGCCTCGTTTTTCATTATTCTAGACGCGTTAGAATGTATTTGTGTACGATAGAAATTTTCAATTGATTCCCTATCAGTAAAATAGATATAATTTCGTTTGAATGAAGATTTAAGTTCTTGATTTAGACATGGGGAAAAAGGAGCGCAGACGGTGCTTCTTTGATATCTCTGTGGATGGACGAGAAGTCGGAAGGGTAGTTTTCGAGATGTTTGACGATGTCGGTAAGGTTACACCCTTTTTCTTCAATTTTGGAGCTTTCATCTGAAGCCAGAGTTGATCAAGAGTGCATTTTTGACAAGGAAGATGTCTTTTTTCTTAAATCTGATCTTTCAGCTCCGAAAACGACTGAAAACTTCGTGAAACTATGCACTGGAGGTGCAGGCCTGGGAAAACAGAGCGGCATGCCTTTGCACTATAAGGGATCAACATTTCACAGAGTGATTAAGGATTTCATGATCCAGGTAAGTCGTCAGTTATCATAATTTTTCCTGTTCTTTACTTTTGTATTTTTTCTCTTTTTTCTTGTTTTTTTTTCCTCTTTTTTTTTAAACCCAGGATTTTGTAATCTTCAGGTTTTTCGATAGAATTGTTCAGGGAGGCGACTTCACAACGGGAAAGGGAACTGGTGGGGAATCGATCTATGGTGGATTATTCGATGACGAGCCTTTTGTGCTGAAGCATGACCAGCCTTTTCTTCTCTCCATGGCAAACAAGGTATGGTTTCGGCTTTTTTTTCTTTTCGAGGTTCCTCTAAGAATTGTTCCCGGACAGTGCATGTTTCAGGGCCAGAACACCAACGGATCTCAATTTTTCATCACTACCAAGCCTGCACCGCATCTGAATAACAAACATGTGGTTTTCGGCAAGGTATGCTTTAGTTATATGCGACTTTGTGTTTACTCTTTTCATCTTCAGAATAACAGAAACAGAAAAGACGATCTTCGCCACGTGCAAGGCAATCTTGCAGCCGGCGTTGGAGTGTGCAGCACCGGTATGGCAACACATAGTATTAGATTCATCGTGGGCAAAGATGCAGCGAGTTTAAAATGCTGCACTTCGGATTGCCGCTGAGCGTGCTAAAAGCACTCTAGTAGAGCGTCCTCATGCTGAAGCCCGCATTCTGCCTGCTAAGGAGCACTGCCAATTCCAAGCGCAGCAACTGGTTATTAATATCGTCAAGCAGCCTGATCACCCATTAAGAAGGATTACGAATCCTGTTAGAGAGAGAGATATCAGAAGGCCTTTTGCGGATGCTCTCGAGAAAGTCAGTGTATAAACATGGACAGACTTCTGTAAGCCAAATTATATTCGAATCGTGACTAGATGGTGGGACACAGATAAAATGTGCAATTTTTATAACACAAACAGGATGTATGCGGATATATGGAAAACGAGTGATGTGGGGGCAGAGGTCGGCGATGACGGGAACGAGGGCACTGGAACGGAGACTGGAGAGCACGGTTGGAAGACTGGAGACACGGAGAAGTCGTTATCCATGAGTCCATAACTGGGGCTCCTCCTATACGCGCTGCGTTCGCGCGGGGCCGTGGGTAAACGCCACCTGATCATCTCTGACCGCTCAGTAGCGGCGCCGTTAGGGTGCTCTCCACCCCATACTCCCAATTGGATCGTCTTCGTCTTTTACGTGCGGAGCACACCCGATTTGTTATGGATCACTTGAGTAAGGTGGCTGTCAACCCCATATGGGGGATCGCACCTCCTGAAGTCAGCAACACCAAGATGGAACTCGCTAGGCGGGCACAATGTTCCCTTGTCATGTTAGGCTCCGTCCAAAGCAGACGTCCAGCGGCCAAGCGTCAAGGCGTCCGAGCGCTGAAACGCTGGCGCATGACGCGCGATAGCTGGCGCATTTAACGTGTCCGAGGACGGCACGTGGTTAACGATGGTATCGATAATATTATTGACAGCCGCTACTGCCGCTATGCCTCCATCGTCAGCTACTGGCCGCCCGCAGTGGTCGCTGTGGAATTAGATCAATAACAAATGCTGAAGATGCAAACCCCCAGCGTTACTTTACGGTGAATTGACGCTAGGACGTCTGCTATGGACGGAGCCTTACGGTGCGGGCATTCCCCCATGCTGATGTCATACTTGCATAGGATCGATAGCAGTAATCCTAACGAGTGTCCGGACTATGGTAGCTCTGGCCACACTACAGCACACCTAAGCGATTGTCCGAAGAGGCCCACCACATTGACGACAATGGATTTGTGGACGAATCCAACTTCGGTCGCCCGTTTCTCAAACCTATGACAAAAACCCTTCTGCGGCTGCAAAGAAGCAGAAGAAGAAAGGGCTCGGTTTCTGAAAAGATATGCAGGTTCCGAGCTTTTTGGTTGGCTATGGCTTTCTTAGCCAAAGTGATAGATGACCTGCAAGAGTTGAGGGTTGCGACTCGGCGCAACGGATGCTTCCAAACCATTTGGTAAGCTAGGATGAGGTAGTAATAATTGACCCCTCATACTAAGGTTGCAGGACCGAAACAGTTGTGGCTGCAAGGGCCGTCATGAAAATTTATGTTACTATGGGTATACGGTAGCTTGGGGAAAGTATAAGATTTAAGTCGAAATTTCTACCCAGGGGTTATTCAGTGTGCTGAATGCAAACTTGATGTCTATTTGTCAGGGGGCGGGCGTAAAAGTTCTCAAAATTTCTCCAAATTCACGGTCTAGGGGGGGGTCGAAGTTCTATTGCGCAACGGTCGAACGCACCTTTGGGTTTATGATCAAGCGGCCCGTTGTGCAGGGCTTTAGTGGAGCTACGATCTCCTCCTTCAATGACCAAAAATTTCGGTTCTTTTCACGCGAACCTTACCCAAATTTTGGTTTTTGGGCCACAATTCTTACAATCCCTACCCGCAATTTACATCTTAAGACCGAAACTTGTACACTCCATCCCCCCACTCCCCCTCAGCACCCGTCGAGGAACTACAGAACCGTCCTCAATTGTGTTTGAGTAGAACAAGAATAGATCGGTACTGCATTCATGCATATTGATTGACATCGAGATCCAGGGCGCGCCTAAGCTCTAAATGTGCCTCGCTGGCGGGACCTTCGTGTTATAGGAACAACCAGGTTAATGGTATAGGTTACCAGATATTTTAACTGAAATGATACTGTTTTGAGTTCTCCACCCACCAAAGATCAGCGGGATTGTAACCGGAGGGAGTAGGGTGGAATCGTAGAAATTTTGGTCTAAAAATGAAGAATTGTGGTTTTGGAGGGAGAGATCGTCTAAAGTTTGTACCAAAACTTCACCTACGGAAAAGGGTTTTTCAAAAAATCAATCAATAAGTGATTTAGGTGATTTCTGGTAGCGAAGTGGTGACTGAAGTTGAGCATCTGAAAGTGAATGCTAGATCATGTCCAGTCGCCGACGTGATCATCACCAACTGTGGCGAGCTGGTCAGAAAGAGGAAGAGGGAGAGTAGCTCTGATAGCGATTCGTCGGATAGGTATGAGCAGACGTCCTCACTGTTTGAATTGAAGTGTGCTTCATTTTAAGTACTCTTGATATCATTTTCTATCGAAGAGGTAGATTCAACTTGTTTTATTTTTCAGCGAGGAAGAGAAGCACAAGAAGAAATCTAAACAAAAGCACGAGAAAGGCACCAGTGTTGAGGAGGAAAAGACAGAAGGAGATGGTGCAGCGGTATGCAGTTGTTTCATCAAAAAATATAACATGTTACCACTTTTACACTTTCTCTATCCCAAGCTTGGCCTCTTTTCCTGCCATTAAGGGTGTTTCACTTGATTCTGTTTTAGAAGTGTTCTCCTTTATCAAATTTTTTTCCTGTTCTTAGGTTTGCTCAGTGAAGAAGGAGGACCTCCCACCAGAACCAGCTCATCAGCATTCTTTCCTGATGCGCAGGTCAAAAACGCCAGAGGATCGAAAGAAGTCCAAGGTGAGTCGGTTTTGAACAATAGACCCGTGAACAGTGAACTCAATCCTGTTTGATTTTCTCAGTAAAGCCCTGTAAAAAGTATTTTCTTCTCTCTTCGGCACAGGGGGAGGTGGGGGTAAGGGGAGCAGTTTATCCCTTTGTTGGCCAATCGGCAACGACTCGGAGGGTTGAGAGACATCCGGCGATTGGCCAACAGAGGAATGAACCCCTTCACGTACTCCCATCTCCTCCAGTTCCCTCTCCTCTTGAGCTGCTATCACCCTGTCGTAAGTAATAGCAGATCCTGCAAAACATTTGGTTTCACGGTGCCCATGCGACAGGTGACGAGCGTGTGCGTTTTGCGCAATTCTCGAGCTGTTTCGCTTTAATGGTAGTTATTCGATGTAGGCTCCTCAGGGTATAAGTAGGCCCTGAATTCTACCGGGTTCACAAAATTTTGTCTGCGAAATCATTAGCTCTTTTGAAATTGTTTTTAACGTACGGTGGGCATGGATCCTAGTAATAGTTTGCGTTCTCAATTGATGGTTGGTCCAAAATCAGTGCCGTGTACTATAAAATAGACGCACCGAGTTCGCGCCAACCTTCAATGGCGTACACAAAGAATCACTACGATTCAAGTCGACTGCAGGTTGTGTGGTGTGCAGTTGCGAATACTCTAAGAGTTTTGGCCGAGAAATAGCCGAGAAATGCTTGCTTGCCGCGTAATAGCCGCCAATTAATGCTCGCCGGGAAATAGCCGAGAAATAATGCTCGCCGCAAAGTAGCCGCCAAATAATGCTCGCCGCGAAATAGCCGCCAAATAATGCTCGCCGCGAAATAGCCGAGAAATAATGCTCTACATGCGAGGCATTCCGGAGGCATGATTCAGGTGTCAGCACCTCCGTCGGTTCAATTACTCATGTTTGAGGTACTTGGACCTCGTTCAGCCTCTGCAGGCCTCGCCCAAGCGCTGGTGGCCGCAGATGGTGGCTCGTTGAGCCGGCGACGGTTGTGTCTTGGTTAATGTTGTTTATTTCTGAGTATTTCTCGGTTATATCTCAGCTATTTCTCGGCTACTTGTCCGTTCCGTGAAAAGCCGAGAAATAGCCGGGAAGTAGCCCACCAGGAGCCGCTGCGGAGCCTGGTGGGTTATTTCGCGGCCAAAACTCTCAGAGTACAAGGGTGATTCCTCAGTTATCACCAAAAATAGCAGGAGATTCGCCATCGATTTTGCAGGTTTTTTTTCAAAAAAAAACCGGTTTCTTGGAGCCTAAAACTCCTCTCCGGTTAGTATTCGGATTTTATAAGAGACTGTCTTCACCCACACCACAGCGATTGGGAAAACCATATTTTAAAAAAATTTCCTAGGTGTGTGACAGTGAATGAATAATCCAGACTCGAATATTCAGAATGCCCCTAGGGATTCCATAAAAAGCGGTTTCGTTGCTACGCGAGAAGATAAGGGTACCCATCAGGGAATTTGCCATTATAGGTCAGGGTAAGGCATGTCGCTTTGATCGCTTCGTGGGAGTTGCGGCCCCTCTCCCTTCCCTCAGGCTTGGGAATTTCTGCTGCCCCCTCTCTCTTCGGCTGGGAAAATTATGTGGTCCCCAGGTAGGTCGTTTTAGTGATCTTCAGATCAATAAAACCTTAAACAAAACTCTATTTTTTGTGACAAAAATTACTGTCATTTTTATAGTTCAAGTCAATTTTGAATGCGTTTGTACATATAATTGTATTCTACTCATTTTCACAAATTCTTGTGCCGCTGCATACCAACTTTTTTTGAACTGTGAGCTGTGGGAGCTGCGGCCTCCCTCACTTCCCCTTGTCCACGGTTGCGGCCCCCTCTGTCATCATCACGGCGTGAGCCTAGCCCTGCAGGAGATTCCACAAAAGGGCGTTTTTATTGCTTCGTTAAAAGGTAGTGGTGCCCATCAGGAACTTTTTAGGGTGTTTAGAATTTTTTTGTTTGGCTCAAAACTTTCGATTGGGGGTCATGTGGCGCTTTGAACGCGAATATAGGGTTCGTTTGTCGCTTTTTCAAAGGTTACCCTAGGTAACGGTGGACACAATGCTCAGTTCAATTGATAACCCAATGACACCGGACCGTGGGGGACACAATGTATTTCACTTGACGTAACCTACCTTGATATTCTGAATATCCTAAAATGAACCTCAAATTTGAAATAAGCGCTCCAAAACCTTTGTAAAAAGGTGCGAGACATGGTTCTAAAATTTAAGATGTATTTAAATTATCCACCCGTTAGAAACGTCTCCAGAAACGAGGGAGCAGCTCATTAAGTGGATTCATAAACCTTTTTTTTCGTTCAATAGTTTTGGTCAAGTAGAGGGCTTCTAGTTCCGCTAAAAGGTGCCCTGGATTCTTTTCAGACGTCCACCTTTTGACTTAATCAGGAAAATTGATCTTCCAGGATGTCCCGTATCTATAAAATGATTTTGTAGGTTCAAAAGTGGTATAAATGAGAGTTGACTTCGTCCTGATTGCACACCGGAACTGTATCCTTGTCTACATATTTCTCTTTTTTCCTTTGTTCATTCTTCCTCGTTCTCTTTTAGCCAACATACCCATTCGTATTTAGGAAAAATGGATTTATTTGCTTACAAATTTAGGAAAATGGCGGTACTGGAAGAGATAAAACGCGTGAGGTTAGTTGCTGCTATTCTACCTGGAAACACATAGCAATGAGATCGATAACACCATATTTAGAGTGACAGGAAGAGAAGGAGGTCTCGGTCCCGGCGGAGATCACGTTCACGTTCAGGGCGACGAAGGAGTCATAGGTCGCGGTCCCGCAGTCGTCATAGGAGGTCCCGCTCGAGATCGCGACGTCGCTCGGTGAAATTTAATTTTTTTCGAGTTTGGAGTTGAAATTTCTTCAAAAGTGGTTCTTTTTATAGGGAAGAGGTGAGCGCGAGCGTGAGACTGTTCCACCGGAAAACCAGATCAAAGTGAGAGGGCGAGGTCAATTGAGATTCACAGCGTATCTACGAGATAAAACACCGCCCCATTGGAAACGTGAAGAGGTAGGGTTTTGGCTTTTCGAAGATTGTGCTCACTTTGAAGTTGATTTGAAGATACAAGCTCGCAAATGTGGTTGACTTAACAACGCACAATTAGTTCTTCGGCTTGCCTCAAGAAAAAGCATATTAATTTCACCCGCGACTGGCGCGGGCGGTTGTAATCTCAGCGGCAGCTAGCGCTATGGTAAGCCGATCAGCTGCGCTCTCCTCTCGCCCTGAATTGTTTAGCGGGCTGACGTACGCGACCGTCGCGCCAGCCGCGGGTGATATTTTTTTCATCTTGAGGAGGCAGACCACGGACCTAACTATACATAAAAGGACCGTGCCACAGTTCCAGAGCCGTCGAAAACAAGCCAGGGTGATCGCACTTTAGCAATCCTGAGTTTCATGCTTGCTAGACCTACTGATTGAATATACAAGGAAAAGCAGAAGGAGGGAAAGCAACCGCTAATTGAGAGTATTAGTTCAATAGAACAATACACACACGGTTTCCTAAAAGGCAGGATCCGGGCTGAATTTCAATTTTGAGATTTTCCGCTGAATCGATGGGTATGCTACAAGTAGTCCCAAGAAATGTGCGGAAAAAGCGGCCTCAAGTTGTTCCATTTATTTCGGTCAACCGCCGTGTCAGAAAAGTGCGTCCACCGTCCATGTTTTAGCCATCGTCCACGCATTCTTCAAAACTGCAGTGTAAAGATCGGTCATTCCAGCCATGATTATCATGCAGTGAAAACCGTAATCCCTGACTTCGAGACTGTTTTCTCTAGAAGTAAGGACATATAGTCTGTGAAACTTATTGACTGTGTTCAGCTAGGTTAGCCCAATCTACCTAACCCGAATTTTGGTGGTGTCAAAAATTGACCGGAGCTTGCCTCAAACTGTTCGGCCTAGTTCCAGATCCATGGCTAGTATGATGGCTCTATCGGCAGACTAACGTTTTGACGTTGTCGCCCTCCTCAGAGCCTTCTATGTAGAAGTCCGGCGAGCTTTAGGGTGCCAGTAAAGAAGCGGCAGAGTACAGGTATCAGAAAGTTGCAATCGGAATTCGATGGACAAAAATGAAGGACTCATGCGTCTAATTCAGAGGATGGGCAACAGCAAAAAGAGAAAATAAGAAAAATGTAGAGGAATGAAAAGTTTGATAAAGTCCGCAGACTGCCCGCAGACTAACTTTACCGGACATTTCTGCTTAGGCTACTCAATGAGGAAGAGAGACGTCGATGAGAACGAGTAAAGGAAGCTGAGCTATAAGCGGAAATCGTTAGCCAGTATTCTGAAAGGAGGTTTTTATGAGAAAAGAAGCGCGAAGTGAAAAAGCCATGATCCAAAATACCCATCCTGTGGAAACCACAACATACGGCCTATTAACGCCCAATAAAGGCCCTGTCTTATGTTTCCCCCCCCCCCATACATACTCCAAAACGGTATCGATACTATGCCATAGATCGAAGTTTGAAGCTGGTAGTATTGGTCGATGAAAACACAGAGGAAAATGCTATACAAATGTATTTATTTATTTATTTATTCATTCACTGCGTCCGAATGAACGCGATAAAACAGCTATCAAACAATTATTCAGAAAGAGAAGGACATGTTGGGTGTTCCCAAACATAAAAAAAACCAACGAAACAATGCATAACAAAAAACGGATCAAAAATAATGAGAATAAAGCAAAAAACGCGTATAATGCCCCGAATGAGTGCCGATAAATGAAGAAACAAAGGATTGTTTGCAATTGGGATGGACCTGGACGAGTTACTCCGCAGCATATTCGTTCGGTTGAGACAGCAAAGGCAATAGAATTTTACGGTCTATACTAGACCGCTTACATCATTAAAAGCACAAAAACTAACCAAGGGGACTGTATTCGAACAACCGATTTGGACGGGTTTGCACGGAGGGGCGGGAACCTCTGAAGAAAGTGGGCGGATACTGCAGGTTTAGCTGGCTAGATGAGGCTCAGATACGTTTTGTTCGACTCTTTTTATGCTACGATCCAGCTAATGTTTCTATCTCGACCATTTTTGCGTGTATGCTGCGATCAAAGTGCCAGAAGAGACGGAGAACGCTCATTCAAAATGGACCTGTGGACCAGCAAACGCTGGTGGTTAAATTCCCCAACTTGTGACAATTCCTTCTTGATGCAAAAGTCGCATTGACGGGATTGTTCAATGGGGCCCTATTGGCCCGCTTTAGGCACTTTCACTGACGATAGGAGTCGTTTATACTCCGCCGCCGAGCGGCGCGGCCTAGCAGCAGTTCTATAATATTGATCACAATGCAATAGGATTGCATATCGACTTGTCTCTTGGCGGTGGGAGTATAAACGACTCTTTATACCAGGATACGTGCGGATAAATTTGCGTAGGTATCTTAAACATTCTAAGAGCGTGTACAGTGCTAGAAAACGTTTCAGATTTGTAAGTTGTGTGCCTATGTTTCAGGCAAAGCTTGTGTCACTGAAAAGACTGCAGGAACTGAAGGAAGAGCGTGAAAATCGAGAAAGGCGGGAGCAAGAGCAGATTGCCCGCGAAAACTTGGTAAGAAGTGTTTTTCTTTCTGTTTTTAATCTTTCAGCTCTACTCTTAGAGTAGGTAATTGTTAATAATTTTAACTCATTCTCTGAGCTTATCTGCCTGTGAAAAACTAGAACTTAATAGCTTCTTTCGGGACATCAAGTCATATGTGGTTTACAGGAGAGGCAAGAAAGACAGAAGAGAAGAATAGAGGAAGAAGAGGAGTACCTGAAGCGTAGGTTCACGGAACATCCACCTGAGGAGACCATCGATGACGAGACCGATGTGAGCTAATTTCTAGTCAGCGTTGTCGAGCTAAGGTTTAAAATTTGTTGGTGTTGAGGAAGAGAAACACGATGATGATTCGGAAGGAGAAGAGCCAGAAAAGCGACGATTTATTGAAAAACCCATTGAAGAATCTGTAGACGATGGAGTAGAGGTTTGTTTTTGAGCTGCGCACACACTTTTTTTTGAAAATGGCTATTTTAGATTGTTGACACCGAATCTCTCGAGAAGACAGAAGAAAAGGAAGAAGGCAAAGATAAGGAAGCGGACAAGGAGGAGAAAACAAAGGAGGCTGACAAGGCTAACCATCGTGATAGCGATCGTCATCGGTCCAGAAGTTCGAGGGAAAGGCGAAGGAGTGATGAGGATGACAAGCACAAAAGGAAGAGGTCGAGAGAAAGGCGAAAAAGTGAGGAGCGTGATAAGCGCGAATCCAAGAGCTCAAGAGGAAGACGAAGAAGCGAAGAACGTTCGAGCAGGCGCGAGGTATGATCCGATTTTCATGTGTTTGGGTTGAAGCAAAATGTTCTCGGAAACTTTCTGGACGATTTTCAGAGCAAAATGTAAGCATATACGTGTAACTGTTGTAGAACCAGGAACTGGAGTGAAAGGAACCAGGAAATGAGAATGAAAGGGATATTCTGAGTTTGCCTTATTGTTCATTAGGAACAATTCAATGGCACAGGACACCCAGGTTTTATGCTCATCTTGGAGAAAATCGCTAGCTGATGGCCATGGTTTCCCTGCAATTGCTCAAGGCCCTTGCGAACGGAGTTACGGCTCCTTAAAGTTGTTTGTATTATGAGAGCGAAAATTTGGTGGACGAGTTGTCTCAGGCCTGTATTTCCCTTCATTCGTAGTCCCTGCACAAGAGCGAACCAGAATGAGGAGACAGACTGGCAAGGGAGTGAAGAACGACGAAAAGAAATTTCACCCATTCTTCTAGTCGCTATTGAGTTAGAGAATCAGGAAGGGGGTGCGGCCCGTGGTGGCGATTGAAGGGGTTCGGCCCGTGGTGGTTGCTTGAATCTCGCTTATTTGAAGGACTTGAGATCTCGCACTTGGCATGTGTTATACAGGAGGGATCTGCTAACACAATCACACGAAAATCTCAAAATTCATATCTGAGGGTGTCTGACAAGGGAACCACTATAAGTCATAGTAAACATTCCAAATGAAATGCCCTTTTCTAGAACCATTTCGGACGAAAAGTCCGATATGCCCATCGCAGCTGCCTACATAGACCCACTCTGAAAGAAGTTATGAGCGTTTTAAAGCTTCGCGGCAAGGTGAGGGTACCCCCCACGGAATTTTCAGGGTGTTTTTAATTTTTTTCCGGATTTTGCTAAAAACATGTATGTAGGGGTAATCTGGGGTTCCCTTGTCGGAATTTTAAGGTATACTGTAGGTTACGGTAGGTAACATGCCATTTGGGAGGCAAAACCTACTTTAATAATTCGAGAATCGACAAATGGACATCGAATTCGTAATCAGCACCCCAAATAGCCCCCGCATAGAAATTTTGGGTAAAATCTGAGACTTTGATCAAGCTACCGTATACCCACCGTAATCTACCGTAAGCTGTCAAAAATAGATAAACTGACATCAGATTCGCGTAGAGCATTCCAAACAACTCCTAGAAGAACGATTTGAGCCACACCTGTTCCGGAAATCGTCAACAGTTGATTTTGCCGTCATATTTTTCTGCCGGTGGGAAGCTTTGAATAAATTTCGTCGAAAAAATCGGAAAAACGACGAAATAACCTCAGATTCGTGATCAGCACCCCAAATAACTCCACAGGGCAAATTTGAAGTCAAATCTGGAATATTTCTCTAAAGCGCTTCGAGAGCCGTCTAATTGGTATAAATAAACGCCCAAGCGAAAATCCGTACAAGTCCAAAACGCCGTCAGTCTGCGCAAAGTTTGAAAAATGTTCCTTCACCCAAACTTTGCCTAGGGTGGGGTAGTTTTGTGCGCTGAACACGATTACGAGGTCCGTTTCCGGGTTTTCGTAAAAAATAATGCGCTTTTTGGAGGGTACAATATTCACGAAAATCAGAGAAAAAACGCGTATAACTTCTTTCAGAGTGGGTCTAGGCAGCTGCGATGAGCATAGTCGGACTTTTCGTCCGAAAATGGTTCTAGAAAAATATATTTAATTTGGAATGGTTACTATGACTTATAGTGGTTCCCTTGTCAGTAGCGGTTAGAGTGATGGACTAATTCCAACCTCGTTTTTGATTTTCACTCCGTTGTTAGTCTGTCTCCTCATCCAGGTTCGCTGCCGTGCAACGACTTATAATGAAGAAAAAATACAGATCTGAGACAACTCGTCCACTAAATATTCGCCCTCAAAATATGTACAAGCATTTTCAAGGAGCCATAACTCCGTTCGTTGGGGGCCTTGAGCTATATCAGAGATATCATTGCGGTCAGCTTGTGATTCTCTTAAATACGGGCTTAGAATCTGGAAAATAATTTTTGGTGTTTGATATACGAGTCTACCATGATTTCATTTCAGAAAGAAAACAAGCGAAAGAGCCGCGATGATGATAGTTCCTGAGATGTCTCCTCATTCTCGTGTCCGATGAAGATTCCCAAATCGATTGAGTCTTCATTGCATGTGTGTTGTGGTTACTGCAAGCGACCTCGGAATTTTATACAGCTTTGGATTGAGTTATTATTGACCTAGAGTGAAGATCGGTTGATAACATCAGTATTCATGCTATTCTATCTATTGAAATTGTTTTGAATACATTTTGTGGTTTCGTTTGTTGAAATTTCTGTGGTTACGTTGTGGAGCACAAGGTAGACTTTGTTGCTCGACAAGTGCATCCATTGGTTATGGTTGTTGATCATTCACCCCCCCCCCTTTGATCCATTTTTTATGTCCCCATCATACTGTTAGTTTTGCTACCATTTTGCTGCTTTCATGAGTTGTAAGGTAGCTGGAATAAATTTATTTTTACAGAGAAGTGATTCTGGGTTTTTGAAGTTCGATAGCGCCGCGTCATGCGGCGCGACTGACGTATCGCCTTTGAAATCGCGCCGCACAACTCTGAAAGCCGCGCGATGGGCCCACGCGACGACGCGCTACAACAAATTTTGCTCTGAATATTCTTTTTTTTCCGCTACTTTCCTATGCTTCGGGCTTCGACCTCGAGATTCACTCTACAACCTTTTTTTTCGTTCCGGCGAACTTGAAAAAAAAATGAGAAAATGGAAAAAGAGCAAATTTGGAAAAACGATGCCTTGCGAGGGGGGACGGTCGGCATACATTTTTCAACCCAAAAATCGAATGTAACATCGGCATGGATCGTGTAGAGACTTTGCGTTCCCAATTGGAGGTTGGCGCAAACTCGGTGCCCCTATGTTATAGCATATGGCACCGAGTTTGGGCCAACCTTCAAAAGTGAACGCGAAGTATCTTCCGGATCCATGCCGACGTGTTACAGTCGTCATGGTTCGCACTGCCACGCTGCGTTCCTATTTGAAGGTTGGCGCAAACTCGGTGCATGTATGCTATAGCATGGCACAGAGTTTGCGCCAACCTCCATTAGAGAACGCAAAATATCAGGGTGATCCGTGCCGACGCAACGATTCTTTCTAGAAGGGGCACGGAGGCCGCAACATCTTACGTACTTCATCGTCGCGGTCAAGAAGGCGCGCGTATGACCGAACGGCTCATTGATAAGCCCTTGCGGTATATAAGGTGATTCAGTACAATTTGTGCTCGCTCGGCACTTGGGCACCTGTCAGAGTTGGTTGAAAAAAACGCCGAGGCCAGCCCGGTCGATATGTATGAAAAACATGGATGATGGAGGTTGCAAAAAACACCCGGTGTGGCCAGCTGACTCGAACGCTAACTTGAACCATTCTTAACAACAGTCATCAACGCATGTAGAAACAAACAAGAAGCTCGAATCCATAGAGGTAACATTCATCGACAGCTGCACGCTCAAAAACTGAGTAGAACAACAGAAATCGCACAGTATCATGAATTACCGGCAAAACACATATTGAAGACAAGTAATAAAATTGACAAAAATGCTAACATAGACGAAAATGGTGTAGAAATACGGTGCGGTCGGAAATGATAGGGACACCTTTAAAAAACGAGATTTTCAAAAAAAAATGGGAATGGTGATGGATACTGTTCATCAATGAATTCAGCGTGATAAAAAACCTCTGTTCGCAACTTCCTTGAAACCGTGCCTAATTTCATAAGATTTTGCCTTTACATCTAGAAAATTTCACCATTCGGAAATGATAGGGACACCCTGCAAAAAAATATAATTTTTCACTTCGAACAAAATTTCCCGTCACAAGTTCACTACATGAACGCAACACGAGGACACCCAACATCTTTATTCCAATCATGGGCCGTGGTACATCGCTTACTGTTTCCGCACAAGCCCAAATACGTGCCCTCAACGCTGCCGGGCTGAGCCAACGTCGAATTGACTCCCAGCTCGGACGTTCCTCCAACTGCATCAGCCAGTTCCTACGAGATCCAGACTCCTACGGCTTGGCGAAGAGTCCTGGACGCCCAAGAAAGGTCAGAGGCAGGAATGCACGGAGGGTAAGCCGACTCTGCTCAAACAGTAGTCTGTCTCTCAACCAAGTGAGGGCTCAGTTGTCGCTCAATGTGTCGAAGACTGCTGTTTGGAGCGTCGTAAAAGCAGACGAAAACATCGTCCGCCAAGTGATGAAGAAGGCTCCATCACTCTTATAAGCCCACAAAGTAGCTCGACTCCGGTTTGCAAGGAACAACATGGCAACAGACTGGTCAAAGGTACGGGATTCTCTAAAAACCCGATAAAATTTAAAAAGATAAAGGCGACGTGTTCCAGGTAATTTTCTCCGACGAAAAGAAGTTTAACTTTGATGGAGCTGACGGTGCTCGATGCTACTGGAGAGATCTTTGCAAGGATTCTATGGCATTTAGTCGAAGAAATTTCGGAGGCGGTTTGCTGATGTGTTGGGGAGCATTCTGCAGCGAAGGTGTTTTGGAAATCGCCTTCACTTCGTGTCGGATGGATTCGGAGGGGTATCAAGAATCATTGCGTGAGCATCTTCTGCCGTTCTTCACTGGAAACAGGCGTCAACGCTACATTTTCCAGCAAGATAATGCTGCGGTCCATGTCTCCAGATTCACAAAGGCGTGGCTTCAACAAAACCGAGTTCGCGTGATGGAATGGCCCGAGTGTATTCCTGACTGCAACCCGATAGAGAATATCTGGGGCATGATTGTGCGCCAGATTTACGCGAATAACAACCAGTATGGGACCGCAGACGAGCTAAAGGCCGCTGTACTCGAAGCCTTTAGAAATTTGGATAAAAATGTGATATCGAATTTGATCACTTCTATGCCGAATAGAATTTTCGAATTAATTTCCAACTCTGGAGGTGCGATATCATATTAGATTTCATGTATGTGTATGTTTTGTTCATTCCTTGTTTGATAATTTTTGTTTTTATAGTGTCCCTATATTTTCGAACGGCGAATAATGTGACAACTTAAAATAAAATATTACAATATTATGCTACTGTTATAGAAACAAGCGAACAGAGGTTATTTACCTTGCTGAATTCATTTATGAGCATTACTGAACGCCGCACTCAATTTAAACATAAAGACTGTGGTTTTTAGGGGTGCCCCTATCATTTCCGAACGCACTGTAGTTTTAACAAAAAAAAAACGTTGACCACCGAAACAATTTTCCGCGAGTAGCGAATACAAACAAAACAAAAAATGGAACGAAAGCCATCCTGCTACGACAGTGACGTCGCGACGCTTCGGCAACCTCCATCGTCCGACCGCAGTTGTCCAACTTCGACAGCCCCATACGACTTTATTGATCCCACATTGATTTTGGACCTGACCTTTCCCCATTTTAGACTTTCATTGTTCTTCCACTTTTCCGCGGCTCTTCTTTCTCACTCAGTCTTCTTTCATTATTCTTGCTAACAATTTCCGCTAGTGGCTTAGCTTTCTCATTTATTTCTCATCGACAATTCTGTTCCTCACTGAGGAGCCTCGGCAGAATTGTTTGGTAAGGTTCGTATGCGGGCAGAGGCGAAACGGACTTTATCAACTTTTTATTCCTCTACATCCTTCTTCTTTTCTCGTTCAGCCACTGCAACGTCATCAGTATTTGTCGACCTCGATCAACGTCAGCGTCATCAACGTCGGTACCAGACGTCTCTCAACGTCAACATCGCCAACGTCGAAAGTGATAGAATTTGTTCTCGTTCCGCAGGGTCATGAACCTGGTTCATGATGTTTTTGTGTATTAATTTGCTGTTGTAAGATGAACATTTTTCGTGTATACATGCAATAAGACCGTAGGCGAAGGCTAACTATCACGAAAAGACAAAAACAAATATGGTTAGGTAACAAAGGATCAAAACTCAATCACCAATTTTGACGGGGATGATGCCTAGCCGCGAGCTTATCATCATGTCATGCTTGATCTTCCGTGCTCGGGAGTGTCATGAATTCCATTCACAATATTTTTAGTTATCACACTGACGCGGTGTTCACGAGTGTAATAGCGTACCGCCGACTTGGGTGGCATAAAAGCGCCCTGTTCTTAGCGACTAGCGACTGGATCGGCGCAGTACGAGGGATACGAGTATCCCTCCCTAGGTGTTCCATCGCCAAGAGGCGGACCCGTCGCCGACATACGACCAACACGAGATGAATGCAATAGACATAGAACTTGAACAAGTCACACACATATACGACCCTGAAGAACAAGTGATAACTGTAGTTGCTCTGAGAGTATGTATGTATATCATGTATAACGGATAAACCTATAAAAGAAAGATTGCGTTGAATATGTAAACTAGAATAGCAGGAAAGAAAAAACAGAATCTATTCATACAAAAGACTTTAACCATCTGAACTGAAACCATTTACAGACATGAGCAGGACGCTGAGTTCATGGAGCAGCAGAAAGTGCATCGACAGCGGGCAAGACATTGCCTAAGAGTACTTCTAGAATAGCATATCCGCAGGGAGACACGAAAGTGAGCTCTTCCTCTATACAGTAGAGGCGGCAACAGCTTGCAGTACCATCACCACAAGCGATGGAGGAAGTGCCGTACGCGGTGGCTTTCGCTACAGCCTCCATCATCGAATTCGTGCCGCTCGAAAACTTTTTGAGAGAGAAATTGTCTGAGGCACCGTTCCAAACAATTGTTTTCGCTCTACAAATGACATCGGCGAACAGCTCTTTACTTTTCGGTCCCAGCCAAAAAGTTCTGCAGGTATTCCTTCCGCCAAGGTAACAATTCTAGATAGGGCCGTGTTGCAATACTGTTGCGAATCGGTGGTTGTTTACCCCGGGTCCGACGTCATAATGACGCCAGTCCCGTGGGAAACGTCCAGTGGACTAACAACTAGGATTATGCGACCTGAACTAACTACCCTAGCAAATGACATACTGCAATACGCGGATGTTACTACAACATTACCGCATTCTAGAATGGACACCCGATGTCCCCAACTTGGAAATCACTGTACTAATCAATATGCACTCAGACTGTAGTATGACAGCAAAATGTACCCCTCTTGCTTACACAACAGTACACCGCTAATTTAGATAATTTATACTCTATATATATTACGATGAGAGGAAGAAATAGGTGATAAGATAAAACAACAATAGTTCATAGTAAGGACCACATACGACCGGAGGAAACCACTGAATTAGCAGAAGAAGACAAACAGGGAACACGGCCGATTAACCGTTCATCAACCTCGCTCATCACGAGCAGCTGCATTAAAGAGATGAATGGTAATGTTCTAAAGGCCCTAAGGCCCCACAGCGATGCTCTGTACTAGTGACGGAAAAGGAGGTAATCAACAAAAGGAAGAGCAGCCGCACCGGGCCGTGGCAGGAGAGTCGAATCGATATTTTAGGCCACTCGAACCAATCCGGCGTGGGCGGCGCTCGCGTACTGTACTGCCGGCATTCGCTATGGGACCGACCGCGCCCGGGCCCTCGTAGGAGCGAAGCATCGCGCTTTCGCGACACTCCGCCCCGAAAGAATGAGTATAAACGAGGACCCGAATGGGCATAAGGTAGCGGCGGGGAGGAGCCTAACTACCCGTGCAGTCGGTGCTGCCCTGGACCTATTGGGCCTAGTGCCCCTAGATGCAGCTGGGTCGCGAGTGCCAATTGATGCACGGCTACCAGCCTGAAGTTTTGAATAATAGATAGTAGAGAAAAAGGGGGTAATTTAGGTGGCTTTCTCCGTACTGTAATATCTGGTCCGAACACTGACCTACTGCTTCCGATGATCTCCTGAGCTAACATGAGATCAGCCATGTAGATCATATGAGGTTAATATACCGGTGATCAATAGAGATACGCGTAAAGGTGATTAAATGAGCATATGCCTTACGTAAGAGTGTGAGCAACAATACAACAAAAAAAAGGAAAACAAAAAAAAACAAAACAAGAATTAATCATCAACAACACCAATAATAATAACAAGTATTTGCATATGTACAAAACGAGATCACTGCAATATCGAGCAACCATCTACCATCAACCACCAGACGACCATTCACTACACCAGCAACACGCACACTCCCCACCGCCACTGCTAGCACAACCAGGTCTGCAACATAATGCGTCTTTCTGCACTAAACAAGCTCACGGAAACGGCGGAGCGCCCGGCACAGTTCACGGATTACCTTAAACCTACCTGACCGATCGCTAACTTATCTCAGCCCGCTGCAGTCGGACTGACCGTTACTCGATCTTACAAGCGAGTCTAGAGTATGTATTAGGCACAAGAAAGACGCCCGACAAACCCAGTAAAAGCTAGCCCGCAAAAACATGTGCGATCAAACTTACCTGTAGTATCGGCTCCGACGCTGGTCGATGCTGATTGGCGACGGATCTTGACAGGACAACGGCGATGGAACAGCTAGAAGTTGCCTGGGCCTATCTGAAGCAACCGGTTACTAAAGACAGAACCCAACAAGCAACTGACCTGCGATTGTCTTTACAGTGATCTGTATTAGTGTCTGCGCCGGCAGCTGCTAGCACGCTGCGATGTAAAGGCGGCGCAGAAAGGGAAACGAGTATGGGCCTTACAAAAGGAAGGAATTTTAACGCGCGCGGAGTAAGCAAAAGAGTGGCCCTGATCCAAAAACACATGAGAAAACGCGCGGTAGTCATGCAAGTGCCACCTCTTGCTGCCCTTTCGGACTCTTTGGCTGTTATCCCGCCTTCCGCCACCCCGGCGCCGGACTCCGCCAATGCGGAAGTGGACAGATGTCCAGCCTCCGGGGGGACGAAAGAAGAAGGGCCAACCCAAGAAAGGGAGCTAAAGGGGGCACCAAACACTGCATTAGTGCGGAAGTTGCATAAGAAGAGATCCGGTGGACGATCGCGGATCTCCCAGCGGGTGGAGGTCCACAAGAGCCACGTTGGAGTACTCATCTGCAACTGGAATACGTACAGTGTTGGAGTAGCCATGACGCTACTTGCGCAACGACTGGATACATGGATTAAGAGTTTCTTCAAGGTCAGTGGGCAGGTGGCTCGCCGTGCGGACCATGCACTGCTGACCACGAGCCCCGATCGTAGATCGGTGCTGAAGCAACACATGCTCCATCTGGTACGCGTGCAGGATGCGAATGACGTTAGTCACCTGATCCACCGCCCTTGACGAACTCCCGTAAGAGTCGTTGCTGTAAGTGACTGAAATACTTTGGGAATGAAGTAGTTGTTTGAAAGAATTAGTCTCCGTAATCCCCTTAGCAGACTCTGAAACAATCAGCTGGAATAGCTGATCCCGAAGGACCGACATGGACAAGATGCCATCGTTCAGTTCGTTCGAGAACCCCACCAGCCGATTGAGACTGAGTTCCCGTGGGTCACCCGTGATGAGGTAGACCACGGCTAAATGAGATCTACGGAGAAGATTCTTAGAAAAAGAATCAAGTTTCTGAAGTAGATGTACTGCAATAGCAACCGAACTGAGTATAGTTTGCCTGCGAGGCACTCCCACCGAAAATGGGGGTGTCGCGTCGGCCTGGTCTGCAGTAGGCGGAGCAATGTGCAACTGCTGTAAAGAGAATGAAAGAGAAGCATTAAATCCACGACGAATGCGTGGTGTACCTCTACTTCCTCTGGAATGTCCTCTTCTTCCAGATCCTTGTTGCATATGTGGTCCGCGGGTGGGCTCGTCCTTGTTGTCGACCATCGCTTTGGATACGCACATCTTGAATGGCAAATTACTGAAAATAAATTTGCACGAAAACATACGAAAACGTCACGATAGACGACGACGAAACGAGCGTGTATTATAAATGAATGCTGATTTAGATGGAATAAGGTAGTACAGAGACTGTACTGGTGTATTATAGAAGGTGTGTAATAGAAGGAGTCCGTATAGACAGACTACTTCAAATGAACGGACTATGAAGTATAACTGAAATAGGAATATTGTGCAAAATTAGACCAAATGGGATAGAGAATGGTGGTAATGAGTGGCCTGGAGAAGAAATACAAAAGGAATGGATGAAAACGTTCAAAATTAAGGGCAATTACAAGGAGATTGCGTCGGAATGACGCGAAAATGAGAATTTCGCATTTGTGACGTCACCCATCGATGCCACTCACGTGACTATGCGCCATCGTGGCGGGACACAATAGTCAAACTGCACAAACTGCGAAGGTACTGTACTATTTTGAAAGGGGGGTTTTTGATGAAAATTTTGATAGAAGGGAAGAAAATCGATATAGGGAAAAGGAAAGAAGAGAGATTTATTGAAGATGGAGACATTTTATAGGATTTTTGATTGAAACCACTATTTACCACCAGAGAAAGGAATTTTTTACTGTAATACAGGATTTGGTCTAATAAAGCTGTCTTGATGCAAAACACGTAGGATGTTAAAACGTGTATAATCAAGATGTATTAAAAATGGAATAGAGGTCTTGAAATACGACTGGAAACATGGATAAATAACGGTAAATAACAGGTAGAAAAAAAATGGTACTAAACTATAAGAAACTACGGAATTTATGAGAAAGAAGCGAAACTACTATGTTAGCGGAATCTAGAGAGGAAAGAAAACTAAGGAAGAACTACAACTACTGTTAGTGACTACGGGATGGAAAATGACGCTCATCTGCTGTCCATCCTCTTGACCTTGCGAGGAGGTTGGACTCGTGATGGCTCCGGAGGCGACGACCTCTTCCTCAGTGACTGCTCGTCGACAGCAGTAACTTCCATCGGGACCAATTGATTGATAGAGCGATCTAAAATTTTATTACGACCTGTTCTTACCTTTACTGACCGGAGTCTTCCGTCGTTGGAGTTGTTGAGCTCCAGAATAAGACCTAATGGCCAGTTAGCTCTGGCTGTGTTATCCTGTTTAATGAGAACAACTTCTCCGGCGGATGGCCAGGCTCGAGCCCCGTGCCTTTTAGAGGAATCGAAGCGATTTCTCTCTGCAAGGGCCTGGAGATAGTCCTTGCGCCAAGTCTCCCAGAAGAATTCTAGGGACTCTTTGAGAAGCCTGTAATAATCCATGAGACTTTCATGGGAATCTGCTATATTGCTGAGTGGATCAGCACTGGATAATGAATTAGGGTCATTTATATGACCGAGACGGAACTGAGGATTAATGAGGTCAATAGGACGCAACACTAAGGCCTCATCCGCAGTTGTAGTAACTACTGGGGTAATTGGACGTGTATTAAGGGTAGCCTCAATCTCAAATAGGAGAGTCTCGAGATTCCACAAGTCGAATGTCTGTCGGCACACAGTCTTTTTCAAGGCTGATTTAACCGAACCGACCAAACGCTCGTAAAATCCGCCTTTCCATGGGGAAAGAGGCGTGATAAACTCCCACTTGAGGTGAGCTTGTGTAGTAAAATTCTGAATTAGAGAGTCTTCTTTTAATGCGGTCAGCTCATTGGTCAGGATTTCCTTCCCTAGCTTGAAAGTGGGCGCATTGTCGCTCAGGACTTGGTCCGGAGCTCCTCTGCGTGCCATAAACCTTCGGAACGCGAGAAGAAATTGAGCGGCCGTGTTGTCCACGACCATCTCAAGGTGTAAGGCGCGGGTCGCCATGCATGTGAAAATGCAAACCCACACCTTACGGTCCTGACCTTGCTCTGAACGCACTGAAAGAGGTCCAAAGTAGTCCAAACCGACGTTTTGGAATGGGCGACTTCGGGTGACTCGCTCCTGTGGTAATTCTGGGCTATCTGGGTATGAGTAGAAACGTCCTTGATGACGTTTGCATGTAGTACATTTAGATAAGACTGAAGTAACTACCTGCCGTGCTTTTGGGATCAGGTAGTATCTACGAAGGGCGGAAAGAACGTGGGAAGTTCCGGCGTGGAACAGCTTATGATGGTAGTGAGAAATTACCATCTTCAGAAGTGGGTGTCCTGGCAGCAAAATTATGGGATTTTTTGCTGAGGATGCCAAATCCGAATGAGCCATTCGCATAACACCGTGAAGAATTCCATATTCGTCCCGAACCTTTCGTAGATTCTGATATCTGTGATCTTGTATTATCTGAGCTCCTTCTCGCTGTTGTTCGCGATATAAAAGGAGCTCACCCGACTTTAGGTCGATTGTAGTAATATTTGCTGAAATACTAACCCCATCTAAAATGAGGTGAGGGTTCGTCTGACGGTCTGCGTGTCTCTCTTGTGCCATGGAATGTAATTTCCTGACGTATTTGAGCACGTAAGCCGTCACGCGAACCAGCTTGGAGAATGTATTAGTACTGTTAAAGGGTATAAAGGAAGTATAGGGTTCTGTTATAGCTGTAGTGATGGATTTGAATTCCACCTGTAGCTCCTTGGTGGAGGGTGGATCCGAAGTAAAATCCATCTCTGCGTTAGGCCATCGAGATGGCGGAGTAATAATATATTTTGGACCATGCCACCAAATATGGTCCACGATTTCCGAGGCTGTTAGGCCTCTGGTGGCGCAATCTGCTGGATTGCTATTTGTATTAACGTAATAGAACCGAGCTGAAATCTTCGCTTCCTTAAGTTCGCGAAGTCCTTCCTGGATGAACTTCACTCGATTATGGACGAAGGTTTTCAGAGGTTTTTTGGAATATATCCAATACAGAGCAATCTGTGAATCGGATAACAACTGAACTGAATTAATGGGGACTGTCAATTGCTTTCGAAGGAAACGTACCATTCTGACGGCTAAACCTGCTGCCATCAACTCAAGACGAGGCATAGTAACCTTTTCTTGAGGTGCCAACTTGCTTTTGGAAAAGATCAACGTGCTGAATGGGGAGTCCGCTAGATGGTATGCATACTAGGTACGCAACCGCCGCGTACGCCCGTTCAGAGGCATCTGAGAATACGACCAGGTCGTATTTGCACTCAGTGGTTGAGCCGACAAAACGCGGCACTTTTCCAACGAAATCATTGATATCCTGGACGATTTGTTGCCACCGTGTTGTCGCAACTTCATCCAGGGGCGCGTCCCACGATAGACCTTGGCGCCATAAGTCCTGTATAAAAATTTTCGCCTTGACGAAAAGTGGATTAAGTAGACCCAAAGGGTCGAAGGTAGACGCGAAAACCTTTAAGGCTGCTCGCTTTGTTGCTACCTTCTGTACTGAACTTTTTGTAGGCACGTGTAACGTGTCTTTTGAATTATCCCACTGGAGACCCAGTAGTTTAACTGGAAGATGTGTCCTTTTCATGCGGTCTTCGGGCGGTATCGCAGCCATTACTCCGTTGCTATTGGATACGAACTCCCTTAGGTTCATACCCATAGCGTCGAAGATTTCCTTGCACTGCCTTTGCTTCGTTGTTCCCTCGGCGACATGGTTGGCGCCGATGAGAACATTGTCCACATAGGTGTTGGCAAGGATCTCGTCGCGGAGCTGGTTGTTACGATCGCGTTCGAGAGCGTACTTAATGGACATACTGAGTAAAAAAGGTGAGGCATTAACCCCAAATGGAATACGTGTAAAACGAAGAACGCGAAGGTTGTCTCTGGAAGGCCCCTTATTTGGGTCCTTGAGCCAGAGAAACCTCGTGACGTCGCGCTGGTCCTCTTGAAGACGGACCTGGTGGAACGCCTTTTCCACGTCTGCTGTGATAAGGACTGGAGTAAGCCGCGCACGCAACAATGTGCCACAAAGATCGGGCAGCATTGTTGGGCCCTGATGCAAGCAATCGTTAAGACTAGGAGCGTCCTTACGATGGCTTGATGCATCAAAAACAATGCGCAACTTTGTAGTATTGCTATCTTCTTTGAAGACAGCCTGATGAGGAATGTAATATATTTTTCGTCCAGGGGGGTGGAGTTCCGATACGTCCTCTATGATTCCTGACCGCAACTGCTGCTCAAATGTGCTGCAATAATCCTCCCAATGTTTGGGATTAGAGCGGAGCTTAGTATATTGCTGCTCCAACCTGCGTAGTGCGAGAGCCTTGTTGTCAGGAAGGTGAGGATGATCGGACCTCCATGGGAACTGGACGTGTATGAAGCCGTTTTGGCGTTGTACTGTGTTATAAAAATTCTGAATTACTTCCGTATCAGTCGTATCGGATTGGTCTGTAGCACCAACCGACTCTAGCCGAAACTCACGGATCATGAGATCCGTATCGTCTTCAGACTTGGTACCTCCTGCGGGCTGCGTAGACACCGCCGTGGAGTGTACACGGGAAGGTGGTGGCTCACGAAGACCCGATACGACAGGGCCAAGTCGTGTATTAGACTTGACGAGGCCCGACGGAAGCTGATGGCTTGTATTAAATCCTACCACCTCCCAATAATAATCCATCCCTATGAGAACGTCAACTGGGGCGTCCTTATGATGAGTGGAATTAGAGGGTGGGTGGGTGGGATCTGTAACTGAAGTTGACGGCACGGATGTGATTACCTTGCGAGTTCATAACTGGAGATGCATAGGTGTGCCGTACGACTGATTACGGAGTGTAACCGTTGTCTCGTAAGAGTTTTCGGTGTGCCTGTGCCCACCGAATGTAATAGCTGTTACTGGCTTAGGATTCGTTTGGCGTAAGCCTAGCGAATCTGCAATATCTTTACGAATGTAGCTGTGCTGAGAACCGCTATCCAAGAAAATATTTAGTAGTTGATCAGCACCTGTATTGTAATTATGAGTGAGAGCGCGGACGATCATTAATCGAGGATATTCACCCGAGGACGAAGACTTGCAAACCGCGGTCTTGACCGTCGGTTCGTCGTGAGTGATCGTCCGAACAGTGTTCGAATACGATACTGTCTCTTCGGCTTCATATTCAACGATATCGAGGTCGTCCGGGCCGTCATCCTCATACTCTGAAACAATGGCTGCATTACGACTGGTATGTGAGCGTTCAGGATTATGCCTGAATGCGGTTTGAGGATACGGAGATGGGCTCCGTCCTCTGGAATACTGCCTAGAACGATTAGGCACCTGATTATGCTGTGATCTACCCGAGTTCGAGTGTCTGCCCGCTGAATTGTGTCGTGGGCCTGTGCCCGACGACTTTCGCTGGGCAGACGCTCTACTCGAGGAGCGTCCTCGTGATGGAGTGCGTGACCTATCCTGCCGATGTGGCATCTCTGTTAGGTAACAGAGGGCTGCATGATGATTGCGGCCACAAATGTGACAGGTTGGTGCACTGCAAGTGTGACTGAGATGACCTGGATTCAAACATCTCCAACAACGATTGAGCTCTAAAATCCGGTCTCTCCTGTCCCGCACCTCAGAATACTCCTTGCATTTGCGTGCGTTGTGGCCTGTTCGGAAACAGAACGGACAGCGACGCTCCTTGGAATATTGTGCGCTGCGGGTGGGTGATCGGAAATTTGAATTACGTGAAGATGTATTATGTGCGCCGCGCGCAGGTGAGCGTGAGCGCGGTTTAGTCTGTGATACTGAAGTATGGGAGAAAAGGGACGATTGTGGGTCGGTGTCTTCCATCACTTCGAACTGGTCAATGACTTGATCCAGTGCTCGAAGCAATTCTTCCACCGTCCAACCGTCGTTCCTTCTGCAAAGTTCTCCAACCTTTTCCCTCGTGCGTGGAGGGAACTTGGCTCGAACGTTACGCATAGTACCGGTTGAACCGGGATGCTCTCCTCGCTGTCTTAACTGCATCCAAATAGCCTTGATTTTAGCCAGCGTAGTACGCTGGGAACTGGGACTATCTGAAGAATTGGGGAGGAGCGTTAGCTCGTCCCACAACCTGTTGCGGACTATGTCCGGTCTGTTATATGTATTATGCAACAAACTGATAGCTACCATATAGTTCTCGTCCGAGAGTTCGATAGCGGAGACAAGATCCTTGGCGTTTCCCTTGAGCTTGCTTTTCAAGTGGAGGAACTTGATAGCATTTGGCACGTTGATGTTATTGTGCACCGCGCAAGAGAATAATTCCCAAAATTGGGAGAAGGTAGTCATGTCTCCGTCGAACTCTGGGATGTGCAACTCTGGCAGCTTCGCGAATTGTTGCGGGGCTGGACTACAATACTGGTAAGGAACTGTGTTGTAAGAATTATAATTGACTGGTGCTGCATTATAATTGCAGCCCTGCATGCCACCGCCCGGCATGGGGTACGTCTGGGCCGGGCGACCGGGGGGGTCGCCCGACGCCGTTGTACTCCACGCAGCCCCGAGCGGCTCACCCGCAGGTACGCCGCCTCCGGACTGCTGCTGCACGGTGGAATGCACAACCGAATCGTCAACAGCACCAGAAGAATTAACACGCGGACCAGACTTTAACGTATTGATTGAATTACAAGCTGAATTATCAGGAGGGAACGACAAGTTGCGCGAACGCTGCCTCCATTCCCCCGATGAGGTCGTCGGCCTGGCGGATGAGGTCGTCCGCCCCAATGGTTACCCAATGGTGCTCGACCTCACCCTCCACGACGGCTTCCCCATCCCGACGCATCTCACAAACATTGTTCTGAGCGAGCGTCAGCCTGTCCCTGAGGGTTGCAATAGCCTTGGTAAAATCCATAATGGAACCAAGGAGCGCTTTTTTGCGCTCTGAAATAAAAATGATTCGATCACCTACCTGACGGTCCGGGTCCAGCCGCTCTAGCATCGTGCGATCGAACGTACCCAATTTGTCCTTGAGTGCGTTGGCCGCCTTCGTCATCATTCCTTTATATTGACCCATTTCCGACATTGTAGCAACAGCAGGATAACTGTCAGTAGAATACCAATTCCCAATTCGATCTCTGAAATGAAGGCTGACCCGCGATGGGTCTTAAGACGTGGTATTCGACAGGTCATACGAGGTATACAGGGATAAATATGTGATGAAATATATACTACGATACGCCAAATGACGCAGAATCCGAAATTACGATTTTGGACAGAAATGAGAATTTACGATTTTGGAGAGAAAATACGAAAATACGATTTTGATGATGAATTACATATAATGGAGAAATTACGAGATAGGATCTGGCAGAAAACTATTGTATTGATGTGAAGGAAGGAATAGTAGCACGTGCATGCAAGAAGGGTGGAATAAATGAGAGAAATTTATTGATTTGAGAGAGTCCGAGTGCGATATCGATCCGACATGAATCCCTACAACCAGACACCGAGTGCTGCAGTAAATATGCGATGACGTAATACTGTATGAGAGTGCAACAACCCGTGATATTACCAAGACTGCATAACTGCATTAAGTACAAGTGGCGCACCAGATGAGTCAGGATTGGCAGGAAGGGAGTGGGTCCCCGTACAGACCACTGGCGATCCAAGATCGAATACCGTCCAAAAACCGGGCTCGGCATCGCTTTTCACTACTCACCAACCGCCACCATCCCCCTCCGGTACGTCCCCCTGGGCCTATTCCGGGTGCGCGTCCGTCTGCCTAGGGTGGATACGCTTCCGGCGGCTGCTAGCCACAATCACAGCCACTTTCCACGTATCCCAGGCGAACCGCCCCAGGGGTATGTAAGTTGTCTGTAGTAATTAACAGGTTGCACACTCTAATTTGCTGTAATAACCCTAGATGTTAAAACCCGCCCAAAATGGGAAGACTGAGGGTTACTAATGGGTAATTTAGCATGGAAATTTTAGCCGTATGCACCATGTTGCGAATCGGTGGTTGTTTACCCCGGGTCCGACGTCATAATGACGCCAGTCCCGTGGGAAACGTCCAGTGGACTAACAACTAGGATTATGCGACCTGAACTAACTACCCCAGCAAATGACATACTGCAATACGCGGATGTTACTACAACATTACCGCATTCTAGAATGGACACCCGATGTCCCCAACTTGGGAATCACTGTACTAATCAATATGCACTCAGACTGTAGTATGACAGCAAAATGTACCCCTCTTGCTTACACAACAGTACACCGCTAATTTAGATAATTTATACTCTATATATATTACGATGAGAGGAAGAAATAGGTGATAAGATAAAACAACAATAGTTCATAGTAAGGACCACATACGACCGGAGGAAACCACTGAATTAGCAGAAGAAGACAAACAGGGAACACGGCCGATTAACCGTTCATCAACCTCGCTCATCACGAGCAGCTGCATTAAAGAGATGAATGGTAATGTTCTAAAGGCCCTAAGGCCCCACAGCGATGCTCTGTACTAGTGACGGAAAAGGAGGTAATCAACAAAAGGAAGAGCAGCCGCACCGGGCCGTGGCAGGAGAGTCGAATCGATATTTTAGGCCACTCGAACCAATCCGGCGTGGGCGGCGCTCGCGTACTGTACTGCCGGCATTCGCTATGGGACCGACCGCGCCCGGGCCCTCGTAGGAGCGAAGCATCGCGCTTTCGCGACAAATACTGTCTGAAGGGGAATTAATGAATGAACCACCAAACCCCAACTTGAAAGTGATGAAGTCCAGTTAGCATAGTTCCGTGCTTTGCTGTCGTGGAGATAAGCGGCCTTGTTGTCGTCTTCGTGCCCCTCGTCATTCTGGAACAGCCAAGCTTCTTCGGAGGGTAACACTGAGCAAATGAGAAGCACTCACACCATTCCGATGTATATAAGCTCTGATACATCCCTAGTGACCTGTTGATTTCGATTATCACCAGCAGCGGAGCGGTGGGCCTCGGTGAAATATGACTAGTGATAAGGAGGTTTCGACGAAAAAGCCACCGCTCCGCGCTGTGATAACCGAAAACATGAGTTCACTTGGAATCAAACAGAGTCTATAGAGCATAATATTTTGGACAGGGTTGAGTTGTTTACTAACAGAAGATTGCCTTCCAGGGCTTAGCGGTCGTACTGTGCTCAATCATGTATCGATGGTCAATCTTGCTTCGAGACGCAATTGCGGACCGGAATTTGGCCCAGAGAAGCACAGTATGCACGGGAATTCCCATGAGAGCGAGATTTATATATTTTTACCAACCTTTGACAATGAGCTTCCACGGCTGTCGTCGACGGTTAATTTGGATTTTGTTCTTTTTTATCGATTTTTGAAAACAAAAAAAGAACAATGAAGAATAGGTGACGAAATAAGTATTTCCCAAAAAGGTGAAAGAAATATCAAATACATAGCAACAAGTTTTGTGGCTCATACTCTTTAGGGCAGGAAATGTCGATGTAACAAACGCACGAAAAGCGGAAAAAGCTTGAAATCACGTCTTTTCGAGAAATTCTGGGAACACTGTTACCAACTCAGACAGTAACACCGATGGAATCGCTGGCAGCGATGCTCGTAGGTAGAGGTTTGACAATACCTCATAATATTCAAGTCTGGCCTAAAGGCAGTGTTCACGATAATTTTCAATTTTGGGATTATTAGCTAAATTGATTAAAGGCAGGGTCCGGGTAGATTTTCGATTTTGAGATTTCCCGCTAAATCGGTGCTCTTGCTACAGGTACTCCCAAGGAACATGCGAAAACTGCGTAAAAACCGGTCTTCTTCAAATTATTCCAGCCACTTCCGTTAACCGATGATCCTGAAAAGTCAGAAAAGTGTGGCCATCGTCCATATTTTAGCGTTTGTCCACGCATTATTCAAAAGTGCTGTGTAATTATCGGTCATTCCAGCCATGATTATCATGCTGTGAATACCATAATCCCTGACTTTGAGGCTGATTTCGCCCGCACTAAGGACTCAGAGTTCGTGAAACGTTCAGACGATGTTCAGATAGGCCAGCCCAATCTATTTAAAGGCAGCAGACACGCTCGAAAAAATTTTTGAGATAAACATGTTTCTGGAGTCGCTTGGCTCCTAGCAGACAGCTCACGCCGTTGGAGGCGTCAAAAACGAGTCAAAACTAGTAAATTTCAGTAATGCAAATCAAAAAAAAATTCTGCAACCCCTCCCCTTAGCTTCTGCAACCCCGCCCCAAAATACAAACTTGTCCAGATTGATAGTACTCATACGGTCACTTTGGCTGGTTTTTGATGCTTCCAACGAGTTGAACGTTCCAGTACAGTCTGTAAGAGTATATCGGCTTCTCTATCTCAACCGTTTTGTTCCTAATATTCAGTCAAAAATAGTAGGGTTAGGAAACCCTTAAAATGCAAGTCAGACACCAAGTTTAATAACAAATTTATAACCTAAGAAACAATATACTATACATACATATAAAAACAACAATATAATACACGCAGGGTCCCAAGGAGTGGAACGTCTCAGATAAATCCCCTAGCAAACCCCAGGTTCCTCGGACGAGGACGGTGTAGTCTTGCAAACCCTCGAAAAATGATAACACCTCAGGCGTGAGGTGTGGACGGTGCAGCGGCGACGGCGAGTGGCGAAGACGAGCAAGAGTCGAATAATGAATCTCCTCCTTTCCTTTCCAGGCCAGTCCCCCTTGAAGGTACGGTTTCTCGCACCTTCTATTAAAGGGATTGTTCCGTGGAGCGCGTTTACTACACTTTGCTACACAATTTCAAACGTTTGTTCTGTTTTCCAACGTTTTAGTCTACTCGTTTACTGCTTTTCCTTACAATTCGCTGTTTCAACCGCGCACCGTAAAACTCGTCCACTTTCACCTGATAACAAAATAACCGTTATTCCTCTATTTGCACACAGTTTTCGTTAGTTTTTTCGTCAGTTCCCACTACAACCAGCTCCAAACCTTTGATTTATGTCATAAAATCGATACCATTTTTGAGCGTGTCTGCTGCCTTTAACCCAAATTTCAGTAGTGTCAAAATTTGACCGGATCTTGCCTTTAAGTGGCCCCGGGGAAGAACTAAAATGACGTAGAAATTGGGAAAAACGCACCAGACGTACACGAAATTCCTAAAGGCACAGTCCAAGCTCAGGGACGAAATCTGAGATTTTCACATAATTGTGAAGTAGACCCACACTTTATAGCCCCTGCCAAATGCGAGCTCTCGATTCCTCCGAATAAGCGAGATATAGGGGGAAGCCACCCTGGGGCGCCCACACCCGGAAGCCACTTTGGCACGCCCCTTTTTCGATCTTTCGAGCTCAATACTGGCCAAATGAGCGTTGTATTCCGGTGAATAACCCCGTTCTTCCCTTCGTTCTCGGGTTCTCTCTTTATTCTGGTCGGTTCGCATATATCGGTGGCAAATGACGGAAGTTACGAGTCTCGGGCAACTCGTCCACCATGCTTCCCTAGCTTAATTTTTTAGGGACCATACCTCCGTTCCTAGAAGGTCTTGTACGATTCCAAAACATCATTGGAATCAGCATGGGACCGTCCTCAAGATAGGCGGAAAAGCAGAAAAAAGATTCTGAGGTTGGACTGTGCCTTAAAGTATCAGCTCGCCTCTTAAAGGCAGTGTTCACGATAAAAGTCGTTTTTCTGTTTTTCCGCCTATCTTGAAAACGGTCCCATGCTGATTTCAATGATGTCCCTGGAATCGTACAAGACCCCCTGGAAACGGAGCTATGACCCCTCAAAATTCAGCTAGGGAAGCATTGTGGACGAGTTGTCCGAGGCTTGTAACTCTCGTTTTTTGCAGCCGATGTGTGCGAACTGACCCGAGTAAATAGAGACGTTGAGAATGTAGTGAAGAACGGGGCTTTTGATCGGAAACCATCTCTCATCTAACCACGAATTCAGGGAAACTGTTATAGGACGTGGGCGGAGTGGCCCAATGGGCTGGCTGGTCCATGAGATTTTCACCCACTTACCGGTCGTTTTTCGTCGCACTTCCGCTCCTAATCTTCTTAGAGGGACCTACATCTTACGTTTTAGCCAAAAAAAAACGTGCAACTTTTACTCCGTGTACACTGCCTTAAAAGGCAGCAGACACGCTCAAAAAAGTTGTTGAGATAACTACATTAGTTAGATCTTGAGGGCCCTCGAAGAGCTTTCACGAAGTTGGAAGAGTTGAGAACGAGTTAAAATGACCGTATTTGAGCCGTATTGAGTCACAAAATCATCCTTTCTCCGCCCACCGATACGAGCTCCGCCCTTCAATACAAATGTTCAAGGTTCGATTACGGTCATTTCGGCTCATTTTTTACGCTTCTAAGGTCGCAAGAGTTCCAGAAAGGGCCGTAAGAGTACATTAGCGTCGTTATCCCAACGAATTTGTCGCTAGCTCCGCTATTTCAGCCAATGCGGTAAAACTCGTCCACATCTGGGCCAATATAGAACGAACCGTTATATCTTCATTTCAGTCGATTTCCTTCCGGTTTTTTCGTTATTTCTGAATATTAGCAGCTTCAGACCTTCAATTCATTCCATAAAATTGATATCATTTTTGAGCGTGTATGCTGCCTTTAAGTATCACTGGAACTGTTTGTTGTGACAATAAAATCTTTTGAAAACCCGTCCATTGCAATTCTCTACTCTCTGTTGCTCCGTTGTTTCCTTAGGGCCCTAACTAACTCTGCTTTGCATGAAATATTCTTCTATTTTCGATTGACCCAATTTTCCACCGGTGACAACCACTATGAACATTTATTTATCATTACGTCCAAAGGACGCGCATCATAAAACACAGGTCTAAACAGAAATTCGAACTGGGCAAACATCAAGTAGAGAAAGCCCTCTGCCACTGGGTTAGTGCGGTGCTAATGCTCGAGGAAAGAAGGATACATTGGTACCAGGGCTGTGCGTTAATAACGTTAACGTGTTAACGCATTAACGGGTTAACGCGGTTTTTTTTTCCAAAAATTAACGATTAACGGTTAACGAAAAAGTCCCGAAATCACGTTAATTTTTATTTCGTTAATGTTCCATCCATCTATGCTTTTTTGGATGTCAGGATTCCTATTTTTGAAGAGTATTCGTTTATTGTTCTGGCTGATAGTATTAATAAGCCATGAAGATGATTTCCAAGTTTGGAGTGTACTGACTGCGGTGTTTGGTATGGAACGTGTTTCATGTTTTTTTTTTGGGACGTCTGGTTATTTATCGATTTTCGTGGTGGTCAGGTAATGTTTTCAAAATTGTTAACGAAATGCAAAATTAACGTGTTAACGCATTAACGGATTAAGGCGTTTTTTTTCAAAAATTAACGATTAACGGTTAACTAAAAAATTTTTTTTCATTAACGCACACCCCTGATTGGTACTGATTTCCGCCTCGGGAACCGCGTTACTCTTACAAAGCTGAGACTCTCGAGTGTGCAAATGTACAGATGTCCGCATCAGCCGGCATCCAACCGGACAACTAGTCCATGTTATAGAATAATGTCACTCAAATGCGACTTTGTAGTGCATTTCTCGCCGTTTCTTCGTAATTTTGGTAACACTTGGAGGCCAACGCATTGTTTTATGCGAAAAACTCGGGTAGCAAAATCATCGTGAACACTGCCTTAAACGCTGATAGCCATTACGATGTAAATCAGAAGACTGTTTTCAACCTGCGGAAGCTTTTTATGATTTGAACGTTTCTAAATTTCAGAGAAAATTGGCTAGAATTTTTTTTCAATGTGAGCAGCAGATCTGCCGGTCACACCTAAACACCGTTTTCAATAATTATATTTCTGAAAGTTTAGGTTCCTGGCAAAAGTAAAGATTTGGCATGGCCATTTTTTCGAAAAGATAGATTACTCAGTTAAAAGGGGAAGGTAAAGAAAAGTGAAAAAAGTTTTAAATTATTCCTGAGAACGATTTGGCGTTGAATAATTAGATTTTTGAGAAATGTAGTGAAATAGTTGAAAGTGTGATTTGGCAGTCGAGTTTGAACCAACTATTGATAAAAGTTGTGCAAAACGAGAGATCGCATTGTGTGAGCTTATCCGTAGAACATATCAAAGCAAAATCACGCGTCAAAAGATGACGTCGCTGAGCTCGTGCTTTGCTCAACTGATGCACAAGGCGCAATCCATGCATCATGTCACTTCCCGATATGAAAATGTCAGTTTAGAGTGCATCAAAAGAAGCTGTGTATGTGTGTGCGCGCATGGGCCAAAATCCCAGCAGACCCATCATTTTGGAAAATAAATGGATATGGGGTCGATTCAAGGACCTCACAGAGCGCGCACCAACGCAAAGTTGCCGTCTTAGGGCATGCCAGGACAGTTGGTGGGGAATTTTGGGGCTAAGAATAAGAAGTGTGCGAAATTCTAATATAATTATTTTGCATAAGTTACATTCTTTTCCACGAATCTCACCTCCTGCTTACTATTTTTTGCGACTCTTGTGCTTTAGCCTATATAAGAATAAAATAAACGTAGCTGAATCACAACTACACAAGCGATCACCCGCATCGCTCGCCCGGCTGCAACCTAAAATATGTCCAGATGGAATTGCCCGCCCACGCGGTCGGGGTGCGTGTCGAGCGGTCGTCGCGAAAGTCTTGTTCGGACGAATCTTCTCACGGTTGCCAACAGCTGACTGGATTACTTTCACTATCCGTCTAATATTCCTGCTAATCGATTAATTAGTCCGAAAAATGCCTTCTTGTTTGCTTCTCGGAGCGGGAGTGGAGATGACGATACAGTGCGTTCGGAGATGATAGGGACACCTCTCAAGAATGAGATTTCCAAAAAATTTCTGGGAGTGGTGATGAATACTGTTCATCAATGAATTCAGCGTGATAAAAAACCTCTGTTCGCAACTTCCTTAAAACCGTGCCTAATTTCATAAGATTTTTCCTTTACATTTAGGAAATTTCACCGTTCGGAAATGATAGGGACACCTTGCAAAAAATGGAATTTTTCACTTCGAACAAAATTTCCCGTTACAAGTTCACTACATGAACGCAACACGAGGACACCCAACATCTTTATTCCAATCATGGGCCGTGGTACATCGCTTACTGTTTCCGAACAAGCCCAAATACGTGCCCTCAACGCTGCCGGCTGAGCCAACGTCTAATTGCCTCCCAGCTCGGACGTTCCTTCAACTGCATCAGCCAATTCCTACGAGATCCAGACTCCTACGGCTTGGCGAAGAGTCCTGGACGCCCAAGAAAGGTCAGCGGCAGGGATGCACGGAGGATAAGCCGACTCTGCTCAAACAGTAGTCTGTCTCTCAACCAAGTGAGGGCTCAGTTGTCGCTCAATGTGTCGAAGACTAATGTTTGGAGCGTCGTAAACGCAGACGAAAACATCGCACGCCAAGTGATGAAGAAGGCTCCATCACTCTCAGAAGCCCACAAAGTAGCTCGACTCCGGTTTGCAAGGAACAACATGGCAACAGACTGGTCAAAGGTTTGGGATTCTCTAAAATTTAAAAAGATAAAGGCGACATGTTCCAGGTAATTTTCTCTGACGGAAAGAAGTTTAACCTTGATGGACCTGATGGTGCTCGACGCTACTGGAGAGATCTTCGCAAGGATCCGATGGTATTTAGTCGAAGAAATTTCGGAGGCGGTTCGCTGATGTGTTGGGGAGCATTCTGCAGCGAAGGCGTTTTGGAAATCGCCTTCACTTCGTGTCGGATGGATTCGAAGGAGGATCAAGAAACATTGCGTGCGCATCTTCTGCCGTTCTTCACTGGAAACAGGCGTCAACGCTACATTTTCCAGCAAGATAACGCTGCGGTCCATGTCTCCAGATCCACAAAGGCGTGGCTTCAACAAAACCGAGTTCGCGTGATGGAATGGCCCGCGTGCAGTCCTGACTGCAACCCGATAGAGAATATCTGGGGCATAATTGTGCGCCAGATTTACGGGAATAGCAAGCAGTATGGGACCGTATACGAGCTAAAGGCCGCTGTACTCGAAGCCTGGAGAAATTTGGATGAAAATGTGATATCCAATTTGATCACTTCTATGCCGAATAGAATTTTTGAATTGATTTCCAACTCTGGAGGTGCGATATCATATTATATTTCATGTTTGTGTATATTTGTTCATTCCTTGTTTGGTAATTTTTGTTTTTTAATAGTGTCCCTATTATTTCCGAATGACGGATAGTGTGACAATTTAAAATAAAATATTACATCATTATGCTATTGTTATAGAAACTAGTGAACATAGGTTATTTACCTTGCTGAATTCATTTATGAGCATTACCGAACGCCGCACGCATTTTAAACATAAAGACCGTGGTTTTCAAGGGTGTCCCTATCATTTCCGAACGCACTGTATTGATTCCGACGCCGACCCTACGTCTGACACAATAACAACAAGAACAAAACGCAAAAAGTGATAAAAGGCAACGGCTAAAATGAAACAAAAACTTTTTTGAGGGTCCTCGGTTACGCGCCCCAAGGACGACGCGCGCGCAGCGTTTTTCCGTCGCCCGCGTCACTTGCGCCAGCCGAGCAGCTCCTTAGCCACACTCGCGATGTGGATTCGATCCACATGCCATCAGAGCAGCGTCGCGGCTTTCCAAAATAAGGAAATAGGCGATATGCTACATTCCTCCGCTACTCGCAGTTTTCGGTATCACTATCATAGAAGTGGTGCTGTTTCGAGAATGATTCCTTCTTTTCCATAGAACTACTCTTTGGAGAACAACCGCTTCGCATCTATGATTATGAGAATACGACTGCCAGGAGCAGGGGAATGGAGTGTATGAGCGGTTTGCAGCACAATGCTCTATTTTCGTTCCACTTCATCAACACAAAATACACACGAATTCGAAAATTTTTATACAAATTTTCGTATGAAACCTGGTAGAAAATTTTTTTAATACAATATGTGCTATGGAGGTTTTCTACCATTTCGGTGCCTCTTCTGTTTTGTCTGTGGTCTGCGTGGCCCACAGCGGGCCGGGTGTTACCCCAGCCAGGTTCGCTTGGGCCCCAGCCACAGCACCAGCACCTCCTGCTCCAGTTGATCCGAATGAAATATCCGCTCCTGTGCCTTGTGTACCTCCCGGGCCATCCACTGATCCTAGGGCATCCAGAATGTTTGTGTTTGCATCTCCGTGATCCGGGGCACCTCTGCTTTCATCCTTGCTCATTCGAAGCAGCTTCTTTAGTCTTCGTGTGGCTTTCCCGAGTCGGTGTTGCCCATGTTGTTCTTCTGCGTCGAAAGTCTCCCCCTGGGTATTCCGCTCAGGGTAATCCTCCTTGCCCTTCGATGCGGGTGTACTGGCGTCCACTTTGTCAGATGGCCTCGATGCTTCCTTTCCGCCTTCTTTCGTTTTGGGCTTCGGCTCCCTTGCATGAGAACCAGAGCTGGCAGGTTCCTAAAAATTCAGATTGCTGATCAATGCAGAGCAGTATGTTTGGGTGTTCTTTCGATCTAGACGCAAAATACCGTGCGGAATCGATGGTCAAAAAAGCTATAAAAAGCTTCCCAACTTTCATTTCGGAGTTTTAGTCGGTCGTTCTGATATAGAAATACAACTGATATAATCAGTTCATGCTCTTCTGGCAATCTTTACCGCTCGGTATTTGGAGCGCGGAACACTCGTTTTCCACATTCCCCTTTCGCTGTAATAGGGAAAAGTAACTTCACGAAGTTCACAGAGAACTACTCTGGAGAAAGTTCCTGGGATTGAAACCGTTTGGGGGGGGGCACTCAAGAAAATGAAATGATTCATCCATGAAAATGAAAATTTGGGCTGATATCATATGCCTGATAGCGCTATCAGTCATTGTTTTCGTGGAGACTTCATGGAAATACTTTGATTTCTGAAAGCTGTATCATTCATTATCCAACTGAATCCTGAGTGCCCCCCCCCTAGCGGTGTCATACCAGTTCCTGGACTCTACCGAGATTCTGTCGAGAACCTGCCACCTCGGTACCGGACCGGAGCCAAAGCGACAGACTCCCGGCAGATTCGGGCTAGGTATAGGAAACTGCCTTTATTCTGCCTAGGGTGGAAAACTAGCTGGGGGGGGGCTGGTGGGGGTGGGGACACTCAAGTTTCATTCATGAAAATGAAATTTCTCGACCGTATCAGAGGCCTGTTATTGTTATCAGTCATTGTTTTTATAGATTCTTCAAACTCAGACACGGGACCGGTTGTACGGCGGCTGTTGCCATCTGGACACCCTTGCAGAAACATACAATCGTCAGGTCCGATTCTTCAGTACAAGAATGTGAAGAAAAAACGGCTTGAAATCGTTTGGGGGGGCACTCGAGAAAATGAAATGATTCATTCATGAAAATGAAAATTCTGGCTGATATCATATGCCTGATAGTGTTATCAGTCATTGTTATCGTGAGAAACTCCATGGAAGTACTTATACTTCTGAGAGCGGTATCATTCATTCTGCAACTGAATCCTGAGTGCCCCCCCCCTCCCGAATGGATTCAAAATGAAAAAACAACACGTTCTAACCTGTCATAACTTTTTAACAACAGGTTTCGACACGTCAATATATGGTACACTACTACTACTGTGTACGTTTCTGCAAGGGTGTCCAGGAACTATCCTAGATGGGGGGGGGGCACTCAAGATTCAAGTCAGGAATGAAATGAACCACCGATCTATAACGCTATCAATCGAAGTATTTCTATAGAATTTCATCGACAACAATAATTGACTCGAACGCTAACGTCGGACAGGGAACGAAATTCTCATACCGTAAAATAGCGTGCTTTTTTGTGTTACGATTGCGTCCAACACTACTCATTCTACGACATCATGGAAAAAATCTACAACTATGTTCTTTTAATTTGCCTGTACACAGCGAAACTCAGCCTAAATTGGAAATGCTTTGTCATTCTAATCTCGTTATACGTGCATTATCATATACCTTATGTTTTCTTTTAAAACGAAACAAAGAAGTCCATGAATAATTCTTCGAGGTAGCGAAAATTTCCATGATGTCGTATAATGAGTAGTGTTGAACGCAATTGACACATCAAAACACGCTATTTTACGACATGAGAATTTCGTTCCCTGTCCGACGTTAGCGTTTGAGTCAATAATTGATAGCAGCATCAAGCATATTTTATCAGGTTTTCCATTCATTTCTATGAGAAAATCCTGGGTGCTCCCCCCCCCAGGGCTAGAATAGTCCCAGACATATTATATCAGCTCAAATTTTCATTTTCGTGGATGAATTATTTCATTTTCTCGAGGCTCCTCATCTCACCGTGAGCCTCAGTCGGGGGACTATCCTGGACGGGGGGGGGCACCTAAGATTTTTCCATAGAATTCAAATGAACCACCGATCTATGAGCTATCAATCAAACTGTAGTTGGGTCCGTGGCTTGTTACCTCAAGAAATAACATTAAAATTCAAACCGTGGTTGTTTAAATCTTACCACCGGCTGGCTGGTAATTACTAGCCAGCCGCTGGTGAGATTTGAACCGGTGGGGTGGGGAAGGTGGGGTGCTATGTGGGAAGGGGGGGGGCACTATGGCGCGATGGACTTGACCACGTCCATTTTACTGTGCCGCACTAAATTTGAGCACCTACCCGGGGTTTCCCTCTCCTGCCAAAATCAGCAGAGTCATTGCGGCACGTAGAAATGGGAGTGGCCAAGTGCGATACAACATTACCCCCCCCCCTTTCCACATAGCACCGAAGGTGGTACCCAACTGTGGGGCCATCTTCACACTGTCCACGGTGGGGTGCAACCCTTTTGTGGCGATTCCAGCAGGGATGTCCCCGAGGGCTCGGGAATACCGAAGATGTGTTGAAAAACGTGTGAACGGGAATTTGGTTCGGATGCACCGTGAAACCGTTTGAATGGCGGTGGAGAATCGAATGCTTATCGGTGGTGCGCCGGGTGCACGCCAGGGCAATGTTGGTGGCTTCGCAGAGTGGGTGCTCTTTCGGAATAGACGACCCACCGGTATGACACCGCTAGGGGGGCCACTCAGGATTCAGATGGAGAATGAATGATACAGCCTTCAGAAGTCGAAGTATTTCCATGGTGTCTCCACGGAAACATTGACTGATAACGCTATCAGGCATGTGATGTCAGCTCAAACTTTCATTTTCATGGATGAATCATTTCATTTTCTTGAGTGGCCCCCCCCAAACGGTTTCAATCCTTCAGTGTGTTTGGAAAAGACTAAATTATCCAACGGCTCTAGTGGGACAAACATTTCTCATTTCTCTAGAGGGTCGCCTATTCCGAAAGGGTACCGCAGAGTGTACTCTTCACTGTGATCCAGTCAACCCCCCATCTATTTTTGCACCCTGCCTAGATCCCAAATATAGCGATGCCGGGATTCTGCCGTGATTCTGCCGCGATTTTCGTTAATGTAAACAGAATAGAACCCTAACAAATCATCGCTTTGTAGCGCGTCGTGTTATCGAATGAGCCGTGTCCACTGCTGCCCTTGGGCGCCCTCAATCCAGTGATGGCCAAGTAGTACTCAGACACGCTGACGGTTTTTCAGCCGGGTAAAAAGGCTTTTTGGTGCGACGGCGGGAGCGAAAACGGGGAGGAGACGAATTGTCGGTTGTACCGCAGATAGAGAGAAATTCAATACGCGGAGACGGTTATTTGGAGGTGGGAAACGGGTTGACGGTGCAGCAGCATGATACGGGTACAAAAGGCTTCTCATCTCATCGTGTGCCTCAGTCGGCTCTTCGGAGCCGGACCTGGAAGGTGACCTCGAGTCACTTTCCAGAAGATCCATCGGATGCCGGAGGATAATTTTTGTGTCGAGAGGAGGGGTCTCCCCACTTAACAGGACCCCAACAGGAATGGGTATGACACCGCTAAGGGGGAGGCCACCCAGGATTCAGTTGGAGAATGAATGAGACAACTTTCAGAAGTCGAAGTATTTCCATGGAGTCTCCACGAAAACAATGGCTGATAACGCTATCAGCCATATGATATCAGCCCAAATTTTCATTTTCACAGATGAATCATTTTATACTCTGTTTATCTTGAATTGCACAAAACACGGTCCGCCAATAGTTCTCTAATTGGCCCGCTAGTACCGTAGTGTACGACCACGAGGCGTTCTCGGCAGACCCGGGTGGCAGTGTGGGTGGCCGAGTGACGGCATTGGCGAATTGATTGCTCTGCACACCGGGTGCACACCCGGGTCTGCCGAGAACGCGTCGTGGACGTACACCACGGTACTAGCGTGCCAATTAGAGAACTATTGGCGGACCGTGTTTTCTGCAATTCAAGATAAACAGAGTAAATTTTCTTGAGTGCCCCCCCCCAAACGGTTTCAATCCCAGGAATGTCCCCGGGGTTTCCTCTGCGGACCCGGGAATACCCAGGATGTATTGAAAAGCGCGTGACCGGCAATGTGGTTCGGCTGTACCGCTGTGTGAGATCGGGTGAATGGCGGTAGAAGATCGGTTGCCGCGCTGATGCCGTTATACGATGGATGACCAGGGAGGGGCAACCGACATTCCCCCGCGGAATAAACGCCCCCACGTCTGAGTATGCGGTAGCTTTGCATTGGTTTCCCATCCGTTTCCCGGTGAAATCCAGGTTGGCGGTGGGTGCTCGGTACAATTCGGGCGATTCGATCTAAGATATATAGTGGAGTCCACTAAGAGTGTCTCATTTACTTATCAATAAGAAGCGGTTGGCTGGGGATCAATGTGCATGAATCCCATACCAGCACGCTTGATACCGATTGAGCGGGAGCGGTTGTGCTGCAATGAGTTTCATGTTCATTGACCTCCAACCGCCCGCTTCTCATTGATAAGTAAATGAGACACTCTTGGTGGACTCCACTATAGGTCTGTTTCACTATGATTCGGACCCACCGAGTGTTTCTTCCGCTTCCTGTAGATGCTGGATTCGTCGATGTCCGCTGCTGCCTTCTCGAAGCATTATGATGACCACCACGATTACAGCAGCTGCTCCTCCCACGACCAATGCTATGGTCGGTATGCCACCTGGTCTGAAATTTGAGGCATTAGTCCAGAGCAAGAACAGCGACGTCGCGATGCGACGTCGTCTGGTGGCATAGCTCCTCAGGCAGGGTTGTCGGATCACCCGGACGGTTTTTGTCTTTTTTATTGTTATTAAAAAGTGTTTTCGAGTACTAGGTAGAATCGCGGAAGACACTCTCAAGCTCATTCCGTTCGTTTCGCATCATAAAAACATCCCGCGACAGATAGTCACGGTAGAAGTGGAGCACCCTAAAAGTTGAGATACGTGAGAGTCCCACGACTCTTCATAGGAACCTTATTGTTCCGTAGCTGTAGAGCATTGCACCACTTACATTGTGATGAATCATCAGAGAACGCTCTTCGTAGGTGAGCAGATGAGCGCATTCACGTACTATTTCAGTACTGGTGAGATCTACAAATCTCCTCATCTTGAACGACTGGATACCAGCCGGGGTATAAAGGTGAGTAGAATGAGGAATCTTCGCCGCTGCGAATGCAGCCAGGGTGATTGCCCCGACGATTTTCTGGGTGGAGCTGGTTTTCGATCACCCGGGGAACCATCGAAAGACGGAGGTAGGTGTTTAAAGGCACAGGACACCCAAAAAATTAATTTTCAGATTTTATGCTCATCTTGGAGAGTGTAACACGCTGATCACAGAGGTATCTCTGAAATCGTCCAAGACCCCCTTTGAACAGAGTTCTGGCTCTTCAAAGATGTCTAGATTTTTAGGGTGAAAAAATGGTGGACGAGTTGTCTCAGGCCTGTATTTCTCTTCATTCGCAATCGTAACGCTAGTGCGAGACAGTATAATGAGACAGTCCGGTAATGGATTGAAGAACGGCGACTTGTTGGAATTCATCCATCCATCGAGCCGCTATCGAGTTCGAAAATTTGTTAGGGGGTCGGGCCTGTGGTGGTGAGCGAAGGGGGTCGGGCCTGTGGTGGTCGCTTATATCTCGCTTATTCGGAGAAGATGAGATCTGGCATTTGGCACGTGTTTTACAGGAGGGGTCTTCTACACAACTACATGAAAATCTCAAAATTCATAACATCCAATTCCCCGCTACTCGCAATTTTCTGCATCACTATCGTCGTAACGCGCTTATCACGTGCACAGCTGGTATAAAAGGCGCCTCAACTCACTCGAGTCCCCATTCGGCATTCTGATGCCGGCCCTGAAAGGTGACTTCGAGCCACTCTCCAGAGGCCAGCATAATTTTGACCGCTGGGGGGATAGGGGTATCCTCTCGGCTGGGGGGGGGGCGGTTTTCGCCGCGATGTGCGGGGAGGGTGGTTCCTCACAGCAGACCGCCCCGAAGATTACGTCCTTGTGCCGAGGCGAGGCGTTTCTCCGTCGTGGACCCGGGGCGACATGCTTGAGGTAAATAATAACGCCCGGTAGCCACTCGGGTCACCCGGGGTTATTCGGTTCACCCGGGGGGGATCATGGGGGATCATGGGGTCGTTGTAACTGGTGATACCCTCTTCGCACAGCTGGGTGATTCCCCCGTCCTTTCTGAGTCCGTCCTTATCCGTGGTCGTGATGAGCGGCCATGTCGTCCGTCTTGAGGTCTTCGTGTCGGGTGGCATCTTCGAGCTGGCAGACTTCTTCTGAGGAGAGCTCACAGCAAATGAGAAGCATCCACACCACTCCGATGTATATATAGGGCATAATATTTTGGACAGGGTTGAGTTGTTTACTAACAGAAGATCGCCTTCCATAGCTTAGCGGTCGTACTGTGCTCTATCATGTGTCGATGATCAATCTTAAGCCACTTTCATAGTCTGCCGGTCGACGTCGGTCGACTCGTTATCAAATTTGATAAGTTAAGATAGATAAGATGGATAGGGTAGGGTAGATAGATATTACACATTCGATAACGAGTCGTCCGACGTCGGTCGGGCAAGTGTGAAAGAGGCTTTACTCGACTTGCAAATCAGCATCAGCTAAGCATTTTGGGTAGAGAAACTTTCCTGAGGGCAGGTGGACCAATGAGAAGAGCAACAGTTACTTAGGTGTCAACGGTCAGGCTAGGGGTTTCCTACTTCTACTCATTTCTCTAGAAAGAAGATTTGGTGGTCTTGAAATCACGTTACTACTAATCTGGAGCGGCTCAAGTATGGACGCGTGACGCGCGCGACGGAAAAGCGCTGCGGTACCGTCGTCGTTGGGACGCGTGAATCGAGCGCAAACTAGCTTTTCTTCCGGAGACCCATGATTACCATGCTCCAACAACGATTCGAATGCAGCGGTTTTCCGTCGCGCACGTCACGTGTGCCAGCCAAACCTTTGCCCGACCCGCGCTGTGAATTAGATCAACATCCCGTGGTGAACAATGCGAATCCCACACTAACCTCGGCAGTGACGATCACAAATAGTTTCTGACGATGCGTCACGGAACAAAGATGCAAATTACTCTAGGTTTATACGATGCTACAGAACTGTTACTGAATTTCCAACAACACCAACTTTCTGTACGAGAGACCGCTGAAATTTTTTGATTTCCTGGCGCGTTGTCGGAACTCGAACGCTAACGTCGGACAGGGAACGAAATTCTCATGCCGTAAAATAGTGTGTTTCGTGTGTCGATTGCGGATTTAAACCTTTTGGGGGGGCTACTCAAGAAAATGAAATGATTTATCTATGAAAATGAAAACATGGGCGGATGTCATATGCCTGATAGCGTTATCAGTCATTGTTTTCGTGGAGATTCCAAGGGAATACTTCGACTTCTGAGAGCGGTATCATTCATTATCCAACTGAATCCTGAGTGCCCCCCCCCTTTAGCGGTGTCATACTTCGATTGCGTCCAACACTACTCATTCTACGACATCATGGGAAAAATTTACAACAATGTTCTTTTAATTTGCCTGTACACACCGAAGGTCAGCCTAAATTGGAAATGCTTCGCCACTTTGATCTCCTTATACTCACATTTTTTTGAATCGTGGCAGCGGTATTCGAAGCCATTACAGCTTGCCTTTTTGGACTTTGAAGCCGCGTTGGACTCTCCTCATCGTGATCGATTGCTCAATGCTCTGCGAGCAGATGGAGTCCCGGAAAAGTATGTTCGGTTAAGCGAGGACATGAACAAAGGAACAACAGCAGCAGTTCGTACACCTGTCGGATTTACGGCAGCTTTCGAGGTGAAAACAGGAGTAAGGCAAGGAGCGGTTGCAGGACCTTTTCTTTTCAACTTCGCCGTTGATGACATCATGCGTAGAGTTGCAGAACAGTTTCCTGCGGATGTGATCCCAACACCATCAGGACGCTCCCTTATCGACCTGGAGTACGCCGACGACTGTGTTATTCGCTGAAGTGTTACGCAAAACTGCAAAGGATTGTGAACATCGTTTCGAAGTATGCCGCAGCCTATGGACTTCGTCTTCGTCCCGACAAATGCAAGCAGATGTGGGTCTCTCAGAGGCCTTCAACGGGAGTTTGTGTGGACGGACAACGTATCGAACTGAAGGACGATTTCTGTTATTTGGGCTGTTTGCTGAAGAACGATGGTAGTTATGCAGCGGATATTCGACAACGATGTGCAAGAGCTACGTCTGCATTCAATTCTCTAACCAAGTGTTTGTGGTCTACCACCATCGCGAAGGAAGTCAAGTTGCGCGTCTACCTATCCGCTATTCGCCCTATCATGATGTACGGATCGGAGACGTGGGCAGCACCGAAGACGCAGATGGAAAGGTTGGATTGCACGGAGAGGAAGCTTTTTAGGCGTTTGCTTGGATATTTCTGGCCGCGTGTATGCCATAACGAAGACCTTTACAAGGAAATCGACGCAGTACATCAACGCTTGACACGAGGGGGGTGCCAGCATCTCCTAACGCCATCTCAAGCAGCAATGGAAAGTCGACTTCGACTGCTCGGGCATATACTAAGAAGAACGCCGGATCGTCTCGTACAACACGCTTTTAAAATGCTTCCAAATCCTGTCTGGAAACGGCCACCTGGGCGTAGGCGAAAGTTCTGGACGGATGTGGTTAAAGAGGATTTGAAGTCACTCGGCATCGAAAGATAGTTCAGGCGCGATGTTTCGTTTTGCAGGAAATGGAATAGTGACAGCTGGATGGAATGTGTTCAAATCGTGGCTGAAGACCGTGAAAAATGGACACGGCTGACTACTAGGACGGCACACCTCGGTGAAGATGCGGAATGACCGCGTCACGTCAGGCGTGAGCAGCGTCGTGAAATATGAGTTGCGCCCCATATAAATCGTGCGCCGCCTAGTCCAGAGTGGGTAGCGCTTCATGTGGAGCGTGCTGAAAGTGACAGAGAGTTAGTACCGCGTCACGTGGGGCGTGCGCCGCGTCGAGGAAAGTGAGTAGCACTTCTCGTAGAGCTGGGGACGCGTGGTAGAAAGAGAGTGACGCTTCGACTGGAACGTGCGCAGCGTATTGAAATGTGAGTAGCGCTCCATGTGGAAAGTGCTTCGAGATGTAGTGTCAACGTATCAAAACATGCAATGTGCCTTGAAGATGTTGAAACACTGAAATTCGACTGTGGTGGCTATTTTCTAACAACTAGATTCTACAATCTTGCATATTTCGCTGTTAGACTTACAGTTCAAACACTTCCGTTGTCAATCATAGTGGCCCAGTGCAGAAATCCTGATCCCAACTACTTCTTTCATTTTGCAGGGTCGTCAACCAAGTAACTCGCGGAAGGCAAAGTTGAGGTCACCTGAAGGGTTTGTTCATACTCCACTAGAGTTGCTCGTCCACATTTTGAGGTAGAGCTTATTCATTAGATCAGGTCCATACTCAGCTCTACTGGATAAGCGGTGCATTTTTGTGGACTAAGAATCGATATATCTGACATATGTCGTCGCGAGTAGTATAAACCCGGTTTTGCGCACTCAAGCTTTGCATGACACAACCGCCCTAAGTGCATCGGAAGATGTAGACTTATCTTTGAAATTAACTCAGATTCGAAAAAAAAACAAAATCTTTGTTTCCAGACCGAGCATACTCAAGCTGATCGAGGGTCGATTCTGGTTAGTTACACATCGATCATTGCAAAAAATGCCTAAAAGTTGACCATAAAACCATTCCGCAGCTGTGGAGAGAGAATTTGAATTTTACTGCAAAAAATAGTCTTAGAAACGCATGTCCCATTTTGAATGGCCACCTTGTACAAGTACTATTCTCTTGTAAGGCGCTATTCCTACTACTCAACACCAGCGCGTCATGCGCATGATGCGCGAGTGTACGAATGACCTAACGCCTCGCCCGCGTAGCTCCCATTCCGGCATGGCAGCGACGGCCCTAACAACTTTTTCACCATTTTGATTATTAATCCATCTTAGGCTCCTTCCATAGCAGACGACCTAGCGCACAGCGATTTGACGCCTGCTGCTGGTCGCTGACGCCTGCCGCTTGTCGTCTGCTATGGACGGAACCTTAATTTTTATTCCGTTTCATTAAAATTAATTCCAGACTTTCTTCTGCTACCATGATAATGAACGCGCGTACAGATTTTGTTTGCTCGGCAAAGTTAAGGCTCCTTTCATTCGCTCCGTCATAGCTTCGCCGCTGGAGTATTTATGGTCTCCGCAAGCGCGTCACGCTCGTGCCGCGCTGGCGTTGAGTTTGTGAATAGCGCCTAAGAACAGCCATTTCAGCTGGAAGCAACGCAAAACAATGTCGATATGGACTCAGTATGTGAATTTTGCGTATGATTTAAATATACGAAGGGGATAGGGGCTCTCTCTACATAGAGGGAGGAGTTGTGTCGCCTTTTACAGTTTGAAACTTTACGCTACTCAAGTTGAGCGAACTGGTCCCAAGTGGAATGAGAGCCGCTAAAGGCGAGACAACTCTCTCGGTGTGTAGAGAACCCTAATCCCTACAAGAATAGTTGAAGGCTGAAGTCATTCGACATTTATTGAAATTTTTTAGTGGTATGTAGACTAGTGCTGTACGCATCTTTTATTTTGAAGCCAAATTAACTGTTCGTTCGGGCGCTGTTTCAGAGCTGAAATGCTAATTAGGATCCAGGCGAGAAGGCTGATCCAGCAATGTTATGCTTGCCAGGGTTTAGGTTTGAACGAAAATGTTCGGAACTTGATTCCCAGATCGTTATACACTAAAGTCCGTCCGGATGAGATAGTTTGCCCACGCGGTCGGCGTGCGTGTCGGGCGGCCGTCGCCAAGGCATTTTTCGGGCTAGTGAATAAAAAAATGCGAATATTTGCCTAATGATGAGTAATTTCACAGTCAGCTGTTCGCAGCCTTGGGAATCTTCGCATGGAAATTGTCTTCGCAGCGTGCGCGTGACACGCACGCCTGCCGCGTGGGTGGGCTGCCTCATTTATACGAACTTTACGCAAGCAGGAAATTTTACTCTAAACTTTTTTGTTTAAACAAAAAACCTAGCAATCATTACATATACCGTTGGATAACCTTTTTCACCCGAATTCCAAAATACAAAAACCGAAAAAAAGAGTTGATTTGAAGGGAGTCATCGCTAAGGACGCTTAAGGCGCAAAAACGCGTAACCGCGTCTTTTGACAATTTTCTACGACGGTATTGCCTTTTGTCCTATTTTTTTACATGAGGATGGTGGATGCACCATGATCACTTCGCATTCTTTGGAAGGACGTGCCTGAATCCTACCAGGAATTCACCGCGAACGCGAACTTTACCGAAGAATAGGTGCGAAACTACAGCAAAAAATGACGCGAATTCACTAAAAAAAAGTCTGCCGCGAGTTCACCGCGAAAATGCCGCGATAGCAAGGCCATCATTGCAAAGAGAGCGCCTTAGTGCAACAACAAAGTTGGCGCACTCTGTAATGCGACGGAATATAAAGCGATGGATTGGTCAGGCTTCATGGTTCCAATTTTGGTAGGCTGCGGCAGAAAATCACGGCAAATTTGCGGCGGAATCCCCTCATTGCCGCATTTTTGCCTTCTCGAGACAGTGGGATCTCGGCAGAATCCAGGCGACACCCTGATTCTGCCGGGGATCCTCCGCATCGGCTTCAGGTACTGCACCAAGGCGGCATGTTCCCGATAGATTCTCGGTAGAATTCAGGCGATTCCATCCAGAGTAGTTCAAGTGGTGTTTGAAAAACACCACTTGAAGACTCCCCTATGTTGAAGAGTCGTGAAGAAAGAGGCCTCGGACGACATAAGGTAAGGCTAAGAGCATGACTCGGAGCCATATTGTTTCCCGAACCTTTAGTCGCGCTAGGTAACGACCGCATAGCTGAGGACAACGCAAGCGGTTGCGTCGCGACATACATTGTGTAGTTCACTAAATGTCTTGTCGCGACGAGACTGCTCGCGCCGTCCGCAGCGGTGCGATCAACCTAGAACACGACTGCGGACTTTACGGCTCAAGTAGAAGTAGTGATTTCAGTCGCAGCGCACTCAGCCTGATCCCGATCTGGTAAACGTGAGTATAAACCGCTATACGGTTTCTTTCTCGTTGTACGCGTTGCGCTCGCGACAAGAAGCGTGCCGCCGCTAGCCTGTTATGTTGGCGTGACCGGATCTCAACCAGAGTTGTAATAACAGCTGGATAACGTCCCGCGAGACAATTGGCCGCCACTTCCTTGGAATGCCATGGCATGCGTCGCGTGGCGAGCGTGCTACGTACAGCCGGGGATCGCTCAATACGCTTCAATCATAAATATTTTCAGTCGCCTACTTTCCTACCTGAGACGCAAGCAAATGTTGTTAGTGTCGTTCCTACTCGGCTTTTTTCGAAACTATTTGAAAAAAAAATACAAAAAAAAACCTGAAAGTAAAAAAATTTCCTTTCAGATGCAGGAACCACAGAGTTTGATTGATAACACTCCGGTATGTGTTAAATTCGGACGAAGTTGAAAATAAGCTGAAATAAGTTTTAAAAAAGCGTGCTGGGGTCATCAGCATACCGCAATAGTCCTAACTGAGCGATTTCATGCGTCCTTCGTAGGCAAACACATGGCATCTTGGAATAGGCTTAGGCGTTGTTTATACTTCTGCTGCGCGCCTGCGCGGCATTCCGCTATTCGACAGTACTGATTGCGCAACGCTGCAGTACCGCGTTCGAAGCCGGTCTGCTGAGAATCGGTCAATAATTGCGCACGGAGTTGCCACTATAGTGGTGACGCCTCGCATAGAAGTATAATCAAGCGCTGCGGCTGCTTCGCGATCTTAGGCGCTCTCATAGCTCTATCGCGGAGTGAAGCGAATAGGTTTTATCGGCGGGTATCCAGATACTGGTACGGGGCGTCAAATCAAACTCAGACATGACTTCGCGCCGCACAGCTACTCGCATCAAGGGGACATTGTGCATCATTTATACTTCGTCAGCGCGCCAGCGTGGCATTTCGCTATTCGGCAGCGTTGATCGCGCAACCCTGCAGTACCGCGTTCGGAGCCGATCTGCTGAGAATTGTTCAATAATTGCGCATGCAGTCGCCACTACAGTGGCGGCACCTCGCACCTCTTTAAATTCCTACCGCGATAAGACGCAGATGTGTGTTAGCTAATCGTGCCTCGCTTCGATCTTAGTTCCAACATGACACCGTAGCGCTCAGCAAACTGGACTTCAGAAAATACATTTGGAGTCGTTTATAAATACTTCCGCCGTAAAGGCAGTTAATCTCTCATATTGATGGCGCGTTGCTCTGGAATTTGTTGACTACGCAGCGCAGTAGTTATCCTAGCGGCGCATGTCTAGCAAGCAACGCGTCGCGCGGTAGTCCAAACGACGCATTAAGCTAGTTGCTTTTGTAGTTGAAGCGCGATCGCGTCCCAACGAACCAATGCGACGCGGTAGTATAACATTAGTTCGCCCTAAACAGACTTCAAAACATTGCTGGAAACTGATTGACTTTTTGCAGGACTACACAATTTCACGTTCTCAAACCAGGGTCTTAAGGAAGTTCCAACGCGCGCAATGCTTTGAAGATGAAAGAACTCTACATCAAACAGGCACTCTTTCAATAAACAACTATATTTATACTACACTGTTAACAGCGAATTATTAATGTTTACGTCCATCAAACGCTTCATGAGCGTCGACTTTGCCGCTTCCGGTGCGAAACACATTATGTCGGCTATATACTTCCATTGCGGCGCAACGCGTATTCCAAATAATGTTCGATGCTGTACGCCATGTATAGGTGTCGCAACGCACCGCTTCCACATCAAGACGCACTGAATCGACCTCTTACTTCAACAGCTATGTAACGTCATAGTATGCTCCGAGTACAGAGAGACGCCTGACGCGATCTATACGCGTCGCGTCGCACCACTTCTGCCGCAAGACGCATAAGTTCGGGTTCAGACTTCCATCGCGGCGCAAAGCGATGTCATGTTCTGAAGACTGACCTACACGCGACGCAATCGACACTCGTCGCAGCTCATCGCTTTCATCGCAAGACGCACTGAGTCGAGCTCTTACATCTACAAAGACGTAACTTCATGGCGTGCTTTGAATACGGAAACACGCCTGACGCTATCTATACGCGTCGCGCCACTTCTGCTGCAAGACGCATAAAAATGGGTTCACACTTCCGTCGCGCCACAACGCAATGACGTGTTTCGAATACTGTTCGATGCGGCACGCCATGTAAACGCGTCGCAACGCACGGATTCTGCCGCAAGACGCATAAGTTCGGGTTCACACTTCCATCGCGGCGCAAAGCGATGTCATGTTTTGAATACTGACCTACACGCGACGCAATCGACACACGTCGCAGCTCATCGCTTTCATCGCAAGACGCACTGAGTCGAGCTCTTACATCTACCACTACGTAATATCATGGCGTGCTCCGAATACGGATACACGCCTGACGTGATCTATACGCGTCGCGCCACTTCTGCCGCAAGACGCATAAAAATGAGTTCACACTTCCGTCGCGCCGCAACGCAATGACATGTTTTGAATACTGTTCGATGCGGTACGCCATGTAAACGCGTCGCAACGCACGGATTCTGCCGCAAGACGCATAAGTTCGGGTTCACACTTCCATCGCGGCGCAAAGCGATGTCATGTTTGGAATACTGACCTACACGCTACGCAATCGACACACGTCGCAGCTCATCGCTTTCATCGCAAGACGCACTGAGTCGAGCTCTTACATCTACAAAGACGTAACGTCATGGCGTGCTCCGAATACGGATACACGCCTGACGCGATCAAACGCGTCGCGTGGCACCACTTCCGCCGCAAGGCGCATGAGTTCGGTTTCACACTTCCGTCCCAGCGTAACGGAATGACATGTTTCGAATACTGTTAGATGCGGTACGCCATGTATACGCGTCTCAACGCACGTATTTCTGCCACCAGACGCATAAGGTCGGGCCACGCTTCCACCACGGTGCAACGCTATGGCATGTTTTGAATACGCGCGCTGTCTGCTTCACACTTTCTTTGCTACGCGACTTTGTGGCGTGTTCCGAAAACGGATTGATGCGTGAAGTCATCTATTCGCACCGCAACGCACTACTTCCGACTCAACAGGTCGGCTTCTCTCTTCTTTCGCTGCGCGCGCGATAGCATGTTCCGAATACTGATTGATCCAGAACGCAATGTTTAAACGTCGCAACGCATCGCCTTTTCCGTAAAACGCACTAAGGCGAATTCACACTTCCACCTTTGCACAACTCGATAGCATGTTCCGAATACCATTAGACGCGTGAGTCGCTCCGTACGCGTCGCAACGCACCACTTCTGCGGGAAGATGCTCAAGGTCAGGTTCACACTTTCATCGCAGCACAAAGCGATGGCGTGTTACGACTACGGATAAATACGCGACGCCATGTATACGCCGCGCAACGCTCCACAGAAAGACGCACTAGGTCAGGTTCGAACTCTAAGAACGCGATGGCATGTTCCGGATACTGATTCAGGCGCAAGCGTTCTTTACGCGTCGCCACACCGCTCCAACCACGGGACGCAATTCATACGGGGTCGCAACGCACCGCTTCCGCGGCACGACGCATCAAGTCCTGCTCACACTCCTATCACCGCGCAACCCATCGATTTTGACGGAAGACGTACTGGGCCCATTATAGAGCCATGTCGCCACTTGACGCGATGTTATGCATCGAATGCGCTCTCAGAGGACGCATTTCCGCATCACGCTGTTATCGAACTCTGAGAAAGGTGTCAGGTCGCACACGTCTCGCAAGGCGCGCAGCAGATTCCGCCAGCAATCCCACACTTTTGAACATCCACTCTGCGCCAGTACAGCGAGTAAACGCGCCGCAAGCGCTCCGCTTCCTCCGCAAAGCTCTTCAGGCGTGCTATAAACCCCAAGTTCACTCTTGTGTTCATTCATAACAAGTACAAAGATATGTACACACTTTTCCCGGCGCTCGGCGCACTCCCAGTTGGGTTCCTCACATTTTTCCCGGCGCTCGGCGCATTCCCAGTTGGGTCCCGTACACTTTTCCCCGCGCTCGGCGCACTCACTTTTGGGTCCCACACACTTTTCCCGGGGCTCGGCGCACTCACATTTGTGTCCCACTCTCCCACACATTTACCCCGGCGCTAAGCGCACTCCCGCTTGGGTCCCGTACACTTTCCCAGGCGCACCCTCAATCGGGTCCCACACACTTTCCCCGGCGCTGGCGCACCTTAAGTTGGGTCTCACGCACTTTCTCCAACGCTTCATGCACCCCCACTTGAGTCACACACACTCTCCCTGGCGCACTCACATTTAGTTCCCACACACTTTTGTCGGCGCTCAGCACACTCCCAGTTTGGCACAACACACTTTTCCCGGCGCTCGGCGCACTCCCAGTTTATTTATTCATTTATTTAAAATACATCCGCGATTGCGGATGTGACCCTCTTAATAAGAGGTTAACACATTCACAAAAAAAAATGAAAGAACTGAAGTGCATCAGGATGTAGACCCACCAGGCAACTGTATGAAACATTGGCTCGATTCCCTAGGTGAACATGGAGTTTTGATACCAGTGGTGGCTCCAACCGCCAGTAAGGACCGCTATTCATATAAAGTTACCCTTTAACCGCTCGCACCTCAACATACCACAGTCACATGAAGTAAGCAGCTACTCCCTTCAGGAGCAACCGAGTAGCAGTGAGGCGGCGGCACCAAAAGCGGGTGGCCCGAACAGAGGATTCATTGCCACGTAGCATCACCACGCACCTTGACTTTGTACACAAATTCTTGAAGTCAATCACGATAGTTTTTCTTTATCATTATAGTTTTTCTTCATCGTCGCCGTTTTGTAAAACATTAAATGCGCCCAGTGTTGCCTACCACTGAGTGCACTCCAGTAAGAGATCATAAGATCTTATTCATCTCGTGTGACACGTCTTCGCCGCAGCATTACCAAACACGTCTTCGGCTATAGCATCGTGACCATAGAGGGATCCTGCAGAATTTCTTTGACGCTTTTCTTTTTTTCGAAGAACTTGGCTGGAAGTACACGTAGTAAATTGGAGCAGCGATAAAAGTAGGAATGCGACAGCCGTGAGTTTCTTGTGAATGGAGTCTGATACTCAAAGCTGCACACCCTTCCTCTATTTGGTCTAAAAACTCCAAACTTCGAGAGTCTTAATCTCCGCTCAAGCCTCCAGATCTTATTCAAAAGTACTAGATCTAGGGCAGAACGACGCTCGTTCAAGAATTCCAGCTTTAATACCTTGATTCGACTACCGTAAGCTGGCAAATTAGCAGAGCTAACTCGGAAGCAACGTAGGTAGACAATTTTGGTGAATAAACGCTGTACTTTCTCCAGAGCATCAATGTATCTCTTCTTGTAAGGACTCCAAACGACTACGTTGCTTTCGATGAGAGGTCTCACATAAGTCTTGAACATTCGTGATAGGATGAGCGGATCACCCAGGCGGAAACTCCTCAGTAGTCGGAATATTGCAATTTTCGTAGCCTCTATTGTTTTTGATATGTGTTTGTCAAAAGAGAGATTTTCGTCAACCAGTATTCCCAAGTAGTTTACCACACGAACAGCATTGACAGCAGCACCTGGGTGCAAAAAGTAAGGTGTTCTAGGATTTCTGCTCCCCAGATAAATAATGCATGTTTTCGTCGAGGAAAGTGTGAGCTGCCAGTCTTCCATATAACGAGCGAGTTTTGAGATAGAATTCTGCAAAAGAGCATGTGCTTCGTCTTTGACTTCTATATCATAGGATAAATACATTTTCACATCGTCAGCAAACATTTTGACAGTCACAGCAGGATGTCTTTTACAAAATGATGGCAGATCGTACAGAAAGATGTTAAAAAGAAGTGGACCAAGAACACTGCCCTGTGGCACTCCACTTCCCACCGAACGATTGGAGGATATCGATTCTTTAACTTTGACACAAAGTTGCCGGTCAGTAAGAAAAGATCTCAACCAGCACCAAAGATTACCTTTTATACCTATGCTACTCAGCTTATGCAATAATTTCGCATGACTTACTGTATCAAATGCCTTGGCGACATCATAGAAGACGACATCTGTTGCGTGATTCAGTGAGTCATGGTACAGCCACTGATGGACCGAGTCCAGTAGAATGTCGCTAGTGGATGTATTCGCGCAAAATCCATATTGTTCTTCAGGGAGGAATCCGAAGCGGGTCAGGAACTCATCTAGTCGTTCTTTTACACACTTTTCCATAATTTTACATGCAGAGCTGGTAATAGAAATGCGCTCAAGTTGGGTCCCACACACTTCTCTCGGCACTCGGCGCACTTACATTTGGGTTCAACACACTTTTCTCGCCGCTCGGCGCACTCACATTTGGGTTCAACACACTTACCTCGGCGCTAAGCGCACTCCCGCTTGGGACCCGTACACTTTCCCAGGCGCTACCTCAATTGGGTCCCACACACTTTCCCCGGCGCTTGGCGCACCTTAAGTTGGGTCTCACGCACTTTCTCCAACGCTTGATGCACCCCCACTTGAGTCACACACACTCTCCCCGGCGCACTCACATTTAGTTCCCACACACTTTTATCGGCGCTCAGCACACTCCAAGTTTGGCACAACACATTTTTCCCGGCGCTCGGCGCACTCCCAGTTGGGTCTTACACACTTTTCCCGGCGCTTCACGCATTCCCAGTTGGGTACAACACACCTTTTCCACTTGTGTCCCACACACTTTTCCCGGCGCGGCGCACTCACATTTGGGTCCCACACACTTTTCTCGGGGCTCGGCGCACTCCTAGTTGGGTCCGACACACTTTTCCCGGCGCTCGACTCACTCCAAGTTGGGTCCAACAAACTTTCCCCGGCGCTTCACGTATTCCCAGTTGGGTACAACACACCTTTTCCATTTGTGTCCCTCACACTTCTCCCGGCGCTTGGCGCACTCCAGGTTGGGTCCCTCACATTTTTCCCGGCGCTCGGCGTCCCGTACACTTTTCCCGGCGCACTCACTTTTGGGTCCCACAGACTTTTCTCGGGGCTCGGCGCACTCCTAGTTGGGTCCAACACACTTTTCCTGGCGCTCGACGCACTCCCAGTTGGGTCTTACACACTTTTCCCGGCGCTTCACGCATTCCCAGTTGGGTACAACACACCTTTTCCACTTGTGTCCCACACACTTTTCTCGGCGCTCGGCTCACTCCCAGTTGGGTCCCGTACACTTTTCCCGGCGCTCGACGCACTCGAATCTGGGTCCCACACACTTCTCTGGGCTCGGCGCACTTCTATTTGGGTCCAACACACATTTCTCGACGCTCGACGCACTCACATTTGGGCCCCGCACACTTTTCTCGGGGCTCGGCGCACTTCTAGTTGGGTCCAACACACATTTCTCAATGCTCGGCGCACTCCCAATTGAATCCCACACACTTTTCCCGGCGCTCGGCGCAATCCCAATTCGGTACAACACACTTCCCCCGCGCTCGGCGCACTCCCAGTCGGGTCCAATACACTTTCTCGACGCTCGGCGCGCTCCCACTCGGGCCCCGTACGCTTTCTCCAGCGTTCGAAGCACTCCCAGTTGTATCCAACACACTTTTTCCGGCGCTTGACGCATTTCCAGTTGGGTCCAACACACTTTTTTCGGCGCTCGGCGCACCCCAGTTGGGTCCGGCACACTTTTCTCGGCGCACTCCCAGTTGGGTCCTGTACAGCCTCCCCGGCGCTTGGCACACTCCTAACTGGGTCCCGCACATTCTCTGGTCAACGGTTAACGGTCACCGGTCAACTCTTAGCCGTTTATTATTATGTATGATAATACTACTAGGCGCAGGCTAGAACCAAAATTAAGCTTCTGCGGGCGTTAAGTCCTCTATCTGGTAGGAACAGAGTGTATTCTCGGCAGTGTAAACAAGTTGATAATAGAAGTACCTGAAACTGGGATAATTGAACCGGCGACGATCTCATTTTACCACACAGAACAGTGCATCGTAGTTGAGGCGGGTCCGTCGCGGCCAGTTCGATATGTGCCGTTGCTCGCGATCAGCCGGAATGCGATGCAGGTCGTTCGCGATCAGTCCCAATCACATTGTTGTACGCGATAGAAACGATTTACGATCGCGGTAAGTTCTACTTACCAGTAGCTGCGTGCGATAAGTCCGCACTCTGTAGGACCCACAGCGCGAAGATATCGAGCAACCGCAACTTGTCTACTTGTATTTTTGCTAGCGGTAAGTACTATTCGACAATTTTTGTGCGTGATAAGTCCGCCCCATTGTCTGAGCACGACAGGCATCGGCGCATTTGCGGTATGTCAGCCCTCCACGACACGTCGCTGCGACAGACGCGCGTTAAGGCCTAGTGCATACTTCCAGCGACGCGACATCATCGTGTTTGGGATAGATATCGGAAGAAAGTCGATATGGTTCAAATGCACTGTCTCTGTCGAGCGTCGCCATTAGTATGAACTAGGCCTAAATGTTCATACGACGACCGATGCCGTTGCTCCGACGCGGCTCCCGCCTCGATTGGTGCTAGATTGCAAGCTTGTCGCTCATGACAGCGACAAAGTATACCATATCCCTTGGAGGCAGAACCCAAGCGAAGCTTCAATTACCTGAATAAGGGGCTAATGGCAAATGCACAACAAGAGTGTCTAAAAGTGCGGAAAATATGGAGAGTGGGGGAAGTATAAACGACCCCAGAGACGGGGGAGGAGCTAGGCTCCTGCTTGGACGCAACACGGGCCTGCGACAGCCCACTCGCTGCGCCTCTCCCGTTTCTCCCGCCTCTTCAGTTGTTGGAATACACGATAGCCACCACCCTGAGGATAGGCTTCGAGTTCCCCTGAGTGCCTGAGTAGTCGGAAGGGGGGGGGGAGAGGGACTCAGGATTGCAGTGAAGAATGAATGATACCGCTCTGGGAAATCGGAGTATTCAAACGGAAATTCTGTGAAAAGAACGACTGATATCAGACATTTGTTACGGGTGAAAATTTTCATTTTCATGAATGAATCTTCGCACCCCTACCCAACTAGTTTGCACCCGTAGCGGTTGTTTCCTTATTTTCACCATTGCGTTCTCGGTGCTATCATAGACGGGAGGGGGTGCTCAGGATTCAAGACCGTGTTGAAATGAACCACCGACTGGTTAAGCTATCAATCGAGGTGTTTCCCTAACAACACTGCTTGAGAGCGGTATCGAAAATCTCATACAAGACTTTGGCTTCATTTCTACGAATAAATCTGGCGTGGCCTTCAGATTTTGATCAGGTTTTTGGCCGCTTAGGGGCTGCGGACCGGCTGCGCATGACCAGATTACGGTAGAGAATTCCGGCACGCGCACTTTTGACATCGATACGCGGATCGGGCGTGCTGCTCGCCCGCCAAAGGTGCGACTGCCATCCCCACGAGGGCCGAAGAACTATGTACTGGGTTTCTAGGATAGAGATATCATAGCAGCGTGGCTGCTTGCCGAAATTAGGAAATCGGCGATATGCTTCATTTTCTGGCTACTCGCAGTTTTTGGTATCACTATCATAGAAGTGGTGCGGATTCGAGAATGTTTTCTTCATTTTCGTGGATGTAATCTTCGAAAAGCAACCGCTTCCCATCTACAATTATGATAATACTACTACGAGGAGCAGGGGAATGAAGTGTATCTTCGGTTTTTCTGAGTTTTGGCCGAGATATAGCCGCGGAATAGCCCACCAGGCCCCTCAGTGGCTCCTTGTGGGCTATTTAGATGCTGTTTCTCGGTTATTTCGCGGTCAGTGCTCTGCCGCGACCACGTTGACCGCGAAATAACCGAGAAATAGCCCCCCAGGAGCCGCTGCGAACCCTGATGGGCTATTCCTCGGCTATTTCCCGGCGACTGGTGCTCTTGACACAGCTATTATTTAGCGACTACCTGGCGGTTGTATCGCGCCGAGCATTATTTGGCGGCTATTTCGCGGCCATTACGCGGCCAGCAGGCATTTCGCGGCTATTTCGCGGCTACTAGTCGGTCAAAACTCTCGGAGTTGTAGCACTGTGCTCCACTTCCATTCCATTACACTAACACAAGAATCACACGAATTCGAAAATTTTTTATTCAAATTTTCGTATGAAACCTGGTAGAAAATTTTGTTTAATACATAATGTGCTATGGAGGTTTTCTACCATTTTGGTGCCTCTTCTGTTTTGTCCGTGGTCTGTGTGGCCCACAGCGGGCCGGGTGTTACCCCAGCCAGGTTCGCTTGGGCTCCAGCCACAGCACCAGCACCTCCTGCTCCAGTTGATCCGTAGTCCGCTCCTGTGCCTTGTGTACCTCCCGGGCCATCCACAGATCCTAAGGCATCCAGAATGTTCGTGTTTGCGTCGCCAGGATCCGGGGCACCTCTGCTTTCGTCCTTGCTCATTCGCAGCAGCTTCTTTAGTCTTCGTGTGGCTTTCCCAAGTTTGTGTTGACCGTGCTGTTCGTCTGCGTCGAACGTCTCTCCCTGGGTGTTCCGCTCTGGGAAATCCTCCTTGCCCTTCGATGCTGGCGTACTGGCGTCCACTTTGTCTGATGGCCGAGATGCATCTCTTTCGACGTCTTTTGTTTTCGGCTTCGGTTCCCTTGCGTAAGAGCCAGAGCTGGCGGATTCCTAAAAATTCAGATTTCTGATCAATGAACAGCAGAAGTTTCAGATGTTCTTCCAAAGCGGAGAATACCCTCTTCACACATTTCCTAGGAAAAATGAATTTCACGAACTTTTCTGAGGAGTTACTCTGGGGAAAATTCCCGGGAATCTACTGAAATTCGATCGGGAACCCGCCACCTAGGTGCCGGACCGGAGCCAAGCCGACACATTCGCGGTAGGATCAAGGCACTGCCTGGATTCTGCCTGCAGTGCAAAACTAGCGGAACTATCCTAAACGGGGGGGGGGCACTCAAGTAAAAGTCAGAAATGATATGAACCACCGATCTATAACGCTATCAATCGAAGTATTTCAATAGAATTTCATGAATGATGGGTGATTTCGAATCCTAGACGGGGGGGGGGGGGCACCCAAGGTTCATTCATAGAAATGAATGGAAAACCTGGTGCTATGTGGGAAGGGGGGGCACTATGGCGCGATGGACTTGTCCACGCCCATTTTACTGTGCCGCACTAAATTTGAGCACCTATCCGGGGTTTCCCTCCCCACTGTGCCGCACTAAATTTGAGCACCTACCCGGGGTTTCCCTCCCATTTCAAAATTAGGAGAGTCATTGCGGCACGGAAAAATGGGCGTGGCCAAGTGCGATACAACAGTGCCCCCCCCCTTCCCACATAGCACCGGAAAACCTGATAAAAGATGCTTGATGCCGCTATCAATCATTGTTGTTGATGAAATTCTATGGAAATACTTCGATTGGTATCGTTATAGATCAGTGGCTCATTTCATTCCTGACTTGAATCTTGGGTGCCCCCCCCCCCCGTCTAGGATAGTGCCGTTTTCTCTTCACATTCTCTTCACATTCTTGCACTGAAGAATGGGAATTGACGGTTGTACGTTTCTGCAGGGGTGTCCAGATGGCGATAGCCATGATTGATAGCGGCATCAAGTACGACGTGGTTCATTTCATTTCTGACTTTTACTTGAGTGCCCCCCCCCGTTTAGGATAGTCCCAAACCGGCTGAGGGGGACACTCAAGTATTGTCAATGAAAATGAAAACTGCTGCCGGTATCAGATGTCTGATAGCGTTATCAGCCATTGTTTCAATAGAAACTCCATGGGAATACTGCGATTTCTGAAAGCGGTATCATTCATTGTTCTGTACTGCAATACTGAGTCCCCCCCCGCAGCAACTGGTTTTGCACCCTGCCTAGATCCCACTGCTTCGAGGAGGCAAAAATATAGCAATGCCGGGATTCTGCCGTGAATCTCTGAGAGTTTTGTTCGAGAAATAGCCGCAAAATGCTCGCCGCGAAATAGCCGCTAAATAATGCTCGCCGCAAAATAGCCGCCAAATAATGTTCGCCGCGAACTAGCCGAGAAATAATGCTCTCCGGGCAGATATACGACGAGGCATGATTCTGATGCCAGCAGCTTCGTCGGTTCAATTACCCAAGCTTGAGGTAAATAAACCTCGTTCAGCCTCTGGAAGCCCCGCCCACCCGCCGGCGGTCCCAGATGGTGGCTCGGCGAGCCGGCGACGGTTGCGTCTTGGTTACTTTTGTTTACTTCTAGTTATTTCTCGGTAGTATCTCGGCTATTTCTCGGCTACTTCTTGTCCGTTCCCCGAGAAGCCGAGAAATAGCCCACTAGGAGCCGCTGCGTAGCCTGGTGGGCTGTTTCGCGGCTATTTCGCGGCCAAAACTTTCAGAGTAAGACGTCTGATAACAGCACGAATTTTCATTTCCATGGATGAATCATTCCATTTTCTCGAATGGCGTCCCCCCTCCGACCAGTTTTAAGCCTCGCAAAGTTGCGGTAGCTTTGCGGTAGTTTCGGGTCAGATTCACGGCGGAATCCAGGTTGGCGGTGAGTTCACGGCAGAATCCAGGCGATCCCTCCTAAAGTAACAGTCTATTTCAGACTCAGGAGCTCTTTCGGATCAGACGACCCACTGAACAATACAATCAAATTAGCCATTGTTTGAGCTTCACCGACCGCTCATTTGGTCACATCAAACAGTTCAGTATGTTTGAAACAGACTAAACCATTCGACGGCTCTCGTGTGATAAACATTTTTCACGAAGTTTCTCTAGTGGGTCGTCTATTCCGAAAGAGTACCCTTGATGCATCTGGACTTACCGAGTGCTTCTTCCGCTTTCTGTAAAGGCTGGATTCGTCAATATCTGCTGCTGCTTTACCGCAGCAGCAGCAGAAAATTATCATGGCCACGACGAATAACGCTGCTCCTCCTCCGACGACCAACGCTATGGTCGGTATGCCACCTGGTCTGAAATGTGGGGCATTTATCCAGCGCGACTACTACGACGTCGCGATGCGACGTCGTCTGGTGGACTTGCGTACTTCGCCGTTGTTGGGACTAGCGGCCTTGATGAGGTCCTCTTCGTGCTGGTGCGATCAGCCATCTTCGATCTGGCGGGCTTGTTTCGAGGGGAGCACAGAGCAAATGAGAAGCATCCACACCATTCCGATGTATTTATAGAGCACATTATTTTGGACAGGGTTGAGTTGTTTACTAACAGAAGATCGCCTTCCAGGGCTTAGCGGTCGTACTGTGCTCAACCATGAGTCGGTGGTCAGTCTTGCTGGACTTGCAAATCAGCATTAGCTTAGCATTGTGGGTAGACAAACTCCCGAGGGCAGGTGGACCAATGCGTTGAGCAACAGTTATTCAGGTGCCAGCGGTCAGGGGTTTCCTACTTCTGCTCATTTTTTAGAAAGAAGATTTCGTGGTCTTGAAATCACGTTACTACAAATTTGGAGCGGCATAAGTATGGACGCGTGACGCGCGCGACGGTCACGTTGTCGTTGGGACGCGTGAACCGAGCGCCAACTAGTTTTTTTTTGGGTGACCCACGATTAACGCACTCCAACAACGATTTCAACGCAGCGGCTTTCCGTCGCGCGCGTCACGTGTGCCAGCCAAACCTTTGCCACACCCGCGCTGTGAATCAGATCAACATCCCGTGGTAAACAGTGCAAATCTCACGCCAAACTCGGCAGTGACGAGCACAAATTTGTTCCGACAATGCGTCACCGAACAGAAATGCAAATTACTCTAGGCTCATACGATGCTACGTAATTGCTTCTGAAATTCCGATAACACCGACTTTCTGTACGATAGACCTTTGTAATTCTTCGTTTCATGGCGCGTTGTCGGAAGGAATTAGGGTTACCAGCTTTAAAAATTTTCAACGACGCGTCACGGAACGGATGTATGCGATGTACTTCCAGCGCAGGCAAAGTTGCAGATTTCTACTAAATTTTTACCTGGGCTAATACAGACTTATGTTGGAAAAACAACTTTCCCTGTTCTGTGAAGCGTCGTTGGAACAATTTTTCTAGAATCAGCTGTGAATTGTTCCAACAATATGCGACGATGCATTAAATTTGGGCGCTATCCTAGACGGGTGAGGGGGGACCCAAGGTTTTTTTTCTTCATAGAAATGGAGATAAAAGAGGCTTGTCACCGCTATCAATAATTGTTGTTATGGAGACTCAATAGAGATACTTTTTTGATAGCATTTCCAACCGGTGGTTCATGTCATTTCTGTCCACAATCCTGGGTGCCCCCCCCCGTCTAGGATAGCCCCTAAGGTTGTTATTGCTTCGAGCGAATTCGGACAGAAGTCCGCAACCGCACCACCGCTATTTTCCGTTGCATTGGACTACAGTAAACTCTGGGGAATTTATTGTGATGCTACGCTCGACGGGGGGGGCACATACGTTTTGGGACAGAGGTAAAATGAACCACGAATAGGAAACGCTACCAATCCAAGTATTTTCGGTGCTATCTTAGGGGTCGTTCATACTTTCGCCGCCAAGTGGCGCGGCGAAGTGCAGTCTTGCAATATCGATCGTGCCGCGCCGCGTGATCAATATTACAGAAATGCACTGTGCCGCACCGCTCGGCGGCGGGATTATAAACGACCCCCTACGGGGCCGAATAGACTCCCGCCGTTGAAAGTCGCGGCAGCATGTAATGGTGGGGTATCGATCATGCAGCGCCGCACGATCGATTCTCCTCCATTGTATGCTGACGCGCCGTTGCGCGGCGAGACTCTATTCGGCCCCTACAGGATTGTGCTGTGCCGCGCCCCTCGGCGGCGGTAGTATAAGCGTATAAGCGACCCCTCAGAGGGGGGGGGGGCACTATGGCGCGATTCACTTGGCCATCCCTATTTTACCGTGCCGCTCTGAATTTGAGCACTTACCCGGGGTTTCTCTGCCCTGCCAAAATCAGGAGAGTCGTCGCGGCACGGAAAAATGGGCGTGGCCAAGTGCATCGCGCCATAGTGCCCCCCCCCCCCAACATAGCACCGTATTTTCATGCTGTTTCAACAACAGCAATGCCTCGTTTATCAGAGTTTTTCTTCATTTCAATGAATGAATCTTGGGCGCACCACCCCCGTTTAGGATAGAGCCCTAGGGTGAACCTCCCTTCTCCATGTTTTTCATACGTATCGACCGGAGCGGCCACAACCGACCAGATCTATAATTACCAAGATCCTATGATTTCGCATGATGAGAGATCTTTCCGTGGTGGTGCCTCATTCGTTAACCGCTGGGGCTGCATGTGGGCGCTACTAGTCCGTCATTTGTTACAACTGTACTCCATATCAACATGGATTTTACTCTATCAAGCGTTAGTGATGTGCAAGAAAAAGGTGAGCTCGATTTTGTCATCGTTTTGTAGATGAACTTAACTCCTTTTCGTTCAGGGCCAAACCAGAGCAGCATGTCAGTTTAATGAAATTGATAGTTTCTGATGCCATTTGCTCTTAATCCTCTACTAGTTCTGTGTAATGGGTATCCATAGGTGTAGAGGACTTTGCCTTTAGCTGGCTCCGGAACTACAGACCGAAAGATTGGATCCGCTGATCCGACGGAGCAACAAACACAGCCGTCAGCTGAATCGAGACAAGGTAAGGCGACCAGCGAAGAGGAACTCAAAGAACTGCAGAAAACTCAAATGGCATCGGAACGGAAGGTCACCGGCTCTGCAGTAAAACAAAGTCGTAAGGTGAAGAAGTTTACAGCTGATTCTTCCGAATAGAAATTTTAATGGAGTAGATGAGGCCTTGTCGAATGCGGTTGCCAGCTGCCGTTATTGACGCTGAGGTTGTTGCCCTCAATGAACAAATTGTGATTTTGTGCTCAGACTGTTACTGAACCCGAGCCGAACTGGCTAGTTGGAGTCCCGCCCACCAGCAACGGGGCAACAACAGCTGTTGCCATTGCCGGTTGAATATCGGTTGCATGGCGGACCAAAAAAATTATGAGGGTCCCGGTCGACACGGTTCTGTCCTTGACGGGAGGCACCCAAGATTCGCTCATAGAACTGAAGTAAATCTTGGCTCTATCCTAGACGGGGGCACTCAAGATTTACTCATAGAAATGAACAAAAAACCTGATAAAAGTTGCTCGGTGGTGCTAGCAAGCATTGCTGCTATTGAAATTCTATAGAAGTACTTCGATTGATAGCGTTATAGATCAATATATCGTATAGATCGTATATAATATAGATTATCGTTGCAGATCATTTCATTTCTGAGTTGAATCCTGAGTGTCCCCCCCCCCGTCTAGGACCAAGACGTTGAATCCAGGGGCCGTATGCACATCTCTCCCCCGAGTGGATTTCTCCCTTCCGTCTCCCCGCCGGGGCGAATCCCTGCCGGGGTGACGCGGGGATGACACTGCATGCACATCTCACAGGGAGACGGCGGGGATTCACCCCGGGGAGGCAGACGAGAGAGCGGGTAGGGACGCAGAGTATTCAAATCGGAATGGCGCGCGGTATCACCCGCCCCCTTAGCAATTTTATTTTCGCCTCCGATAACTACGGCAAAACCTATGTTTTGAATTTCCACGCTCCAATTTGTTGTGCAAGGCTTTATCGTACTTCGGCATAATCATCATTCACATTGATTTCACGATACAATATGGGTTACAAGACAATCGTAATGTTGCACATGCGCACAAACCAACCAGGATAAATGATAGTCTAGGCAAACTTTTGCGTGATTCTCTGAAAATTCTGCCTCTGGGTTTTTTTCGCCGTCATTCTGAACTTTTTTCGTAGGCATTTTTTTGTTTTTTTTTTCTAGAAGGTCCATTATCTCTGAAATTGTACGAGAATCACCTATTTTTTTAAACATGTTTCAAGTAAACGGCAAGCGACTAACTGGGTTTAAAAAGGCTTGCAAAATAACTTGGAGAGAGGAAACGGCTATGTTCATGTATATCAATGACGAGCACTTAATCAAAGCGTATATGACACCCTTTACAACCACATTTATAATCTATTCCAGTCGAAAAAGAAGTGGAAGCAACTAAAATGTGACACTAAAGTTAGTTTATACGCAGTGATTATCATTAAGAAAACCACAAAAAAATTGAAATGGATCGAATCTAACAGTTAAGAAAGGTTTGCGCATTTTTATAAATACATGAGATACTGCTAAGAACTCATTATCGTAATTAAATAGTTAGAGTATGGCAATGAATAATCATCAGAGTTTCTCCTCTCTATGCAAGCAATACTAATTTTAGGCCGACGGCTGAGAAAAGCTCGCTCCATTTTCGAAATAGTGCTCCAATGCACCCGTCCCCCTAGCTCTTACTGAGGGGACGAAAACGCTTGCCACGTGCGTCGCGGTCGTCCCCGTGAAACACGCGGGGAGAGATGTGCATGCCGAAAATGAGAGCCGGGGATCCCCGCGCGTCCACGGCGGGGCGCGGGGAGAGATGTGCATACGGCCCCAGGAGAAAATTTTTCGTCCCCGCGAGTACCGTAGCTAACAAGAGCACAAATCCCGGCAGGACCCGCCTCCAACCGCGACGCACATCCGGACAGCGCTGGCTGGCGCTTTGCCAACTTTTTCCGGCCAGCATATGACCCATCGCCTGACGTATAATCATCAGCCGGCTCTCGAATTGATTAAGCGATGTTCTTTCGTGGAATGTGAAGGGAATTCAGAAAAAAAACTTCAAAAGCTGTGAGTAAAGAAACAAGAACGGAAGTGCGAAGGACGATAAATAATGCCGGAAAATAATAAAGTTAGAGACATTCAAAAATTAGATAAAAATTAGAGAAAATTAGGTGATTAGAACTAATCTTCCGAGAAAATTTTGTTTATACGAACCACGTTCTACCCAGAAAACCAGTGTGGGATGACGAAAACCGAATTCTTACCCCTCCCGCCGAATCCGTTACCCCTTCGATGCTTGCCGGCCTAGCCTTTGCGTTATCAATCAATCGGTGATTGCCGGAAAGGCTGGCAAAGCGCCAGCGCTGTCGAACCGCATGTGCGTCGCGGTTGGTGGCGGGTCCTGCCGGGATTTGTGCTCCTGCTAGCTACGGTACTCGCGGGGACAAAAAAATCTTCCCTGAATTCAACGTCTTGTCGTTTAGGATAATGCCCAAATCTTGATATCGGGTATTCGATGCCGCTATTAATCAGTGTTATTATGGAAACTCTATGGAGTCTGTCCGAAACAGGCTGTCCGCCCACGCGGTCGGCGTGCGTGACGAGCGGCTTACGCGACTGATTTTTTCGGGTGAGTCTGCCTACGGCGGCCGCACACAGCTGACTGAGATTTTCTACGCTATTTGCGTAATAATCCTGCAAATCGATTAACGAGCCTGAAAAAATCTTCGTGACAGGCGCTGAATACGCACTTTGATGGCGTGGGCGGACAGTATCTGGGACTATCCTAAACGGGGGGGGGGCACTCAAGATTCAGGTCGGAAATGAAATGAATCACCTCGTAGAAATGAATGGAAAACCTGATAAAAGATGCTGGATGCTGCTATCAATCATTGTTGTGGATGAAATTCTATAGAAATACGTCGATTGATAGCGTTATAGATCGGTGGTTCATTTCATTTCTGACTCGAATCTTGAGTGCCCCCGTTTAGGATAGTCCCCAGTCTCTTTCGCACAGACTTTAGAAAAACTTCGATTGATAGCGTTGCCAACCGGCAGCTTTTTAAAAAAATTTTTCCCTGATCTCTGAGTGCACCCCACCCCGCCCCCACCCCGTCTAGGATAGTACCCGCGCATTGTGATTTTGCAAAGTTTAGTATAGCAAATGGACGGGCCGCGGCGGTAGATCGCCGTCCGCGATCGGAACTCTGCAGACCAGTGGTATCGCGAACGCCGCGCGCCCGCCGCATTTGATGGCGTATAGTCCATCCGCTGGACTAGATTTGGCGAAAGGCGTGTAGATGGGGCAATGTGACAGCCGTATTTGACCAGTTCCTACACAATCTGTCATCAAAAAAAGCTAAAAATGCTGTTTTTTAGGGAAGAGGAACTCTTGTGGTGAGTAATTTTTTTGTCACCATTCCTACATATAGGTTCTTAGACCTACATTTTTTCAAGTCCGAACGGTTTAGGGTTACAAGTCTGCTGGTCCTGACAGGCGAGCGTTCACCATTGTGGCACCGTCATTGGAAGTTAGTTTTGGATATTAAAAAAAAAACAAGTTGTTGTGTTTGAAAAGGACTTTATTCATTTGACATTATAGGACAAACAGGTCACGAAGAGTATGGAATTTCTAGATCCGCTGAAGGATCATGTAAGTGTAATTGGACTTTTTTGGTGGATTAGTGGAAGTGAGGGGTCGTTTATACTACAGTGCATTTCTGTAATATTGATTGTGTCGCGCCGCCTGATCACTGCTACGAAAATGCATTGTGACGCACCGCTTGGCGGCGGAAGTATAAACGACCCCTAAGGGACAGTCTCAGTTGACCGAATGTGGTGAATGGGTGACTCACGCCAACTGAGTTGTTAATAGCAGATGGATAGTTTTGTTTGCACGCGACGCATACGCTCGCTGTCTTTGGACTTTTCTTCCTCTGACCTACTATTACCGAAAAAAAATTCCAGGACTCACACACGCAATCGGAGAAAGGAAAAAGTGTCCTGGTATGTAATAACGTTTAGCCCTACATATGTTACAGGAGTAGACAGAAATGCTATCCGTACGTGGTCAGGTACAGAGTGGTCCGTTACGACGTGACAGGAGCACGTGCCGCTGCGAGGAAGCCTTTTGAATCGACGTGGTAAAGCCCTGTGAGAATAAGACTGTCCGCCCACGCGGTCTGCGTGCGCGCTAAGCTACTATGGCATAGGCATTTTTTTTTACCTGTAAACCGTTTAGCAGGATTATTGGACATTTACTGAGTATCAGTCCAGTAAGTTGTATGCAGCTATGCGTAGGCTTGTCCGAAAAATGCATCCGCAACAGCCGCTCGATACGCACGCCAACCGCGTGGGTGGACAGTCCCATTTGGGCAGACTTTGCTCTTACAGCGTATTGCTGTCAAATGGAACCACCCAGTGCGTTGTGGAGCTCACACTTGCCATCGTCAAACTAAAGTCATGTTCAAGAGTGATGACCTAGCTGCGGACAGCGCGAGCGATCGCGACGCAGCGTGCATAGAACGATTTTCTGAACAGATGGAGTCGTCTCTCCCTCCCTCTTTCTCTCCCAAATTATCCGAGCCCCTTCTTACCTAGTGAACCATTTGATGTGCGCTGCGACGCGACCGCTCGAGGCAGATTGCCCGTTTTGACAGATCCGTTGCTGAAACTGGGTAGGGCTTCAGAAGACGCCATCAGGATGTCGTTGGAAGTGGTTAGGGCATCATGTGGAGCGTGCGTCGCGTCATGAAATGCGAATAGCGCTTCATATGAAACATGCACGGCGCGGTGGAAAATGAAGAGTGCTTTATGGGGAGCGTGCGCCGCGCCACGTCGTAATAAGCGACTAGCACTTCATGTGGAACGTGCGCCGCGTGATAGAGAGGGAGTGACGCTCCGAGTGTAACATGCGCGGCGTCGTGAAATGTGGAAAGGGCTCGATGAAGAGCGTACTCCGCATTGTGAAAAGAAAAGTGAGCTTGCGTTGCGTAGTAAAATGTGAGTCATGTGGAACATGCGCCGCACTGTAGAAAGTGCGTAGCACTTTATCTGCATTCGTGCTAGAGTGCTAGAAGCGCTTCATGTGGAGCATGCGCTGCGTGATACATGATGAATAGTGCTTCATTTAGGGCGGGGGCGCATGTTTGAATCTGAGTAGCGGCTCATGTGGAGCGTGCACCGCGTGTTAGAAAAGGAGCGACGCTCCGAGTGGAACGTGCGCATCGTCGCGAAACGTGAGTAGCGCTTCATGCGGAACATGCGCCGCGTAGTAGAAAATGGGTAGCATTTCATGTGAAGCGTGCATTCGTGGTAGAGTGTTAGTAGCTCTCCATGTGGAGCGTGCATACATGGTAGAATGTGAGTAGCGTTTCATGTATAGCGTGTGCAGCGTGATGGAAAGTGAATAGCGCCTCATGTCGAGTGTGCGTCTCGTCGTCCAAAGTAAGTAGCGAATCATGCAGAGCGTGTGCCGCGTGGTAGAAAGTGAGTGGCGCTTCGACAGGAATGTGCGCAGCGTCGTGAAGTGTGAGTAGCGCTCCATGTGGGGCATGCACTGCATCGTTCAAAGTGAGTAGCGCTTCATGTAGAACGTGCGCAACGTGGCAGAAAGTTAGTAATGCTTCTCGTGGGGTGTGCGCAGGTTCAGAAAATCTCAAAACGCGTGTCGCGCTCCATGTAGAGCGTGGGTCGCGTCGACAAATGTGAGTAGCGCCTCATGTGGAGCGTGCGCCGCGTCGTAGAAAGTAAATAGCGCTCCACGCAGAGCGTGCGCCGCGTGGTATAAAGTAAGTGACGCTTTGACTGAAAAGTGCGCAGCGTCGTGAAATGTGAGTAGCGCTCTATATGGGGCGTGCACCGCGTCGTTAAAAGTGAGTAGCGCTTCATTTGGAACGTGCGCAACGTGGCAGAAAATTAGTATTGCTTTACGTAGAGCGTGCGCAGCCGCATTAATTCTCGAAACGCTCTTCATGTAGAGCGTGCGCCGCGTCGTGGAAAGTGATTAGCACTTCATGCAGAGCTGGCGACACGTGGAAGAAAGAGAGTGACGCTTCTACTGGAACGTGCGCAGCGTCGTGAAATGTGAGTCGCGCTCCATGTGGAAAGAGCTTCGAGGTGTAGTGTCAACGTATCAAAACATTCAATCTGCCTTGAAGGTGTTAAAGCACAGCAATTCTACTGTGGTGGCTAATTTCTAACAAGTAGAATTTCCAATATTGCATATCATGTGGAGCGTGCGCCGCGTCGTAGAAAGTAAATAGCGCTCCACGCAGAGCGTGCGCCGCGTGGTATAAAGTAAGTGACGCTTTGACTGAAAAGTGCGCAGCGTCGTGAAATGTGAGTAGCGCTCCATATGGGGCGTGCACCGCGTCGTTAAAAGTAAGTAGCGCTTCATTTGGAACGTGCGCAACATGGCAGAAAGTTAGTGTTGCTTTACGTAGAGCGTGCGCAGCCGCATTAATTCTCGAAACGCACTTCATGCAGAGCTGGCGACACGTGGTAGAAAGAGAGTGACGCTTCTACTGGAACGTGCGCAGCGTCGTGAAATGTGAGTCGCGCTCCATGTGGAAAGTGCTTCGATATGTAGTGTCAACGTATCAAAACATTCAATCTGCCTTGAAGGTGTTGAAACACAGCAATTCTACTGTGGTGGTTAATTTCTAACAAGTAGAATTTCCAATCTTGCATATTTGGCTCTCAGTCTTACAGTTCAAATACTTTTGTTGTCAATCATAGTGACCAAGTGCAGATTTCCTCATCCTAACGATTTCTTTCATTTTGCAGGGTCGTCAACCAAGTAGCTCGCGGAAGGCAAAGGTGAGGTCACCTGAAGAGTTTGTCCGTACTCCAGTAGAGTTGCTCGTCCACATTTTGAGATAGAGCCCTTTCATTAGATCAGGTCCATACTTCTCGTCACTGGATAAGCGCCACTTTGGTATGGACCGAAAAACGATATATCTGGCATACCTATGTCGTCGCAGTAGCGCGTCGCGAGTAGTATGAACCCGGTTTTTTACACTCAAGCTTTGCATGATACAACCGCCCTAAGTGCATCGGAAGATGTAGATTTAACCCTGAAATTAACTCAGATTTGAAAAAAAAAACAAAATCTTTCTTTCCAGACCGAGCATACTCAAGCTGATCGAGGGTCGATTCTGGTTAGTTACACATCGATCATTGCGAAAAATTCCTATAACGTGGTCAGAAAACCAATTCACAGCTCAAGGAGAGAAAATTCGAAAGTGACTGCAAAAAAGTGGTCTTAGAAATGCATGTCCCATTTTGAATGGCCACCTTGTACAAGTACTCTTCACTTGTGAGGCGCTACTCATACTACACATCGCCAGCGCGGCATGCGCAAGACGCGCAAGAGTATGAATGACCTGACGCCTAACACGCGTGTCGCGCGCTCCGCCATGGCAGCGACGGCACTGATAACTTTGTCATCATTTTCATTATTGATCCATCTTAGGCTCCGTCCAAAGCAGACGACCTAGCGCCAAGTGACGCTGGGGATTCGCACCTTCAATGCTATTGATCTGACTACCCAGCGACTCCCCAGCGACCACTGCAGCCGGCCTGTCGCTGATGGTGGAGGCATAGCGGCAGGAGCGGCTGTCACTAATACATAATATGATCAATACCATCGCTAACCACGTGCCGTCCCCGGACACGTTACCTGCGCAGCCGTCGAGCGTCATGCGCCAGCATTTGGGCAGCGGCTTGACGCCTGCCGCTTGTCGTCTGCTATGGACGGATCCTTAATTTCTACTCCGTTCCATAATAATTATTTCCAGTACTTTCTTCTGCCACCTTGATAATGAACACGCGTACAGATTTTTCTTGCTCTGCAAAGTTAGGGCGCCTTCCATCAGCTCCGCCATAGAGTCACCGCTGGAGTATTTACGGTCTCCGCAAGAGCGTCACGCGAATGCCGCGCTGGCGTTGACTAGTGTGAATAGCGCCTAAAAGCAGTCATTTCAGCTGGAAGTAACGCAAAACAATGTCGACATGGACTCAGTATGTGAATTTTGCGTATGATTTGACTATACGAAGGGGATAGGGGCTCTCTACACACAGAGGGAAGAGTTGTCTCCCCTCTTGCAGTTTGAAACGTCACGCTACTCAATTCAAGCGAACTGGTCCCAAAAGGAATGAGAGCCGCGAAAGGCCAGACAACTCTCTCGGTGGGTAAAGGGCCCCCATCCCAATAGGAATCGTCGAAGACTCAAGTCATTTGACATTTATCAAAACTTTCTGGTGGTCGGAAGACTAGAGCTGTTTGCATCTTTATTTTTAAGCCAAATTTACTCTTTTCGTTCGTGCGCTTGTGGGCAGTGAGTGCAGAGACAGCGAGAAAGTGTGGAGGAGAAGGAGACGCAGCACACTCGCGCAGACGCACGCGACAAACGGAAATAAATTTGGCTCCGAAATAGAAGATACGCTGTCGTTCGTTGGATTTCATAAGATGCGGAACATGTATTCGCCTTCCTCAGCGTCTTTTCCTATGACCTACTTCGAAATAAACTTTTTTTTGAAATCTGAAATGCTATTTAGGATTCGGGCGAAGAGGGCGATTAAGCATTCTTATGCTTGACAGGGTTTAGGTTTGAACGGAAATGTTCGGAATGGGATTTGCGCATCGTTAGACACTTGAGTCCGTCCAAATGAGATTGTTCACCAACGCGGTCGGCGCGCGGGTCAGGCGGCCGTCGCCAAGGCATTTCTCGGACTCGTGAATTAATTAAAGGGACTATTGGCCTACTGATGAGTAATTTCCCTGTCAGCTGTTTGCAACCATGGAAAAGTTCGTAAGAAAATGCCGTAGCAACGATTTCTTGACACGCATGCCGACCGCGTCAGCGGACAGTCTCATCCGGACGGACTTTACACAACGCTGCGCAATAGAACACTTCACCTTATGGCACAGAAAATTTTATCTCAATATTCTCTGCTTAAAGGCAGTGTTCACGATGAATATCGCACTCGAGTTCGATCCAAAAAATGGGATTGTTTGGTCGTGAGGTAACTAATAGTGGAGAAACAGGGAAGAAAAACGTTCAGAATAAGTCAAAATAACGGTTTCTGAATTCAGGGCGTGGACGAGAATCATGGGCCCTGCTGATTTCGGCAAGCGCGCGCTAATCGCGAAATCTGCGCGAATCGATATTGCTAACTGCAGCAGAGTTGCTTGGAAAAATTTGCCATCGAAACGTGTGCGGCGCCACAAGCTCGTCCGATTGGGGGGCGGACCGGGATAGGTAGGCGCACCGGGAGAGCTTTCAAAGCCGTTTGTATTTATTTCTGGCCAGTTTTCGTTGCTTTCTTCGACCCTATCCTCTACAGCACCTGCCAACTTAGTGTTTCACACCGAGACCTCGAAAACGAGAATTATTGTGAACACTGCCTTAAGCTCAAAATCTAGAAATTCTTACACATTCCGTTGGATAGCTCTTGTCAGCAGAATATTAAATATGCTGATAAACATGAAAAGAAAACTTGACTTGAAGGGAGAATAGCTAAGGACGCTAAAGGCGCGACAACGCGTAATCGCGCCTTCTGACATCTACGATCGGTATTGTGTTTTGTACAGCTTTTTCGCACCCCATTTCGCATTCTCTAATAGAAGTTGCCTGATACCTACCGAGAATCCACCGGACACGTGAACTTTACCGAAAATTCGATGCGAAACTGCCGCGAAAAATGTCGCGAATTCGCCAAAAAAAAGTCTGCCGCGAGTTCACCGCGAAAATGCCGCAGCAGCAACGCCATCATTGCAAAGAGAGCGCCTTAGTGTAGCAACGAAGTCAGCTCAGTCGCTAACGCGATAAACTGTAAAGAGATGGATTGGTAAGGTTGATGGTTTGAAGTTAGGTACGCTGCGGCGAGAATCGCTGCGAATTCGCGGCGAAATTCAGGCGATACCTTGAGTCCGCCGGGGACTGACGCTTCAATTCCGGTACGGCACCAAGGCGGCAGGTCCTCGGTGGAATCCAGGCAAAAACCTCCCACAGTAGTTCAAGTGATGTTTGAAAAAGTAAATCTTGATGACTCCTATGTTGCAGAGTCGGGAAGAAAAAGGCCTCGGACGACACAAGGTAAGGCAAAGAACATAACTTGGTGGCATTTATGGAGCTTAGCACGATGTACCAGACAATTCGCGTCACTGTAGTCCTCAAACCTTTAGCCGCGTTAGATAATGATCGTGCATAGCTGCGGACATCGCGAGCGGTCGCGTCGCGGCATACATAGCCTAATATGCTAAGGAGAAGCCAGGCAAGCTAATCTAGCGCTACCCTTTCTTCATGTTATTGCTAGTCTGTCGCGTCGCAGAGCGCACCGTCCGCAGCGAGGCAATCATCCTCTAACACGACTGCGGACTGTGCGGGTCGAATAGATGTATTGATTTCAGTCGCAGCGCACTCAACCTGATCCCGACCTGGTAAAAGTGAGTATAAACTCCTATACACCTTCTTTCTCGTTGTATGCGGTGCGCTCGCGACATGAAGCGTGCCACTGCTAGCCTGTTATCTTGGCATGACCTGATCTCAGGCAGAGTAGTATTAACAGCTGAATGACCTCCCGCGAGAAAATTGGCCGCCACTTTCTTTGAATGGCATGGCATGCGTCGCGTGGCGAGCGTGCTGCGTACAGTCGAAGATCGCTCACTACGCTTTATTCATACGAATACTTTCAGTCGCCTTCTTCTCTACCTGAATCGCAAACTAATGTGGTTTGTGCTTCTATTCGAGTTGTTTTCTGGAGAGTTTGAAAAAAATTCCAGAACAAAAAACGATTTGTGATTTGTGAATGTAAACAATTTTCATTTCAGGTGCAGGAAACACAGAGTTTGATTGATAACACTCCGGTATGTGGTAAATTTGAAAAACATGAAAATTAACTGCAAAAAACTCGTACTAGGGTCATCAGTATATCTGGTACATACCGTTATAGTCCAACCTGAGCGATTTCATACGTCCCTAGTAGGCAAGCACATGGCATCTTGGAATAGGCTTAGGCGTTGTTTATACTTCTGCTGCGCGCCTGCGCGGCATTTCGCTATTCGACAGTGTTGATCGCTCAACGCTGCAGAACCGCGCTTGAAGCCGATCCGCTGAGAATCGGTCAATAATTACGCACGCAGTCGCCACTACAGTGGTGACGCCTCGCGTAGAATTAGAATAAAGCGCGGCGGCGGCCTCGCGTTCTTAGGCTCTTTCATAGCTCTATCGAGGAGCGACGCGATTGGGTTTTATCGGCGGGTATCGACGTACTGCTACGGCGCGTCAAATTGAGCTTGGACGTGACTTCGCGCCGCACAGCTACTCACATCAAGGGGACATTGTGCATCATTTATACTTCGTCAGCGCGTCAGCGTAGCGTTTCGTTTTTCGGTAGCGTTGATCGCGCAACCCTGCAGTATCGCTTTCGAGGCTGAGAAGTGGTCCATATATCTGCACGCGGTCACGTCGCCACCACAGTGGTGGCGCCTCGCGTAGAAATAGAATGAAGCGCTGCGGCCGCATAGCGACATCAGGTCCCTTTAAATTCCTACCGCGATGTGACGCAGATATGTGTTAGCGAGTCGTGCCACGCTCCGATCTCAGGTCCAACATGACGCCGTAACGCTCAGCAAACTGGACTTCAGAAATCACATTTGGGGTCGTTAATACTTCCGCCGTGGCGACAGTTAGTTTGACATATTGGTAGCGCGTTGCTGTGGAATTTGTTGACTACGCAGCGCAGTGGTTATCCTAGCGGAGCATGTCTCGCAAGCCACGCGTCGCGCGGTAGTGCAAACGACGCATTAAGCTAGTTGCCGTTGTAGTTGAAGTGCGATCGCGCGCCAACGAACCGGTGCGACGCAGTAGTATAACATTAGTTCGCCCTAAACAGACTTCAAATTATTGCTGGAAACTGATTGACTTTTTGCAGGACTGCACAATTTCACGCTCTCAAACCAGGGTCTAAAGGAAGCTTCAACGCGCGCAATGCTTTGAAGATGAAAGAACTCTACATCAAACAAGCACTCTTTCAATAAACAACTATATTTATACTACACTGTTAACAGCGAATTATTAATGTTTACGTCCATCTAACGCTTCATGAGCGTCAACTTTGCCGCTTTCAGTGCAAAACACATTACATCGGCTATATACTTCCGTTGCGGCGCAACGCGATGGCATGCTCCAAATAATGTTCGATGCTGTACGCCATGTATAGGCGTCGTAACGCACCGCTTCCACATCAAGACGCACTGAATCGACCTCTTACTTCAACCGCTATGTAACGCCATAGTATGCTCCGAGTACAGAGAGACGCCTGACGCGATCTATACGCGTCGCGTCGCACCACTTCTGCCGCAAGACGCATAAGTTCGGGTTCAGACTTCCATCGCGGCGCAAAGCGATGTCATGCTCTGAATACTGACCTACACGCGACGCAATCGACACACGTCGCAGCTCATCGCTTTCATCGCAAGACGCACTGAGTCGAGTTCTTACATCTACCACTACGTAACGTCATGGCGTGCTCCAAATACGGATGCACGCCTGACGTGATCTAAACACGTCGCGCCACTTCTGCCGCAAGACGCATAAAAAATGAGTTCACACTTCCGTCGCGCCGCAACGCAATGACATGTTTCGAATACTGCGATGCGGTACGCCACGTATACGCGTCGCAACGCACACATTTCTGCCAGAGGACGCATAAGGTTGCGGTCACGATTGCAACGCTACGGCGTGTTTTGCCTATTGACCTACGCTCGTTGCAATGCACCACTTCGACAGCAAGATGCATAACGTCTGCTTCACACTTCCTTCGCTGCGCAACGCTGGCGCGTTCCGAAAATAAATCAATGCGTGCTGTCATCTATACGCACCGCAACGCAACATTTCCGACGCATCAGGTCGGCTTCTCACCTCTGTCGCTGCGCACGCGATGGCATGTTCCGAAAACTCATTGATGCAGAACGCAATGCCTAAACGTCGCAACGCATCGCTCCACATCGCAAGACGCACTAAGCCGGTCTCGTACTTCCACCCTTGCACAACGCGATAGCATGTTCCGAATACCATTAGACACTCGAGTCGCTCCGTACGCGTCGCGCCGCACCACTTCTGCGGGAAGATGCTCAAGGTTAGATTCACACTTCCATCGCAGCACAAAGCGATGGCGTGTTACGACTACAGATAAACGCGCGACGCCATGTATACGCCGCGCAACGCTCCACAGAAAGACGCACTAGGTCAGGTTCGAACTCCAATAACACGTGCAACGCGATGGCATGTTCCGGATACTGATCCAGGCGCAAGCGATCTATACGCGTCACCACATCGCTCCAACCACGGGACGCAATTCATACGGGGTCGCAACGCACCGCTTCGGCCGCAAGACGCATCAAGTCCTGCTCACACTCCTATCGTCGCGCACCCCATCGCTTTCGACGGAAGACGTACTGGGCCCATTATAGAGCCATGTCGCCACTCGACGCGATGTTGGGCATCGAACACGCTCTGAGAGGACGCATTTCCGCGTCACACTGTTATTAAACTCTGAGAAGAGTGTCAGGTCGCACACGTCCCGCAAGGCGCGCTGCAGATTCCGCCAGCAATCCCACACCTTCGAACATCCACTTTGCGCCAGTACAGCGAGTAAACGCGCCGCAAGCGCTCCGCTTCCTCCGCAAAGCTCTTCAGGCGTGCTATAAACCCCAAATTGACTCCTGTGTTGACTCATAACAAGTAGAAGGATTTGTACACCCACATTCATAGATTTTTACTTTTTTTTGAATTTCATATCAAAGTTACAGTAATTAATGCCTTACACAAGTGTGTTCATCACAAGGTAAAAATCAATCAATAACCAGTAGCGAAAGGAATCAATCACACATACATAAAAAAGTGAATACAATGGTAGCTCCGTATCAACCTCGCATCTCGCATAGAATAGATATATCTGTATACGTATATTTGTATATATAATTGTACTACAAAAATGAGCTCTGAGCAACACACCGTTTCAATAATATTGATCACATTTCGAAGAAAAGGCCACACATATGGAAATATTCGAAAAAATATAGTACAAATTACCCAGAATAAGGCAAAATATGCATCGAAGACCTTGGATGAACCGCATATTATGCTATCGGAACAAAAAAATTAAAACATAATGTATAGTTGAATTCACCAAAATAGGCACCTGAGGGGCGGGGCGTCGTTAAGGCGTGCGGGTGCGGCGCGGTTGGACAGAAATTTTTTAAAATAGATTTTTTTGCTGAAATTACGCTAATGGTGATAAAAAATCTAAATTTGTTACGCTCCCCCCCCCCTAGTAAAGTAAATTGGTGAACTCAAGTACATATACATGGTAGGTCAAAGGCAATGGTAATACGTAGACAAGTGATCTCTGGCACTGAGGTACTGTATTATGGATTTTCTAGCACAATCACAGTTGAATCACCTTTAGAAGAGCAGAGAAATAGACTATAAGTGCGCTATCCTATCCTCATATACTAGTACAGAATTGGTCCTGGCACGGAACTCACTTACTTCATCAGCAGCATCATAATCAGTGAAGCATTATTATAGGTGAAATCAGAAAAAGGACCACTAAAGGTATGAGATCGACAGCTTCATGATATGCATATTTCTCCCAGCCAGTATCCAAGAGGGCAACTCTTCGACCTCCTCTAATCCTCAGGACTTTGTCAGCTCAGTTCCGGCTCGGGAGTCACCTCAACGGGCGGCATTTCTTCGAGTATCTGAAAAAAAAACAGTGAATGAATGCAGTGAGAATCTATAATGACACTATATTAGCAAAGGTGGCATTAATCGATTATCGATTGTTGAATGACAGCAGAATAAACTGCGAAAATCTATCATGACACTACTGCAGGAGTGGTGAACACACCGTAATCAATTATACAGTAAGATTATTGATCGTTGAATAAATTTCGCAGAAAAACTTCAAAGGCACCACTTAGGCAGGGCATTGATCGATTATCGATTATTGAGAAATATTATCAATCGCTAAATAAATTCTGTGAGAAGCTTCTATAACACTACTGCAGGAGTGGTGAGCACAGCGTAATCAATTATACAGTAAGACTATTGATTGTTTTGCAAAAAAAACTTCAATGGCACCATTTAAGCAGGGGTGGCATCGATCGATTATCGATTTTTGAGCAAGTCCATGGATCATTGAATAAATTTCGCGAAAAGCTTCAATGAAGCTACTACAGAAGTAATAGCCAATCAGTAATCAATTATTCAGCAAAATTGATCGATCGTAGAAGAAATTCTGCGAAAAGTTCTATTGGCACAACTGCAGGAGTGAGACATAATAATAATCGATAATAAGGAAGGAAATCGATTATCGATTATTAACTATAGAAAGGAATAAATTGTCCACTTTTGGGTCATCCACTTTTGAGTCATCCACTTTTCCTTAACTCGATTTCCTTCCTTATTAACGGTTAACGATTATTACATTTATAGGAGGAAATTATCGATTACTATGAAAAGCAATAATTTCCCCATTTTCCAGTCATCTACTTTTCCTATGTTCGATTTCCTTCCTTACTATAGATTATTGATTATTATCATATTGGTAGAATGATATTATCAATTATCATGGACCATGAAGAAGAATAGATTCTCCAATTTTTAGTCATCTACTTTTCCAATATTCGATTTAATTTCTTATTATCGTTTGTTGATCATTATCACAATTATAGGAAGATATTAGGGGTCGAATAGAGTCCCGCCGCTGAAAGGAGCGGCGGAGGTAGAATTTCGCGCCGCAGCCGATCTCCAAATGCTATGAACAGGCCGCGGCGAACTGGAGCGGCGACGCGCTTTTGCGTACTACGTACAGAGCTATGCACCTGACATCTAAATATCGAACTAGCTGATAGAAATAATCAGATTGACAAAGTTGAAGGAAGATTTAATTTCACGGCGGTTTGAGCCCTGTCCACAGTTTCACATGAGAAAGCAATATAATATTAGTTTTTAACAAGGAACAGTTGGCGATCATAGCTACTTCAAAACTTGAGAATTCTCCCCTGAAAATAGATTCCGTGATCGATGCGCACCCTTCACTTTTTTGAATTAATTTTTTGAGTCATTTTGCTTAAGGTTTTAACTAGACTTGGGAAGGAATCGAAAAGTTATTCGAAAAATATTTGAACTATTGGAATAATCGATTTATTCAAAAACCTCAAATTCAATTTATTTTCAATTCGATTCGTCCATGAATCAGGATTATTGGCCTTCGGTTCATCCTGGGGAATAAGTTATCTGTTCTATCTATGTAGTGATCGATTGTTTAGGAATTCAGCATTAATCGGTGTCTCGTGTATTCGATTCATTCTAGATTTCACATTAACCGGTTCTTCTAATATTCGCTTTTTTTGGAGAATGAAATATGGAGATTTCCGAATATTAGAACAAGTTTGGGTCACGACATTCGAATACTCTTTGCCACTGAAAAATTTGAAAAACACTCGAGTAATATTTCGTAATAAATCCAAAATTCCAAATTTCATTTAAATATACGGACGGATTTCCCGATCATTCGAATAGTATAGAGGACAAGTTTTCGAAAACTGCCATTCATTCGAAATAATTTTGAAGAAGTTCATTCAATCGGAAATTTGAAGAAAATGTCTCATTCGAATACGTTTTTTCTTCATTCAATGATTTATTAAAAAAAGCTTTCTTCAAACAAAAACCAATTAACCCGAGATTTTTCTTGCAAAAGTGGTCATCCGAATTTTAAATTCAGTCGGCGTATTCTTTAAACAAGGTAATCGAATTATTAATTCATGCGAAAACTAATTCATGCGAAAAAAATACGTGGGAAATTTAGGATTCAAAGTTTAGTAAAGAGTTGGCATTTGAATTGGTGTAGAACTCTTTGAAACACTTCAAAAATCAAGTATAACGAGCTCAAAACCTCATGACTAAAAGTGACCTCGATTTAGGTACATAATAAGACAGACATTCACCTTATAATATACATAAGTGATCATTTAATCATGGGAAGCGGGCTCGACCATCTGCTGTCGCCGCGCCACTTCGCCGCACCGCTCGAGGTTGCAAAGCGGCGCCGCGGCAGCCGCCGGCGGCTGCCGCTGCCAAATTCTGCCTTGACCCTGTATAGTCGACCCGCCGCGCCGTCTCGCGGCGCCGCGTGATCGATACGGCTGCACAACATATGCTGCCGCGCCGTTGCGCGGTGAGACTCTATTCGGCCCCTTACGGATCCTCCATTTTTCAGTCATCCCCTTTCCTATAATCGATTTTCTTTCTTGTTACCAATTATAGATTATTAACAATGATTATCAATTCTTAGTCGCACGCCATCATCACTCCTGTCTTATTGTTAGTTCCAATGTAAAATATCAGTGCGATGATCAATCGAATATTGATTACTGAGTATAATTATCGATCGCCGAGTCCCCAGATGAGACTGCCGGAGCAAAACACAATGAACAGCATTTCCTACCCTCTATTTCGAATTTTCTGCTCAACTGGCGTCCCGTAGGACTGAAGACAAAGTGTAGAATACTACTATCAAAGGCAGTGTTCACGAAGAAAGAGTTGCAAAAAAAAACAAAACGTAAGCTTTGGGTCCCTATAAGAAGATTAAGAACGGAAGTGCGACAAAAAACGACAGGTAAGTTGGTGAAAATCTCGTGGGCCAGCCACTCTCAGAAAAATCAAAACAAGTTACTTGTAATATAAATGTAACTTACTTGAATGTCTCAAGTAACGTACATTTATATTACATGTAACTTAAATTTGCATTACATGTAAGTTACACTTACGTTACATGTAACGCAAATTTGAGATTTCACTATGGGTGGCCATCACGTGACGCGAAGGACACGCGACGCAGAGAGCGCGTCCCAGACCACATAACACTGAAAAAATGCTGTGCGGGGCCTTCCCTGCTTGTGTGGGGTCAATTATCTCAAACTTGGGTAATTTAACCAACAACAGCCCCAGTCGTATGGCTGACCCCGCGAGTGCGTCGTACATCCCCCTTGGAAATATCTTCTTGGCCGATTCAAGTTACTTGCGATTTATATTGTGCCATTTAAGTTACATGTAACATACTGCACGAAGCATCATCTCAGAAATCGAAAACAAGTTACTTGTAACATAGCTAAGCTGATGTAAGTTACTTCCGATTTATCTCAAGCCATTTAAGTTACATGCGACTTATCGACAGGAAACCGCGTGCAATGCGTCTCCGATATGTTACATGTAACTTAAATGGCAAAATAAAAGTCGCAAGTAACTTACATCGTTTTAGATATGTTACAAGTAACTTGTTTTCATTTTTCTGAGTGCATGCAGTATCCTCTCAGAAATCGAAAACAAGTTACTTGTAACATATCCAAGCCGATGTAAGTTACTTGCGACTTAACTCAAGTCATTTAAGTCACATGCGACTTATCGACAGAAAACCGCGTGCAATGCTTCTCCGATATGTTACATGTAACTTAAATGGCAAAATAAAAGTCGCAAGTAACTTACATCGTTTTAGATATGTTACAAGTAACTTGTTTTCATTTTTCTGAGTGCATGCAGTATCCTCTCAGAAATCGAAAACAAGTTACTTGTAACATATCCAAGCCGATGTAAGTTACTTGCGACTTATCTCAAGTCATTTAAGTCACATGCGACTTATCGACAGGAAACCGCGTGCAATGCGTCTCCGATATGTTACATGTGACTTAAATGGCACAATAAAAGTCGCAAGTAACTTACATCGGCTTAGATATGTTACAAGTAACTTGTTTTCAATTTTCTGAGCTTGCTGAATTTCGAGGAGCCATAACTCCGTTTCCATGGGGCCTTGTACGATTGAAGGAACATCATTGAAATCAGCATGGGACCATTTCAAGATAGACGGGAAAACAGAAGAAAGACTTATCGTGTACACTGCCTTTAAATCGAACAGCTTTACTCCTTTACCCATCCCTTTTCTTCGTTTCTTTCATTTCTTCAGTTTTTTCCTTGCTTTTTTGTCATGGGAGCACAGTCGGCATGGATCCTAGTGAAACTTTGCGCTCTCTATTGAAGGTTGACGCAAGTTCGGTGTCATATGCTATGACATAGTTGCACCGAGTTTGGGCCAATCTTCAACGGGGAACGCAAAGTATCACTACGATCCATGCCGACTATACACACGCTTGCTATCAAAAAATTCAAATGAACGAATAATGTATAGTTTCGGCTCACCTTAATAAGATTGTCTATCCCGGTCAGATAGCCATCTTCTGCATTACCGGGTACCCAAGGTACTCGATGGCTAAGTTTCCGGCGCGAATCAACAGGCGATGATTTGGCAAAGTCTATCATCCAACAGTTCACTTTCTCGCTATCGTGTACGATTAGTATGGAACTCCCCACCACCTAAAAACTTCTCTTCAGACCATACCGATCAAATCGAATAGCAGTTATAGTCGTAGCTCGCGTCAAAGTCAACTGGTGTAATTACGGACAGCGCTTGCAGCAAACCGCGCCGCGAGCGCTGTCCGCAATTGCACCAAATGACATTTGTAGGAGCAGCGACGATATACACTTCACTTCGGAGACTAATTTACAATGTTTATGTTCAGTAGCATACCTCATGTGTGGCAAAGAAGTGACTCCGCTCGATGGCTGACCTCATCGCCTTCAGTCGTGCCAGAAGTCTACTCCGGACTCGTTCACGATCCTTACCGAAGAAATCTATCAACGCTCTCGTCACATCCTCATACGTCCGCACCTTTTTGAAATTCTTCTGCAGACAGCCGCCGGGCATCTAGAGCAACCCTGTTAATGACAATACCAAGAATATAAGATGAGGAGGTGAACTCAAATCCAAATTTTCGGCCCTACAAAAGCAACGACAGCGCAGAAATTGGTACTTTGTAGACTTGAGGGTGAACGAAATAATCACTCGATAAATTCGGAAAGTTGATTCTGCTAAAAATTTTAAATCAATCCCAGGCGATTCTCGGCCCCAAGCCGCGCCGAACAGCAATCGGAGCCACCCAACAGTTCGACTCGTTCTCCCATTTTCTCGATCATTGATGTTGCTGTTTGGGCGAGCTGCAGGAGCCCAGACAGCAACAGCAGTGGCCCGGACAGCTACAAAAGCCAACCCGCAGACTAGTAGCATGAACTAAACTGTCAGGCGGCTCAGGGCCGAGAATCACCTGAGATGGTTTTCCCACTATCTGATTCACACGGTAATTCTGATTACTGGGTTTCGAAATAGTAATAAAATTTAAATTTCGGTTTTCAGTTTTTCTCTCAGATAAATACTCGAGAATAGTTCATTCGGGATATTAAATCGATTGATTTTTCGTATATTTGGTCCATTTTTCGATATCGATTTTTTCAAATTTATCGATTCTTCCAATATTTGGACCACTTGAAGGTTCAAGTGATCAATTCTCCGCATATTAGATTCTGGCGTAAACTAGGGGATTAATCGTTTTTTTTTTCGAAAATGCGATAATATTCAAAAAAAAATCAATTTCTCGGTTTTTTGAGTCTTTGACTCACTCGACAATTCGATTTCTTCAATAATTCGAATATTCGATCGACTCTTTGAATTCAAATTTCCTATTTTCTCGCTCTTCTCGAGCACTCCTCTGATTCAAGAACAAATCATTTGCTAGAATCGGCTGTCCTTATCGGAACTAAAGTCCGGTCCGCGATTGCGTACAACCGCCGTTGCAGCACACAGCTAGATTATAGTCGTGCTAAGACAAGGGTCATTCGTGCCGGGACCTCTTATCCCAGGCAAGACCATCTTCGTGCTGAAACGGCGGCTATCCGCAAATGCGGACAGGGAATTTCGTTCCGATAAGGACTTTACATGAGACATCAAAAAGTTTCACAATCCAAACCTTCACCTTGGCGGCTTCTATTCGGAATCCCAATTCAGCGGAACTGCTCTCTCGTTCCCGAAACTGCATGTATCGCAGTTTCGTGATCTCGCCGCACGCTCGTTCCTCTGGCGTCGGCTCATCTGGATCTATGGCTGCCATCTTATCATACAAGTCCTTCCTTCGCTTCGTATTTGACACTTCAGACTCCAAAAACGTCCTGAAATGCGGACACATGTCAGTAGAGAAAGTTTTGCTGGAAGAAAATGTTTTACTAAACCACGAACCTGGTGCCTATTTTAATGTCCATAATACTTGTCTTTGTTGGATCAGCGAATTGTTGCAATAAGTCTTCAATCTCGATGAACCCTATAAGTGAAGGAGTTAAGAATCATTCATGTACGCTAAGTACAGGAATGGAAGGAAAAACATTGGGTCTGTCCCAATGCCCGAAAAAATGGGAACGGACGGGCGAGTTTATTTTATTTATCTATTTTCATTTGTATCAAAGTCCGTTTATTTCTATGACATTTTGAATATTGGGTATTCAAATATTCGATCACAGCGGAGGTCTCAGAATTTCCGAATAAACTTTGGTGGAATCACCGCTATCCAATATACCGCACACATCAATTTCCCGAATAGGGTCTTTTGGAGACTCTTGACGATTTTCGACGCTCCAATTTTTTTCCAAAAAATTTTCTAATCATTCATTTCTCAAGAGTTTCTCAAAATCGGCAATTCTCAAATACCGATCTATTCGAATGAATGAAGTCACTCGAAAAATTTCCATTAGACTCGAATTTACATTTGTACAAATAAATTACTCTTGAAATGTTGATGCCTTTTCATGGCATGGTATACGATCACAAACTATAACTTGTGATAAAGAAATTAGTATTTATTCAATTTTACGAAAATAACACAGCTTTCTGACAAAAAAATTCAACAAACACTCAAAACCAATGGATATTTTTTGCGTGCAAAAATTCCAATATCTTTACCTGAGTTAGGCCGAAAAACGGATATGCTGCTTCCCCGAATTAAAAAATACTGGAAAAAATCTCACAACATCCCAAATGCACTGAATATTAGAGATGTAGCTGGTATGGATGAAAATGAAAAATGTTACAGACAAAGAGTTGAAAACACAAACGTAAAAAAAAGACGTCACGAAAGAGTGCACGAAGTGCACTACGGACGGATTTGGTCAAAATTTTGAATTGCCGCCGCATTGCGGCCAGAGCCATTCCAAACCGGAAGCGGTCGGTTTGCGCGGGACAGAAAAGGGGACGAGGGGCCGTGAGCGAAGAGATCGGCAGTTCTCCCGTTTTTCCTTCCTCTGGATCTTCTAGGGGTCTTAGGGTCCTCCACCCGGGTTAGCATCGTCGCTGGAAGACGTGCGCCTTTTTGCCATCCTAACCCGCTGCAACCTTTTGGAATCGCATTTCGCCGTGACGTTTGGAACTTCACCTCGCCGCCGTTCAACGACATCCTGCACCACTCGCCTAGGAAATCGTCATCTGCGCCACATCATCATACCTGATAGCTGCCTCTACTGATTGATTGCATATAGTTTCTAGTCATAAATATTATCTTAGTCTTTTGTGAACCTCGCAGCGGTTGGAAACCGTAACCACACATACACACTCTCACTCATCCTTACTTGGGGGCCATAGCCAAATCAACTCCAAGCGAGGTTTACAATTCTACGATTTTATTTGTGACTATTGGCTGACTATTTTGGTTGGTCAAGATTCTCCTTCGGATTGTCGGCTCTTTATTGGGTGTCAATCTGAAACTCTTCTGTCGGCCCTTAACCGGGTGGCAATCAATCAGCAGTACCAGCTCTTGACAGCTGTTGATACTGTGGTGTCTTGCCTATTGGCGAGGTCAGCCTACGCGTACCTAACGTGGGTTGGCATAGCAAATAGTCAGGACAGCCACGGGAAATCCTGTGCTACACATAGATTGTGTTGAGATCGTGAACGCACGCAATTTTCAGTGCGTGTTGACTAGCACAAAAGAACATGTCTGTTTCAGATAAAGCCGATTGTATGGCGATATGGCAGACCGTGTGGATAATGTTGATCAAGTCATGGAATTGGACCATGCGGAAGTCAGCGCATTGCTGGACGATTACTCGGACTCTGCTTCAGAGCATGGAGTTGAGGTATGTCGGCAAATTACACACACGCTGAAACACATGCGAATAAATTTGCGCAGCCAGGTGGCAAAACATTTGCGAATTGGTGATGCAAATAGGGATAAAATTGAGGCGGTAATTTCGAGAAGGAGGTGACGTTTACATTGCGAGGTTTGCGCAAGTTGACAAAAGGAATTGAAAAAACTTTTGCTGATGCAGCCACTCTAGGTGTAGTGACAGAGTGCCTAGGATGTGTTGAAGCAGGTGCCCTAAGTGAGAGGTTAGAAGAGCTAATAGGAAAGAAAAAGTCTGAATAAAGTAGCTAGGAAGTTACTTTGTGAGCCTGAAGAGGTCAAACGGAGGGTAAAAACTCTATTGAAATCTGAGAGGTCTCTATTTCAGACTGTGGACGAGAAGGACGCCAAGATGGCCGCACTCGAGGCTCAAGTCGAGAGCCAAAAGCGACGCATTGCTGAGCTAGAGGAACGAGAGCGGATGTCCAATGGGCAAGGGGAGACCCCGATACTCCCAGGTAACAACTCTGGTATTCATGAAGGGGTGCCGAATGCGCTTGATAATTTTGGACAATTACAGATTGGTTGCTCCAATCCGGTGCACACGAGGGGATCTCGAACGTCGACCTCGAGCGCTTCGTCAAGCAGGACGACACAAGAGCCGGGGATGTCAATTCACTCTTCATTAAACTCGGGTAGTGATAATGAGGAGAGAAAAAAAGCCCAGGGTAGGACAACCCGTAGGCATCGAAAAACTGTGATGGGTGAGTATCTCAAGTTCGCTTCTGTCCCAGAGGTCAAAGTTTATTCCGGTAGGGATAAAAGACTATGGGTTTGAAAGTTTCAAGGAAGCATTTGAACTTAAGTACCCATCTAAACATTGGGAGGATAGTGAACGCTGTGCACTGTTTAAGGCTAAGCTGGTAGGCAAAGCTAGAGCGCAGTATGATGCCCTTCCAAAAGACAAGAAAGGTGTGGATACCGAGTACTAGTCAAGGCTATGTTTGATTTGTGTAGGTCCGAAAATCGTAACAAGAAAGTTGTGGCATTAGGGAACCTGCGCAAATTGCAAAAAGCCGAATCTCAATCCGTGGTTGATTTCGCGTAGATTTAGAGAAATTGACGCGGAGGGCTTACCCAGAGCTGGAAGAAGAGGCGCTTTCAGTGGTGAGAGCAGATCTTCTTTATGAACAGCTAGTGCATTGGGACGAGGCCTGTAACCTACAAGAAATCTTAGAGGGAACTGGTGCGGATATGTATGAAAAGCTGAAGCAAGCTGCTATGCGGGTAGAAAGGAGACGCCTGATGCAGCGGAGCAGAGTGCATGACAACCCAAAGAATAGGTATCCCGATAAGGGTAGGTATGGCAGTGGTAAAGATAGGGGTGTCACGACATCCAAAGAGAAACCGCAGTCGTCCAATGGAAAGTCGGAACAGCCTAAAGAAGTTAAAGCGCGGGATTTCAAGTGCTTCAACTGTGGAGAGGTAGGACACAAAGCGCGTGACTGTAAGAAACCGCAAAGGAATGGCACGCAAAAACCAATGTCGCTGTCTGCACGTGTAGTAAAGGCATGCAAGTCAGTAAGGTCAGTTCATCGAACAGCTAGTGCTAGTACGCAAATGATTCCACGCTTGATTGGTGATCGACCAACAATAAAGGTGGACGTATTGGGTCAAACGGTAGAAGCCTTGCTAGATTCTGGATCAGAGGTTTCAATTTTGCCTGTCAGGATTTTGCAGCAAGCCGTCAACAATGGAATTGACATTGATACCCAGGTTAAAGAATTGCCCATGTCGGATTCCATTAGCGTCATTGATGCATCTGGAAGGCCCATGCAATTTTTAACTGTGGTAGAGGTGACGGTTGCGGACAAAACTGATGACCAGGAAGCAATTGTACAAATGTATGTCTCTTTGAACAAGGATGATATGCTAATATTGGGTACAAATGCTATGCCTGCAATGGGATACTGCGTCAGTAAGGCAACTCGGACGTTAAGGGCGTCAGAGGTGAATGTCGCAGATATCGGTTCAGACGCAGAAAATTCTGTAGGGTCAGGGATCCCAGAGATATCACAGGACTGCGGCAACAGTGAGAAATCACTAGCGGTTGTAGCAGGAAGGGTGTACGTAGCGCCGGGAGAAACCGAATGCCTGGAACTCAAAGGCGGTATACCTGATCAGCAAGCGATATTTCATTCCAATGATGGGAAAATTGCTAGTGGTATCTGCAAATTCAACACGGAAGGTTCAGCTATGGTGGCAGTAGTCAATACGTCGGATGAACCTATAGTGTTTGGAAATGGTCAGCAAGTGGGAGAATGGGAGAAACTAAGCTGGAATGCACCCCGGGCTGAAGACCCCCACGGACTTGCTATGCAGTAGGAAGGATTCCTACCTGAAGAAGGGCGCATGGGAACCTTGTTGGAGATATTGGTAGCTAAAAAGGGAGGAAAGCAACTATCGCACGAAATGCAAGAGATTGTTGAGCATTACAATCAAGTTTTTGCAGTGGAAGATAGTGAGCTTACACAAACCTCTCTTGTTGCTCATGACATCGATACAAGCGACACAAAACCAATACGACAAAAAAACGAGACCCGTACCAATAGGGGCTCGCGATGAGTTTAAGGACATATTAAACGCTTTATTACAAAGAGGAATAATTGAAAATCCAATTCTGCATGGGCTTCTCCGGTGGTCCTGGTGCGGAAGAAGGATGGAAGTCTCCGGTATGTATTGATTACCGTCAGCTAAACAAATGTACGAAGCATGACGCCTATCCTTTACCAGGGATAGATGTCATGTTACAGAGCCTGCAAGGTAAAAATACTTCAGTACGCTCGACATGGCGTCGGGTTATTGGCAAATACCCCTAGCCGAGTCGGCGAAGGAAAAAAGCGCGTTTACGACGTCCGAAGGCTTATTTCAGTTTAACGTTCTGCCTTTCGATTGACAACGTCGCCTGCTGTTTTCCAACGGCTAATGGACCTCAGTTTTGCGTGACCTGAAAAACAAAGAAGTCTTCGTGTATATCGATGACATCTTAATCGCAACTGAATCAGAGAAAAGGCACTACGAGGTCGTGAAATTGGTAATGCAAGCGCTGCTGAAAGCAAATCTACGCCTTAAGCCGCAAAATGCATTCTACTCGCGGATAGAGTCGCTTTCTAGGGCATGAACTGACGGTAGTGGAGTCCATGTAGATCCCGACAAAGTGGCAAAATCAAGGAGTATCCCAGGCCGACGAACCTAGCTGAGCTGCGAACCTTCCTCGGGTTATGCAGTTATTATAGGAAGTTCGTGCTGAATTTCTCTAAAATAGCTGGTCCGTTGTTCTCTCTAACGAGCACAAAAACGTCATGGGAATGGGGTGAGGCACAGGAAGGAGCGTTCGTTGCACTCAAAGAGGTTTTGACTACGACGCCGGTTCTAGCACAGCCGGATATTGAGGGCGCGCAGTCTGGCAAGAATCCATACATCATCTATTCCGACGCTTCGCAGCTAGGATTAGGCGCGGTGTTATGCCAGCAAGGAAAAGATGAGATGCTTCATCCGATCTACTTCGTGTCGAAACGCTTGTCTAAGGCGCAAAGTAACTACCACATTACGGACCTCGAGGCGCTAGCTTTGGTTTTCGCGCTCAAGAAATTCCATTTCTTTGTGTATGGAATGAAGGTCATTGCGAGAACTGATCATGCACCTCTAACTGCTTTGTTCCGTCGCGCAAATGTTTCTGGTCGAGTACTCAGGTGGGCCTTAGAGATCCAACAATATCGGCTAGAAATCGAGTATGTGAAGGGTAAAGCAAATCCCGTAGCGGATGCGTTATCACGAGGTATACCGATAAATGCAGAGGAAGTCAAAGAGATAGATGCGGGAGATGAGCATATAGTTTGTTGCATTTCTACGCATAAGGACTCGGTATGGTTGACTGAACTGCGGCAGGACAGTGAATATGGGCCAGTGATAAAGGCATTAGAAAGAAATGAGGTGGATAAGGAAGTTAAACTGCCAGGACTTCAGAAAAGGTTTAAGGTTGCGGATTTCATACTAGAGGAGGGCAACCTAAAGATTCTACTGGAGGATGGATCTGCGGCACTTGTAGTCCCTAAGAACCACAGGAAAACGGTTTTTGAGGAAAATCACAGTGGCCCACTAGCAGGTCATCATTCAGCGAAAAAGGTATTGGCAAACTTCGAAAGATAGTTTTCTGGGAAGGCATGTCCGGCGATATTGTTCGATGGACAAAAAGCCTGCAGAAATTGTTTGCTGACAAACCCTCATCGACGAATGATGCCACCACTAAAGCCATTTGTAACTGGAAGGCCATTTGAGATTGTGGCAGCGGATATTCTAGAAATGAGCCTTAGCCTTAGTGGAATGAGGTATGTACTGGTGGTAGTTGATCACTTCTCAAAGTGGGTTGGAGGTTATGCGATACCAGATAAAACCGCAGCAACTGTAGCCACAACCCTGTTTCACCGCTGGATATGTGAGGGAGGAAGATGGCCCAAACAGATCCATACAGATCAAGGGACGGAATTTTTGAATTCTCTTCTCGAAGAATTAGCATTAGTAGCGGGTATTAAACACTCTGTTACTATGGGCTATAATTCGAGAGAGAATGGTGTCAGCGAAAGGGCCATTGGAACGCTGCAGCGAATTCTCAAGAAAAAAGTGGAATTTCCTGATAAATGGGACCTTATGTTGCCCAATGTGGTGTACGCGTGTAACGTTATCCCTCATGAAGCAACTGGGGAGAGTCCATTTTTCGTCTTGCACGGATTCGACCCAGTGATGCCTTCAAGCACAATACCAGGGAGTGATGTTTCGAAGTACTTCGTGAATGTTGACGATTACAAAACAGAGCTTTGAGAGGGATGCAAGCCATCCGTGAAGAGGTTGGTGAACATTCAAAGGCTTTATAGGGCTAAAATGAAGCAAGCCTATGACGCTCGCAATAACGTCGCGACCGCTTACTCTCCTGCGTGGGCGAACGAGTATTCATGAAGCTTCCCCGAGAGAAAATCAAAGGAAGCATCCGAAACTTACAATAGAGTGGGATGGGCCTTACCGGGTATTGCAGACATTCGACATATCCGCGCTAATAACGAGGATGAAGAACCCATCAAGGTGCAAAATGATCTATTGTTGAAGCGTCCACATGAGATAAGTAATGACCCAGTGGCCGTAAAATCGAAACGAAAAAGAGTAAAAAAAAGTGCACAAGGTATGCGCTATTAGAACTCAAAATCATTGTTTCAGGTACGAAAAGGAATTTGAAGTCCGTGATGATCGACACATACTGCACGCTCGGTGCTGCGGGCAGGGTTTTCCGCCGATCAGTGGTGGATTGGGCTTCCCGTTGCCGACGTGCAAAATTTTGAAAACTACGGTCGCAGGCAAACTTATCGACAAACTCTCCCATCCAGCGAACATGTTCCCGAGAGAATGTGTTTTGGACGCAGCGAAGGTGCTCTCCATATGGTAAAAATCTGGATCGATCGCCTTGAAATGCAAAAGAATCTCGGATCCCGCTGATAGGGTTCTCGACCCTCGATCACTCGGACTTGCATATGCGTTTTTTCGCAGTAAATGCACGCAATACGATGGCCAGGATGATAGACCCTACATGGGTGATGAGGCACGGAAACCTGTCGAGGGGCTGGCCAGAGATCCCGAAAAGGACATTCGAGATGGCGTGGAAGCTCGCGCAGCGGACAAAATGGGAAGAATTCAAAGCGAACTCACTTCTCGATCGAGTGCACAATAGAATTCTCCTGGTGGGGCCAGTGGTCCTGCGTCGCATCGCATTCATGTCTGGAGGTACGCGCACACGCGTGTTCTTCTATGAAGACTTTTCGACTATACGCACGAAAATCGATAGCATCTTCACTGATGACTTAGGAGCCGCGGTGATCGTACTACCGCCAGAGGAACCACGCAGGGTGACGGCATGGCTCGCTATCATCTCGGCTATAAGCCTATGGGGATCCTGCGGCGCCCACGTCTATCTGATCAACGGGCCAAGGAGCGTCAACCTGATCAGCTGGGGAACACGTGACGGCCAAAATACGGAATCATGTGACGTCGTCTCCCCCAGCGCACCCGGAGCACGCCTCGCTCATCGTGGACGTACTGCAGATAAACCCAGGGGACGTTGATGACAATGCGGCATGGTATTCGGTTGGAAAGATCCATAACCAGAAAGATTGGATGACCGAAGACGCCACAGTGATGTTCTACGACTATCTCTGCATACAGCTACGGCCGCATGTCGAGCTGGAAAAATTGAAGCTGGCACCATTTCGAGCGCAGAAGAGGCAAAGACCAGGGCCGTCAGCGGAAGCACCGCGCAAGGAGGTGGTGGCAGTGAGAAGCAACCGCAAACACATCAAACGGGCCGCTTGCCGGTACAAGGATAAGATGCGGGCCCTAGAGCGCTCGGAAGATTGATCCGGTCCTCGATCTATTATTGTTGATTTTTTTTTGTTGTTGAATGAATTTTTTTTTATGAATATTGAAATGGTGATGTGGAGTGGAGCCACATTTTCTTTCACCCCCCGGCATGTAGCTGGTATGGATGAAAATGAAAAATGTTACAGACAAAGAGTTGAAAACACAAACGTAAAAAAAAAGACGTCACGAAAGAGTGCACGAAGTGCACTACGGACGGATTTGGTCAAAATTTTGAATTGCCGCCGCATTGCGGCCAGAGCCATTCCAAACCGGAAGCGGTCGGTTTGCGCGGGACAGAAAAGGGGACGAGGGGCCGTGAGCGAAGAGATCGGCAGTTCTCCCGTTTTTCCTTCCTCTGGATCTTCTAGGAGTCTTAGGGTCCTCCACCCGGGTTAGCATCGTCGCTGGAAGACGTGCGCCTTTTTGCCATCCTAACCCGCTGCAACCTTTTGGAATCGCATTTCGCCGTGACGTTTGGAACTTCACCTCGCCGCCGTTCAACGACATCCTGCACCACTCGCCTAGGAAATCGTCATCTGCGCCACATCATCATACCTGATAGCTGCCTCTACTGATTGATTGCATATAGTTTCTAGTCATAAATATTATCTTAGTCTTTTGTGAACCTCGCAGCGGTTGGAAACCGTAACCACACATACACACTCTCACTCATCCTTACTGAGACAATCAATTCGGTCCCACGTTTAACCCTCGCCCTCAACCAATAAGTCCACTGGAGTGCGGAAAAATTTCGAACCCGAAAAGTGAAAAAATTTTCGGCTGAGAATTTTTTAGAACGCTTCGCTTTCGCGAAGAAAATACACTTTTTTCCATTTTTTCGGTTTTTCGGAAATTCAATACCGCAAAAAACCTGATTTTTTTCGAAAAAAATGGTCGCACTCCAAATGGCCTATCTGCACCAAAAAATTAGGCCTCAGAACGAGAATCTTCATTTTTCGATTTCGAGTTTTCGCAAAAAAAATTTCGCACATCCCTGGTCCATACTCTTTTGGGTACAATTGCTACTCTTAGGTGCCCTTAGGTTTTTCGAAACTTCAGCCTCATGGCCAGGTGCATCGATTGAGTCCAAAAAATCGTTCACATGTTTCCATGCTGAATTAGGCGGCGTTCAGAGTTTTGGCGGCGCGACGCGATGGCACATGTCAGCGCGACGCGTCGCGCGGAAATCAAGGGGTGAACGGCGCGCGAACGCTAGGCGACTGCGCGCAATTGCGTAATTTCCCGTACCCTAGCAAAACTAAGCGAAACTCAATACTTGATCTTTTTCTGTCTATTTAAGTGTAATGTACCTTTTTTTTATCTTTTATCTGCATTATTATGGCACATTTTTGTTTTTGTTGCGACAACCTGCTTCTTTAATGACGAAACAATCAAAAACACATCGGGAGCAAATGATGCCTAGAATTTTTTTGGAGTTGATAAAACAGAATCGGGATGTTTCGGTGAAATGAGACCGAATATGCTTGTGTCGTTTGTAAACCGTAAAAAAAACTTTTTAGCTCATCAATTCTTTGAAACCATCACCCTCATCACACTGTCCTTGAATATGCAGACAAAAGAGAATTTCAATCAACCTAGTCTCTGAAAAGGCTTGAGAAAATCAAAAACGCTCCTTGAGTCCCCGATGATGGAAGAAAAAATTATGACAATCGCTCCGCGACCATCGCGTCGCGTTGCATCATCGCGGAATAAAAATATGAAATTTCGGAAATCGGTTTTCGGGTTTCGGAATAAAAAAATTTTTCTCGGGTTTCGAAAATCGGGCGCGAAACGCCTGAAAATGCGCGGAAATGCGGTTTACGGAACGCAAAACGCGGAAAAATTCAAAAATCACCTAGTGTTTTCTTACGTCCCGGATGACCCGATATTTTCGCATTCCGCGGCGTTTTCTGCGGTTTTCGGAACGCGGAATGCCAAAATTGCGCGAAACTGCGGGTTTCGGAACGCGAAACGCGGAACTCCGCTCATCCCTGATTGCAATGCGTCGATTACAATTATAATTTGCGCGTCAAATTCTATGTATCGCGCCTCTTCACTGTGAACACCTAGCGACGACGCGACGCGACGTCGCTTGATCGATACGTAGGCTAATGATAACGTCGCCTCGCGCCGCGAATGAACTCTAGACGCCGCCTTAGGCTCGATTTTTCTGCTTCAAATAGAAGCCTACTAACAATTTCCGTAAGCTAACTGCATTTTTTCCTTTCAGCCCTTCGTTAGGTTTAATATTTCAAGTCTAGGGCCTATGTAGTAATGAAATTATGGATTTCACGAGATTCTTATTCGGATTGTCCGTTTATTTGACCACCTGTTTCTGAATCGTGAACAATAAATGCCCCTCTGGGGCCAGAAAATGTGAACTCAGATACGTTCCATCGAAGAGTACCTACAAACCAGTACAACACCTCTGAAAAAGAAAAACTCCTAGGCAAAACGCTTGCCATTGCTAAGTGGTCCTATAGAACAACCGGGTGCCGACAAGTGCCCGACAGGCTGACGCACAGAGATAAAAGAAACTTGGGTAAATAGATAGATACGCCAAAATGCGGTCGGGACCTTCCTGAGTGGGTGCGAAAAATTCCGTGCGCCAAAATGCAAATTTTAAGAATTTCCCCAACCAATTAACTTCTCTATCGGTATTTTCTTGTTGGCTTTCACAGTGAAACCAGTGTGCTGTTTATTGGAACTTCTAAACGTTCCACCTCTATGTACAAGCATGTTTCCCTAACTTATATGCTACTTCTTGATTGTCGCAGTAATCAGTGTTTATGTCACAGTATCCATGGACGTGGAAAACAAGTCTGGGAAGAACATAGAGAACACGATTTGTGCTACGCGAAAGCAAGTATTCTCTATTTCGGAGGCAAATTTAGTTTGTCATATAGTTTACTTATGCGTAGTAAACAGAAAGACAGCGAGAAAGTGTGAGGGAGAAGGAAACGCAGCATTCGCGCGCAAACGCACGCGATCAACGGCAGTAAATTTCACATCGAAACATAGGATATGTAGTTAGTGATAGAAAATGAACTTTCAGTGCTAATAAATGGCGCAAAACTTCAGAAATAGCCAGTAAAAATTAGGTACATACCGTCTATTTTAAGGCGAAATCTACTTTGTTCCTCAGCGTGCGGGCGCGGAGCGAGGATAGAGACAGCGAGAGAGCCTGGGATAGAAGTAGATTGACACAGCACACGCGCATATACGCACACGATGGACCAGACTAAATTTTTCTCCAAAATAGAGAGCACGTATTTTCACAGTTAACTTTCGATACTTTTGAATTCATTCTTTAATTTCAAGTGTTCGACTACCATTTGTTTCGAAAACCATTCTGCCTTCCAAGAAATTGCGGGTTCTGAGAGGAAGGATCGATGAAAAGAACAGACTATACAAGGGGATCAGCTGCGCGCATACGTAAAGTCCGTCCAAAAGAAACTATCCAGCAAAGCGGTCAGCGTGCGTGTCGAACGACTGTCGCGATGGCATTTTTCGATTTTGGGAATCTATTACGAGAGATACTTGTCAAATTGTGACTAATATCCCAATCAGCTGTTTACAGCTATGGAAAAGCTCATCCGAAAAAATGTCTTCGCGACGGACGCTCGACACGCTAGCCGACCGCGTGGGCGGACAATCTCATTCGGACAGACTTTAGGTGCGGTAAGATTAGAAAATTTTGAGACCATATTTGAAAAGCACAATGTATATGTATGAGTAAAAATAATTTCAGAAATAATGATAGGATAAATATGAATCAACAGAACTTTTTAGTACCTCCCTCCGTTCTCTAACTAGCAACAAGAATAGTATAACAGGTCTTTTTGCCAAAACAATAGAATATGGCGAGTAGTTTACTATTTTTAAACTAATATCATAGTACGAAGAAGTACGTAGACGGCCGTCAACAAATCTGTGCAACCTTTAATGATCGCAGTGCAATGTATAATTGGGTATTTATAGTGCATCGCTATCGCTAATAGGGATTCGATGTCTGACGCTCATTATTAGCAGAAGCGTAAACAAGTTTTGCAGGAATTATCATTTGCAGGGGTGATTTGCCATTATCAATTGATAGATAGGAGGAAGATAGGGAATTTTTTTTCTCGATTACGATTTAGGTACTTTTACAAGTGAAGCCAAGCTAAAAAAATAGGGAAAAATAATTTACGAGCAAAAATATGACAGAAAAAGTATAACTTACAACAATACAAAAAGCAAGAATAAATAATTCCCTCCGGTAAAAAATGAACTTACATTCCTCGTTCTTTTGCAGCTGCTTGAAGAATCGGGGAGTGAAACCGTTCAGAGCCGGATCCTTCGTAATCATCTCATAAGCCCTGGCTTCGCAGCAATTACCAGCTTGTTTCTTGTATAGAGTACATGTTGTTGCCGGCACAATACTGCCTAAATATAAGATTTCACGAATCACGAACTTATATACGCGACAAACTGGTCTTCATAGCCCTGTAACAGAGTAAAAAAAAATTCTCGGCGTTGATCGACCCATCTGGGGATGAGCCACACAATCGACTTCCGTTCAAAATTGTAGAGGCTTTTGAATGTGTATTGGGCATATTCAGTAACTTGCGGGGCCCAGCAGATGCTCAACTAAGTGTTCCCATATTGCCAGACAAATTCGGTACTGATTTACTGATTCCGGAAGAATAGAAGGCGTGGTTGGCCTTGGGCGAGGATCGATCATTCGACCAAGTGCGTCTTTTTTGTAAAATTTGAAGAAGAGGAACATTAGATGCAAATCGCAAGGCATATTCAAAATCTTCGCGAAAACTTAACCTTAACAGGGTACTAGCGAGACCTAGCGAAGTTTTCGCTCACAGAAACTTTTGCATGAGCCAACTACCTGAGACGGATTAGTTTGTTAGAACGGTGGTGACTGACTTCCGCCTACCCGAAAGTACTCTCCTGAGCAGAGCAAGGTGCCGTACATTTACAGCAGGCCGTGGGTATATCAAAATGTGGGATCATAAAGCAAAACATAAGAAGCCAGCGGTAAATCGTCGGTGGCTATCGGCACAAAATTCACAACCCCTTCTGTACTTCCTTCCCTTACGTCGCTACCCACTGCCCTTTCTTCCAATTTGTAAAGTTCACAAGCGATTATTCTCGCTTTACCGTCTCTATCATGATAAGGAAAAACGCATTCTCATATTATATGATGTTTCCCTAGTTGACCAACATCATGCCCTTGTTCTCAATGAATGAAATTAGTAGGTGGTTGTTTATGTTTTTGTGGTGCAGATTTTGATAAGCTCAGACTTGCAACATATATAAAACTGGTTTTTGGAAGTTAGGGATTCGAAATGACTGAGCGGTTGCAATGAGTGGCGAACAGAGAAGGTGCGGAAGTGAAGCTGCTGCTTGTATCCTAAAACTGGAAAAAATGTCGCAGGAGTTCTGCGCCAATCTCAGAACGCGTCCCACGCTTCTCAAGATTCATATTTTCCTATCTATTTCCTCTCCACAAAGGTTAAGATTTAGCATTAAAAATTGAAAAACCTTTTTCAAATTCTACACTCTTGGTGACGTCCTGCACACTCCCACTGCGGTCCTGCTAACTTTCGATGACCTGCACACTCCCACTCGGGACCTGTGCATTTTCTACGACGCCCTGCACACTCCAACTGGGGACCTGCGCACTCTCTATGACGTCCTGCACACTCCCGTTGGGTTCTTCACATTTTCTATGACGCCCTCCACGCTACCATTTGGGTCCTGCACACTTTCTATGACGTGCTGCACACTTCCGTTGGGGTCCTGCACATTCCTACTTAGGACCTGCGCACTTTCTATGACGTCCTGCACACTCCGATTAGGGTCCTGCACACTTTCTATGACGCCCTGCACACTCTCGCTGAGGTCCTGCACACTTTCTATGACGTCCTGCACACTCCCACTGGGGTCCTGCACATTCCTACTTAGGACCTGCGCACTTTCTATGACGTCCTGCACACTCCAATTAGGGTCCTGCACACTTTCTATGACGCCCTGCACACTCCCACTGAGGTCCTGCACACTTTCTATGACGCCCTGAACACTTCCGCTGGGGTCCTGCACATTCCTACTTAGGACCTGCGCACTTTCAATGACGTCCTGCACACCCGATTAGGGTCCTGCACACTTTCTATGACGCCCTGCACGCTCCCACTGAGGTCCTGCAACACTTTCTATGACGTCCTGCACACTCCCACTGGGGTCCTGCACATTCCTACTTAGGACCTGCGCACTTTCTATGACGTCCTGCACACTTCGATTAGGGTCCTGCACACTTTCTATGACGCCCTGAACACTCCCACTGAGGTCCTGCACACTTTCTATGACGCCCTGCACACTCCCACTGGGGTCCTGCACATTCCTACGTAGGACCTGCGCACTTTCTATGACGTCCTGCACACTCCGATTATGGTCCTGCACACTTTCTATGACGCCCTGCACACTCCCACTGAGGTCCTGCACACTTTCTATGACGTCCTGCACACTTCCGCTGGGGTCCTGCACATTCCTACTTAGGACCTGCGCACTTTCTATGACGTCCTGCACACTCCGATTAGGGTCCTGCACACTTTCTATGACGCCCTGCACACTTCCGCTGGGGTCCTGCACATTCCTACTTAGGACCTGCGCACTTTTTATGACGTCCTGCACACTCCGATTAGGGTCCTGCACACTTACTATGACGTCTTGCACACCCTCACTGGGGTCCTGCACACCTTTTATGACGCCCTGCATTTTTTGCATCGCTAGACGACTCGCAGAAGTTATCATGACCCACGGCCAAAAGTGCGCTCCACGGACAAACTCGGTTGGCCCGAGGCACGTAAGAGGTGAGTCGGGCTGATTTTTTTGTAATCGATAAATGTCGCACCCACCTAAATGTTGGTACCATTTCATACAAGTTTTGATCGGCCATTCCAAAGATATCGGGGACACATGCACACACATACACACACACACACACACACACACACACACACACACACAAACACACACACACACACACACACACACACACACACACACATACACACACACATCGGGACATAACTGCTTTAAAGGCAGCATACACGCTCAGAAACATGGATGAGATAACAGCATAAATAGGACCGCCTGGCCCCTACCATGTCGTCAACGGCGTTTGAAGCGCTGAAAACCATCCAGGTTGACAGGATTCGAGCATTTCCGTCTCGAAAGCCTGTGGAACCCCACCCCTGCGAATAACAGAATGAGGAGTGGAGCATGTGAAAGCATTAGATAACTTAGAGTGATAGCACTATCAAATGGGAGTCTACGAGAGAAACGGCTGGATTCACCTGAATATAACATGTCCGTTTGCTGATGAAATGCTCCATTTTATAAGCCAGCCAAAGTAAGGCGGCATCCTTGAATGTGGATGGAACTTAATCGGTATGTAAACAAGTTATAATCAGGGAAATCAAGCTGTTTCTCTCGTAGACTCTCATTTGATAGTGCTATCACTCTAGATTATCAAATGCTTCCACATGCCTCATTCTACATTCTGTTATTCGTAGGGGTGGGGTTCCACAGGCTTTCGAGACGGGAATGCTCGAATTCTGTCAACCTGGATGGTTTTCAGCGCTTCAAACGCCGTTGACGACATGGTAGGGGCCAGGCGGTCCTATTTATGCTGTTATCTCAACCATGTTTCTGAGCGTGTATGCTGCCTTTAAGTATAAGGATACTCCACTCAGAATGGTCCACTCGGTCTCCCAGCGGAGCTCAGACCCCCCTCCCTTCCAACGCTCCATAGGTCACATCCCCTGTGAAGCTACACACCCCGCGTTACACTCAGTTAGGCACTGTCTATATCCGCGTGGACTTCCGGTCCGCAATCGCAGAGAATCCAATCTTAGTGTTACCGGCACCCTTTGGTCCCAGCACGATTCTGCTTGCACTGCGTGAAGCGGCAGCGGCTGTCTGCAGCTGCCGAACGCAATTTCTTTACAATATGAACAATAAATTTAACAGTGACGTTAGGCTGATGGTAGAGTTGCAGTCTACGGACAAGAAGTATATGATTTGACACCAGAAAGTATCCTCTGTAAAACGTCGTAATTCTCACGACTCATGGCGCGATCGGCGCGCGCGACTCTGCTCCCTCCGTCTGTCATGCGCTCTCTAACTGTCCCTAACCTCCGCTCCGCACCAGCACGCGTAGAAACCACGAGAATTTCGAGGTTTTACAGCCTTCAAGAGCAAAGTGCACAAAGAAGATGAAAAAAATTGAAGTAATGAATTTAAAACGACAAGGAAACAAGTGTCTGGAAAAAAACGGATGAAAAAAAAACGAGGAAAAATGACAATGATAATTAATTACCTTCATGCCCAGATAGCTGGACCCATTTTTTCAAACGTTCTTTCAGCCAAACATCCATGGGAAGGGCGGTGATGGCCATGGTTTCAACGGATACCTGAAATGACCAATACTATTTTGTACAGAAAAAAGTACGAAAAAAAAAACCAATGAATAAATCATGAGGGGAACCATTGCTTTGAAATAAAAAATTAAGAAAAACTGCTTGGAAATCGGAAAAAAACTCGACTATAGCTTTATACTGCGAGTATAATATGTAATCTCTGTAGAAAATCGGTATCCCCATCACTCGACATGCTGCGCGTGTGCGCGCTATGCAGCTCTCTCCGCCTACCAAACGCTGTATCGCCGTCTCTAGCCGCCGTTCCGCGCCAGCACGCAAAAGAACTACGAGAGTTTTACGGTTTTACAGCCTGTACAGGTCCATAAGGGGAATAAAATAAATTGAACTCTCAACGTATAGACTAGTAAGGCATCTTTTATAGTATTCACCGCAAGCGCGCCACGCGCGTCACGCGGGGGACAAGCGATGGACTAAAAAACTTTCCATCGCATGGGATACGCGCATGTATAAGGAGTCGTCTATACTTCCGCCGCCAAGCGTCGCGGCACAGTGCTTTCTGTAAAATTGATCAGGTATGTAGCACGATCGATATTATAGAAATGCATCTCGCCGCGCCGCGGCGAAAGTATAAACGACGTCTGATACAAGTGGGAAAATCGCCACGGCGGTCAGGGCGCGTGTGATGAAAAAGTTCATAGTGCACCGCTCGCCTTGCACGTGTTGCGCTTGCGGTGAGGACTATGAAAGCTGCCTCAGACTAAACTATATTTGCTAAATGGCAATTGTAGTCCATCCTGGTGAGTTAGCGTGTAATAGCGGACAAAAACAGCAGCTTGAATGACCATCCTCCGCGTTCGCCAAACAGTATGAATCAGCCATCTCCCACAGCTTCCGGCTCATTTGTTTGAGTAAAGTAATCCAGACAGGCGTCTGTGGACGCCGATGGTTGTCTTTAGGTAAAAACTAGAGCTCTCTTTGTACGTGATCACGGATCGAAGGATATACATTTGGATGGGGGAGGCTAGAAACTGATCCCATACAGCATACTGAACAAATAAGAAATCGAACTTCGGTGAAATGCAATTTTCATGAAAGAGATGTGGCAATATTTCATTTTTTCGAACAATTTAGATTTAAAACAAAAAAAAACCAAACAGTTGTTAGATAATTTGAACAAGAGTTTTACAGTTTTTCTTGCAAGATTACATTGGAATACAGTACTTATACCGTAGCGAGTCAATTTTTTTTTCAAAATTAGTTGGAACTTTCCCAAGGGGTGGGGGTACTTTAGGGTAACAATCGTGAATCCGACATTTCTTTCTCGATTTCGGGCGGATTGCGGAAGACTACAGTATGTACAACTTGTTCCAGAAAAGGAGTCCAGGCGAGGGGGGGGGCGGCCGCGGTGCGCGCTTAAGGCAGGTCACGGGTTAGCTTTTCCTTTCTCTCTGTCCCTTTTTATACATTCTTTTATGTTGCAATTACCTCACAGAGTGAATGCTACGAGTAGAGAACATAGGAAAATTGGGTCGTGATCTACTCAAAACGTGTCGCACGGCCGCTCGCGTTCAACTCCAACTAACTTCGGCTAGACTTCATTCTGAGAGAAAGGCTTTATGAAGTCTTTTAGCTACCTTAGCGCACAGAAATTGAAAAACGGACATATGTCTGTGATCAGTGCTCTGAGATATAGCAGATTTGGGAAAACCGGACGGCTAGAGAAGACGAAGCGTAAAATCTGGATGTGGCGCGGTGCGGACGCTGTGCGGCAATCGATAGCACACAACTGACGCCGTTTATCGATTAATGGACAAATTAGTAGATGTTCCCACTAGATAAGCAAATCAATAATCAAATGGAAACATCTAATAATTCGTTAATCGATCGATAAACAGCCTTTGTTTAGGCGTTATCGATTGCCGCCCCGCGTCCGCGCCGCACCACACTTACGGTCCACCTCCGCAATGCCGTTCAGTCCGCAAAGTGCACGCTGATTGCGAAAGCGTGCTGAGGCGCGGTTGCGAGTCTCCCCAGACAAGGATGTGGGATCGCCCGTTTACTCGTGACCGCGCCGCAGCACGCTTTCGCAATCATCTGGCACCTTGCGGACTGACCGGCAATGCAGAGATGAATTGCGCAGCATCTGCGGTGCAGTTGATGAACTAATTAAGCAGGCGAATGAGCAGACGAATAAATAAAAAATACGTAAATTAATGAAGAATAAAAATGAATGAACAAACATAAATAAATAAATAGGTAAACAAAAAAATCATAAATGAATAATTGAACAAATAACTAAATCAAAGGATGATGAAAGAAACGTCCAGTAGATTACAACTGACCGCTGAATCACTAAAAAATAATACATACGGCTAGCCTGTCTGACCTGCCAAACTACCCTAAGGCTCCCAATCAAGCGCCCTTATTATACCTGGGTCTTGCTGGGGTCAGTGTGATTAGGCCGTAGGCACGCCTCATTGACAAATATTGTGCAGACTAAATGCGTGACTTGTCTTATTGGGTCATAAAAGTTCTTCTTTGGATATCTCTACTCAAATTTATTGTTTCCGACTCTATTTAGGTCTTCTTTGACTTCAACCTGACTGCAGCAATTGATGTTTAATTTCTCCATACTAGAGATTTTGAACATCGGAACGGAATTATGGGAAAAAATAATGTTTGTGAATACATTGGAGCAAGCAAAGGCCAAATGGCAGAGAAAGTACGAATTTACTAAACCAGAGTGATCAAAAGGTGAAAGATTCTGGCTGCACGCAGCATTTTCCGCGAGGATTAGACGTTTTTTCGCGGCCTAATCCAGCCCAACCAATTCGGACTAATCCCTGGATTAAGGGTTCGTCAAACGCCGCGATTATGCAGTCATAGGAGCTTTTTTGTTGACTTAATTTCGAATCGCTTCGCGCATTTTGGTCGTTTCGCATTCGACCATCGTGAGGCCGGGTTTGTAGTTCAATCGCGTAGCGACGCGATGGCACGCTTCAGGCGCCATTTATACTCCCGCTGCCGAGCGACACCGCAGAGTGCATTTCCGTAACGTTGATCTTGCGGCGCGAGGCGATCGATAGCATATTATTGCTCGGCGGCGGAGGTATACAGTTCATCTTCGCAATGCCGTTCAGTGCAAAACTGCACGCTGATTGCGAAAGCGTGCTGCGAGGCGGTTGCGAGTATCCTCAGACATGGGTGTGGGATCACCCGGGCGGTTTTCGCCTCTGGTGCCCTGGTGATCCCACATCCCTGTCTGAGGGCACTCGCAACCGCGCCGCAGCACGCTTTCGCAATCAGCCTGCACTTTGCGGACTGAACGGCATTGCGGAGATAAATTGTAAATGACGCCTTACGCGAAGTTCAGAGTTTTCGGGTCGCAACGGTGCATGCCACTGCAACTCGAAAATCCCGTTGCGCCACAGATTAGCTGCGAACGGCGCGCGAACACTGAGCGACTACGCTAATTTGCGTATGTACGCAGTTTAGCCTAGATGCGATCACTCATTGTTCGTTTTTTACTGTTACAGTCATGATGATTTGTCCACCACACTAACCTCCATGCGATGTCAACCGTGTTGCGTTGCAATGCAAGACGACGCGATTAACGTCGAATGAGAGCGAATCGCGCTTTGTTTCGGATGTACTGCGGCCCTTCACTGTAAACAGCAAACGACGGCGCGATGCGACACCGCATGATCGATACATAAAACGATTATAACGTTGCGCCGCGCCGCGAATGAGGCGCCGTTTATATTTCCGCCGCCGAGCGACGCGGCGATGTGCAATCCTATCATATTGATCACGCAGCGCGGGATCAATATTATAGGATTGTACTTCGCCGCGCCGCTCGGCGGCAGTGGTAAAAACGACCCTAAACTGTGAACGCCGCCTTAAATACTGATCGACGCGCTACGCGTGATCGATCGACGGTTCCCAATGTCATATCGTCGTGTCGTCCTGCTGTGAGCGCAGTCTAATTCATGAATGAAATTTTGTGACTAAATCCACTTCGTGAGTTTCCGTGTTCCCTTGTATAGACTGCATTAAAACACAATTCCCATGGTTGCTTCGCATGCGTGTGCGGCGCGAAGGTTGGGTTTCGTTTATACTCCCGCCGCCGAGTCACACGGCACAGCGCAATTCTGTAATAATGATCACACGGAGCGGCACAATCGATATTATAGGAATGCACTTTGCCACGCAACTTGGCGGCTAAAGTATAAAAACTCCTTAGAGACAGCATCGTCGCGCGTACATGCTGGGGCCATGAGTAATGCGAATTGTTTTTTTTTATACAGAGGATATTACTTGTAGGGCTTATGGCCCGATTTGGCGCGAGCGGTCGCGTTTCGACGAATGGGAAAACTTGTAATTGATCTCCTCCTTTCCATGAATTATTGCTTCGGTTTTTCTTTCAGAAATAGACTTTTATCATTTTCTCCTATCACAATAGGACAACCGTGGGTTGACTTTGAACAAATACAACACTAGATTTCTAGGAGAATAATATTGAAATAACGGATTAGTTCGGCATTTATACTTTAGGATAACGTATACTGTACTTCTCCGCCAATAATGACGAGATTTTCAAATATTTGCTACCCTGTCAGTCCGTCACAGCTGTAGATTTCTGTTTGATGGTCGCTAGCCATATCGCTATGATGTCTGAAAGAAAGAAGGTGCACCTTTGTTCCACCCGAGTCAAAAAAGTAGCGGTTTATTGCCTGCCAGATGCTATTATCAGCTGCAGGAACACAAAGATAAAGAGATGGTAAAGAGAAGGCCCTGCCCGACTTCATACTAATTATCGATGAAATTACTCTGAAGACAGTGTTCAGGATGGAAACGCCTGTGATTGTCCTACGCGTGATTTAAGCCAAAGGTTCAGATTAAAAACTCACACAATCTTTGAATAAATCCCCAAATTTACAGTCCACGGTAACGGAAAAGGACGGTTGTGCGCTTGCGTATTTCCACTAAGCATACTGTAGGCTGCGCCATAATCGACGGCAAAGTGGTAATTTTTCATGGTTTCTTGAGAAAAAAATCGGGAACGTTGAGAAACGGTAAGCCCACATTACCACACACGAAAACACCTAAATTTTCTATCTTAGATACACGAATGATTAACAAGAAAAAATGACGAAAAAAATGGAAATAACAGAGAACAATTCTTTTTTTTTCTCTGTAAATCCTGCTTATATCTATTTAAAAGACTATACGAATATTGATAATGTTTGTGTGTGGAGGAAAACTCGCCGTTTTTTTTTTCTTCAAAATTCAGGAGAAAGTTAGAACTTTGCTGTCGGTTATGGCACAATCTACAGTATGCTTAGTGTGAATACGCAACTGCACAATCGCTTTTTCCGCTATCGTAGACTGTAAATTCCCGAGAAAATCGAAAATTCGAATAAATGGATAATTTGGAATTCCGAATGAATCGAATGTTCGAGTAACGCCAAAATTCAAAATGTCGAATAAATCGAATATTCGAATAAACTCAAAATTTTAACTTCCCAATAAATCGAATATTCGAATAAACTGAAAATTTTATTTCCTGAATGAATCGAATATTCGAATAAACCCCAAAATTTTAACTCCCGAATCAATCGAATAATCGACTAAACCCCAAAATTGAATTCTCGAATGAATCGAATATTCAAGTAAACGCAGAATTTCAACTCACCAAACTTGGGGAATATTCGAATACACCCCAAAAATTCGAATTCCCGGATATTCGACTATTATTCGAAAAATTATCCTTTCATTCTTAGGCAAATTTAGTCTAATTTGTTCCCTTGCGTGCCTGTGCGGAGCGAGGTGAGAGAGAGCAAGAAAGTGTGGGTAGGAGACGCAGCATACGCGAGCACGCGATCGACAGCAGTAAATTCCACTACTAAATGAAGGATACTTGACTCGGTCCCAAGTCTAGCGATCACCGCCTTTAAAGGAACTGCTGACGATAGACGTCATCCGCGAATTTTCCATGACAAACGCTTCTCGTGGCTCTCAGAAGCAGAACAGCGTCGAAAAAACGGGACGAAAAGCTACCCAGGAGCCGCAAAACGGCTTAGAAAAGTGGGCAAACCCCGCCATTGTGGGCAAGCCCCATCCCTTTCCGCCCCTCGACGTGAACAAAGGAACACTCGAAATCGTGAGTTGAGCGATGGTTTCCAATCAAAAGCCCCGTTCTTCCCTTCATTCTCAACCTTCTCTCTTTACTCAGGTCAGCTCGCAAGCATTGGATGCAAAAGACGAAAATTACAAGCCTCGGACAACTCGTCCACCATTTTCCCTAGCTCAATTTTTGAGGGACCATAACTCCATTCCCAGAAGGTCTTGTACGATTCCAGAAGCATCATTGGAATCAGAATGGGACCGGTTTCAAGATAGGCAAAAAAACAGAGAAGTGATTTTCTTTGGCGAACAGTGCCTTTAATTAGCGCTAACCCTGCCTTCAACCCAGCACTCTAACGTCGACGGATTCGCGATGCAAATAATATCACGCCTCGAATCAGGGTCTAGTTTTTTTGGTGACTGCGTCAATCTAGCACGTGGCTGAATTCTTCTAGCGTTGAAAATTGTTGGTAGCGAGATGACTCACCTAACTATTAGAACACCTGAACTAGCATGTTTCCTCGTTGAATTGATTTATGACGTTTATTTTGGGCAGTGACTTCCTTCTACACTACAGAGAACTTCGTGAAATGTTTACAACTTCTTTGGCTGGGGCGACTATCAGTACTCGTGAGTGACCTGTGTGTGAACTGGGAAGTTACGCATAACAGGGAAGAGGACGGCGTTCGCATGTTTTCAAGGACAACCTGGGGTCAGCGCACCTATTGTTGGGTGAAGTTCAAAATAAAGAATTCCATCCAGATCATATTCTTGAGGATATCGATGGAAAAATAGAAGATTATTTTTCCTCATGTGGATGCAAACGCTACTTTAGCGGTGCTATGTGGGAAGGGGGGGGGCACTATGGCGCGATGGACTTGGCCACGACCATTTTACTGTGCCGCACTAAATTTGAGCACCTACCCGGGGTTTCCCTCCCTTGCCAAAATCGGGAGAATCATTGCGGCACGGAAAAATGGGCGTGGTCAAGTGCGATACAACAGTGCCCCTCCCCCCGCTTCCCACATAGCACCACTTTAGCAACGCATATTCAAATAGCGAACCGGATTGCATGAAAGGGCGGCTTCACTTTGTCTACGGCTACGCATGGACGCATGTTTTGATTGCGATGCATTAAAATGTGCGAAAGTTTTCCGCACTTTACAAGATCGTGAGCGATTACAAATACAAAAAAGAACGTTAACATGGAGGATACTGTACTCTGGTGGAGCCGGATAAATCGATATCCACGCATTGAGGATAAGAAATGCTAGGCGTACCACTATTAGAGCAGCTGACAAGTTCTGATAGAACCTGAATATTTTTATAAAATCATCTTCAATTCTTTTGCTGCATCCAAGTTCGTGAAAAAGTCGGGTTCGATGTGACAAATAATTACAGTTGACCGCAATGTTTAAAGGACATGGTGCGGTTGCGGACTCGCACTAAATTACGGTAGAATTTGGCACTTTGCCTGATTTCGTCATTGATCGGCGCCAACCGTCGTCTCTCTGCTCACGAGAATATCAGCTGTGGCGCCGATTGATGACGAAATCTGGCAAAGTGCCAGATTCTACCGTAGTTTTAGTGCGAGTCCGCAACCACACCATGTCCTTTAAACATTGCGGTTAACTGTATAACGCCATAGATTATCATTCTGTATACTCGGATACGACTGCGTATATCCCCTGGTTCCGAGTCAAATTTACTCTGTTTTCACTCGCGCTTGTGCGGAGCGAGAGTAGAGACAGCGAGAAAGCGTGGGTAGAAGGAGACGCAGCGTACGCGCGCAGACGCACGCGATGAACGGAATCAAACTTCACTCGGAAACAAAGGATACCCATTCATTACATCCTCTGTCGATAACGAAGTGCACAAATTCTTGGTTCGCTACTGGCCCTCTATTGGCCCTCTACTACGGCAATCGACGCGTTCTCGGCTGACCCCGTTAGCGATCGATACGCAACCGCTGCCACTCATTCATCGACAACGCCAATCCATCGTCCAGATGGCGATTGGGTGAGTGGCGGCAGGGACGAATTGATTGTTTACGAGGTCGCTACTGCATACCGGGGTCAGCCGAGAACGCGCCGGCTACCGCAGTACCGGGCAATAGCGGACCAGTGGCGGACCACAAGTTTTCACACTCCGTTATAAACAGAGTATACCTATTTACTACAGTATGCTTATTTATTCCAGATAAACATGCTATTCACAAAATATCGGAAAAATGAGAAGTTCACTCGTGCAAAATACTTGAAAAAACAGAAAAAAATAAAAGGGAGGCGGAGGACAACAGATTTTTTTCTCAGGAGCCGTAAGAAAAAAGGAAAATCTCACAGATTTACCACGAAGCTCGAAACCCACAGAAAATAATATGAGTTACAATGGAATCTTTCAAAAAAGGAAGAAAAATGTCTTGGGAAGCGGACATCACTCACCCGTGCGTGCTGCGTCGCGGTACGTTATCGTCGCGCGCGGCGAAACAGCCGGCAAAAGGAACATCCTCATCTAAGGTGCTGGAAACTTTTCATGATGGTGGCTCTTCCACACTCGACTCGCGTGCGCGGCGTTCACCGGACCGCGACACGTACGCACGCGAGTGAGCAATGTCATGGAGCCAAATTTCTTGACTTATGCTGGTAACACGCGGGAACTAACGAAATAAAACGGAATGCAGATGCTATCAGAAAAACGTAAAATTTCAAACAAGTATCTAACGAAAATTCAAAAACATAATTAGAGAGAACTTGCTTAAGAAAATGTGTACCTTCTGAAGTGTGTACTGAATAGATTCCTTCCGATGTTCGAGATCTCAACAAGCAATACCTTCACTCATAACATACCAGGTTGTCCAATAATTCTTGTCCGAAAATTTCACCATTTTAATTTTTTTCAACTTTATTGAATAACAAGTCTAATCAACAATATAATCAACACAGTTATCCACAACAGTGGTCCATCGATTGGGCAGGTCGCCGATGCCCTTCGCCCAGAACTCCGGGGGCTGCGTTTGGAAGAAGTCCGCGATGTCGGATTTGAGGTTGTCGTAGTTGGTGAATTTTCTTCCGGCCAAATGGTGCTTCAGCGGGCGGAACAAGTGGTAGTCGGAGGGGGCGAGGTCCGGAGAGTACGGCGGATGGGCAACCGTCTCCCATCCGAGCGTCGCCAACTTCTGCTGGGTCTCCTTCCCCACGTGGGGGCTTGCGTTGTCGTGCAGCAGGTGGACCAAGGCCCGTCGGGGACGCTTTTCTCGGATGGCGGCGGCTAGTTTCTCGAGCTGATCGGTGTAGATGGAGGCGGTGACCGTCCTGCCTTGCGGGAGCAGCTCGAAGTACAGCATGCCCTTGGTGTCCCACCAGCAGCAGAGCATGATCTTCAGCGGGTGCAGGTCGGCTTTCGGCGTCGTCGGCGGCTCTTCTCCGCGCGGGATCCAGACGGCACGGCGGGCGACGTTGTCGTAGAGGACCCAGCCCTCATCCTCAGTGACCAGGTCCTCGAGAAACTCCTTGCGATGCGGACGAAGGAGGAGGGACTGGCAGACGGCCACGCGGCTCTGCTTGTTGGCGTCCGCCAGACGGTGGGGGATCCAACGGGCCAGAACTTTGTGGTAGCCGAGTAAGTTGAGTCGATTGTGGATGGTGGACTTGCTGCAGCCGAGCGTCGTCGCCAGTTCACGGGTGGTGGCTTCCGGCTTCTCCTTGATACAGCGACGGACTTGGTCATCATCCACCGTAGAAGGCCTCCCGCTGTGCTCCCTGTCCTCGAGGCTCGTGTCGCCGCTCTTGAAACGATTGAACCAGCGGCTGACTGTGCGTTGGGACACTGCATCCTCCTTGCACGCTCTGCAGATGTTGGCGACCGCGGTGCCCGTGTCGTTGCCCAGCAGCCACTCGTAGTACACGAACGTACGAATTTGACCTTGGTCCATTTTAGCTTGTACTGGTAGCTAGACGCGGCGACTGCGCCTTATATACCTCTAGCGTAGAACTTTGGAGAACCTTCTAGAAGGTTCTTACACTTGCCTGATATTATAACACTTCTAAGGAAAATTATAGAATTTTGAAAAATTTCGGACAGGAATTATTGGACGGCCTAACACGATTTCAAGCGGAAATATTGGATTTTCATTGCCATTTTTCATGAAAAAAAAAACAGCAAAAAACGTGGAAGAAGCAATGTGAATTCGGACCCCTTCAACCGCTTTGAAGTCCTTTAAAGGGCTAATGGATTTACAATTAGCTGGTAAGTGCAAAACGTAATAAAGTGGCGCTGCCATAAAGATAGCGAAAAAATTTCCTAAAATCACATTTCACGTACTAAAATGATTTGCAAATCAAACATGTGACCGAAAAGTTCATGCAAACAATGCCACTGGAATGCATGCCAGAGTACAAGCGCAGTTGACAGAAGCGTTAACCAGAATGATTGGGTAGCGAGGAAAAAGCCGCGGCGCGCGTGATTCTGATGGACACAGGGCGTAAATAGGGGCGAAATGATACGTATTTTTTCGGCGCTCTCTCTCTGTTTGATCAGCGAAATCGGACCATCAAATGCAAACATATCACATGTGTTTGACGCCAAAACAATACGTATTGATTGATTACGAATTGGAGCCATTGAGACCGGATGGGACAAATGTGTATCCTGGTAGCGTGCATACATTCTGTCCTTGATATATATGCCTTTTTCGGATGGGGAGGGACCAGACGGGTAACGCCGTAAAGCCAACTGTGCAATGCCCGAATAAATTTACATACTATATTCACGTCTTCGCAAGTTCAATTGAAACACATTGCGTTTTCCCACACTTGGCCAACCTTTCGAAAAAAGGAAAAAAAACTTGCTCTTGAATTTCTAAATTTCTATGAAATTTTTTCTAGGAAAAAATATGCAGAAAAAACGCCGGAAGAAGATTGTCGCGTATTTCCTTCTAAAAAACGATACAGGCGATTCGAAATGGCAGAAAACATTTGAAAAAGTTAGAAGTTCCAAAAAAAATTTTGAAAAAAAGTCAGAAAACAGTGAACACGAAAACCAAAAATTTGAAACGTGTTTAGTCGTGAGTTTCAACAGGATCATGCCACATTGCATGTTTGGCAGGTTCACAACGCTATGACAAACGTTAACGTGTTAAACCCGTCAAGGTACTGGTCTAGAGAACCTACCACAACGTCAACCACGCAGTTTTCACGTTTTCGAATTCTCACTCTAGGTTACTGTATTCATTCGGTAGTAAATCTCAATGGTATGACTACAGTAACCTACCTCAACCCATTAGACGACTGAAAACTGTGCTCGACACAACACCCTAAATACCACCTCACCCTCCCCACTCGGAAATGTTTGGCAAAAAAAAACAGACAAAACATTGGGTGACATTCGACGGTAGGGGTGAATTAATAATATTCTTAAACCTTTATCATTCTCCACAAGTAGACTTGACATAACGTGACGCACTGGCACGTGTAGGTAGTCTAAACCTACAATAAAGTCCGTTTGAAAGAGACTGTACTGTCCGCCCACGCGGTCGGCGTGCGTGTCAAGCCACCGTTGCTTGGCACTTTTCGTTGAAACCCTTCCAAGGTCACAAGCAGCTAACTCACTATTCGCCCAATATTCCGTCCAATTGACTTACTAGCCCAAAAAATGCCTCCGCGACGGCCGCCCGACACGCGCGCCGACCGCGTGGGAAGACAATTTCATTCAGGCGATATTCACCTTATGTTTTGATTCTATACGATTCCTATCACCGCAAGGTTTCAGAAGAATATGGAAAGAAGTCGGGAATCCCAAGAAAAGAATATTCGATTGAAGAATGACTCTCTACATGAAAGCCTAGAAAGTACAATGGATATCGATTAGCCGGGCTCAATTGCCGCGAAACACCTGTCTGTAAACTCGGAAGTCTTTTCTATGTCGAAAAATGACGCATTTCATCGACCGCCGCTCTACCCCATGTTGAACGGCTTTCCATAACATACCATCAATTCCACACCCAAATTTTGCCGTTGTTCAACAGAATGTCTCCCAGATGCCTTTGATTATAGGGAGAATCTACGTGATGACAGCCATTACTGCTATCGCTGCGATACCGCCTTGGGGTTGTCAATTAGAGAGCGATTTTCGAGAGTAAATCCTATAAACCTGCGTTCGACAACTGCAAATGTTTGAGAATGCGCATAAATTACCTTCTCACCCAGAAAATGTCAGAAGAAAAGCAAAAGAAAAAAGAAAAAAATCAGGTCTTGGATTCCAAATCGACAGGAGGCAACCTCGGTTGTCGACAGCAGGTCGACAGCGGGTTTTGCTGCAGCCCCACCCTGTAGCATGACAGCAGAAAAGTAATTCATGAGATGATTCTTTATAAACCTCCGGTTGAAAGCTGAGAGTTGCTGGGAACTTTCACGAATTACTTATTTCACCAGAAAATTTTGAAACCATGGGATTTCAACAGAATTTTTTGAAAAATAGAAATTCGAGGTTCAAAATAATTATCGAAAGCAAACACACAGCAAGAAAGTGAAGAGAGAGAGCTATGGATGTTGAATAACAAGAGAGTCTCATTTGTCGACGGCAGGTCTACAGCATGGCACCTCGTGATTCGCACTCTGCTGACAACATAGAAGCTGAGATTGCCGCGAAACACTTGCCTATTGAACCACGGTTCCAAACCTTACTTGTCTTCGATCCTCAGATTCGCCACCCTTAAATTTGCTGTGGGATCGAATTTCTTAAATTTAAATTTAAATTTAGGGCATCTCGTGAACTTTTTTTCTAGATTGATTGACAGGTTCCTAAAACGGATCAATATGGACAGGATAGGTTTCTGGGATGACAGGCAGGTGTTTCGCGGCAATGCCGCTTCCTCAACTTTACAATAGGAGAGTGATTCACAGGGCGAGTTTTTAAAAATCCCTTCAGTCGACAACTCGAATTGCCATAGAGTGTTTAACGCTATTTCAGACGGCTTAGACTGCCATTCGAAGTTCTGTAGAGAGCTCTTAGAATTAAAACAGGCATGGAAACTAAATTTTAAAAAATCACGGGGGCGTAATGGTAGAGCTCTCGCTCGGTGAGCGAGCGATGCGGGTTCGAGACCTGCCTGGTACCTAAGTTTTGCCTTTAATTAAACTACCTTGAGCTATCTCAGAATTATAAAAAAAGTGTAAAATAGACATAAACAATAAATTAACAATTTAAAATAACGGGTTTGAAAACGAAACATTCTAACTAACATGTTCGAATGAATGACGATAGAAGCCGAGAATACGACGGCGGCTCAACCGCTTCACATCTGACTGCTCCAGAACTCCCTGAAGCATCGGCGAGGGCCGCACTTCACTGACGAGCACTCGCGGCATTGGAATTGAGATTGTCCCAGAACGTAAGGAGCCGAAATGGGACAGGCGGAGTGGTCGGGTTGGTGTTGTTGTGTGTGTGTCTGAGGGAATCGACTGAACCGAGTGGTTTTGATAGCGCGAAGAATCTGACGCGTGCCTGTGTGTGTGTGCTGGAGTGTGGTGTCGACGCCGACCGGTTGAAGCACCGCCTCTATGTGAATAGGGGGAGCAGGGTGATTGCGGGCAGACCAGGCAAGCAGCACATGGTGCGGCCGTGAAAAGGCAAAAGGGGTGGGGATGGCAGGGGAATACAATGGGGGTATAGGCAAACTTTGGTGAGATTGCATAGGGGTTATTAGTGAGGATTTAGGATCAATGTTCACCAATGCTCCCAATGGGGGTTTATTATGTTTGGGCATAATAAACTGACGAATGAAGTCGTTAGTCATTTAGAATATGTCGCGGCAGAAAAACAAACCAACCATGAATGAAGACAAGTAAAGATCGCTTGGAAACTCTATTTCTTCAACATTTAAAAAGTGAGATTTATGCTCAAAATGAAGAATGAAACCTAGATGGAGTTTTGAAGATCATTTTGGAATAAGGCCAGCTACGAAACTTGGCCCTCGGGACGGACCTTGAAGACCCGAAATTTTTCCTTCAAAAATTTAGACTTCAAAAAATTTGAGAACGTGACGGTAACTTAAATTTTGATACACCGAAATTGGAAAGCAAAAAACTATCGGAAATCGGAATGCGGAAAATTTGATTTCGTCGATTATTCTAGATTTCTTGTCGATTTGAGGCGTTATCCGGAAATCGATAAATTGAGAGCTCCTGGGAATCTAGCAGTCGGAACTCCATTCATAGGGAGCTATTCACACTTCTCAACGCCAGCGCTTCACGCGCGAGACCCTCGGACGTCGCGTCTGAGTACGAATGACCTAAAGGGTCGTTTGTACTCCCGCCGTCGAGCGGCGCGGCAAATTTAAGTGCTATGATATTGATCACGCGTCGCGGCACGATCAATATTTGGGGTCGTTTGAACTTCTGCCGCCGAGCGGAGCGGCGAAGTGCTATCCTAGCTTATCGATTTCGCGGAGCGCACGATCAATTTCAAAGAATCGCACGAAGCTGAGTCGCTGTCCGGTAGAAGTGTAAACGACCCCTAACGCAACGCCAGCGTCGCACGCGCGCGACACAGCTCTGCCATTACGGCGATTTTTCTTCATTTTCATCACTAATCCTTCATCAAACTCATTCTGCTTTGCAATAATCAATTCCAGTACTATCCCCTGCTACCGCGACGGCAGACGCGTGTACGCTTGTTTGCTTGCTTGGCAAGGTTGAGGCCCACTTTAATTCGCCCCGTCATAACGTCACCGCTGGAGTAATCACAGTCTCCGCAAGCGCGTCACGCGCTTGTGAATGATTTATACTCCAACGCCAAGCCCGCGCGCAACGCGCGTAACGCGCTGGTGTTGAAGAGCAAGAATAGCGCCTAAACTGGGTTTGGCAATGGTTTAGAGAACCTACCACGATATTGCGCGGGCGACGCGACATGGCACAAGCGCCGCATTTGAACTTGCGCGGCGATGGCTAGGTGTTGCTATACATTTATTCCTGTCCTGCGATCAGCATAAAAACGTGCCGTAGACGTTGTTTATCTAGATTTTGCTAAGGCGTTTGACCGGGTTTGTCATAAAAAGCTAGCTACCAGACTGACAACAGTGGGAATTCATCCTCTTTGGATAGAAGAGTTTCTTCGTGATCGTACCTTCATGGTGCGAGTCTCAGCAATCTCTAACCCACGGACCGCGCCATGTGGTGTTCCGCAGGGCGGTGTCCTTTCTCCGGTACTTTTAATATATTCACTTTTTGATCTTCCTACCCTTGCATCTGCCTCAGGGGTTAGGTGCTGTGCTTTTGCTGACGACTTGAAACTCTATCATCCCGTCTCTTGCTTGGACGACAGTGAGGTCCTTCAGAATGCTATTAATATCGTAGCTCGATGGTCTAAGATATGGGATCTCCCATTGTCGAGCAGTAAAACGAAAATTATGAATCTAGGCCGAAACAATAGCCGTCTCACCTGTGTCAATGATGGTATCGTTCTTGAGAGTGTTAGAGAAATCAAGGACCTCGGCTTTCTGGTTAGAGAAGATCTGAGTTTTGAGGCACATTGTGACTTAGTTACAAGAAAAGCCACTAGGGTAATGCACAATCTGTTCAGGGCTCTGTCCACTCGTAATACCACTGTCCTTCTGCGAGCTTACAAAACTTATATCCGTCCAATACTTGAATACGAAACAGTCATATATAATTCCAGTAAAAAGGGAATGAGCCTCAAGTTGGAAAAAGTGCAAAATAGTTCCACACGCAAGCTCATGATAAGGGCCCTTGGCTTTCATTATGACTTGATTCCCGGCAGTACAACAAGGAATACAAACTTCGGGTTGTGTTCACTTGTTAGAAGAAGACGTAAATTTGATATGATAATGATCTATAAGGTTCTTCATGGACTCACTGGCATCCGATCCAATAGCCTCTTCGAGTTGAGAGCATCTAATACCAGGGGTAGTCACTTCAAACTTGCTCTTCCTAGAGCCAGAAAAAGCTTAAGGCGTTTCTTTTTCGTTCATCGAGCTGGTACGGAGTAGTATGACAAATTCAGTAAAAGGAATAACGTTCCTCACAATCTTATCTCTTTCAAGCGCATGCTGGAAAAGTACCTTGAGTCGTAGGAATTCTCTTAGACGTGCATGTTAATCATATCTTATGCTTTCATGCCACCGTTTTATCTCGTTTTATCTCTATTTTTCACTTGTTTCTATTTTTAACCTGTTTTATTCTGCCCAATTAGCACCCTCAGGACTTTGTTCCTAGAAGGGCGAGTGTTCTGCTACAAGAGTTATTGTTCTAAACATGGATATCCATGTAATAAACATACATAAAAACGTTCTTTGAAATCTCGGAAGTCGGAAGACGACCATTTGAATTCTCGAAATGGAAACACAAAAAATCAGCGAAACTCCGGAAAGTTGTAATCTTGTAGGCATTTCCGATCTTAATCCATATTTTGAGGCCTTCTTCCGACTCAGAAAAAAAATCGGAGCGCTAAAAAGCATAGCAAAAAATTAGGAAAGCTAACACGCTGTAATCGTCTTCGATATTGTTTTATATTTTGACGCGTTCTTCTTTTTGAAATTCGGAAAACCAGGTACCCTCGAAAGTTTGTAACGGTGCACATATTTCCGATGTTTTGACCTAATTTTTAGGTAGTTTTTGGGTGGAACTGAAATTCGAAATCTGGAAGATCAAAATCATCGAAAATCGAGGATTAGGAACAATTCAATCTTGCATTTTCGATTTTTCACCTCATTTGGAGGTGTTTTCTGGGAATCGAAAGTCGAAAACCGGGAGGGTAAAAACATGGGAAAACGTTCAAGCCGAGAACCGGAGAAGCTGGGATACATATTTAAGAGTTTTCATTCTCATTTCATTGCACATTCTGATGCCTTTTTTTGGCAATCGGAAGACGGAAGGCCAAAAAATTAACGGAAATATTTCTTAGGAAATTGAAAGATTGAGAGCAATCGAAAGTCGGAGTGGCCCTGCAAATTCCAACGCAGGGTTCAAGATGACAAAAATGCCCGTTTTTTTTTCGCAGAAACGTAAGCTTTGGGTCCCTCTGGAAGGAATGAGGACGGAAGTACGGCGAAAAACGGCCAGGAAGCGTGTGAAAACCTCGCGGTCCAGCCAACCCATCGGGACACCCCGCCCACATCATATAACAGTTGTCCTGCTCAGTGTCGGAAGAGTTGGAGCTCGCCTCACCGAAGGAACGGTAACCAAATTTTGGATACTCTTTACCCCGATAAATTCTAATATCCAAACATGGGCATTAAACCACCTTATTCTTGAAATATTTTTAGGGTACATGAAACAGAAAATAAAGTCACTCACGCGAGCATTTCGAAGCGCAAAAGAATATCCGACGTATGACTCGATGCTTTGTCCGCAGTGAGCAATACACGCAAACAGGCATAATTTAATATTCAAAAAAATATGTCTTTTGAACGGTTTTTTATCCAATAATTGAGAAAATTATGGTGACTTTTCCCTTTTATACTCAACTTTGTGAACTTGCCTTCTGAAAAACATCAAAAACTAGAATACGGTTTTTTGCCGTGAACACTGCCTTTAACGTTTCCGGCGCTTTTTTCCTCCGAAAATCGAAAAAAAAAACAACTCGCCGTTCGTCGATTAATATATGAAGCATGACATCACGTGCGCGGCGGTAGAACTCTAAACACCTCCCTAGGCGATTGAACGGATATGAAGTTTCGTCGCAGGACCAGAGTTGCAAACAGACACTTTCGAGAACAGTTCGTGCTGAGCAATGACCATGACGTCAAAGTATTCAAAAATTTTCCAATTATTTATTCATATCATATCGCACCAAAAGTTCACTCAAATATGAATAATGGATGAGAGTAAAAGTGAGCAAATACTGATTTGGCGCTGTCCGCTAAGGTCAGAGATAGTATAGTCATACAAAGGGATTCAAAGTTCTGCAGCAGCTGGTACGGAACTGAAACTTTGAGAGCACCTTTTCCGCCTTCTTGTTTTATTTTATTTATTTTGATCTCACACTGGTTTCATGAACTTACCCCCTGCATAACGAAAACAATGTCGTGAACAACTGACGCGGCGCCATGCAGCACAAATTGCGAAAATCGGACTCTAAGGCGGCGTTCAGGGTTTTCGCAGGGCGACACGATGGCACATGCCAGTGCGATGCGAAAGTCGCGTCGCGAAGGGATTTGAGTGTGAAAGCTGCGCGAACGCTGAGCCACTATGCGCAGCCGATGTCCGCCCACGCGGTCGACGTGCGCGTCGAATGGCTGTCGCGGAGAGATATTCCGGACGGATCTTCCGACGGCTGCAAACAGCTGACTGGGATACTATCAACTATTCGTCCAATATTCCTGCTAATCGATTTACAAGTCCGAAAATGCCTTCACGACGGCAGCTCGACATGCACGCACACCGCGTGGGTGGATATTCCCATTCGGGCGAACTTCACCTCATCACGTATGACGGCCAGCGTGATGCAGCTGTCCAAACTTTAGAAATGTATTCCATCTGTTTACATGAACAATGCACTATATATTGGGCATATTCAAAGCTATATAGAGTACATTTGGGACGCAAGCGGACAATTGTTCACATGAGATAAAAAATGTGAAATAAAATCGGTAGGCCTCTGGACGGAATAAGACCCACTACGGTGAGTGGATAGCTTTAAAACCAAAATAGCCCCATTTTTTACGGAACTATGGAGACTCAGAAAGGATGAAAGAATCTTCAGTATACAGCAGCTTAGACACTTCGCGGCAGAACTGGAGAAACGAAGTCCCTAGAGAGGCCCATCTAAGCAAAGAGGTGAAGAAAATAAGGTCTGCAAAGTTACAGCGACAGACGCGTTGTCGCCGAGCGTCATGGGGTTTGCAAAGTTGAAGTTGCGGCATTGCTCGCAGCGACTAGCAACGCTGGGGAAGCAATATCGATTACATTGGGTGAGTGCGGCGACCGACGCGACGTGAAAAAGACGAGGGGGAGTGGCGCAAAGAGTTTTACGGAGCGACAGCCTTGCGTCCTTACCAGCGAGCGGCAACCGATGCAACAATAACGTTAGAAAATGTTTTCGTAGCCGCGTCAAGGCTGACTCTCTGCGAACACTCCTCATTCGCTGCAACTCTGCAGACCCCTTCAGCCTTGACGCGGAGACGAAATGATCCCGAACATTCTTGCCGCGACGTCGGTTTCCACTCGCTGGCAGTAATTAGATGCCATCGCAGCGTCAGGGCACTCTGCGGTCCTCATTCGTCGCATGTCAAATTGATCGCCGCTATCGCCCAATGTGATCGCTACGGTCACCCTGCATTGCTAATGGCAGCGAGCAACGCGCACCATCAACTCTGCAGATCCCTTTAGGCAGCGTATAGAACTCACTGGCGGCTCGACTCGGGGTCGAAAATAGCCTACGTATCGATCAAGCGACGTTGCATCGCGTCGTCGCCAAGTGTTCACTGTGAAAAGGCGTTATACATTGGAAATAATGCGCGATTTGCCATTGCGCGGCGTCACTTGCGTCGCCTTGAGCGGCGTTCGGAGTTTTTTTTTTGGGGGGGAAAGGGCGACGCGCGTATCAGTGCGACGCCAAAATCGCTTTGCGCAGGGATTCAGGTCTGAACGCTGTGCAAACGCTGGGCGACTACGCGCATTCGCGCACGTACGCGATTTCGCAGGTACAGGCGACTAAATTTTTTTAGCGATAGCAACAGTTTTTCTTGTTTGTTTAGATGCACGTGACCCTAGATCTGCTCATTTTATTGATTTCATTGTAATACTTGGTTGCGTTCATGAAAAAACACGCACACTTCAAAAGGCAGCAACGAGTTTGCTTTGTGCGACGTCCATCTCGTCGCGTTGTATTTCAAGGCGACGCGATTGACATTGCACGAAGGCGAATCGCGTTCCATTTCGAAAGTGTTGCGCCTCTTCAGTGTGAACATTTGGCGGCAATGCGACACGACGTCGCTTGATCGATACATATGTAGGCTAATTTTAAAGTCGCGCCGCGAATGAACTCTGAACACCGCACCAGGCTATAGAGCGTGGCTTACCTTCGCCGCCCCCCAGATCGATTAGGGCACGTGATGTCGGTGACGAAATCTCTCTTAATCATTGCCTTCACACGCGCTGTGGCCTCGTGTCAACTCGAACCGCGCTATTCAATCGATATTCCATTCTCCAACACTACTCAACGCTGCGACCAATACACCACCTTCAATTCTGACGACTATTATGCGATAGGATTCTGTAACTATGTGACCCCTTTAGGGTCCTGCTACAATGTCGGACAAACGTCTAAAATGATTCTTTGCGATTCTCGATAAGACTTCTATTGTCACTTGGCACACTTTTTTTTTTACAACTCTTTTTTAGTCGAAAAGGGTTTGGCACAGTTTGTAGAGTGCGCTTTTTGTCTGAAATGTGGCTGATGTATGTGGTGTGCTTTTTTCTCACTGTAGCGTCATAAAACGATCAGGGAAATTCGCTAGACTCATGTGAGAATCGATTTCGGTGAAACACTGTTCGTGTTTGTGCAAATCCATATAATGCCTAAGTCGCGTGACGTTTCGCGAGTCCGTATCAGTTGTAAATGATGGTTTTATCAGAAGAACACGGGTCGGCGACCTCTCTCGCGTGTGCTGACGATGGATTCGAGAGGCCTAGTTGGGTGAAGTAGGACCCATTGAGATCAAAAGCTTCAAGACATGGAACATTCAGAAAATCATTTCCCAAGTTAGGCCTGTTTTGGGCAGAGCTGCGATTACGATGAATTCTCTGGAACCGCCTAGAGGAAAAGAAGCATCTAAAAATGGAATAGTTAAACTTCTGGGCGGAACCGAAGTAGAATTTCCGATCGATAAGAAAACTACTTTTAGTTAGTCTGGCCATTTCAATAAAATGTGCTTTTCAAGAACAATTTTTGGACGTAAAGTCCGAATATGTCCTTCTCAGCTGCCTAAAAACACTCTGAGAGAAGTTATAGAGGGTTTTCCTTCAATTTTCGTACCCAATGCAGCTTTCAAAACAAGCAATAATCTTTCGAAAATCTGGAAACGGACCTCATAATCGTGTTCAGCTCCCAAAACAACCTCCCTGGACGAAGTTTGGGTGAAGGTCATTCTTGGAACTTAGCATGGAGTAATAGCGTTTCGGCCTCGTAAGAATTGTTGGTTGAGCGCTTAAGCTCTGGTAGATCCGCAGTGACCTGTCGATTTTGATTATCACCAGCAGCGAAGCGATGGGCCTCGGTGAAGTATAACTAGTGATAAGGAGGTTACGACGAAAAAGCAACCGCTCCGCGCTGTGATAACCGAAAACATGAGTACACTTGGAATGAAACAGAGTCTACTTACAGTCGGCATGGATCTTAGTGATACCTTGCGTTCCCCAAAGAAGATTGTACAACCTCCAATAGGGTACGCGAAGTATCAATAGGATCCGTCGGCTGTATATATCAATAGGGCCCAGTGCATACTTCCCACGACGCGCGACAGCGACACTGCATTACAACAATATCGATTTTCGGTCAATTTGTATAGCAGACACTATGTCGCGTCGCCCGTGGCGGGACGTATGCACTAGGCTTTAGGGGGATCTGAATGCGTTTAAGAAAAGTGTTTCAGTTTTGACTTAAAACTTCCTCGTGAAGGTTATTTCGTGTGCTTATCGAGGATTTGGGCTTCACCAGTCGTTTTTTCAGAGTTTTCGACTACCAACACGAATCTGTGCTCGGTTTATCGATTTTCGACAGATTACGGTAAACTACGGTAGATGTACGGTGGTTTGCTCAAAGTCTCAGATTCGATTGAAAATTTACATGCGGAGGTTATCCGGGGGGGGGCTGCACACGAATTTGATGTTCTTTTGTATATTTTCGAATTATTATGGTATTTTTTGACCCTTTAATGGCACTGCACCTACCGTAACCTACAGTAGACCTCAGGATTTCGACAAGCGGGCCCCGGATTCGTGTTCAGCACCCTAGATTACCCCCACATACAAGTTTTGGCTGAATAAAAAAAATTCAAAACACCCTAGGAACTTCCTTACCTAGCCGAAAGGCTTTAAAAAGCGTATATAACTTTTTTCAAAGTGGTTTTAGGCACCTGCAAAGAGCATATGCGAATTCTTTGTCCAAAATAGTTCTGAAAAAGCACATTCTATCCGGAACGGCCAAGCTGACTAAAGGTAGTTCCCTTGTGAGTCCTAAATATTGCACTCCAAAAACGCTGATGGCCAAAGATCAAGAGACACTGTGATAGTAGGCGGTAGCCAGATGATCAAGGTGCAGAAGTGTGGACGGCGGGGAATAGTTCGTTGACTTGTCCAGAAGCCAAACGTTTGCTGAGGCCAGTTTGAGTGGTGATAAGGAATAGCAGGGTGCAAAAATTGGGGACGTATGGACAATTCCATGAAATCGACCTGTTCCTTTTTTGGTCAAGTACGTGGAGATGGAGGGACGAACAAAACAAAAGAAAGCGACAGACCTTAAAAAGGTTTCTTTAGGGTAACCGTCAGGGTGCATAGGATTGTAGTGTTTATAGCAATACAGCTAAGGAAAAAAGGCGAAAACTCATCTTCGAATGGACAAATCTGCTGTGACCGAGGGCTTTCGCGATCGAGAGCATGTTTCACGAACGTACAATACCCATGGCCTGTCCTAACCCAGGAAATTCCAACCCAGTAACATACTCAGACAGCAGGTGCAGGCGGATCGCTGGCTTTTGGCGGGCGGATCGACATCCCCCCCGCCATCCGCCCGCCAGTAGCAAGCGAACCGCCCGCCACTAGCCAGCGATCCGCCCGCCATTAGTCACCGATCCGCCCTCGATGCCACATAAGGGTTATTCCGAAGGTTCCCCCCCACGGTCTCCGTAGGCGGGACCACCTCCCCCCCCTAGCCGTGGGGACCATCCCCTTAGCTGCCAAAAATTATTCTCCGGCTTCTGAGTGATCTTTCAAAGGTGAGTTGAAGTCACCTTCCAGGATCAGCCTTGAAGTGCCGAGTGAGCATTCAGTGCAATGGAGTGCCTTCTATACCCTTCGGTTTGTTTACTCTGAGCATGATACTGATACCAGAAAAGAACTCGTCAATGATTGACAAGTTTCACCGTGTAAAATTTGAGCGAGCGGATCGCTAGCTATCAAAGCTCTGGCGGGCGGATCGCTGGCAGGTTGCGGGCGGATCGCTGCATCTCATAGCTCAGCGGCCGGATTGCTGGCTATCGAAGCCCTTGCGGGCGGATCGCAGGCAGGTTGCGGGCGGATAGCGGCTTTAGAGCTTGCCGGCGATCCTCCCGCTAGCGTGATCAACTTCCCCAGGTGCCGCTATACGCCCGCCAAAACACAGCGATCATCCCGCGGAGACAACGAAAGACAGCAATCCGCCCGACGAGGCCACGATTGACAGCGATCCGCCCGCAACTTGCTGACGTACCGCCCGCAGAGACCTTGATTGCCAGCGGTCAGTCCGCACCTATTGTCTGAGTAGCCCACCTCAAGTATACCTCGTGTACTTGCTTAGATATCACTGTTTCTAGGCTGTTTGTTAGCTATTTCGCGGGACATTCTTTGACGGCTATTTCTCGGCTATTACGCGGAAGCAGGCTATTTCGCGGCTATTTCTCGGCCAATACTTTCAAAGAACCGCACCTCGGAGTGCAGCACTACAAACCCACCTCAGCACTCAGGAAATTTGGGGTTGAGTTTACGATGATACCGGGAACCCATAGGTAAGGCTAAGGCGTTGATGAATCCAGCTCCAAGAGCACAAAAAACGTATTATGAGAATGCCCCATTCATGACACCTTGATCACATGTTCTTGGTTCCGTGGTGAGAAAAAAATGTCGGTCACTGTACTCGTTATCACCCTATAACGCGTGTAGAAGCCCTAAGGCAATACCACGTGAGTAGAACCACATTTTCTGAAGTTGTTCAGTTCCGGTGCCATACAGCATTCCAATGATTCTCGTACCAAATCTCATGTGACGGTGACGAGGCAGAGGGGGATTAAAACCGCGTTTGACGATAACAACAAAAAAGTTGGAACAATCGGCGAATTTCTGGAGAGGAAAATCGTTGGAGAAAAGGTTTTTTAAACAAGAAATTCCCAGGACTATTAGGAATTTTCATTTTTTTTTTCACCAAATTCTACCAAGAGGCACCGTTCGAACGAGAAAAAAAAACAACATACTGTGCTTATCTGGGCCGAATTCCGGTCCGCACTTGCGTCTCGACACGCTTTGCGGCCGCACGCGCTCGAGTAAGTCGGGTTTCTAGCGCCAAAGCCGACTCGATGTGGCTTTTTTATACAATTTTCTCCAATATTTCTTATTTTCCAGTTTCCAAAACCCATCTAGAATCAGCAGATCGGCGGCTCCGGCGCTGGAAGCTCTTCTGACTCGGGAGGGTGCGGCCGCAAAACGTTTCGAGACGCAATTGCGGACCGGAATTTTTCCCAGATGAGCACATTATGATATTTTTTTATTTATTTTTTCGTGTATGAGCCTCCACAAGGATATTATAAATCTTTGAAAAGAATCCGTAGAAACTTGAATTTGCACAACAACAAATTCGAAATTCGCGCCATAAAAGTTCTCAAAATTTTCAGCTGCCGAGGAAAATTTGGGCAAAGATTCGCCGTGATAATCCAGATGTGCTAAAATTCGCAATAGCAGATTACAAACTGAAAGAGATCCCTGTCCGAAAATGACAGATGACCGACCCACGAAATGAACCACCTCAACCAGCCTGATCCATTTTGGCGATCTAGGATGAGAAACGAATGTGTGATTTTACTGTCTTTATTCTAGTGAAATTCCGGAACGCACCGCGCTGCAACAGTGACCGCCCGCGATTGCAGACCGGAATTTCGCTTCGAAAAAGGCAGTATACGCATACAATGGTTTTAGAATGAGAATGGGTTCGGCGACAAATTCGAGAAACAAAAGAAAGAGTTATCACGTAAAATTTTCCCGTTGGTCACAGAATCAAACCATGGAATTCGAGTTTATGTATATTCTAGTAGGAACTCTGGCGGGAATGATGAGAATGGGAGGGGATTATGATGACGTCTTAAGCTTTTCCAGAACTGATAACAAGAGAGAAAAGTTCGGGTTAGCGACGAAATTCACCAATCAATGCCCGACCCAAAGCGGCTTATTCACCGAGCTGGAACGTGAGGGGAAAACGTGCTGAATTCGCATTACTTACTCGTGTACGACCTGCCTAAAATGATATTATAGCTGGAGGTACATATGACTCCGGCAATGAAATGTTGAACCCAAAAAAAAAACCTTTTTTCGAATGACTCTAGAAGTTTTTTTTAAATACTTTTATGCTGGGTCATGCGAACCGTTTTCAAGTTTCGGCATAGCCGCGAACCCCCCTTGGTGGCTGAAATTGTCTTTTGTTTTCTCCATTTTTTTTCAGTCCCCAAGACAGTTTTCTTTCAATTTCGAGATCAAAAAATAGAAAAAAAACAGGGTTTTGCACTTTTTTGGTTTTTTAAATGTAATTGTTTTTTGATTAACTTTACACTCCTTACTTTACTGACAAGTCTTCCATCCTCATCCTGAGATTTCTACGTTCCCCTTCCCGAATTTCAACTTTTTTAAAAAAAAATTCTGCTGTCCCGCGGGCCTATTCACCTTGTTTTTACGCGAATTTCGTTTTCGAAAGGTGAAACAATGCTGTGGGAGTCTGCGCAATCAATCGAGCCAACAATTCCAATATACTGATATCGGCAATCTTGACCAAAAATTATAGAAAAGGGATTAAATTCTATGAAGGCAAGTTGTTCACAAAGCCAAAAAATTATGAAAATTTTTGAAATTAATGTGTTAGCACTTGTGGCATAATTAATGTGGTCGTCAGTATACGTAGTATTCGGATCACTCCTTTCCAGATCATCCGATATGCGGGAAATTTGAAATCGGCTATTTCTGAATCGAATCATCATCCGAATGGACAATAATTCGGATAAAATCGGATATCACAAGGTAGCTGAGTTGAACGCAAAACTCAGATGTCAGGCAGGACTCGAACCTGCATTGCACGCTTTCCGGGCGAGAGTGTTACCATTACACCACCGACACCCCGTTCTGCATCACTCAGCTATTCACACATGAACTGTGTGGGCACAACAGCAATCACCCGATGACGGGTATGATCTGGTAAGCACAAATCGGCATTAAATCCAGTTAAGCTGAGGCCTTTTGAAGACAGAATTTTGATGTTTTTGAATATTTGATGGATACGATAGGATAAATTCGGATAATAATTGCTTTCGGCCACGCCCATTTCTCCGTACCGCCTTCTATCCAGTACATCAACCCATGGTTTTCCTCCTCCTTCCGAAATCGAAAGATTCGTTGCGGCGCGGAAAAATGGGCGTGGTCAAAAGAGATCACCAAGTGGCTACTTATTCAGTTTAGAAGTTTTTTTGTATACAGTTCACCTCCGCATTGCCGTTCAGTCCGCAAAGTGCACGGTGATTGCGAAAGCGTGCTGCGGCGCGGTTGCGAGTATCCTCAGACAGGGATGTGGGATCACCCGGGCGGTGGGATCGCCCGGGCACCAAGGACAAAAACCGCCCGGGTGATCCCACATCCCTGTCTGAGGATACTCGCAACCGCGCCGCAGCACGCTTTCGCAATCAGCGTGCACTTTGCGGACTGAACGGCTTTGCGGAGGTGAACTGTAGTTGCTTTGCATACTTTTTACTAGCTAGCTGTCCTGAATCAAACCTGTCTATGAATAATACTGTGCCTCCCTACGAAGATATAGTAATTGAAGATTTGTTTTCATATTTTTATTAATATGCATATATGAAGATTGAAGTTTGTATGTGAACATGCTGCAACTGCAATGAAGTACTACTGTTTGTTCAATTATAGATGTTTCCAAAGGACTGCCTTGAGTAAATGGTATATTTTTGACCGTTTTGCCTCAAATTTGTTCCGAAAATAAGTTATCCGAAATTATCCGACCGGATATAGTACTTTTTCGAATCATTGGAAAAACGGCATTATCCGAACCAATCCATTATCCACAAATTTTTAAAAACGCATTATCTGAATTGAACCAATATTCAAGAAATTTAAAATCCGTATTATCCAAATCGATCCATTATCCGAAGATAACAAATATAGTCGTCAGTCAAAGGTAATTGGTTTCGTTACAATGTTTGTTTATTTCTTCCATTTTTTCCTTCCAATGATGCTCATAGAGTAACTATCAATACAATACCATTTTATGGTTTGTGCAAAGGCTACACCCATAATGCATCTCATTCAGAGGCTGTTTATCTGGGAAAGTAAACGAAACTGGTTTCAATGAATGAATGCATCATTGACGTCAGAGGCATGATGCCTGACGTCATTTGAGAATCACTTTCCCGATGTCATCTGCTGAGCTTCCCGGTTAGGGCTTGATGAGACAGAAGTACACCTCGGGGTCGATTTTTGTAAACTAAAAAACATAAAACTATAGGAACACCCACAGTTTTCCGAGTACAACTGGGTATGATGAAACTGCCACTCATGTATTTTCAGGGCTTCATAAAGCATCGAATTCTGCGAGAACCTATATTTGAAGATCACTTTTGGGCCGCAGATTGGTGAGTTATGAATTTGAGAATGGAAGTTCAAGGGTTTTGGTCAACAGAGTGCTTTTTTCCAATGAAATTTCGTTGGAGCTGCAAACTCTGAAAAATGAACGAACTTAGACTATGAAATTTCGAAACGAAGGCGACATGCTGCCAATGGAAACGGTCATCCGTGCAAAAAAGGCGATTTTCGTGGAATTTTTCAAAAAAATAAAATTCTTGAAATGAACCAATTTGGAAACATGCCAGCATGGGCTTATAAAGTCTGTCCAAGTGGGACTGTCCGACTATGCGGGCCGCGTGCGTGTCGAATGGCCGTCTCGGAGGCATTTTTCGAAAGCGCCTTTCCACGACTCCAGACAGCTGACTGGGATATTATTCAGACAATTCGGAAACTTTATATGCCCCGCCCATTTTTGTGCCTATTCATTGATCACATGAAAAAAAAACACGCGCATATCTTCATAGTGGCAAGTCTTGCGTTTCTTACTGTGCGTTGACGCAAACGCGAAGACATATGTTGTAACATACGTGCACCGAGTTTGCGCCAATGCACAATAAGGAACCCAGAGTATCAATGATAGCCATGCCGGATGTATGTGTAGTCAGGTCCGTGGCTTGTTTCCTCAATAAAAAAAACATTTAAAATTCAAACCGCGGCTGGCACGCTCTGTTTAAATCTCAGCGGCGGCTGGCTGGTAATTATCAGCCAGCAGCTGGTGAGATTCAAACCGCCGCGCCAGCCGCGGTTTTAATTTAAACGTTTTTTCTCGAGGAAGCAAGCCACGGACCTAACCATAGTTGGCCATGAGACTAATGGCCGAGAGAAAGGAACAAGTTTATTTTTCATGCTCAATTTAAGATCCTGGAGGATAAACAAAGACCTACGTATTCATAACACGACCATTTTAGGGTCTTCAGGATGGCTCTTTAATGGTCCTAACTTTTTTCATGTAAAGAGCTCATACAACTACAAAAATAGGCAAATAAAAAAAACAAAAAAAAATAAATAAATAGATAAAATAGTTAGTTAGTATAGGAATAGAAGAAAAAAAATTAAATATATAAGTAACAGTAATATTCATGTTCTTCACTTTTTTCGATAATATGTAGAAACCAGGCATCGTACCATACATCCTCTGTTTCCGAGTGAAATTTATCTCCGTCTATCACGTGCGTTTGCGAGCGTGCGCTGCGTCTCCTTCTCCCAACACTTTCTCACTGTCTCTACCTTCGCTTAGCACAAGCGCGCGAAAGAACAGAGTAAATTTCATTTGCGCGCTCGGAATTAGGGGATACATATTTGTATGAAGAACACCAGAATCGAAAGGCAAACTTCGGATAAAAAGTGCAATTCTCATAGCAGAATCTAGTCACATTTGGATTTTAATGGGAAAAGCCATTGAGTGGATGACGTGACAGGAAAAAGGAAAAGCAAATAAAGAATATTGCACGAGATTGTGACGTCAGATATGTAATGTGCCGCACCTGGACGAGTTTCTCGAATGCGTCACCGATTGGTCGACACGGATCGTGTTCAGTATCGTGTGGGCCGCTGCACATGATGATAGGGCTTGAACTGCCCGAGGTTCTTGGTGTAGGATACGGGAAGCAGTTGATGATCTGTAAAGAAATGGTAATATTGACCTGAAACGTGACCAAGAGTAAAAAGAGTCATCAAGGTGCATGCAGGAGTCTCCTTTTTTTCAAAGGCGGTAACGCTTTGATTGGGGGAGTGGGAAGGAAGTCGAAGCTTTGAAAAACTTCAACGCGCCCCAATGAGAAGATGAGGCCGCGGGGCGGTAGCGCGGCGGTTTGCGCGTCGCGTAACCCTTTCGAATTTTTAGGCTATTACACCGTAGTTCTCTTTTGTTTTCCTTCTCAGCGACTTCCATAGGGTGTTCATCTCGTCACTCATGTTTCCTTCCCTCACATTCACGCATTTATCTGGCGAATTTATGACCGTTCAGGTCGTTTTGTTCTCTTCCAAGGCTTCCGAAGACATCCCGGCCGGCTATCGTCCAATCCCTTGTCAAAATGCTTCTAGAAGTTCTCTTATTGTTTGGTAAGCTTCCTATATGGTTTCGTAAAATGTCAAGAGACCGGCTCGTGATTATCGTTTTTGCTGGCGTATCCGTAGGAGGAGTGACTCAAGCAAGAGGTAGCAAGAAGTAGCAAGAGGTACCAATCACTTCATTTCAAAACTTTCCTTCCTCTCTTATCATCGAAAATCCTCTGAACCACTTAACCCTTCTAAACGCCCAAACCCTCACCCGACCAACATTCTTTGAATGGAGCATAAGAAAGATTCAGTGAGGCTTCTTTTCTAAATTTTTTTGCCACTCTTATCGCTATTAGTGTAATACTCCTATTATTAACCTCATATAGGTACGTTTTATGTAATAAACATGAACCATATAAACAAGGAACAATACTGCTAGTCAGAAGAGCGTCAGTGGCGAAGTGATCTACAATACTTTCCAAGGAATGTAGCCTAGACAGAGAAAGAGAAGAGGCTACAAGTGAGATTGCCATCGCGATAGGGATCTCTTCGGCGGACAACCTCTCATACTTCGAGAAAAGCGGTCGTTAGTCGGTCACAACTGGGTAAAGAACTTGTGGAGTTTGCTGTTCTAATAAAAATGTCTCACTGAGTCTTCCACACTTATCGGCTCCTCTCAGCCCCTGCACAAGAGACAGGATAGCAACTGCTGTTGCCAACTACACAGATTCTGAGCTGGACTCTAACAATATCAGGTTCTGGACCACTGCCATGGCAGCGAAAGTTCAAACTATGATAGAGTTTCTTTCGCGGCACCTGCTGCACTACAGCCCCCCGAAGGACGGTCGTTCGCCCTTCAGCTTCGATTATCACGGAACAAGAGTAGCCACTAGCCAGGCGGGAATGAACTAGAAGACATACGTGGTGCCCCTCGCTTACTAAGGAAGCACATTTGGTCGAAAACGCCATCTCCAACGGAATTTCGACAGGTAATAAACTTCAATGATATTTTCAAACCTGGGTTAGTAGCTGCTGAAAACTTCTCTGAATCGCGTTATAGCGGGTCGCCTCAATTGGGTGATGAAGGAACTATGTAGAAAGCCATAAGACAATTCCTATGTTAGGGTGTTCACAGAATCTGTTCCCGATCTGACTCAAAAGATTTTCCTAGGGGTTGTTCGGGGTCCTGAGACGGCATGCATGAGCGCTTACGGGAAGGGCAAGGAGCCGCCCCGCGTCCTTCGCACGAAGCCTTGGGCCAGGGGCGTATTTTTGTCTGCATAGGCTGTTCCTTGTCAGCATAGGTCCACCCCTTAGGTAGCGTAGAATAACTGCTGTTATGTACTACGTGTTAGGTTGGTCTCAAGCCGCCGCGTTGCGTGTCCGCGTGTTCTTAGAACTTCGAAACCTCTCATTCCAGGTTACTCATCCGTTTTATCAACTACTACTACTCCTACCTTCCATTAATAAATCAATAAATTATGTGTTTAAAGCTCCATCTTTGCCGTTTACTAAAGAATATTTTTCTTGTTGCTATTGGAACTAATGGGTCCCACTTGTTTCGAAACTGTCAAAACCACTTAGCTTGAGCAGCAAGACACGGCGCTGGAGACGCCGTAGTATAGGTGTCTGCAGAGTTTCAGCGATCGGTGAGTCCTCGCGAGCGTCAGCCTTGACGCGGCAATAAAAAACTTTCGAAAATTATCGTCGCCGCGCCGGTTGCCGTTCGCTGGCAGTGGCGTAAGTCCGTGGTAGGGTCAAAACACTGCGATACACCATCTTCGCCGTTCACGCCCGTCGGTCGCTCCGATCACCAAATCTAATCGATATTGCATACCTCAGCGCTGCCCGTCGCTGCGAGCAACGCCACGACCCGAACTCTGCAGACCCATTATGCCCGTTGAACCAATGCCGACATTATCATGGTACCTGCCATTTCCAGATGTATTGTTGGGGAGTTTGAGGGCAGCTGTTTCCGGCACATGATTTTCATACATGTGCATAATACGTCAATCATTAATGATATGGAGTCCGACCAAACACAATACGATATGGCACAAAGTGGCACTGATGAACAACAATTGAAGATACAAAAATTTGGCAGTGGAAAAAAATTGTAGCGTTGCGTCAACACTTCACCGTCATTCTGCATACATAATTATAAAAATAGTTTTCAGAATTGAGCCTGGGACAGGATAAATACCAGCTGTCCTTCTAATAGGTGACCTTGATGACTCTTTCTCTCATGCCCTAAGGGTACCAATCTATTGAAAATATTGTGTAATCAAACGGCATGCATAAACATACATACCCAAAAAGAAAATAGCATGCGCTAGGAGAGAGGTTGACGTGAACGTGCTACAAGAAACGGAAGCGCCTCAAGGTGGAGCAAAGTTAGGATCGCGGTGGGGCTTCATTACCTACGAAGTGATCCCTCTTAACTTCATCCTGGTCTTGGAGAAGGTTTACAGCTACTGAAACACTTGACTAGACATCCACTAACAAGTACCCTATAGACCATGGAAGCTCAATCAGTTTAAGGCGCTTTTCAATGAATCTCAAGAATTGGGACAGCTATAAATAGGTAAAGTGCAACATTCCGATGGTTGAAATGCATGGGACCCACCGGAAACCCGAGTTTGATGCGAGCAATGCATAAGGGTTGATAAAGAGTTCACCGATGAGGTCCGGTGATGTTTGTTGCGGCGCGGAGGAGGAGAAGGAGGGTGGAGTATGACACGGAAGCTGAATCGGCGTAATGTCTGCAATCAGCTAAGTGCATGGAAATTTGAGATCAGAAGCGTGGCCCAATTCTTTAGAAGCATAAACTTTCCATGGATTCGGGTCAGAAGACTTACCACGGCATGCATGGGTCGTGGTAGGTCACCTGAACCAGTGATAACCATGATAGAAAAACGTCCCCTACCTGTATGAGCTTTTCGTGGGATGGTGGCCCTTCGCAAGGTGTGTCGCGGTTCTCGTTCACACTTGGTGTGGGAATCTCTTCCCACTGGCAAGCACATGAATCCTTTCCGGACAGTCTGTAATTGTTCTGAGTTTGATCGTGGGAGGCTGAATTCTATGATTGTGGTTTATAGGATTTTGACGATCTGTAGAACGTAAGTATCGTGAGATAGTGGAAATTATACTTTTTATGGAAGGAGATTATATGGTTGACCAGGATGAAAGATTGGACGTACCCGTGGGAGAAGCAGTTGTAGCCAATCAGCTTGAGAGGAGAAACTTAGTTGGACCTAGTGTGTGTTGATCTGCCGCATTTTAATAGTTCAAGACCTGCACGGGGACATAGGTCTTGAACTGTCGAACTCAGAGTTGAAAAAATGTTTGAGTTTCGAAAGATCTTTAAACCTATTACATAGCTGGGGGTAGCTGAGTAAGACCTTGCTGAATGGAGGGGGCCATACACATCCAAATGCCACTACGACTTCGAATGGAAGTCGAACTTGTGGAGCGCATCTCCAGAGAAGCGACAGATCGATCGTCTATAGGGGTCAGCATAATTGCTCAGACCGGCGACTGGTCGCCGAGCGTCAGCCTTGACGCGGCGACAAAAATGTTTCCGACCATTATCGTCGCCGAGTCGGTTGCCGCTCGCTGGCAATGACGCAGTGTGGTCGCAGCCTCGAAACACTCTGCGGTGCCCCCTCGACGCCCTTCGCGTCGCGTCGGTCGCTCCCGTCGCCGAATGTAATCGATATTGCATCCACTAGCGCTGTTCGTCGCTGCGAGCCACGCCGCGACTTCAACTCTGCAGACCCCTTATCCATCCTGGTCATTCAAGAAACCAACCACAAACTCAATCATACACTTCGACAGGGTCCAGCAGGTGTGGATAGTCTACGAATGGATGGTGGAGGGTGGTCGTAGTAGGGAGGGGGGAAGACTAAAAGTTGGAGAAGGATCGTAAAATTTTTAGGTGGAAAAAATGCAAAATGTATCGAAAAAACAACTTAAAAAACACTGTGAGACATAAGACCCTCCATTGAATACGAAATATTAAACTCCAGAGAAAAAGCTGAATTCCACATAGAATTTCCTACAAATTGTCATAATTTCATTTCCCAACCGTCTGGTGTACAAGAGTTTGGACAAGGTAATGTGGTGGACGTTGGCAAGCCACCATGGCAAATCGCAGGGCTTTTGCCCTCAATATTCGACGGATGGCATTCCTTGGGCAATAATATTTCGGACCACCAAGGGTCAAGACTTTGAGGTAACTGGACTGTGTAAAAATCTGAGTAGAGATTTTTCTCCCAACTTCCCGTGGAAATATGTAAAGCGATGTAGTTAACGTGCCCTAACCTAAATGCTGCGCCGCAAACGCGGCGAATACGCAGTTATTATTTGTTAGCAATTATTTGTTTATCGTTACCATGTTTCTTCCTTTAACAGTATTCCTCATAGCTTTTATTCTCTTATCGTGCTAGTATCCTTTCACGAATAATTCGTAATACTCCAGGCGATTATTTTAGATGTTTTTTTTTCGAATGTAGGTATGGAGCTCCGGGAGGGATGGCTCATCATCTTTGTTGAGCGCGTCACGGCTCTATAATTTTCTAGAGTTTGCTCCGATTTTGTTATATCTTGACCACCTGTAATGCTGTTTTCCTTCTTTCTAATCCGGCGAAACTTTGAGCAGTAAATGTACCAGTAATGGAAGAGCAAACTGTATGCTTTCTTTATGAATTAGTTGCAGGTAAGAGCATCTCAAGGTTTGCGCAGGTTGAATTTTTAAAATCCTTCATTTAAAGGCAGTGGTCAAGATAAAAAACGTTATCGAAAAACCTACAAAAATCAGCTTGGATCAAAAACAGCTCAAAAATTATGAAGGTAGCGAGGTGAAAAACGGGCTAGAATTAGAGTTATTAGGACCCTAAATTTCCAATTCGTGCACACGTGCACAGAAAGATCATAGTCTCATGCAAAGCAGTCGAAAATCATCGACACTCAGAGGATGAAATAAATGCAAATTTACCTAATAAAACAGTTGAACAATGGAATCAAGCACTTCAGTCAATGTTTTTGACTAGATGTGTACATAAATCCGAAGGTTCATTGATTGAAATTCAATTTCAAGCCAGCTGATGTTCTTGATATTGGAGATCATCGATGCCGATGATGTGGGGTGAGCTCGTCCGCCATCAAAATACAAGAATGTTCAGGCTTCAAATTTGGCCCAGAACAGCGTTTTTTTCGCGATTTTTTCTTATAGGTTCTACTACTCTATACCCAGAGAACTACTCTACTCTTACCCAGAAAAGGGTTTAAAGAGGAAAAGAAGACGAGCATAATTGAGCGCGACCACTGCCTTTAAAGGCACAGTCCAACCTCCGAATTGTTTTTCTGATTTCCTACCTATCTCATAAACGGTCTCACACTGATTTCAATGATGTCTCTGGAAACGTACAAATCCTCCCATAAAAGGAGTTATGGCCCCTCGAAAATTGAGCTGCGGAAGCATAGTGGACGAGTTGTCCGAGGCTTGTAACTTCCGCCATTTTCACCCGATGTATGCGAGCGGACCTGAATGGATAGAGAGGCTGATAACGAAGGGAAGAACGGGGATATTGATCGAAAATCATCGCTCATGACGCCACTGTTCAGCTGGAAAGACTGGAAGAGGGCGTGCCAAAGTGGCTTCTCGAGGTGGCCCCCAAAGTGGCTTCGTCTTATATCTCGCTCATCCGCAGGCTTTGAGATCTCGCCCTTGGCAGGTGTCGTGAAGAGTAGGTCTACTTCACAACTATGTGGGAATCTCAGATTTTGTCCCTAAGGTTGGACTGTGCCTTTAAGAATCCGGAGCTTTCGCAACAAAACTCCGACTTTTCAGGTAGCTCTCAGGCGTGTTTAATGAAGAATTTCGAGAATTCAACAAACACAATCCTTTAGATTCTCTAACCTACTCCTAATTTATGAAGAAAGCATGTAGACTGCTCTTCCATTACTTGTACAATTACTGCTCAAAGTTTCGCTGCGTGCGACGTTTTTAAAAACCGATTGCAAAAACTATTTCCTTAAAAAACCAAGCGATTTTAGGGAAAATTGGCCCATAGGAACATAATTAGGTATCAATTTTATCTGTGAGTATGATAGCGTTTCCGGAATTCGAAAAAGTCTTCATTCAGAAAGGTTACATGCATCGGACGCTTTTTTGCCAAATGCTTCCCGCTTTTACGAAACTTAGCGCGGGTATTGTATGCAAATGAAGACACACCGCTCTCCACTTCTTTTATACCCTACCCTTTATGAATTGGTTTTCATCAACTTTGTTTACGAGAGCCATCCTTACCGAAGCTCCATACGTACCTTCTGCTTTTTCCACAAGTAATACATTTTTTCAGCCCAAATCCAGCACTTCACATTTTGTAATGAGTTTTTCATAGTCAAATTTCCTTGCGCCAATCTTTTATATTGTTTTGTAAAAAAAACAGCCCGTCGTAATGCCCATTTTTTCTGGGAGGTGGGGGCGTTACAATTTCCGATATTTTTGGCGTGGTCTGACCACCGTGGAGGGGGTCGTGAGTATTTCGCGGCCCTTGCCAACGGACTGCTGGACCCTGCTCTCCGAAAACATTCTACTGCCCTCAAAAAAGTCGACGATTTTCACGGTAGTGGTTGTAAATTTTATGGGAGTTTCCTGTCGAGGACACAGGACAAGGAAAGTAACTAAAGGCCACGTCATTTGATCCCTTATCACCCTCTTAACGGTAAATAAAACTGTAAAAATCTGTGTATAGATAGATGCCGGTTGAATGCCCCGATAAGAGCAGACAGGCAGTTCGTAGAAACAAATCAATCAGTAAACGAGAACTCACGTCAACTTTTTGAGTCGATTTTTTCTGCTACCAGCTTTTTTCGCCTTGTAGACGTCATCGTCACCGTGGCTGATAAGGAAAGAGGATTAGGAAACCATTCAGCTGTGTGATTTCAATGAAACATACGAATCTGTAGATGCATATGTATAAAATACTTTTCCTTTTTTGTATGGAGCATGAATCTGTATCCTTGAGATTCACGAAATAACCAGGACTTTTCTGTTTTTTGTTCTTGTCGAGGTAATTCCGGTTTGCAGTTGCGCACAGCCGCTGCTGCAGTACGCAGTTCAAAGATATTTGGGCTGGGAAAACGGGGTGCATGATTTATATATCTTTGTCCCAACACGAATATTTTTGACCTTCGTGGTACACCAGTAGTTGTGTGCATCTTCGGACCGGAATTTCACTCCTATAAGGAATGTACCTACCAGGCCGTCCAATAATTCCTGTCCGAAGATTTTCAAAATTCTATAATTTTGATAAGAAGTGTTATAATATCAGGCAAGTGTGAGAACCTTCTAGAAGGTTCTCCAAAGTTCTACGCTAGGGGTATATAAGGCGCAGTCGCCGCGTCTAGCTACCAGTACAAGCTAAAATGGACCAAGATCGAATTCGTACGTTCGTGTACTACGAGTGGCTGCTGGGCAACGACACGGGCACCACGGTCGCCAACATCTGTAGAGCGTGCAAGGAGGATGCAGTGTCCCAACGCACAGTCAGCCGCTGGTTCAATCGTTTCAAGAGCGGCGATGCGAGTCTCAAGGACAGGGAGCACAGCGGGAGGCCTTCTACGGTGGATGATGACGAAGTCCGTCGCTGTATCAAGGAGAAGCCGGAAGCCACCACCCGTGAACTGGCGACGACGCTCGGCTGCAGCAAGCCCACCATCCACAATCGACTCAACTTACTCGGCTACCACAAAGTTCTGGTCCCTTGGATACCCCATCGTCTGACGGACGCCAACAAGCAGAGCCGCGTGGCCGTCTGCCAGTCCCTCCTCCTTCGTCCGCATCGCAAGGAGTTTCTCGAGGACCTGGTCACTGAGGATGAGAGCTGGGTCCTTTACGACAACGTCGCCCGCCGTGCCGTCTGGATCCCGTGCGGAGAAGAGCCGCCGACGACGCCGAAAGCCGACATGCACCCGCTGAAGATCATGCTCTGCTGCTGGTGAGACACCAAGGGCATACTGTACTTCGAGCTGCTCACGCAAGGCAGGACGGTCACCGCCTCCATCTACACCGATCAGCTCGAGAAACTAGCCGCCGCCATCCGAGAAAAGCGTCCCCGACGGACCTCGGTCCACCTCCGATACGACAACGCGCGCCCCCACGTGGTGAAGGAGACCCAGCAGAAGTTGGCGACGCTCGGCTGGGAGACGGTCGTCCATCCGCCGTATTCCCCGGACCTTGCCCCCTCCGACTACCATTTGTTCCGCCCGCTGAAGCACCATCTGGCCGGAAGAAAATTCACCAACTACGGCGACCTCAAATCCGACATCGCGGACTTCTTCGAGTCGCAGCCCCGGGAGTTCTGGGCGAAGGGCATCGGCGACCTGCCCAATCGATGGGCCACTGTTGTGGATAACTGTGGTGATTATATTGTTGATTAGACTTGTTTTTCAATAAAGTTGAAAAAATTAAAAATGGTGAAATTTTCGGACAAGAATTATTGGACAACCTGGTATTAAAAGACTTTCCGTTTCTTCGTCCTCTCATCTTTGATATTCAGTACTGGACAAAAGATATCACATTTCGCTTTTCCGCTCACAACTCTCTAGGACAGCTCAATCGCCTTGATACCTTTTTCACGATATGAGGGACACACTTGCATACTTACCATCGTAACGCCGCCATGGATCCTAATGAGATTTTGCGTTCACTATTGAAGATTGGCGCAAACTCGTGCCATATGCTATCACATAGGTGCACCGAAATTGCGCCAACCTCTAATGAGGAACGCAAAGTCTCATTAAAATCCATGCTGATGTTAGATTGTCACGCAGTCAACGTGGCCGGCTCTTTGGCGCCCCCTTTATCGATTTTACCACAACCGCTACATACTGTGCTTCTCTGGGCCAAATTCCGGTCCGCAATTGCGTCTCAACACGCTTTGTGGCCGCGCGTTTTGAGTCGGGAGAGTTTCCAGCGCCGTAGCCGCCGATCTGTTGACTCTAGGTGGGTTTTGGGAACTGGAAACTAAACAAAATTGGAGAAAACTAATAAAAAAACACATCGAGTCAGCTTTAGCGCTGGAAACTCGACTGACTCGAGCGCGTACGGCCACAAAGCGTGTCGAGACGCAATCGCGGACCAGAATTTAGCCCAGAGAAGCACAGTACAACAACCTGCCATTTTAATACTGGCAAGATGAGTTGTGATTTTCCAAAGTATGGTTTGCTGTTTTCACTGTATAGACTGACTATTTAGACCATGACAAAACCACTTGGAGTCCGAAATCCTAATGAGCATCTCTTAGCTGCTGTTATCAATGGAAGATCGTAAGGCCGAACGCACAGAGAGCTTGCCAGTCAGTTCTTGTTGTATCAACTGAAACGAAGATTCTTCAACGTTTTCTAACTCGAGGATGTGAGGTAAAGAAAAGAGCCCCGAGAGGCGACCGATTCTCTATTCAACAGAAACATCCTGAGAATCTCGCGTAGCGTGGGAGGTTCACTTCAATCGACTATCAAGTTTTTTGAGCTACTTTTATCCATTTTGATATTGTGTTGAAGTTTGGTGGGAAATCATCAGGTTTCAGCAAAGTTATTCGTGAAAAGCCAAAATGTGATATCTTTTGTCCAGTACTGTATCTATTCGGCTAATGATCGATACACCCTAGGGCATGCCCATAATTACGCCGCGTAGCGGCCTTTATGATTGCCCTTGTTTAACGTTATAATGCAGACTAGTATAGACTTTACTCACTGTGTTTTGAAAGCCCAGCACCCTTGCATGCATCGCCGTGGACGGCTGGTGGTTCCGCCCATAGCTGTCGGAGAAGATGCTTCGGAATGGAATAATAATGCCTTCGGCGAGGCTCCAATAATCGGGAGCAGACGCGGTGATGGCGGTGTCAGATGTGGACAGGGAGCGCCAGCCACCTGATCGAATTGTCGTCGTCGTCGTTGTCGTTCCTGTCGACTGCGCCTGTTATAGCAATTTGATATATTCACGAATCGATGGATGGCGAACGGTGGGACAGACACAGAGGGAAGCCCCCCAAAAAGCACGTCAATAGCGGGAACGACAGAAAATCCAATGAACGATCGCGATAATGACGGAGAGAGCTTCAGGCTTAAGCTTCAGAGGATTTCAGAAGTGAGGCAAAGAGGAAGGAAGCTCCAGAGGAGTTCGGGGAAGGTAAAGGAGAGGGAAAACGATGGGAAGACGGATCAGAGTGAAACGTGCATGAAACCTGTTTTGGAAATTACTGGAAGTTCACAGTGGTGAATCTGACGCGGGTAGATCACCTGGAGAAAGTGGCCATTCCGAAAGAAATGCAGGTTTTTAGAAAAAAATTTTGACGGAAAATTCAGATTTTGTCTTCCTAGCTGCGCTCTGTTTCGCTGAACAGAATTATAAGGGCAAGTTGCGGTTGGTAGAAGACCTTTCAATGCCGCAACCCAACAACATCACCTAAACTGGAAAAGGACCTCATACTTGTGTTCAGCGCCCTTTATAACCCCTCCGAGCGATGTTTGAGCTTTGAATGTTATTTCAATCTTAGGAGCCTCATAGAGGGAGTGAGCGCTTTTGGATCCTTAGGGCGCCTAAAATCACTTTTTTTTCGTCCGCGGTTTGTAGCAGAGCGGTTATCTGGGGCATTGAAAACGAATAACGAAGACAATTTTGGTCTCAAGAAAGATCAAGGTATGCTGCGGTGGACATGATGATAATTAACTATGGTAACCCACCAACAAACGCCTATAACGCCTTTTTTCCTGAATTGTCAGTGACCGTTTCCATTCAGAATTCGATGCTCTCTCAGTTATTGACCAACACTACTATGCCAACTGGATTTATGGTTTTTTCTCGTCAAAATGGTCGCATCGGTGAAGGCAATGTAATGAGACTTGCGATGACTATGGAGTTGCAGTCGGCTATCTTTTGAAATTTTGATTTTTTTTCGAGCTCTTAGCAAATACTGTTGACATGTTGTGCTTTATGGGAACCTCTGATAAATACTGACCTATTTTCATGAATTGGTTTCGAATTTAGAGTGAGTGCTCCCGCTTGAACTGTATTTTCTCTCGGAAAAACTATTGCAAAACTGCTTCTTTACTTGCCGCAGGCTGGTTGCCCACTTTACCGGTCCCATGTGGCGAGCCAGTAAACCCATGATCCGAAGTTCAAGCAATATCCAATGTGCCATAGCTGGCTGGCACGGCAAACCTTAGCTTCGTTGGCCTGTTGAGAGATGAAGTCCTACGGACATTTTCACTTTGAAACGAAATATAAAAAAATAAGGCTCACGCATATTCAACCATTTCTGCAAAATGTGCCGGCGTTTCGAACTTCGATGCCTCTTGGTTTTTTCTCTACCGTTGCTGTTGTCTGCATTGATTTAGTTGCCGATGGTTTTATTGATTTTTGTTGAATTTTGTTTTTTTTTGTGCTCCTGCGCATGGATTATCTTTCTTCTTATTGGTCAGCAAGTTGTTTATTGGAGCGTTCCACGGAACGTAATAAATAAATAAATAACTAAATAACTGTGCAAAAAAACGGAGCAATATTTGTTCAATTTTTTGTCAAAAATTAATCCATTCCGTTGCATTTCGTCCGGAATGGCCACTCCAAGCGACCTTGCTTTGTGAGAAGAAGCTCCACAAAGTTTTGAATGAATGAATAAGTAAGAGACACAAAACCTAGATTTAGTTTCAATGAAAATTCGAGCTCTTATTTTATTCAGGGATTTAGAGCTAATGCTTGAATTTTCGAATATTCGAACATTCGGAAGCTCCAATAAATTGTTTTCCCAGATAAATATGGTATCCAAAATAGAGATCAATTGAAACCAGCGAATGAATAGATTATTCGAAAAACATTGAAAGCAAAATTCTTGAACAAATACGATTTTCGAAAAAGAGAGTATTTGAACACTTCGAATGAATCTTGTTGTTCTAGGTGAAAAAAATCGAATACTAAATTCAGAATATTTCAATTATCCATGCGAATGGATTATTCAAAGCTACGATTCATTAATGTCAAAGGAGGAAATCTTTAGGTGCAACAAATTTCACTGCACAACGAAATTGCTACTGGAAAAAAAGAGGAAAGTATAGAAAAAGGAAAGAGAAAATGAAAAGAAGAAAAAAGGCGGAATCTTAATTCCTCTCTGCAATGATATTCTAGTTTTTGACTTTCAGTTATGCTGGTTGCTGACTTACTGTACTTCACTGGGCCGAATTCCGGTCCGCTTTTGCGTCTCGATTGCGGCCGCACGCGCTCTATTCAGTCGAGTTTCCAGCGCGAAAGCCCACTCGATATGGCTTTTTTATACCGTTTTCTCCAATTCTGTTTAGTTTCCAGTTTCTAAAACCCACCTAAAGGCAACAAATCGGCGGCTGCGGCGCTGGAAACTCTCTCGACTCGAAAGCGCGCGGTCGCAAAGCGTGTCGAGACGCAATTGCGGACCGGAATTCGGCCCAGAGAAGCACAGTATGCAGGTCTGGAATCGAAATTTTCAGCATTGCCGGCGCATCTCATGCATGTTTTTTTCTCTCCTGTGACCATGCTTCTTGTAGAGTAGCAACTAACTATATCGTTTCAAGTTTATTATTAGCATAATAGATTTTCAAACAGTTTGATTTATATTCTTAGCACATTGAAGGCTTTCATATTATTAGAATTGTTGTCGAAGTTGTGCCTATTTGCAGCACGTGCCCCTGTTGAAGGAAAACGTGCTGCTGCCGAGGGATCTTTACATTCGACGAGGTACTCTAGTTAAAAGCATTGACACCTGAAGGTATAGTATGCGTTTACGGGTAAACATAATTGGTGTAGGAGCTTCTACCCTGCACAATATATAGCCAACAAAAACATGAATGGCTAGAAATGTCCGAATATTCAACCTCACATATGTAGGGCATTCAAGTGCGTTGATACGGTTTGTCATGGTGGAAGGCGATGAAGTCTGGACAATGCGACGAGGCCACCACGGAGATCGAGTGGGTTGTTGACATAAACTGCGGTGTATCTCACTGTTGAATTATAAATAGATAAAATCGATTCTCTGTGGCAATTTCATCCAACGGCAGTCTCCTAACTGTCAGTTAAGCTTCTGTCAAAGAGTAACATTAAGGTACCGGAAAACGTATATTTCATTTATTTATTTACTTATGATTACGTCTAATGGACGCGCTTTGTAAACCGATAGGCTAGAAAAAGAACGGAACTGAAAAAAAACAAGATAATTCCCCTGACAGAATCTTCCCAATTCAGTTTCGTTGTTTCTTTCCAGCCACTAAGAAGCTTGAATTCAGAATTCTGATGATGTATGAAATATGTTTACACAAGGTGCTGAGTGAATCGCAAAACGCTTGGCTCCGGGCAAGATTGAACCAGCATACTCTCTTTACGGGGGAGCGCCTTATCGCAGTACACTACCACCGCATTCACTCAGTTGCTCGGTGAATGACTTTTTAAGTATTCATAAAATACTCCATGATCTTCTTGGCCTAATTAAAGCAAATTATTCACCATAAGGACATCAGTCACTTGATGAAACTAGACAATATTCCATCAAAAGGGGGCTCCACGAAGCAAAATTGGTTTGATGCAGACTGTAACGTTTCAACAAAAAAAGGAACAATAGAAAAGTGGACTGAGACACAGTGCCTTTCTCTAATATTGATCACAAAGATCGATAGGAGAGGATTGCACTCCGCCATGCCACTCGGCGGTGGGAGTGTAAACGACTCCTAAATCGCAAAAAGAAATCGCGGCTTCGTGCGCCTAGGGCGTTTTTTTTCTAAATTAGAGACAACACGCAAGTGAAGAAGAAACTGTACACTGGCCGACGACACCAAGAGTTGAAAAATCGAAAATTTCAACGAAAAATTGAGTGATTCTTTCAAAAACGGAAATTCGCCCTGAAAACTGCAACTGAATCTAGTGCAACCGGTTCATGAGCTACTCAATTCTCTTCCCAAGGACGACTGAGGTAGAGTCCAAACAGCATAAAAATTGACTGATGGAACCGATAAAGGCAGTACGTAACCTTGACAGAAGAACACACGCGGAATGACCAATTTTGCAACCGGTTTTAGAAGTTCAAAGGTGTTAAGATTAGAGACATGTTGGGCAGTTTGCGAGAAAATACATACAAGGCGAACTCTAGGTTCAAACAGAATTACGCATATTGTTGTTCGTTCATTAATTACAAAATTTCAATTGACAGGATACGCGAGAATTTCTTAGCATCACTCACATGAGGTGTTTTCATCGCCTCCAATGACGAGAAAATCCGGGAAATTTTTGAGGTAGTGTGCTTATCTGGGTCGAATTCCGGTCCGCAAATGCGTCTCGACACGCTTTGCGGCCGCGCGCTTTCGAGTCAAAAGAGTTTCCAGCGCCGCAGCTGCCGATCTGTTGACTCTAGGTGGGTTTTAGAAACTGGAAACTAAAAGAATCGAAGGAAACTGTATAAAAAAGCCATATCGAGTCGGCTCTGGAGTTGGAAACTCAATTGACTCGAGCGCGTGCGGCCACAAAGCGTGTCGAGACGCAATTGCGGACCGGAATTTGACCCAGATAAGCACAGTATTTTAAATTTTGTTGGATTTCGCTTAAAATTTGTTTGTGGTGGTGATCCAGGATGCTCAACACGAATCCGGGCCCCGCTTGTCGAACTTCTGAGGTTTACTGTAGGTTACGGTAGGTGATACGCCATTCATGGGGCGAAACATACTTTAGTAGTTCAAGAATCAGAAAATGGACATCAAATTCGTATTCACCACCCCGAATAACCCCCGCATACAAATTATGAGTCACATCTGAGACTTTGATCAAACTACCGAGAACCACCCGTAATCTACTGTAAGATGGCGGAAAGTCGATAAACCGACATCAGATTCGTGTTCAGCACTTCAAACAACCCCCTCACTAGGGCTTGCCTTACATTTCCGGTGGGCTTTTATAAAACCATGTGTTGATAATTGTAAGTATGGGACTCAGCACTGATAATCCGTTTTCCGAATCCCCTAGATGCCTCAGAGATTAACAGGAGATTTCCGAAGTGGGCATTCTCATAGCTTTTCGTAGACATACATAAGGGGTACACGAATGACAATTTTGAGGATGTTCAGAAAAATTGTCTCGGATTGGGCTGAAAACCTTTTTTCTAGGGGTTGTTTTGGGTGCTCATCACGAATCTAAGGCCCATTTTTGAAAATTCGTAAAAATTCCATCTAATTTGGTCCGAAGCTTCAAAATGGGGGGAATTCGGCCGGAAAACCGCCACTTTTGACGATTTCGATAATGCTACGATAAAATCGCCTCAAAACTTGTACATAGAGGGTACTCGGCCTGCCTAACACCAGTCTACAACACGTTTATCGAGCTTCGATAGATAACGGTAGATTACGGTAGCTCGGTCAAAGTCTCAGATTTGACTCAAAATTTTTTTGAGGGTGTTATTTGGGACGCTGAACACGAAGTTGTGGTCAATTTTTCGATTTTCGAAAGTTTAAGGTAAGTGACGCCATCTAGAAGGCATTTCGCCTACCGTACCCTAAGTCAGGTGAGGAAAAGACCCCAGATTCGGGTTCAGTGCCCCAAATAACTCTCAGATGCAAGTTTTGAGCCGAATCCGAAAAAAATTTTTCTCAACACCCCAAAAATTCCCTGATGGGTAGGTACCCTAATTTTTTTAAAGCAATGAAAATGCCATTTTTGAGATCCCCACAGATTATTAGGAAATTTAAATCACGGATTATTTATGAACTGGCACAGACCTACAGCAACGACAACTCCACGGGTAGTTTAAAGGCACAGTCCAAGCTCGTGGGTGAAATTTGATATTATGGTCCGGCCGCTGTGTGTAGCAACACTGCCAAGCGCGGAGTTTCAACTCTTAGAATAAGCGAGAAAAATGGAGCACCCATCCCCTCCACCCCTCATATCAGCACCCATTCGCTCCGCCCACTTCAGGGTTTTCGGTCTCAATAGGAACGAGACGTGTCATGGATTTTGATCAAGATCTACGTTCTTCCATTTTTCAACGGTCTAGCTTTATAGTGTGATCTGCTCTGGTGCAATGGCTGCGAAAGACGAGGAAAAGCAGGCCCGAGACAACTCGTCCACGAATTTTTCAACGTTCAAATTCACAATCTTTGAGAGGCCATAACTTCGTTCACCGTCGTGATCAATGCAAAATTCTCTTTAAGTTTAGCAGAAGAGCTGGAAAGCGAGTCTGACGTTGTACTGTGCCTTTCATGCAGTCCCTAGTCAGAGGACTGTGCCACATCAATCGTGAAATTCCGGAAATCTCGAAAATCACGTCTCGGACTAAAAAATTCCCCCAATGGGAAACTTTGAACAAATTGAGTCTAAAACTTTGGAAAACCGAAAAATAAACCTCAGATTCGTAATCAGTAACCCAAAGAACCCCCATGGAGAAGTTCTGAGTCAAAACTGAAACATTTAGGACCCCCTAATTGACATACTGTCGCTCTGGGCCGAATTCCGGTCCGCATTTGCGAACTATGTATATTTCATCATGCAATACGTGATAATCGTGCTGGGACCACTTGATATCGGCACGATTCAGCTTTCTCCCAGCACCATTATCACGTGTTGCATGATGAAACATACGTTGTACGCAAATGCGGGCCGGAATTAGGTCTCGAGAACGATAGCAAGTAAAACAAGTCCAAAAGAACCCAGAATCTCTATGCTAAGTTCGGAGAATCACCGTTCACCCAAACTTTGTCCAGAGGGGTTATTTTGGGAGCTGACCGTTCAAAACTTTAGTTCTTAGAGATTTTCGTAAGATGCATTGGGTACGAAAGTCAGGAGTAAAACGTCTATACCTTTTTTCAGAGTTGTTTAAGGTAGCTGGAAAAGGAACATGCGGGTTCTACGTTAAAAAATGGTGCTAGAAAAGTACATTTCATTTGAAATCGCCAGGCTGACTAATAGTAGTTTCCTTGTAAGTTCGAAAAAAAGTGTGTCCCGGTCGTTATCTAATGGTGTTTGATATCTGGTAAGGTGGAAGCAACAGATTGTTCATTGAACAACCGAGTGTCGAAGCATGTCGAATAGCAAACCTTACTCGCAAGCTCTCAAACAAGTTGCCTATGAATATGAAGCAAGTCACCTGAATGCTTCACGCAACCTATAGGTGGCACGGATCGTATTGATGCCTTGCGTCGTTATTTTTTTTTACATGCATCTTACACTTGAAATTCTAGCTGACTTTTCTATAACATAAAATAATAGGCAAAGATAAACACAGCAAGTTACATGAAACATCCAGATAACCTATGCATAAGCTGAATCCAACTTGCTGACAAGTTGCTGATGATGTCGGGAGGTCCACAAGAGAATGAGCTGCCCAATACCAAAAGGTTTGAGAAGGAAAAACGAAATGGAGATTTCTTCGACCAGAACAGACTACAATGGGGACTTCGTCGAATCGAAACCGTTCCAGCAGTGAGAAGTGGCCGAAAAAAGCTGAACGCAGCCGGCCGTAAACTGTCTGCCGTCTGCAGGGCTATCGAATCGGATCGTTTTCAACTCTTCACAGATCATCGCGCCGCGGGAATCGTCAAGGCTGCGAAAAACTCATTTCCGCTGCAAAAACCATTCAAGACAAACTGTCTTTCTTGGATAGCCAAGGTCTTAGTTTGCTGGTTTTTGTGCGCTGGCCGGTATGACGCATTCAAGACAAGTTTGTGGGTGTTTTTAAGAGTTTGTCCCACTCAGTAGGGTGTTACCGTGCACCTGCAAGGGGAGATTATCAAGCAAAGCACTCATTTATACTCCGCCGCACCACAAATGTGAAGTGCGGTCAGAAATTCAGTTTTTAGAAAACTTGATTTAAATGCAGGGTTTGCGATAAAGATGATTGTTGGGTTATCCATAGGGGAAAGTGAAGTCTCTCCGTATGGAACTGTCCGCCCACGCGGTCGGCGTGCGTGTGGAGCAGTCGTCGCAAATGCGGTACTTCGAATGAGCCTTCCCATCAAGGATGAGCGGAAAATTTTTCCTGAACTTCGGAAATCGGAAAAACGTGCAGTGAAATTCTTAACAATTCCCTGGTGACTGTGCGTACCAAAAAAACTTGCACTTGTCCTTCTAAACTAGAAATTTTCATGCGAAAACAGTTAACTCTGGCTTTGTGAAAAGCCCGGAAAAGTGTAAAAATGTCTAATTTCGTCAATATTTCCGATTTCTTCCGCATTTTCAGGCTTCTTTCGGAATCCGGAAATCGGAAGGCCCGAAACCCTAGGAAATCGGAATTCCGCTCATCCCTGCTTCCCAAGGCTGAAAACGGCTGATTGGTATATAATTAACCAGGACTGCGCGTAATAACATTAAGGTGTAAACGCATTAAGGAATTAACGCGGTATTTTTCAAAAATGAGTGATTAACGCTTCGCTTAACGAAAAAGTCTTGAAATCACGTTAATCTAGTTCGTTATTTGCGGTGGATTTATGGCATTGATTGATGCGCTCCAATGACAAATTTCAAAACTGGTGCCGTGCGCGTCGCGATGGTCTGCGGCGCGGTCATTTTCCGGCTCAATTCTTGGCCAATAAGTAAACTAAATTTTTTTTTTCAAAAAACTAGTAAGTCAATCTTGTTATAAAATCAATCAGGGTATCAATAAGTTGACAGTAACGAGTTTACATTGATTTCATTCCTACCCTTAGAACAGTGTAAACGACCTATATATATATATATATATATATATATATATATATATATATATATATATATATATATATATATATATATATATATATATATATATATATATATATATATATATATATATATATATATATATATATATATATATATATATATATATATATATATATATATATATATATATATATATATATATATATATATATGTTATTAAGTTAAAAGAAATGTTAAGACAAGTTTGGAGAGTATGAACTACGGTGATTCGTACGGAACGTAACATCGGTTCGGATCGTAAGGAGCTTTCGCGTTCACTGTTGAAGGTTGGCGCAAACTTGGCGCACCAATGTTACAACATATGGCACTGAGTTTGCGCCAACCTTCAACACTGAACGCGGAGACTTCCCACGATCCATGCCGACGTTAAATTATAGTTTTTTCTGCAACCTCAGGTGATTTATTGATTTCCGCTGTTGTCAAGAAATGTTTTCTGACGTTTTAAAAAAATTCGAAAATAACGTGATAACGCATTAACGAGTTAGCGCGGTTTTTCTAAATTTATCGATTAACGCCTAACGAACAAATATCTTCTCTTACGCACACCCCTGTTATTCACCATTCGTCAAATATTCCATCTGATCCGTTTCCAAGTTCAAAAATTGTCTTCGCAAAAGCCGTTCGACACGCACGCAGACCGCCTGGGCGGACAGTCCCTTTCGAACGAACTTAATAGCTGAAAATCACAAAAAAAAAGAAAATGAATGGAAAGTCGAAGTATTCTTCAAAAAAAGAAATTCTAGGCACCTCTGGAGGATATTTTTGGAGATCACCTTCAAAAAATGGTTCTAGTAATGCACTTTTAGTTTCAAATAGCCATCTTTCTTGTTTCTGAAGCCATTGCTAGTCCATTTTTCATGTCTAGAGTTCCAGATTTTTCCAGGTCCATGTCAAAATTTCTTTTCAGTGAGCGCCGTGAAAACACCCAAACATATGAGTCAATAGGAGAAATTTCGTAAGAAGAAAGATTCTGCAGAGAATTGCTTCCTTTCAAAAAAATAAACGACAAATTATGACAGACTCCTAGATTAGTCTAAACAGTTTATGTAAGAGAAGTTATCCCTAGGTGTTGAGATATTCGAAAGTCGAAAGAAAAAAAGAAATAGATTTCCAAGATTCATATATGTACATACATATTCTCAATTTCAGAAGCAACTTTACACTGCTCCTCTGCGCGCTTCTGCGGAGCGAGGGGAGAGACAGCGAGAAAGTGTGGGGGAGAAGGAGGCGCAGAATACGCGCGCAGACGCACGCGATGAACGAAAATAAATTCCACCACGAAATGGAGGATATAAAGGACTTTTTGTGAAGCTAAATTTTAAGATTCTTGTTTCCAGAACCATCTCCATCTGGGGAATTTTTTTTTCGAAAAATAATCTGCGATGAAGAAATCCCACACAATAGTTTGAAAGTTCAACATTTTATAGCAATTGATGTGATTTCTCTCCACATTATTGGTCGAGACATTTTATTTACAAAATTTTTGGACGACAATCATGGAACCTTGTCATCGCGTCGCTGATAAATGTTCGTAAATCATTTGCACTACAAGGATTGATTAAGACAATCTAGAATGTTAAGCGTTCAGCGCTTTACGAAAAACTAATTATATTATTTTGTTTGACAGACTGGGAAGGATACTAACACAGAGTAGCCATTTCAAATGAAATACACATCTCCAGAGAGGTTTTTGATAAAGAATTCGAGTTTTCGCTTCAAGGCACAGTACACCCTCAGATACGAATTTTGAGAATTTCGCGTAATTGTGTAGAAGACCCCTCCTGTATAGCAACAAATTCCAGATCTCACTTCCTCCGAACAAGCGAGATATGAGCGAACACCACAGGCCCGACCCCCTTCACTCACCACCACAGGCCCGACCCCTAACAGATTTTCGAACTCGATAGCGGCCTGATGGATGGATGAATTTCATCAAGTCGTCGTTCTTCAGTCCATTACTGGACTGTCTCGTTATCCTGTCTCGCTCTCCCGCAACGATTGCGAATGAAGAGAAATACAGGCCTGAGACAACTCGTCCACCAATTTTCCCCCCTCAAAATCTAGGCATCTTTGAAGAGCCATAGCTCTGTTCAAAGGGGGTATTGGACGATTCCAGAAATACCATTGTGATCAGCGTGTGACTCTCTCCAAGATAAGCATGAAATCTGAAAATTGATTTCTTGGGCGTCCTACGCCTTTTAAAGCTGCGGAGCGTTTCTTTGAAGGGAGTTGTGAGCATTTTTCAAAGAAAATTCATAGTTAATTGTTATAACATTTGCCGATATCGACAGAGATCTTCCAAAAAAATTGGAAACATACTTATATTCATGTGCAGCACTCCAGACAACCCCCCCCCTGGACAGATTGAGGCTGGAAAAAGTCGAATTGTGGACAAAAGTTGGTCCTGGAAATGTAAATTTCATTTGCACACCCCTTTTTGTGTAAGTATCCTTCAATTGTGAGAGACTATAGAGGTTTAGAGCCTTATCTTGAGCAAGATCAACAAACGTTGAAGTGTTTTGAAATGAGGGAAATTGAAAACGAGAATAATAATCTGACAAAGGTTGATTGTTTTGCCTCATTCCTCAAATATTCATATCTTTAGGTATCTCTGTTTTTGGAATGAAATAACCGTTCTAGACCGAAATCATCAACGATAAACCCATGAAAAGTAGCAGCAACGACATTACTTTCCGGTCCCTCTAACTATTTGCGCAAGTAGGCCAACGAGGTTGTAAAATATGGCAACAGGGCCACACAAAACTCTCTGATTCCGAGAAAAACTTTCAAAATCTCCGGAGCATTTCACCTCTCGACCCGAAAGTCCATCTCGGTGTGTTTAGTGCAATATACAAACGTCGTAAAGTCGAAAGTCTGAGATAGTTTTGCGCCTAAGCTTCTTGAGAAAATTGATTCCTTCAAAAAATTTTAATGTCGGAACTTTTCTGAAAATGAAAAGCTTCTTATGCACATGCTAGAATGCGAAGATCACCTTTAATTTAGGATAAGGATATTTATTTCGAGAATTGTCCGGAATTTTCATGGCGCTTCTGTTCCTCGTGCTAGATGATCGACCGGGAAAACGCCTTTTCGGACCATAGCAATGTTTTTAAGGAGCTATAGTATTACAGATACGCAACACTGAGGTCTCAAGCTTTGCCAACTAACCCCACTTGGTTCAATTATGGGATTGGGTAAGAAGAATCGAATTTGTGGAGTGCCGGTATACAGCTTAGGGGACTCGTTTGGCTCACAACGTTGAAACATATCCTTATCGATTTGATAAATGATAAGTTCTTGTCAAAACCTATCTGGACACGTTATCAGTCAGATCGATTGATACGGTTTGTATAGGAGCCCTTTGGTAATCCGAGGCTGTATACCGCAACTCGAATGTGTGTGTGTGTGTGTGTGTGTGTGTGTGTGTGTGTGTGTGTGTGTGTGTGTGTGTGTGTGTGTGTGTGTGTGTGTGTGTCTGTCTGTGTCTGTCTGTGTCTGTATGTGTGTGTGTGTGTAATTGTGTGTAAGTGTGTGTGTGTGTGTTTTGCGCGGACGCTCTCAGACAATAGGTGCGGACTAACCGCTGGCAATCAAGGCCTTTGCGGGTGGATCGCTGCCCATCGTGGCCTCGCCAGACGGATCGCTGCCTCTCGTTGTCTCAGCGGGCGGACCGCTGCGTTTTGGAGGGCGGATCGCGGCACCTGGGAAAGTTGATCACGCTAGCGGGCGGATCGCCGGCAAGCTCTAAAGAGACGATCCGCCCGCAACCTGCCAGCGATACGCCCGCCAGGGCTTTGATATCCAGCGATCCGCCCGCTCAATTTCTAAACGGTGCCAATCATTGATGATATAAAAGGCGCTCCATCTCACTGAATGCTCACTCGACATTTCAAAGCCGATTCTGAAAGGTGACTTCAAGTCACCTTTGAAGGATCACACAGAAGCCGGAGAATAATTTCTGGCAGCTGAGGGGATGGTCCCCACGGCTAGGGGGGGGTGGTCCCGCACACGGAGACCTGGGTGGGAACCATCGGAAGGAATAACCCATATGTGGCATCGAGGACGGATCGCTGGCTAGTGGCGGGCGGATGGCGGGGGGATGTCGATCCGCCCGCCAAAAGCCAGCGACCCGCCCGCACCTACTGTCTGAGCCTGCCTTTGAGGTAGGTTACACCAGCTACTGTGCTTCTCAGGGGCCGAATACCAGGCCACAATTGAGTCTCCACACGCTTCGCGGCCGTACGCTCTGGAGTCGCACGGGTTTCCAGTGTAGCAGCCGTCGATCTGTTGACTCTGGGTTGGTTTTAGAAACTTAAAACTTGAAAAAATGGAGAAAACTGAATGAATAAGTCACCTCGAGTCGGCGGATCGGCTGCTCCTACGCTGGAAACTCGCCCGACTCAAGCGCGTGCGGCTGCAAAGCGTTCCGGGACGCAATTGCGGATGGGAACTCGGCCTCGAGAAGCACAGTAATTGGCATTATACCTACCGTATTCTACAGCAACCCTCAGAATATCGACAAACAGACCCCAAATTCGACTTAAACGCCCTAAAGAACACTAGCATCAAATATTGAGCCCGACCCGAATTTTTTTTTCGGAACACCCAAAAAATTCCCTACCGGGTATCTTTATGCACCTTCTCTGGAAGCCTTGAAAACGCTTAAATCTTCGCTCAGGGGACCGTCTCACAGCTACAGAGAGATTGAATTCAAACACTACATCAGAAAATGGTCCTAGCAAGGTATATTTCATTCGAAGTGGCCCCTTTTGTGTAAGTATCCTTCCCTGATGAGAACTAGTTTTAATTTTCTGTACATATAACACTTCGAAAAGAAAATATTTTTACCGAGTATGTAGCAGTTACGATAACGATCCTACAAAGCAAGATCTTCAAAAGAATCAAAACACTGTGGGGGAACATAGCAAGTCAAGTCATAAATCAAGCCGTGAAGGGAATGGAAGGTGTAAACGGGTCGACGGTCGGTGATGTTTGATGCAGTTTTGAGTTGGACACCACGCACCATCGGGTTACAGTCAAGATGTCTTCTATGGGTAGCTGAGAATCGTCAAGGGTTTGCAGAGAATTAACTGTTCATGTTGGCAGAGTTGAAGTTCCAGACGGAAAGGTGGTCTGGAATGAATTAACATGTACATAAGGGCAATCATAGGGCAGAGTTTGGCTGAATATAGCTGTCACCTACTACATTGATACACACTTGCCGCTCCATTTAGGAGTTGACGCATCCAGAATGTCCACTGCTGTATGCAGTGCTATGAGCTTTGAATGAAGTATATGCCTACACAAAAAAGCAAAAAAAAAGATGAAAATTGAAATATTGATGAGAATACACGTAAAGTTTGTCCGAATGAGACTGTCCGCGTGCGTGCCTGTCGAGCTGCGGTGATGTAAGCATTTTTCGAACTTGGCGAGTTCAGGAATAATGCAAAAAAAAGGAAAAAATAAGATCAAAGTATGTTTAAAATAAAATTATAGAGGGAAAGTTAAAAGAATACACTGAACATTGAATCACCCAACAATCTCACTTGTCGACAGCAGGTCTATAGCAAGACACATCTCGACGGCCGCCTCCTGTTAATAGCCTACATAAAACTTTTTTTTTCATGCGATGTGCACCGGAGAGAAACCGGTTGTGGAGCAGACGAGTAAGATAATGTATCGGCGCAAGTGCGCCTGTTCAAGATGTGAAACGCAGAGTGGCTAATCAGATGGGTTCCTATACATGTGCTGTCGACAACTGAGATCGCCTAAGCATATGCGTGAAACATGGGTTTACCTGGAAGGAACGTCAGGAAATTTGAGGAAAACATCGATAAGATCGATATGAAATAATCAATAAAAAAACTCCTAGCAAGAAAGTAAATAGGTTATTCTGAACACTGAATTACTGAACAATTTCAGTTGTCGACAGCAGGTCTGTAGCATATCACGCCGAATCTGTTCCCTATTGCCGCGAAACACCTGCCTGTCACCCCGAAAACCTTTTCTTTGTCTACAACTGGTTTTTTTCTAGTGCACACCCTACTGAACAACGGCTCGTATCCCTATTTCCATTCGAGACCCAAAGTTTGCCCTCACTCATTCTAATAAGCATTGGAGGAATAGCAAGTGTTTTGAATCCGCCCATGCCAGAGATTTTCGGGGTGATAGGCTATTGTTTCGCGACAATCTCCCCCATTAAAATTTCGCCAACTACATACTTAACATTACTTTAGAGTAGCAAGACTTCCTTTGCAGTAAGTTGAGGTACACTTGTAACCAGGGCGCGACCCACTTTTACACAAGCAGAAAAAAAAGTAAAAAAAAACGGGCGTGCAGACTTTGTTTCCAATAGTGAGTACCAGTCACAGGGCGGTTCATGTGACGGCTTCCCATAGACCTGCTGACGACAACTGAGAGAGCCCGAGCATGAGGATGCCATGTGAATTCAACAGGTAGATATAGTCTACAGCAATGCTAGTAGGACCTGGTGAGGTTGCGGACTCGTGCTTAAACTACGGTAAAATCTGGCACTATGCCAGATTTCGTCATCGATCGGCGCCAACCGTCGTCTCTTTGCTCACGAGAATATCAGCTGTGGCGCCGATCGATGACGAAATCTGGCAAAGTGCCAGACTCTACCGTAGTTTTAGTGCGAGTCCGCAACCGCACCATGTCCTTTTAACATTGCGGTCAACTGTATATATGTCTAGCAGCTTAGGGTATCAAAGGGATGTCACTGGAAAACTTGGAAATTTTTCAGAATGTAGGTAGGGAAACTGGTATAAATCGGGTGGCGGTCGCAATGTGTCCAAACTGCGAATAGGGCGGGGGAGGGGCAAAGGGTAATGATTGGCTGACAGCCAGTGCGTCGTCCAATCACGGCCTTTCGCTCCTCTTCGCCCCTTTAGCGTTTTGGACTCATTGCATCCCACCCGTATGAATCAAATCGATATAAAAGGACGACTCCAGGACCGAGTTTGGTCGGAGTTCCGGCGGCATGATTTGTATATTCAGACTGGCCATTTCTGTATGCAGTGCGATGAGGTTTAGAGGGGGAATACAGACAAATCGGCAAAAACACAACGATTATTAGAGTCGAGCATAAAATATTGATTACACGGAACATTAGGATGTATCAAAAATGGGATAGAATACGGAAAAACATAAAAAGTCCTCCTAAAAGTTGTTCATGAACAAAAACATAATACTGGGAAAATGCAGGGTATATGAAAGTAGCGGCAAAAGGAGAAGTGTTTATTTATCTGTATTTATTTGTCTAAGGGCGGAAGTGGAAAGAAGCATGACGCTCACAGAGAGCAAATACTAGGAGAAGAAAGATTGGAGGTTTTCATCTTGCGGTACGGAAAACACGGATGATCATTTAGGTTCAGCATTAAGGGGAAGGAACGGGTAACACGAGACATGCATTTTTTCGGCGGCCAGAACTGGGCGTTTTCAGACTTTTTCAGGGTCTCGATACAATACGCTGTGCAGAAAATGTTCCAAATCAAAATCCACTTTGTTCTCTTTTCAAATCTAAATTTTACAGCCAACTCAGGCGATTTTCCGCTCCGAGCCGCACCCAACAGGAATCGGAGCCGTAGAGCAACAGCACTGGCCCGCATAGCACCAGTGGCGAACCAGCAGATTGGGAAAGGAAAGGAACTGTCAGGCGGCTAGGGTATGAGAACCGCCTGAGAATATGCCGTCAGCCATAGGAGACAGTTTATTTTCAAACATAAATATTGCATACATCCAACTCGCACTCATAATTCGGATGAAATTTCGATTTAGGAAAGGATTGGCTTTTTTCGAAAAAAATAATTATAAATTAATAGAACGAGAAAGATTGAAAAACAACACTTGTGATCAGAAAATTCAAGTATCGCGACCAGAGATCGCCCGAATATTTTTCTGACGCTCCGATTTAATCGAACAGTCGGTAAACTTAATAACTCCAAACTCAAAACCGATCAAAAAGTCGAAAAACTGAATGAATTGAAATCCCGAATTAATCGAATTTTCGGATAGGGTAGATGCTGAATTCCGCGTGAAATCCGAAGTAATCGTTTGCCAGAATTCTTGTAGGCTATTCGACCTCAAATCTGTTGAATTCTACGCCCCAATTCACAAGAGAATCTCGAAAATTATGAAAATTACGTGGGCCCTACCCACATGCTATTTTCTAATTTTCACTAGAACTTAAGAGTTTGGGGCCTGCTTGTCATTTCAGTGAAGAAAAAACCACAAAAAAACAACGATGGAAAAGCCCAACTGGTAGGTCCCTTCTCAGAAGAGAGATCCCAATGCTGGACGAATTGCGCAGGCTTGAGCAAAGATACGGACGAGTTGACGTGGTATGCGAGTCAGCTGTCTTATTCGAATTAACGGCAGTGTTCACGATAATCCCCAATTTTGAGATTATTCACTATATTGATTAAGTGGCCTCTGGGTAGAACTTAAAGGCATCGTACACGATGAAAACCATATTTGGGTTTTTGATGTTTTCGTGTTGTACTATCCTATAGTGACTAACGGTAGCAAAACGCCCCCTCAAAACGTCAACTTTTTGAGAAAAACCCATTTTTAGAAAGTTCATAGCAAATTTGAATTTCGCGAAGGCATCAACTTGGGATAGTTGCGCAGAGAATGCAAGGAACAGTTTTACGCTTCGTTCCTTGGCGCAGCGTTGGAAGCAATTCACCGAGGATGCCGCTCAACTACGACTTCAGCTGAAGTAAAATGGGCTACCCACCTGCTGCGTTCAGTGCTGCCGGCTGCTTTCGATCGATGCCGAATTCGAAATTGACTGGCGTGTGTATTGCGCCCTACGACGCGTCAAGGCACGCCCGCCGTTAGCAACCCAGGAGCTTTGTTCCTTGTAACAACGGATCGACCCCAAGGCCGGCCCCCCAAACCCAGGAAGCCGATTTGAGGTAAGCGAATCTTCAATCAGAGACGGTTTTGTAACTCCAAACTTTCTGAGTGACATTGTCATGGCCCACTAGTCCGAATGAACGCATAAACCCAAATTCGGTTTTCATCGTGGACGATGCCTTTAAATGACGTGGAAATTGAGAAAAATGCTCCAGAAGCACACGTAATCTCTAAATATCACCCCGCCTTTTAAGTATCACAGGCAGTGTTTGTTGTGACAATAAAATCTTTTCTGGACCCATCCCTTGCAATTCTCTACTCTCTATTGCTCCGTTCCTTCCTTGGGCCCTAACTAATCCTGCTTTGCACAAAATATTCTTGTATTTTTGATTGACCCAATTTTCCACCTATGACAATCACCATGAACATGTTCATCCAACCGGACAACTACTCCATGTTATAGAATAATGTCACTGAAATACGACGTTCCAATGCGTTTCTTGCCGTTTCTTCGTAATTTTGGTAACACTTGGAGGCCAACGCATTGTTTTATTTGAAAAACTCGGGGACGAAAATCATCGCGAACATTGCCTTTAACTCAACCGTTTTGGGTATTCTGGAGCGATGCCTTACTGTTTCTCCTGTTTTCAGCAGCTTGAGTAATATAGGCAGGAAAAAAAATACGCTCATCAAATGCTCCAATGCTAATGTGGGCCGAACCGTGAAATGAGTCGAAGTCGTCCACGGAGAGCCCGTCCGCGAGCGGAAAGGCATAGCCCGGACGGACTTCGGGGCCGTAGAGGGCTCTCTCGGACTCAATTTTGTTCGCTCTTTCGGCCCTATTGCACCAATCAGACCCCGATCTTTCGAGTTTCGAACAAAAAAAAAATCAAAAAAATCGAATAAAAAATTTATCATGGGCACTGCGTTCAAGCATGTCTACTGTGGGCTACAATTTCTACAAAGCTTCCAAAAATATTAGAGCGAAAGATTTTCGGAGGGCCAGTTTTCAGATTGAAATATAGTAGTATCCAAATAGCCAAAAATGTAGTTACACGATTTTTGGAAGTTTTTTGCCGTAGCTGCAGTTTAACGTCGCAGTGCACGTTATGGTATGTTTACACAAGGTGTTGAGTTGATCGCAAAACGCTTGGCTCCGGGCGAGATTGAACCAGCATATTCCCTTTCCGGGGGAGCGCCTTATCGCACTGCACCACTGGAGCCCCAGCGCCGCTCTCACTCAACTGCTCGGTAAATCTTCACCGAAACAATCATCCTTTCACCCGTGCATAACGTGCACTGCGACGTTAAACTGCAGCTACGGCAAAAAACTTACAAAAATCGTGTAAGACTTAACTAGGGCATCATCTTGACAGGTCTACGACTGTTAGATAGTCTCTGACGGTATACCTGTTTCATCCCGTTATGCGGGTGAAAGGATGATTGCTTCGGTGAAGATTTACCGAGCAGTTGAGTGAGAGCGGCGCTGGGGTTCCGGTGGTGCAGTGCGATAAGGCGCTCCCCCGGAAAGGGAATATGCTGGTTCAATCTCGCCCGGAGCCAAGCGTTTTGCGATCAACTCAACACCTTGTGTAAAAAAAATGTATTTGTTTGAAGCAGCGTCAAATATATTTTTGAGATTTTCCATATTATAGGTGCCTTTTCCTGCTTCAAGAATTGAGAAAATTCAGACACGCCCTGCTAAATATCTACGAATATGCATGAACAAGGGAAAAAGAAGTGGAGAATAAGGAGAAAAAGGATAAAGAAGGAAAAGAAAGTTAAGGGAAAGCTAAACTAACCAGCATTAGGCTAAACATGATTCAATTTCAGAATCTTCGGCGTTTCGAATCCGGAGCTCACCAAATTCGTACAGGCTGCAAAAACTCCAAAAATCCGTATTTATCTCGCATGCGCGCGCGGAGGTTAGAGACAGTGAGAGAGCGTTCTGCAGCCGGAGAGAGCAGCATCGCGAGGAAACGCAGTGCGTTGAGTGATGGACGTTCCGATTATGACAAGAGGTAATTGTACTAAAACCGAATCGAAGCCTGTTAGTAAACGTTGGATACGATTCGTATACTTTCGGATATCCGTCCGAATGATTCGGAATTTCAACGACCCAAAGTTCGAATAATCGAAAACATCATATTTGAGTGAACACAGAATCCAATTGACCAAAAAACCGTCAAATCCGAGTTGAACCGAACTCCGAATAACGGAAAAACGCTAAATCTTAGTGAACCCTGAATCCGATTCAACGAAAAACACCAAATCCGGACCTAAACTAAATTAGAATTACCGAAAAAGCGCTAAATCCGAATCGAGTCCAAATTCGAATCACTAAAAAAACGCCTAATCCAAATCTAACTGATAGCCAAATCACCGAAGAAAGCCAAATCCGAATCATCAAAGAACACCAAATCCGAGCGAGCCCAGAATCCGATTTACCGAAAAAGCGCCAAATCCGAATCAGGCCGGAATCCGAATCACGCAAAAACACGAACTTCGATTGAATCCAGAATCCGAATCACTAAAAAACGCCTAATCCGAATCTAACCGATAGCAGAATCACCGATAAAACGCCGAGTTCGAATCGAGCCGATATCCGACTCGTCGAAAATTTAAATTTTTTTTTCAGATCAGCCTGAAATCCGATTATCCGAAATTTTTGATCCAATGTATCAATCCAATGGATGCTTGTTAGGATCGTTATATTATCACTAACCGACCGACAAAGTGGACTTTGAGTAGTTTTCCCTGAAGAATGAGCGGAAAAGAGGAGCGGCATTTGTTTTGGAGTTAATCCATAGTTGATGGTCTATCGCGTAGGTCAATTGTCAGTTGAAATAAACTGGTTTCAAGCTAAATTAGTTGAATCAAAGTTCATTTCGCTAATGATATCGTTGGGAATGAAGTAATACAGAAAAGTCTGAGATGGCGCAAACTCTGGAATCGTACCTTAGAGCTTTGTACCGAAAATTTTCAATAACCTATCATTTGAATTTTAGACCTAGAAAAGCCAAAAAGTGCCCTCTGTACACACTAATCTGAATGTAACCCTTTTCAACGCCAAGAAGTCGACAAATTTTGACCCGAATGTGATAATTAAGATAAGAAGTGTCCTATTATACAGATTTTCTGTGAGAAAAACTTGGCCAACTGAAGCAGCAGCAGGTGTGTGTGGAGAGATAGTGCGAGCTACGTGGGAGAACGAACTGATAGGGAGGGTGAAGTGGAGCCTTGATCTGATAAAACATGCCCGAGTTGCACGTCAGCGGGGCCAGCCTGGTAGCCGGACGTTCTCGTCTAACAAGGCGCTGACTGGGCTGCCGAGAATATTTGGGGGCTGAAGACGGAAAAATAAGACTGTCCGGTCGGTTGTGAAGTGGTGGGGGGTGATCGATAATCGGAAGAGGAGGGTTGACTCCTCCCGTCACGGGAGGGGGTGGCCCCGGCTGGCATGGCTGACTGGCCGGGCTTGAATGATGATGCCTTTGTGTATCCCACTGTCTGCCTATGCGTGTAGTATATGAAGTGAATGGAGGGGAAAGTCCCCGTAGCCGTAACTGTTGAAAATGGCTGAGAATTGCGTGAAATGACATTGGGGGTAGGAGGGTGCGGCTGGCTGGCTGACTGGCTGGCCAGCCTGCCACCCACCGGCCGACGAACCGGTCCTTCTCAAGAAGGTAGGCGAGGCAAGGTGGCATGTGGGTGTAAAGAAGGCGTGCGAATTTGACGGGCATTGTTATGGGTTCTCAACAAAGACTTGCTGAACTAAAACGAAAGCTGACCTATCTGCAAAGAAAGTCTCACATTATCTGAACCTTCTGAAGGTAGCGTTCGCGAAGAAAACCCTACTCTTGGTGTTTTCTGAGCGATCCAATGTTTGAAACAGATGGAGGTATTTGGAAAAGCTAAATAGAAGGGAAAAAATGATAAAAAACCGTATTCTAGTTTTCGTTGTATTTGGCTACTGTGCTTCTCTGCGTCAAGTTCTGACTCCGCAATTGCGTATCAAGACGCCTCGCGGTCGCACGCGCTCGAGCCGGACGAGATTCCAGCCCTGCAGCCGATCAGCTGATTGTAGGTGGCTTAAACTCATCCTTCTGTGTTTCTTCGTATATTAAAATGTTATATCTACTATGCTTCCCTGAGCCAATTCCGGTCCGCCAATGCGTCTCGACACGCTTTGCGGCCGCGCGCTTTCGAGTAGGATGAGTTTCCAGCGCCGCAGCAGCCGATTTGTTGACTCTAGGTGGGTTTTGGAAACTGGCAGCTAAAAAAAATTGGAGAAAACTGTATGAAAAAGCCACATCGAGCCGGCCTTGGAGCTGGAAACTCGACTTGGTCGAGCGCGTGCGGCCACAAGGCGTGTCAAGTCGTAATTGCGGACCGGAATTTGGCTCAGAAAAGCACTGTACATGCACACTAATTTATTCCTTCCAGATGCCTTCGCACTAACTTTTAGGGGAGAAAAAATCATGATGGTAGGCATTTTTTTTGTTTCACGTTTATTTTTCGAAATTTTCTCTTTTTTGTTTTTCTTCCTTACCACCCATTGATTTATATGATTGTTTGGTTTCCTAGGATAGTTTCGATTTCCTCCCGAAATCGATCGATCTCGAGATTTAACCGGCACTATCCTTGAAAAAAACAAACACATGAGGAGAATTATACTCTGTTTATCTTGGATTGCACAAAACACGGTCCGCCAATAGTCCTCTGATTGGCCCGCTAGTACCGTAGTGTACGTCCACGACGCGTTCTCGGCAGAACCGGGTGTGCACCTGGTGTGCAGAGCGATCGATTCGTCAATGCAATCACTCGGCCACCCACCCTGCCACTGTGTCGTCGTGTCTGCCGAGAACGCTTCGTGGACGTACATTACGGTGCTAGCGGGCCAATTAGAGGACTATTGGCGGACCGTGTTTTGTGCAATTCAAGATAAACAGAGTAAACAGAACCAAAAAATCATTAAAATTATTTGAATGTAAAAAAAACCAAAATGAGAAGAGAATTCGAAAAATAAACAAGAATAAAAAAATTAGTATTCATCGGGAATTTTTTCTGCCCCAGAAGTTGTTGCGAAAGCACCTGGACGGAAAAGAAATTAGTGGGCATGAAGATACTGCGCTTTTCTGGGCCGAATTCCGGTCCGCAGTTGCGTCTCGACACGTTTTGCGGCTGCACGCGCTCGAGTCAGTCGAGTTCCCAGCGCCAAAGCCGACTCGGTATGACTTTTATACAGGTTCTCCCTACTAAAACCCGCCTACATAGAATCAACAGATCGGCGGCTGCGGCGCTGGAAACTCTAGCGACTTCAAAGCGCGCGGCCGCAAGGCGTGTCTAGACGCGATTGCGGACCGGAATTTAGCCCAGAGAAGCACAGTAACACTTCAGTACATATAAAGAAACACGGTAGAACGGGTTTAGTCACAGAAAAAACCAAGACAATTGAATAAAACGAAAAAAAAACACCTTTAATCAGCTGACCGGCTGCGGCGACGGAATCTCGTCCGGATCGAGCGCATGCGGCCGCGAAGCGTTTCGATACGCAATTGCGGAGCGGAATCGGACACAGAGAAGCACAGTACGTAAGAACACGAAATACAGGTTAATAAAGTAAAGTCTCCACAGATCCCTCGAATGCCGGAGAAAAACTGTTCCAAGAAACCTCTGAAATATTTAATTACACCTGTTAGGTATGTTTCGAGGGACTGCGGAAAAACCGTCAAACACAACATCGGAAACGGTTTTGCGCTTCAAAATTCTTAGGTAAGTGATTTTGTCTTCTGCTTCTAGCACCGAAAACTCTTTAAAAATAAGATGGGCCAATGCACATGCTGGAATATAAGAATCTTCCGCGCTAGAGGGCATTCAAATGTTCGGCAACTGTTCCTGTGGTGAAACGAACGCAGGACAGCTGTTCTATGACGTGGGCGGGGTGATCGAATGGGTGGGCTGGCCTCGAGATTTCAACTCACTTCCTGACTGTTTTCTGTCCAATTCCCGTTCCTACTCTTCTTAGAGGGACCCAAAGCTTACGTTCTTGCCAAAAAAAAAACTGGCAACTTTTTCATCGTGAGCACTGCCACGAAAGAGGTTTTCCTTCCGATGACTAAAATTTTATGTGCATTAAAGGAACAATTTTTAAATTTTTCATATTATGGTAATCGTTCTTGATTTTTTTCACAAGAAATTTGTCTACCGATTAATAAACTTTTTTGCACTCTTGGGAAAAAGGTTTCTTATAGCAATTTTGTATTTTTGAAAGGTTTTTTCTCCATTCTTTAGAATGATTTTCATATATCAGAAACCGTTGTGATGAAGGCTTTTTGGTACAGGAGTAAGCGGATTCCATATTTTTCGTTCAAAACACTCATTTTTTTCGCTTTTGACTAAAAATGCCTGCTTACCGCGTAACAACCGCGAAATAGCCGCCAAATAATGCTCGCCGCGAAAAAGCCGCGAAAAAGCCGAGAAATGATTCTCTCCAGATAAGTACACGACACATTCCAGAGGCATGATTCAGATGTGAACACCTCTGTTGGTCAAATTACCCAAGTTTGAGGTACATGGGCCTCGCTCAGGCTCCGGAGGCCCCGCCCAACCTCTGGCGGACTCTGATGGCGGCTCAGCGAGCCTGAGACGGCTGCGCCTTGGTTACATTTGTTACTTTTCGATACTTCCCGGTTGTTTCCCGGCTATTTCTCTGCTATTTCACGTCCGTTTTGTGAAAAACCAAGAAATAGCCGCGAAATAGCCTAGAAATAGCCCACCAGGAGCCGCTGCGGAGCCTGGGGGGCTATTTCTCGACTATTTCGCAGCTGTTTCTCGGGAAATTTTTTCAGAGTAACTGGATTCAAGACTCATCAAATTTGTCGCGCATTTTTGAGCGTTTCACGCCTAATGGCTCCAAAGTGATATGTAGTGGTAATCATCAGGGAAATTTTAGAGCGTTCAGAAAACTTGTTTTCCCAAATTCAACTCGAAACTGAGGGTTACTGTACGTGGGCCTTGTTCATCTACCCTCTATTTCGGAACGAAATTCTCTTTGTCTCTTCGCGTGCGTGTGCGAAGCGAGGGCAGAGGCAGCGACAGAGTGTGGGCAGAAAGATACGCAGCCTATGCGAGCACACGCACGCAATCGACTCATGTGACTTTAGCCCTGAAATAAGGGGCAGCTTCATTCCCAATCTGTGCAGACTTATTGCGACACCCGATAGCGATAGTGTCTATCAACCATACGAGTTTTGGATCAATATGCATGGTGCATATGCATACGTCGTGTCGCGCGTCGCGGTGAGTATGACAAGCCTTAAAGACTTCTATGTTACCACCATTACGTGACGTTTCCTCGATGAAACTATGGTCCTCGTATCAGATTTAGTCTACTGAATAGACCAGGCGCGATCATTGCGGCTGGCCCGCGGCGTTCGCGACATCTTCTGCCAATGGGGTTTTGATCGCGCCAGGCTATCTATCGCCGCGGCCCCGTCCACGCAGTAGACTAAACTGAACACGGGGACCATATATTAGCAGCCTAAAACAAACAATATAGTTTCTAACTATGAGTAGAAATATTACTTCTGGATGGAGGAATCGTTTAGACCTCTTCTCTAAAACAAAACATGTGAATGCTTTTCATGAATATGGCTGTTTTGAAATTCTCAAATTAATTTTATATTTTAGAATGAAACTTTTCAAAAAATTGGAATTCTATAAATCTGTATTTGTATTCTTAGGTAAAGTTCCTCGATATCAGTGAGTACAGTTTGGAGACTGTTTTCTATTTGATTTTAATTGGTAGTCGGGTTATTATTCCTATTTTAATCTTTTTTTTTTGAAAGAAAAAACTTATTTTTATCTGTGTAATTTCCTAATAGCGCTCAAAAGCAATTTGGCAACTTTTTTCACCGTGGAATGTCCCAGCACCGTCAGGTCAAATATTCAAGAAACAAAAAATCTTCAAATAAAACGAATTTTCGGAAAGTTGAAAAAAAATCAAAATCAGTGATGAACCCTCGGTGTCGGAGAAAACCGTTGAATGCAAGCAGTGGTAATTCAGCGGTAGTTTTTTGATTGTTTTAGATTTTGGGTTTTTTTCAATTCTTGTTTTATTAATTTTTTATATATTTTTTATTTTTGAAATTTTTTCCATATTTTAAGCTTCTCAGACAACTGGAAAAGTTCACGGCAGACAGTTGCGGGTCGACAGAGGAGTTCACTGCGGACAGTTGCGGTGTAGCCCTAGGCCGGATTTATACTTTCATCACGAAGCAACGCGACAGCACGTCTTGAATACTGATCAACGCGCGACGCGATATCGATCGATGCTCACCAATGCCATGTTATCGCGTCGCTCCGCGATGGAACTGCTTTGAAATGAAAATTTTCAAAAAAATCGAATTCTATAAATCTATCTGTATTCCTTGGTAAAAATTCTCGAGATCAGTGAATACAGTTTGGAGACTGTTTTCTATTTGATTTTAATTGGTATTCGGCAATGCCCGACGATGTCGCGGCGTTGTGGTGGCTAGAGATATTGCACCACAATCGTCTTGGCTTAGTGGTAATCGAGGATCCGCCGCGGTACTATTGCGGCACAGTCGAGGCACATTCCCGACGCTGCCGCGGCAAGTTTTCGAGGGTTCAGTTCACAAATCTTTTTTAACGCTTCGCGATTGGAAAGATTTTTGCCAAAGAATTTCCCGTTTCATGCTATTGTAATAAGGAAGCTGAGAAGGTCTTACTTGTTCCGTCGGTCCTTCTTGTCGCGTGAAAATGTGATTGTAAAAAATGCAATTGGCATCAAATCGAATAACTATTCGGATAATAGTCGAAAATCCGATTCATTCGGAAAATTTCAATTCCTGATTTTCCGAATATTCCATCCATTCTAGAACATCGATTTTTGGTCTTCTCGAAAATTCATTTTATTCGGAAATTTAAATTAATTGGTTTTTTAATTGTTAGACTGACTCTGGAATCCGAAGTGTTAGATTTTTCTTATATTCGATTGAATTGTGAATCCAAATTATTCGATTTCTCGACTATTTAGCCAAGTTTCGCTCACGACTTTCGAACATTCACTCGCTAGAAAAAAAGGTTCGAAGTTATTCATGCTTTATTGAGAAATAAATCGAAAATTTTAGTCTTTAATAAGTAATTTTCATTTACCTGCACTTGATGTGCTCTTAGCCAAAATGGCCAAAACAGCGAATTTAGAGAAAAAAACGATAAAAAAGCCATCAAGACGGAAGTTTAGAAAAAAAAACAACAACGATGGCGACGATTCGATGGGAAAATATGTATGAAATTCCTGAAATGCAAAGAAATAAAAATACATGAAAAGGTGGGTAAAGCTAAATGGCCTTCCAGAAGTGTCTTATCTAAGGCAACAGTAGCTCGAAAACAAGTTTAAAGGCATGATCCGGTCAAATTTTTGCCAAAATTCAGGCTATATGTATAGATTGGGCGAAACACTGCAACAGATCCGCCTCGGTGCCAAGGATGAGCGGAAATTGTTTTCTGAATTTCGGAAATCGGAACGCCAAAAACCGTCGGACAGCGGGAATTCGTTCAGCGAAATTCCTAAAACTCCCCTGATGACTATGTATAGTTGTACACGAACGAAAATTTCGAAAAATTTTCGAAAGATCTTTCGTTCGTTTTCGTTCGTTCGAAAATTCGTCGAACGAAATTTTTTCAGATTCCGTTCGTTCGACATTTTCTTTCGAAATTGTACAACTATACAGTGGAGTGATCGATGATCGACCATTGGTGGCGCAGTGGTATGTGTCTCACTTTGAATCAACGCGACGGAGGTTCGAATCCAGGGCAGATTTTTGTCTACATGAGCAAAGTTTCTTGGATGGTCTCATGACTGAGGAGGGGTATCAGCAAGTGATTCTTATACGATGGTTGCTTGGCAAGTAAGGGTTATCAGGTGGCTGAGTAGCAACACAGCTATAGGCGTCCCATGGCGTAGTGGTAGATCTCGGGCACTTTGGTGTGAATGTCCGGGGTTCGAATTCAGATTATGTCTGTAGTTTTGCAGACCTTGAAAGAGTGTTTCACGGCTATGTCATAGAAAGTCTAATGTTGGTCACCAATTGCAAGCCCGTCCCACATACGACGAGAGCCTGACAGGCAAGGTTTATGAGGCAACTGAGCAACGCACCACACATGAGTTCCTCATGGTTCAGTGGTATGATTAGTGAACTGTATAGGAACGGTCAAGGGTTCGCATCCAAAGCAAGACTTCAGTTTTGCAAAGATTGAAAAATAGTGACTGACGACCGCGCCATAGAAAGACAAATGCTGACCACCTATCACAAACACGTCTCTTATACGATGGTTGCTTGGAAAGTAAGGGTTATCAGGCGACTGAGTAGCGACCCAGCTATAGGTGTCCCATAGCGTAGTGGTAGGTTTCGGGCACTTTGGTGCGAATGTCCGGGGTTCAAATCCAGTCATGCCACAAGTTTTGCAGACCTTGGAAAATAATGAATGACTGCTACGTCATAAAAAGTCTAATGTTGAACACCAATTGCAAGCCCGTCCAATATACGATGAACGCTCATGTAATGAAATGATGTTGAGCAAGAATGCAAACCCGCCTCAGATACGAGGAGTGCCTGGGTTAGGGTTTAGATATTTGGGACGGTGGGTTGGGTGGGATGTAGCTCCTCAAACACTCCACCAATGGGCAGGGGGACAGAGGGGCAAGGGGACAAGCACGAGCTTCAGTAACATCTGCAGAGGTCGCCGCAAGTCCACCGAAGGTGGACGGGCGGGCCTCTACGGGATGTTGCGGGCTCGTGGTTGTCCCCTTGCCCCTCGGCTCCACGTGGCAGCCGGAGCCTTGAACGAAACTATGCTCAAATTTCTACAGGAAGTTTCTTGTCGCACTGGCTTGAAAAAAGAAAACTTGAAGAAATAAAAAGGCTTTTGCCCGAATTTCGCCAATTTAGAGATGAGTTTTGCTATAAACTTTGCCAAAAGAACTTTTTTTGGATAAGTTGATGAACTTTTTTTGGGAAATGGCAAATTTTTAGCTCTTTTCGACAAATTTAGTAGCAAAAATCAACTCTGATTTGGCGAAGTTCGGGCGGAAATTCTTTTACTCCATAAAATTTTCTTTTTTTTTTTGAGTAAGACAGGAAATTCTATCTATAATCCTTATCCTTGGGAAGCAATGTGCTCGCAGGAGCCACCCCACTGTGTCGAGAGATCATTGCCGGCAAGGTTTTCGCAGTGTGTTTAGCCAAGTTTTGTCGAAAGTTCCTCATTATTTGTGTCAGTTTTGCTAAACCCGTCCCAATTCTGGCCGGGTTTGATTGAACTAGATAATCTAGTTCTAGCTGCCTTGAGGTAAGTGCTGCCACGATCACGTAGAAAAACCGTGATTTCTCCCTGCCTTAGAGTCGGAACCCAAAACCCCAAAGCGGCTAAGTAGACCCAAAAGATTTTTTCTCAGAATCAGCATGAAAATTATGGAGTTGATTTTTTAAATTGGCGCGCTTTGAGCGAAAAATCGAAAATCGACTCAAACTATATCTTCGAGAGGTTGAAATTTGGTCAAAGCAACATACTCCTTCATCGAACAACCATTATTTGGCTCGAAACTGACCACTGAAGTGTTCTTGGAATGCATCGCTGATGTAACTGGTATGTAGGATCCCTTGTTTACCGGACCCTGATTTGTCCGCCGGGATGCATCGCTGATGTAACTGGTATGTGGGATCCCTTGTTTACCGGACCCTGGGTTGTCCGGCGGGCCCGTTTACCCCTGGTTCTTCACTGGGGGTTTTTTCTTTACCTTTCCCACACACCCTCCGTCCGAATTATCCAAAGCCTGTCCTAGCAGTCTTCGTACATCACGCGGGCATGCATTCTTGTTCAGCATTACTTCATAACTCAAGCAGCCATCGTATGTGGGACGGGTTCGCGATTGCTGTTAAACATTAGCTTGCCTTCCTATCAAATGCTCGCCATTAGTCATCTTTAAACGATGCAAAACTACTGACATGCCCAGGATTTGAACCTGTGAACTTTATAGCACAGTACCATCCACTTACCACTCTGCTATACCACTCATGTTAAATGTGCGACAATCGCTCCATGATGTCCCTCCTAGGACAAGAGACCAGTGAAGAAACTTTTCTCCTGTGGCAGAAGTCCATGCTGCTCGGAATCGAACCCCCGTCGTTTGGACCCGAAGCGTGGCTGATACCACTGAGCTACCTATAGCAGACACGTGGCGCTCTGCTGGCATACACAAACATTACATGATATCATTACATGATTAAGTCAACAAGTCCTCGTATGTGAGACAGGCGCAGGTTCAAGTCCAGAGAACGTAGCATTTCGGCTACTGAAGAGACGTTTCCTGAATGGTCGCTTGGCCACGATGGGTTGACAGGGGAGCCATTGAGAACCGATGAATGGGCACAGCATGGCAGAGTGGCATGCGCAGTGGACTCTTACGCAAACCTCTTAGTTTCGAATCCTAGACATGTCGTAAATTTTGCAACTCCCGATAAGTAACGAAGGACGATCATGCAGTGGAAAGCTAGTGTTTAACAGCAATTGCACACCCGTCCCACATACGATGGCTGGTTGAGTTATGAAGTAATGCTGAACAAGAATGCATGCCCGCGTGATGTACGAAGACTGCCAGAGTTAGGCTTTGGATAATTCGGACGGGGGTTGGGTGGGAAAGGTAAAGAAAAAAACCTCAGTGAAGAACCAGGGGTAAACGGGCCCGTCGGACAACCCAGGGCCCGGGAAACATGGCACGGAGGGCAGCGACCAATTCGCCCAACCACCACAGGCTGGTAGTCTCCATGTAGCAGCCAGAGCCTTGGACGAAACAATGCTCAAATTTCAAGGGATCCTACATACCAGTTACATCAGAGATGCGTTCCAAGAACACTTCAGTGTTCATTTTCGAGCCAAATAATGGCTGTTCGATGAAGAGTATGTTGCTTTGACCAAATTTCAACCTCTCGAAGATATAGTTTGAGTCGATTTTCGATTTTTCGTTCAAAGCGCGCCAATTTAAAAAATCAACTCCATAATTTTCATGCTGATTCTGAGAAAAAATCTTTTGGGTCTACTTAGCCTCTTTGGGGTTTTGGGTTCCGACTCTAAGGCAGGGAGAAATCACGGTTTTTCTACGTGATCGTGGCAGCACTTACCTCAAGGCAGCTAGAACTAGATTATCTAGTTCAATCAAACCCGGCCAGAATTCGGCCGGGTTTAGCAAAACTGACACAAATAATGAGGAACTTTCGACAAAACTTGGCTAAACACACTGCGAAAACCTTGCCGGCAATGATCTCTCGACACAGTGGGGTGGCTCCTGCGAGCACATTGCTTCCCAAGGATAAGGATTATAGATAGAATTTCCTGTCTTACTCAAAAAAAAAGAAAATTTTATGGAGTAAAAGAATTTCCGCCCGAACTTCGCCAAATCAGAGTTGATTTTTGCTACTAAATTTGTCGAAAAGAGCTAAAAATTTGCCATTTCCCAAAGAAAGTTCATCAACTTATCCAAAAAAAAGCTCTTTTGGCTAAGTTTATAGCAAAAATCATCTCTAAATTGGCGAAATTCGGGCAAAAGCCTTTTTATTTCTTCAAGTTTTCTTTTTTCAAGCCAGTGCGACAAGAAAATTCCTGTAGAAATTTGAGCATAGTTCCGTTCAAGGCTCCGGCTGCCACTTGAAAGGGGGCAGGGGACAACCACGAGCCCGCAACATCAGAGGTTCGCCCGTCCACCTTCGGTGGACTTGCGGACCTCTCCGGGATGTTGCCGGCTCGTGGTTCTCCCCTTGCCCCTCGGTCCCCCTGCCCATTGGTGGAGTGTTTGAGGAGCTACATCCCACCCAACCCACCGTCCCAAATATCTAAACCCTAACCCAGGCACTCCTCGTATCTGAGGCGGGTTTGCATTCTTGCTCAACATCATTTCATTACATGAGCGTTCATCGTATATTGGACGGGCTTGCAATTGGTGTTCAACATTAGACTTTTTATGACGTAGCAGTCATTCATTATTTTCCAAGGTCTGCAAAACTTGTGGCATGACTGGATTTGAACCCCGGACATTCGCACCAAAGTGCCCGAAACCTACCACTACGCTATGGGACACCTATAGCTGGGTCGCTACTCAGTCGCCTGATAACCCTTACTTTCCAAGCAACCATCGTATAAGAGACGTGTTTGTGATAGGTGGTCAGCATTTGTCTTTCTATGGCGCGGTCGTCAGTCACTATTTCTCAATCTTTGCAAAACTGGAGTCTTGCTTTGGATGCGAACCCTTGACCGTTCCTATACAGTTCACCAATCATACCACTGAACCATGAGGAACTCATGTGTGGTGCGTTGCTCAGTTGCCTCATAAACCTTGCCTGTCAGGCTCTCGTCGTATGTGGGACGGGCTTGCAATTGGTGACCAACATTAGACTTTCTATGACATAGCCGTGAAACACTCTTTCAAGGTCTGCAAAACTACTGACATAATCTGGATTCGAACCCCGGACATTCACACCAAAGCGCCCGAGATCTACCACTACGCCATGGGACGCCTATAGCTGCGTTGCTACTCAGCCACCTGATAACCCTTACTTGCCAAGCAACCATCGTATAAGAATCACTTGCTGATACCCCTCCTCAGTCATGAGACCATCCAAGAAACTTTGCTCATGTAGACAAAAATCTGCCCTGGATTCGAACCTCCGTCGCGTTGATTCAAAGTGAGACACATACCACTGCGCCACCAATGGTCGTTCATCGATCACTCCACTGGCATTCACACATATTGTCATCTCATGCCTAGCTCAAATCTCCTCGTATATGGGACGGGTTTGCAATTGCTGCTTAGCATTAGACTGCCTTCCTATCGGATACTCGCCATTAGTTATCTTTTGAACATTGCAAAAATACTGACATGCACAGGAATCGAACACCTCACCTCCACGGCACATTCCAATACGCATACCACTATGCCATAACGCACGCATTGGGAGGTCATCAATCACTTGCTGATATCCCTTCTCAGTCATGAGACCATCCAAGAAACTTTGCTCATGTAGACAAAAATCTGCCCTGGATTCGAACCTCCGTCGCGTTGATTCAAAGTGAGACACATACCACTGCGCCACCAATGGTCGTTCATCGATCACTCCACTGGCATTCACACATATTGTCATCTCATGCCTAGCTCAAATCTCCTCGTATATGGGACGGGTTTGCAATTGCTGTTTAGCATTAGACTGCCTTCCTATCGGATACTCGCCATTAGTTATCTTTTGAGCACTGCAAAAATACTGACATGCACAGGAATCGAACACCTCACCTCCACGGCACATTCCAATACGCATACCACTATGCCATAACGCACGCATTGGGAGGTCATCAATCACTTGCTGATATCCCTTCTCAGTCATGAGACCATCCAAGAAACTTTGCTCATGTAGACAAAAATCTGCACTCTTTGGATTTGAACCTCCGTCGCGTTGATTCAAGGTGAGACACATACCACTGAGCCACCAATGGTCGTTCGTCGATCACTCCACTGTATAGTTGTACGATTTCGAAAAAAATGTCGAACGAACGGAATCTGAAAAAATTTCGTTCCACGAATTTTCGAACGAACGAAAACGAACGGAAAAAATTTCGAAAAATCTTTCAAAAATTTTTCGAAATTTTTCGTGTACACATATACACAGTCATCAGGGGAGTTCTAAGAATTTCGCTGGACGAATTCCCGTTTCCGACGGTTTTTGGCGTTCCGATTTCCGAAATTCAGAAAACAATTTCCGCTCATCCTTGGCACCGAGGCGAATCTGTTGCAGTGTTTCGCCCAATCTATACATATAGCCCGAATTTCGGCAAAAATTTGACCGGATCATGCCTTTAAACTTGTTTTTGAGCTACTGTTGCCTTAGATAAGACACTTCTGCAAGACCATTTAGCTTTACCTACCTTTTCACGTACTTTTATTTTTTTGCATTCCAGGAATTTCATATTTTTTCTCATCGAATCGTTGCCGTCGCTGTTTTTTTTTAATTTCCGTCTTGATGGCACTTTTATCGATTTTTTTCCAAATTCACTGTTGTGGCCACTTTGGCTAAGAGCACATCGAGTGCACGTAAATGAAAATAAATTATTAAAGATCAAAATTTTCGATTTATTTCTCAATAAAGCATGAATAATCTCCAACCTTTTTTCTACCAAGCGAATGTTCGAAAGTCGTGAGCGACACTTGGATAAATAGTCGAGAAATCGAATAATTTGGATTCACAAATCAATCGAATATTCGAAAAATCGAAAAATTTGAATTCCAGAGTCAGTCTAACAACTGAAAAACCAATTAATTTCCATTTCCGAATAAAATGAATTTTCGCGAAAACCAAAAATCGATGTGCTCGAATGGATGGAATATTCGGAAAATCAGGATATGAAATTTTGCGAATGAATCGGATTTTCGACTAATATCCGAATAGTTATTCGATTTAATACCAATTGTATTTTTTTACAATCACATTTTCACGCGCTTATGAGGATCAGATGAACAAGTAAGACCATATGAGATTCCTTATTACAATTGCTTGAAACGGGAAATTCTTCAGCGAAAATCTTCCCAATCGCCAGGCGCTATGAAAGATTTGTGGACTGAACCATCGGAAACTTGCCGCGGCAGTGCCGGAAACGTGCCTCGGCCCTCGACTGCGCCGCGTTGGCTCCGCGATAGTACCGCGGCGGATCCGCGATCCAATGTGCTGAGCAGAGATGAGCGGAATTCCGATTTCCGAATTCCAATGATTTTCGGCCTTCCGATTTCCAAGAACAAAACGCCGAAAATGCGGAAGAAATCGAGAACATTCAGGAGATTAGAACTTTTAACACTTTTCCTTGCCCAATCCCCAGGGAGTCATTTCGGACGCTGAATTTAAATTCGAGGTCCGACTTCTTTTTTTTCACAGAGATTAAATAAAACAGGATGAGCCAATTTTTTTGGTCACAGTCATCAGGGGAGTTTTGAGAATTTCGTTGAACGAATTTCCGATTTCCAACGGTTTTTGGCGTTCTGATTTCCGAAATTGAGGTCCTTCCGATTTCCGAAATTCAGAAAACGATTTCCGCTCACACTTGGCGCCGAGGCGAATCTGTTGCAGTGTTTCGCCCAATCTATGCATATAGCCAAAATTTCGGCAGTGTAAAAAATTTGACCGGATCTTGCCTTTAAACTTGTTTTCGAGCTACTGTTGCCTTAGATAAGACACTTCTGCAAGACCATTTTGCTTTACCTACCTTTTCATGTAATTTTATTTCTTTGCATTTCAGGAATTTCATATTTTCCCATCAGATCGTCGCCGTCGTTATTGTTTTTTTTTAACTTCCGTCTTGATGGCTTTTTTATGGTTTTTTTGAAATTTCGCTGTTGTGGCCACGTTGGCTAAGAGCACATCGAGTGCAGGTATACTCTGTTTATCTTGAATTGCACAAAACACGGTCCGCCAATAGTCCTCTAATTGGCCCACTAGTACCGTACTGTACGTCCACGACGCGTTCTCGGCAGACCCGGGTGGCAGGGTGGGTGGCCGAGTGACGGCATTGACGAATCGATTGCTCTGCACACCGGGTGCACACCCGGGTCTGCCGAGAACGCGTCGTGGACGTACACTACGGTACTAGCGGGCCAATTAGAGGACTATTGGCGGACCGTGTTTTGTGCAATTCAAGATAAACAGAGTACAAATGAAAATAAATTATTAAAGACTAAAATCTTCGATTTATTTCTCAATAAAGCATGAATAATCTCGAACCTTTTTTTCTAGCGACTTGAATGTTCGAAAGTCGTGAGCGACACTTGGCTAAATAGTCGAGATATCGAATAATTTGATTTCACAAATCAATCGAATATACGAAAAATTTGAATTCCAGAGTCAGTCCAACAATTAAAAAATCAATTAATTTCAATTCCCGAATAAAATGAATTTTCGAGAAGACCAAATATCGATGTTCTCGAATGGATGGAATATTCGGAAAATCAGGAATTGAAATTTTGCGAATGAATCGGATTTTCGACTATTATCCGAATAGTTATTCGATTTGATGCCAATAGTATTTTTTTACAATCACATTTTCACGCGCCTATCAGAGAATATCGAGAGAACAAGTGAGACCATCTGAGCTTCCTTATTACAATGGCATGGAACGGGAAATTCTTTGGCAAAAATCTTTCCAATCGCACAGCGCTAAAAAAGATTTGTGAACTGAACCCTCGAAAACTTGCCGAGGCAGCGCCGGGAATGTGCCTCGACTGTGCCGCATTAGTACCGCGGCGGATATGCGAGCACCACCAGGCCAAGACGATTCTGTTGCAGTGTCTCGGGCAACGACAACGCCGCGACACCGCCGGCATAGTACCGCAACGGTTCCGTGTTAGAACCAACCGCATCAAATAGGACGCATTGTCCTGTTCGCGGAGCCGCTACGGCATTGCCGTTGCGCATTCGCTCTAGGTACGCATCGGTGCCTAAAGCCGAAGCGGCACTGTTCCGGCACTGTCGCGGACAACTTTTTACCCTCTCTGAGAGTGACACTGCTCCAACACGGTCCAATAGGAAAAAAGGGAAGCAGAGAGTTTTAAGTAATTCCACAGAATTCGCTACAACTCTGACGGAATTGAATCGTCTTGGGCAGAGATTCTTATCGCTTGCCATACTCCCATTTGGAATTTGATGTCTGCTCTTTCCGCTCATGTTTGACCTTTTTGTAGGTTTTGTGGCATTGGCGTAAAAAACCAATAAAGTGAATGCGAGGGCGATTCCATGTAGAAAGTAGCACACATGGCAGTTCCATCGCGGTGCGACGCGATGACATGACATTGGTGAGCATCGATCGATATCGCGTCGCGCGTTGATCCGTCAGGATATGCTATCGCGTCGCTTCATGATGGAAGTATAAATCCGGCCTAGCGCTACACCGCAATTGTGCGCCGTGAACTTTTACCGCTGTCTGAGAAGCTTAAAGTATGAAAAAAGATTTTTAAAAATATAAAATCACTATAATAAAGAATCGCAAGGGCAAGAAAAATAATGTTGACTATGGGGCTATATGGGGCTACGAAGCTGCCCCATCACCATGCGGGCGCTGTGCTTAGCGGGTGCCACGAAGGAGAGGATCAGCGTTCAGCACAGCGCCTGCATGGTGGTGGGGCAGCTTCGAAGAGGAGCCGATTGGGGCGCGTTATTCAGCGCCTTCACCACTGCTTCATCCTGCTTTTTTTGCTTTGTTTATCCTGCAAACGGGTGACGTGGGAATTCAGTAGGGCTTCAGAAAACGTAATCGGTGTGACGTGGGAATTCAGTAGGGCTTGAAAAGACGTGATCGGGGTGACGTGGGAATTCAGTAGGGCTTCAGAAGACGTGATCGGGGTGACGTGGAAATTAATTAGGGCTTTAGAAGACGTCTTCGGGGTGACGTGGGAATTCAGTAGGGCTTTAGAAGACGTGATCGGGGTGACGTGGGAATTAATTAGGGCTTTAGAAGACGTCTTCGGGGTGACGTGGGAATTCAGTAGGGCTTCAGAAAACGTAATCGGGGTGACGTGGGAATTCAGTAGGGCTTCAGAAGACGTGGTCGGGGTGACGTGGGAATTCAGTAGGACTTCAGAAGACGTGACTGGGGTGACGTGGGAATTGATTAGGGCTTTAGAAGACGTCTTCGGGGTGACGTGGGAATTCAGTAGAGCTTCAGAAGACGTCTTCGGGGTGACGTGGGAATTCAGTAGGGCTTCAGAAGACGTGATCGGGGTGACGTGGGAATTCAGTAAGACTTCAGAAGACGTGATGGAGGTGACGTGGAAATTTAGTAGGGCTTCAGAAGACGTGATCGGGGTGACGTGGAAATTAATTAGGGCTTTAGAAGACGTCTTCGGGGTGACGTGGGAATTCAGTAGGGCTTCAGAAGACGTGATCGGGGTGACGTAGGAATTCAGTAGGACTTCGGAAGACGTGATGGGGGTGCCGTCGGAATTCAGTAGCGCATCAGAAGGCGTGATATTGGTGACGTGGAAATTTAGTAGGGCTTCAGAAGACGTGATCGGGGTGACGTGGGAATTAATTAGGGCTTCAGAAGGCGTCTTCGGGGTGGCGTGGGAATTCAGTAGGGCTTCAGAAGACGTGATCGGGGTGACGTGGGAATTCAGTAGGACTTCAAAAGACGTGATGGGGGTGCCGTGAGAATTCAGTAGCGCATCAGAAGGCGTGATATTGGTGACGACGAAATTTAGTAGGGCTTTAGAATACGTGATCGGGGTGACGTGGGAATTCAGTAGGGCATCAGAATCCGTGATATTGGTGACGTGGAAATTTAGTAGGGCTTCAGAAGACGTGATCGGGGTGACGTGGGAATTAATTAGGGCTTCAGAAAACGTCTTCGGGGTGATGTGGGAATACAGTAGGGCTTCAGTGGACTTAATCGGGGTGACGTGGGAATTCAGTAGGGCATCAGAAGACATGATCGGGGTGACGTGGGAATTAATTAGGGCTTCAGAAGACTTAATCGGGGTGACGTGGGAATTCAGTGGCGCATCAGAAGGCGTGATATTGGTGACGTGGAAATTTAGTAGGGCTTCAGAAGACGTGATCAGGGTGACGTGGGAATTATTTGGGGCTTCAGAAGACGTCTTCGGGGTGACGTGGGAATTCAGAAGGGCTTCAGAAGACGTGATCAGGGTGACGTGGGAATACAGTAGGACTTCAGAAGACGTGAGGGGGGTGCCGTGGGAATTCAGTAGGGCTTCAGAAGACGTGATCGGGGTGACGTGGGAATTCAGTAAGACTTCAGAAGACGTGATGGAGGTGACGTGGAAATTTAGTAGGGCTTCAGAAGACGTGATCGGGGTGACGTGGAAATTAATTAGGGCTTTAGAAGACGTCTTCGGGGTGACGTGGGAATTCAGTAGGGCTTCAGAAGACGTGATCGGGGTGACGTAGGAATTCAGTAGGACTTCGGAAGACGTGATGGGGGTGCCGTCGGAATTCAGTAGCGCATCAGAAGGCGTGATATTGGTGACGTGGAAATTTAGTAGGGCTTCAGAAGACGTGATCGGGGTGACGTGGGAATTAATTAGGGCTTCAGAAGGCGTCTTCCGGGGTGGCGTGGAATTTAGTAGGACTTCAGAAGACGTGATCGGGGTGACGTGGGAATTCAGTAGGGCTTCAGAAGATTTATTCGGGGTGACGTTGGAATTTAGTAGCACTTCAGAAGGCGTGATCGGGGTGACGCGGAAATTTAGTAGGGCTTCAGAATACGTGATCGGGGTGACGTGGGAATTCAGTAGGGCATCAGAAGGCGAGATATTGGTGACGTGGAAATTTATTAGGGCTTCAGAATACGTGATCGGGGTGACGTGGGAATTAATTGGGGCTTTAGAAGACGTCTTCCGGGGTGATGGGAATACAGTAGGGCTTCAGTGGACTTAATCGGGGTGACGTGGGAATTCAGTAGGGCATCAGAAGACATGATCGGGGTGACGTGGGAATTAATTAGGGCTTCAGAAGACTTAATCGGGGTGACGTGGGAATTCAGTGGCGCATCAGAAGGCGTGATATTGGTGACGTGGAAATTTAGTAGGGCTTCAGAAGACGTGATCAGGGTGACGTGGGAATTATTTAGGGCTTCAGAAGACGTCTTCGGGGTGACGTGGGAATTCAGAAGGGCTTCAGAAGACGTGATCAGGGTGACGTGGGAATACAGTAGGACTTCAGAAGACGTGAGGGGGGTGCCGTGGGAATTCAGTAGTGCATCAGAAGGCGTGATATTGGTGACGTGGAAATTTAGTAGGGCTTCAGAAGACGTGATCAGGGTGACGTGGGAATTAATTAGGGCTTAAGAAGACGTCTTCGGGGTGACGTGGGAATTCAGAAGGGCTTCAGAAGACGTGATCAGGGTGACGTGGGAATACAGTAGGACTTCAGAAGACGTGAGGGGGGTGCCGTGGGAATTCAGTAGCGCATCAGAAGGCGTGATATAGGTGACGTGGAAATTTAGTAGGGCTTCAGAATACGTGATCGGGGTGACGTGGGAATTCAGTAGGGCATCAACAGACGTGATCGGGGTGACGTGGGAATTAATTAGGGCTTCAGAAGACGTGATGGGGGTGCCGTCGGAATTCAGTAGCGCATCAGAAGGCGTGATATTGGTGACGTGGGAATTCAATAGGACTTCAGAAGACGTCAACGGTGGCTGCGAGGGTGGCCGGAGAAGCTCGCCCATCTTTTGACGAAGCCAAGCGAATACTACATGAAGGGTGGCCGGCGAAGCCGGCCCATCGTTTGGCTTAGCCAAACGAATACTACATGGAGGGTGGCCGGCGAAGCCGGCCCATCGTTTTGCGATGTCAAACGAATACTACATGGAGGGTGGCCGGCGAAGCCGACCCACCGCTTGGCGAAGCCAAACGAACACTACATGGAGGGTGGTCGGCAAAGCCGGCCCATCGTTTGGCGAAGCCAAACGAATACTACATGGAGGATGGTCGGCAACGCCGGCCCATCGTTTGGCGGAGCCAAACGAATATTACATGGAGGGTGGCCGGCGGAGACGGCCCATCGTTTGGCGAAGTCAAACGAATACTACATGGAGGGTGGTCGGCAAAGCCGGCCCATCGTTTGGCGAAGCCAAACGAATACTACATGGAGGCTGGTCGGCACAGCCGGCCCATCCTTTGGCGGAGCCAAACGAATACTACATGAATGGTGGCCGGCCCGGCGAAGCCGGCCCATCGTTTGGCGAAGCCAAACGAATACTACATGGAGGGTGGCCGGCGAAGCCGGCTCATCGTTTGGCGAAGTCAAACGAATACTACATGGAGGGTGGTCGGCAAAGCCGGCCCATCGTTTGGCGAAGCCAAACGAATACTACATGGAGGGTGGTCGGCAAAACCGGCCCATCGTTTGGCGAAGCCAAACGAATACTACGTGGAGGGTGGCCGGTGAAGCCGACTCATCGCTTGGCGAAGCCAAACGAATACTACATGGAGGGTGGTCGGCAAAGCCGGCCCATCATTTGGCGGAGCCAAACGAATACTACATGGAGGGTGGCCGGCGAAGCCGACCCATCGCTTGGCGAAGCCAAACGAATACTACATGGAGGGAGGTCGGCAAAGCCGGCCCATCGTTTGGCGGAGCCAAACGAATACTACATGGAGGGTGGCCGGCGAAGCCGGCCCATCGTTTAGCGAAGCCAAACGTATACTACATGGAGGGTGGTCGGCAAAGCCTGCCCATCGTTTGGCGAAGCCAAACGAATACTACATGGAGGGTGGTCGGCAAAGCCGGCCCATCGTTTGGCGCAGCCAAACGAATACTACATAGGGGGTGGCCGGCGGAGCCGGTCCATCGTTTGGCGAAGCCAAACGAATACTACATGGAGAGTGGCCGGCTTAGCCGGCCCATCTTTTGGCGAAGCCAAACGAGTACTACATGGAGGGTGGCCGGCTTAGCCGGCCCATCTTTTGGCGAAGCCAAACGAGTACTACATGGAGGGTGGCCGGCGAAGCCGAGTCATCGCTTGGCGGAGCCAAACGAATACTACGTGAAGGGTGGCCGGCGAAGCCGGCCCATCGTTTGGCGAAGCCAAACGAATACTACATGGAGGGTGGTCGGCAAAGCCGGCCCATCGTTTGGCGCAGCCGAACGAATACTACATGAAGGGTGGCCGGCGAAGCCGGCCCATCGGTTGGCGAAGTCAAACGAATACTACATGGAGGGTGGTCGGCAAAGCCTGCCCATCGTTTGGCGAAGCCAAACGAATACTACATGGAGGGTGGCCGGCGAAGCCGGCTCATCGTTTGGCGAAGTCAAACGAATACTACATGGAGGGTGGTCGGCAAAGCCGGCCCATCGCTTGGCGAAGCCAAACGAATACTACATGGAGGGTGGTCGGCAAAGCCGGCCCATCGTTTGGCGGAGCCAAACGAATACTACATGGAGGGTGGCCGGCGAAGCCGGCCCATCATTTGGCGAAGCCAAACGAATACTACATGGAGGGTGGCCGGCGAAGCCGGCTCATCGTTTGGCGAAGTCAAACGAATACTACATGGAGGGTGGTCGGCAAAGCCTGCCCATCGTTTGGCGAAGCCAAACGAATACTACATGGAGAGTGATCGGCAAAGCCGGCCCATCGTTTGGCGCAGCCAAACGAATACTACATAGGGGGTGGCCGGCGGAGCCGGTCCATCGTTTGGCGAAGCCAAACGAATACTACATGGAGGGTGGCCGGCGAAGCCGGCCCATCGTTTAGCGAAGCCAAACGAATACTACATGGAGGGTGGTCGGCAACGCCGGCCCATCGTTTGGCGCAGCCGAACGAATACTACATGGAGGGTGGCCGGCGAAGCCGGCCCATCACTTGGAGAAGCCAAACGAGTACTACATGGAGGGTGGCCTGCACAGCCGGCCCATCGTTTGGCGGAGCCAAACGAATACTATATGGAGGGTGGCCGGCGGAGCCGGCCCATCGTTTGGCGAAGCCGAACGAATACTAAATGGAGGATGGCCGGCGAAGCCGGCCCATCGTTTGGCGCAGCCAAACGAATACTACATGAAGGGTGGCCGGCGAAGCCGGCCCATAAATTGGCGAAGCCAAACGAATACTACATGAAGGGTGGCCGGCAAAGCCGACCCATCGCTTGGCGCAGCCAAACGAATACTACATGGAGGGTGGCCGGCAAAGCCTGCCCATCATTTGGCAGTACCGTTATCTATACATACGCTCTTCACTTGTTTTGTTGTAGAGGTGGTGTCGTTGCTACCTTTAAACTTTTTCTTCGTATTACAATAAGTATGCTTTCATTTTCAAGCAGACTTTTCGTTAATTAACATTGCCTGAAGCTTTTTCTTCATTGTTAAAGGCAGAGGTCACGATGAAAATCGTTATCGAAAAAACTACAAAAATCAGCTTAGATTGAAAACAGCTGAAAAACCAGGGTTGGGTTTCATGAACGGCAAACCGTGGGCTACAGTTGGCTCTGCCGCGGAAATAGCACGCAATCTTCGGAAACAAACCCAACTGTAGCCCATGGTTTGCGTTCATGAATTCCAATCCAGGAAGGTAGAGCGGTGAAAACAGGCTAGAATTAGAGTTTCCAGGGGCCAAAGATGTCAGTTTGTGCACACGTGCACAGCGCCGCTCAAAAAGATCGCAGTCTCATGTCGAGCGATCAAAAATCATCGACATTCATAGAAAGAAATAAATGCATTTTAACCTAATAAAAAGAGTTGAACAATTAATGCAATCATTTAAGTCAATGTTTTTGACTAGATTAGCACATAAATATTCGAGCAGGGCAGTCCGAAGATTTCAAGCCAGCTGGTGTTTTCGATACTAGAGATCATTGATGCCGATAATATGGAGCGGACTCGTCCACCATCAAAAGACAAGAAAGTTCAGGCTTCAAATTTGGCCCGAAACAGCGGTTTTTTTTTTGCGATTTTTTCTTATAAGGGGTCACTACTCTAAACCCAGAAAAAAGTTTAGAGATTGAAAGAAGACAAGCATATTTTATCGCGACCACTGCCTTTAACTAATTCTAACTATACTACTGCCAGGGGGGCACGCGCCTTCATGTTATGTGGCTGCCACGGGCTAGGGACCCGAAGGGTCACTAGTATACTTAAAAAATAGAATCAGAAAAAAAATCTAAATTTAAAACAATCAAAAACTACCGCTGAATTACCACTCCTCGCATTCAATGGTTTTCTCCGACACCGAGGGTTCATTCCGGATTTAGATTTTTTGCAGTTTTCCAAAAATTCGTTTTATTTGGAGATTTTTTGTTTCTTGAATATTTTACCTGACGGTACTTGGACATTCCACGGTAAAAAAAAGTTGCCAAATTGCTTTTGAGCTCTATTAGGAAATTACACAAATAAAAACAATTTTAAAAAATAATTATAGAAATAATGACGCGACTGCCTATGAAATTCGATAAGAAAACCTGCAGTTTCCAAACTGTACTCACTGATTCCAAGAAACTTTGCCCAAAAATACGAATAGATCCATAAATATAGATTTTTTAAAAAAGTTTCATTCCAAAATAATCAACTAGTTCGAGAATTTCAAAGCGGCCATAATCAAGAGATTCATTCACTCAATAATTTTTTTTAAAAAGGTGGTCCTACACTATTCCTCCATACGCAAATAACCTTTCTACTCACACATAGAAACTAGATGGTCTAATCTAAGCAGCTAATATAGAGTCCTCGTGTTCAATTTTGTCTAGTTTATGGACGGAGCTGCGGCGATAGATAGCCGAGCGCGATCAAAACCCCATTGGCAGGTGATGTCGCCAACGCCGCGCGATCAGCCGCAATCATCGCGCTTGCTCCACTCAATAGACTAAATCTGAAACGAACACCATAGTTTCATTGCGGAAACGTCACGTGATGGTGGTAGCATAGAAAAGGCTTGAAGCCTAGTCATAGACCGGGATCATACTTCCCGCGACCAGCGACAGCGACTGTGCACATCAGGTATGTCGATTTTCGGTCGATATGGATGGTAAACATTGTGTCGCGTCGCTCGCAGCTGGAAGTATGATCCCGGCCATACTCACCGCGACGCGCGACACGACGTATGCATATGCACCATGCATATTGATCCAAAACTCGTACGGGTGTCGCAATAAGTCTGCACAGGTTGGGAATGAAGCTGCCCCATATTTCAGGGCTTAAGTCACATGAGTCGATTGCGTGCGTGTGCTCGCATAGGCTGCGTCTCTTTCTACCCACATTCTCTCGCTGTCACCATCTCTCCTCGCTTCGCACGCGCACGCACGCGGAGGAACAAAGTGAATTTCCATCCGAAAAAGAGGGTACATGGGCGTAGCCCGTGGATACTGGTGAGCTAAAGAGTACAGGAAAACCACATTTTAAGAGAATTATATGAAAATTGATAATAATAAAATATTCTCAAAGATAGCTATGGATAAGCATGATTGGTTCAGAAATAGCGTTTTCCGACATTTTCAGAACTTTTTCACTGTAATTTTCAAAATATGTCGGAAATGGGACCCAACAGAGAACACGAGATATGTAGCTCAAAATCCAGCAGTAGTAGAATTGAGCTGGTTGTGAATGCGTGCGGAAGACCACATGTGACTCTCGATTCTTGAAAAAATGGGCTGTCTTCAGATTCTATATTTTGCCAGGCGCAGCAGCGGCGGCGGCGTTGACGGTTTGACGTCGTCGGTTCGATTGTCAACACTGATAAGCACCCATCGATGACAGTTTCGGGTCGTTGAGCTGAAATGAACAATGCCGCGGCCGTTGCCATCAGATGATTTCATTGCTGAACAATCGATATCAAATTGAATAACATCATTGCAAAACTTCTCGCCTTGCAAGAACAGCGCGTGATTGAGAGGAATCCAAGGCATTTTGTGTCTTTTATACGGATCACATTCCATCCGGAGGCGAAAATACCCTCAAATCGTCTTTTTCCAAGTTCTTCCTCCGAGCCGTTATCCATGTTTTTTGAAGGCAGTATCCGCGATAAAAATGGTGGTCGAGTTTTTACCGGAAATTGAAAGTAACCGGGTACATTGCAACAATAATGTCGAAAAAATGGCCGAAAACGAGCCATAAATAGCCCTATACGGCCTAAAATACAGAACGCTTCGTGCCCACCACGCCCAAATCCTTGTCGAAAAACCATAAAGGGGCGGGGCGAACATAGAGTATTCGGTTTTAAGGGTGGCGAACGTTTAGGCAGAGACGCCGAGGACCGAGGCAGTGATAAGCTTGTCCGCACGCCGCTGTAAGTGGAGCCTTTCGGCATGGATGCAGCAAAGTATCAGCGAAGCTAAAACAAGGGAATGTTTGCACTCCTTGATCAAGTTTATGTGAAATATTTAACTATGAATTTGAATAGTGACTGGAAAACCCTTGGTTTCATTAATATACCGACTGAACTACCTTTTCGCATTGAAAAGGTTTGAATTACTATTTTGAGAGTTCCACGAGTACTTCTCAGAAAAATTAAAACAAGTTACTTGTAATATAAATGTAACTTACTTGAATGTCTCAAGTAACTTACATTTATATTACATGTAACATACACTTCTATTACATGTAACTTAAATTTATATTACATGTAAGTTACAATTATGTTACATGTAACTTATATTCGAATTTTCACTATGGGTGGCCATCATGTGATGCAGACGACACGCGACACATTGAGCGCGTCCCAGACCACACACTACGCAACAAAATGCTGTGCACGGCCTTCCCTGCTGGTGTGGGGTCAAGTACCTCAAACTTGGGTAATTGAACCAACAGGAACGCCAGTCTTAAGCCTGACCCCGCGAGTGCATCGTACATCCCCCTGGTAAATATCTTCTAGGCCCATTTAGGTTACTTGCGACTTATATTGTGCCATTTACGTTACATGTAACACATCGGAGGCGCACTTCACGCAGTGTCATCTCAGAAATCGAAAACAAGTTACTTGTAACATATCTAAGCTGATGTAAGTTACTTGCGACTTATCTAAAGTCATTTAAGTTACATGTAACATATCGGAGGCGCACCACACGCAGTATCCCGCCGATATGTTACAAGTAACTTGAAGGACCTGAGATAAGTCGCAAGTAACTTACATCGGCTCAGATATGTTACAAGTAACTTGCTTTCGGCCTTTTATGTTAGCAGTAACTTAGTTTCATTTTTTGAGTTCGCGGTTCTAAAGCGAGTTAGGAATGTAGGGCGAATCAATTTTAAGGTCTTTCAAGAACTTTTCGCCAACAGCCTTCATGGACAGCAATGATTAAAGTCAAAGCGTTCAAGGTCTTATTGATTGCCCTCTCTGGAGATGAAATTCCAACGTTTACCATGCAATTATTACCTTGATTCTTGCATAATGTGCAGACGTAATACGAAATAGGTGCTGACATTGAAATATATGAGCGTTTCACGTCATGCCAAGTGGTGCTGATTTCTCAGTTCATATTCTCTAAACGTTATCTGTATGTCTTTCTATAAACTTGGTTACAATGCGTGGATTTGTTAGAAAACCGGAATAGATTTACAACCAAATAGTACTGCTTTGAATAAAAAACAACTTTAGTTATACATTCATGTTCATTACTCAGTATTATTCAGTGTGTTCTTCCCCTGGTTTACTTCAGTTTACTGCAAAGCATATTCTACGCTATTTCAATCCTTTGTACTTTCATAGGCATCTCGATAATTGTTTGAAAAGAGCGGAGCATATTATCTAGTGTCTCAGTAACCAAGGAAGAACCATCAAAACACGAATCCACTTCATGCAGTGCCCAGATGCGCGTCGAAACAGCCAACGCTAAAGATGAGCCGTGGCGGACGAGTTCTTGCCCCTGACCATGTCGCGTAGTCTTGTCTCTGCGCTCTAGCCCATCGGCCCAAACGTCCCACGTATTTTTTAGCTCTTTTTTGTCGAAGCGCGTCCGTGAGCTAAACAACGATCTTCTTGAATGACCGGTCGATAGTTCCGAAAGAAATTCCGTCTGATGTTGGAGCTGTGCCGCTCTTCATACATTCTTCTCATTGAGTTCCCTTTCAAGCGTTCAAAATTGCGGGGTAAAGTGAACAAACACCTTCTACACATGTGCGTTTTCCATTTTGGACTGATTCATGAGCAGACTCCCCTGCAACTCCTAGTGGGATACATCAGGTGTTTTGATAAGAAGAATGAAAAACTGGTTGCGGTCGCATACCGCTCACTGCAATAATGGCCTAAGTGGGAGCGGAGGCGAAAACTGGGTCTATGGTGATTGTTGATTCGTTGTTAGACCCATACAATTTGCGTGGGATAAATGTGTAGGAGCAGGTCGGGGCCGAATTCGTGAACGAATTTATTGAAGTTTGGTGGGGGCTGGGGTGAGCCCAGAAAAATTAAAACAAGTTACTTGTAATACGAATGTAAATTACTTGAATGTCTCAAGTAACTTAAATTTATATTACATGCTCAGGCGATTATCGGCCCCGAGCCGCCTGACAGTTCGGCTCCTTCTCCCAATCTGCTGGTCGGCTCCTGTTGCTGTCCGGGCTCCTCCAGTTGGCCCGAACAGCAACATCAGTGGCCCGGAGATTAGAAGAACGAGCCGAACTGTCAGGCGGCTTCGATTCCTCTTCGGTGCGGCCCGGGGCCGCGAATCGCCTGAGTGTAAGTTACACTTATATTACATGTAGCTTACATTTATATATTCACCGTGGGTGGCCATTACGCGACGCAGACGATCCGAGACGCAGAAAACGCGCCCGCACACACGCTCACACGCTAAGCGGAAAACCCTATAGTGTGGGGTCAAGTGCCTCAAACTTGGGTAAATGAACCGACAGCAACGACTCTCCTAAGCCTGACCCCGAGAGCATGTCGCACGCTCCCAGGGAAATGTCTTGTTGGCAACTTTAAGTTACTTGCGACTTATCTTGTGCTATGTAAGTTACATGTAGCATATCGGAGGCGCACTGCACGCGGTGTCCCATCGATACGTTGCATGCAACTTAAATGACCTGAGATAAGTCGCAACAAACTTACATCGATTTAGATATGTTACAAGTAACTTGTTTTCATTTTTATGAAGGTTGGAGGGAAAGGGGTGGACAGTAATCGGCTCACTGCTACCCTAAAGTAGCACTAAACCATGAGACCTTTATGCACCAAATTGGCAAAGGAATGATACTTGCACAAAGAGGCCATTTCGAAGGAAATGTAAGGTCTAGCTTGCTCGTATGAGTCCGGGCGGAGCAAGCAGCTCCGCCCGGACTCATCCGAGCAAGCTTGAGCGTATCATGGCAAAATATAACTCAGATATTCGTGGGGAAGTTCCCGAGAACGACAGCAGAACTTCCCTCGAAACAACTGGGGAACTTCCCCCGAATTGGGGGGAGGCGAAGGGGACGTCTCGACAGCAGAGTAATGGGGGAAGTTCCCACAGCAGGAGTTCTCTTGTTCTCCCGACTGCAGGTCTTCCCGCGACCTTCCGACTGCAGATCTTCCCATTGTTCAATGATTGATCAAAAATCAGCTTGCTAGAACTCGCTGTTTTCGACAGTCTCCTGTTCCTGAAAAACTGCGATCGGTTCAAAAATATTCACCTCTGATTACAGAGAAGCTCATTAGCTCCTCTGAAATCCAGACAGAGATGCCTTACGCAGTCCTTGAGTGGCAGATCTACCATCTAAACCTGCGAAGTGAGACCAACTCGCGACTAGCCCGTCTGCATCATCGTATACGCTGCGGCTTTGTTTTCGCGTTCATCATGTTCGGGGGGAGGCCATGGGAACAACCGTGAAGCGAACTTCTCTTGTTCTCCCCCCGAGTTGACTGTTTCGAACGCCTTATCGTTGTGTATAATTCGAGGGGAGAGGGGCGAGACGTCCCCCTCCGGGGGGACGTCTCGCTCCTCTCCCCTCGGCCGAGTGATAACGACCAAATCAGGTCTATTGTCCTCGGGAACTTCCCCACAAATTTCTGAGCACAGTGATAGGGGGATTTTGACATGATAAGCCCTATGAGCCTTTATTCGACCGGCTCAGAATGAGGAAGATAGGCTATAAATTCCTGGGGCTAAGTTTCGACGTGAATTTCGAACTTTTATTTTACAGCTGCAGACCATTTCTTTGAACAGAATTATTAGCGTTTTTCCATAGATTTCTGAGGCTAAGTGACATTGGAACAGTCTCCTATGCCATACGAGGTTTTCGGTGGATCCTTATTTGGCCTGAAGTTTCGAAGTTTAGATGCCTAAACGTGAAGCACGGTTACGAAAAAAGCTTTGCTCGGTCAAACACGAAATATCTCCTCGGCATCGCTCTGAGTACACCAGCGGAATTTCGCAAAGAGGATCAGGTAAACTCACGCTAAACCCACGCTGTTCACGACAAATCTTGGGTGTTCAGTTTCTTACGGATAATGATAGGTCAAGAGCTTTCTGTGACAGCAGCGTCACAAGAAACTGCAAAAAGAGACGAGAATGCACTTTTTCGCAGCAGGGTCACTTGGGGGACGTCCCATTTTTCAAAATGTGAGGATTGACCGGTTTGAAGGAATGAGGTCTCCCCATGTGATCCTGCCTTATCGACCAACTTATCAAAGCCATTTCTTTCACTGACTCTGGAATTCGCTGAGTACCACTCTCGCATCAAGACAGGATCACCGGCCGGGTTGCGAGAGTGGCATTGAAAAAAGAGGCGGAGTTCGCGCAGCATATCCGGCCCTGAGTGCCCTATATGCTGCCGATATGGATTCGTGGCTAGCAGCAATGTAGCAGCATATTTCGTCGAGTCTCATCTCCTCCTTTGCGGCATATGCTGCTTTGAGCGCAGCATATGCTGCTGCAATGAATTCTTGGCTTTCAGACGCAAGACAGCATATGCTGCCGCATTGTTAACAATGATTTCCTAGCATCCAGGGGCCGGACGCATCAACGCTCAGGGTTGGGGTAGGGGAAGGGCAGCCGGCGTCTTTGAAGATCTCTGTAGATCACGAAATTAATCGTGCCCCTGCAGTGTCTTTGGCTTCCCCAGCCGCCCCAACTAGGATGTTGGGCGCCTAGGGGAGCGAAAGACACTGCAGGGGCACGACTGATTTACGAAGATCTACAAAGGCGCCGACTGCCCAGCCCCTGCCCAACCCGGTGGTGATGCATCCGGCCACTGGCACACGGCAGCAATTGTCGCGGATGCGCTCAGCAAAATCTGTAGCCCTTAGGTTCTGCTCACGTGTAGTTGGCGCCGTGCTGCGGCCATAACACAAAAAAGAGAAAAAGACTATTCGAATATACCGATTCGAATTTATTCGAATGGCACAACTATACAACCGTCTTACGAAAATCACGAAGAAACAGCGAGAAACGCACTAAAACGTCTTATTTCAGTGACATTATTCTCTGATTTGGACTAGCTGAATGAACACGTTCGCGGTGGTTGTCACCGGTAAGAAATTGGGCTAATCAAAAATAGAAAAGTATTTTACACAAAACCGTATTAGTTAGGGTCCAAAGGAGAGAACGGAGCGACAGAAAGCAGAAAATTGCAAAGGCGGATCCACAAAAGATTTCATAGTCACAACGAACAGTTTCAGTGAGAGTAAAAAGGTGGGGTGAGAGTAAAGTACTTGATGCCCTTCTCGAGCGTTATTCTCGATTTCTTCGTTATTTCAGTTCTACCCGGTGGCCAAACAATCGATTTAGAGATTAATATCAAATCGAAGATTAGCGTGAACACAGCCTTTTAGGGGAGGTTCACTGGGCATTGGACCAAAAAGAAATTTAAATTTTCCAATTAAAAGATTAAACTTACTTTCACGTAGAGTCCTTGCCGAAGACGAAGGACGGAATCAATAGTGGGCTTGGGTCGGGACGCGCAGTCTCATTTTTGCGCCTAATTTGAATTAAAACGCTGTCTGAATCGCGCCGCCGCTTTCATGCGTGCGTTCGCGCTTCAGGAACATCGCAGGATACGCTGCTGTGTGCGCAGGATATGCTGGCATCTACAGCACCTACGCAGCATATACTGCTTGGTATACTGTGTGTGCTACATATCGTCGACCAATCGTGACTGAGTGGGCGTACCCGCACTATATGCTGCCATGACCCTGCAAATCGGAAAAGAGGCGGAACCTACGAGAGTGGTATTCAGCGAGTTCCAGAGGACCGGCTGTTTACGTGTTGAAGCTTCTTCAGAAAGTAATAGGTAGTCTGCGGGGCGGGGTCTCTGGAGAAGAGGTCGAGCCTCCTGATTTTGGGGGTGCCGCGTTTGGGCACTTCTTAACGGTTTTTTCGTGTTTTTTCGGCTCACCATCCAATACACCGTTAGTTCTCTCCAAACGATTCGTTGACGTTTTCATCGTGGACGCTTCCTTTAAGATTAGATACTCCATCGATCAATACGCATTACAATAACTTTTCGCAAAAGTCGACGAAATCGATCAATTATCGATTTTTTCAAAAATCCATGTGAAATTTTCGACTGCGCCTAAAGGCATCGTGAAAACCAAATTCATGTTTTTGGGTTGTATGATTCATGTTGGCCTTGATAAGGTCATTAACGAAGCCTGCAGTCTTAAAATTGAACCGGAATTGAGTTTTTTTTCCAGTTGAAAACGTCTTTTTGGGTTCGGGGGTTGGCCTTTGGGTCGATCATCTGCTACGTCCGTTCACCACATGAGAAGAGGAAGTAATTGATCAACAAGTGATATAGTACAAATGAGTGGAAGTTGATGAAATGTTTCATATGGGCACGTCATGAATGCCTTTTCTTCACATATCGGTCAACATTTTCTCCTTTTGATTTGATCGGGAGATCATGGGTCAACATAGCGATTCGTAGCGATCGACTCTTCCTTTCTCATGCGTCGATTGGTTGAATGGGGTCTCAAAACGAAAAAAAAGGGGTCCGGAAAAGCAGTTTTCAATGACTTTTTTGCGTTTTTTTTTCTACGTGGCTGTTGTTTAGGGTACTAAAGCTTCCATTATATATGATGAAAACTCAGCAACGAATTTCATCGCGAACGATGCCTTTAAGAGTTCGCTTGCTGGATTTCTTTAGGGAACGTAAAAATAACGAAAATCTGGGTGCCTCAAAGCTGATTGAGCCCATATTTTGATTCCGACAACTCACTATCGCTTTCTTCTAATATTGTCCAAAGGCTTCAGCGAGGCTTCGTTTCCAGGCAGATGCCCTCTGCCTAAAAATGACCCCATTGGAGCAGTTCTGTTTGTTCACATGCGGGAAGTAAGGGCGATCGCTGAAGGCGACCACTCGGCGATTTGCTTCGTACAACTTAGGGACCGTTTAGGCTTCTGCCCGCTATTTATTTCAAAGACAATTTTGCGCTCCAAAAATCACAACATTTTGGGATATAGAGGTCCTTAGAAAAACAACAGACCATAGAAGGTGAATATGCACGCGCATAGGTCGAAGGGTTCTCTTTCTTATTTGGGTTTCAGCTTTTGGCTGGTTCTAAATGTTCGTTCAATAGGCTGCCCTACTCTTGAACATGGCACGACCAAACCCACTTACACCTTCGTGAAAGATTTTGGGTGTTCGCGGCTAACCTTGACCAAACCACGACGAGAGCGTATCCGGGTCTCTTCCCTACTCAATGCAGTTCCACCGCCGCCTTGGGCGATGCGATCTCCACCCCATCATTATCTCGGGTTTTGGGGGAGAGTATGGATTATTGGTGTAACCGATATAGATTTTAAGGGCGATCCCCTTGAGCAAGTGGGAAAATTCGAGTATTTGGAATCAGTTGTACAGGCAAGCAAGGTGAGCTGCACAGCAGAGATCCGCAGCAGGATAGGGCAGGCTTCATCAGCGTTCGCCTCCCTAAGATGGTGCGTTTGGAAAAAAAAACAACACCTCGTAGGAGCCGAGAATCCGGCTTTTCCGAACACTAATACTACCGATCATTCTATATGGATCAGAAACATGGACGTTGTTGAAGTCGGACGTCAGCAAGTTGGAGGTGTTTCAAATGAGTATTTGCGGCAGAAAAATTTCGAGCATATCTATTCGCGATCGTATCCGGACCACCGATATTCGTGAGAGATGAGGGAACCATCCATCCATCAAAGAGCAGAGTCAGTGACGTAGGTTAAGATGGTTCGGTCACGTGTTCAGGATGGATCCGAGCAGATTGCCGTTCTGTGGAGGAATCGAGTCGCAGAGTGGAAGATTGAAAGAACAGCCCCTAAGAAAACTTGACAGAAGCAAATCACCGACGATCTGAAATTCATCCGGTGCAGTGTGATCGAAGCCAAGAACGTTTGCAGAGACCGTCAAGAATGGAAGCGTGTTATTCAGGCTGTGCGAACTCCAGTGGCACCCACAGCAGTGTATTGGTTGAGAGGTCGACCTGCTCCACTAGACGTCAGCTGGGGGATAAGCAAGTAAGTAAGAAAGTATGGGTGTGACATGCAATACTTGCAGGTCGAAAGCACTCACAATCAGAGTATCGCACTCAATGGGGAGTGCATTTCTTTATTTATTACGCTCAGGTGATGCGCCGCTTTATTCAAGAAAAATATAATAATGAGAACAAATCCATGGAAAATTCAAAGTGAAAAAAGAAAACCAGGCTGTAAAAAAGAAAAAAAGAAAACTGTAAAAGAAAGAAGGCAAAAGAAAAAAAAGAAAACTGTAAGAGAGAGCTTAATTGAGAAATCCAAGAAATCCAGCAGCAATGTTCAAGACTGAGAATGCGGATCGAGGGTATCATCACTAGTCTAGGACTTCGAATTCTTCGCATAGGCCGTGTTCACGATACAATTCACAAATCTAGAAATAGTCAAGAAGAAGAGGAGGTGCGGTGGTGACAGTAACCATAACAAAAACAACCACTGCCGGACATTTGACGTTATTTATGAGGGGAGACAAAGCAAGAGCTGTGAATCAGTACGGGGGGATGAAAATGTGACGAAATGCGTCAAAACTGAGTCATTGAGAGAGCACTGTGGGTGAGGAGTGTATAGGCAAGCATGAGCTGATAGGAAGATAGGACCGCTCACAAGAAGGCGCAGGAAGTAGGGTGAAGGAGCTCGTGCTTTTTCGAAACTTTCGAAGAATGTGATGTTCGGTAGAGGAGGCCATGGTCATGTGGCGGAAGAAGTGATAAAAAAGATGGTAGTCGGCGAAGAGCAAACAAGCCGATCTAAAAATATGTACTCATGTACTGTTCACTTGCGCATTCCGGACAGGTTTCGTGTTTCACTAACGTTTGCTGTGGCTTAGGCCTATGGGTTTTAGGCGCATGTAGCGAAGTGGGATCAGGGATGTGCAGCAAAGGATTTTGAGATTTCGGCAATCGGCAAGGAAATGGGACAGGGGCTCTCTACACAACGGGGGAGGAGTTGTGCCCTTTTTGCAGTTCGATACGTCACGCTACTCAATGCAAGCGAAGTGGTCCGGAGTGGAATTTGAGCCGCAAAAGGCGGGACAACTCCTCCCTCGGTGTGTAGAGTGACCCTGTCCCAAGAAAATTCCAAAATGGCCGGCAAACGGCAATCGCCGCACATCCCTGGGTGGGATGCGGAGCTCTTTTCGCCCTACATGGTTCTGTTCGATTCCAGCGCAAGGCCGATCAAGGCTGCTATCAGAGCCACTTGGAGAAAAATAGTCTATTTTTAGCTGTTTTTTATTGAATGTTTCTTTTTGATCAGTAACAGAACGAAAGACTAGTTGAATGATGAAATCCAAATAAGTGAGGTTAGTTTTAACTGGGTTACAGTATTGTTTCGCCCCTGTCTTCAGACAACTCATATCCCTAGCTACCGCGGAGCTCTTCAGTGAAGAAGGTAATTAGGAGTGTCTGTCTTATATAAGAGTAATCGAGAAAATGTTAAAATTGTGCTATTCAAATGTTATCGCAGTTTTGTATTTTCCATTATTACTTTAATCTGTTTTGGCGAGTTTTGTTTCATCCTCAAAGAGCTCATCAACCTACAAACAGTTTCAGGAACTCCCTCTCATCCTTACATATAGAAATCGGTGTTGTGGTGTTTCTCTTCGACTGTTTGGCACGTCCGACCTATATTTAAGTCAATGGCTTGCCTCCTCAAAAAAAAATCAAATCTCACCCGCAGCTGACGCGGTGGTCGCATGCGCCAATCCGCTAGTTGAATGTGGCCGAGAGAAGAGCGTAGCTGATAAGCTTACCATACCGCTAGCCTCCGGTGAGATTTTTACCGCCCGCGCCAGCCGCGGGTGAGATTTGAATGTTTTCTGCTTGAGGAGGCGCGCTGCGGGACTAACTAAACGGCTGTCTGACCAGAGCTTTAAATTTCCTGCAATTTTCGACGCCTTCAGTCAGAGAGTGTCATGGATTCACTACATGGAGAAGGTCGTGGAAAGTGAGTAGCGGTTCAGGAGAAGCGCGCACAGCATCGCGACCGTGGTGGGACCATTTGAACTATTGCATACTAAGTCCTCCTAACTTTCTATGCATTGGATTGTGGTGCGACCATACTACATAGCGTCGCCTGCTGAGTCTATCACCTGCTGTTGGACTGCTGAATCGCCCTTCAATGCCGAGTGATTTCAAATTCTCCTTCACCACCTCCGTCCAAAAATTTTCTCCTACGTTCAGGCGGCCGTTTTTATAAAGGACTCGAAAACATCTTTAGAGTTTGTTGAACGAGACGATTTGGCGGCCTTCTTAAGATATGCTCGAGTAAATGAAGATGACCTTCGGAGATGTTGGCACCTCCCTCGTGTCAAGCGCTGATGTAGGGGGTCGATTTCGTTGTAGAGATCTTCTTTGTGGCACATCCGCGGCCAGAAATATCCGAGCAAACGCCTGAAAAGCTTCCTCTCCGTGCAATGCAACCTCTCCTTCTGCGTCTTCGGGCTGCTCACGTCTCCGATCCGTATATCATGATAGGGCGAATAACGGATCAGTAAAAGCGCAACTTGACTTCCATCGCGATGGGGGTAGACCACAAACACTTAATTAGGGAATCGAATGCAGATGTAGCTCTCGCACATCGCTGTTGAATGTCCTCTCAATAACTACCATCGTTCTTCAGAAAAGAGCAGAAATAACAAAAATCGTCCACCAGTTCGATACGTTGTCCGACCACACAAACTCCCGTTGAAGGCCTCTGAGAGACCCACATCTGCTTGCATTTGTCGGGACGACGTCCATAGGCTGCGGCATACTTCGAAACGATATTCACAATCCTTTGCAGTTTTGCGTTGTTTTCAGCGAATAACACAATGTCGTCGGCGTACTCCAGGTCGACAAGAGAGCGTCCTGATGGTGTTAGAATCACGTCCGTAGGAAACTGTTCTGCAACTCTGCGCATGATTTCATGAACGGCGAAGGCTGAATGGAAAAGGTTTTGCTACAGCTATTGTATTGCCTCGGATGTTGACCCACATTCGACGGAAGCACGTGAAAAGCGTAGAAGAACGGGGGCACTGACTATCGATCGAACAGGTGCCAAGGCGTATTGATTGAATGGCACGGACGATGCGTCGAACATTGCAAGTGACTAGAAGAACGGCGAAAGATTCTTTCCCAATCTGATATCGTTAGTTTTAGAAGTCTGAAAATCGATGCGGGTATTATTTACCATAGATCTGACTTAGGAAATACGTTGGGAAACGCGACGAAATTCCATTAGACCCGGGTCTGTGCACTAAATGATTCAATTTTTCCGGCTACCAAATCTTTCCCGGTTCTAAGAACCTGCACTTTAAGTGTGCCCGCAGATGGTCAGCTCACGTGTCCGATACTAGAACAAAGAACAGACAAAAGGAAAAATCAGGAACAAATATTCATTACAGCAATAAAAATCTCAATGGATAGCACCGTAAAGTATAGGGGTAAGAGAAATACGTGTCTACAACTCAAGTATGTACATCGACGAAAGAAAAAAAACACATTGATGGGACAGAAGAATGGATAGACAAAGGCTTAGTTCATAATTCCCGCGACTAGCGACATGGCACAATAATCGAAAATCGATATTGTCGCTATTGCACGTCGCGAGAAGTATGCACTGGGCCAAAATGGGACGGGAAGACAGAGAGAGAGCACTTCGATGGCACCTTTCATCACCAGGCAATATCATATTCCACAAGGAAAATAAGGGTTATCTAGTCATCAAAAGGGGGCTATATGCATAGGGTAGACAGAGAGATCGAATCGATGGCGGCAAGAAATGGTAACTAATCAATCGATATATCGATTGATCAATCATACATATGACCGGAAGCAGGAAAAGGCTACAGATTTTTTTAAGAAATCGGGGACGCTGGAGAGTCCTGAGCGATGGCGAAAGCCGAACGGGATTAACACCGGAGGGGTTCGACTTGAGCAATTCGTCTGCGAAATCAGGGTTTAGACAGAAAAAATGTAAAATGGCGTATTTTCGGACAATAAAGTTGCTCAAATCGGCTTTTCAAGTAATGAAACTCGCATAGTGACACCGGGCGAATAACCGGCAAAAAGCTGACTGACCGCGGGACAATCCTAGCTATTATTATACGAGAGTTAACTGATACTATTCGGAATTCTGATGAGACGCCGTTGATGATCGACTTGAAGATGGCTCTTCCACGGAGTTGTTGTACATGTTGTAGCTGAAATCGAAAATCGATTTATCGATCTTGAAGATTTCGCCGCAAGATAACTTGTATTTTTCGAATAGTAACGTCGGGTGCGCCGAGAGTGTTCATACTTTCTAGACCGATCGCGCGCGCACAACGGGGCGATATGAATCCGTATCACCCTCGATCCGCGCGACGTTGATGTCTGTGTTGTGGAAGCTTATAGGTAAACTCACATGCGACCGTCTGAATCCTCGATCAATACGGTTCCATCATCATCGGAGTCTTCCTCAGGGGCTACATAGACCACTTCCATGTGCAGATCTCCTTGCTAAACAACAATAATTAGTAGCATTAGCTTGAGGAGGAAGCGTCCATCTCTACACAGGCAATATTCAGCTGATCAGAGTGGCGTCGCATCGCGGTGCGACCTTATGATAGGCTGCCGTCATGATTGATAGCTGGTGCGACAGCTCATTATACGGTCGCGCCGATCCAGAATGCCGCTGTACACTGATCTTTAAAAGATGCTACCGCGATGCCGCATAAGATGAGTGACGCTTTGATCGGGCCACGCGATAATAATCACGTTGCCGCGGTAGGTTCTCCAGATCAATCAGTATTCCGTTCTCAGAAAATGGGGCGTACCCCCCGCGGACATGTTGCGCAGCGAAAGCGCGAACTCACGGACTCGCCAGTTTTATTAGGTACTGCGCGCGGGCGATTGCGCACTGAACGCAAGCGCTTGCGCATTGACCGCGGCGGAATGCGTGCCGACCACAGCGAAAAAACCTATTTGGTACTGAATTCGCGCATAGAAGAATGCGCGCGGTCAGCACGCATCTATGGAATTTTGTGAGCGTTTGGTGTACAGCTCAGGCGCATTGACCGCGTGCCCTATTTCGTGTGCGCGGTTACTACGCCAATGAGCGCGTTTAGTAAGAAGTGCATTTCTTGCCCGCGGTCGGTCCGCTTCTTCGTCTGAGTTTGGCTCAATAATAGAATAAACCCAATCAATACCTGCGAGCTAAGAATCTCGACGGCCTGTTGATGTTTGGCGTTCCGGAGGTCATAACCGTTCACTGACAGAATAGCGTCACCCACGAAAATCTGACCACAACGATGAGCCGGCTGACCATGTTGAATCTCTGATATCACAATCGGCAGCGCATGCTCCGATCCACCCTGATAAAGGATTAGATTGAGGAAGGGGATCCGAATCGCGATTAGAAGTCGTTTTGAAGAGTAATCGCCTAGCTGCGGACAATGCGCGCGGTTGCGTCGCGGTGGAGAGCACAAGCCAATTCCCTAGTTGGGTGTTTTTTCCTAGATACCCTATGCGTGCCGCGACCGCGACCGCTCGCGCTGCCCACAGCTGTTGGTCACCCTCGCAAATACAGTCGGCACGGATACTGTGCTTATCTGGGTCAAATTCCGGGCCGCAATTGCGTCTTGACACGTTTTGCGGCCGCACGCGCTCGAGTCAATCGAGTTTCCAGCTCCAAAACCGACACGATATGGCTTTTTTATACAGTTTTCTTCACTTTTGTTTAGTTTCCAGTTTCTAAAACCCACCTAGAGTAAAAAGATCGGCAGCTGCGACGCTAGAAACTTTTTTGACTCAAAAGCGAGCGGCCGCAAAGCGTGTCGAGACGCAATTGCGGACCGGAATTTGATCCAGATAAGCACAGTATGTATTGATACCTTGCGTTCTCTATAGGAGATTGGAGCAAACTCGGTACCATATGTTATAACATACGTGCTCCAAGTTTGCGCCACCCTCCAACAAGGAACGCAAAGTATCAGTGCGTTCCGCGTCGACTGTTACTACATATATGTATGTAAAGTCTGTCTGATTGAGACTGTCCGCCCACACGGTCGGCGTGCGTGTCGACCTGATGCTGCTAAAGAATGCTTTGCACTAACATTCTCAAGGCTACAAACAGCTGACTGGGATATTACTCTTTACTCGTTCAATATTTCAGCTAATCCATTTACTAACCAGAAAAATGCCTTCTCGACAACTGCCTAACACGCACGCCGATTCCGTGGGCGAACAGTCTCATTCGGACGGAGTTTATGTACAAAGTTAGGCTCTGTCTGAGGAAATGCGCTCTTTTTCAAACTTAAGTTGTGGAACGGCGGTGATGTACTGTGCTTCTCTGGGCCAAATTCCGGTCCGCAATTGCGTCACGACACGCTTTGCGGCCACACGCGCTCGAGTCAATCGAGTTTCCAGCGCCAAAGCCGACTTGATATAGCTTTTTTATACGGTTTTCTCCAAATTGTTTAGTTTCCACTTTCTAAAACCCACCTAGAGCCATCAGATCGGCGGCTGCGGGGCTGGAAACTCTTCCAACTCGAAAGCGCGCGGCCGCGAAGCGTGTCGAGACGTAATTGCGGACCGGAATTTTAACCAGAGAAGCACAGTAGATCAGGGACGAGCGGTACTCCGAAATATTGATTTCCGATTACTTTTCGCCTTCCGAATTCTGATTTCTGAAAAAAAATGTCCCCAAAATGCGGAAAAAATCGGAAATATTTATAAGATCACAGTTTTAGAAGTTCAATTAGTGTTATCAGTCAGGTTCGCAAGGTTGTTCAGAGTTTTGAACCGGAATCTGAAGTGAGATCTGTTTTCAAACTTCCGAATAGCAAGGGTGGTACCCACATATTGACAGGTACTATATTTTATTAAAATAGACCAAAGAACCATATAGAACAGGCTCTTTTCCGGCTCATTCAGGTTTACCCATACCTGAACTGGACTCCTTCTCAGGAAGATTTGTATTTGTCCATGCCTACCACTGACGCGGCAGGCGTACGCTAAAGCGGTCTGCAGATTTTAAGTCGCGGCGTTGTTTGCAGCGACAAACAGAGGTGGGTGATGAAATATCGATTACATTCGGCTAGGAGGGCGAACGACGCGGCGTGAAGGGCGACGAGGGGGCACCCCAGTGTGTTTTGAGGCCGTGACGACCCTGCGTCACTGCCATCAAGCGGCAAGCGACGAGGCGACGATAAGGGGTCTGCAGGGTTGCAGAGACCGGCGAGTGGTCGCCGAGCATTAGCCTTGACGCGGCGTCAAAAATGTTAACGTCGGCATGGATCGTGAAGAGACTTCGCGTTCACTGTTGAAGGTTGGCGCAAACTCGGTGCCATACGCTATACCATATGTGCACCAGGTTTGCGCCAACCTTCGACAGTGAATGCGAGGTCTCTTCACGATCCATGCCGACGTTACAAACATTATCGTCGCGGCGTAGGTTGCGGCTCGCTGGCAGTGATGTGGGGCCGTCGCGGCGTCAATACACTCTGCGGTACCCCCTCGTCGCCCTTCACGCCGCGTCGGTCGCCATCGTCGCCAAAAGTAATCGGTATTTCATCATCCAATGCTGTTCGTCGTTGCTTGCAACGCCGCGACTTCAACTCTGCGGACCCCTACAAACTTCGGAAACTTTTTTGTCGCCGCGTTAAGGCCGACGCTCGGCGACTAGTCGCCGGTAGGTTCAACTATGGAGACCCCTTAAGGCTGATGTGACAGGACAACGTCAGGGAAGTGAGCGGAAAAGCTCCTCCCAGCAAGAGATCGAAGCCAGTACTGATGATTAGACAGATTAGCAATGGGGTAGTTACAGCCACCAGGGGTGGTTAGAACCTACCCAGTTGCAACTCATCTCCGATGACCCGATTTTCCGATTTTCAATAGTTTCTGGGATTCCAGCTCCATGAATTTTGAAAATAATTTCCGCTCATCCCCTCTGTAGGTCCAAATGGAACTCTGAGCGAAGGCGTCTATTTTGGGCTGGGGTCTGGGTGACAATCGAATCAACTGGGCTCCAGCAAACATTTAGGGGACACTGACTTGATAGAGGACGCGGTCTTGCGGAATAATTGGATTTATCTTTTCTTCCTGGAACACTCACTAGACTGCTTCCTTTTTTTGCGCAAATTCCACAAAAACCTGGCATAAGAACTCCTTATGTAAGAGTGCACGAGAGGGAAGTTGGGTGCGAGGAAAACTTGGTTGGAGATTTCGGGGCTGCCGAAACTGAGGTAAAGTTCGTCCAAATGAGACTGTCCGCCCACGCGGTCGGCGTGTATGTCGAGCTGCCGCCATGAAGGCACTTTTTGGGCTTGTAAATTGATTAGGAGGAATATCAGACAAAAATTTAAATGGATCCCAGTCAGCTGTTCGCAGCCGCCGAAAAACTCGCCCAAAAATGTCTCGGAACGCCCCGGCCGCGTGGGCAGACATTCTCATTCGTACAGGCCTAAAGTGGAAAATAGGGGTCAAAGGCAGTCAAACCTTGCAGTTATGACCTACAATCAATAGTAAAAGGTCATTCTCTATTGATGAAAAAGTGAAATTTCCTTGAAGTAGTACTGTAATAGTACCGTAATAGATATTCCTAATCCTTCGTGAGGCTGCTTCGCCAGAACGACCTTCCGCGTCTCGCCAACTCCTCGCCTCCTCTTTACTGGTTGACTGCAGTCGTTCAAAGGAGGCGTTGGCAGACCTTTGGTTTGACCTCGACCGCTGAAATCTCACAATACTCAGAATAAGGATTTAGGTACTGTTGTTCTTACCGGAATGAAATTCCGGTACGCAGTTGCAGACAACTGCGGTCGCAGTTCTTAGATAATAGTGCCAGGAACACGAGGTACGGACACGATTGGTCTTAATCGCAGCACGACAATCATCGAGCTGCGTGCTGCAACAGCGGTCGTCTGCATTTGCGGACAGGAATTTCCTTCTGATAAGAACAGCAATATACACACATTTTCGCTAAAAAGAAAAACACCTTCCAATTATGAGAAATTCTAAAAACAATTCCGACTTTTTTCTGCCCTTGTTTAGATTCTTTCTATTTTTCTCTGTCTTTTTTCTCCAGTACCATTCAAACAATTTATCCACCGGACAGAGAACAGCGTTTCGAATTCAAGATGATCACGAGATTGCGGGAGCTCAAACTCACAGTCCGTGAATGGTCCTCTACTGGTCCTCCACTACTGTAATCTATGCGTGCCTCGGCCGACCCCGGTATGCATCGGCGATCCTAAAAGCGATCGATACGTCACTGCCGCTACTTGAAACTCACCAAGGGGCAGGCGGAGTGGCGTGAATGTTGGGGAGTGGCAAAAGTGACGTATCGATCGCTTGCGGGGTCCCTGATACATATGGGGCTCGGCCAACTCAGAAAAATCACAACGAGTTACTTGTAATACAAATGCAACTTACTTGAATGTCTCAAGTAACTTACATTTATATAACATGTAACTTACATTTATATGACATGTAAGTTACACTCATGTTACATGTAGCTCACATTTGAATTTTTCACTATGGGTGGCTATCGCGTGACGCAGACGACACGTGACACAGAGGGCGCGTCCCAGACCACACACTACGCAAAAAAATGCTGTGCTGGGTCTGCCCTGCTGGTGTGGGGTCAAGTACCTCAATCTTCTGTAATTGAACCAACAGCATCGCCAGTCGTAAGCCTGACCCCGCGACTGCGTCGTACTTCAACCTTGGAAATATCTTCTTGGCCAATTTAGGTTACTTGCGACTTATATTGTGCCATTTAAGTTATATGTAAGATATCGGAGGCGCACTGCACGTAGTATCCTATCAGGAATCGAAAACAAGTTACTTGTAACATATCTGAGCTGTTGTAAGTTACTTGCGACTTATCTCAAGTCATTAAAGTTACATGTAACATATCGGAGGCGCACTGCACGCAGGATCTTCTCAGAAACCAACAACAAGTTACTTGTAACATATATAAGCTGTTGTAAGTTACTTGCGACTTATCTCAAGTCATTTAAGTTACATGTAACATATCGGAGGCGCACTGCACGCAGGATCCTCTCAGAAACCGAACACAAGTTACTTGTAACATATCTGAGCTGTTGTAAGTTACTTGCGACTTATCTCAAGTCATTTAAGTTACATGTAACATATCGGAGGCGCACCGCATGCAGTTTCCGCCGAAATGTTACATGTAACTTGAATGACCAGAGATAAGTCGCCAGTAACTTACATCGGCTCAGATATGTTACAAGTAACTTGTTTTCATTTTTCTCAGAAGAAAGCATCGCTTCCCTAGTAGGGGACCAGTAGCGGACCATGAGTTTGCGCCTCCGTTAAAAACAGAGTATAGTAGACATATGAGGCTGACAGATTTAATCGGATTGGATAGATAACATGGGCTTACTTCCAGCTACAAACGACGCAACGCAATGTTTACCATCGATATTGACTGAAAGTCGATTAGCCTAATATACACTGTAGTTGTCGCTGGTCGCGGGAAGTATAATTCCATTCTGGGCAATCTTTCAGAATTTGGTAAAGGTTGCTATGAAGCACTCACCGACAAGCTCTGATGACAGTTTTGTGGCGATGCAAGTGAATTTCGGCTTCCAATTGATTCCACAAGCGGTCATGCTCAACTCCCCGCATGTTTCTGCCGAGCAATTGAATCTGCTGGATTCGTCCAGCCAATTCCTGCAAGATTTAGGTTATATTGAGTGTCAATATTTGCCACCTCAAACAGATAGTTGAAATATGGACACCTGCAGGAACCCTAACAATTTCTGGCAAGTGCAGAAATCTTTTCCGTCATTGGCAACTCTCAAATCCCATGAGATAGGAAAAAACTTGATGTTCTCAGAGTCTGTGGGAATGTAATGTATGGGACCCCTGAGACCTGCATATGTACTTCTACACAGCACCGAACGGCTAGCCGAACGGAGTGGAACTGCCCTACTATGGCTGCCAGTTTTGGCTACTCTTATTCGAAGCCTACTCAGGTAAAACTGGTTGTCCTGAATAGGTCGAGAATGCAAAAGTTGCTCTGAATTTAGGGGGAAGTTGTCGAGAATTCGGGAAAGTCGTGTTTTTGTCGAGAAATGCTGCAGGTATGCTGCAGAATTCAGGACATTTTCTCGCCAGCTGGAGAATTTGTTCCGATTTCGTCGAAAATTTTTGGAAAATTCTGGACGGCTGCTCTAGGAATTCGATCTTCTCAAATTCAGCAGAATTCTCGACTATTTCTCGACAACTTTTCAATCTTTGACATATTCTCGACCAGTTTTCCGTGTCGTCAACAACCAGCTGCGCTTCAAAGATAAAATATGTGCAGAGCTCAAGCAGGGCTGTGTCGAACGCTGAGCAGGGAATCGGGAGAAGAATTGAAAAGGACTCGAACCGTAGTGTGCAGGATATAATCGGAACTGTATGAGACGTTGCTTTTGACGTCCAGGACAACCTGCACGCAGTGCGCAGGACATTAGGCGCGGACCTGCACGAAATGCGCAGGACAACGAACACGGACCTGCACGAAGTGAGCAGAAGATTGTGCAGTGCGGGTACGGACCGCGAGGAGGGCGCAGGACATGGTGCAATGCGCGCAAGGATCTGCACAAAGTGAGCAGGACATGCTGGAAGTACCTCACATAAGAGTGATTGAACCGGCGTAAATCTCGTTTTACTACACACGACAGTGTATCGCTGTTGACTCAGGCTCGCTGACGCACGCTCGAGGAGTCGGAACCAGGGATGTGCGGTAATTGCCGTTTGCCGGCCGCTTTTGAACGATTTTTGTCGATTGTCGTTTGCCGTTTTTCCTCTCACTTTTCGACAAAATTCGGCAAAAAAGTGCGCCATAGATAACAAACGCCGCGATGAGGACGCGCATGGTAAATCCCATAAGCCTTGTAGCGACCGGCTCGAAAGTAGGGAGACAGGCTATACGTACTTCAAAACTTCAAGCCAGTTGGTGTTATCTACCGTGCGGTCATGTCAAAGCAATTGCTAGTATTGTAGTGTTATGCTCGTGTGGGTCCTCTTGTTTTGAAGAGTACCGAATTCATCCCACTCTCCCTGCTGAGGCTTGATCAATAAAGGTAGGGTTCATCGGGATAAGAAATAACACCCCAAACGTTTTCAGGAGAGGGCACAAAGGGTTCAGAGCTCAATTTCTTTCAGACATTTTTCAAAGCATCGTGTGGAGGACGTTGGAATTCACTGGCAGTTTGTGGGGTTATGCACTTTGCCATCTTCTATTATGATCACAATTACGCTGAGAAACATGTTACCAAGTTGAAAGTTGGAGTTCTGAGTTAAAAGGGTGGGGAAGGATGTACACGTTGTGGGGAACATTCGTTTTGGTTAAATTCGCTGCCTGACTATAAACTGGATTGACGGAGTCGACGGTGTTCGGGTTAAGGGGTGGCGTACAGTTTGGGAAGGAGGTGGTTTGAGCAAACCGCGGTTTTTTAGGAGTCGTATTGGTGGAAATCTTGAAAAACTACCCCATTCAACCCTCAATGTATTTGAGTTATTAGCGCGCAGTTCAGAAGAAATTTGAAAGATCGCAGGGGGAGAGATGCCGAATATTTAGCCGTTTCTCGGCAACATTTACAAGACTGTTCGGAAACGTGCGTTTTAGTTGTATTTTTTCACGTGATTATCTTTGATCTAAATTCCGGTTAAACAGTAAACACACCGTGAGGCACGAAACGAGTACGCCGCGAACTCTGAGAAAGCTTCCTAATCAGATAAAGGACCTAACAACCGTAGGTGCACATTTCTGTTCGTAGGCCCCGCCCAGTTGTAGTATGGCTCACGATTAATTTTATATGAATTACTCTCAGTTGGTCCTATTTTTGTAAAGGCGCAGCCACCCATCGCGGTGCCGCAGAGGCACTTTCGCGGAGCCGCTGTGGTACCTTTCGCGGAGCCGGTATGGCTTTATCGCGGAGTTGGAGCGGCGATTTCCGCAAGAGAAGGGCTGTCACGCTCGTTAAAAAATAATCAAGTCAAGTAGGGACACACTGACCTCTTCCTTTTTTTGAACTACTTTCGAATGCTCATCCCCTTAAATTGGATTGCGCAATACTCTGAATCAGGGCTGGGCACGCGTCCCGGTTAACCTTAGGGGGTGCATATTAGACGTTGCAGAGAGGGCAAAGGGGGGTGCCTAAACCGAACACCAAAAAAAAGAACGAAGTGCATGTTCTGTCGAATTTCAGGAAAAAAAATAGTACGCACTATCCTTCTAATTTGTCATATCTTCTTCCCCGCTTTTTGAGTCGAACACTAAAAGAAATCAAAGTATTGATAGAGATGCAGGTTGTGTTCGCAATAATTCATAGTTGCTGTCAAAGTTTGTTTCGATGAAGGATTAAACACTACTCTTTTATCTTGCAGCAAGTAAGGATTGATGTGGTGTCATGTTTCTTTGATGCAACGTTCATTGATTACGCGGGTGCCTACAGATTCGAGGCAAAGATACTAAGATAGCGCCCAGGAAAACTATCATTCAAGTTCAAAAAAAGATTAGCGAACTGATGTATGTATAGCCTAGGTCGCTCATTTTGAGCCGGTCGAAGCAAGGCTTATCGGGCTTATCATGTCAAAATCTTCTTATCATTGTTATACTTTGCCATGACCGACCGCTCCGCTGCTTGCTCTGCCCGGACTCGTCCGAGCAGGCTAGGATTTATTTCGACAGTTTAAAAGTACAGATAGCACAGTCAGCATCACCACTAGTCAATAGATTTTTATTCATGAGAATGTGACTTATGAAGAGAGCCAAGTGTAAAAATTGAAGACTGCAAGTTACTATGAAAGAAGCTAATGACCGTGTCCTCCTCATTGAGAAGTACCCTGAACATAAAAACCCGAGTTTTATTCACCTTGAATGCCGCAATCTCTCATAAACTAGGCTAGCCGTGCGATCTGGTGTTTGTCCGCAGCTACACAACGCGCACTGGAGTGGACGCGCACGCAATATTAATTAAAAAATGCATTTTATTACAGAACCAGGCGGAGAAAATGATTGAAACTGGAGCAAATGGAAGCAGGCAGAAATAGGATTCTTTCAATGTATACAGTATAGAAATTTAATGTAAACAAACTATGTTGGAGCGTAGTGAATTTTTTGGACATAATAAGGTTCATTCAAATGAACCTAGTTGATTAAAAAACCCATAAACATGAGAAATAAGAGCATTGCGAGAAAGAGGAGAATCTGGCAAACATCTTAGTAGCAATATATTTGATATTCAATGTGATTTAAGGACCTTAAAACTCGTCCCGGTTTTGTCCCGATTTTCGGGGTAAAACCGGGACGAGATTTAAGGTCCTTAAATCACATTAAAAACCGGTCACGTTGATGCTAAAATGTTTGCCAGACTCTCCTCTTTCTCACAATGTCTTTTGCATTCAGTTTAATGCTAGTTTTGATCAACTAGGTTCGTTTGAATGAACCTTATCACGGCTAAATATTTACACCAGCTCTAACTTTGTTTATTTACATTAAATTTCTAAAGTGATTACATCCAGAATAGACTACCCTTACCATCTTCCATCTCCTTCAGTTTCAATGCTTTTCTCCTCCCCGTTCTGTAGTAAAATACATTTTTTATTAATATTGTGTGCGCGTCCATTCCCGTGTGCGTTGTGTAGCTGCGTACAAACACCGTATCGCACGGCAAGCCGATTTTTTAAAGGATTGCGGCATTCTAGGAGGGTAAAACTCGGATTTTCAACTCTCTACGAATCACATGAATCCTAACATTGTTCCACAACACAAAATAGTTCTGATTTCCACATTAGAACAATCACACACAGATTAACTAATCCTTCATAGGTTTATGAAAACATTCGAGAGAAAACATTAATTATCGCAGTAGTAGTAGTTCTGTTTATTGTAATTACTCAATTGTTTTGTAATGAAAATCGTTTTATCTTTTTTCATAACTTACCGTCTCACTAACAAATTTTCTTCATGGGGTTGTTTTGAAGTTCAGAAATTACACTACCCTTTTTGTTGCCATTTTCAGAATTTTCTCTATTCAATGTTTCTTTACATTCTTGTTTATTAAAATCAGGAAGTCAAGATCATGGCTGTCCAACTATTCGGAAAACAGCCGATTTCTATTTCCCATAAGGGGGTGCCTAAAAATTACCGAGCTAAGGGGGTGCATATTCAGAATCGGTATGCCGGGACGCGTGCCCAGCCCTGCTCTGAATTTCGTGCGATAAATTTGAAACACGAAGCAATTGCATGACTACTACATATTCCGAAAAGGGTTGATATTAGAGAACCTCGAAGAATTACTATCCTTCCACCACAACTTTCCCATTACCAGTGTTCAATAGAATGCCCATTTCGGTGCTGCTTTTTATATCAGGTATTGTACCAAAATAAGAGGTCAATTTTCTTGTGGTATTATTGAAAAACCTCGTGGTGTTATTGAACTAGAACAAAATGCCGAGGTTCAAGGACAGTCGGCCATACACTATTCAGAAACCATTTCTTATCTGGCTATCGAAATACGATTTGTGAATGAGAAAGAATTATTTTTACTGCTACTTTTAGAACATTTGCATCATTTTTGTACGAGATTTTCTTATTTTGCCGTTTGTCGATTGCCGATTGCCGTTTGCCGGCCATTTCTGGACAAAATTTGTCGATTTCCGTTTGCCGATTTTTCAAAATCGTTTGCCGCACATCCCTGGTCGGAACGGATCTAACGCGGAACTGCTGCGGTACTATCGCGGCAATGTCGCGGCGTTGTTGAGGCCCAAGACACTTCTGCAGAATCGTTCTGGCACAGTGACGATCGCGGATCCGCCACGGTACTATCGCGGCACAGTCGAGGGTAGCGGCTTAATCGCAGCATGTTCTCTTAGAGGACTCAGTACATTGTGTGCAAGGCTCCAGTAGCCCTGCGCGATTCGTCAAATAAGTAGTAGGACTTTGGTAGGAAGTTGGACAAGACTTGAGCAGGAGTGAGCAGGATGTCGTGCAGAGCAAGCAACCACCAGCGCAACTCCCTCCTGTGACCAAGACTTATAAGTTGCAGTCCTCCATTATACAGATGAACAAAGGCAGAACTGGTTAAGGAGAACATGTTGAAAACCTGATGGGAACTCAGTTTTTTTCTGGTATCATTATCGTGCTCAGAGTGAACAAACCGAAGGGTATAAAAGGCTTATCATCTCACTGAATGCTCACTAGGCATTTCGAGGCCGATCCTGGGTGGTGACTTCGAGTCACCTCTAAAGGATCACTCAGAAGCCGAAGGATAAATTTTGGCCGCTAATGGGATGGGCCCCTCGGCTGGAGGGAGGGGATGGTCTCGCACGCGAAGACCGCGGGAGCATCTTGTCCCAGATGCCGACGGCAACTAGGATGACCTCCCTATAACGGTTCCAGGTATGGACTGAACCCCATTATTGATAGCTAAAACTATAAAAAGTTGTCGAGAATTCAGCAAGAGACTATTTGAATTGGCTGAAAATTCTGGAGAAAACGGTGAGAAGTTGTTGAGAATTCATCGAAAATTCTCCGGAATCAGTCGAGAAATTGTTCTGGATGTGTACGAATCCAGGACAAATACTAGCCGTATTCAGGGGTGCATTCCAAGAACATTCCCATGGCAAAACGCGTCCATGAAAACGTAGCCACTGCCGCGTGGAAACAATTAGCAGTTATAATTCGTAGCCATGGGAAGCAAATTTGACTATGGAAAAGCTATTTGTCCTCCCACGGCATTGTGGGAACATTCTTGGAACGCACCCCAGGATAACTAGTTTTACCTGAGTAACCAAAACTACTATGAATCCTTATTTTGTCGCTGGGACGCATGTAAAGTCTTCGGCAATGGAAGTAGGACATGGTGAGGTTGCGGACTCGTCCTAACATACGGTAGTTTGTTAGTGGTATCACTCATTTTCCTGAAACAGCTGTGATAGATCAGTGAGTCTGTGTTTTCACCGATATGACTATAGTTAGGTCCGTGGCCTGTGTCCTCAAGAAAAAACGTTTTAATTCAAACCGCGGCTGGCGCGGCGGTTTAACTCTCAGAGATTGAGATTTAAATCGCCACGCCAGCCGCGATTTGAATTTACACGTTTTTTCTTGAGGACGCAGGCCGCGGATCTAACCATACATCTGTGGAAGCAGTGAAAACAGGTGAAAATGAGAGAGAGGAAACAAAAACTCACCGATCGATCTCAGGCATTTCGAAAGAATGAAAGATAACACAATCAGACTACGGTATGTTAGGGAGAGTCCGCAACCTCACCAGGTCCTACTTCCAATGCTGTAGACTATACATATAGCCTAGCTCCATCATTTTGAGCCGATAGAAGGAAGGCTTATTGGGATTATCATGTCAAAATCTCCTTATTACTGTTAAAATTCTGCCATGACCGACCGCTCCGCTGCTTACTCCGTCCAGACTCATCCGAGCAAGCTAGGCTTTAGGTGTGGTCCAAACATTCACAAACGCCCAAAATCTTCGTAAGATGCTTAACTATTACGAGACAATTGGAGGGCATAATTAGGTATATTGGGGTCTGCAGATGATAGCCCACTTTGCGCACTCCCAGATTGGTCCCAAACACTTTACTCGGGACTCAGCGCACTCCCAGATGGGTCTCACGCGCTTACCCAGGCGCTTGACGCACTCCTACTTGGGCTGCACATTCCTTCCCCGGATAAGAACGTAAAGGCCAACCGAACATTGGTGGACACGACGCGGTTGCGTCACGGCTCTATAATTTTCTAAGTTTTTTATTCCGATTTTGTTATATCTTGACCACCGGTGGTCCTGTTTTTCTAATCCCTAGTCCAGGCAGATCCTGAACTGCTGACCCCTGGAGAGAAACGGTATGTGAATGAAGACACACCGCTCTCCACTTCTTTTATACCCTACCCTTTATCAACTGGTTATCATCAATTTTGTTTACGAGAGCCGTGACGTGACCGCGTCGTGTCGAGCAATGTTCGATTGGCCTTTACGTTCTTATCTTCCCCGGTGCTCTGAGCACTCCTGGTTGGGTCTCGCACACTTTCCCAGGCGCTCAACGCATTCCTAGCTAGGTCCCGCACACTCGCCGCGGCGCTCTGCCCACTCTCAGATGAGTCCCACATATTTCCTCCAGCGCTCTGAGGCCCCGGTCATAGTTGGATGAGCCGACGCCTCCAGCCCGGTCGATACACACAGAATGCATTGGAAATGGGATGCAAAAATCACTCGGTGTGTCCCCCCCCCGCACCCCCCAACACCCCCCAACACCCACCCGGTCGATACGTATGAACAACATGGTGAGGTGAAGCTGAGAAAATCACTCGGTGTATCTCTCGCTTTCCCCCGCACCCCCAACACCCGCACCCCCCGGTCGATACGTATGTTTAAAATGATGGAGTGAGGTTGAGAAAATCACTCAATGTATCCGACGCGGTCGATATCCATGCAATACGTGGATGACGGCGGATGAGAAAATCACCGGGTGGGTGGGTCGATGATAAAACATTGCGTATCACTAGAAAGCTAACCTTACTGCTACCTCCTGTGACTTCACCATACTCGCCTTCACTATTTCTCTGAACAGGTGCAATCCTGTTGGCCACGTAATCATCGTCATATCTAGTTGGATGCATCGAGTGATTTTCTCAACCTCACTCCATCATTTTAAACATACGTATCGACCGGGGGGTGCAGGGGGTGTTGGGGGTGCGGGGGTGCGGGGGAGCGGGGGTGCGGGGGATGCAGATGCAAATAGCACCAACTACGACCGGGGCCTGAGCACTGATTCGCGGCTGGAGGGATTTGCAAGTCGAGCAAGACCGATCATCGACACATGATAGAGCACAGTACGACCGCTAAGCCATGGAAGGCGATCTTCTGTTAGTAAACAACTCAACCCTGTTCAAAACATTATGCTCTATATATACATCGGAATGGTGTGGATGCTTCTCATTTGCTGTGAGCTCCTCTCAGAAGAAGTCTGCCAGCTCGAAGATGTCACACGACAAGAGGAGCTCGACACGGCCGCTCATGACGACAACGGCAAAGTATGGAACTCTGCCATCAGGGGCCGTATGCAAGAACGCACCGGCTGGGGCAGGAGCAGTGCAGTCGGCGCCTTGGAAGACTGGCCCTGCTCACAAGACTGGACCCGTCTATCGTGGTTGGCCACAAGTGACGACGCGTATGTCGTGCCCTATCGCTGTGCCCTAGCCGCCTCAGCTACTCAGAAAAATGGAGGTATGTTACTTGATGCTATCAAGTAACATACCACCGATGTTGGAATGAGTTGCAGGCATATTGATCTCCGAGTGTTACCATCGAACTTGATAGAAGTTGATATCAAACGGCAATCAATATGCCTGCAACTCATTCCAACACCAGTTGTATGTTACTTGATAGCATCAAGTAACATACTGTGCTTATCTGGGTCCAAATCCGGTCTGAAATTGCGTCTCGACATGCTTTGCGACCGCACGCGCTCGAGTCAGTCGGGTTTCCAGCGCCAGAGCTGACTCCATATGACTTTTTTATACAGTTTTCTTCAATTTTGTTTAGTTTCCAATTTCTAAAACCCACTTAGAGTCAAGAGATCGGCGGCTGCGGCGCTAGAAACTCTTCCGACTCGAAAGCGCGCGCCGCAAAGCGTGTCGAGACGCAATCGCGGACCGGAATTTGACCCAGATAAGCAAAGTACCTCCATTTTTCTGAGAAGGACTGCTGGGGCACGACATACGTGTCTTGACTTGTGGCGTATCACGATAGACGTGTCCTGTCTTCTGAGCGACGGCGATCTTGAAAGGAGCCGACTGCACTGCCCCTGCCCCAGCCGGCGCGTTCTTGCATACGGCCCCGGACGACGTCGCATCGCGACGTCGCTGATCTTGCTCTGGGCAAATGTCACAAATTTCAGACCAGGTGGCATACCGACCATAGCTTTGGTCGTAGGAGGAGGAGCTGCTCTAATCGTGTTGGCAATCATAATCTTCTGCTGCTGCTGCGGGAAGGCAGCAGCGGACATAGACGAGTCCAGCATATACAGGAAGCGAAAAAAACACTCAGTGAGTCCGAATCATTGTGAAATAGACTTCTATTTTAGATTGAACCGCCTGGATTCTGCCGAGCAACTACCGCCAACCTGGATTTCACCGGGAAACGGACGGGAAACCACCGCAAATCTACGACATACTACTTGGCCATCACTGCATTGAGGGCGCTCTAGGGCAGCGGTGGACACGGCTTAGTCGATAACACGTTTTGTTCACATTAATGGAAATCGCGGCAGAATCACGGCAGAATCTCGGCACTGCTGAATTTGTGCCTCTTGAGGCACTGGGATCTAGGCAGGGTGCAAAAATAGATGGGGGGGGTAGACTAGATCACAGTGAAGAGTACACTCCGCAAAGGCACCAACATTGCCCTGGGGTGCAACCGGCATTCCACCGCCAAACATTCGACCGCCATTCAAACGGGTTCACACCGCGGTGCTTCCTAACCAAATTCCATTTCACACGTTTTTCAACACATCTTTGATATTCGCGAGCCCGCATAGGGGCCCTCGGGGACCTCCCGGCTGGAATCCCCACAAAAGGGGTGCAACCCACCGTGGACCGTGTGAAGATGGCCCACCAGTTGGGTACCACCTTCCCCACCCCACTGCGAGCCGTGGGGAGATCCCCCAGGTGACAAAAATCCTCCCCCTGCATGTGGTGGATCTCCAGAAAAAAAGACTCGATGCCACCTTCCAGGTCCGACTCCGAAGAGCCGACTATCCTAGACGGGGGGGGGGGTAGGCACCCAAGATTTTTTCATAGAAATGAACATCAAACCTGATAAAAGATGCTTGTTGCTGCAATAAAGCATTATTGGTATTGAGATTCTATAGACATACATATGGTTAGGTCCATGGCCTGTTCCCTCAAGAAAAAACATTTAAAGTTAAACCGCGGCTGGCGCAGCGGTTTAAATCTCACCAGCGGCTGGCTAGCAATTGCCAGCCAGCCGGTGGTGAGATTCAAAAAAGGACGGTTTCAATTTAAATGTTTTTTTTTCTTGAAGAAACAAGCCACGGACCTAACTATATTTCAACTGAGAGTCTATAGCACTCGCGCAAATGAAATGATTCATACATGAGAATGGAAATTTTGGCTGATATCATATGTCTGATAGCGTTATCAGTCACTGTTTGGGACTATCCTATACTGGGGGGGGACCCAAAATTCATATAAGTGAATGGAAAACCTGATAAAAGATGCTTGATGCTGCTATCAACCATTGTTTCCGATAAAATGCTATAGAAATACTTCGATTAATAGCGTTATAGATCGGTGGTTCATTTCATTTGTGACGCGAATCTTGAGTGCTCCCCCCCCTTGTCCAGAATAGTTCCTGGACACCCTTGCAGAAACGTACACACTAGTAGTATTGCAGCATATATTGACGAGTTAAAACCTGTTTTTAACAAAATATGACAGGTTAGAACGTGTTGTTTTTCTTCACATTCCTGTACTGAAGAATCAGAATTGACGGATGTGCGTTTCTGCAAAGGTGTCCAGATGGCAACAGCCGCCGTACAACCGGTCCCGCGTCTGAGTTTGGAGATTCTATGAAAACAATGATCGATAACAATATCAGACCTCTGATACTGGCAGGAAATTTCATTTTCATGGATGGAACATGAGTGCCCCCCCCAGCTAGTTTTTGACCCTAGGCAGATTTCAGGCAGTGTCCTATACCTAACACGAATCTGCCGGGAGTCTGTCGCTTTGGCTCTGGTCCAGTACAAAGGTGGCAGGTTCACGACAGAATCTCGATAGAGTCCAGGGTCTCTGTGAACTTCTTGGAAGTTTCTTTTCCCTATGATAGCGAAAAGGGAATGTGGAAAACGAATGTTCCGCGCTCCAAATACCGAGCGGTGCCGATTGTCACAAAAGCATGAACTGATGATATCAGTTGTATTTCTATATCAGACCGACCGACTCAAACTCTCAAATGAAAATTGGAAAGCATTTTATGGCTTCGTGGCAATCGGTACCGCACGGTGTTTAGCGTCTAGTTCGAAAGAACACCCAAACATCCTGCTCTACATTGATCAGAAATCTGATTTTCTAGGAACCTGCCAGCTCTGGTTCTCATGCAAGGGAGCCGAAGCCGAAGACGAAAGACGGCGAAAAAGATGCATCAAGGCCATCTGACAAAGTGGACTCCAGTACACCCGCATCGAAGGGCAAGGAGGATTTCCCTGAGCGGAATACCCAGGGGGAGACTTTCGACGCAGACGAACAGCACGGGCAACACCGACTCGGGAAAGCCACACGAAGACTAAAGAAGCTGCTTCGAATGAGCAAGGACGAAAGCAGAGGTGCCCCGGATCCTGGCGACGCGAACACAAACATTCTGGATGCCCTAGGATCTGTGGATGGCCCAGGAGGTACACAAGGCACAGGAGCGGATATTTCATTCGGATCAACTGGAGCAGGAGGTGCTGGTGCTGTGGCTGGGGCCCAAGCAAACCTGGCCGGGGTAACACCCGGTCCGCTGTGGGCCACCCAGACCACAGACAAAACAGAAGAGGCACCGAAATGGTAGAAAACCTCCATAGCACATTATGTATTAAACAAATTTTCTACCAGGTTTCATACGAAAATTTGTATAAAAAATTTTCGAATTCGTGTGTATTTGTGTTGATGAAGTGGAATGAAAATAAAGCATTGTGCTGCAAACCGCTCATATACTTCATTTCCCTGCTCCTCGCAGTCGTATTCTCAAAATTATAGATGAGGAGCGGTTGTTCTCCCATGAGTACATCTATGGAAATGGAGGAGTCATTCTCGAAACAGCACCACTTCTATGATAGTGATACCGAAAACTGCGAGTAGCAGCGGAATATAGCATAACGCCCCTTTCCCTAGGCTCAGTGCAAACTTACCGCGACGCGCGACAGCGGCAGTGCGTATCAGCAATATCGACTTTCGGTCGATTTCTATAGGGGTGCGCAGAGTTGAAGTCGCGGCGTTGCTCGCAGCGGCGAACACCAATTGGTGATGTAATATCGATCACATTCGGCGACGACTGCGACCGGAGCGGCGTGAAGGACGACCAGGGGCACCGCAGAGTGTATTCACGCCGCGACGGTCCTACATAAGTGCCAACGAGCGCCAATCGACGGTGCTATGTGGGAAGGAGTGGGCCACTGTTATATCGCACTTTGCTGCGCCCATTTTTCCGTGCCGCAATGACTCCTGATTTCGGCAGGGGAGGGAAATCAACAAAATTATAAAATTCAAACCGCAGATTCTTTCCACAGTAAGCCAATGGACATGATAAGAGTATTGAAAACAATTCCATTCATTTATCGTCATGATGAAGCGCTGGTCGGTGGAATGATGTCGTGTTCCGTGTAAGGAATTCATTCCAGTTTTCATGAAATAAGGTTTCGTATGAGCGTGCGGTACACTAAAGCCTCTTTCACACTTGCCCGTCCGACGTCGGACGACTCGTTATCGAATGTGTAAAATCTATCGACCCTACCCTACCCATCTTATCTATCTTAACTTATCAAATTTGATAACGAGTCGTCCGACGTCGGCCGGCAAACTATGAAAGGGGCTTAAGGAATTTCACACCGAGGTACTCGTCAAGTTGGAAGACTTGCAGCTTTCCCCAACTGCTGCATAGGATAGCCCGTTAGGCCCTTATGGGTGAAGCTCTGTATTCTATCGGAGCTTGACCTACTTCAGTTTTTGCCCAATTTCCTGCGCTTCAACGCTTTCCAACTGTTGCTCTCGACAACACTCACCAAACAGTCATGTAGAACCACGTTCCGCAAGTATCGGAGTGAATTACGCCCGAGGAGCATGATATCATTCCACCAACCCACATTTTATTGCGAATGTAAATGGGATGCAGATGTGTTCCTTCCTCCTTATCATGTCTATTGGGTTACGGTGGATGAAATCTGCGGTTTGAGTTTTATAATTCTGTGGGAAATCACGGGTAGGTGCTCAAATTTAGTGCGGCACAGTAAAATGGGCGTGGGGTGCTCTTATCCAGCCCACCCCCCCCAATCGGCTCCCTCCAATTGGCTCTAAATTTTTCTAAGGTTTCACAACAAGTTTGCCATATCTTGAGCACCAGTGGTGCTGTTTTCCTAACTTGCCCGTGCGGAGCCTCAACTGCTGAACCCTGGAGGAGGACGGTGCGAGATTGAAGACCCACCGCTCTCCACTTCTTCTATACCCTACCCTTTATCAATTGGATATCACTAACTTTGTTTACGAGAGCCGAATGGGGGGGGGGTGGGCTGTATAACATTATTCATGGGCGTGGCCAAGTCCATCGCGCCATAGTGACCCCCCCCCCCCACCCCCTTCCCACATAGCACCCAACCGACGCCGCGACGATAATGTATTGGAACATTTTTATCGTCACGTCAAAGCTGACGCTGGGCGACCACTCGCCGGTATCTGCGACTCTGCAGACCCCTTATGACAAACACTATGTCGCGTCGACCGTCACGCAAAGTCTGCACTAGGTCTTAATTTGGGCAGCCGCGACGCTGCTCTGATGGCATGTGGATCGCATCCACATCGCGAGTGTGGCTAAGGCCTCTTTCGGAGTTCGATCGCTGTGCGACGCGATCGTGTGCACGGCGACGCGACCATCGCGTCGCCGTGGAAATCGCAGGCTTCCGAAGTGTGAATGCCCCATCGCGAAAGTTGGCGATCACGCACTCTTACGTACACATTCTAATCGACGCCTAACCAGCATAGATGAATATAGCTAATAAACACAGCCAACTGCAGCTGTGTTTACTTTCTGTATTCAATTACGCATGAAAAATTTTGTGGACAATTATTTGTGAGAGTTTGCTGGCCATGGGTGGTGTTGAAATTATTCGATGAGGATTTTTTTTTGTTTTTTTTCTCGTTTTTTATCTGAAAATGTCATGGTTTGTTCCTTGCATTCTGAGATTCATAACTGGCAAGCTTATCTGTTCAGCAGTTCAAAAACAGAGAAGATTGAAAAAAACAGCAAAACTAGATCCACCCTCAAACGAGTTAAACGCCGCTAATTAACTATCACAGATAATTATTGAAAACGTTTTTCATGGGAAGATCGAACTTATTAATGCGGGAAGGGAAGAATATAGATGAATAAAGCGTTTAAATGCCTCCGAATGTTGCAAAGTGAAACAAAGAGTGAACTTAAAAATAATTTTCCGAGAAATTGGAGATCTTCCGCAATGAGAGTCACCACCTAGGCAGTATAGTTGTACACGAACGAATTTTTCGAAATTTTTTTCGTTCGTTTTCGTTCGTTCGAAATTTTTTCGAACGAAAATTTTTCGAGTTTTGTTTGTTCGAAATTGTTCCATTTTTCGTTCGTTCGAAAATATTTCGAGAGAAAAAACTTCGATTTTCGTTCGTCCGACATTTTTTTTTCGAAATTGTACAACTATACTAGGCAGTCGACGAAGGCAAACTAGCTGGAAAAGCAGAACTAGTTTAAAAAACAGAAACGACGGGAAAAATAGAGAAAAAAATTCTAACTCGTCGTAGAGATCCCAGTGTTTTATAGTCTGTCTTACTTTTATAACCGGTTTTTTCAGTTTTATCCTCTGTTTTATCCTTAATCGTTATGTTCCATTTTGAGTTCTTCCATTTAGCATTTGAGAACGCTTCCGGCGTATGTACCTAATGGTATTGATGTTATGATGTCTTCATACACGTCATACACGTGCATTATGTGTGCGTCCACAAATAAATAAAAAATAAAATAAAATTTGGGCTAGGGCGCATGAGACAATCGCCACGACCGGTCGCCGTGCAGTGCACAGCGACGCGATTCGGCTGTGTCAGTCGCCCGATCGCGCGATTGGGCGACTTTCCCCGCGATCTTGTCTGAAAGGCCGGCGACCTGATCGCGCGACGCGACCAGATCAATACACAGTGTTTCCATTCAGTCGCATCGCAGAGCGATCGAACTCTGAAATAGGCCTAAAGAGCAGTTCGGCTGTCACAAGTGACGCGCGCGACGTAAAAACGCTGCGCGCGCCTCGTCCTTGGGGCGCGTTATCCGAGGGCCCTGAAAAAAGTAGTTCCGATTCTGCCGTTCCCCTTTATCACAGTTGCGTTTTGTTCATGTTGTTATTGTGTCAGACGTAGGGTCGGCGTCGGACTCAGTATCGTTATCTCCCAGCCCACTCCGAGAAGCGAACAAGAAAAACTATCCAAAAACCTATACTTCAACTCCGCATTGCCGTTCAGTCCGCAAAGTGCGCGCTCATTGCGAAAGCGTGCTGCAGCGCGGTCGCGAGTATCCTCAGACAGGCACGTGGGATCACCCGGGCGGTTTTGCCTTTGGTGCTCGGGTAATCCCACCGCCCGGGTGATCCCACATGCCTGTCTGAGGATACTCGCGACCGCGCCGCAGCACGTTTCGCAATCAGAGCGCACTTTGCGGACTGAACGGCAATGCGGAGTTGAACTGTATATAAAAAGCGGGAATTTCATCGAAACGATGGTATGAGAGGCAATGCGTCTAAAAAAGTACATTATGAACAAAAAAACATAGACAAAATTAAAAAGTGATAAAGAGGGACGGCTAAAATGGAACAACAACAACTTTTTCTGAGAGCCTTTGGTTAGCGCGCCCCAAGGACGATGCGCGCGTAGCGTTTTTCCATCGCGCGCGTCGCGTATGCCAGCCGAACTGCTCCCTAGACACACCCCCTGTGTGGATTCGATCCGCATGCCTGCTATGATATGTATCTCCATCATAGAAAACGAGTGGTTGTTTTCGAGAAAACAATGGAAGAAATGGAGAAACAATCGCTCCGGGTACAAAACTAGTTAGTGGGGTGCCACCCAAGATTCACCCACCAGAATGGAAAGTTCTGACGATAACATATCTGATAGCATTGCCAGTCGTTGTCATAGAGTTTTTATTGAAATACTTCTCTTATCGAAAGCGATAGCGACATATTTAATCACGCGTTGTAGCTTCATAGAGATAGGACACCATATAGCCCACGGCAGTTCATCTTGTTGTTATGAAAACTGTATAGAAAAACTTCGATTGATAGCGATGCCGATCGGTGGTTCGTTTCATTTCTGTCTTGAATGTTGGGTGCACCCCCCCCCCGTCTAGGATAGTGCCGGATCTTAATTTCCGCATGAGAGAAATCGAATAGTTTTCTATCTCTCCCTAAGTAATTAGGCAATAGCATGCATATCAGTCGCATCGATTTTTGGTCGACATGACTGAATAAGAATAGCAGTCGCGGAGAGTCAAGTCGCCGCCTTAGGGGTCGTTTATACTTCCGCCGCGGAGCGGCGCGGCGAAAAGTGAGGCGGGGCGGCGCACCACGCCGCGTCGTGAAAATCGCGTCACTATTATGTTTAATCGAGCTGCGACGAACTGACGCGGCGAAGTCGCTGAATTACGCTAAACACTGCCTGGAGTAGCTCTGAGATAGCACAAGGTCGATTGTAATGAGTGATTTCTTCTGCAAAAAAAAAACAATTATAATCTTTTGTATCATAACATCGCACTCGAAAGCAGATAGTCTTCTGAGAATTTTTTCCATAGAAAAATTTTTTTAGAGCAAAAAAATAAGAACTCACAACCCAGCATACTCTAAACAACTTCCAGGACCTCGGAAGAAAATTTAGCGATCAATCAGAGGAACCAAAATGACGATGTATATGAAATATCAGCAAAAAAGCACGTGATGTTAAAGAGGATCGCACGCGGCCGCCGCGCCGCCTCCTCTCCCCGGGAGGCGCGGCAGCACGCAAGCGGCGGCCGCGTGCGGCGCCGTTGGAAGATTTCGAGCAGAAAAACTCTAAACGCCTCGCGGCGCCGCGAGGCGGCGCCGCTTGATCGATACGGCTGTATTGCATCTCGCCGCGCCGCGGCGGAAGTATAAACGACCCCTTACTCGATGCGTGCAGTAACGCGACCGCTCTTCTCGCCAGCAACAAGGCGATGATCTCTATATGGTGCGACTGTATATACTCTTGAGACAGTATTAGTACAGTGGACCGTTTATACATTAATAGTTACCTTATCAAGGTACTTGGCGGCCAGTCGGGCTCCAAACACCTCAGTCTCAAGTGCTCCAATAAGATGTCGTTGCCGTTCGCAGTCTTTCCGCACCACCTCCAATTCACACTCTGTCCGCAATGAGGGCATCAAAACGTCATGTAGTTGGCCGATTTGGGTGTCCTAAAAATTCGGGGTCAAATTTTTAGTTAATTCTTTTCTTGAAAGAAGGTTCTGAGCTGATATTGCAATCAAAATTTATTCCAGACGAGATTCGGACTTAGAAAAATAAATAGATTATGGATGTCAACTGACCAGCTTCTTTTTGATCATGTCTGATTCGTGGGGATTCGTTTTTGAATGTAGCTGACATTGAAGGCTATGTACCTGAAATTATAAGATTTGGGCTCTATACTAGACGGAGGGGGCACCTAAGATTTCTTCACAGAAATTATAAAATACTCTGATGAAATATGGTTGATACAGCTGTCAATCATTGTTGTTATGAAAACTCAATAGAAGTACTTCGATTGATAGCATTATCGATTGAAGGTTCATTTCATTTCTGCCTTGAATCCGGAGTGCCCCCCCCTCTTCTAGGATAGTGCCAAAATTTGAAGGCAGTTCTCTCATCGTATGCATGGATGGAGCACTTGTACATTTCAGATACTGTACTTATCGAAATGAAATTCCGGTCTGCAGTTACGGACAACCGCTGTTGCAACCCGCAATTGAATGAAAATCGAGCTGGGACCACGGGGAGTCGTGATGGAACTGCGAGGTGCTGACACGCATTGCCTGATTCTCTAGGGTGAAGCGAGGTTCGTCTGTCAAATAACACGCATCGCCAGCAGCTGTTTTTTTTGGAGTTTTCCCCTGTTCCACTCCCCCCCCCCCGCAAGACAATAGAGCACACCAACAGCGGGTAAAAATCCCGTTTCGTGCCGACCACGCGGCTATGCGTACACCGCGTGGCATTGTATACCGACTGCGTGACATTGCGTACTGATTGCGTGGCATTGTATACCGGCCGTGTGGCAGTGCGCACCGGCGTGGCAGTGAGTACCGACCGCGTGACAATGCGTACCTACCGCATGGCAAAAGGTACCAATTACGCGGCGATGCTTACACACCGCGTACCATTACATACCGACTGCGTGGCAATGCGCACTAATCGCGTGGCATTGTATACCGACCGCGCGGCAGTGCGCACTAACAGCGTAGCAAGATGTATCAACCGCGCAGCGATGCGTAGTAACAGCGTGGCATTGTATACCGACCGCGTGGTAACCTGTACTGAATGCTTTGCATTGTATACCGACCGCGTAGCAGTGCGCACCCGCGTTGCAGTGCGTACCGACCGCGTGACAATGCGCACCTACAGCATGGCAAAAGGTACCAATCACGCGGCGATGCGTACACACCGAGTGGCATTACATACCGACTGCGTGGAAATGCGTACTACACGCATGGCATTGTATACCGACCGCGCGACAGTGCGCACTAACAGCGTGGCAAGATGTATCAACCGCGCAGCGATGCGTAGTAACAGCGTGGCATTGTATACCGACCGCGTGGTAACTTGTACTGAATGCGTTGCATTGTATACCGACCGCGTAGCAGTGCGCACCCGCGTTGCAGTGCGTACCGACCGCAGGACAATGCGCACCTGCAGCATGGCAAAAGGTACCAATCACGCGGCGATGCGTACACACCGAGTGGCATTACATACCGACTGCGTGGAAATGCGTACTACACGCATGGCATTGTATACCGACCGCACGACAATGCGTACCGACAGCGTGGCAAGACGTACCGACCGCGCGGCGATGCGTACTAACCGCATGGAATTGCGTAACGACCGCGTCGCAATGCGTTTCCACCGCTGTTGGCATCCAAAAAGCGTCCATACCGACCGCGTGACAGTGCGTACCGAACGCGTGGCAATGCGTACCTACCACGTGACAAAAATATCGACCGCGCGGCAAAGCATACACTGATCGCGTGGCAAGACGTACCAACCGCGCGGCGATGTGTACTAATTGCATGGAACTGCGTACAGACCGCGTCGCAATGCGTTTCCACCGCTTTTAGTATCCGAAAAGCGTTCAAAACGACCGCGTAACAGTGCGTACCGACCGCGCGGGTATGCGTACGAGCTGCGTGTCATTCCGTACTGCTCAGAACTTTTTAATAACTTGATTCCCAGCAATGATCAGCGAAATCAACTTTAATTCAACTAATTGAACTTGAAACCACTTTAATTCAACTAAGAATTGACTTATGTCGGAGACCATCAACTACGAATTGACTTCAAAACAACTGTAGCCTTACTTTGCGCTCAATCACTGGGGGGAAAAAGGTAAAGCTGACTTTCTGCACCTGATCAGGGATGCTACACGATGGAAACAAGCTTGGATTCAGCCAAATTGAGCGATACGGTATCAACAACTAGATGTCAGCATAAGACTCGAGAATCGGGTAACTATCTTCAAATAGGTCGGTTGCTTTATCAATTGATGGTGATCACGTCGTGATGTGCTTATCACGTGCACGGCCGGTATAAAAGGTGCCTCATCCAGCTCGAGTCCTCAGTCGGCATTCTCATGCCGGCCCTGGAGGGTGGCTTCGAGTCACTCTTCTGAGGCCAGCATATTTTTGATCGCTGGGGGGATGGTGGGCATCCCCACGGCTGGGGGGGGGGGTTTCAGCCGCGGCCCGCGGTGAGGGTGGTTCTTCACCGCTGACCGCGGCGAACATTGCGGCCAGCTGGCAAAGGTCCGCAGGCCATCACCCCCAGTACCGCAGCAGCTTGTTATACAGTTGTTCTTACAGTATGGCTGTTGGCAAGTTGGTGAGCCTCAAGTTGTTTTCAACATACAAACAACTATACAACGGTTAGTTACGGCGGCAAGAGGAAAGTTGTTTCTAAAGTTGAAATCAAGTGAACGAAAATGTTCTGAGTGACCGCGTGGCGGTACGTACCGACCGCGTTAATTTGTCGCGTGACAATCTCGTTCCTAACGTCGCCCCCCCCCCTTCGCGGTCGGTCCGCTCCATTGTCTGAGCCGTTAATCCGAAGCACGGCAAGCGGAAAACGAGTATGCGAAAATGGTCAAAGGGCGAAAAACTCAAATCGCAAAACGTATTTTTCCACATACATATCCCTGATTTAGACCTCGCTACCTACCATTATGAGGAAACAAAAATGTCCGTGTCAGGAGTATCTGCTCCTCATCCGTTGAGGAACAGTTGACCGCCCCGCGAGCCGTTTCCAGAAGCTATAAGATAGAATTTCATGTGGGAATGAGAGCAGAAGAGGGGGTTGCAGAGCTGATTTCTGCACGAGCCCCATCCGCCATTCCAGTCATTCTCGTCGGTCCATACCAATTGCCACCCTAGGGCATGTATGTAAACATAAATCAGTCGCGTGCGGAGAACAATCATATTTTTTTACCGCGAACTGAGTATTGACTCTATATATACATTTCCATTGGAGATTGACTAAGATGATAGATGACCTCTATACCACGACAACTGACAAGTGAATGAATGGAGAGCAGAAGTTCGATTCCTGTTGGATGCCCGAAAGTTTGTCAGCCTTTTCGGGTTTTCCGGAAGAATTTTTTAGCTATTCCCACTAAAATGGGTTCCAGCAAATTTTAGGCAACCGGTGGGAAATAGTATAGTTGAGCCATTCGAATAGTTTCGAATCGAGTTATCCAAAGAAATGCCATTCGAATACCTGTTCGAATTCGGAATTTCGAATATTATTCGCGATTTTCGGCCCTCGAAAAATGGTGTCATGCGAATACAATTCAAAATTCAGACCCCAAAAAAGAGGTCATTCGAATTCTAATGTTCATTCGAGTATGTATTCAAATGAGAATTATAATTCGAATGATTTTGAATAGCTTCGAATATATCTGCCCCGTCGTTGCTATTTATAGTGTACGGTAGCCGAGCGTGTGTTCCGTTTGGCTAGGACAACCACATCAACAGATCGAAAAAGACGCAAAAACGCGTTTTTTGCGTCTTTCTCTCATAACGCTATTCAATGTGGTCCATTCAAGAATCAGAGGAGATATTTCGAATCAGCATTGAGAGCTCTTTCTTTTGAGCCCTCACATGTCTTGCTCTGCTACAAAGCGTAAAGGCATAACACAATCAATCGAGTGCGCGAAACAGAAAGGCGGAGCTGGGGTCGGCGGATTTAATCTGTTATGAACCTATAATCGAGTGTTAAAAAAACACCTCTTTGCGGCCGGACCTACCATCTTAGAAAACCGCCGCATTCAATGCGTGTCGAATATGCATTCAACTTAAGCGACCACACCCATCGAAAGGCTTCATCATAGGGCACGTGCTCCAAACAGCAGCACGTGCTGCAAAATTTCACAGCAGGAGCATATGCCGCAAAATTCAATCGCAGGAATACGTGCTGCAAGGTAGTCCAGCGCTATCGTAGCAGCACACAGACGCAACGCGGCTGGCACACGGACGTGCGACGCGGCCAGCTCGCCGAGCACCATCTGGGGCCATCAGCGATTGGACGAGGCTTTCAGCGACCGGGCGGGTAAAGTACGGCAAACTTGGGTAATTCAACCGGCGAAAACGCCAAACTCTCACTTCCATCTTAGGAGTGCATAGTATACTCTCCTTTTTTGGATAATCGTTTTGTCATCGAGTTGAATGTGTATCATGCACGCTTATTTCTTGGGGCACGTGCTGTAATTTGAAACACAATAGGAGCACGTGCTCCCCTAGCAGCACGCTCCCTGACTGTGCTCGAAACCATCTTGTTTTCCAGTTGAATGCATATTCGACACGCATTGAATGCGGCGATTGCCAGAGATGCCTGCGCCGTCCCATGACCCTTGCGATCGATACGCATGTAATACATTGCTCACTCACAATAGAAGTGTTCAAAACCTTTTTTGCATCTGCGAGAACAAATTCTATTTAGTATCTTATGGGCATCCATAGTTAAACTGTCTAGCATCCCGGCCCAAGCTGCTAGTTCAAAGAAAGTATAATCTCAAGACAGTCCTTTTCTGAGCCTAATATACTATCGTTCCCGGTGCCTAATTCCGGTACGGAATTGCGGACTACGGCTGTTGCATCATGTAATGCTAATCGTGCCGGTACTACTCTGAGAGTTTTGGCCGGGAAATAGCCCACCAGGCTCCGCAGTGGCTCCTGGTAGGCTATTTCCCAGCTATTCCGCGGCTATTTCTCGGCTTCTAATGGAATGGACAAGTAGTCGAGAAATAGCCGAGATATGACTGAGAAATATTCAGAAGTAAACAAAATTAACCAAGACGCAACCGTCGCCGGCTCGCCGAGCCACCATCTGGGGCCGCCAGCGGTTGGCCGGGGCCTCCAGAGGTTGAACGAGGTCCACTTACCTCAAACTTGGGTAATTAAACCGACGGAGGTGCTGACATCTGAATTATGCCTCTGGAACGCTCCGTATATCTGCCTGGAGAGCTTTATTTCTCGGCTCTTTCGCGGCTACTTCGCGGCGAGCATTATTTGGCGGCTATTTCTCGGCTATTTCGCGGCGCGCATTATTTGGCGGCTATTCAGCGGCTATTACGCGGCAAGCAGGCATTTCGCGGCTATTTCTCGGCCGAAACTCTCAGAGTAAGTGGTCCCGGCACGATTATCACGTGTCGCATGATCTAAGAGCCGTAGTCCGCAAATGCTGACAAATTTGGAATGAGAGCACATTTTTCGCAACTTTGTATAGAGTAATAGCGTTTGAGTTTTTTCACCTGATTGCATTGACTGCTCACCTGGGCTGTTTCCAGGTTGACGATGCGAAATTTTTTGGATCCTCACTCGAATATACCCGAATCTATTTGAAATTCGGACCAAAAAAAGGGAGTCATTCAAATCTTTCCGAAATACGGACCTCAAGAAAGGGCCATTCGAATCTATTTGATATTCGGTCTTTTCGGCCAGAGCACAACTACAATGAATAAGGAGTAGCGTAGAATCACCTGTAACATGAGCTGTTGCATTTCCTTCTCCATGGCGTCACGATCGGCTCGAGCTTCGACCAAATCTCGTCGTAGCAGGGCGATTTCCTGAAATAGCATTTTGATTCATCCGACATTATCCATATTGAAAGACCGTCAGGATAAAATTGTCCGCGCACGCGGTCGGCGAGCGTGTATGTAGGTAGAGCAGCCGTTGCAAAGTCATTTTTCGGACTAGTTAATCGATTAGCAGGAATACTAAGCGATTCCAGAGTAGTACACCCGTCAGCTCTTCGCAGTCGTGGGAAGATTCGTTTAGAAAATGCCTTCGCGACGACCGCTCGATACGCACGCCGACCGCGTGGGCGGACAGCTCCACTCGGACAGACTTTAGTTCGTTGCCGAGCGAGCGATAGGGGCGGATTCAATCACGTTCCTATTACTCTTCCATGGGCTAATGCACAGAAATCGCAACAAAATCTGTGAGTCATTAGGCTTAAAAGCTTAACTCGATCAAAAAAATTATAAACATAAGAATTTCGCAAGTTTCTTGGCTCCCAAGTTCTCCACCAACTGTTCTAGCATGCCCTAAAAGGACAGCTTTGCACTAGTGCGCGCTCTGTGAGGTCCTTGAATCGACCCCACATCCATTTGTTTTCCAAAATGATGGGTCTGCTGGGATTCTGGCCTCCGCGCAGAAACACATACAGCTTCTTTTGATGCACTCTAAACTGACCTTTTCATAACGGGAAGTGACATGATGCATAGATTGCGCCTTGTGCATCAGTTGAGCAAAGCACGAGCTCAGCGACGTCATCTTTTGACGGCCTTCATAGGTGATTTCAACCTGAAAAAAGTAGCGTTCACAACAATGTCCTTCATAAACTCTGGAGCATTTCTAGTGGGCTTTTGATTCCGATTATCAAAAACGAACAAAAATCCTGTCCGCAATTGCGACCAGCCGCTGTTGCAGCACGCAGCATGAAGGTAATCACGCCGGGGCATGTGGTCCGAGCAGGGCCAGGCGTGGTTCGAACGCGATTATCTTCGCGGTGCGTGTTGCGACTACGGTTGTTCACAAATGCAGACCAGATTAAGAACATCATATAGCAGTAGATAAATATTTTTAAAAATATGATTTCTTAAAGTTGTTAGAAATTTTAAAAAATACGGAAATTTAATGAAACTTTTTTTAAACTTCTGAGGCGGCACGCAGCCGCGAAACGCACTCTTAAGAAGCTGCAATCTGTCGAGAATCAACTTTTTGAAAACGGAATTACTGGTTACTGGTGGGGCTATACTCCGTTCTATTCGAGTTAGCGTGTCGAAAAAGCAGAGAGACTGAGATTTTTCTTCTCTCTGCGTCTTGAAATACTTGTGGAATCCCTATACACATAGCGTACGGTACGCCGGACAGAGAATCAGAGAAGGAGCATTCGATCTGTGTGGGATCTCAGCGCGCTCACCTGGCTTTAACGAAGAATAGCATGCTTCCTGCTAGCGCGACGGAGGGCTCATAATTTATATCGAACAAAGGAGGTCACGAGCGATTAACACTGTCGCGATCGTTTATAGTTTCGCCTCCTTGTGGCGCGGCAAAGTTCACTCCCACGTATACAACCGATTGTGCCGCGAGGCGTGATCAATATGGCATAAGGCGCCGTTTATACTTACGCCGCCGAGCGGCGCGGCGAAGTGCGATCCTACAATACCGATCGAGCCGGGCCGTGTGATCAATATTACAGAAAGGCACTGTGCCGCGTAGCTCGGGGGCGTGAGTATGAACGACTCCTAAATACACGGTGCCGCACCGCTCGGCGGCGGGAGTATAAACGACGACTTAGGCGTCGCAGGAAGCATGTCAGCAGTTTTAGGCCCTAGTTATACACCAGCGATTCGTCGCCGCTGGCTTCCGCGGCATGTCTGCTATTGGTCAATTTCGTAATTTGACCAATCGCAGACGTACCGCAAAAACCAGCGGCTCCGAATCGGCGATGTATAACTAGGGCCTTAGCTTCTTCACGGCAACAAGAACGCAAAGAAATTTTCGAGGGGACAGACGGATGAGTGGCAGTTTCGCGTTGCTACTGGATCAAAAAGTGAGATTACAAAGGGATGAAACCTGAATTCCACAGGTAATGTTGAATGAAAACGAAATAAACATCTCATTTGAGTGAAAATAGAATAAAAAATGTCGAAAATCTTAAAAACATAGATTAGTGAGAAATCAATAATCAATTCAATAAACAGGAACTATTGTAAATTGTAATTCTACAAAATTGAAATTACATGAAGATAAGTTTGTAATATAGAAGAAATCAAATCAAAAGATGGTTGAAATACAATCAAAACCATGTTGAAATGAAATAAAAGTCGAATGATTGGAATGGAAATGAAAGGGAAATAAATTACAAGAAAAATTGAACTTGTAATGGCAACAAAACATAAAGGCAATCAGGATGAAAGCAAATTAAGCTCAACTGCTCTGAGAATTTTCTCCGCGACTGCTCCGCGACTCCCCCGCGACCTGCCGGCGCTGAGCCGGAGGAGTCGCAGGGGAGTCGCAGAGGAGATGCGGTGAGAACGCGGGAGAGATGCGGAGGAGTCGCGGGGGAGTCACGGTAGAGTCGCGGAAGTTTCTTCTACTGAGAGGTCGCGGCAGAGTCGCGGCAGTGTTACGGAGGAGTTGAGGATCGCGGGGGAGTCGAGGGTCGCGGGGGAGCGCGGCAATATTTCTCAGAGTAAGAGCTAATTTTTTTTAGGACATGAAAATAAATCAGAACGCTACACACTGAAGGTCGACTGTAAGCTTTGAAGGTTAGCGTTTTGCTAGAGTTTCTCGGTGGTGGCAAAACGCTAACCTTCAAAACTTATAATCGAGTCAATAAGAATGCAATTAATGGAAATCAAAATGAAGATGCAGACAAACTGAAGCAGAAGTACATAGAGAAAAGCAAAAAATGGGGAATTGAATGAATTAGAGTGGAGACAGATCCTAAGAAATTAACAACGGAGGTCTTACTTTGACTTAATCGGTTGGCTTTCGCCTGACGCGGTCATTCCGCATCTTCACCGAGGTGTGCCGTCCTAGTAGTCAGCCGTGTCCATTTTTCACGGTCTTCAGCCACAATTTGAACACATTCCATCCAGCTGTCACTATTCCATTTCCTGCGAAACGAAACATCGCGCCTGAACTGTCTTTCGATGCCGAGTGACTTTAAATCCTCTTTAACCACATCCGTCCAGAACTTTCGCCTACGCCCAGGTGGCCGTTTCCAGACAGGATTTGGAAGCATTTTTAAAGCGTGTTGTACGAGACGATCCGGCGTTCTTCTTAGTATATGCCCGAGCAGTCGAAGTCGACTTTCCATTGCTGCTTGAGATGGCGTTAGGAGATGCTGGCACCTCCCTCGTGTCAAGCGTTGATGTACTACGTCGATTTCCTTGTAAAGGTCTTCGTTATGGCATACACGCGGCCAGAAATATCCAAGCAAACGCCTAAAAGCTTCCTCTCCGTGCAATCCAACCTTTCCATCTGCGTTTTCGGTGCTGCCCACGTCTCCGATCCGTACATCATGATAGGGCGAATAGCGGATAGGTAGACGCGCAACTTGACTTCCTTCGCGATGGTGGTAGACCACAAACACTTGGTTAGAGAATTGAATGCAGACGTAGCTTTCGCACATCGTTGTCGAATATCCGCTGCATAACTACCATCGTTCTTCAGAAACAGCCCAAATAACAGAAATCGTCCACCAGTTCGATACGTTGTCCGTCCACACAAACTCCAGTTGAAGGCCTCTGAGAGACCCACATCTGCTTGCATTTGTCGGGACGAAGACGAAGTCCATAGGCTGCGGCATACTTCGAGACGTGGTTCACAATCCTTTGCAGTTTTGCGTTGTTTTCAGCGAATAACACAATGTCGTCGGCGTACTCCAGGTCGACAAGGGAGCGTCCTGATGGTGTTAGGATCACATCCGCAGGAAACTGTTCTGCAACTCTACGCATGATGTCATCAACGGCGAAGTTGAAAAGAAAAGGTCCTGCAACGGCTCCTTGCCTTACTCCTGTTTTCACCTCGAAAGCTGACGTAAATCCGACAGGTGTACGAACTGCTGCTGTTGTTCCTTTGTTCATGTCCTCGATTAACCGAACACACTTTTCCGGGACTCCATCTGCTCGCAGAGCATTGAGCAATCGATCACGATGAGGAGAGTCGAACGCGGCTTCAAAGTCCAAAAAGCAAGCTGTAATGGCTTCGAAAACCGCTGCCACGATTCAATTACTCTTCTCACGACGAACACTTGGTCGATGGTCGATCTTCCAGGTCGAAAACCGGCTTGCTCATCTCTGGTCGTTCCTTCACGATGTTTGATAAGTCGCTCGAGAATGATACGTTCTAAAACCTTGTACATGACACGAAGTAGAGATTCCTCTGTAGTTCTTAGGATGCGTGACGGATAGCTTCTTGTGAAGAGGTACGATGATCGCATGTCTCCACGAATCGGGTATCCTTTCGCTCATCCATATGGCACGGATGGTGTTGGTCATTTCACGAATCCCAGACGGAGGAAGAGCTTTCAGCATTTCAGCAGTGATGTTGTCATCTCCACCTGCCTTTCCATTCTTCATTTTCCGGACACAATCCAAAACTTCAGACTCAGTCGGCGGTTCCTCACTGACATCGTAATGTGCTCTCTGAACATGCGGGAGCTCAGGTACTGATGGCGCTGGACGATTCAGTAGTGAACTGAAGTAATCCTTCCATATTGGCAGCGTCGCATCACCAACTGCAACTCCATTGGTAGTGTTCAAGACAGGAGAACATCTCTTCATCTTCCCGCTATACTGTCGCAGCAACGTGTAGGCTTTCTTCGGATTCTTCTCCTCCCAAGCCTTCTCGAACTCCTTAGCTCTACACGTCCACGAATAACAACGGAGGTGTAATGATAAATGATATGGAAATATGAAACTCAAACAGAATTAATTGAATATGCAATTCAAATGATGAAAACATTAAATAAAAATAAAATAAATGCAGTCAAGTCAAATAAACATGAAACGATAACAAAATAGAAGTGAATTAAAAACGAAACGAAAGCAAAAGCGAAACAAAAAAAAACAAAAAGAATTATGAATAAAGTGTTGAGAAAATAAATGAAACGAATCAATATGAAGAAAAAGAAATTCCGAAGACCAAGTACCAAAAGAAAGGGAACAGGGTCTCTCTACACACCGAGGGAGGTGATGTCTGGCCTTTCGCGACTCTAATTCCACTCGGGACCACTTCGCTTGCATTGAGTGGCGTGACGTGTCGAACTGCGAAACCGGGACAACTCCTCCCCACGTGTGTAGAGAGCCCCTGTTCCAAAGAAAGTGTTCTATGGGACGAGGGTCAGCCCCGCACCGCTTTTAAATGAGTTCATTACAAGTTCTAGAGGTAAGTGTTTTGCCATAGCGGTGAATTACTCGAATTTCAACACGTTCACTGTTTATAAGATGTTGTTGGCATTTTTGCTCAGTTTTACCCGTAGAAAACTGCTTTAAAATGTTGGGTCCAGGGGAGTTACAGGTACGGGAGGAGTTTATCCTTCTGACCAATCAGCGGAGATCTCCCCCCACTGGAACGTTGCCGATTGGACGATGGAAAGAATGACCACGTACTCCCATCTCCTCCCGCGTGCCAAATGTGTTACCAACGTGTCAAAACAGGAAAAAAGGTCCGAAAGTGTTGAAACAGTAGCATTTCTCGGCGATGGCAAAACACTAACCTTCAGAAACTTTCTCCATGGACCAATCGGCCACGTTTAGGGTAAAGAGGCCATCGCGAGTTGGAGACGACAAGTGCGAGCAGAGTTAGTTCTGCCCCAACATATTTTCTTCATCAGAACCAAATAAAGCAAAAAAATGAAATACAATGAAGATGAAATTGAAAATAAAATAAATAAAATAAAAAGAGTAGTATGAAAAAACCTGTGCGGTCATTTGCCCTATATTTCGAAGTGAATTTTATTCCATCCTTCAGGTGCGTGTGCGTAATGAGGGGAGAGACAGCGAAAGTGAGCGTCAGAGTAAGAGGCGGCATACACGCGCACGCACGCACGCATTGGCTCTGAGCGAATCTCGCTCCGAAATAGAGATATGTGTAATATGTATCACCCACCTGATCGCTGTCGATTTCCCCTAGTAGCAGATCGAGAGCGACAAAAGCTTTATCGAAGTCTTTTTCGAGCGCGTCTGTCCAGGCTACCGGGGACTCTGTCCCCATTGTCATCCTGAAATTGTCTGAGTTGACATTCAAAGACTTCCAGAAATTGGAAGTCACCGGCGGGAGCGCGACCGTTATCTGTAGAAACAGAAGAAAAATGAGGAATCACGAATGGTTCGGGACACGTAGCGTAGCACCCGGTGTATCATGTTAGGATGAGGATAGGTCAAGTTCGAGAAACGAGTGGATGAAAGGTTGAATATACTTCCAAAGTCTAACTGAACGAGTCTGTCCGCCCACACGGTCGGCGTGCGTGTCGAGCGGTGCTTGCGCACGCCTACAAACAGCTAACAGAGATATTATTCATTTTCGTGTAAAGTACTTCCTACATATTCAACATAATTGTCCGATAATGTCTGATCTACATACGGCAGCTCGACACGCACGCTGACCGCGTGAGCGGACATTCTCATTCGGGATGACATTGAATATGAATACAGCAACAAGGCTGTGGTTTGGAGAACCTGCCTTTTTGAACCTGTCAAGAATACCAATTGATTCACAAAAATTTCGACATCTTTCAGTGAAAATATCCCCGGCAATCCAACAGAAGGTCTGTTTCTTTGTGGTCCCTGAAATGCATCCGTGTGAGAGAAACGGGGTGACGCGGCTTCTTTCGGGAAGAAGGCCCGCAAACAGCTTCGGGATAATCGAGTTGAGACGGCTGTGCGAGTTGTCAATGAATTCCATACAATTAGGAAGGGAGAGCGGCGAGATGGTGGGATAGTGGCTGGAGTCTATAAGTGGGAGAAAAGGAAAACGGAGAAAAATAAAAGGGCTAAAGATGAAAAAAGATGTTCTGGATTCGCTGGCGTTCTTTTCTCTGCCTGCCCCTGCTGCTGCTGCTGCGTCCATTATGAGCCATCGTAAGTGGATTTTGTGAACAAAGGAGCTTCGGAAAAGAAGTCCAGGATGAATTCAGGAGCTGAATGGGGCGAGAAATGTTTTTTTGAAAAAGTTAGACGCTCATGATTCTCAGAACATGACACAATTTTCTTTTTGAATCAAGAAAGAAGTTGTTCAATAAATCGGGAGCAGTGAATTGACGTCACTCTCAAAGTTGGCTTCTATCACATTTACTTCTGTAACACTTGTCCGCCGTCTTCCTCAAGACAATTATGACCTTTTCTTCTAGGCAAATTGGTAACAATCATTACACATAAGCTGCTGATCCCATCGGGGTCGTCCGCAGATGAAAAAAAATCGGGGACAACTATCACAGATTCCAATATTGTTTCCTGTTGTTAACAGTGGTCCTCACAGCGAGAACAGTTTTCATTCTCATATTTCAGCGTTTAGAAATTGAGTTATGCGACATGAACTTTGCTACGAAGATCAACCACATTTTTAAAACCGATTTTTCAGAGCCATTTCTCCTTTACTATCAACAATCTAAAACGTTAGCAACATTTCGCTAGACTCAACTCGTACTAAGGCTGTATAGGTCGGTCAACTATCATAAGGGGAACGCATTAACATAACATAACATAACATAACATAACATAACATAACATAACATAACATAACATAACATACCATAACATAACATAACATAACATAACATAACATAACATAACATAACATAACATAACATAACATAACATAACATAACATAACATGACATAACGTGACATGACATGACATGACATAACATAACATAACATAATATAACATAACATAACATAACATAACATAACATAACATAACATAACATAACATAACATAACATAACATAACATAACATAACATAACATAACATAACATAACATAACATAACATAACATAACATAACGTAACATGACATGATAAGACATGAAATGACATGACATGACATGATATAACATAACATGACATGACATAACGTGACATGACATGACATGACATAACATAACATAACATAACATAATATAACATAACATAACATAACATAACATAAAATAAAATAACATAACATAACATAACATAACATAACATAACATAACATAATATACCATAACATAACATAACATAACATCACATAACATAACATAACATAACATAACATAACATAACATAACATAACATAACATAACATAACATAACGTGACATGACATGACATGACATGACATAACATAACATAACATAACATAACATAATATAACATAACATAACATAACATAACATAACATAACATAACATAACATAACATAACATAACATAACATAACATAATATATAATATAACATAACATAACATGACATAACATGACATAACATAACATGACATAACATAACATAACATAACGTGACATGACATGACATGACATGACATGACATAACATAACATAACATAATATAACATAACATAACATAACATAACATAACATAACATAACATAACATAACTTATAACATAACATAACATAATATAACATAACATAACATAACATAACATAACATAACATAACATAACATAACATAACATAACATAACATAAATATAACATAACATAACATAACATAACATAACATAACATAACGTGACATGACATGACATGACATGACATAACATAACATAACGTGACATGACATGACATGACATGACATAACATAACATAACATAACATAACATAACATAACATAACATAACATAACATAACATAACATAACATAACATAACATAACATAACATAACATAACATAACATAACATAACATAACATAACATAACATAACATAAAATAACATAACATAACATAACATATCATGACATGAAATCACACAGCACAGCATAACGTGACGTCAAATGGCCTAACATAACATAACATATTATAAGACTGTCCGACAAGACATGTCATGGATCGGCACCACATAACATGGCACAACATGGCATAACATAACTTGACATGACACAAAGAGCTTGGAACCACATGACGCAACATGGCGTAACAAGATATTGCGTGACATAACATGACATAACATAAAAACAAAAAACATTATAACTAAACAAAACAGGACAAAAAACATAGAATTTTACATTTTTGAGGGTCTATAGATTAGAAAATTTTCCTAGAGAATTCGCAGGAAAAGGGGTTTTCTAAGGCGTATAGGTTCATTGGGAATTTCGCACTTCAAGATGTTACGCGAGACGGGAACGACGACACATGCGGGAGAAAATGTTGTTAGCGAGGGAGGAAAAAGTGGCTGCATCACCATGCGGTCATAGGAAAGGCTGTGGATATCCAGATAAAGTGGCTTCTCTTTCGAGAAAAATTACAAAAACCTTATTATAAAAGCTAACAATTAACGATGAGATAGATTTGCTATGTCCCCACTTGAGTATGCTTAAAATAGAAGGTAAGGGAGAGTGACGAAGTACAAAGTGTGGGATTCATCAAGCGGAAGAAATCAGGCGAAAACGTTAGGCGACAGTCAGCGAAATTTGGCTACAGATAAAAGTCTAGCCGTCACCAAGCGATAAAGAAGCGACACCCACTTAGAACTTCCTGCTCCAGTATTAGTTTGTGAAGAGTCACAAGATGAGGGTAGGATAACAAAGGGCACAAAGAGTCGACAATCAGCGGCAGGGAACGATTCTCCACAAATAAAGTTTTTTGCACATTTTCTGCATTTTTTCCCTAAACAGTTCCAGAGAAAGAAAATTCTTGCAGGGTTTCAAGAAAAGAAAGGATAAATGTCTCCGAATATGCTGCCAGGAATTCCAATGGCTGCGCCCGCGCTCTGATCTTCGCTTAAGCTCTGGATCCCGTTGAAATTTGAGACAACAAAAGCTGTCAAATGTCCGGAGATGTGCCGTCGGCGTTTCTTGGTTTAGTGGTTAACTGGGATATTGGAATGTCACTGGCAAAAAATGGATTTTTGATATTTACATAGGAGACAAACCAGTCATAATGGTGATTAAAAAATTTGTTGTAAAAATGAAAAATAATGGGAAAAGACGGAGGAAACCATTTTTTACACCATCGATAGAAATATTATGCCTTGATTTTATGTAAAAACAGCAAATTTGTCCTCGGCACGGTAAAAATTATCTTTCTATGACATAAATTAGTCAAAGTGGACGCTGAGAATGATCATTAATTCCAAAAGGGTGAAATTCCCTATATAAGGAATAAAATCGTTGGAATGTGTGTAATGATGAAAAAAAGATGAGTCAGTCAAAATTGTCTCAATTGTGGTGCTTCATCCGAAATTTGCAGGAAATATTTATTCCACACAAAGGTCAAAAAATTTCGGAAGTCTATTTGATTACTTATCTATTTCTCCAAAAACATACTTCAAGGGAAAATTTTGGTTTAGGTCATGCAGCGTTATCGTCTTTAAACGAGCCAATAGATCCGTATTCGAACAATCTCAAGCTTCCAGAACTTGGAATCCCGCTCACATCCTTGCGAAACCCCTCCTCCTCGAAACAGAACCCTTAGACTGATAGGTGATCCACACCGGGCCACTGCTGCCGTCCGGGCTCCTCCACTTCGCCCGGACAGCAGCAGTGGCCCGGAGATTGGGGGAACGAGCCGAACTGTTAGGCGGCTCCCATTCAAGCTCGGTGCGGCTCGGGCCGAGAGTCGCCTGAGGGCGCAAGAGTCCTCGAACAGGCCGTACTAGTCGATTAGCTTCTCAGACAATAGGTGCGGGCGGATCGCTGGCTTTTAGCGGGCGAATCGATATATCCCCCGCCATCCGCCCGCCAGTAGCCAACGATCAGCCCGTAGTAGCCAGCGATCCGCCCGCCATTAGCCAGCGATCCGCCCTCGATGCCACATGTGGGCTATTCCGATGGTTCCCACCACGGTCTCCGTGTGCGGGATCACCCCCCCCCTAGCCGTGGGGACCATCCCCTCAGCTGCCAATATGTATTCTTCGGCTTCTGAGTGATCCTTCAAAGGTGACTTGAAGTCACCATCCAGGATCGGCCTCGAAATGCCGAGTGAGCAATCAGTGCGATGAAGCGCCTTTTATACCCTTCGGTTTGTTTACTCTGAGCATGACACTGATAACAGAAAATAGCTCGTCAAGGATTGACAAGTTTCACCGTGTAAAAATTGAGCGGGCGGATCGCTGGTTATCAGAGCCCTTGTGGGCGGATCGCCGCTTTAGAGCTTGCCGGCGATCCGCCCGCTAGCGTGATCAACTTTCCCAGAAGCCGCTATCCGCCGCCTCACCCCCCCCCCAAAAAAAACACAGAGATCCACCCGCTGAGACGACGAGAGGCAGCGAGCCGCCCGCACCTACTGTCTGAGTTTGCCATCTCAACCACGTTTGCGAGCGTGTACGCAGTCTACTACCGAACAACGAGGTGCATACCGCCAACACAGAATTGTCCGTCAGTTCGACGAATTTCGTCGAAGACACATACATTTACAGTCAACACGGATGGCACTGGCACCTTTAAATTAGTGTAGTTTGCGACGGCGCAAACTCAGTGCACTTATGATATAACGTATCCTCTGTTTCCAAATGAAAATTATTTCCGTTCATCGCGCGCGTCCGCGCGTACGCGGCGTCTCTTTCTCCCCACACTTTCTCGCTGTCTCTACCTTCGCTCCAAACAAGCGCGCGATGGAACAGATTAAAATTCGGCTCGGAACCAGAGGATACGTCCTCTGAGTTTTTTCAGACTCAAAATTTAGTTATCTGAAAAAGCCAGTGCTATCCGTGCCACCTGTAAAGTTGGGAACGCATACAGCGGGAACCCACGCAGTCCACGCGCAAAGGGCGTAGACATATGGGGTATGCAGACTGCGGCGATGAACACCGAATCGACGCCGACTACCGTATTTTCTCTTTTAGAAGTACATGTACTTCTAATACTCAGACCACTATTTTATATGTACTTCTATTAGAGGTGCACTTCGAATAGAGGCTGTACTTCTAATTCTCAGCCCTCTCTTTTTGATGTACTTCTATTAGAGGTGTACTTCTAATAGAGGATGTACTTCTATTATTCGGCGCAATTTTTTGAATTTCCAATGGTAGACTCTTCACATTTCTTGATTTCCAGTATAACACCTAAAACTTAATTGATAAAATTTCAGACTAGGCTCAATTGAATTGATGCTTCCACAATCTCTGATATCATATATTCACAACTTTCCCAAGTTAATTTCTTCCAAAAAAATTTATAAGTTCGTTTTCGATTTTGTTGACACGTGTTTCATCGACTTGTTATGCTTAAAAATAATTTAAGGCAGCGTTCACGATGAACATCATCGGTGACTTTCCACAGTGAAATGATAGGCGAGAAGGATTCTAGGCTCCCAGTGTCGAAAAAATGGCTAAAAAACGCCAGGAGCGGCAAAATAACGGCTGCAAACAAGCGTTTTGGTGTCCCAGAACCGCCCGGTGCTCCACTTCCGCCCCCTCGATATGAACAAATGAAGACTCAGATTACAGGAATGATCAAGTCAAGGAAGTACTGATAAGTGAGCTGATCGCTTGATTGCACCTTCATAGCGGTCAATTCCTCCACGCTCAAAAATCCAGAAGAGGGAGGGCCTACTTTGGCTTAAAAACGCGTCTTTCGCGTGGTTTTTAAGCATGCCTTGCTATACAGGGCACCAGACCTTTCGTAAACCGAGATGATATCGGAAGTGAAATTTATTGTGAACGCTGTCATTAACTGATCGCCTTTCGAGCCGTCCAGAGCGATTTAAACGCGCGGTTCTTGAACGACCTGACATCAGCTTTTCCAGAAGCGAGTTCTTTGCGTCCACAATCCACTATAGGTAAATTCTACCATTGGTGGTTTCTGATTTCCTTGTCGTATAAGCGATTTCTATACGTAAATGATCCAATCTTCGTAACGCTGGAGAATCTTAGTTTTTCAAGCACCGTTAAAGTCAACGTCTAGGGCCAAAACAAGTCGACTGTGATCGACTAAAACCCAATCAAACAAAAATATTTGTAAAGAACCTAAATAAACTCCGTGCATTCGCCGCGAATAACACCAATGTCGAACTTCAGCTCTGCGTTTTTTCCTGGTCTTTTGAAGTTCGCTGAGGTTTCATCGTAAGTTTTCCCATACAAGCAATCTTTGACCAAGAAAGGGATGGCCGATAGTTTTTTTTGTGAACATTCAAACCTCACAGTATTGAAAAAATCTCAGGCAAACTGGTATCTCTCAAATGCCACATTCGTGTTGCCAATCACTTACTCAAGGACCGGTGGTCCACTTCGAAAAGAGGTGTTCTTCGAAAAGAGGGTGTACTTCTAATACTCAGACCTCTATTTTATATGTACTTCTAACAGAGGTGTACTTCAAATAGAGGGTGTACTTCTAATACTCAGCCTTCCCTTTTAGGTGTACTTCTATTGGAGGTGTACTTCAAATAGAGGTGTACTTGTATTAGAGTAAATACGGTATATGCACTTCTTGATCACACGTTTAGCAGCACGAGAAAAGAACGCCTGCTTTCCTGAAACCCAGAGAAAATCACCATCTTATTTTCTTTCAAATTTGAAGAAACAGAATTTTCAATCTGCCAATAAGGGTGCAACTCAGGGATGTGCAAAAAAAAGTTTTCTGCCTGGAGACGAGAGACGAGTTCGAAATTTTGTTTTTGCTGGAATAGAAAAAAAGAAATTGATTCCGTCAAATTGAATCGGAAGGCGCAAAGCGGAAACGCAAAAAAAAAAGAAAAAGAAAATATTGCGATTTTTTTTTCATTTTTTCTTTATTTTTCACGAGAATACCGGAGAGCGCATACGCAAAAAGGCCGGAAGGCGGACAGAGGAGAATGTTTATTCCTTTACATCCTCGCTTTGTAGACTTATACTAATTATCTATGAGCAACTGAAGAGGTAATTATACTTCACTGCAGCGAAAAGCTGGATTCTTCGATGACGCTCAACCCTGAGCCATACTCCATCGCAACAGCTAATTCTGCAAGCCTATTTTGGTGGAAGTTAGACATTTGCGCCGTCTGACCTCTACAAAAATCACAGGCTGGATGCCTGTTGAATTTAGCGATACGGCGAAGTATAAACCCAGCTTCAGAGAACAGCTGCGTTTATCTATACATGTGACTTAAATTTGTCTAAATGTTCTCTTCCTGGCAGATATGATCGTAACATTGCTTGTTTTGAAGAGAAAAAAAAACGTAGACTATATAAAGTCTGTCCAAATGGGACGATCCGCCTACGCGGTGAGCGAGCGTTCCGAATGGCCCTCGAGAATGCATCATTTTGGATTAGACTTCCTATGTCTGGTGATTGAAAAATTATCCACTATTACTATCACTGCTTATCGATTTTCAAGTCCAAAAATGCCTTCGCTAGAGCCGCTAGACACGCAAACCGACCGCGTGGGCTCACAGTCTCTTTGGGACGGACTTTACTTAGTGGATGTAAGGCGCTAATCCCCATATTTGCCATTGATAGAAGGAAGTGTCCGACGATGTGGACTGACGCAGTCGGAAAAGCCGCAAAAACGCGCGTCAAATATAGCCTTGATTGTGGGGATTCGCAGTGAATGAAACTGGATTTAGGGGTTAAAAAGCCGGCCGCCAGCGTCAATGCTACACATTCTGGAAACTTCTCATGTCCCATACATTTAGTTGCAGACCAACGGCTGGCGGCATCCGCTGTTTTTCTCGTCCTCATACATATTTGCCTAACAATTGACTGACGATTACGGCACTTGAGTCGGTAATTTTGCCCTTAGCGTTACGAAAATAGCCGGTAGGGCGTTGGGGGAGATCTGTTTTTTAGGGCACAAACTGGCAAGATTGGAAATTCTAGTTCTTAGAATTTTCCCACCACAGCAGGATTTAGGTATTATAATATGTTCGCGACAGATTGACACGTTGACACGATATTTCAAGTTCGGACTTGCCGTGAACGCGTTTAATCTAGTTCAAAATCATATCTATTTCGCGGCGGTGACTATTTGCTATTCTCTGGAACTAGCAATCCTGTTTCTGAGTCCAATACAGTACGCTACAGTAGGCCTCAAACAATCACATAGCAAAAACAAAAAAAATATGCACTGGCATTTGGACTTGTCAGATTCGCAGCGGACGGATGTAGAAGAGCAATTAATTTCACGCCTATATGGAGCATTGTGTGGCGTCGATCCAATTGAAGCGGAGATGCTCATTTTTCTTCTTGAAATGGGTAATTTGTCGGCTGGCAGGAGACCACCTTCTCACTATCCCTACATATCTCCTATACACTTTTTATGCAGAAATTAGATTCGTCTGGATGTCTAAGAAGAGAATATATTGCTGGACAACTTTCAGCTATACTGAGCGATATAGGAGGGAACTTGATGTGCAAAAACTGGACAAGATTTAGTGAGCAGTTGCTCAGATAATATAGCCGAGATCGGGAAGCAGTACTACATACAGACCGTCTTCAGGAACGTGAGTCGTGTGAAGCGACGCGGGCGGCCGCGTTGCGCCCTTAAGGCAAATCACAAGTGAGTTCTCCTAGGGTCGTATTCGTCAACAACCTGCCGAGAGAAGTCGAAGGGAAGCGGGAGGGATGATGCCGCGCACGGCAGAAGAACAGATCAACCCATCTGACACTATGTAAGTTGGAAATGCAAGCTGTGTTACGTATCCATATCACTGCGAAAAGATAAAATTTCTATTGCGAAGCGACCATTATTTAGCGAAGCGGTGTCAAAAATTCCGGCGGTTGCGAGGGAAGCCAAGGGAGGCGAGAGGTGGCCGTGGAGCGCGCATTTTGTACTAAAATTTCACTTCGTATTCACTTCGACTACCCGGCGGGTTATTGGCGAATACGACCCCTGGTCCCACTCACGACATTGTGTAGTATTCACTTCCAAAGACTACAAAATATCAGAAGAAAACTAAAAAATGGTCTGCGAAACTAGGTGACCGCACTCGTGATATGCTTAAAGCGCGCAAAGTGGCCGCCTGCGCTGCTCCACCCAGCCCACTTTCTAGAGTACAGGCTGTACATGAAGCGAAATGGAGCAATAACATGCGTTATCAGCGACATGGAATGATAAAAGTGGACGTCAGGTTCAGGACGGGATAGAAGTCGACAGTGAGTGTCACGAGGCTGTAACAGGTGACACTGAGCGACATCAGATGATTGCACGGGTAGTCGCTTCGGATGTGAAGAAATTGGTGAGCTTCCTGTAAAGGGGTCTGCAGAGTCCGAATCGCGGCGTTGCTCGCAGCAACGAACAGCGCCAGATGATGCAATATCGATTACGTTCGGCGACGGGGGCGACCGACGCGGCGTGAAGGGCGACGAGGAGGCACCACAATGTTTTGACGCCACGAAGGCCCCGCGCAACTAACAACGAGCGACAATCGACACCCCGACAATGATGTTCGAAGATATTTTTTATCGCCGCGTCAAGGTTGACGCTCGGCGTCGGTCGCTGCAACTCTGCAGACCCCTTTAAGCACCAGCAACTAAGTTAGGACGAATACAAGAATAGGCGACAGTGTACGATAGCTGAGGCTTTGTGCATATGTACTTTCCGCTGCGAGCGACGCGACGCACTGTTTATGATGAATACCGAACGAAAATCGACATGACTTGTACGCTATGTCGCTGTCGTGCGTCGTGACAAGTATGCACTAGATCTAAGAGTATAAGACGACATGATTTGACATAAGGCGACAGTCAGCGACATCAGACCATTCAACCGAAAATTCTTCCAACCACTTTGAAAAAATTCAACCCGCATATATGGTCGGGATCATACTTTCAGCGACGAGCGACGCGACAAAATGTTTTTCCTCAATATCGACTGAAAATCGATATTCCCTGTTTGCGTTGTCGATATCACTGGTAGCGGTAAGTATGATCCCGGCCTATGAAATGCACAGCAGCGACACAGTGAGGGATGAAGCGGTAATAGGCGATAATAAACAAGTTTGAGGCGACAAGAGGCGATAGTGAGAGGCATCAGGTGATTCATCAAAAAATAACTTCAGAAGCATCGACTGTAATCATGGCTAGGCAAAACAATCAAAATTTTCGGAAACGAAGGAAAAATAAACATTAATTGTATGCTCCAATGATACCTTTTGTCGCTGCTGAAGGCTTACAGATGTTTTTGGAGCGACAGTCAGCGACACGAGGCGATAACAGGCGACAGTGCACGACATCAGATAGTTCACCGAGAAAATCTTTCTGGAAAACAGGGAAGTAGGTGATATGTAGCAAACAGCAGAATCTGTTGTCGAGGGCGACAATGAGCGGCACGAGTCGATAACAGGCGACAATTGGCGACATCAGAAGACTATATCGAAATTTGTTCGGGTCACAGAGAACGCAAAATATGCATAAAGTAGCATCAACATTTGGAATGAGGCGACAATAGGCGACAGTGTGCAATAGCGAAGCAAGGCGACATTAGGGCGATAAAAGGCATGAGAACGTCTTATAAGGTGATTCAACGAGAAAAATCATCACAAAAACAGTGAAAATAGCTAATATGTAGTGAACAGCGACATGAGACAAAAAAAGACAATGATGGGCGATCGCAGGCGACACTGTACGACATTAGGTGATCGAACAGGTGATCGCTATGACCACGGCGATTTTCTAGTATATACGCAGTAAATTACGCAATAGATTCATACTTCCGGCGAGTACCTGAAAATAAAGAGTAGTTAGCGATATTGAGCGATAGAAGCAAACGATAATGAGCGACACGCAGCGATACTGAACGACAACAAGGTAAATTTTCAACAGTGTACTGCTGATACAGTAAAGCATAGCCGGCGTCAGTGAGTGACAAATAGAGACTCCTTGCGATAGTGAACGACCATGGGCGACATTGGAGGGAATTTTATTAAGTAGTTAGTGGCGATCAGTCAGGGGATGAAGTGTGGGATAGTAGGCGACACTGAGCAACAGTTAGCGATAGCAGGCTGCAATTAAATACATGCCAGGTAACTGAGCAGCGACATATGAACAGAGCATTCCTAAAAAAAATCTGCACATTGTCTTGAACGGTGCTGAGCGATTTGTTGTGTATGACCACTATAGGCGACTATGCGCGACACTGAACGACAATACGGATTAAAAGCGGCAGACGACCGCACGATTTTTCGTCGTGTAGGGAGGTGCACTATTGGAACTAAGTTACGTAGCAAAACATCGAAAAATTTTTTAGTGGAACACTAGAAAGCAGCAGGCGACAGTGAGCGGCAACTGGCGATAGCGGGCGACATTCAGGGACTTACAGCAAAATACAGCGGCTATTAAGCAGAAATAAACATTTGTCACAACAGAGAGTAGCAGAAAGCGATAGGGATGCCTAGGCAGCTACAGGCGGCAATGAGCGATAGCGAGCGACATCAGACTTCTAGATTGGAGAATTAGCAACAGAGAACGTCTGTGAGCACGAACCATTCAATACATTAGTGAGAGCTGTAAAGCGAGCAAGAGTGGTTTTGGTTGTGAAGCGACACTAAGCGACAATGAGCGACAGCGAGCAACATCAGACGTCAAGATGAGAAACACAGCAACGAAAAAGGTCTGGAAGCACGAACCATTTGACACATTAGTGAGAATCGCTAAGCGAGCGAGATGGGTACTGGTTGTAAAGCGACACTGAGCGTCAATGAGCGACAGCGGGCGATATCAGACGTCAAGATGGGAAACACAGCAACGTAAAAGGTCTGTAAACACGGACCATTCAATACATTAGTAGAAATGCTAAGCGAGCGTGGGTGGTATTGGTTCCAAAGCGATACTGAGCGACAATGAGCGACAGAGGGCGACATCACTAGTCAAGATGGGAAAAACACCGGTAAAGAGCGTCTGTAAACACGGACCATTTGATACATTAGTGCGAATCGTTGAGCCAGTGTGGGGGGTAATTGTTATAAAGCGACACTGAGCGACAATGAGCGACATTGAGCGACAGCAGGCGACAACAGGAGTGGCAGCAGTGAACCACTTTACGCAGCATAAAAACTTATGTTGCATTAGAGAAAAGACTTCTGGGGAACATGGTTAAGCAGGATGTAGAAAGGTGACAATAGGCGGCAACCAGCGACAATGGGCGACATTAAGGGGTCTGCAGAGTTGAAGTGGCGGCGTTCCTCGCAGCGACGAACAGCACTGGTTGATGCAATATCGATTACATTCGGCGACGATGGCGACCGACGCGGCGTGATGGGCGACGAGGGGGCACCGCAGAAAGTGTTGACGCCGCGACGGCTCTACATCACTGGCAGCGAGCGGCAACCGACACCGCAACGATAATGTTTCGAAACAAATTCGTCGCCGCGTCAAGGCTGACGCTCGGCGACCACTTGCCGGTCTCTGCAACTCTGCAGACCCCTTTAGACGACACCTAGCGATGGAGAGGAACAGTTAGAAATATTCGGTGAAACAGGAAGCCATATCGCACTCAAGAGTATCATGAACTAGGCGAACAATACAGCGCAGAAGAAGGTAAGTGGCGACACCCAGCGACAGAAAGCGACATTGAGCTTCAACAAGAGCAATTAAGCGCCTGGAAATGTCGGTTTTTCTAAGGCAAATGGAAAGACTATCAAAATGTTGGAAATATCGATGTACAAAAAATCGAGGTATTGGAGGGAAGAAAAATGGCTGCTTTCTAGAGAATTCCGATTTCTTACTGAATTTTGAGATATTTTTTCTAATCAAAAAAAAATAAAATATAAGAAAACTTTGGAAATCTGCTCACTCCTGATTGACACTGGGGAAGAAATAATAGAAAGATAGAAAAGGAAATGAATGATTGTGTGTAAATATAAATTACCTACACTCCAAATGTTTCCAACTTTACCTACGTGCTCTTGCCCCCCATTTCTCGCTCTTCCTAATCTGTGCCATTATTCTGATGGTGTTCAAAGAACGCTCCCCTCCATTTACATCAGCCGAAAATCCAGTTGTTTGTCAGAGGCGTAGTGTGGTATAGGCTGTATAATGAATTTGGGCCGGAGGAAAAAATTGAATTAGAACGCGGAAAAATTGAATTTTCCTGGGGCCAGAAACGTGCGCGCAGCCGCCACTGATGTGAATGTGGGCTGGCTGGTGGCGGAGCGGAATGGGTGCGATTGTCACTGATTTGTATTCCAAAGCCGCTTTGGGTTTGACAAATTGGAATGCACCGATCTCATGTCAGAATTCCTAATGACCCCTGGGGGGTTCCCTAGAAACATGGGGTTTCGTCCGACTGGACAATTTTACTTTGGAGGTTTTTTTTTCCTAACAAAAAAAACTACTATTGGTCAGCCTGACAATTCCGGATGAAATGTACTTCTCTAGAGCCTTTTTTGACGCAGAATCCGAATATGGTCTTCGCAGCTGCCTAGAATCACTCTGAAAAAAGTTGTAGGCGTTTTTTGCCAGTTTTTCGTACCTACTGTACCTTCAAAAACGCACATTAGTCTTTGTAAGGTCCGGAAACTGGCCTCATAATTGTGTTCGGCGACCGAAGCAACCCCCCTGAGCGAAGTTTGGGTGAAGGCACACTTTCCAAACTTTGCACAGACTGATAGTGTTTTGGACTTGTAACGGATTTTTGGTGGGGCGTTTATTTACACCAATTATCCTCTGTGGCCATAGTCATGAAACTACGGGAGTGTCCCGGGAAGGTTTTTTGAACCAGGCAATGTATGCGGCGGGCGGACTAAGGACCCTCCCGGGAGGCTCCCGTAGTTTCATGAATACGGCCATTGGTTCCGAGCCAAATTTACACTATTCCCTCGCGCGCTTGTGCGGAGCGAGAATAGAGACAGCGAGAAAGTGTGGGACGCACTGTAAGCGAGAAGACGCACGCGACGAACGGAGATAATTTCATTCGGAAACAGAGGATACAAGGCTCTGAAAGCGTCTAAAAGAATTCCTGATTTGACCTAAAGTTTTTAAAGGTGGGTTATTTGAAGCCGTGATCACGAATCTGGGGTTTATTTGTGGATTTTCCAGAGCCTTAGTCTTGATTCGTTCAGAGCTTCCCATCGAGGGCATTTTTAGGCCTAAACTTGATTTTTGACGATTTTCGGAGTGCTACGCTGGATATTGCTCAAATTGTCAATCCTGGGGTTATATGGAGTGCTGAGCACGAATCTGTAGTCCGTCTATCGTTTTCTGACAGATTACGGTAGGTTACGGTGGTACACGGTAGTTTGGTCAAAGTCTCAGATTTTACTCAAAATTTGAATGCGGAGGTTATTCGGAGTGGTGAATACGAATTTGATGTCCATTAGTTGATTTTAGGAACACTAAGGTAGCTTTTGCCCCTAAATGGTGTGGTACCTACCGAAATCCACAGTAAACTTCAGAATTTTAACAAATGGACTCCAGATTCGTCTTCAGCACCCTATACTATCTCTACTTACAAGTCTTGAGCCAAATCCGAAATTTTTTTGTTCAAAACACTAAAATTTTCATGGGGCACTCTAATCTTACCGCCAGGCTTTGAGAAACGCGTACAACTTTTTTCGGAGTAGTTTCAGGCAGCTGCGAAGATCATAATCGGATTCTATGCCAAACATGGTTCTAGAAAAGTACATCTCATCCGGAATGACCAGGCTGATTAAAGGTACATAAATCCCTTGTTGGCTCGAAAATCATGAAAATCCGCGGGTTTTGAAGTCCTAGGGCAGGCTCACTTTCGTAACCGTCGGTTAATACAGGTAGGATAAACCAGTGGAAAGACAAATTAGATACATGAAATACTAACAAAGAGGGGTTTCGACAATATGTTTGTGTAGCTGATGTGGGATTATGAACGGATTAGGGATTAGTTATGCAGTGAAAATAATGGAGGTGCACTGGGTACCAGCGGTGTGCGTTAAAGAAAAATTTTTTTTTCGTTAACCGTTACTCGTTAATTTTTGAAAAACAAACCGCGTTAATCTGTTAATGCGTTAACACGTTAATTTTGCATTTCGTTAACAATTTTGAAAACATTACCTGACCACCACGAAAATCGATAAATAACCAGACGTCCCAAGAAAACATGAAACACGTTCCATACCAAACACCGCAGTCAGTACACTCCAAATTTGGAAATGATCTTCAAGGATTATTAATACTATCAGCCAAAACAATAAACGAATACTCTTCAAGAATAGGAATCCTGACATGCAAAAAAGCATAGATGGATGGAACATTAACGAAATAAAAATTAACGTGATTTCGAGACTTTTTCGTTAACCGTTAATCGTTAATTTTTGAAAAAAAACCGCGTTAACCCGTTAATGCGTTAACACGTTAACGTTATTAACGCACAGCCCTGCTGGGTACGACGTATGCATATGGATGGTAGTGTTTGTAAAGTTCGTTCGAATGAGACCATCCGCCCTCGCGGTCGGCATGCGTGTCGAGCTGCCATCGTGAAGGTACTTCTCGGGGTTGTAAGTCGGATAGCAGGAATATAAGACGATTGCATGAAATAATATCCCGGTCAGCTGTTTGCAGTCGTGGGAGGACTCGTTCGATAAATGCCTCCGCAACGACCACTCGATACGCACGCCGACCGCTTGGGCGGACAGTCTCATTGAGACAAACCTTATAATGAGTGGAAAGACTTCACAGATAAGCAAAAAAACGGAATTCTAATCGAAAAAAGTCATGGTAAGGCACATTGGGTACATCTAAATGCCGCCACATTGTTTTTTACCTTTGTTTCGAGATCACTCACTTGACAGTGTAAACTGGCAGGAAATATCCCGAGACGTCAACAATTTTTGCTGACCACTTGTTCTGAAGCCGGCGATGATGGATAGCTGACACAAAAACTGTCTACTGAGATTTGCAGGCTTCAACCAGTAATATATTTATACAAACTGTTAAAATGATGATTTTGAAAATTCTGCTATTCCATCACAAGGGTCCTAAGCCGTGCGGAAACCTCAGTCAAAAGCTATTAATAAAAACACGAATAAATATCTGAACCAGGGCTGAGGGAATGTCCGATTCCCGATGGTTATTGGCCTTACAAAATCCGAAAAATGCTCCAAAACTTTTTTAGAATAGGCGATGCTTACGTGATAACTATGATAGTAATTAAGACATACATAGGTACCTAGCAAACCCTTAGGAGGTTCTTCGGGGTGTAGAACCTGAGACTGAGGTCTGTTTTCACTCTTCCGAGGAGCAAGATTTAAGACCCACATATTTAGAGAATTAACAATCGCTTAAAATGGGCTAAAATCCAGCTTAGAATGGGTGGGACAGCTCTGAAATTGAGACTGACGTTCGTAAATACCAACGTGGACTTTATTGTTTACCAGGAGACTACGATGGGCACCCGCTAAACCACATGGCTCTTCTCAGTCGAGAGAGCCAAGTCTTTCAGCGAAAAAAATGCCAGAGTCCATCTAGGTCGGCCAGCGAAATACATAGTAGCTCAGATTGCACAAATAACAAGGAAACTACTTTGAGTCAGCCAGACCCTTCCGGATGAAATGTACTTTTCTATTAGGTTGACGCAAAAGTTTACGGCAGTTTTAGAACATTTCGAAAGTTTTTGAGCTATCTTCAAAATAAGAAAAAATTCCGGTTTCATTCTTTGCATATATGTGGAGCAGTTCAGTGAGCTGACGTTTATTAGTTGGCTGCTATTGGAAAGGTTTCTAAGCTCAATGTTTGGGTCCTCCACGCTTTCAGCGTGAGCGATAAACTTCGCCGTGTGATGACATGCACTGAACTGCTCTCTAAAAAGCGCTATTTCTGCTTGGCTCGGCGACATTGTCACAACAGACAAAAACTGGTGTCTGTACGTCAACATATCGCGTAAAAGGACGTGGAAAGACTTTGGGCAAGTAGTGCGGACCACGCCGAAGCTCGAAAAGCACCTGCGGAAGCTGATGCGCTGCGTTCGGTGGGACATTCGTGGACCAATTCATTTGAAGCTGCTTCCACAGAACACCACAGTGATTGCCGAGGCCTACTAGTGGAGTCCACCAAGAATGTCAGATTAGTGGAGTCCACCAAGAATGTCTCATTCACTTGTCAATGAGAAGCGGTCGATTGGAGATCAATGAACATGAAACTCGTTGCAGCACATGTATCAAGCGTGCTGGTATGGGATTCATGCGCATTGATCCCCAGCCGACCGCTTCCTTGTGATAAGTAAATGAGACGCTCTTGGTGGACTCCATTATACGTTTGGCCGAGGCTATACGCATTAATCGCCCTGGGATATGTAAACACTGTTCGCATTCTTCACGACAATGCTTGGCCACTTTTATCTCGGATAACCCGACAGAAACTGCTGGACCTGGGCTGGAAAATTCTTCCTCACCCTCCATATAGCCCGTACCTTGCCCATTCCGACTACCATCTGTTCCGCTCGAAACAGCACTTCCTGGATAGAAAACAGTTCACTAACGATGAGGAAGTCAAAATGGCCTTAGAAGAATACTCCGACTCGAAACAGCCTGAGTTCTACGCGTCGGGAGTTTATGATCTGCCCAATGGGGTGCGAAGGATCCTTGAAAGTGATGGAAATTATTTTGTTGGGTGAGCATTGTTCGTATTTGAAAAAATGATTTTTATTCAAAAGTCGTGAAACGAACGAAAAATTTGCCTCATCCTAATAAAACCATTTTAGACGTAGAATTCGAGTATGTTCTTCGCAGCTGGCTGAGACCACTCTGAGGAATGTGATTAAAGGCAGTGTTCACGATGAAAATCGTTCTTCTGTTTTTCCGCCTATCTTGAAAACGGCCCCATGCTGATTCCAACGATATCTCTGAAATCGCACAAGACCTTCAGGGAACGGAGTTATGGTCCCTCAAATATTGAGCTAAGAAAACATGGTGGACGAGTTGTCCGAGGCTTGTAACTTCCGTCTTTTGCAGCCGATGTATGCGAGCTGACCAGAATAGAGAGAGAAGTTGAGAATCAAAGGAAGAACGGGGCTATTGATCGGAAACCATCGCTAATCTCACAATCTCGAGCATTCATTTATTCACGTCGGTGGGCGTGGAAAGTGCATCTGGGGGTGACGAGCTGATGGGTGTCCAACTTCGTGGCCGTAAGGGACCGTTTCTAGCTCATTTTTCTCAGTTTTTTTCAATCTTAGGGTTCCGCTAGGTCCCGCAGCTGCCTATGTCCACCAAAAAGTCATGCATGGTTTTTATCGTGGACAGTGCCTTTAACGTTTTGAAAGCCTCGCGGCAAAGCAAGGGTACATTAGGGAATTTTTAAGGTGTTTTGAAAAAAAAATCCGGATTTTGCTAAATCTTGCATGTAGAGATAATCTAAGATGATAAACACGAATCTAGGGCCCGCTTGTCGAAATTTTGAGGTCTACTGTAGGTCACGGTAGGTCACATGCCATATAGGAGCAAAATCTACCTTAGTAATTCGAAAATCGGCTAACCAACGTTCAATTCGTTTTCAGCACCCCAAATAGGCCCGCATAGAAATTTTGAGTCAAATCTGAGACGTTGACCAGACTTCTACCGCAATCTGTCGAAAATCGATCAACGAACATCAGATTCGTGTTGAGCATTCCGAATAAACCCCATGGAAAGATTTTGAGAGACATCTACACAAGCATTTCGGCATTCGTCGAAAGTCGCGTTTTGGCTAAAAGATTTCCCTACGTGGGACGTTTTAAACGATATGAGCTCAAAACTTTGAAATACCAAAAAAAAAGAACCTCATATTAGTGATCAGCAACCCATAGAGCATCCATACGGAAGTGTCAGGTCAAAACTGAATAATTTTTACTAAACGCCTTCACAATCCCCTAATTGATATAAGCAAACCCACAACCAACAATCCTTACGAGGCCAAAACGCTATTACTCCATGCTTAGTTTGTAGAATGTCCGTTTACCCAAACTTTGTCTAATGGAGAGTTTTAGGCAGCTGAGAAGAGCATATTCGGACTTTACGTCCAGAAATTGTTCTAGAAAAAAATTCTCTGACTTGGCGAGATAGCACTCCTGACCTCAACAGTGGAGAGCTCAGAAAAATCAAAACAAGTTACTTGTAATATAGAAGTAACATACTTGAATGTCTCAAACAACTTACATTTATATTACATGTAACATGCATTTGTATTTTCTTTATGGGTGGCCATCACGTGACGCAGACGGTAAGCGACGCAGAAAGCGTCGTCCCAGTCCACACACTACGCAAAAAAATTTGTGCGAGGCCTTCCCTGGTTATGTGTGGTCAAGTACCCCGAACTTGGGTAATCAAACCAACAGCAACGCGAGTCGTAAGCCTGGCCCCGCGAGCGCGTCGTACATCCCCTTGGAAATATCCTCTTGGCCGATTTAAGTTACTTGCGACTTATATTGTGCCATTTAAGTTACATGTAGCATATCCGAGGCGCATTGCACACAGTCTCCTCTCAGAAATCGAAAACTAGTTACTTGTAATATATCTCAGCCGATGTAAGTTACTTGCGACTTATCTCAGGTCATTTAAGATACATGTAACATATCGGAGGCGCACCGTATGCAGTAACCCGCCGATATGTTACATGTAGCTTAAATGACCTGAGACAAATCGCGAGTAATTCAAATCGGCTCAGCTATGTTACAAGTAACTTGTTTTTATGTTACAAGTAACCTGATTTCATTTTTCTGAGTAAGGATGACTTAAGGAGTGCGTCTTCTCAGGAATTCCTGATAAAGTTACATGCGAGTGAAGGACTCCAAACATGTTACCTGCGACTTATCTTCATGGCTTTAAGTTACATTTGACCTCCAACAAAGTTAGTATGTTGCGCGGTTCGAGTTGACTTACATGTGACATAAAGTACTGACGTGTAACTAAAATATGTTATTTTATCGCACATGTAACTTAACTCGGGGCGGGCTGTTTACCCAGGGAGGCATACGACGCACTCTAGAGACAGGACGATAGCGTCATTGGTTCGATTACCCAAGTTTGAGGTACTTAGCCCCGCGCACCGTCTGGAGGCCCGCCTAGCGGCTGGCGGCTCCCAGCGTGCTCGGCGAGCATGCCGCGTGTCGGTGCGCTGACCGCGTCGCGTGTCGTTGCCGGCCGCGCCGCGCGTTGGTATCAGGTAACGTGCAGGGACAGCGCAATTTACTCGCAATGTTGCGCAACTTACATGATACTTTAATCAAAATTCTGGTCAAGTTACACGCAACATCTCTTCAAGCTACTTGTGAACTTGAAGTGTGTTGCGTGACGCCATCATGCAACTTGCGTTAAAGTCTCAGGCAACTTGTTCAGATATTCCTGAGTTATACTCCCCTAGGAAATACCTTCTTGGCCGATTTAAGTTACTTGCAGAATATTTAGGCCAAGCAAGTAACATGCAACATTTCGGAGGCGCTTTACCATAGATATGTTACATGTAACATAAATGGTCCGAGATACGTGGCAGGTAACTTACAATGGCTTAGATATGTTACAGATCACTTGTTTTCGTCCTTTTATGTTACAAATAACTTGTTTACATTTTTCTGAGAAGACTTGGGTTACGACGGCCAAGGTTCAACATTCAAATACAGGGGTAAACTATTTGAAGAAACCGCTGAAATGTTTAATTACGCCTGTGTGTTGTGTTTCGGACGACTGCCGACAAAACGTCAAACCTAACTTCGAGGAAATGGTTTCGCGCTTCAAAATTCTTAGGTAAGTGGCTCTATTTTCTGTCTATTGTTCCGGTAACTCTTAGAAACAAAATGAGCCAATGCACATGCTGGAATGTTAGAATCCTTAAAGGCAGTGTCCACGATAAAAACCATGTCTAATTTTCTGGTGGAGATCGGCAGCTGCGTGGCCTAGGGCAACCTTAACGTTAGAAAAACTAAGAAAAATAAGCTCGGAACGGTCCCCTACGGCCCCAAAGTTGGACACCCGTCAGCTCGTGACACCCAAATGCACTTGCCACGCCCACCGACGTGAACAAATGAATGCTCGAGATTGTGAGATGAGCGATGGTTTCCGATCAATAGCCCCGTTCTTCCCTTTATTCCCAACTTCTCTCTTTACTCAGGAAAGCTAGCAAGCATTAGCTGCGAATTACGTAAGTTACAAGCCTCGGACAACTCGTCCACCATGCTTCCCTAGCTCAATTTTTGAGGGACCATAACTCCGTTTCTAGAAGGTCTTCTACGATTCCAAAAACAGCATCGGAACCAGCATGGGACCGTCTTCAAGATAGGCGGAAAAGCAGAAAAACTATTCTTATCGTGAACACTGCCCTTAAAGAAAAATATTTAAAACCAAAGAATATTCAAAAAACTCGGTGCCTGTTCCTCTGATGAAACGAACGCAGGACAACTGTTACATGACTTGGGCGGGTGATTCGATGAATCGGCCGGTCCAAGAAATTTTGACCCACTTCTTGGCCGTTTTTCTTCGTATTTCCGTTCTTACTCTTTTGGGAGGGACTCAAAGCAACGTTTTTGCCTTAAAGGCACAGGACACCCAGAAAATTATTTTTCAGATTTCATGCTTATCAGGGAGAGAGCCACTCTCCGATCACAATGGTATCTCTGACATCGTCCAAAACCCCCTACGGACGGAGATATAGCTTCTTGAAAATGCCTGCATTTTGGGGGCAAAAATGTCGTGGACGAGTTGTCTCAGGCCTGTATTTCTCTCCATTCGCAATCGCTGCACGAGAGCAAAACAGGATAAGGAGATAGACCGGCGATGGACTGAAGAGCGACGACTTGTTGGAATTCATCCATCTATCGAGTCGCTATAGAGTTCGAAAATCTGTTAGGGGGTCGGGCCTGTGGTGGTGAGCTAAGGGGGTCGGGCCTGTGGTGGTCGCCTATATCTCGCTTATTTGGAGGAATTGAGATCTCGCACTTGGCACATGTTATGCAGGAGGGGTCTTCTACACAATTACACGAAAATCTCAAAATTCACGTCTGATGGTGTACTGTGCCTTTAAGCGGGCAATTTTTTCGTAGTGAATACTGCCTTCAAGAAGTTCAAGTGTGGCTTGAAAGCTGGAATAAATGTTCAGAGTATAACCCGAGAATCCACTCGAGTCGCATGAGGAACATAAGACTTCTCGGGAAGCTATTATAGAAAGAGTTTTATGAATTTTTATTAACTTTGATTCACTGAGAGGTTAGAATCAATCTAAAGTGGTAGGAAACGCCGAATTGAATCCTAAATGGGTGTACTGTTGTTGTTTTTCATGGCGATGATGATGGCAGTCATAAAAAATCCAAAACAAAGAAGGCAGAAGTTTAAAAAATTAGGGGCGGCGCATAATTATGAAACCCTTTGAACATTTAGTTACAGGAGAAATAGAATTCTCGAAGAAATGTATTTGTGTGGTGGTGGTTTGGCAGAGGAGAAGGAGGAGGAGGAGGACAGACTAGGCTTCAGGGAATATGCTGGAGTTATCCTCAGGGGACCCATGGGGAAATTGATGGAAGTCGCGCGCAAAACATCCCACGGCATGTGCCACATATTAAAGCGTTCTGTCAGAAAAGTTTACCACGGGAGGAAAAAAGTCGAGTAAGAAAAAAAAGAAAGAGGAAAAAAGTTTTGTGTTAGTATGAGGAGATGTGTGGTTGTTAGCGCGGCCAGCATTCATTCACTGCCCCCACGGAGGATGAGGGCTGTTGAACTTGTCGAGAATGAAGAAGAGCACTGCTAGCGCTAACAAAAAGAATGCCACAGCCCCGAATGCCCTCTAAGAATAAATGGAGCAGCCTGGACAACACTCTGAGACCCAAAAGGGCTTAGGAGGACGAGAAGTGTCTATGGGAGTTGGTACAATACTGCTCATAGATGTTGGTCAGGAGGTGCACGGAGACGCGTTTTTACGTCTCTAGAGCCGTTTTTAATTTGAAATTAAATGATTCCATGCAATTAATTGCATAATAAAGGCAAAATTAGTCTTTCGTTGATTGAATCAGCTATTTATCAATTTATTTATATACTCATCCACTTATTATTACTCTTTTTTTAGTTGCTTTCCTTAGGAACTTTTCTCATTAACTTCAGATTTGTGTTTAACCATAAGTTATTTCCTACATTAGGCATGAAAAAAATTGATAAGTCAATCAACTATGTATTCATTTATTCAATTATTCAATAATTCATTTGTCTTTCGTTTTTTTATTCACTTAAATATTTATTTAGCTGTTTGTTTATTTATTCATTTATCTTTATTCATTCATCTGCTTATTTTTCTCTACTTATTTTTTTTATTTATTCATTCCTTCTATAAAATATCATTCCTACCATATTTGTTTTTGCTAATAATTTTTTGTTAACCTAAGAATTGTGTTAAGCCACAGATTATTTTTCAGATAAAAAAAATTATTCATCAATCAGCATTTTTATAGACAAACAAGGCAAAACAGCCAAATATAGAATCTGGTGATGTTCCATCATTTATTCATTATTTATTCGTTTGCTCTTTTATCTATTTATTCATAAATTTAGTTATTTGCTCATTTGTTTTGTTTGTTTGTTTGTTTATTAAATTGTTCATTTATTTATTTGTTTATTTGTTTATTTTATTTATTTATTTATTTATTTACTTATTTATTTATTTATTTATTAATTATTGTTTGTTTATTTATTTATTATTTATTTATTTATTTATTTATTTATTTTTCATTTATTTATTTATTTTTATTTCGTTAACATAAGAATTGTGTTTAGCCGCGGATTGTTATTCAGGTTTAGAAAATGAAATAACCAATCAGCATTTTTATAGACATTTAAGGCTAAACAGCCAAATATAGAACCTGGTGATGCTTAATCTTTTTTTATTACTTATTTATTTACTTCTTTATTTATTCATTTATCAATTTATTTATTCCTTCAATTGTTTGTTTGTTTATTCATTTGTTCGATTACTTATTTATTTATTCACTTATTTATTTGAGTATTTATTTATTTATTTATCTATTTATTTATTTATTTACTTATTTATTTATTTATTTATTTGTTTATTTATTTATTTATTTAATTATTTATTTATTTATTTATTTATTTATATATTTATTTATTTGTTTATTTATTTATTTATTTATTTATTTATATATTTATTTAGTTATTTATCTATTTATTTATTCATTGAATTATTTATCTATTTATTATTATTCTAACCATAGCTGTTTCTGCTATTGTTTTCTTATTAATTTGAGTTTTGTGTTGAACCACGAACAACTATTTGGGTTATAATGAATTGTTTCGTCCGGAACAATTCATTTCACTAACTATTCCGCGACTAGTTCACAATAGGGAAGATATGCAGTTGGTGTCTTCTATAGATCAGGTTTTTAAATTGTAAACTACAAACAATAATGAATAATTTATATAAATCATAAATAAACCCTCTCTGATAAACTTTTTCCGGATCTAAAAACCATCAGAGTTTCGGTGTCATATTGGGGAGATTACCTTGTCCTGGATTCTGCCGAGAACCTGCCGGGAGCTTGCCGGCTCAGCGCCGAACCGGAGCCGGACCGGCAGTTTCCCGGCGGAATCGCGGTAGAGTCAAGACATTGCATAAATAAGCTGGTGCAGAAAACCCGAAAATGCTTCCCCGCGCGCATTCAGACGTAACCCTACAAGCGTTAGAGCATATACAAAATATAAAGGAGATCCAAATATGAATACAATAAATCTTCACTTATTTAATCGGAATTATTTATATTTAATTCCTTATACTTAAAGCAGTTATGTCCCGATGTGTGTGTGTGTGTGTGTATGTGTGTGCATGTGTCCCGGATATCTTAGGAATGGCCGATCAAAACTTGTATGAAATGGTACCAACATTTAGGTGGGTGCGACATTTATCGATTACCAAAAAATCAGCCCGAGTCACCTCTCACGTGCCTCGGGGCAACCGAGTTTGTCCACGGAGCGCACTTTTGGCCGTGGGTCATGATAACTTCTGCGAGTCGTCTAGCGATGCAAAAAATGCAGGGCGTCATAAAAGATGTGCAGGACCCCAGTGAGGGTGTGCAAAACGTCATAGTAAGTGTGCAGGACCCTAATCGGAGTGTGCAGGACGTCATAGAAAGTGCGCAGGACCCCAGCGGAAGTGTGCAGGACGTCATAGAAAGTGTGCAGGACACCAATGGGAGTGTGCAAGGCGTCATAGAAAGTGTGCAGGACCCTAATCGGAGTGTGCAGGACGTCTTAGAAAGTGCGCAGGTCCTAAGTAGGAATGTGCAGGACCCCAGCGGAAGTGTGCAGGACGTCATAGAAAGTGTGCAGGACCTCCCAGTGGGAGTGTGCAGGGCATCTTAGAAAGTGTGCAGGACCCCAGTGGGGTGTGCAGGGCGTCATAGAAAGTGTGCAGGACCCTAATCGGAGTGTGCAGGACGTCATAGAAAGTGTGCAGGACCCTAATCAGAGTGGGCAGGACGTCATAGAAAGTGTGCAGGACCCTAATCGGAGTGTGCAGGACGTCATAGAAAGTGTGAAGGACCCTAATCGGAGTGTGCAGGACGTCATAGAAAGTGCGCAGGACCCCAGCGGAAGTGTGCAGGACGTCATAGAAAGTGTGCAGGACCTCAGTGGGAGTGTGCAGGGCGTCATAGAAAGTATGCAGGACCCTAATCGGAGTGTGCAGGACGTCATAGAAAGTGCGCAGGTCCTAAGTAGGAATGTACAAGACCCCAGTGGGAGTGTGCAGGGAGTCATAGAAAGTGTGCAGGACCCTATTCGTAGTGTGCAGGACGTCATAGAAAGTGTGCAGGACCCCAATCGGAGTGTGCAGGACGTCATAGAAAGTGCGCAGGCCCTAAGTAGGGATGTGCAGAACCCCAACGGGAGTGTGCAGCACGTCATAGAAAGTGTGCAGGACCCAAATGGTAGCGTGCAGGGCGTCATAGAAAGTGTGAAGAACCCTAACGGGAGTGTGCAGGACGTCATAGAGATTGCGCAGGTCCCAAGGAGTTGCAGTGTGCAGGGCGTCATAAAAAATGCACAGGTCCACAGTGGGAGTGTGCAGGTCATCAAAAGTTACCAAGAGTGTAGAATTTGGAAAAAGGTTTTTCAATTTTTTAATGCTAAATCTTTACCTTTTGTGGAGAAGAAATAGATAGGAAAACATGAATCTTGAGGAGCATGCGACGCGTTCTGAGATTGACGCAAAACTCCTGTGACATTTTTTTGTAAGTTTTAGGATACAAGCAGCAGCACCACTTCCGCACCTTCTCTGTTCGCCACTCATTGCAACCGCTCAGTCATTTCGAATCCCTAATTTCCAAAAACCAGTTTTATATATGTTGCAAATCTGAGCTTATCAAAATCTGCACCACAAATACATAAACAACCACCTACTAATTTCATTGATTGAGAACAAAGGGCATGATGTTGGTCAACTAGGAAACATCATATAATATGAGAATGCGTTTTCCTTATCATGATATAGACGGTAAAGCGAGAATAATCGCTTGTGAACTTTACAAATTGGAAGAAAGGGCAGTGGGTAGCGACGTAAGGGAAGGAAGTACAGAAGGGGTTGTGAATTTTGTGCCGGTAGCAACCGACGATTTACCGCTGGCTTCTTATGTTTTGCTTTATGATCCCACATTTTGATACCCCCACGGCCTGCTGTAAATGTACGGCACCCTGCTCTGCTCAGGAGAGTCCATACGTACAGCAACTTTCCGGTAGACGGAAGTCAGTCACCACCGTTCTAACAAACTAATCCGTCTCAGGTAGTTGGCTCACGCAAAAATTTCTGTGAGCGAAAACTTCGCTAGGCCTCGCTAGTATATAATTATAGTTGGAGCTAGTTTCAGTTGGAGTTAGAGCAAAAAAAAAACTTCGTATTCATTCTCTGTTAAAAAACTCTAAAAACCTATCGATGAATGAACAACAGCCATTTGCTTACTCTATGAGCCTTGTCTTTTTTTTGAAATTCTATTGAATATTCTTAAGCGTGAAGAAATATACACAATATAAACTCCTCGAAAAAAAAAAACACCTCGAGCAGCAGTGAGTCCTACGGTAGCATGAGAGATTGGTTCACCAGTGGTGGGAAAGAGCTGAACTTGAGCACTCAACGAATTCATTAGAGAAGCCACTTGGGAGATGACGCGAGCTCTTACTGGCATGCTGGCATCCCACCACTGTGTTCCTATATACAAGCGTTAACAAACCACCGCAAAATGTATCAATCTGAAAAATTCATGACAGGATTCGAAATCCCGAGCTGCTAGTGTTGATGACTGACAAGTAACGTCGACTTAAAGGACGATAACGATAAATCTCGTTCTCGAGGTCTCGGTGTGAAACACTAAGTTGGCAGGTGCTGTAGAGGATAGGGTCGAAGAAAGCAACAAAAACTGGCCAGAAATAAATACAAACGGCTTTGCAACCTCTCCCGGTGCGGCCACTCAGAAAAATGAAAACAAGTCACTTGTAACATATCTAAGCCGATGTGAGTTACCTGCGACTTATCTCAGGTCATCAAAGTTACATGTAACATATCGGAGGCGCACCGCACGCAGTATCCCGCCGATATGTTACATGTAACTTAAATGACCTGAGATAAGTCGCAAGTAAGTTACATCAGCTTAGATATGTTATAGGTAACTTTTTTCGGTTTCTGAGAGGATCCTGCGTGCAGTGCGCCTCCTATGTGTTACATGTAACTTTAATGGTAAAATATAAGCCGCAACTAACTTAAATCGGCCAATAAGATGTTTCCGAGGTTGATGTAAGACGCACTCGCTGGGTCAGGCTTACGACTGGCGTCCCTGCCAGGGCTGGGCACGCGTCCCGGGTAACCTTAGGGGGGTGCATATTAGACGTTGCAGAGAGGGCAAAGGGGGGTGCCTAAGCCGAACACGAAAAAAAAAAAGAACGAAGTGCATGTTCTGTCGAATTTCAGGAAAAAAGTAGTACGCACTATTCTTCTGAATTGTCATATCTTCTCCGCTTTTTGAGTCAAACACTTAAAGACTTCAAATCATTGATAGAGAAGCAGGTTGTGTTCGCAATAATTCATAGTTGCTGTCGAAGTTTGTTTCGATGAAGGAATAAACACCACTCTGCTATCTTGTAGCAAGTAAGGATTGATGTGGTGTCATGTTTCTTTGATGCAACGTTCATTGATTACGCGGGTGGCTACCGATTCGAGGCAAATATAATAAGACAGCGCCCAGGAAAACTATCATTCAAGTTCAAAAAAATATTAGCGAACTGATGTATAGCCTAGGTCGCCCATTTTGTGCCGGTCGAAGCAAGGCTTATCGGGCTTATCATGTCAAAATCTTCTTATCACTGTTATACTTTGCCATGACCGACCGCTCCGCTGCTTACTCTGCCCGGACTCATCCGAGCAGGCTAGGATTTATTTCGACAAATTAAAAGTACAGATAGCACAGTCAGCATCACAACTAGTCAATAGATTTTTATTCATGAGAATGTGACTTATGAAGAGAGCCAACTGTAAAAATTGTGAAGACTGCAAGTTACTATGAAAGAAGCGAATGACCGTGTCCTCCTCATTGAGAAGTACCCTGATCATAAAAACCCGAGTTTTATCCACCTTGAATGCCGCAATCTCTCATAGACTAGGCTAGCCGTGCGATATGGTGTTTGTCCGCAGCTACACAACGCGCACTGGAGTGGACGCGCACGCAATATTAATAAAAAATGTATTTTTTTACAGAACGGGGCGGAGAAAATGATTGAAACTGGAGTAAACGGAAGCAGGCAGAACTAGGATTCTTTCAATGTATACAGTATAGAAATTTAATGTAAACAAACTAAGTTGGAGCGGAGTGAATTTTTCGGACGTGATAAGGTTCATTCAAATGAACCTAGTTGATTAAAAATACCCACAAACATGAGAACTAAGAGCATTGCGAGAAAGAGGAGAATCTGGCAAACATTTTAATAGCAATAGGTTTCATATTCATTGTGATTTAAGGACCTTAAAACTCGTCCCGGTTTTGTCCCGGTTTTCGGGGTAAAACCGGGACGAGATTTAAGGTCCTTAAATCACATTAAAAACCGGTACCATTGATGCTTAAATGTTTGCCAGATTCTCCTCTTTCTAACAATACCCTTTGCTCTCAGTTTAATGCTAGTTTTGATCAACTAGGTTCGTTTGAATGAACCTTGTCACGGCTAAATATTTACACCCGCTCTAACTTTGTTTATTTACATTAAATTTCTAAAATGGGTACATCCAGAATAGACAACTTTCGTCATCTTCCATTTCCTTTGGTTTCAATCCTTTTCTCCTCCCTGGTCTGTAATAAAATACATTTTTTATTAATATTGAGTGCGTGTCCATTCCCGTGTGCGCTGTGTAGCTGCGTACTGACACCGTATCACACGGCAAGCCGATTTTTTAAGGGATAGCGGCATTCTAGGAGGCGAAAACTCGGGTTTTCTACTCCCTAAGAATCATATGAATCCTAACATTGTTCCACAACACAAAATAGTTCTGATTTCCACATCAGAACAATCAAACACAGATTAACTAATCCTTTATAGGTTTATGAAAACATTCGACAGGAAACATTAATTATTGCAATAGTAGTAGTTCTGTTGTTGGTAATTGTTCGATTGTTTTAAGTTGAAAAAATGTTTTATCTTCTGTCATAACTTACCGTCTTACTAACAAATTTTCCTCATGGGGTTGTTTTGAAGTTCAGAAATTACACTACCTTTTTTGTTGCCATTTTCGGAATATTATCTATTCAGTGCTTTTTTTATATTCTTGTTCATCAAAATCAGGAGGTCAAGATCATGGCTGTCCAACTATTCGGAAAACAGCCAATTTCGATTTCCCATAAGGGGGTGCCTGAAAATTACCGAGCTAAGGGGGGTGCATATTCAGATTCGCCAAGCCGGGACGTGTGCCCAGCCCTGCACGACACGCCAGAGACACCTGTTTGCGCTTCGTTATTACAATCGTATGAAACGAATATAACCGGATAGAACCCTTATTCGGATAACTATCAAATATCTAACTCATTCGAAATTTTCGATTCTCGATTTTCCGAACTTTCGATCCATCTGAAAATGTAGATTTTCGTTTTTTTTTCCTTGATCATTCGATTTATTCGGAGAATTAAATTTTTGGTTTCTATAAATACCAGTTATTTGAAAATTTAATTCGGTTTCGGCCACGATTATCGCATATTCAAAAAATTTCTGACTATTTATTTGATTCCACTAGATGTATGATTTTCAAACTAATTCATTCACTCAAAAATTCCGCAAACGCGGTATTTGAAAAATTCATTCATTCGGTAAACTTTTCGGCAAACTTTTCGAGAGCGCAGGATGACAAAGTAAAAACCGAATACTTCCATTCTCGGAATCGACTATTCCAAAATACAGAATAATCAAAATCTTCGTTTGAATAAAAACGTTTTCAACTGTGTACATATGTACATAGGTTGCAAGGTTTGTCCGTATGAGACTATCCGCCCAAGCGGTCGGCGCGCGTGTCAAGCGGCTGTCGCTAAAACACTTTGCATATGTGAATCCATTAGCAGGAATATTAGACGAACGGTACTAAGATCCCAGCCAGCTGTTCTCCGGAGCGGGCCACCTCGCCAGAAAAATGCCTTTGCGACGGCCGCTCGACACGCACGCCGACCGCGTGGGCGGACAGTCTAATCCGGACCGACGTCTGGTCCACTAAGTCAATTATTCGAGCTCAATATTTCCCAAGTGCCTCAGGAACAGGAATTACCAGAAAATGGCAATTTTCTAGTGCTGCGAAGACCCCAAAGGCACCATGTATTCAGGATGGTCAAAAAGTTTATTTCGATTTTGGTTTGAAACTTTTTCTATGTGTTGTTATGATAGCTGATTACAAATATGAGGTCATTTGTCGATATATTGAAGATTTTGGCAGATTTTTTCCCACTCGAGGTAACTCCGGTGGCAAAAAAAGGAAAACGAATAATACTTGAATATTCGGCCATTTTTAGGTGATAAAATTCGGACAGTCACTCACTGAGAGAAATTCCTACTCAGAAGCCCTTTGAAAAACCCTGGGTAAGTGGTTTTCCTGAGATTCTGAAGTTCAGTTTTGTTGAATGAATGATTATTGTGAAAACCGTCAGCTCATCCGTTTGGAATCGACATTGTAGTAATTCTGCGATTGTTCCCGGATCTTTTCCTCAAATAATATTTTGGCATTTTGTTTTTTTTTATTGGATTTTCAAATGCTGTGGCCAGAATTCGTTCGCATTTTTGAAATCGAATATTTTTACAAAAAAACCCAATTAAAATAATTTCAGTTCCGAATCAAATTGGATATTCCGTAAGGCAAAGTACCAGGTTGTCCAATAATTCTTGTCCGAAAATTTTCAAAATTCTATAATTTTCCTTAGAAGTGTTGTAATATCAGGCAAGTGTGAGAACCTTCTAGAAGGTTCTCCAAAGTTCTACGCTAGGGGTATATAAGGCGCAGTCGCCGCGTCTAGCTACCAGTACAAGCTAAAATGGACCAAGGTCGAATTCGTACGTTCGTGTACTACGAGTGGCTGCTGGGCAACGACACGGGCACCGCGGTCGCCAACATCTGCAGAGCGTGCAAGGAGGATGCAGTGTCCCAACGCACAGTCAGCCGCTGGTTCAATCGTTTCGAGAGCGGCGACACGAGCCTCGAGGACAGGGAGCACAGCGGGAGGCCTTCTACGGTGGATGATGACGAAGTCCGTCGCTGTATCAAGGAGAAGCCGGAAGCCACCACCCGTGAACTGGCGAAGACGCTCGGCTGCAGCAAGTCCACCATCCACAATCGACTCAACTTACTCGGCTACCACAAAGTTCTGGCCCGTTGGATCCCCCACCGTCTGACGGACGCCAACAAGCAGAGCCGCGTGGCCGTCTGCCAGTCCCTCCTCCTTCGTCCGCATCGCAAGGAGTTTCTCGAGGACCTGGTCACTGGGGATGAGAGCTGAGTCCTCTACGACAACGTCGCCCGCCGTGCCGTCTGGATCCCGCGCGGAGAAGAGCCGCCGACGACGCCGAAAGCCGACCTGCACCCGCTGAAGATCATGCTCTGTTGCTGGTGGGACACCAAGGGCATGCTGTACTTCGAGCTGCTCCCGCAAGGCAGGACGGTCACCGCCTCCACCTACACCGATCAGCTCGAGAAACTAGCCGCCGCCATCCGAGAAAAGCGTCCCTGAAGGGCCTCGGTCCACCTGCTGCACGAAAACGCGCGCCCCCACGTGGCGAAGGAGTGTTGGCGACGCTCGGCTGGGAGACGCTTGACCATCCGCCGGATTCCCCGGACCTCGCCCCCTCCGACTACCACTTCTTCCGCCCGCTAAAGCACCACTTGGCCGGAAGAAAATTCACCAACTACGACAACCTCAAATCCGACATCGCGGACTTCTTCGAGTCGCAGCCCCCGGAGTTCTGGGCGAAGGGCATCGGCGACCTGCCCAATCGATGGACCACTGGGATAACTGTGTTGATTATATTGTTGATTAGACTTGTTATTCAATAAATTCGAAGAAAATTAAAAATGGTGAAATTTTTGGACAAGAATTACTGGACAACCTGGTATCTAGAATTCTAGAAGACCTATAGTTCAGAGAAAAATTTCAACTCAACCCCCCCCCCAAGGAATCTACAGATATCTAAATATGAAGGAATATTGTAATTCTTTGACTCCGCCGTAACTTCAATCCAGAAATTTTTTCAAACGATTCGTGGCTGGAAAGATTTTTATTGAGGAAATCCCTGTTTCATGTGATTGTTATAAGGAAACGCAAATTACCTTGTATGCTTCTCTGGGGTTGCGTTGCCGTAGAAACATGTAAAGGCGTGATTGTAGAAGCTTTGATTGGGACCAAAGCGATTGTTTATTCTAACAGAAATTGCCGCGGTAGAGCCGGGATAGTGCCGCTTCGTCTCCGGAAGGCAACAAAGCTCCACTAGAGAATATCCCGAACCGACAACAATCTTATTAACCACACAGGACATAGCACCGTAGTCTGATGTATCCCAGCGGAGCCGGTGCGTTATAAAGACGGAACCGTTGCGGTACTATCGCGGCGATGTCGAGGCTCAAGACACGGCCACAAATTCGTCTGATCACGGAGCCGCTGCGGTACTATCGCGGAACTATCGCGGTACAGTCGAGGGTCGCGGTACTTTCCCGGCACTGACGCGGCAATTTTTCTCAGAGATCCGAAGCTACTTGAAGCTCCCCGTTAAACTTGTTAACCCCCGCTTTCAATTTTCTTGAAAATTTTAGTTTTGCTGAAGAGAGCAGCAGGTTACTGCAGGACCTTTTGTAAAGACTGGAAACGGACCTCACATTAATGATCAGCAGCCAATTGATCCCCTTGGACAAAATACAAGCTGAAACCGTTTCAATGTCTGCCATTTACAAAAACTTTTTTTTTCGCCATTTTAGATCTGCCCCGGTGCATTAAAGGCACATCATAAGCTCAATATCGAAATCTGAGATTCCCACATAAAGTTACAAGCCTCGGACAACTCGTCCACCATGCTTCCTCAGCTGAATTTTTGAGAGGCCATAACTCCGTTCCCAGGGGTTGTACGACTCTAGAGACATCATCGCATTCAGCGCAGGACCCTTTTCATGAAGAAAAAAAACAAAAAAAAAAGAAAAAACGCTGAGAAGAAGGTTACTGCTTGGTGTCTGCCCGCCCTCGATCAATGGGATTTCTATGAATGCCTGTTTTGTCATTAAACTTACTTCTGGAGACTACTGACTACTTTAACAGCAGAATAAAAGGCGGATAAACAAGGATCTATGAATATCTCGTTTATTAGGGCCGGACAACACCTCTAATTAGCCGTTGTACCTTGTTTTTGAGCGCTTCCCGCTCTAATTTCTGGTTATTTTTTCAATCGTTTTCATTTTTGTGATGACCAGATCAACTTTCTCACGAAGAGAGGTCAAAATCGTTTTTATCGCAAACCCTGCTTCTAAGAGAATTTCGAGAACTTTAAAATGAATCTTTTCTTTTGCCCCACACAACTCTAAATAGACCGTTCTTCAGAACTCCGGTTGGTGTTGGGATCAGGGATGAGCGGAATAAAGATATGACTTTAGGCGCTATTCTTACTACTCAACGCCAGCGCTGTACGAGCGTGCCGCGCTGGCGTTGAGTTTGTGTACTATCGTTCTCTGGGCCAAATTCCGGTCTGCATTTGCGGACTACGGCTATTGCATCATGCAATACGTGTTAATCGTGATGGGACCACTAGGTCCCGACACGATACACAATTCTTCCATCATGATTATGACGTGTCGCATGGCTCAACAGCCGTAGTCCGCAATTGCGGACCGGAATTTGGTTCAGATAACGATAATATGAATGGCCCGACGCCTCGCCAGCGCGGCACGCGCGTGACGCCCGCTCCGCCGTGGCGGCGATGGCCGTAACGGCTTTTTAACCATTTTCACTACTAAATTATCTTCAAATTTATTCCGTTTCTTGATAAGGAATTCCAATACTATCCTCTGCTATCGTGATGGTGAACGCATTTACAGAATTTGGTTGTTTGGAAGAGTGAGGCCCGCTTTTTTCCGCTCTGCCTAGGCGTCGCCTCTGAAGTAGTCATAGTCTCCGCAAGCGCGGCACGCTCGTCACGCGCTTGCAAAGTGTTCATACTCTAGCGCCACGCCAGCGCGGCACGCGCGTCCGGCGCTGGCGTTGAGTAGTATGAATAGCGCCTTATGGGAATTGATTTTCTGTTTTCAAAACAATAAAAATCTTCTCGGGTGACGGGAATCGGACGCGACACGCCTGAAAATGCGCGGAAATGCGGAAAATTTTTAAAAATCGTCTAATGTTTTCTTCCGTCCCAGATGACCCAAAACTTTCGCATTTCGCAGCTTTTTCTGCGGGTTTCGGAACGCAAAACCTTGGCTGGGATTAGTCCCCAGCAGGGATGAGCGGAGTTCCGCGTTTCGCGCTCCGTGAGCCATATTTCCGCGGATTTTCAGGCGTTTCGCGCCCGATTTCCGAAACCCGAGAAAAAATTTTGTTCCGAAATACGAAAGCCAATTTCCGAATTTTCATATTTAAATTTCGCTCATCCCAGGTCCCCAGCAAGTCCACATATCTTTTTAGGAGCTCTGCGAGTACACAGATTTCAGTTCAAAAATTTCCCGTTTCACGTGAATGTAATAAGGGGCTCGGAACAAGTTTACTGTTTTACTCTTCTAACAAACGTTTAATTTCCGAAGCCGAATAAGGGGCCGAATAGAGTCCTGCCGCTGTAAGGGACGGCAGCGTGCAATGGAGGGAATCGATACGGTTGCGCAGCATGCCGCCGCGCCCTTGCGCGGCCTCGTTTATAGTTCCGCCGCCGAGCCGCGGATGAGATTCAAAGCATAGGTTCGTTGGGGTGGAGACAGCATGGGGAATGGTGAAGGTTCCTTACCGACTTGCGACTTCAAAATTTGACGTTTTCTTAATTCCCTTTTTCTTGCATTCCATATATTTTTATTTTTAATCATTAATTTTGAAACATTTTTTTCGTTAGCTGACCTCCCTCTAAAATTCACTATTCTTAATGAAATGATCTGCCTAGGTCATGAAAAATTTCCTTTGAGCTGTCTTGGAGTCAAAAATTTTCGGAAAAATTTTCCAAGCGATTTTTGAAAAACTACCCGTTCTTCGCTCATAAAATTTTTGCCCTTTAAGACGAATCTTTGAACGGAGCTGTTTCCAAAGTCTCCATGGAATTTTGCGTCGAATAATGTTTTCAATTTGAGAAAAATATGTTTCTAATCTCTCAGCCGATTTCAATTTATGAAATGACGTTTCTTTCAATGAAAGCAATCAGTTTTTCGTCCATAACTTTTTTACCCCAAAAGATAGCCCTATGGTGAAGGTTGTTTTCGGAATCCCATAAAATTCTGCATCGAACAGCGTTCTCAGGTTTGAAAAATACGTTCCACTTCTACCAGCCGATTTCAGTTTATAGAGTGCATTTTTTCCGCCTGAAATTATCGGTTTTTCGTCCATAACTTTTTTTTTGCTTGGAGATAGACCTCTGGTGGAGGTTGTTTTCAGAATCTCGATGGAATTCTGCGTCGACCAAGTTTGGAAAAAATATTTTCTCGATCCTTCAGCCTAATTCATTTTACGAAACACCGGTTTTTCGCCTATAACCCTTTAACCGCATAAGATAGAGTTCTGGTGAAGGTCGTTTTTGAAATCTGCGTAAAATTCTGCGTCGAATGATATATGAGCTTCCTAACTTTGCTTGCTCCATAAGTCAGCCAGGTCGGTGGAGCCGAGCCTCGTTGTAGGCTCCAGGAGGACTCTGCGTCTCCTACTTACACCATAGAGGCGAGAGCACCCTATGGAGATAACTATGGAGCTCGGCTCCACCGACCTGGCTGGCTTATGGAGCGAGCAAAGTTAGGAACCCGAAATGTCATTCGACGCAGAATTTCACGTAGATTTCGAAAACAACCTTAACCAGAACACTTTCTCCAACGGTTGAAGAGTTATAGGCGAAAAAACCGGTGTTTCGTAAAATGAATTAGGCTGACTGATCGAGAAAATATTTTTCTAAACTGGAAACACCAGTCGACGCAGAATTCCGTCTAGATTTCGAAAACAGCCTTCACCAAAGGTCCATCTCCAAGCACAAAAAAGTTATGGACGAAAAACCGGCAATGACACCCATCAAATCTGGAAAATGACTTGCATCAGTGTTGGGTCACTTTCATTCTTTTTCGGGGCGTTTCGCCGGTAGTCACCGGATTTCCCAATGGTTAAGGTTCCTCCCTTCACCTGCCCAGAGGTGAAGGTTGGTGGAGTACATAGCTCCACCCAACGAAGCTATGATTCAAAGGCATCGTACGCGCTGGAAATCATTACCAGTTTTTGGTGTACAATTAAACCACTCGGGCAAGCTAACATCACCCACGAAGCTTGAGGCTCTGAAAATACGCACCATAAAAGGTATAGCCACCGAAAAACGGCTTTGGGGTCTATCATCTAGCACTTTTGGGTCGTTCATCTAACACTTCTTCATTGAATGTTGATGCGACCGTCCAAGAACATGGAACACATTTATGGCACAAACTCGTGCAGGAAAACGTCATAAGTGACAGTGACTAGACCTCCAAACGCAGAAAGACTTAAAAACGATTTTGACGCAAAATTCAAATTCAATTTAACAGTGTATTCAAAGTGGTTTTTCTTAAAGAGTCATGGTTTTTCAGCGGCTCTTTCAACATTTTTGTCCCTTACAGAGGCCGAGCTATATGTATGTAATAAGGCAGCTCAGACCAAAGTTCTCGTTCTTGAAACGCTTTATTTCAGAAGGTTTAACTTCAAGTTCGAACCCGAGCAGGCAGTTTTTTCCGAAACTTTTATAGGTACAGTCCACCCTCAAAATAATTTCCCAGTTTTTTTTTCACCCTGGAGCGAATTTCGCGCTGATCACATTGGTGTCTTCGGAATCGTTAAGAACCCACTACGAACAGAGGTAGAGTCCTTCAAAGATTGTGAGTTTGAACGGTGAGAAATTCGTGGACGAGTTGTCTCTGGCCTGTTTTTCCTCGTTGTTCGAAGCCATCGCGCCGGAGCAGACCACACTATAAAACTAGGCCCATAACAAATGGAAGAACGAAGATTTTCTTCAAAATCCATGGCGCGACTGTTCCCAATTGAGACCGAAAAGCCTGAAGTGGGCGTTGGGAATGGGGGCTAATTTTGGGGGGATGGTTGCTCGATTTTTCTCGCTTATCCCGAAGAGTTAGGTCTCCGCGCTTGTCAGGGTTGCTACACGGTACGGCCGCACTTTAGTCACAATTTTTACCCAAGAGTAGTGAACTGTGCCTTCAATGAGCCTGAAGTTTTTGGAGAAGAACAAAGAAATTTTTGAATGCAAGGAGAACTTTCAATCAAGTTGCAAAACATACTTGATTGTTTGCGCCCCAACTAGGGGTTGATCCAAAAACACAAGCCGAAAAGTTGCTAGAAAAGATCTTTCGGGGGTCGAGCGTGAATGGAAAGAAGCTATTTCAAGACTTCGAATTTTCCCTGATGAACCTGGGCAGAACAAAGACGTCAAAAATTTCATTTTTTGAACGTTTTTTTTTTTAATTTGATGAATTTAAAGCCCAAATTTTGGTTCAAGGGGGTATTTGGGGCCTCAGTCACGAATATAAAGCCTGTTTTGAGTTTTTTCAAAGGGTGCGCTACTCAGACAGTAGGTGCGGACTGATCGCTGGCAATCAAGGCCTCTCCGGGCGGTACGCCGGCAAGTTGCGGGCGGATCGCTGCTCATCGGGGCCTCGGCGGGCGGATCGCTGCCTCTCGTCGTCTCAGCGGGCGGATCGCTGCGTTTTGGCGGGCGGATAGCGGCACCTGGGAAAGTTGGTCACGCTAGCGGGCGGATCGCCGGCGAGCTCTGAAGCGGAGATCCGCCTGCAACCTGCCAGCGATCCGCCCGCAAGGGCTTTGATAGTCAGCGATCCGCCCGCTAAGCTATGAGATGCAGCGATCCGCCCTCAACCTGCCAGCGATCCGCCCGCCAGGGCTTTGATAGCCAGCGATCTGCCCGCCACTGATTTGATGGCCAGCGATCCGCCCGCACAAATTTACACGGTGAAACTTGTCAATCATTGACAAGTTCTTTTCTGTTATCAGTATCACGCTCAGAGTAAACAAATCGAAGGGTATAAAAGGCGCTCCATGGCACTGACTGCTCACTCGGCACTCCGAGGCCGATCCTGAATGGTGACCTAAAGTCACCTCTGAAGGATCACTCAGAGGCCGAAGGATAATTTTTGGCAGCTGAGGGGTTGGTCCCCCCCCACGGCTAGGGGGGGGGTGATCGCTCACACGGAGACCGTGGTGGGAACCACCGGAAACCAATATGTGGCAGCGAGGAAGGATCGCTGGCTAATGGCGGGCGGATCGCTGGCTGCTGGCGGGCAGATCGCTGGCTACTGCCGGGTGGATGGCGGGGGGATGTCGATCCGCCCATCAAAAGCCAGCGATCCGCCCGCACCTTCTGTCTGAGTAGTTCGCTGCAGATACCTCGACCTGCACAGTCTATCGAAAAACTGAGATCGGACCTCATATTTATGATCAGCGCGTAAGTAATTCCCTTGGACAAAGGGTGGGCTGAAAACGATTGCAGGCAATAAAATGGAGAAATTCACTTGGTTCCTACGCGTGCTGGTGCGGAGCGGAGGTTAGAGACAGTGAGAGAGCGTAGGGCAGACGGAGGCCGAGGCGTCGCACGCACCGCTCGCGCCTCGAATGATGTGAATTGCGACGTTTTATAAAAAAAATAATATAAAAAATTTATATTTCTGCAATCAAAAAAGTTACTTTCTTTGCCATTTAAGATCTACCCAGGTGCAATAACGAAGTTTCGAGATTGTTTCTTTTTCTCTTCCCCGACAACCCTCCTACTCAGGAATTTCTGAACAAGTTACCTCAGACCTTAACGCAAGCTGCATGATGGCTTCACGCAACTTCCTTCAAGTTCACAAGTAACTTGAAGCGATGTTACGTGTAACTTTTGATTTAAGTACTCTGTAAGTTGCGCTAATAATACACATTATTGCGAATAACTTCCACTGTTTCTGCCTGTTACCTCACACTCACACGCGGCGCGGCCTGCACCGACATGCGACGCGGTCAGCACACCGACACGCAGCATGCTCGCCAAAAACGCCGGAAGCCGCCAGCGGCTAGGCCGGGCCTCCAGCCGGTGTGCGAGGCGAGGAACCTCAAACTTGGATAATTGAACCGACGATGCTATCCTCCTGCCTCGAGAATGCGTCGTATACCTCCCTATGAAACAGCCCGCCCCGAGTTAAGTTACATGTGCGAAAAAAATAACATATTTAAGTTACATGTCAGTACTTTATGTCACATGTAAGTCAACTCGCACCGCGCAACATACTTACTTTGTTGAAGGTCACATGCAACTTAGAGCTGTGAAGATAAGTCGCACGTAACACTTTTGGAGTCGTTAATTTGCATGTAACTTTATCAGAAATTCCTGAGTATGGCCGTTTCTAAAAACTCCGGTTTTGTTGGAATCAGTCCCCAGCAGGTACACAATTTTTTCTGCAGCTTTGTGGCTGGGCTGATTTTTAATCAGAATTTCTCTGTTTCATGTGAATATAATAAAGGAGCTAAAGAAATGGCTTCCTCTTCTCGAGAGTATAAAAACGTAAAGAAGCAACCCGAAAAAATCTAGATGTGGGACCAGCTGTAAATTTGCAGATCAAATTTCTTGAAACACTTACATATGCTCATAAATTTTAGGGAAGAGTTTCTTGCCACTACGATACTGGATAGGATTGTCTGAAATCTAAGGGGAATTTATTGCGATTCCAGATTTTACCAACAATTTGACGAGAAAATGTTGCGAAAATGACGTGTTTTCATAGGGAAACCAGCGAGAAGTAGCTGTCGCGATTACACCGCAAATTACCGAGTAAAAATCGCAGACATGACGCAAATCCACCGCGAAAATACTGCAAAACCACAGTGCGTCGCATAAGTATACGAACACCCTCAAATTTCATAGTTGGGCAATTCGAACGATGTTTCAAGCATTGGCACCGGTCTCTATGTTTTTCGCTATGCCGAAAACGGTAGGTCACATCGTAGGAAGGCAAATCGTACAGTTTTTTATTTTTCACATACATAAATTCATTTTTTAGCCGTCGCATAAGTACGAACACTTCAGAGAAACGAAATTTTTGTACGAGAGACATAAGAAAAAAACATGTTTCAAGCGGGATAGTAAAGAATGTAGTTGTCTGCGTGAATTATCATCATGCCACGCGGTTCACATCTCTCTTCCGAAGAACAGGCCCACCTCCCCCCAGATCCCCCCCCCCCCCTCTCTACGCCGTCGGTCATGGAGTCCGACAAATCTCTCGGCGAACGTTCACCAAGCTGCATCTCTTCGTTTCCACGGAATCCGGACTCCTACGGAATGCGTGTTCGCTCTGGGAGGCCTCGGAAGTTCAGTGGACACGAAGAACGACGCATCGCCAGAAAAGTCTCCAACACAGTGGTGTCTAGCGCGACCGTCAGCTCCGAACTCTCGCTGAACGTGTCAAGGATACCATCCTCCGTTCGATCCATCGCAACGAAAACATTGTAAGAGTCGTAATGAGAAAGGCTCCGCGCTTGGAAGAACGCCCAATTCGGCCAGGCTCCAGTTCGCCCGTTCAAACTTGGGTACAAATTGGAGGAAGGTGAGCTGAATCGCGTGCTATCTAAATTCATGGGAAATTTTTGAACCCGTTGCCTCAGGTTGTCTTCTCCGACGAGAAAAGTTTAATGTGGATGGTCCGGATGATTCGAGGCACTACTGGCGGGATCTTCGGAAGGAGCCGGCTTTCTTCAGCCGCAGGAACTTTGGCGGAGGAAACGTGATGGTTTGGGCAGCCTTCACAGCAACTGGGAAGGTCAGAATCGCATTCGTATCGAATCGTATGGATTCACTTGAGTGCCAGGAAGTGTTGGCTTCGCATCTTCTTCCGTATTTTCGTCGTCGGAGATGTCAGGGCTTCCGTTGTGTCCAAGACAATGCCACTATACACGTCAGCAGATCTACTCTGGAGTGGCTCCGTTGCAACAACGTCGATACTCCGCCATGGTCAGCGATCAGCCCGGCTCTGAATCCTATCGAGAACCTTTGGGGAATCATTGTTCGCAAGATCTACAAGGATGGGAGGCAATACGGAACTGTGGAGTCACTCAAGGAGACCATCGTGGACGCATGGAACGAAATTGACGAAGGGACCCTCCAGAGCTTCAGCGATAGCATGACTGATAGACTGTTTGAACTTATTTCGCGTAAGGGTGGTGTAACATCATACTGAAGACTTTTTCCATATGCATTGTTTGAAATTATTCGATAAATTTTTGAATTTCCCAAGTGTTCGTATACTTATGCGACGGCTAAAAAATGAATTTCTGTATGTAAAAAAGGAAAAAGTGCACGATTTGCCTTCCTACAATGTGACCTACCGTTTTCGGCATAGCCGAAAACATAGAAACCGGTGCCGATGCTTGAAACGTCGTTCGAATGGTCCAACCATAAAATTTCAGGGTGTTCGTATACTTATGCGACGCATTTTATCTCAAATTTCTTTGATCTCATTTCTATGGTGCGCACATGGCTCAGTCGATACCGCGTCGGACTAGAGAAAACGATGGATTGGTAAGGATCGATGGTTCGAGTCTTGGTATGAATCTGGCATTGCCGTACTTCCACCTGGTCGGGGCACTGGAATCTTGGCAGAAACCAGGCAATACCTTGGCCAAGCCGCGAATCTTTCGTATCGGCTCCTGTCCAGCACCGACGCGGAAGTTTCCCGACAGATTCTTGGTAGAATCCAGTCGTGTCCTTCCAAAAAGCAGACTCTGCATTAGGTCTATTGGAAACTTTTAAAAGATTACTCAGTAACTTTGAATCGTCATCCAGAGAACATGGTGCAATTTGATTTAATTCAATAAACTCCAATAAATGCATATTTTCGGTAGCAGCCCAGTCGACGGTGTCACAGTCCCATAGGATAAGTGGAGTTTCCGATGCGTTCTGAGAAGTCTGAAAAGCTTCTTAAAGACAGGAAAAGAATGTCGTCCTATTCAAAAAGTCATTCTAGACACTAGAAAGACTGGGAAATAGATGGATTTCAAATGTCATAAACTTTTTTGACCTCATAAGTTGAAGAATTCTAAACCCAAACTTCCTTCAAAACGGGGAAATTATTTGGGGCGCCAATCGCAGATTAGAAGTCCGTTTTTTTTTTCAGGTTAGGTACCCTCTATAACACGTCGTAATTCACATCATTCGAGGCGCGAGCGACGCGCGCGATGCCTCAACCTCCGTCTGCCCTCCGCTCTCTCACTGTCTCTAACATCCGCTCCGCACCAGCACGCGTAGGAACCATGTGAATTTCGCCGTTTTATAGCCTGTAGCTCCAGCTGAATGAAATTTTACCTACATACCGGGACCTGCACAATCTTTCGAAAACCTGAAAACGGACCTCATATTCATGATCAGCGCCCATATAACCCCTTTGAACAACGTTTGGGCTAGAAATGATCAAAATTCTGTGATCCAGAAAAATTAGTGTTTTCGCCTCTGTTGATCTACCCAGGTTAATCCGGAAATTTTCGAGAATTCGAAATTGCTCTTTTCTTTTACCCCAACAACCCATACATGTCGATAGAACCATCGACATATCATCACAGATCGTGAAAGTCTCATCACAACTCACTTTGGCTAACACCGGGGGCGGCATGCACGTACGCGGCGGGTTAGGTTGGGGTTAGGCAGGATTTGGGGCGCCGGCGCGTTTGATCATTGCTGTGCGAGTGCTGGAGATAATCGATAGTTGGGGTCTCAACGGGGTTTCCGCTGCCCCACCCTCCTACGTAGGGTTTGCGAGGGAACGATTTTTCAGTGCTAGCCTAACCCCCTTTTAGCCCTCGCGCTACTATCATCAAACGCGCCGACGCTCCAAACCCTGCCTAACCCCCAACCTAACCCGCCGCGTACGTGCATGCCACGCCGGATCCAGCGAAGCCAATGCCGTGGAAGTTCTGATCCCTATTGAATAAAGTGAACGCGTGGCGTACATCTTGGCACAGGAAGGAAACAATAGAAGCAAACTGAAAATCCACAAGCAGTCCGTAGAGAAAGATGGATTCAAGGCTTACAAGGTTGAGCTATTGAATAGTGTGGCTAAAGATGGTGAAGTTAAACTGAAGATTGAATACAGGCTGACTGAAGTGCTGACTCCACTCCCAGCAAAGATCACTCAAAAGGAGAACCAGTTTGACGTGTATGAAGGAAACGCCTATTATGCGGCTCTATATCCTGTGGCTGCAGAGAAAACAACGATCAAATTGGGTTCTGGAAAAACGCTGTCCTCGACACAGATTGCTCCAACCAATCAGGAGAATAAGCGCGTTGTGTATGGCCCCTACAAGGAACAGCCGGCTTTCAACAAGAAACCTGTAGAGATCCACTATGAGAACCATTCACCGTTTGTTGTGGCGAAGACCGTTGAAAGAACGATTGAGGAATGTATTGGGAAACTGGGGAAATATTGCCGTGGAGGAACATATTGAGCTGGTACACAAAGGAGCTGAGCTGAAAGGCCCATTCTCTCGTCTCGATCATCCGTCGGATCGCCGTGGTCGTCGTCAACCGGCACTTCCGTCTTTCATGACTGTGCTGCCAGCGTCTGCCAAAGACATCTATTACCGTGATGAGATTGGAAACATCTCAAAGTCTTCGATACGCCTTCGTGCTGATTCTGCTGAAGTCGAGATTAAGCCCAGGTATCCACTGTTTGGGGGATGGCGAACCTCGTATGTTATTGGCTACAATGTACCATCGTTTGAGTATCTCTACAACAAGGGAAATTACTATGCATTGAAAATGCGGGTGCTGGATCATATATTCGACAATATAGTTGTGGAGAAACTCACTACAAAGATTATTCTCCCCGAGATGGTCAAGAAGATTAGGTTGACTACGCCGTTCACAATGTATCGCCGTCCAGATGAAGTTCATGCCACGTATTTGGATACTAATGGCCGCACTGTGGCTGTATTACAGAAGGATAACCTTGTACCATAGCATATACAGTCACTCACGCTTTTCTATGAGTTTGAGTACTCGTATATGATTCGTGAAGCAATGCTGGCTACTGCCTTCTTCTTTGCTGTGTTCACTGTCGCGATTGTTTACATGCGACTCGACTTCACGATTGTTGCGGACCAGATTGTGGACAAGAAGAATCGCGTGTTTTCGCAGTTGCTCAACGCTGTTAACCAGTACAAGACGTCGCGTGATGTGTCTGCTCTGCATGATGGAAAGAAGCATCTGGAAACGAATCGAGCTGAAATCAACAACATACTGTCAACTGCCCTCTCTACTTTGAAGGAGGAGGGTCAGGAGATATTTGACAAGGCCCAGGAGTTGTTGCGATATGAGAAATCGATCATGGATTGTCTGGACACATAATATCAGCATGGTTCCTGAAGAGACTTTGCGTTTCCCACTTGAGGTTTGCGCAAAGTCGGTGCACCTATGTTATAGCGTATGGCACCGAGTTTGCTCCAACCTTCAACAGTGAACGCGAAGTCTCTTCCGGATCCATGCCGACGTTACATCACCAGTGTTCAGAAGAGCCAGCAGAAGTCAGCGAGTGCAGAGGATACGCAGTTCACGCAGAAAGTGACAGACGCACCGTATGCGCTCTGAAGCCCTCTTCGCCTCTCTTTGAAGAGCTTCAGTAGAAGAACATGTATCGTTGTGCTTCCAAAGTTGTGGTGGGCTTACATCTGGCAGTGAAAAGTGCCGACTCCGATTCGTCGCGGTAGATGTCATCATAGTTTTGCCGTTAATTTTTTTTGGAGTGGAGAAGTTGTGATGAACTTCTGACCCTTGTGGTTGTTTGTTCGGTACTCATTCCGATTGTGAGTGTTGTTATCGTGTCTCGCCTCCTTTCTAAGTCGCTCAAGTGTTTTGTTAAAGGCATCGTTCGCGCTGGAAATCAATTTTCATTTTTCAGGCTCAATTTCATGATTGAGCCCGGTAGACCACACTGGTAAACTTTGGCGCGTCAAAAACGTGGGGCAATGAGGTTGGAAGGCGTCAAAATGAAGATCCGCCACCAAATCTCACCAGTCATCTGGCACTTTTTCCTAGAATGTTTGTGCGACCGTAAGACAACATGAAAAATAGTTACGGCACGAACTCCACATGCAGAAAAACACCAAAAATGACAGCGACGAGGCCTGCAAAAGCAGAAAATTTTCAAAAAGGATTTTGGCGCGAAATTCAAATTCGTATTTACAAAGTGTTCCGATTGACTTTTCTTTACAAATGAAGGTTTTTCATGGCCCCTTCGACATTTTCGTTCACTACATAGGCCAAGCTACACAAAAACATGAAAAAATAGTATGCGGTTTTTCTGCGAGTTCGATGCCTTTAGGATACCTATTTTTTCTATTGGTAATGTATGCGCATATTGTTAAGATTTGCTCTTTAACCGTTATTAATATTGATTGGTAGTAAAATATGTATGACCGTTTTTCAAAACTCCGGTTTGTGTAGGGTTCAGTCCCCAGTAAGTTTACAATTTTTGTCTGTACATAGCTCTGCGGGCAGGCAGATTTCTGCTCAGAATTTTCCCGTTTCATGTGAATATAATAAGGGAGCTCAGAACAGGTGTGTTGTTTCGTACCACATCATCCTGAAAAAGATAGAAATGTAACCGAAAAAATCGGGACAGGGTCTCTCTACACACGGAGGGAGGAGCACGAACGGTATTTCATGCTGACGCGACGCGCGCGGCGGAATTTTTTTATCTGATTACCCCATAACTGCAGCGCGCTTGCCACAATCTCGCAAAATTTCATGAAGTTTCATGCGTTTATTGATTCTTATATGACTATTTCTTTATGTTTCATAATCCAGAGCCAAACTGGTTGTCGGCGGCAACGATCCCATCACTACATCTAAATTGGTGCTCGATCTTTATTACCATATTACATTGTCTATAAATATCAAGCGGTACAACGGCACGAGAATATACAAGAGTTATTGAAATGAGTGTCCAGGATAAGATGATGAGAGGAACAACTCAGGAACATAAAGAAAAGTCATGTGAGAATGAATAGAAACATCAAAGCCCGTGAAATCTCGTGAGCTTGTGGCACGCGCGCTCCAGTGATGGGGTAACAGGATAAAAAGTTCCGCCGCGCGCGTCGCGTCAGCAGTGAATCTCGTCCGTGCTCCTTCCTCCGTGTGTAGAGAGACCCTGTCCCAAAAATCTAGATGCGGAAAAAAATCTAAATTTTCAGATCAATTTTAGTGAAACGATGCGCACAAAAGTTACAAGCCAGAGTTTCTCGCCACTACACTGGAGAAGCTTGTCTGGAATCTAGAGAGAATTCAATGCGATTAGAGAGTTTACCGAGAACTTGACAAGAAAATACCGCGGGAATGACGTGTTTCAATAGGGAAACCAGTGAGGAGTGGCTGCCGCGATTATACCACGAAGTAACCGGATGAATATCGTGAAAACGAAGCAATATTACCGCGGAAAATAACATTGTCTTAAGTTTCTTTGTCATCATAGCAGTGGAAGCGCATATGGCTCAGTCGATACCGCGACGGACTGATTAGCGGCGGACTGGTTGGGGTCGATGGTTCAAGTCTTGGCGTGCAGTTGCGAAAATCGCGGCGGGATTCTGGCATTGCCGTGCATCCGCCCAGTCGAGGCACTAGGATCTCGGCAGAGTCCAGACAATGCATTGATTTGACGGCGAATCGGCCGCGAATCTGTCGTATCGGCTCCTGGCCAGCACCGAGGCGGCAGGTTCCCGGCAGATTCTCGGTGAAATCCAGGCGACTCCTTCCCGAAAGGTAAAATCTGTATTAGGTCCACAAAAATTTCTGAGAGATTTTTCGGTACGTGCATGCTGAGAACACCGCACAGTGAACTTTATTTCTCAAAGTAATCCAACAAACTCCAATAAATTCATATTTTTGGTCGCAGCCCTGTCTACGGTGTCACATTCCCACAGGATTAGTGGAGTATCCGATGCATTCTGAGATGCCTAAAAAGCTTTTTTAGGGCAGGAAAAGAAAGTCGCCCCATTCAAAAAGTCATCCTAGACACAAGGAAGACTGGGAAATAGAAAAGTGGCTTTTGATTAGACCATACTTGTTCAATATCCTTTATTTCAAAATTTTAGTATTGTGGATTTTTTTTTACCGTAAAGGCCTCCTGAAGTTGCTAGAGTGAGTGAAAGTGTCAAAAAAACTTTTCGAATCAACGGGCATTTTTTTCCATCAACGAAGTTCTGAAAGGGTTTTGAGTTCTGAAAGGGAGGTATATTATGACCTGGACTTTATCGCTTAGGAGCGGTTTATTTCCTTTTCGGTAGCGTATAGGCAAGTTTATCAAAATTCCCAATGGACCTGATGTTTCAGAAGATGAAAAAAATCTCGAATCAATCGAGAATTTCTGAAAATTTAGCTTCCTGTCAAAAGTAACGATTTGGTAATGATGAAAAAAGTTACAAAAATGTCTTGAAATATCTTTAAAAAATGATTTGGCGTGAAAAAGCCTGGAAAAATAAAAAAGCTAGGAAATGAAGTGAAACAACCGAAAATGCGATTTGGTGGTCGATCATTTCACAAGCTTCTCCGTTGAACTTATCAAAACGAAATCAAGCACGATATGAACAGCTTTCAAAAATGGCTTAATGTTTCCGTTGCGCGCTTGATTTCGTTTTGATAAGTTCAACGGAGAAGCTTGTGAAATGATCGACCACCAAATCGCATTTTTGGTTATTCCACATAATTTCCTAGCTTCTTTATTTTTCCAGGCTATTTTATGCCAAATCAATTTTTAAAGATATTTCAAGACATTTCTGAAACATTTTTTTTATCATTACCAAATCGTTACTTCTGCCAGGAAGCTAAAATTTCAGAAATTTCACATGTTTTTCCCGAAGGTTCCCTTTCTGATTTCAATTTTGCTCGACGATTTCCATTTCGGAATGATGAAACATCTAACAACGAGATTGTCGCATGAGTACAATTTCTGAAACTTTTTACCCAAAACCATAAACATACCACTCATTGCCGCATTTTGTGCAACATGTGAGAACTCAATAATATTGATCATTAATATTTGATCTTTCATGATGAGAAGAATTTCCCAAACAAATGAGTTAGAGCCATCAACAATCAAAAATCATTGCGGCATTTTGTGCAACAGGCGAAAAAATCAATATTATTGATCGGCATTTATCGATAATGACTGATGTGCAAAACTCTCCAACCAAGAAAACCAATCCCACCAGCAATCACCACTCCTAGCCGCACTTTGTGCAAAAAAGCGCGAAAATCAATAATATTGATTATCGATCGATGACGTGTCAAAAGTACGGATTCTGACAAGTTCAGTACTTATCTCCGACAACCTGTGTTGATTGGCTGCAGATTCACCCACACACCCCGGTCTCCACAGCCGTAGCAGAAAAAAACAGTTTTCGTGCTCCACGGCTAATTTAGCATATAAACCCAAGATTTTGAGGTACCCTTCAAAGTTAAGGTATCAAGTTCAAATTGGAATAGGAGCGACCTGCATCCATTTCCAGCCCCCTGTCCGAAAATGAGCTCCCTAGCTCAATTTTAAGTGTACCAACAAGATCGTGTACGCCGTCGAAAAAAAGGAGATTAACATCAAAAACGTTACTCGAAAACCAGTGAACCGTTCTAAACCATTTTTTGGGTACATATACCAATTTTTTGGCGGTGTTTTTAATGCAATTTAGCTCTAATTTCTACGTGCACTCTCAACTGAGATTTCGAAAAAGGGGTTGCGCGCGGGGCCGATTCAAAACCTGTGTTTCGGAGTAAAATTTATTACCGTTCATCGCAAGCGTGTGCGCACGTGAGCTGCTTCTCCTTCTCCACACACTTTCTCGCTGTCTCTAACCTCTTTCCGCACAAGCGCGCGAAGGAACAGAGTAAATTTAGCTTTAAAACGGAGGATAATTGATTGAGTGCGCACTAACTAGGGACTGATTCCATCACAAACCGGATTTCTAAGAAAAATTCTCTTGGGGGTTGACGGTAGATGAAAAGAAGTGATTTCGAGCTTTCAGAATTTCCCTGATTAATCAAAAAAAATTCCCTGAGGGAGTTATTTGGGGCGCTAATCGCAGAGGTCCGTCGGTTTTTTTCTCGGCGTAGGTCGCTGCAGCTTGAAGAAATTCTACCTACAGTTAAGTCCGTGGCTTGTTTCCCCCAATAAAAAAAATATTTAAATCTCACCCGCGACTGGCGGTATAGTAAGCTAATCAGCTGCGCTCTCCTCTCGGCCTTAATTAATGAGCTGGGCAGCGCACGTGACCACCGCGCCAGCCGCAGATGAGATTTAAAGGCATTGTGCGCGCAGTCATCGTTTCCAGTTTTGTGCACAATTAAACTACTCGGGCTAGCTGACATCACCCACGAAGTTTGAGGCTCTGAAAATACGCACCTTAAGAGTTATGGCTACCGAAAAACGGCTCTGGGGTCGATCATCTAGCACTATTGGGTCGGTCATCTAGCACTTCTTCATTGAATGTTGATACGACCGTCCAAGAACAGAACATGGAACACATTTATGGCACGAGCTCCTCGTGAGGAAAACTTCATAAGTGACGGTGACTAGGCCTCCAAACACAGAAAGACTTTAAAAACGATTTTGGCGCGAAATTCAAATCCAATTTAACAGTGCGTTCAAACTGGTTTTTCTTAAAGAGTCACGGTTTTTCGGCGGCTCTTTCAACATTTTCGTTTCCTACAGAGGCCAAGCTATACGAAAAAATATAAAATAATATATGGCTTCCGGCGTGGACATGCCCTCAATTTTTTTTCAGGAGGAAACAGGCCACTGACCTAGCTATACATGCCGGGACCTGCACAATATTTCAAAAAGTGAAAACGGACCTTACATATGTTCATAATCAGCGCACAGGTTACCCCTTCGACAAACTTTGAGCTGAAAGAGTTTAAATTTTTGTAATGCAGAAAAGTTTGAATTTTGTTGCCGATTTTGATCTACCTAGGTGCTTCAAAGAAATTTTGAGAACTCAGATTTGCTCATATCCCTCTCCCTCATGATCCTCACATGACCGCTGCTAAAAACCCGCTTTGGAATTTGGGCAGTCCCCAGTAAGTCCACAAACCTTTTCTTTACAGAACTCTGTTCAGAAATTTCCCGTTTCAAGCCAGTGTAATAAGAGAGCTCAGAGTAGGTTTCCTGTTAATGTGTGCATAGCAAGGTATAAAGGTTGATGAAAAAGTCTCAATGTGGGACCTGGGGCGGCATGCATGAACACGCGAACACGGGGTTTGAAAACCCGTGCGTGGGGCCCTCCGTGCTGGACGTTCTCTCTCGCTCTTCCCTCCGCGCATGGGTCTCAGCGCTCGACGTTCACTCTCGCGCGCGGTGCAACGCGACGCGACGCGATTCCCCTCACCCTTCTATTGCGTTCATGCATGCCGGTCCAGATCTAAATTGTCAGATCAAATTTTTGGAAACACCCATGCGTACATAAGTTTTGGGCCAGAGTTTCTCGCCACTACGCTGCAAAAGATTGCCTCTAGAAATTTATCACCATTCCGGGTTTTACCGAGCATTTGACGTGGAAATCGTGAGATTAATAGGGAAACTAGGGATGAATGGCTGCCGCGATTATACCGCGAAAATACCGGGTAAATATCGCAAAAATGATGCGAATTCACCACGAATAACCACAGAATTTTCCTAAGTTTCCTTGCCATCATTGCTGTGATGCGCACTTGGCTCAGTCGATACCGCATCGGACTACACAGCTTTGGATTGGTAAGAGTGATGTGTAGAGGCAAAAATCGCCGCGGAATTCCGGCAATGCCGTATTTGTGCCTGGTCCAGACACTGGGGTCTCGGCAGAATCCAGGCAATGCAATGATTTTACATCGAATTAGCCGGAATTCTTCAGTTTTGTCGGCAGGTCCCCGGCAGATTCCCTGTGGAATCCAGGCGATTTTTCCCCCAGATGAGGCTGTGTATTAGGTTTACAAAAAAGGTGTATTAGGCCTATCTCGGAGCCAAACTCGGGTCCGCATTTGCGGCCTACGACTGTTGCGTCACGCAAGAGGATGATCGTCGTGGTGGGAGAACGGTGAATCGTGTCAGGACCACGTGGTCCCAGCACGATTATCATTGTGTTGCGTAATGCCTCAGCCGCAATCCGCAAGTGCAGACCGGAATTTGGCTCTGAGACGACAGTGTGTTGGAATGCATATTGGATTGAATGCGCGCTAACTAGGGACTGGTTCTATCACAAACCGGAGTTCTGTGAAAGGTATACTCGGTTTATCTTGAATCGCACAAAACACGGTCCGCCAATAGTCCTCTAATTGGCCCGCTAGTACCGTAGTGTACGCCCACGACGCGTTTTCGTCAGACACGACGGCACAGTGGCAGGGTGGGTGGCCGAGTGACGGCATTGACGAATCGATCGCTCTGCACACCGGGTGCACACCCGAGTCTGCCAAGAACGCGTCGTGGACATTTACTACGTACTAGCGGGCCAATTAGAGGACTATTGGCGGACCATGTTTTGTGCAATTCAAGATAAACAGAGTATATTTTAGGGGTCGAAGGTGGTTGAAGAAGTCATTTCGAGTTTAGGGCTTTTCCCAAATAAATCTGGATAGATCGAACACAGCCAAAAGTTTACTTTTTGAATTTCAAAAATTCATGAATTTTCGACCCGAACTTCATTCAGGGGGAAGTTATTTGAGACGCCGATCACGAGTATGAGATCCGTATTAAATTTTTTTCAGAAGAGTACAGTAGGTTACTCAATGAACTACTGTGCTTCCCTGGGCTAAATTTCAGTCCGCAATTGCGTCTCGACACGCTTTGCGGCCCTACGCGCTCGAGTCAGTTGAGTTTCCAGCGCCAAAGCCTACTCGATGTAGTTTTTTTATAGTTTTCTACAATTTTTCAAAGTTTCCAGTTTTCAAAACCCACCTAGAGTCAACAGATCGGCGGCTGCGGCGCTGGAAACTCTTCCGCTCGGGAGCGAGCGGCTGCAAAGCGTCTCGAGACGCAATTGCGGACTGGAATTTGGCCCAGAGAAGCACAATAAATCTAGCCTGACCGGCACAGTCTTCCAAAAAACCGAAACTGGACCTCGCCTTCATGATCAGCCCTCAAATACCCTTCTTGGACACTGTTTGCGCTCGAGGCGTTTCAACTTTTGCAATGCAAAAAGCTAAGTTTCTTGCTGTTTTATCTGCTCCGGGATCAGGTTTCAGTAAGTCCGCAACTCTTTTCTGTAGCTCTGCGGCTAGTCAGATTTCTTTTTTAGAAATTTCCCATTTCATGTGACTATAATAAGGGAGCTCTGGAAAGGTTTGTTGTTGTAATATCAACAAAGAGAAGTTTCTAGGAAGTGAAATTATTGTTGAATAACTGTTTTCGACTCGCATGTCGAATTTTTCGATTATCTAACTATAGCCGAATATTCGCACTTTTCCCAATATTCGACTTTCCGAGTATAATTTCGACTGTTTTATCCGATTGGAATAGTCGAGTTTCCACCCGATTATTCGATTTAAAACGGGTTCAGCAATCTCCTATTGTGAAGTACACGAATTACACTTGTAATCACATTAAAAAAAACTTTTCAAACGTTTTGATTATTTGGCATTTAAAAATTTGATTATTTGGAATTTCAAGCTTGAACACTTCGATTTCCGAAGATTCGATTCTTTCGGGACTTCAAACTATTCGGTTTTTCGAATATTAGCTTTGTACGGGAAACTGGAATATCGGAATTTTCAAATACATACAATACCCGCGCTAAGTTTTGTAAAAACGGGGAGCATCTGGCAAACTTGGCAAAAAAGCGTCCGGTGCATGCCACTTTTTTGAATGAAGTCTTTTTTGAATTCTGAAAACGCTATCAAATTCACAGAATAAATTGCTACCTAATCATGTCACTTGTGTGCCGAAGTTCCCTAAGAGCACTTCGTTTTTGAAGGAAATAGTTTTTGCAATCGTTTTTCAAAAAACGTCGCGCGCGGCGAAACTTTGGGCAGTATTTGTACAAGTAATGGAAGAGCATTCTGTATGTTTTCTTCAGAAATTAGGTGCAGGTGGAAGAATCTCAAGGTTTGTTTAGGTTGAATTTTTGAAATCCTTCATTTTTGAGTACGGGGATGTCGCAACAAAACTCCGACTTTTCAGGTAGTGCTCAAGCGTGTTCAATTGAGGATTTCGAAAATTCAACCTGAACAAACCTTGAGATTCTCTCACCTGCACCTAATTTTTGAAGGAAACATACAGATTGCTCTTCCATTACTTGTACAACTACTGCTCAAAATTTCGCCGCATTCGCCGCGCGCGACGTTTTTTGAAAAACGATTGCAAAAACTATTTCCTTCAAAAACGAAGTGCTCTTGAAGAACTTCGGCACACAAGTGACATGATTAGGTAGCAATTTATTCTGTGAATATGATAGCGTTTTCAGAATTCAAAATTGTCTTCATTCAACAGAGTTACATGCATCGGACGCTTTTTTGCCAAGTTTGCCAGATGCTCCCCGTTTTTACAAAACTTAGCGCGGGTATTGTACTTATGTGCCCGATCAATTTGGGGTCACGACATTCGAATATTCAGTAAGATTTAAAAAATAATCGTGCATTATTCGAAACCGATAAGAAAAGTTGAGTTTTCATTAGAGTATTCGCTCAATTCCAATCGAACAGAACACAGGTTTTCCAATTTTTTCAATTATCCGAAAATTTCTAGAGTCCTTATTCGAGTCTACATAATTAGTCATACGAAAAATTTAACAAAATATAAAATTTATTTATTTGGTGAGTTTCTTGTGGAGAGTGTTGGGTGACAGAGAAAGTACATACTTCTCTCAAATGATTCCGTTCAATGGGATTTGGACCCCTCAAATCGCTACATACTATCCCATTAAGGAAAATTTCCGGTAAACCCTCGTGGAAGGGACTGCGCGACATTTACTACGACATTTGAATATTCAGTAAGATTTCAAAATTATTCGTGCATTATTCGAAACCGATAAGAAATTTTAGTTTTCGTTCGAATATTCGGTCAATTCCAATCGAACCGAAGACAGGTTTTCCAATTTTATTCAATTATCCGAAAATTTCTAGAGTCCTTATTCGAGTCTACATAATGAGTCATACGAGAAATTCAACAGAGCGTTATTCGAAATTTTTTTTATTCGGTGAGTCTCTTCTGGAGAGTGTTAGGTGGTAGAGAAAATACTTCTCTCAAATGAGGCAGCTTTAACTAAGTCAAAATTATAAATTGGAATGAAAAGAAAACTACGAATGCAAGGTCATTTTCAGATAAACAGTTCTGCGGTAAAACAAATTTTTGCTTAATAATTCCCCGTTTCACCGTCTGCCTATAAGAAAGCCGTAAACGGCCTGCATGTTCAATGTGCGGTGTACAGTCTACAGCAATGGAAATAGGACTTGCTGAGGTTGCGGACTCTTCCTGAGGCGCTAGTTATACACCAGCGGAATGAAAACGTCCCGCGATGACATAGCCGCTACTTGCTGCGCGATCAGTGACCTTTTCTGCAAAATTGCGGTTTTGACGTCCGTGACGCCATTTTGCAGACTAAAAATTCCCGGGCGTTTGAATTGTATTTTATCGGTATTTCACGCCTCTATCATATGCTTGCTGCAGAAAGTCACTAGAAATGTATTGCTCTTGTGTTAGCTGAGCTCATTATGTCGTTTTGGTTATATTTTAACAAATTTAGATCCAAAAAATGATCAGCTGATGGAAATTGGCAAATTTCCTACGGGATAGGTCCCGTGAGGATACAGTATACAGTGCTGCGGCGTGTATAACTGCTTGGTGCGGGCTTCCGGTGCGTTTTACTGGGACAACTCTTCCTTTTGTAATGCCTCAGCATAGTAAGGACGCACATAAGTGGTAGTTGTCTTGCTGTTTCCGCTGCGTCCTGCTGGCGTATAACTACGGCCTAACAGAATGCCGTATGTTAGGACGAGTCCGCAACCGTACCATCTCCTTTTAAAGGCACCATACACGCTCAAAAATGATATCAATTTTATGGAATGAATCGAAGGTCTGAAGCTGTTAATATTCAGAGATAACGAAAAAACCGGAAGAAAAGCGACTGAAATGAAGATATAACGGTTCGTTCTATATTGGCCCAGATGTGGACGAGTTTTACCGCATTGGCTGAAATAGCGGAGCTAGCGACAAATTTGTTGGGATAACGACGCTAATGTACTCTTACGGCCCTTTCTGGAACTCTTACGACCTTAGAAGCGTAAAAAATGAGCCGAAATGACCGTAATCGAGCCTTGAACATTTGTATTGAAGGGCGGAGCCCGTATCGGTGGGCGGAGAAAGGATAATTTTGTGACTCAATACGGCTCAAATACGGTCATTTTAACGCGTTTTCAACTCTTCCAACTTCGTGAGGGCTCTTCTAGGGCCCTCAAGATCCTACTAATGTAGTTATCTCAACAACTTTTTCGAGCGTGTCTGCTGCCTTTAACATTGCGGTAGACTATAGATACTGACATCACCGTGGTTATGCCCCACCCAGTAAATGTCTTCTAATCTCTGGCTGCGGTTTGTAGCCTCAGTACACGAGAATGGGAAAGGTAACCCGTTTTTGCTGATCGAATTCCACTCGGGACCGCTTCGCTTGAATGGGATAGTCTGATGCTCCAAACTGCAAAAGGCGTCTATTCAATTTAAACGAAGCGGCCCCGAATGAAATTCGAACTGCATAAGACGGTTTAACAGTTTCATTTGTGTGTACTGGTCCGACAAGCCTCCGGTAGCTGTAAGTCGCCCACTCAGTCAGCTAATATTAACGGGCGACCCATCCCATTCAAGGATTTTTCAGGGGGTTCCAAGGAGCTTCGATGTGGATTTGGGCCCACATCAATATGTACTCTATGGATGCATCGTTTTCGGCTGCAACGGAATCGAGGACGTCATTTTCATTGAATTAGTCTACCATTCGATACCACGCAAAGGGAAGGAAAAACTATTTTTGAGCTGGAAAGGAAAAGTCTTCGCACCCAGTAGATAACCCTAAATATAGACATTTGACGAAAAGCTCCGAAATAAACCTAAATTTTCTAATAGATGATGTTCAGAACTCCTGAAAAAGACATTTTTTCCGTTGAAAGTTATAGAGTCGCTGAGAACGCGTCAATTACCGTAGAGAGCATGCAGAGGACCAGTGGCGGACCATGAGTTTGTGCACTCAGGTAAAAACAGAGAATACCAAAGTTCTACATAATCTGAAAGAAACAATAATTACCAAATTCTCCCATTTGACCTTTTCGATCATTCTTTTCAGCAGAAGACGTGCCGAGAACGGAGAACAATGGATTGCAAAAGGTTACATTTGATACACACAAATTAGACTCGGGACTCCAATAATAATTCAATATTCGAGCGTACAAACAATCAATTTATATGAGAGTTTCGATTTGGGTTTTTTTGTCAATGGTTTGTTGAGAACTCGAGTAGTTACCTATACTGTCCGAATATATCACAAATAAAATTTTATTAAATAAACTTAATTATTTCTTTTGCCGATTATTTGATCGAAAATCAAGAGCAAAAAATTTTGTATTTGAATTTTCGGCCGATTTCTGGCGATGATTTCAAAAAAGCTTCCTTAAAAACCTTGCGATGTTTAGTTTTCCCAGATTCCACAGCTGCAAATTTCTGAATAATCAGTATGTTCAAATTGGAGTAGATATTCGGGTAACATATAAATTCTTGAAAACTGTAGTCAGTTTCAATTTGAGTATTCGAAAATTTTATTTATTCAGGAGTTCTATTTTCTGATTTTTCGAATATCCCATTCATTTGTAAATTTGAAGCATTCAATTTTTCGAATAATCGATTCATTCGGGATTCCAAACGAATCGGTTTTGCAAAAGGTTGAATTTGATACGCACGAATTGGACTCAGAATTCGAATAATAATTCAATATTCGAGTATTCAAACATTCAATTTATATTAGAGTTTCAATTTGCGTTTTTCGTTAATGGTTTGTTGAGAACTCGAATAGTTACCTATACTGAGCGAGTAATCACAAATAACATTTAATTTAAGAAAAAACTTAATTATTTGTTTTTCCGATTATTTTATTGAAGATCAAGAGCAAAGAATTTTATATTTGGATATTCGGCCGATTTCTGGCGATTATTTCAGAAAAGCATCTTTAAAAACCTTGAGGTATTAAGTTTTCCCGGTTTCCACAGTTTTGAATTTCTAAATAATCAGTATGTTCAAATTGGTGTAGATATTCAAGTAACCTATAAATTCTTGAAAAATGTAGTCAGTTTCAATTTGAGTATTCGAAAATTTTATTGATTTTGGATTTCTATTTTCTGATTTTTCGAATATCCCATTGATTTGAAAATTTGAAGCATTCAATTTTTCGAAAAATGGATTCATTCGGGATTTCAAAATAATCGGTTTTTCGGATATTCGCATTGTCTGGATATCTGAAACATTCAAAATGTCGACTGTGTACCCAACCAATTTGGGGTCGCTTTATTCAAATATTCAGCCACTGAGGAGAAGTTTTCAAAATTTCTCATCCCTTATTCGGATTAATCGATCGGGAAATCCAATTTCTAATTCGAATACTCGGAAAATTTTTCCCAATAATAATTCGAATCGAACAGAGGACAGGTTTTCGAGTTTACTCATTCATCCAGAAGAATTCAGAGTCCTCATTCGAATTTACATAACTAGTCATTCTAAAATGTTAAAAACGTATCATTTCAAAAAAAAAGTTACTTTCTTCTGTGAAATTCTTTTTGAAAAAGCCTTTCAGATACCAATAATAAAGTAATAGTTTTTTTGCCATTTGATATCTACCCAGGTGCAATAAGGAAATTTCGGAAGTAGCATTCTTTCTCTTCCCCACAATTTTCAAACGACAGTTTTTCACAACTCCAGTTTGTGTTGGGATCAGGGCTGAGCACGCGTCCCGGTTAACCTTAGGGGGGTGCATATTAGACGTTGCCGAGAGGGCAAAGGGGGGTGCCTAAACTGGACATCAAAAAAAGAACGAAGTGCTTGTTCTGTCGAATTTCAGGATAAAAATAATACACACTATTCTTCTGATTTGCCATATCTTCTTCTCCACTTTTTGAGTCGAACACCAGTCGAACACACAAAAGAATTCAAATTATTGATAAAGAAGCAGGTTGTGTTAGCAATAATTCATAGTTGCTGTCGAAGTTTGTTTTGATGAAGGAATAAACACTACTCTGTTATCTTGTAGCAAGTAAGGATTGATGTGGTGTCATGTTTCTTCGATGCAACGTTCATTGATTGCGCGGGTGGCTACCGATTCGAGGCAAAAATAAAAGACAGCGCCCAGGAAAGCTGTCGTTCAAGTTAAAAAAAAATTAGCTAAATGATGTATAGCCTATGTCGCTCATTTTGAGCTGGTCGAAGCAAGGCTTATCGGGCTTAGCATGTCAAAATCTCCTTACCACTGTTATATTTTGCCATGACCGACCGCTCCGCTGCTTACTCCGCCCGGACCCATCCGAGCAGGTTAGGCTTTATTTCGACAGTTTAAAAGTACAGATAGCACAGTCAGTATCGAAATTAGTCGATAGATTTTAATTTATGAGAATGTGACTTATGAAGGGAGCCAACTGTAAAAATTGAAGATTGCAAGTTCCTATGAAAGAAGCGAATGACCGTGTCGTCCTCATTGAGAAGTACCCTGTACATAAGAGCCCGATTTTTATCCACCTTGAATGCTGTAATCTCTCATAGACTAGGCTGGCCGTGTTATATGGTGTTTGTCCGCAGCTACACAGCGCGCACTGGGGTGGACGCGCACACAATATTAATTTAAAAAAATGTATTTTATTGCAGAACGAGGCGGAGAAAATGATTGGAACTGAAGTAAATGGAAGAAGGCAGAGATAGGATACTTTCAATGTATCCATTATAGAAATTTAATGTAAACAAACTAAGTTGGAGCGGAGTGAATTTTTCGGACTTGAAAAGGTTCATTCAAATGAACCTAGTTGATCAAAAACACCAATAAACATGAGAACTAAGAGCATTGAGAGAAAGAGGAGAATCGGGCGAACATTTTAATAGCAATAGGTTTAATATTCAATGTGACTTAAGGACCTTAAAACTCGTCCCGGTTTTGTCCCGGTTTTGTCCCGGTTTTCGGGGTAAAACCGGGACGAGATTTAAGGTCTTTAAATCACATTAAAAATCGATCTTATCGAGACTGAAATGTTTGCCAGATTCTCATCTTTCTCATAATAAACTTCAATCTCTTGTTTAATGCGACATTTGATCAACTAGGTTCGTTTGAATGAACCTTGTCACGGCTAAATATGTACACCCGCCCTAACTTTGTTTATTTACATTAAATTTCTAAACTGGATGCATCCAGAATAGACTACCTTTACCATCTTCCATTTCCTTCAGTTTCAATCTTTTTCTCCTCCCCGTTCTGTAATAAAATACATTTTTTATTAATATTGTGTGCGCGTCCACTCCCGTGTGCGCTGAGTAGCTGCGTACAAACACCGTATCGTACGGCATGCCGATTCTCTAAGGGATTGCGGCATTCTAGGGGGGTGAAACTCTTGTTCTCCACTCCCTACGCATCACATGAATCCTAACATTGTTCCACAACACAAAATAGTTCTGATTTTCACATCAGAACAACCAAACACATTAACTAATATTTCCAAGGTTTATGAAAACATTCGACAGGAAACATTAATTATCGCAATAGTAGTAGTTTTGTTGTTTGTAATTGTTCAAATGTTTTGTAATGAAAATAGTTTTATCTTTCGTCATAACTTACCGTCTTACTAACAAATTTTCCTCATGGGATTGTCTTGAAGTTTAGAGAATACACCTTTTTTTGTTGACATTTTCGGAATTTTCTATATTCAGTGCTTTTTTAAAATTCTTGTTTATCAAAATCAAGAAGTGGAAATCATGGCTGTTTTGCTCAACTTTTCCGAAAACAACCGATTTCGATTTCCCATTGGGGGGTGCCTAAAAATTACCGAGCTAAGGGGGGTGCATATTCAGAATCGGTATGCCGGGACGTGTGCCCAGCCCAGGTTGGGATTAGTCCCCAGTAAGTCCGCAGATCATTTCAACAGCTCTACGGCTAGACAAATTTCTGTTCAGAGTTTTCCCGTTTCATGTGAATGTAATAAGGGAGCTCAGAATAACTCTATTGTTTTGACATTCGTGGTTCATAAGTGGAAAAGTACCTGGAAAAGTCTAGATTCGGGACCAGGGGCTCTGAGAGAAAATTCAGCTGCTGCTCCGCGATGATGCCGCAGCGGCTCCGGGAGAGTATCTGATATAAAGTTTTTCAAGAATTATAACACAACTAGGGGTGGGGACCGTGCAAAATAATAATACCACACAAATACATACCACGCAAAAAAGCCGTTTCGGTACGGGAAAACAGACATCCGACAAGAAAAATTTAAAAAATGAAAATTTTTCAATGATTCATTCTCAAAACCTCCGAAAAAATGCGATTTTCTCTTTTTGAAGTGCTTAAAAATTACCTAGTTATTACATTATTTCCACCAGTTTTATTATTTTTTCCGTATTTTTCTGAACATTTTTTTCGAACCATTTGAATGATCTTTTTCCCTTTGAAAAAGTTCATGGTCTTCGTAACAGAGTTACCCTCTATTCCGAGGCGAAATCGTGAGCGCGCGTACGAAAACTGCTTCTCCTTCTCCCTCACACTCTCTCGCTGCCTCTCCCTTCGCAGCGCACACGCACGCGGAGGAACAAGGCACATCCTATTTACAAATAGAGTAAATCAATGCATAAAAGACAAAAAAAAATAGAAAACCTTCACTGGAGCACTGGGGGTGGAGTCCATTTTGGTCATCATGCGCTATAAACTCAAATACTTCGTCGAGCTGGGAAGTTTTCTAGCAGCAGTACTGTGCTTCTCTGGGCCAAATTACGGTCCGCAATTGCAGCTCGACACGCTTTGCGGCCGCGCGCATTCGAGTGGGAAGAGTTTCCAGCAGCGCAGCCGCCGATCTATTGACTCTAGGTGGGTTTCAGAAACTGGAAAGTGAACAAAATTGGAGAAAATTGTATAAAAAAGCCATATCGAGTCGGTTTTGACGCTGGAAACTCGACTGACTCAAGCGCGTGCGGTCGCAAAGCGTCTCGAGACGCAATTGCGGATCGGAATTCGGCCCAGATAAGCACATTACATGCTTGTAACAAAAAAAAACTTTTACCGCACTCACTTCGTCCTGTCAGAGGAGCACCTGCTGCAATAAGACAACCTTCTTGTTTCTTGTATAGACTCCTTGATGTGGGCGGTGTGTATTACAGCAACGGTGGAGTCTGTCCAATTGAGACTGTTTGCCAACGCGGTCGACGTGCGTGTCGAGCGACCGTCGTTGCAACCTTTTTCGGACGAGTCGTCTCACGGCTGCAAACCGCTGACCGAGATATTATTGTCTGCTTGTCTTATATTTCTGCTTATCGATTCACATGCCGAAAAGTGCCTTCGCGGCTGCCGCGCACGCCGACCGCGTGGGCGGACAGACTCATTTGGACAGACTTTGCAATGACTTGCGGGGACCGGTCAGTTCTCAAGTCGATGTTCTTGATTTTCCAGAGAGTACGGCACCAATCTACCGACCCCGAAGGGATAACAGGTTCAATTGGCCCTCCGCCAGGATCAATCATTCCTTGTGCTGTGCGGCGGCAGTAGCGCCTCTTGCCACTGCGCTACACGCTCCAATTATAGAAAAGGAGAAAATTGGGAAACTCAAAGAAGGGCGGTTTCCAAAGATCATTCATTCGGACTTATTGCCCCTCATTACCTCCAATTCACAAGCGATTCAAAAACGACCGCCGATTGTCTAGTATAATTGAGCGAAATGAAATCTTTTCCGAATAATCGATTTTTCGAATATGCGGAAAATTGCCCTTTTTACGAATGATACATAAACACTCTGATTTCTCCGGAACTTCAGCTTTTCGAAAAATTCTTTGTTTGAATCGACTCAATCGAAGTCAACTTTTCAATCAGATAATGATCCGATCACCCGATTCAACCCCTAATGCCTAGTGGCACAACGAGGTGAGCTCATCAGAACAACAAATATTCATCTTTGAGCGGAAAAACTTTAGGGTTAGAACTTAATTCTGTCATTTATTGAAATTCTGAGCCATTAACAATTGAATTTCGCTCATGTTTTTGTATGTTGAAATTTATGCACCTTTTCTCTATTTTTTTGTTCGAAATTGAAACGAATTGCCGAAAACGAGAGTACATAGTTGAGAAAAGTCGGTCAACTAGCCCTTTTTCATTGAATGTTGATGCGACCGGCCAAGAACATGGAACACATTTCTGGCACAAACTTCTCGTGCAGGAAAACTCCATAAAGAACAGTGACTAGGCTTACGAACGCAGAATGACTTCAAAAACGATTTTGGCGCGAATTTCGAATCCAATTTAACAGTGTATTCATACTAGTTTTTCTTATAGAGTCACGGTTTTTCAGCGGCTCTTTCAACATTTTCGTTCCCTACAAAGGCCAAGCTATACAAAACATTATATAATAATATACAGTGCACTTCCGCACTGCCGTTCAGTCCGCAAAGTGCGCGCTAATTGCGCAATCGTGCTGCGGCGCGGTCGCGAATATCCTCAGACAGGGGTGTGGGATCACCCGGGCGGTGGGATCACCCGGGCACCAAAGGCGAAAAGCGCGCGGGTGATCCCACATCCTTGTCTGGGGATGCTCGCAACCGCGCCGCAGCACGATTTCGCAATCAGCGTGCACTTTGCGGACTGAACGGCAGTGCGGAGGTGAACTGTATGGTTTTCGGCGTGGACTATGCCTTCAAATATTTTTTCTGGAGGAAACAAGCCACGAACCTACTAGCTATACATACCGAGACCTGCACAATATTTCCAAAAGTGAAAACGAACCTTATGTTCATAATATGCGCACAGGTAACCCATTCGACAAAGTTTGGACTGTAAGAGTTTCAATTTTTGTAATGCAGAAAAGTTTGAATTTTGTTGCCGATTTTGATCTACCTAGGTGCTTCAAAGAAATTTCGAGAACTGAGATTTGCTCATATCCCTCTCCCTCATGATCCTCACACGACCGCTGCTAAAAACCCCGCTTTGGAATTTGGGCAGTCCCCAGTAAGTCCACAAAACTTTTCTTTACAGACCTCTGTTCAGAAATTTCCCGTTTCAAGCCAGTGTAATAAGAGAGCTCAGAGTAGGTTTCCTGTTAATGTGTGCATAGCAAGGTATAAAGGTTGATGAAAAAGTCTCAATGTGGGTCGTGGGGCGGCATGCATGAACACGCGAACACGGGGTTTGAAAACCCGTGCGTGGGGCCCTCCGTGCCGGACGTTCTCTCTCGCTCATCCCTCCGCGCATGGGTCTCAGCGCTCGACGTTCACTCTCGCGCGCGGTGCGACGCGACGCGATTCCCCTCACCCTTCTATAGCGTTCATGCATGCCGGTCCCGATCTAAATTGTCAGATCAAATTTTTGGAAACACCCATGCGTACATAAATTTTGGGCCAGAGTTTCTCGCCACTACGCTGCAAAAGATTGCCTCTAGGAATTTAGCACCACTGCGGGTTTCACCGAGCATTTCACGTGGAAATCGTGAGATTAATAGGGAAACTGGTGGGAAATGGCTGCCGCGATTATACCGCGAAAATACCGGATAAATATCGCAAAAATGATGCGAATTCACCGCGAATAACAACATAATTGTCCTAAGTTTCCCTGCCATCATTGCTGTGATGCGCACTTGGCTCAGTCGATACCGCATCGGACTACAAAGCTTTGGATTGGTAGAGTCGATGGTTAGAGACTTGATGTGTAGGGGTAAAAATCGCGGCGGAATTCCGGCACTGCCGTATTTGTGCCTGGTCCAGGCACTGGGGTCTCGGCAGAATCCAGGCAATGCAATGATTTTACATCGAATAAGGGCACAAACTTCTCGTGCAGGAAAACTGCATAAAGGACAGTAACTAAGCCTCCGAACGCAGAAAGACTTCAAAAACGATTTTGGCGCGAAATTCAAATCCAATTTAACAGTGCGTTCAAACTGGTTTTTCTTAAAGAGTCATGGTTTTTCGGCGGCTCTTTCAACATTTTCGTTCCCTACAGAGGCCAAGCTATACAAAAACATTATATAATAATATATGGTTTTCGGCGTGGACGATGCCTTCAAATATTTTTTCTGGAGGAAACAAGCCACGAACCTACTAGCTATACATACTGAGACCTGCACAATATTTCAAAAAGTGAAAGCGAACCTTATGTTCATAATATGCGCACAGGTACTGTGCTTCTCTGGGCCAAATTCCGGTCCGCAATTGCGTCTCGACACGCTTTGCGGTCACGCGCTTCTGAATCGGGAGAGTTTCCAGCGCCGCAGCCGCCGATCTGTCGACTCTAGGTGGGTTTTAGAAACTGTAAACTAAACAAAATTGAAGAAAACTGCATCAAAAAGCCATATCGAGTCGGCTTTGGAGCTGGAAACTCGATTGACCCGAGCGCGTGCGGCCGCAAAGCGTGTCGAGACGCAATTGCGGACCGAAATTCGACCCAGATAAGCACATTAACTTCTTCTACATAAGTTTCGGCTGAAAGAATTTCAATTTTTGTGATGCAGAAAAGTTTGCATTTTGTTGCGGATTTTGATCCACCTAGGTACTTCAAAGAAATTTTGAGGACTCTAATTTGTTTATTTCCCTTTCCCTCATGATCCTCACACGACCGTTGCTGAAAACCCCGCTTTGGAATTTGGGCAGTCCTCAGTAAGTCCACAAACCTTATTTTTTACCTTCGCGGTTACACAGAATTCTGTTCAGAATTTTCCCGTTTCATGTCAGTGTAATAAGAGAGCTCAGAGCAGGTTTCTTGTTAAAGAATGCATAGCAAGGTATAAAGGTAGATGAAAAAGTCTCAATGTGGGACCAGATATACATTTTCAGGTCGAATTTTTGGAAACACCCGTGCGTACATAAGTTTTGGGCCAGAGTTTCTCGCCACTACGCTGCAAACGATTGCCTGGAGGAATTTATCGAATTATCGCGTTTCACCGAGATTTTCACGCGGAGATTGTGAGATTAATAGGGAAACTAGGGATAAATGGCTGCCGCGATTATACCGCGAAAATACCGGGTCAATATCACAAAAATGACGTGAATTTAGCGCAAAAAAAACGACAGAACTCTCCCAAGTTTCTTTGTCATCATTTCTGTGATGCACACTTGGCTCAGTCGATACCGCATCGGACTACAAAGCTAGGGTGGAATCCAGGCGGATCCCTCTCAAAAAGTAGACTCTGTTTTCGGTCTACAAAGAAGCTGTCAGGGATTCGTCGGTAATTTTGAAGCTACATCCGGAGAACATGGTACGATGTATATAATTTGATTAATTTATTTAAATAAACTCCAATCAATTCATATTCTCTTGTTAGCAGCCCAGTCTAGGTTGCCACATCCCATTGGTTTAGTGGTCCATCTAATGCGTGCTAAAATGCCTGAAGAGCCTTTTTTCACCAGAAAAAGAAAGTCACCGAAAAGTCATCCCAGGCACAAGGCAGATGGGACAATCGATGTGCGGTTTTCGATTGGATCATATAAATCCAATATATTCTTATTTTCAAAATTTCTGTTCTGGGGAATTTTTATCACTAGGGCATCCTGAAATTTCTTGAGTGGGTGAAATTGTCAAAAATTTTCTGTTTTGAGGAATAATTTTTTTCATCAAAAAAGTAAATGCATTTGAAGAGTGGAATCACCATTCGAGTCGGGTATTCGAAAACCGAGTGAGCCAAGTGCCTGAAGGGTAAGTTTACATGTCGTCGATCACTGGTCGAGAGATCGCCGCGTCAAACACACGTGGCACGCACGGAAGCGAGGAGGTAATGATACTATCGACCAGTGATCGATCATTCTGTGCTTCTCTGGGCCAATTTCCGGTCCGCAATTGCGTCTCGACACGCTTTGCGGCCGCAAGCGCTCGAGTCAGTCGAGTTTCCAGCGCTAAAGCCGACTCGATATGGCTTTTTTATACAGTTTTCTTCAATTTCGTTCAGTTTACAGTTTCTAAAACCCACCTAGAGTCAACAGATCGGCGGCTGCGGCGCCGGAAACTCTTCCGACTCGAAAGCGCGCGGCCGCGAAGCGTGTCGAGACGCAATTACGGACCGGAATTCGGCCCAGAGAAGCACAGTATATAACTTGGGATTGACCGATCACAAACGGGATTTTTTCTATTTCAGAGCCGAATAAGCAAGATTTTTCAGAATCTTCAATGATCATGATGTTTTAGAAGAAGAGAAGAAGAAATCAAGAACCAACAGAGAATTTTCAGATATGTTGAAATACATAATTGATTGATTAACTAACTAGGGACTGATCCCAACACAGGCCGCAGTTTTGAGAAAAGATATCTTAGGGGCTGATTGTGGATCAAAAGCAACCATCTCGAGTTCGCACATTGTCACTAATATATCTGGGTAAATCAAATAAGGCCAAAAAGTTGTGTTTCGCGTTTCATAAATTGACTGATTTTCAGTACAAACTTCGTGAGGGGTAGTTGAAAGTCCACCTGCATGCCGTAACCTGCACAGTCTTTGGGCAAATGGAAAACGGACCTTATATTTATGATCAGTGCCCAAATAACCCTTTGAAGCGAACTTTGGGCGGAAAACGTTCCATTTCCTGCCATTGAAAAAGGTTTAAAATTTTCGCCGTTTCTGGCTTACATAGGTGCGTCAAGGAAATTTCGAGTACGTTAAATAACTCCTTTTTTTCTCCCCACACAACCCTCAAATGACCGTTTTCAGCACTCCTGTCTATGTTGGGATCAGGAATAAGCGGAGTTCCACGTTCCGCATTCCGAAAACCGCCGAAAACGCTGCGGAATGTGAAAACATCGGGTCCTCCGTTAGGAAGAAGACATTAGACGATTTCTAATTTCTTCCGCGTTTCGCGTTACGAAAACCGAATTTCCGAGCATTCTCAGGCGTTTGGTGCCCGATTTCCGGAAAGCGAGAAAAAAATTTTGTTCCGAAACCCGATTTCCGAACTTACATATTTTTGTTCCGCTCATCCGTTGCTGAGGTCAGACGTTTACAATTTCTCTCAGTAGCTCTGCGGTTGGACAGATTTCTGTTCAGAAATTTCCCGTTTCATGTGAATTTAATAAGGGAGCTCACAATAGGTTTCTTGTTATCTAAACTGTTCCCATGGTAAACGTAAGACTGTGCTAGTATAATCAAAAAAATCTTGATGTGAGACCAGGGTTGAGCGGAAGTTTTCTAGATTTTTAGATCAAACTTCTCGAAACATTCATTTATGCACACGTAAGTTTTAGGCCAAGGTTTGCCGGCATTTTTCTTTAAAAAAACGCCTGGAATCCAAGGAGATTCCATCGCAAACCTGAATTTTTCCGAGAGTTTGGCGAAAAAGTACCGCAAAGTGACGCCATTTCAGCCGCGACGCGGCCGCAGCATAGAGTTCTCGTATTCAATTTAGCCTGACGAATGGATGGAGCTGAGATGTTAGATTGCCGCGCGCGATCGAAACCCAGTTGGCATGTGATGCCGTCCACGCCGCACGGCCAGCTGCAATCATCGCGCCTCGTCCGTTCACCAGACTAAATTTAATACGCGGACCATAGAATTATAGTGTTTACAAGAGGTTTTCAGTTCAGTCATTTTTTGAATGACGGAACCATACTTAGTGAAGACGTGTTTTGTTGATTCAATTTTTCTATTTAAACAAAAAAAATCAATAAAGTCGGTCGTTGCCGGCAACTTTCGCTTGCGTACGATCATCGAAGCACTGTGGGTACATGTCGACGGGCGCAAAGGTGCTACAGAAATTTGGAGCAGTGGAGAACTGTCTGTCAAGAGGTAAGAGATTTTTTCGTTTTTTTTTTTTTGCTTTTGATTTTTTTAGTCACAAATATCTCCGCTTCCGACTCAACGAGGTGCTCAAGTTAAGAGCGTTTTTGAACCGAATCGGACCCCCAATCCGTGAGCATGTAACGTCCGTCCGAAAAAGAAGCGGTCGGCGTGCGTGTCGAGCGGCTGTCACGAGGGTTTTTTTTAGACTGGGTAAACGATTAGCAGGAATACTTGACGAATGTTGAAGTCGGATATCCGCACTTCGTTGATATTCGACTTTTCGAGAATAAAGTCCACTTTTTTATCCGATGCAATTATCCGAATAATCGTTTTGGACCAAGTAAAGCATCTCATCTTGTAAAAATGTGCAGATTACACTTGCGAACGGATCGAATAGTTATTAGATTGAATCAATAATTTGGGTATTTAAAAAGTTGCTTTATTTGGAGATTCTAGGTTTGAACGATATTCGATTTTTCTTCGTATATTCGACTAATTCGCAATTTCGAATTATCCGGTTTTTCAAGTATTCGGTTTGTTTGGAAAACTGGAACATTCGATTTTCCATATATGTACCCGAACAATTTGTGACACGACATTCAAATATTCAGCCACTGATGAGAAGTTTTCAAAAGTACTCGCGCATTATTCGGATCAATCGATCAGGAATTCCAATTTTCCATTCGAATATTCGGACAGTTTTTTTTCTCCAGTATCAACCTGAATCGAACAAGTTGATATTTGAAAAAATTAAAAAAAAAGGTTTTCGAAATTACTCATTCATTCCAGAAAAATCTAGTCTTCTTTTGAATTTACAGATTTAGTCATTGGATTTTTTTTTACATTTCACTCCAAAAAATTCATTTATTCGGTAAACTTCTTCTTGAAAAGGTTGTGTGACAAAGAACATACTTCTCTGAAATGAGGCAATTTTGATCAAGTCTTAATGAAAATCCAAGATGAAGCAAAAACCATTATTTCTCAAAGATGCATGAGCTTTTTCAAATTGCGCGGGAAAAAAATTTTTTCTGAAAAATTTCCCGTTTCAACTTCAGCCTATAAGGAAACTGTAGAGGGACCCTGTGTTGAGAAAGCGATGCGTACTGAACCTACATACGACCTTTTGGCAGCCGTCAACGGCCATCCAGTCAGCTACTCAGAAAACCGCCGCATTCAATGCGTGTCGAATATGCATTCAACTCGAGTGACTACACCCATCGAAAGGCTCTATCACAGGGGCACGTGCTGCAAAATTTTATAGCAAGAGCATGTGCCGCAAAATTCAATCGCGGGAGTACGTGCTTCAAGGTAGTCCAGCGCTATCGTAGCAGCACACAGACGCGACGCGGCTGGCACACCAACGGGCGACGCTGCCAGCTCGCCGAGCACCATCTGGGGCCGTCAGCGATTGGACGAGGCCTCCAGCGGCCGGGCGGGTGAAATACCGCAAACTTGGGTATTTGAATTGGCGAAGCTGCCGACCTCTCAGTTCCGTCTCAGGAGTGCATCGTAAACCTTCCTTTTTTTTGAATAATCGTTTTGTCATCCAGTTGAATGTGTATTATGCTGGCATTGGACGGCTTACTTGTAGGGGCACGTGCTGTAATTTAAAACACAGTAGGAGCATGTGCTTCCCTAGCAGCACGTTCCCTGACTGTGCTCGAAACCACCTTGTCTTCGAGTTGATTGCATATTCGGCACGCATTGAATGCGGCGATTGCCTGAGTATTTACGGTCAGGAATCTGTCCCATTCTGATTTTTTTTTGATGGGGGGGGGCTTTCCGCACCTTCAATGTGAATTTCGGCAACCATCATATTATACCATTCATCACTTCACGAGTCGAGAACATCACTTCACGATGTCACAGGGAATTGTAATTTTATATGTTATAATTAACTGATTCCGCCCAACGACTCACACACTGAGGGGGGGGGGGAGAATTTGACCACGATACTCTTTGAACTCGAGCAAGTCGTCGAGTTGGCAGGTTTCCGGCAACAGCACGTGCTTCCGTTACAGTACGACGTACTGCTGCGGAATAACCTCTTAATCAGGCATGTGGGAAGAAGCGAAAAAACTCAGAAATGAATTGTTTTTGGTTGGAAAATTGAGAAAAAGATTTCAAAAAAGGAATTGAAAAATAACTGAAAAAATTGGTTCTTCTAGATGTCTTATTTCTGCAATCGCTTTTCTAGCTTAGAAAACGCTGCCACGCTATCAGAATGCTCAGAATGATGACGGAATTATGCTCTCTCAGCGCTATTTCTTCATTCCAAAAACAGCCACAATCCTGTCCGTCATATGTAGGGAGTTCAGCTCTACCCAATAAGTCGAGGTGGCGATTCCTTAGGAAATTGTACAACTGAGCATAATTGGAAACTCATATTGAGAAGTAGTGTTTCAAAAGGAAATAGCGATTTTGTGAACATTTGTGCTCACAATCGTGAGTGTTTCTGAGTAGCGGTGGGCTTGACAGTCGTCTACAACATGTAGGAAAAAAAACGGTTCCACAGAATCTCAAAGCCGATTCCAAATCAGCGACCTGGTGGGACCATTTTTCGCAGTAGCAAACATTAATAAATGCTTATATATATATATATATATATATATATATATATATATATATATATATATATATATATATATATATATATATATATATATATATATATATATATATATATATATATATATATATATATATATATATATATATATATATATATATATATATATAGAGCGATATAGCGTGCACAACTATATCGCGAAAGTATCCCGCACATTGCATAAAGGTGTCGCCGTCCGGCACACTAAGGCCTCTGGTCCATAACACCTTAGGATCCGTACCTAGGAGTCATGGAGTCTTTGGCCACAAGCCACAATTTCGCCACCCTGAACTGTCGATCGCTGTCGAGTGATATCCAAAAACTGCGCTATCCAGACTTCTGAGCTATTTCCATGCACCGTTTGGTGCTTTGCAGGAAACCCGCCTCAAGGATAGACCCGTCATCAGCGTCGGAGAGTACACCATCTACTGCGGTAACGCTGACGATAGAGAGTGGGAGGCTGTGCAATAGCTGTAAGGAAGGATTTCAATGGTATGGTCAAGGAGTTCGGCTCAACGTCGTGTCGGAATGCATTCGTACGACTGCGGGATCACAGAGGATTCAATCTGTGGATAGTGAGTGCTCATGCGCCCACTGAAACCGCCGAAGACAATTCGAAGGATGCGTTTTATGAGGAACTCAATACGTTGCTGGCCAGGATACCTTGTCAACATGCTGTTGTCGTGGGGATTGACGCAAATGCGAAGATGGGACTTGATCAGGAATCCGAAGTACTCGGTAAATGGTTCTACCCAGTGGAGCAAACATCGGACAATGGCTACCGCCTTGTCGACTTTTGTGAACGCAGTGGTCTGATTATTGCATCGACATTCAAGAGGAATCATCGCCGCCATCAGCTTACGTGGCAGGGACCAACCCGGCTATCTCCAGAAGAGCAGCGGAAGCGGAAGATGACAACTTTGAAACTACAGCTTGACTATGTCCTGACGAGGAATATTCCAGTATCGGACCTTCGAAGATCTAGAGCTGTGTGGGATGTCGCATTCGATTCGGATCACCATCCTGTTCTGTTGAACTTCACTGCGAGGATTCATAAGAGGAAGCGAGGGGCTCAGCCTCTCCAGAGGATTGACATGACAAGTCTCAGAGATGAAGAGTGCAGAAGGAATTTCCGACAACGCGTTTCTATTCACATCGGAGTACGGACTAAGAAGAAACTTTGCGACGCGGATTCTTTTGTCAAATGCATCCAGGACGCTTCGAAAGAGGCACTCCCGGTTGTACAGTCTAAGAAGAAGTTCGCCTACGTCTCAGAAGAAACAACATCTACCTACAACAGAGTATGTGCTCTCCGAACTGCAGGAAACTTCGTGGAGGAGAAGCGTCTGAGGAGGAAGTTGCGTCGGCAGCTTCAAAGTGACCGCGAACGAGAGTGGACGTGTAGAGCTAAGGAGTTCGAGAAGGCTTGGGAGGAGAAGAATCCGAGGAAAGCCTACACGTTGCTGCGACAGTATAGCGGGAAGATGAAGAGATGTTCTCCTGTCTTGAACACTACCAATGGAGTTGCAGTTGGTGATGCGACGCTGCCAATATGGAAGGATTACTTCAGTTCACTACTGAATCGTCCAGCGCCATCAGTACCTGAGCTCCCGCATGTTCAGAGAGCACATTACGATGTCAGTGAGGAACCGCCGACTGAGTCTGAAGTTTTGGATTGTGTCCGGAAAATGAAGAATGGAAAGGCAGGTGGAGATGACAACATCACTGCTGAAATGCTGAAAGCTCTTCCTCCGTCTGGGATTCGTGAAATGACCAACACCATCCGTGCCATATGGATGAGCGAAAGGATACCCGATTCGTGGAGACATGCGATCATCGTACCTCTTCACAAGAAGCTATCCGTCACGGATCCTAAGAACTACAGAGGAATCTCTCTACTTCGTGTCATGTACAAGGTTTTAGAACGTATCATTCTCGAGCGACTTATCAAACATCGTGAAGGAACGACCAGAGATGAGCAAGCCGGTTTTCGACCTGGAAGATCGACCATCGACCAAGTGTTCGTCGTGAGAAGAGTAATTGAATCGTGGCAGCGGTTTTCGAAGCCATTACAGCTTGTTTTTGGACTTTGAAGGCGCGTTCGACTCTCCTCATCGTGATCGATTGCTCAATGCTCTGCGAGCAGATGGAGTCCCGGAAAAGTATGTTCGGTTAATCGAGGACATGAACAAAGGAACAACAGCAGCAGTTCGTACACCTGTCGGATTTACGTCAGCTTTCGAGGTGAAAACAGGAGTAAGGCAAGGAGCCGTTGCAGGACCTTTTCTTTTCAACTTCGCCGTTGATGACATCATGCGTAGAGTTGCAGAACAGTTTCCTGCGGATGTGATCCTAACACCATCAGGACGCTCCCTTGTCGACCTGGAGTACGCCGACGACATTGTGTTATTCGCTGAAAACAACGCAAAACTGCAAAGGATTGTGAACCTCGTTGCGAAGTATGCCGCAGCCTATGGACTTCGTCTTCGTCCCGACAAATGCAAGCAGATGTGGGTCTCTCAGAGGCCTTCAACTGGAGTTTGTGTGGACGGACAACGTATCGAACTGGTGGACGATTTCTGTTATTTGGGCTGTTTGCTGAAGAACGATGGTAGTTATGCAGCGGATATTCGACAACGATGTGCGAAAGCTACGTCTGCATTCAATTCTCTAACCAAGTGTTTGTGGTCTACCACCATCGCGAAGGAAGTCAAGTTGCGCGTCTACCTATCCGCTATTCGCCCTATCATGATGTACGGATCGGAGACGTGGGCAGCACCGAAAACGCAGATGGAAAGGTTGGATTGCACGGAGAGGAAGCTTTTAGGCGTTTGCTTGGATATTTCTGGCCGCGTGTATGCCATAACGAAGACCTTTACAAGGAAATCGACGCAGTACATCAACGCTTGACACGAGGGAGGTGCCAGCATCTCCTAACGCCATCTCAAGCAGCAATGGAAAGTCGACTTCGACTGCTCGGGCATATACTAAGAAGAACGCCGGATCGTCTCGTACAACACGCTTTAAAAATGCTTCCAAATCCTGTCTGGGAACGGCCACCTGGGCGTAGGCGAAAGTTCTGGACGGATGTGGTTCAAGAGGATTTAAAGTCACTCGGCATCGAAAGACAGTTCAGGCGCGATGTTTCGTTTCGCAGGAAATGGAATAGTGACAGCTGGATGGAATGTGTTCAAATTGTGGCTGAAGACCGTGAAAAATGGACACGGCTGACTACTAGGACGGCACACCTCGGTGAAGATGCGGAATGACCGCGTCAGGCGAAAGCCAACCGATTAAGTCAAGTCATATATATATATATATATATATATATATATATATATATATATATATATATATATATATATATATATATATATATATATATATATATATATATATATATGAGATTTTTAAGTGAGTTTCTTGCTCTGTCATGTTCCTTGTCAGTGCGAACAGTTGCGTCGCGGTAACCGCTTACCAATAGCTCAGTCTCTCCGGGCCATAGGTCAGCGATAGCCGCGACGCGACCGCCGCATAGGGGTGTGGTGTCTACAAGTGAGCTTCAGTTTAGACATTTTGATGGATGGAACTATATATACTGCGCTTCTCTGGGCCGAATCCCGGTCCGCAATTGCGTCTCGACACGCTTTGCGGCCGCGCGTATTCTAGTCGGAAGAGTTTCCAGCGCCGCAGCCGCCGATCTTTCGACTCTATGTGGGTTTTAGTAATTGGAAAGTAAACGAAACTGGAGAAAACTGTTTAAAAAAAGCCATATCGAGTCGGCTTTGGCGCTGGAAACTTGACTGACTCCAGCGCGTGCGGCCGCAAGGCGTGTCGAGACGCAATTGCGGATCGGAATTTGGCCCAGATAAGTACAGTATAAAGCGTTTTCTGTTAAATTCACGAAAAAAATCAACAAAATCGATCGATTCCTGCAGCTTTCGGCCGTGCGCGGTGCAGAAAAAACTTTCTGCACACTAAGGGAGGAGTTGTCCCGTCTCTAATTCCACTCAGGACCACTTTGATCGCGTTGAGCGGCGTGACGTATCGAACTGCAAAAAGTGGGCAACTCCTTATGTGTGTGTAGAGAGCCCCTATCCCGAGAAAAAAGAACAGGAAAAGCTCACATACTATTCTTTTTTTTTTGTTATCGATTTTTTCTCGCCAAAGTGGGCGAAAAACAAAAACGCACGTTCGTGCATTCAACTCAACAAGGTGCTCGAGTCGAAAGCGTTTTTTTGACCGATTTAGACGCCCCAGTCAGTGAGCATGTAAATAATTGTGTGAAAAAAATTTGTCGTCGCATTGAGGTTGCATACATTTCCTTCAAAAAATTTCCCGTTTCGTGTGAATGCTATAAGGAGAAATGGGTAATAATCTACATTTTTCTTTCGGGTCGATTCACAAATAAAAATATCCTCGTATGCCTGAGTTTCCAACTCTAGTCGGATATTCGCAGTTTTTTCGTATATTCGACATTTCGAGTATGGAATCCACAGTTTTATCCGATTCAAACAGTCGAGTTCCCATCCAAATATTTGGGTTGGAACAAGTGCAGCAATCTCCTGTTGTGGAATTGCACAGATTACATTTGTGACCGAATCCAATAAATATTCGAACGTGATTTGATTACTCGAGTATTCGAAAACTGACTCATTTGGGAACTCCAAGGCCGCGGTCATACTTCCAGCGACGAGCGGCGCGACGCAATGTTTACCGCCCACATCGACCGAAAATCGACATGCTTGATGTGCACTGTCGCTGTCGCGGGAAGTGTGATCCGGTCCTATTTTCTGATTTTTGAAATAGTCCACTCATATTCAAATTGGAACCATTCAACTTTTCGAATATTCGATTCAATCGGGATTTTGAAGTATTCGGTCTTTCGATTCCAACTATGTACCTGACTATTTTTGGATGATGGCGTTCAAATATTAAGTCACTGAGGAGAAGTCTTCAAAAGTATTGGTGCATTATTCGGAATCCATCCGTAAAAATTCGAATTTTAATTCGATTATTCACAGAGGACAGGTTTTCGAATTTACTTCTTCATTCAGAATAAAAAATTCTGAAGCCCTTCTGAAAGAGACTGTCCCCCACGCGGTCGGTGTGCGTGTCACGAAGGCAATTTTCGAAATTAGCACGAATACATGACGAACGGTGAATAATATTCCAATCAGCTCTCTGCACCCAAGGGAGAGCCCATACGGAATAATGCTTTCGCGGCGACTGCTCCACACGCACGCCGACCGCGTGGGTAGGCAGTCTCATTTGGACAGACTATACATGTTAGGCCTCTTTCAGAGTTCGATCGCTCTGCGACGCGATCATGGGCACGGCGACGCGACCGTCGCGTCGCCGTGGAAATCGCAGATTTTGAAAGTGTGAAGGCCCAATCGCGGAAGTTGGCGACCACGCACTTTGAGGAGAAAATTTTTAGTGTTAGAATATTTTTTTGTCATGGAATAAAATTCTGAGCCACTAGCAACTGAGTTTCGCTCATGTTTTTGCTTTATTGAAATAATTATAGAAATAAAATTTATATAAATGTTTTTTTATAGAAATAATTTTTTTTTCTTTTTTTTTGTTGTTTATTGAAGGTGATTGTAGGAACCGAGATTAATTACTTCGGTGAAAAAAACTGTTGAGGGTAAGACGAGCTGGAATATTTCAATTGATTATTTTCATACTACTATGTACATATGTATTGATCTCGTTTTATCTTGCGACACTGGCCGGCCGCTTCGGGGGAGGACAGGATATTTGATTTCACTATAATTGCAGCCAATTGCATTCACAAGACGGCTTCCCCTTATGTGTAGTATACGCCGTCTGCTGAACCTGCGATCTATTTGAGTAAGAATCTTTGAACTATTCGAATAAATGCATCATTCGGGGATTTACCTTTTGCAATGTTTGGATCTTCAGATCTTTCGAAATTCCGGTATGTGGACTTTCATGATTAAGACGACTACGTAGTTCTGGTCGATAGAGAATTTTCATCGCATTTAAAAGTAGAAAAAAAGTCAGTGAAAAGTCGCTCAATATAAAATTCTAGTTTTTCTTTTTCTTTTTAAATAGTCGATTCTGGGAATGAAACTATTCCTTTTCTGATTTGTCATCCAGAGCTCTCGAAAGAGTTTACCGAATGAATGAATTTTTTAAATGACGCATTTGAAAAGTTTTCGAATGAATGAATAAAATCAGAGAAACATACATCTATTCTATTTGGATAATTATTCAGAAAGTTTTTTCGGAAAATTGAATAAAAAGTCGAGACTTCAACTTATTTCTGAATTAATCACGAATAACCTTGAACGTTTCTCCCAGTGACTGAATATTCGAAACTCGTGACCGAAACTTGACCAAATTCTCGAGAAACCGAATAACTAGGACTTCCAAATGGTTCAAATATTCGAAAAATCAAACATTTCCAACTCACGGGAACGCAATCGAAAACTCGAATAACCTTAAATTCCGAATGAAGTGAATATTCGAATAAGCCGAGTATCAATATACACAAATGGGCCCAATATTTGAAAAATCAGGAACTGAAATTTAGCAAATGGATCGGATACTCGACAAATATTCGAATAATTGTTCGATTTGGTACTAATTATACAATACAGCTGCTATTCAAAAGAAAAAAAGAGGCATGATCGCCAGAAAGGCCAACTAAAGCGTCTTTCTACCACATCTCGCTTCTAAGTGCTCCGTTTCGAATTTTCAAAACGCCAAAATGTTCAGCATATCGTGATCCAATCAGTCACGTTGTATAAAATTTCTGCAGAGTTTAGCAAAATCCTTGTTTTCGGAGGTGAAATGAATATTCATTTCGACAATGCTAAAGATCGTTTTCGGTTGTTTTGAAACGAAATGGCTCGTTATCTTGTGATATCAGTATCAAATTCATAACTAACTCCATCCTAAAAGGCGGTTTTCATTATAAATTTCGAATCTGTCTCAGATAGTTGGATGAATTGTGGCACGATGAACATTTTGGTCTTTTCAAAATTGAAAATAGAGCACTTTGAGGCGAGTTGTGGTCAAAGACGCTTTACTTGCCCTTTTTTGGGATCATCGCCCACTATAACCCTTGAATAGCAGCGGTCGGTATTGTACTGTGTTTCTCTGGGCCGAATTCCGGTCCGCAATTGCGTCTGGATACGCTTTGCGGCCGCACGCGCTCGAGTCGGCCGAGTTTCCAGCTCCAAAGCCGACTCGATGTGGTTTTTTTTATAGTTTTCTCCAATTTTGTTCACTTTCCAGTTTCAAAAAACCCACCTAGAGTCAATAGATCGGCGGCCGCGGCGCTGGAAACTCTTCCGACTCGAAAGCGCGCGGCCGCAAAGCGTGTCGAGACGCAATTGCGGACCGGAATTTGGCCCAGAGAAGCACAGTACTTTGAATTTCTCAATGACATATCCTTTATCAACTAATGAAGCCAATTGTGCTTTCTTATAACAATCACATGAAACGGGAACTTCCTCAAAAAAATTCTTCACAGTTACGAATCACAAAAACAAAGGTTTGTCGGCTGAACTTTGGGAAAACTGGCCGCGACAGTGCCGGGAAATTACCGCGACCCTCGACTGTGCTGCGATAGCTCCGAGGTAGTACCGCGGCGGGTCCACGATCATCACTGTGCCTAGGCGATTCTGTGGCAGCGTCTTGAGCCTCGACATTGCTGCGATAGTACCGCAACGGTTCCGTGTTGGAAACGCACCGGCTCAGCTGGGGTGTATCAAATTACGATGCACTGTCCTATGTTGTAAATAAGATTGTCGTCCGTTCGTTTACCCAAGTTTAAGGCACATCTCGTATCTCCTTTGTCGCAGCAACGGGGATACCCCCCTAACTTTCAGACAGAGGACGTAAAAACCTCATGTGCGCGATTTTGTTCTTAACCCGCGAGCTTCGGCGGATCTGCTCCAGTGCACTTCGGTGCCTGTGGGAGACAAAGCGGCGCTATCCCGGCACTACCGCGGCAATTTCTGTTAGAGTAAACAATCGCTTTGGTCCCAATCAAAGTTTTACAATCACGTCTTTGAATGTTTCTGAGGGAGGTCGAGAGAAGCATACAAGGTAATTTGCGTTTCCTTATAACAATCACATGAAATGGGAACTTCCTCAACAAAAACCTTTCCAGCCACGATTCGCTGGAAAAGATTTATGGACTGAAGTAACGGCGGAGTCAAATAATGACAATATTCCTTCTTATTTAGATATCTGTAGATTCCTTGGGGGGGGGGATTGAGTTGAAATTTCTCTCTTTCGGAAAAAAAGTCATCTGGGGTTCTAGATACTTTGCCTTACAGAATATCCAATTTCATTCGGAATTATTTTTAATTCGATTATTTGGAGAAAATATTCGATTTTTCAAAAATTCGACCAACTTTTGACCACAGTATTTAAAAATCTAATTTAAAAAAAAACAAAATGTCAAAACCTTATCCGAGTAAAAGATCCGAGAGCAATTTAATAATTACTCTAATATCAAACTTCCAAACGAATGAGCTGACAGTTTTTCAGAATAATCATTCATTCAATAAACTTGAACTTCGGAATCTCAGGAAAACCATTTCTCCAAGATTTTTTAAAGTACTTCTGAGCAGAAACTTCTCTCACTGACTGACTATCGGAATTTTATCACCTAAAAATGGCCGGATATTCAAGTATTACTATTTTTCCTTTTTTGCCACCGGAGAGACCTCGAGTGGGAAAAAATCTGCCGAAATCTTCGATAGATTGACGAATGGACCTCAGATTTGTAATCGGCTATCAAAACAACACAAGTAGAAAAAGTTTCAAACCGAAATCGAAATAAATGTCTTAACCAGCATGAATCCATAGTGCCTTTGGGGTACCCCTTTTCCCTTCGCAACACTAGAAAATTGCCATTTTCTGGTAATTCCTGAGGCACTTGGGAAATTTTGAGCTCGACTGATTGCCATAGTGGACCAGACGTCGGTGCGGATCGGACTGTCCGTCCACGCGGTTGGCGTGCGTGTCGAGCGGCCGTCGCAAAGGCATTTTTCTGGTGAGGTCGCCCGCGGCGGAAAACAGCTGGCTGGGATCTTACTACCGTTTGTCTAATATTCCTGCTAATCGATTTACAAATGCAAGATATTTTAGCGACTGCCGCTTGACACGCACGCCGACCGCTTGGGTGGATAGTCTTATAGGGACACACCTTACAGCATATGTATGTATAGAGTTGAAAACGTTTTCATTCAATCGGAGATTTAGATTTTTCTGTTTTTTAGAATAGTTTATTCCGAGAATGGAAGTATTCGGTTTTTCCCTTGTCATCCAGCGCTCTCGAAAAGTTTACCGAATGAATAAATTTTTCAAATACCGCGTTTTTGAAATTTTTGAGTGAATGAATTAGTTTGAAAATCATACATCTGGTGGATTTGAATAAATAATTAGAAAGTTTGAATATTCGATAATCGTGGCCGAAACCGAATTGGATTTCCAAATAACTCCTATATTCTAAAAAACCCAACAATTTAAATCTTCGAATAAATCGAATATTCAAAAAAAGACGAAGATCTACATTTTCAGATGGATCGAATGTTCGGAAAATCAGTAATCGAAAATTTTCGAATGAGCCAGATATTCGATATTCGAATAATGGTTCTATCCGGTTATATTCGTTTCATACGATTTCAATAAGGAAGCGCAAACAGGTGTCTCTGGCGCGTCTTGCCAAACGGAGACACCTGTTTGCGCTTCCTTATTACAACCGTATGGAAATTCTCCAGCAAAAATCTTTTAAGTCGCGGACCGCTGAATAGAATTTGTGGGTTGAACCCTGGGAAAACTTGCTGCGATGGTGCCGGCAAAGCACCACAACCCTCGACTGTGCCGCGCTAGCTCCGCCATTGCATATTTGATCATCGCTGTGAGGAGATGATTCTGTTGCAGTGTCTTGAGCCTCAAAATCGCCACGATATTGCCGCGAAAGTGCCGCAACGAGTTTGTGTTAGAACCGCACCAACTCTGCTAGGATGCATCGGACTGCATCCTACCCACTCTACCTTTCAGACAAAAGACGTAACAACCTAATGAGCACAACTTTGTTCGTAATCCTGCCCAGCTGTACTATAACTCGTAATTAACTATATTCGAGTTACTCGCAGTCGGTCCTATTTTTGTAAAAGTACTGCGAGCGGTCGCGGAGACGCTGCGGATCTGCTCTAGAGCTGCATGGGTGGCTGTAGGAGCCAAAGCGGCACTATCTCTGCACTGCCGCGGCAATTTCTATCAGAATAAATAATCGAATCGGTCCCATTGCTAATATCTTCATCGGAACCAAATCCCGGTCCGCAGTTGAACGAAACCACTGTGGCAGCATGCAACACGATGACAGTGGTGCTGAGACCAAGGGTAATCGTGCCACGCAGTCCCAGTGCGATTATCATGGTGCTGCGTGTTGCAAAAGCGGTTGTCTGCAATTGCGGAACGAAATTTCGATCCGATAAGGACCGTGGCTTTAACAATCGCATTTTTGCAGCGTACGTCAAATGTAACATAAAACATTTTTGTGCTTGCTTATAACTATCACATGAAACGGGGAATTTTGCAACAAAAATCTTTGCAGTCGCGAACCGCCAGGGAAGATTTGTGCCCTCAACCAGCGACAGAAAACAATGAAATGAAGAAAACGCCTACACCTTAGCCTAGAGCTACTTTCCTAGGCGACTCCAATGAGCATACAGTTCACAGCAACAGAAAAAAGGCGTTGCGTATTTCCACTAAGCCATACTGTAGGTTACTGCATAATCGACGGCAAAAGTGTATTTTTTTTCCTTAATTTTGAAGAAAAAAACACTGAAAACGTTCAAAAACGCTAAGTTCTCCTCTCGGCACACACAAATCGTCAACATACCCAAAGTCTTAATCATAGATGCACACAGTAATAACAAGAAAAAATAAAAATCCACAGAAAAAAATGGAAATAACGAAGAAAAAATTATTTTTTTGCTATTCCTGTGTGTATCCATGGTGAAGACTTTGGGTATATTGATAATGTTCGTGTGTTGGAGAAAACTCACCGTGTTTCAACGTTGCCGATGTTTTTTCTTGAAGATTCAATAGAAAATTACAACTTTAGGGCGCAACCTAGATTTAGGTCCGTGGTTTGCCTTCTCAAGAAAAACCATTTAAGCCTCATCCGCGGCTGGCGGTATTGTAGGCCAATCAGCTGCGCTCTTCTTCTGGCCTGAATCGATAAGCGGGCCAGCGCACGCCACCACCGTGCCAGCCGCGGGTGAGATTTAACCCATTCACGACCACGCCTAATTTTAGGTGGCTGCACGTTCGGACCGCGTGCAATATTGCGTCACCGTATACAGTGTCCCACCGGTGGGCCACTTTTGCTCGAATGGCACTCCACCAAAAAATCGATTTTCGTTTTTTTTTTGTTTATCGTACGGCTGTCGACTTCAAAATCATGATGCCAAAGTTCCAGCTTCCGTAACTCTTTCCTTCCAGAGAAATGGCCTCCTAAATTTTCAACTGTGTAGTTAAGACCATCCACAAAATCACGTGAGTTCGTTCAATTATAGCGGTTTGATACATTAATTATCGTAGATTACCATGACAGACATTCTTCTGTTCTTCAATTGACAAGAAATGCTTTGTGAAATGATATTTTTCAGATTTGCACTAATTTTGCTTTAGCTACTCCCTCGCTCTTGCGGTCTATCGCATTCCGATGCGAGTTTTTCTGTAGTAAACATTTTTAGCATTCTTTTTGACATCTAGACGTAGAAAATACTCCTCAATTTTCATATTGACTGGCAATGCTGATGGAAATGACTTTTTTTTTAGATCATCGCCATTTTTTTCACGGCCATCCCCTCAGCCCTCCGGTTCGGCTCCTTCTAGGAAGAGATTTTTTGTGAAAAGCATATTCGTTTTCTACACTCAGACGTATAAAGTAGTTCTGCTATTACAAATTGACAAAGAATGATTAGAGTAATAACCGTTTTATAAGTTTTCACTCGTTTCCTGCTCTGGCACGTCCCCGTTTTTCTCGTCCGCTCCTTTCCAAGGTAGTTTTCACCGAAGTTGGAGCCCCGGCCTACGATGGTACACCAACCGTAACCAAGCAGGACTTCCGAGAGAAGGCCCTAATTATCTCTACATTGGTGATCTTTGTGGAGAATAATTTCTGTGAACAAAATACGAGCGACAGAAAAGCCGATTCTCTACGTGGGAATGGTGCGCAGCAGGGCTGTGCGTTAATAACGTTAACGTGTTAACGCATTAACGGGTTAACGCGGTTTTTCCCCCCCCCCTGGTGCGCAGTATCAGTAATCATATTTCTGTGATATATTAAAGGAAGTGTTCACGATAAATTTCACTTCCGATATCTCCACGGTCTACGAAAGGTCTGGTGCCCTATATAGCAAGGCATGCCTAAAAGGGACCCGAAAGACGCGTTTTTGAGTCAAAATAGGCCCTCCCTTGTTTACGTTGGTTTTTGAGCGTGGAGGAATTGGCCGCTAGAAGGATGATACCTATCAGTGCAATGAAGCGATCAGCTCACTTATCAGCACTTCCTTCACCTGATCATTCCTATAATCTGAGTCTTCATTTGTTCCTTTCGAGGGGCGGATCTGGGGCCCGGGGTGTGTCTGGGGCACCAAAACGCTTGTTTGCAGCCGTTATTTTGCCACTCATGGCTCGTTGTCTACCGTTCCTCTGGCACTGGGAGCCTAGGATCCTTCTCCCCTATCATTTTACTGTGGAAAGTCAACAAGGATGATCATCGTGAACACTGCCTTTAAATAGTGCTTTACGATCTGACCACTTCTAGAAGTAGGGACTGTTTCTCGAGAAATGGGAAAAAGAAAGAATTAGCCATTAATTGCTTGTAAAACTGCGATCTGTACTCATAATTGCGGTTTTCGACCTTGCTGCATTCGAAGGGTCAGATATATTGCAGTGCTGAAGCTGCTAGCCGACCACGAAGTTTATAGTCTACTCTAGAATAGGTCAATACACTGACCATAAGTAGGTTTAGAAATTCCTTCATGCGGTGGAGAAATCGATTTTTGAAAACAGTGTCCCACCGGTGGGACACGCGGTCGTGAATGGATTAAATGTGTTTTTTTTTCTTGGGGAGGCAAGCCACGGTATGCTCAGTGGAAATACGCAACCGCACAATCGCCTTTTCCCGTTGCAGCGGACTGCACCAGTTGTTTGCGTTAAAGGCAGTGTTCACGATAAAAGTCGTTTTTCTGATTTTCCGCCTATCTTGAAAACGGTCCCATGCTGATTCCAATGATATCCCTGGAATCGTACAAGACCCCCTGGAAACGGAGTTATGGCCCCTCGAAATTCAGCTAGGGAATTTCGGAATTTCGAAAATCTGAAAACGGACCTCATATTCATGATCAGCGCTCATATAACCCCTTTGAATAACGTTTCGGCAGAAAATGTTTCAAACTCTGCAATCCAAAAAGCTTAGTTTTTATTGCCTCTGTTGACCTATCCCGAAAATCCCGAAAGGTGCATCCCGAAAATTCGAAATTGCTTCTTTTTTCCTACCCCGACAACCCTCATATGTATGACCGTTTTTCAAAACCCTGGTTTCTGTTGGGATCAGTCCCCAGAAAGTTCACAATTTTTTTCTGTAGCTCTGCGGCTAGGCAGATTTCTGCTAAGAATTTTCCCGTTTCATGTGAATATAATAAGGGAGCTCAGAATAGCAGGTTTGTTGATTTGTAACACATTATCCTGAAAAAGATAGAAACGTAACCAAAAAAATCTAGATGCGGAATAAAGTCTAAATTTTCAGATCAATTTGTTTTGAAACGATGTGCACAAAAGTTACAGGCCAGTTTCTCGCCACTACACTGGAGAAGCTTGTCTGGAATCTAGAGAAATTTCAATGCAATTAGAGAGTTTACCGAGAACTTGACAAGAAAATACCTCGGAAATGACGTGCTTTTCACATAAAACACTGCGTTGGCATCCAAGTGTTACCGAAATTTCGAAGAAGCGGCGAGAAACCCATTAAAACGTCGTATTTCAGTGACATTATTCTATAACGTGGACTAGTTGTCCGGTTGAATGAACATGTTCACGGTGGTTGTCACCGGTGGAAAATCGGGTCAATCGAAGATAGAAGATCGTTTCATGTAAAGCAGGGTTAGTTAGGGCCCTAAGGAAAGAACGGAGCAATAGAGAGTAGAGAATTGCAAAAGACGGGTCCAAAAAAGATTTCATTGTTACAACAAACAGTTCCTGGGATACTTAGGAAGCGGGGTGTTACTCGAGGACTTCGTGTACTTCTGGTGCGTTTTTCTCAATTTCTACGTCATTTTAGTCGTGTTATCGCTCTTTTTTTTAAATAACTGAAATTGATCGGTGAGTTTTTGTTTCCATTCTCGCATTTTCACTGCTTCCACAGAAGTAGTCGTATCGGTGAAAACAGAGACTCGCCGTTCTATCACAGCTGTTTTGGAAAAATGAGTGATACCACTAACAAACTACCGTATGTTAGGACGAGTCCGCAATCGCACCATTGCGGTAGACTATAGATACTAACATCACCGTGGGTATGCCCCACCCAATAAATGTCTTCCAATCCCTGGCTGCGGGTTGTAGCCCCAGTACACAAAATGGCAAAGGTTACCGGTTTTTCCAGTTAGAATTCCACTCGGGACCGCTTTGCTTGAATGGGATAGTCTGATCCTCCAATCTGCAAACGGCGCCTACTCAATTCAAAGGAAGCGGTCCCGAATGAAATTCAAACTGCGTAAAAAGGGTTAGCTGCTTCATTTGTGTGTCCTGGGCCTACAAGCCTCCGGTAGCCGTAAGTCGCCCACTCAGTCAGCTATTTACGGGCAGTAATCCATCCCAATCAAGAGTTTTTGGAGGGTTTTCCGAGGATTCAATGTGGATTTGGGCCGTCATCAATATGTATACTCTGTTTATCTTGAATCGCACAAAACACGGTCCGCCAATAGTCCTCTAATTGGCCCGCTAGTACCGTAGTGTACATCCACGACGCGTTCTCGGCAGACCCGGGTGGCAGGGTGGGTGGCCGAGTGACGACATTGACGAATCGATTGCTCTGCACACCGCGTGCACACCCGGGTCTGCCGAGAACGCGTCGTGGACGTACACTACGGTACTAGCGGGCCAATTAGAGGACTATTGGCGGACCGTAGTTTGTGCAATTCAAGATAAACAGAGTATACTACATATATGGATGCATCATTTTCTGCAGCAACCGAATCGAGGACGTCATATTCATTGAACTAGTCTACCAATCGATCCTCTACCATTTTAAAGAAAAGAAAAAACTATTTTGGAGCGGGAAAGGAAAAGTCTTCGCACCCAGTAGATAACCCTAAATATAGAAATTTGACGAAAAGCTTCGAAATAAACATGAATTTTACAATAGATGATGCTCAGAACTCCTGAAAAAAAACATCTCTCCGTTGAAAGTTATGGAGTCGCCGAGAACGCGTTGATTACCGTAGTAGAGAGCATGCAGAGGACCAGTGGCGGACCATGAGTTTGTGTACTCAGGTAAAAACAGAAAATACCAAAGTTCAACATAATCTGAAAGATACAATAATTACCAAATGCTGCCATTTGACCTTCCAAATCTAATCCTTCTTCTCAGCAGAAGGCGTGCCGAGCACGGTGAGAGCAAAGGGTTGCAAAAGGTTACATTTGATACACACAAATTAGACTCGGAACTCCAATAATATTCCAATATTTGAGCGTACAAACATTCAATTTATATAAGAGCTTGAATTTGATTAAAGATCAAGAGCAAAGAATTTTATATTTGGATATTCGGCCGATTTCTGGCGATGAGATTAGAAAAGCATCTTTAAACACCTTGAGGTATTTAGTTTTCCCGGATTCCACAGTTTTAAATTCCTGAATAAACAGTATGTTCAAATTGGAGTAGATATTCGAGTAACTTAGAAATTCTTGAAAAATGTAGTCAGTTTCAATTTGAGTATTCGAAAATTTTATTGATTAGGGAATTCTATTTTCTGATTTTTCGAATATCCCATTCATTTGTAAATTTGAAGTATTCAAATTTTCGAATAATCGATTCATTCGGGATTTCAAAATAATCGGTTTTTCGGATATTCGCATTGTCTGGATATCTGAAACATTCAAAATTTCGACTGTGTACACAACCAATTTGGGGTCGCTTTATTCATATATTCAGCCACTGAGTGGAAGTTTTCAAAATTACTCGTCCATTATTCGGATTAATCGATGGGAAAATCTAATTTTTCATTCGAATGCTCGGAAATTTTTTCCGAATAATAATTCGAATCGAACAGAGGACAGGTTTTCGAATTCACTCATTCATTCCAGAAGAATTCAGAGTCCTCATCCGAATTTACATAACTAGTCATTCTGAAATGTTAAAAGCGTATTATTCCGAAAAAAAACATTTATTCTGTGAAATTCTTTTTTAAAAAAACTGGGTGACAGAGAGTATACTTCTCTGAATCAAGGCAATTTTAATGAAGTCCAAATGAGAACCCAAGATGAGGCAAAAACTACGATTTCAGAAACTTGCATGGGCTCTTTAAGATAACAATAATAAATGATAATTTTTTTCTCGCCATTTTAGATCTACCCAGGTGCAACAAGGAAATTTCGGAAGTAGCATTTTTTCTCTTCCCCACAATTTTCAAACCACAGTTTTTCAAAACTCCGGTTTGTGTTGGGATTAGTCCCCAGTAAGTCCGTAGATCTTTTCAACAGCTCTACGGCTGGACAGATTTGTGTTCAGAATTTTCCCGTTTCATGTGAATGTAATAAGGGAGCTCAGAATAACTCTATTGTTTTGACATTCGTGGTTCATAAGTGGAAAAGTACCTGGAAAAGTCTAGATACGGGACCAGGGGCTCTGAGAGAAAATTCAGCTGCTGCTCCGCGATGATGCCGCAGCGGCTTCGGGAGAGTATCTGATATAAAGTTTTTCAAGAACTTTAATACAATTAGGGTGATGCCATGCAAAAAAATAATACCACACAAATACATACCACGCAAAAAAGCCGTTTTGGGACGGGAAAATAGACATCCGACAATAAGTTTAAAAAAATCAAAATCTTGAAAGAATCATACATAAAACCTCCGAAAAAATGCGATTTTCTCACTTTGAAGTCCTTAAAAATTAGCTAGTTATTACATTTTTTCCACCAATTTTAATATTTTTTCCGTATTTTTCTGAACTTTTTTTCGAACCATTCGAATGAGATTTTGCCCTTTGAAAACGTTCATGGTCCTCGTAACAGAGTAACACTCTATTCGGAGGCGATTCCGCGTGTGCGCGTACGTTAGCTGCTTCTCCTTCTCACTCACACTCTCTCACTGCCTCTCCCTTCGCTGCGCACCCGCTCGCGGAGGAACAAGGCACATCCTATTTTTAAATAGTGTGAACCAATGCATAAAATATTCAGAAAAAAATAGAAAAACTTCACTGGAGCACTGGGGGTGGAGACCATTTTGGCCATAATGCGCTTCAAACTCAAATACTCAACCTTCTTGTTTCTTGTGTGGACTCCTAGATGTGGGGGTGGGGTGTATCACAGAAAGGGTAGAGGCTGTTCAAATGAGCCAGATTTACCCTGTTCCCTCGCGCGCTTGTGCAGAGCGAGGGTGGAGACAGCGAGAATATGTGGGGAGAAGGAGACGCAGCGTGCGCAAGCAGACGCACGCGACGAACAGAAATAAATCACACTCGGAAACAGAGAATATAGTCCCCAGTAAGTCCACAAACCTTTTCTTTACCTTTGCGGTTACACAGAATTCTGTTCAGAATTCTCCCGTTTCATGTCAGTGTAATAAGAGAACTCAGAGCAGGTTTCTTGTTCATAACAAACACAAAAAAGGCGATTTCAATGAAGTCCAAATGACAATGCAGGATGAAGTGAAAGCCACGATTTTCGCTAACTGCAAAGCATTTTTCGTGCTGTGCTTCTCTGGGCCAAATTACGTTCCGCAACTGCGTCTCGACACGCTTTGCGGCTGCACGCTCCCGAGTCTCGGAAGTTTCCCGCGCCGCCGCAGCCGATCTATTGACACTAGGTGGGTGTTGGAAACTGGAAACTAAGACAAATTGAAGAAAGCTTATAAAAAAGCCTCATCGAGTCGGCTTTGGGGCTGGAAACTCGACCGACTCAAGCGCGTGCGGCCGCAAAGCGTGTCGAGACGCAATTGCGGACCGGAATTTGGCCCAGATAAGCACAGTATAACGAATTCTTCGCTAGAAAAAGCCTTTCCGCTCAGAAATTTCTCGTTTTACCACCAATTCATAAGGAAACCGTGAAGAGACGGAATAATAAGCGGTCTTATTGTACCATTTTTTCACAGAAAAGAACATACCTGATTTTCCCTCGAGGATCTTTATATCACATATTGACTTGGCGAAATAGGTCTGAGGGTGTAACTCTATCATTGAAAGGGTCAATGAACTTCTCAGATCTAAATAATGAAGGACTTCCACCTGTTTTAGTTTTCGTCCAATTCTTTTAGGGAGCTAGGAAACGTGCTAAATTCTTATCTTCACCATATACGTTCTTATATTTTTGGGCGACTTAATTTTTTTCGAAAATGTCACGTCTTACCAACAGCTTTTTTTTGCGATTCGTGTGCTTCAGTCTATAGAAGAATAAAAGAAAGTTATTGATTCACCACTATGCGACCCCCACGTCGCTCTCCCGGCTGCAACCCAAATATTAGGGGGACCGGAAAGTAGTGTCGTTTTCTTACGCGCGACTCAAACACGTGCTCTGCTTACGTTCCCAATCTGTTTCATAGTCCACAGCAATGGAAGTAGGACCTGGTGCGGTTTTGGCCTCGTGCTAACATACGGTAGTCTGATTGTGTTATCATTCATTTTTTTTTCGAACTAACTGAGATTCGTCGGTGAGTTTTCGATTTCACTATCACATTTGCACCTGTTTTCATTGTTTCCACAGATGTAGTCATATCGGTGAAAACGCAGACTCACCGATCTATCAGAGCTGTTCCGGAAAACTGATAAATACCACCTACCAACTACCGTACGTTAGGACGCGTCCGCAACCTCACCAGGTCCTACTTCCATTGCTGTAGACTATAAATGCTCTTGGAAGGTCGACCAAGTTTGGTTGAGACTATTTCACAATTTCTCAGTCGTCTGACACAGACCAATTCATCAATGATTCAGAAACGACCGCCGACTGCCTTATGCCTAGTATACCTGAGCGAATTCAAATCTTTTTCGAATAGTCGATTTTTCGAATATGCGCAAATTTGCCCTTTTTTACAAATGGTAAACACTTTAGTTTATCCGGAAATTCAGCTTTTCGAATAATCCTTTAATTCGACTCAATCGAAGTCCTTTTTCAATCGGATGATGATTCCATCACCCGATTCAACTCAAGTATATATAATGCCTAGTGGCACACCGAGGTAAGCCCATCAAAACAACAAATATTCATCTTTGAGCGGAAAATTCTTAGGGTTAAAATATTATTTTGTCATTCAATAAAATTCTGAGCCACTAACAACTAAATTTCGCTCATGTTTTTGTATTAGAGCACCTTTTCTCTATTTTTTTTTTCGAAATTAAAAATAATTGCCGAAAATGAGATAACATCGTTGAGAAAAATCTTCTGAGTATAAGATGGGCTGAAATATTTCAATAGACTATGTACATACATACTATGTATGTATGTATTGATCTCGTTTTATCTTGCGACACTGGCCGGCCGCTTCGGGAGAGGACAGGATATTTGATTTTACTATAATTGCAGCCTATTGCATTCACAATACGGCTTCCTTCTTATATGTATTTAGTATACGCCGTCTGCTGAGCCTGCCATCGGATTGAGTAAGAACCTTTAAATTATTCGAGTAAATGCATTATACGGGGGATTTGCCTTTTGTAATGCTTGGATCTTGAGGTCCTCCCAAGTTCCATTGAGGAGATTTACACGTTTGAGTCGACCACACTTGAGTTCTAGTTGATAGAACATTTTCATCGCATTCAAAAGTAGAAAAAAAAGTTCGTAAAAAAGTCGGATTAAAAAGCTCAATATGAGATTTTCGTTTTCCTTTTTCTTTTCGAATAGTCGAATCAGGGAATGAAACTATGCGGTTTTTGATTTGTCATCCAGGGCTCTCAAAAGAAGTTTTTGAATGAATGGGTAAAATTAGAAAAACCTGTTTAATTTGGATAAATATCCAGAAAGTTTTTTAGAAAAATTGAATAAATGTTCAAAACTTCAATTTATTTCTGAATAAATCACGAATAACCTTGAACGTTTCTCCCAGCGACTGAATATTCAAAAGTCATAACCGAAACTTGGCCAAACCCTCAAGAAACCGCATAACTTGAATTTCCAAATAGCTCGAGTACTCTCGAAATCAAAAAATTAATTTACATTTCCGAGTAAAGTGAATATTCGAAAAGGCCGAATATCAATATACACAAATGGGTCGACTTTTCGTAAAATCAGGAATGAAGTTCTACGAGTGGGTCGGATACTCGAAAATTATTCGGATAATAATTCGATTCGGTCCTAATTATACTTTTGATTTTCCGGTTTTTTCATGCTTACGAACAAAGGAGTTTCGTTGTGCTTCCTTATAACAATCACATGATACTGGAAATTCTTCAACAGAAATCTTCCCAGTCGCGAACCTCTGGAAAAGATTTGTAAACTGAACTCTGGGAAAACTGGCCGCGACAGCGCCGGGAAAGTACCGCGACTCTCGACTGTGCTGCGATAGCTCCGCGATCCTACCGTGGCGGATCCACGATCATCGCTGTGCGTAGGCGATTCTGTGGCAGCGTCTTAAGCCTCGACATTGCCGCGATAGTACCGCAATGGTTCCGTGTTAGAAACGCACCGGCTTCACTGAGATGCATCAGACTACGATGCACTGTCCTGTGCGGTAAATAAGATTGTCGTCGGTTCAATTACCCAAGTTTAAGACACATCTCGTATCTCCTTTGTAGCAGCACCGGGGATACCCACTCTAACTTTCAAACAGAGGACGTAACAACCTCATGTGCGCGATTTTGTTCTTAACCCACGAGCTACTGCGGATCTCCTCTAGTGCCGCTTTGGTGCCTGTGAGAGACGAAGCGGCACTATTCCGGCACTACCGCGGCAATTTCTGTTAGAATAAACAATCGCTTTGGTCTCAATCAAAGTTTTTACAATCACGTCTTTCCATGTTTCTCAGTGAACAGGACAAAAGCATAAAAGGTAATTTGTATTTCCTTATAACAATCATATGAAACAGGGAATTCCTCAACAAAAATCTTTCCAGCCACGAATCGCTGGAAAAGATTTCTGGACTGAAGCTTCGGCAGAGTCAAATAATTACAATATTCCTTCATATTTAGATATCTGTAGTTTCCTTGCGGGGAGGGTTGAGTTGAAATTCCTCTTTCAAACAAGAAGTCTTCTGGAGTTCTAGATACTTTGCCTTACAGAATATCCAATTTGATTCGGAATTATTTTTAGAATTATTTCAAAAAAAATGTTCGATTTTTCAAAAATCCGACTAAATTCTGGCCACAGTATTTGAAAATCCAATAAAAGAAAAACAAAATGCCAAAATATTATTCGAGGAAAATCTCCGACAACAATCTAATAATTTTCAATATCAATTCCAAACGAGTGAGCGAACAGTTTTTCAGAATAATCATTCATTCAATCAGCTTGAACTTCGGAATCCCAATCTCAATCTCAAAAAAAAGGAAACCATTTCTCCAGGATTTTTCAAGTGCTTCTAAGTAGAAATTTCTCTCAGTGACTGACTGTCCAAATTGTATCACCTGAAAATGACAGAATATTCAAGTATTATTTTTTTTCCTTTTTTTTGCCACCGGTGTTAACTCGAGTGAGAAAAAATCTGCCGAAATCTTCGATAGATCGACGAATAGACCTCAGATTTGTAATCAGCTATCATAGCAACACATAGAAAAAGTTTCCAACCAAAATCGGAATGAATTTTTTGACAACCCTGAATCCATAGTGCCTTTGGGGTACCCCTTTTCTCTTCGCAACACTAGAAAATTGCCCTTTCTAGTGATTCCTGAGGCACTTGGGAAATTTTGAGCTCGACTAATTGACATAGTGAATCACACGTCGGTCCGGATTGGACTGTCCGTCCACGCGGTCGGCGTGCGTGTCGAGCGGCCGTCGCAAAGGCATTTTTCTGGCGAGGTGGCCCGCGGCGGAAAACAGCTGGCTGGGATATTACTACCGTTCGTCTAATATTCCTGCTAATCGATTTACAGATGCAGAATGTTCAAGCGACAGTCGCTTGACACGCACGCCGACCGCTTGGGCGGATAGTCTTAAACGGACAAACCTTACAACATATGTATGTACAGAGTTGAAAACGTTTTTATTCAGTTGGAGATTTAAATTTTTCTGTTTTTTTAGAATAGTTGATTCCGAGAATGGAACTATTCGGTTTTTACTTTGTCATCCAGCGCTCTCAAAAAGTTTACCGAATGAGTGAATTTTTCAAATACCGTATTTTTGAAATTTTTGAGTGCATGAATTAGTTTAAAATCATACATCTAGTGGATTCGAATAAATAATCAGAAAGTTTTGAATATTCGATAATCCTGGCCGAAATCGAATTGGATTTATAAAAACTCGTATATTCTGAAACCCAACAATTCAAATCTCCGAATAAATCGAATAATCAAAGAAAAACACGAAGACCTACATTTTCAGATGGATCGAATGTTCGGAAAATCAGGAATCAAAAATTTTCGAATGAGTCAGATATTAGATATTCGAATAATGGTTCTATCCGATTATACTCGTTTCATACGATTTCAATAACTCAGACTCTGCGGGGGGGGCAAGCGCTGGACAATAGAGCCCGTTTTCGACTTGGGGGAGCGACAGCGCAGGCCTCCCCCGAGGGGGGCTTCAGGGGAGGCCCCTGCTCTCCTCCGGCGCTTGCCCCCCCCCCCGAGAGGAAGAGAGGGAAAAGATGGGAAGAAGTCGTAGAAGGTAGTTTACGACAATAGAGGCCAGAGAAGGCATCTATCACGTGCTCGACCGGTATAAAAGGCGCCTCACCTCATGGAGAGCCGCATTCGGCCCAACAGGGCCGGCCCTGGACGGCGACTTCGAGTCACTGTCAGAAAGGGATATTTTTGGAGGAAAGCGGAGACGCTTTCCGGGGGGGAGGGTGACGTCACTGCTCCGGAGCCGTGACGTCATGGCTCCGGGGCAGTGATGGGGGGGGGCTTCAAGGCAGTCAGAGGGGGGCTTCAGGGCAGTCACAGGGGGGCTTCAGGGCAGTGACGGGGGGCTCCGATCAAGCCAAATTGTCACTCCGGCGGTAGCCCCCCCCCCGATTGGGGGGGGGGGCAAGCGCCGGGGCCCGGGGGGGTGCCCCCCTGAAGGGCTGCGCTACCCCCCTCCAGTGTATGAGAAGGAAGCGCAAACTGGTGTTTTTGGCGCATCTTGCCAAACAGAAACACCTGTTTGCGATTCCTTATTACAACCGTATGAAACGGGAAATTCTCCAGCAAAAAACTTTTCAGTCGCGGACCGCTGAAAAGAAATTATGGGTTGAACTCTGGGAAAACTTGCTGCGACAGTGCCGGGAAAGGAGCACAACCCTCAACTGTGCCGCGCTAGCTCCGCCATTGCACCGCGGCGGATATTTGATCATCTTTGTGCGGAGACGATTCTGTTGCAGTGTCTTGAGCCCCAAAAACGCCGCGATATTGCCGCGATAGTGCCGCAATGAGTTTGTGTTAGAACCGCACCGACTCTGCTAGAATGCATCAGACTGAGTCCTACCCACTCTGACTCTCAGACAGAGGGCGTAACAACCTCATGTGCAGCTGTACTATAACTCTTCTAATTAACTTTATTCGAGTTACTCGCAGTCGGTCCTATTTTTGTGAAGGCGCTCCGAACGATCGCGGAGTAGCTGCGGATCTGCTCTAGAGCCGCATCGGTGGCTGTGGGAGCCAAAGCGGCACTATCCCGGCACTGCCGCGGCAATTTCTAGCAGAATAAATAATCGATTCGGTCCCAATGCTACTGTCTTCATCAGAACGAAATTCCGGTCCGCAGTTGAGCAAAACCACTGTGGCAGCATGCAACACGATTATAGTCGTGCTGAGACCAAGGGTAATCGTGCCACGCAGTCCCAGTGCGATTATCATGGTGCTGCGTACTGCGAAAGCGGTTGTCTGCAATTGCGGACCGAAATTATCGCCCCGATAAGGACCGTGGCTTTTACAATCACATTTTTGCAATCCTGCGCCATGAGTAACATAAAGTACTTTTCTGCTTCCATATAACTACCAGGTGAAACGGGGAATTCCTCAACAAAAATCTTTCCAGTCGCGAAGCTCTAGGAAAAATTTGTGGCCTCAACCAGCGACAAAAAAAATTAAGGGAAAAAACGCCTACACCTTAAATTAGAGGTGCTGTCCTAGGCGACTCCAATGAGCATACAGTTCACAGCAACAGAAAAAAGGCGATTGTGCAGTTGCGTATTTCGACTAAGCCATACTGTAGGTTACTGCATAATCGACGGCAAAAGTGTACTTTTTCCTGAATTTTGAAGAAAAAAACAACGGAAACGTTTAAAAACGCTAAATTCTCCTCCCGGCACACACAAATTATCAATATACCCAAAGTCTTAATCATAGATGCACTCAGTAATAACAAGAAAAAATAAAAATCCACAAAAAAAATGGAAATAACGAAGAAAAAATTATTTATTTTTGCGATTCCTGTGTGTATCTATGGTTAGGACTTTGAGTATAATAATAATGTTTGTCTGTTGGGGAAAACTCACAGTTTTTTCAACGTTGAAGATGTTTTTTTTTTCTTGAAGACTCAAGAGAAAATTACAACTTTACCGTCGATTATGGCGCAACCTAGACTTAGGTCCGTGGTTTGCCTCCTTGAGAAAACCCATTTAAGTCTCATCCGCGACTGGCGGTATTGTAAGCCAATCCGCTGCGCTCTTCTTCTGGCCTGAATCGATAAGCGTAGCCAGCGCACGTGACCACCGCGCCAGCCGCGGATGAGATTTAAAGGCATCGTGCGCGCTGAAAATCATTTCCAGTTTTTGTGAGTAATTGAACCACTCGGGCTAGCTGACATCACCCACAAAGCTTGAGGCTCTCAAAATACGCACCTTAATACTGTGGTTATCTAGTCCAAATTCCGGCCCGCAATTGCGTCTCGACACGCTTTGCAGCCGCACGCGCTCGAGTCAGTCGGGTTTCCAGCGCTAAAGCCGACTCGATGTGGCTTTTTTATACAATTTCTCCAATTTTTCTTAGTTTCCCGTTTCCAAAACCCACCTAGATTCAGCAGATCGGCGCTTGCGGCGCTGGAAGCTCTTCTGACTTGGGACCGTGCGGCCGCAAAGCGTGTCGAGACGCAATTGCAGACCGAAATTTGGCCCAGATAAGCACAGTAGTTATGGCCACCGGAAAACGGCTCTGGGGTCGATCATCTAGCTCTTTTGGGTCGGTTATCTAGCACTTCTTCATTGAGTGTTGATGCGTCCGTCCAAGAACATGGAATACATTTACGGCACAAACTCCTCATGCAGGAAAACTTCATAAGTGACAGTGACTAGACCTCCAAACACAGAAAGACTTCAAAAACGATTTTGACGCAAAATTCAAATTCGATTTAACAGTGTATTCAAACTGGTTTTTCTTAAAGAGTCACGTTTTTTCGGTGGCTCTTTCAACAGTTTCGTTCCCTACAGAGGCCAAGCTATAATGGTTCTCGGCGTGAACGATGCCCTCAAACATTTTTTTTTGAAGGAAACAAGCCACGGACCTATACATGCCGGAACCCGCACACAATTTCAAAAAGTGAAAACGAACCTTATGTTCATAATCGGCGCACAGGTGACCCCTTCGACTTGTGGTGCGCGCAAAGCGCGCACCAGATTTGGTTTTGAATCGGCCACGCGCGCAACCAGTTTTTCGAAATCTAAGTTCAGGCTAAAGGTGGAAATTAGCTCTAAATTTTATTGGAAAGAGCGCAAAAAGTTGTATATGCTGCTCAAAAATGGTTTAGAATGGTTTACTAGGATTTGAGAAAATTTTGAAAAACCGCAGGTTTTCTCTGTTAATCTACTTTTTTTCAGACGGCTTTCACGATCTTGTTGGTACACTTAAAATTGAGCTAGGGAGCTCATTTTTGAACAGGAGGCTGGAAATGGATGCAGGTCGCTCCTATTCCATTTTGAACTTGATACCTTGACTTTGAAGGGTACCTCAAAATCGTGGGGTTACATACTTAATTAGCCGTGGAGCACGAAAACTGCTTTTTTCTGCTGCGGCTGTGGAGACCGTGGTGTGTGGGTGCATTTGCAGCCAATCAACACAGTTCGTCGAGGTACAGGCCATAAAACGGCCAAATTCTCACCGTGGACTGCGTACCACTTGCTGCGCGACCGCACGCGCGTCGGAGGCGGACAAGTTTTGACCGCCGCGCGGCGGCCGAAACTCCGCGCGGCGGCCGAAACTCATCGCGCGGCGGCCAAAACTCGTCCGCTTCCGACGCGCGTGCGGTCGCGCAGCGCGGGGTACGCATTCGACGGTGAGATTTCGTCCGTTTTATGGCCTGTAAGTACTGAACTTGCCAGAATTCGTACTCATGACACGTCATCGATCGATAATCAATATTATCGATTTTCGTGCTTTTTGCACAGAATGCGGCGAAAAGTGGTGATTGCTTTTGGAATTGGTTTTCTTAGTTGAGGAATTTCGCTCATCAGTCATTATCGATAAATACCGATCAATAATATTGATTTTTTCGCCTGTTGCACAAAATGCCGCAATGATTTTTGATTGTTGATGGCTCTAAGTCATTTGTCCGGGAAAATCTTCTCATCATGCAAGATCAAATATTAATGACCAATAATATCGATTTTTCACATTTTGCACCAAATGCGGCAATAAGTTTTATTTTTTATGGTTGTAAGTCATAGGTTTCAAAAATTTTACTCATACGACAATATCGTCTGTTAGATGTTTCATCACTCCAAAATGGAAATCGTGGAGCGAAATTGAAGTCAGAAAGGGAACCTTTGGGAGAGATATGTGAAACTTCTAAAATTTTAGCTTCCTGGAAAAAGTAGCGATTCGGCAATGTCATTTAGAAGTCAAAAAAAATTTCAAAAGTATCTTGAAATATCTTTAAAAAGTGATTTGGCGTAAAATAGCCTGCAGTAATAAAAAAACAGGGAAATGAAGTGAAATAACCAAAAAATACGATTTTGTGGTCGGTCATTTCAAAAACTTCTCCATTAAACTTATCAAAACGAAATCAAGCGCGTAACGGAAACATTAAGCTATTTTTGAAAGCTGTAATAAGGGAATCAGCACAGGTCGAGCTAGGTGAACTCCATTCCATATCGTGCTTGATTTCGTTTTGATAAGTTTAACGGAGAAACTTGTGAAATGATCGACCACCAAATCGTATTTTTTGGTTATTCCACTTCATTTCCCTGTTTTTTAACTACTCCAGGCTATTTTACGCCAAATCACTTTTTAAAGATATTTCAAGATACTTTTGAATTTTTTTTTGACTTCTAAATGACATTGCCGAATCGCTACTTTTGCCAGGAAGCTAAATTTTCAGAAATTTTGTTGCTGATTTTGATCTACCTAGGTGCTTCAAAGAAATGCTGAGAACTCAGATTTGCTTATTTCCCTTTCCCTCATGACCTTCAGACGACCGTTGCTAAAAACCCCGTTTTGAAATTGGGGCACTCCCCAGTAAGTCCACAAACCTTTTTTTTATCTTCGCGGTTACACAGAATTCTGTTCAGGATTTTCCCGTTTCATGTCAGTGTAATAACAGAGCTCAGAGTAGTTTTCTTGTTCAGTGATACATAGCAAGGTATAAAGGTAGATGAAAAAGTCTCAATGTGGGACCAGATCTAAATTGTCAGATCAAATTTCTGGAAACACCCATGAATACATAAGTTTCAGGCCAGCCGCGGGCGAGATTTAAAGGCTTTTTTCTTGAGGAGGCAAGCCACGGACCTAGATACTGTGCTTATCGGGGTCAAATTCCGGTCAGCAATTGCGTCTCGACACGCTTTGCGGCCGCACGCTCCCTAGTCGTAAGAGCTTCCAGCGCCGCAGCCGCTGATTCGGTGACTCTAGGTGGGTTTTAGGAACTGGAAACTAAGAAAAATGGGAGAAAATTGTATAAAAAAGCCACATCGAGTCGGCTTTGCCGCTGGAAACCCGACTGACTCGAGCGCGTGCGGCCGCAAGGCGTGTCGAGACGCCATTGCGGACCGGAATTTGGCCCAGAGAAGAACAGTATGCATTATAAACAGTGGAAATACGCAATCGCATGGCCACCTTTACCCGTTGCCGTGGACTGTATCATCGCTAAAATTCGTAATTCTCCTGACTCACGAGCGGCGCGCGCGATGCTGCTCCCTCCGTCTGTTATGCGCTCTCTCGTTGTCTCTAACCTCCGCTCCGCACCAGCGCGCGTATGAACCATGAGAATTTCACGGTTTCACAGCCTGTACCAGGTATATGCGTTAATGCAAAATATTTTTGCGTTAAACGTTGATCGTTAATGTTTGAAAGAAAACGCGTTAACCCGTTAAGGCATTAACACGTTAAATTTGCATTTCGTTAAAAAAAACATTTCCCTACTACAGCGAAAATCAATAAATCATCAGAGGTTCCATATCAATCAGTGCCATAATTCCCCTACAATTAACGGACTGAACTGACGTGATTTCATAACTTATCGTTAAGCGTTGAACGTTGAATTTCGGAAAGACCGCATCAAACCGTGAATGCGTTCACACTTTAGCGTTTAACGCACATGTCCATATAGATGGGATAACGGATCCGCATTTGTTTCTAGAGATGAACAATTCATTCGAAATGGTCGCTATTCCCTTTTAAAGGCCGTGTTTACCTAAAATCTCGTTTGAGAGGAAACAGAAAGCAATAACCTTATTTCCGTTTCGTTCCTAAACACTATACGGAAAAAAGGCAAAAGTGTATGGTCCTTCCTGGATTTCGTCAGTAGTGACGAAAGGACCATCTTATGATGTATATGGGATTAAGAGAATAGCTCACCTTTTAATATGGTCTGTTGCGAATAAATTAAACTTTGTAGAAAAAATATATTTAGTAGTGAAAGGCTTTAATATCTAAGATAGCAGAGGAATAATAGCCCAGAATTGTCAGCTTAGGTAGGAAATAGTGGTAAGCGTAACGTGTATATCTGGGAGGAGCATGACCCAACCACATATTTATATATGCCCTTAATTAATTTTGGCGCCAATGATCCTAGGTGTGGGTCAATCATCGAGGACGAATGATAGGTTCTCCATATGGAGTACGATATGTGTGGAAAGATCACAAGTATACTTGAAGTGTCTAATTTATTGTGTTTTAAAGCTGATATTCTTAAAAAAGCTTCAGTTATTGTGTCAATAGGAAAACAAAAAGCTGATATCGAGATCGTATTTGTACGTTATGAAGGGATTTTTGTGTATTAATTTAAAATACTACTATTAATATAATTATCTTCATAGCCATTATTAGTGAGTAAATGTTTAGTAGTGCGAACTCTGCCCAAAAAATCTCTTTTATGACTGCAAGTTCTAGCTATTCTTAGCATTTCTGTATAAATCGTAGCTTTTTTAATTTGCCCTGATTTACATGAACTAAATTGAGGAAGTCTAATAAGTCAAAATTATAGTCGTCTGTTTTATTATACATTTTCGTATAAATTTTATTATCTATGATATTGATTTCCAGGTCTAAATAGCAGCAATGTGTGATATTCACATGTGTTTTATCTATTTTCAAAACATTATTATAAACTTTTGCTAGTACTTTCGTAATGAAGTTCTCATTTTTATCATGTATTATCAATATATCAGCCATCTATCGGAAAGGTACCATATACAGACTATGTTAGTGTTTCTCATATTGGACTTATGCTCTAATAGACTCCAATATAAGATCAGCCAATACTGGGCTCACGTTGCTACCTTGTGGTACACCTTGGGTTTGTATGAAGATATTATCACAAAACTTTGTGTAAGAGTTTCCAGTTTGAAAGACTACGCTAGCAGATGCTGGAGGGGTTATGGTCGAGGAAAGTAGCAAAAATCGACCAGAAATAGATGAAAACGACGGCGAAGTGAAGATTTCGTTAGTTCAGTACGCTTGCTTATCCCGCCCCGCCCCCCGTTCTGACGAGATCATGGCGTCGCGGACGTTTTCGATGGCACATTGCCAAGAGACTCCGTCGCGTTCAGCATGATAGACTCGTGCGCATTTTTTCATTAGAGCGTGCTTGTGGAAACTAGTAGGGCGCGTAGGCTCGTTCACGCCCTTAACCTGTACGTAATTTAGAAACCTATACATATTTTAGCTTTTTTTAAGCGTTTTTCTCCGCTGGTTCTTCCCTATTCGTTAACTCTCAACCAAGTAAATCCATTTTTGAGTTGAACTTGAATGTGATATTCATCGTGAACAATGCCTTCAAATTTGCATTTCATTAATAAATTTAGAAAATATTACCCTAAAAAAAAACATCTGTAAATCGATTAGCAAGAATATTAAAAAAACACTAGATCATCAGAGGTTCCATATAAATCAGTGCAATAACTCCACTACAATTAGCGCACTGAATCAACGTGGTTTTGAAACTTTTTCGTTAGGCGTTAATCGTTAATTTTCGAAAAAAAAGCGTTAAGCCGTTAATACGTTAACACGTTAACGTTTAACGCACAGCCCTGATTAGGCGTGTACAATGAGCCTATCCTCCGTTTCGGAGCCAAATTTACTGTGTTCCATCGCGTAATTGTGCGGAGCGAGGGGAGAGATAGCAGGAAAGTGTGGAGAAAAGGAGACGCATCGTATGCGCGCGGACGCACGCGGTCAACGGAATAAATTTCAATCCGAAACATAGGATACATAAAAACAGGATTATGGATCGGCAAATGGTTCTAGAAATGCCCGTTTCATTAGGAATGACCACTACTCCCTTTTAAGACATCTTATATGAAAAAAATCAAGGAAAAAGGTAAACAAAACACTTAATCTGATGGAGATTTTCAAGACGAAATCTAGCTGACAGAAGACCAGGAAAAGGACATTTCAAATAAGACTGCGGAAACTCGAATAGAAACCCATATTCGTATGAGTAAACCGATAAATGTGTAGTTTGAAGGAAAAGTTTGGCCACAGGAAAAGGCTTTGAGGAAGCTGGACCGCATACATTCCATCGCCTCGAGGTAGGCGGTCCCCGGAATGGATGTGGGTGGAGTCGCGGGTTGCTTCCGCAAATTGCGTTAGCCACAGACACCATTGCCCTGCCAAATCCGCCGCCGCCCCGAGGAACACTTGTTGTTTATTCGCCAGAATATGTACATGTATACACAAAGAGGTGGACACAGATTTCGCGCCTTAGATAGTATAAACGCCCTGAAAGTACAAATAGATCTGGGACTTAGAAGGCACTAGTTGCTCCCTTGGACTGTTCAAAACTGCTCTAAACACCTTATGGGCCGGTGCCCTTCATCCATGGTTCCTCAGGAAGCCTCTGATGCCCTATGGAATGTTGTTGGGCAATCTGGCGTCGTGGTTTTTCCCACGCGGTCGGACCATTAGAGGGGATTTGCGAAAGGGATATGCCACATGCGGCGACAGCCGGCTGTCGGCCCATTCCGGCAAAGAGCCCAATGAGCAGAATCCTCTCCCTTCCGCGATTCCATGACCCATTGTTACCCATTTCGCCATGGGGGAGGGGCGAGAAATAGGGTGGATTTCGTGTGGGAGCCAGGTGACACTGAACGGCCGCCATGGACAAAGGGCCGTTCACGGACGATTAACCAACCAGTCGCGCACTGTTCGTGACACTGAAATGGCCACGCGAGAGGAGGTGAAAAAAATGCAGCCGGAGGACGAGGAAATTGGCAGCCGGAGGATGGAGAGATGTCTGAATGGGGTTGAAGGATACTGTTTTGTGCTATAGAAATTAAAAAGTGCATGAAAAGTAAAAAAAACCGGCAGGGGCAAATCTCAACTCTTTATAACGAACCCTCTGGATGCACTCAGGACGACGTCGTCAGCGAGACATGCATCTGCTTGTTTCAACATCAGTTGCTAAAGTCTGTCTGAATGAGAATGTCCGCCCACGCGGTCGGGTCGGCGTGCGCGTCGTGCGGCCATAAAGCAGCTTCTCTCTGAATCTGCAAGTCAATAAGCAGGAATATGAGATGAATAGTGGATGATATTCCAGTTAGCTATTTGCAGTCTTGAAAAAGCTGGCCCGAGAAATGCCTGTGCAGCTGCCGCTCGACGCGTATGTATGCCCTTCAAGTGGGCGGACAGACTTTATCCTCTATTTTGGAGTAACATTTACTGCCGTTGACCGCGAGCGTGTGCGCGCGTTTACTGCGTCTCTTCCTACTTCACACTTTCTCGCTGTCTTTACCCTCGCTCCGCGCTATTCGACTAGTAAATAAAAGAAAAGAATATTATTGTTAAGTATTAGTACAGGGCAAAAAGTGTAAGTTGAGTGTTATTGAATCACCACAGTTTCGTTCCTGCCCTTTGACTGTGTACAAAATAACTGTTAGTGTTATGTGATTTATAAAAATTACATAGGTTTTTGAACCAAAAATATTAGAAATCATCACAGTATTGAATTTTTCATTTATTTTCACGCGGCAAATGCTGCTTTTGCACAAGGTCTTGAACCCAACAGTTGGCCATAACAAGAAGTGTTGACGCTAAATAGTGCTAAATGTCCGTGTGACCTTTCTTTTCCTGAGAAAATAAGGCGCTATTCATACTAATCAACGCCCGCGCGACACGCGCGCCACGCTCCGCCATGGCTTCGCCGCTATATTATTCATACTGCCAGCCGGAACGCCTTGGCGTTTTCATCCACTCATATTATTTATCGATCGTCTCATTCATTCCAGCTTCACCGCTCCGCCATGGCGTCGCCGCTGGAGTATTCATAGTCTCCGCAAGCGCGGCACGCGCGTCACGCGCGTAGAAAGTATTCATACACAAACGCCACGCCAGAGCGGCACGCGCGTGCCGCGCTGGCGTTGAGTAGTATGACTAGCGCCTAGCGGTCGGTTATTCATCAGAAGCTCAATATGTGCAAAGAGTACATAGACGTAGTTGGAGCAGATTTGCCCTTACCTAGTCTGCATATTTCTAAAGCCCCATTCATTGTTGGTCGCTTCGACTACCCGCGTCGCTTCCACGATGGAAGCGATTTGTCTAGTCGAAGCGACTAGGCCGTAATCTTTCGTCGAGACGTAGGGTAGCCGGCGCCAAATTGCGGCCTCCACACTCAATCTCGCGGCGTTGTCCGCAAATCTCTGTCATGTTTCACGCAGAATTGCGTCCCCACGAGCGATCCCAAGTCGCTCGAAGATTTGGAATCGCTGGACGGAGCGATTTCAAATCGTCGATCGTAATGTTGATCACTTCGTCTCCAAGTCGAAGCGACCAGCTATGAATGGGGCTTGAGACTTTCTAAGAATAGGATATCTAAGGACTCCGGGATTATTCTGGTTTGAATATTGTACTATTTTTCAATACTCGAAAGTCGCACGCGCATCATGCAGATGTGTCGGTTGAGTATATACGACCTGAGGCGGCAAAGTGCAGTAATATAATATTGATCACAGGCGCGGCACGATAAATACTGAGGATTGCACTTCGCCGCGCAGCTCGGCTGCGGGAGTATAAAGGACGACTCACGCGTAGCTCGCTCCAGCGTGGCGGGGTCGCTCGTGCCTCTATAGGGGTCTGCAGAGTTGCAGCTAGAAGCGGCTGATCGCCGAGCGTCAGCCTTGACGCGGCGTCAAAAATGTTTCCGAACATTGTCTCGCCGCGTCGGTTGCCGCTCGCTGGCGGTGACGCAGGTTCGTGGCGGCGTCAAAACACTCTGTGGTGCCCCATCGTTGCCCTACACGCCGCGTCGGTCGCCCTCGTCGCCGAATGCAATCGATATTGCATCGCCCATCTCTGTTGGTCGCTGCGAGCAACGCCGCGACTTCAACTCTGCAGACCCCTTATGACAGTCTGATCAGTGGACTTTCCACTTAGAGCCTCCATTTTCTTAAATGAATCTGGTACCAATCCGAGGATCCCAAAGGGATTGTAGGTTTGACTGACCTTGGAAGAGGATCAATTTCGACCGCTTACAGTGAACAGCAGCGCCTTCAGCCACCACACCAACATGGTCAACCACCATGGCGAGATAGACGTACATAATTACCATAATCAACTGCATAGAATGCAGGTGAGGCTTCCAGAAACTATGGGTATACCACTTATAATAACGAACAGAAAACAGAAAATATAGGTCAGGCCCTGATCGGCAAACCTCAACTTATGTACACTTCTTACACACACCTAAAGTCAGTCCGAAAAAGCCTGTTCGCCCACGCGGTCGGCGTGCGTGTCGAACGGCTGCCGCGAAAGCATTTTTCAAATACGGAAAACGATTTATGAATACTTAACGAATGGGGAATATTATCACAATCAACTGTTTTCAGCCATGGGAAGGATTTTTGAAACCCTTTGCGACAGCTCCTCCACACCCGCGCTGACCGCGTGGACGGACAGTTCCATTCGGGCAGACTTTATCAACCCTGACCTCCGCCCACAAAAAACCGGTCGCTTCTCTTGATTGCAGGCTCCGGGCTCCTCTATGATGCAACGCGACTTTTGCTTGGATCCTTTGATGAAGAAAAACATCCTTTTCGAACCTGGCACTCCTCAGCTGAGCAGATCACTTGTTGTCCAACCCCGCCCTCACCCTAGGGCCTCTTTCAGAGTGCGATCGCTGATCGCCGCGATGACATGTTTTGAATACAGATCGACGTGCGACGCGATCTCGATCGATGCTCATGTTTATCATCCCATGGCGTCGCTCGGCGCTCGAACTCTGAAAGAAGCTTGAGGCCAATGGTATAGTTCTGCGACACCCGGTCGCGTCGCTCTGCACAGCGACAGCGACCGCCTACCGCCCTTTAAAGGCCTATGCATAGTCTGGCGGCAAAAGTCGCGCCGCAATGAATGGGGATACAGGGCAGGCGCAAAACTGCGTCGCTGCCCTCTATCCTTCACCGTGTCGGTGCTACTTTTGCCGCCGGACTATGCGTAGCCTTTAAATCGTCGCTGTCGCAGTGCGCTGCACAGCGACAGCGACTGTGGAAACGACAGCCATCGGCACATTTGCAGTATGTCAGCCCTCTGCGACACGTCGCTGCGACGAACATGCGACAACTGTTCCTACGATGGCCAGACCGTTGCTCCGATCCTGGTTCCGCCACGATTTGTGCTAAATGTCATGACTGTCGCTCATGACAGAGACAATGTATACCATTCGCCTACAACCGGCGTCATACTTCCCGCGACCTGCGACAGCGACAGTGTACATCAGGCATATCGTTTTTCGGTCGATATGGATGGTAGGCATTCCGTCGCCCCGCTGGAAGTATGATCCCGGTGTAACCCGTCTTCAGTTGTCACGCACCCATTCTAACCTTAACACTATTCATTGTACACATTTCAGCGTCGTCCTCACCCTTCCTTTCCAGAACGACTTCGTGAGCAACCCTTCAGGCGGCCCCATGCGATGAAAATCACCAGAAGGAGTTCCAATGAACGAGATGGCAAAGGTTCGCGGAGTCCAGAAGGAAAAAGGGTCATCAATCGACAAACTCTCATTGTTTTCGGCCCTCGAAAGCCCTTCAGATTGTTTCAAATCGCTCAAACTGAGAGGAGAGGCAAAGGGGACGGAGCCGCACATCATCAAGACCTTCTTATGTAGTCCCAACGAGTTCTCTTCACCACAAATGGACGTCGGCAAAAGTGGCCTCTGTGAAGGCAGGCAGCCAGTGGATGCTCGTCAATTAGCGGCATAAACAAAGGGATCGTCATGTGGAAGCAGCTGGCTGCCATTCCCTTGCCTTGGGCTGGGGAATGCGAATGAGGAGGAGCTACGGTAGTCGTCGCCTACACAGCTGGCCTACGGCCAGTCAGGTTAGGGGAACTTCTTGAGCAGCAGGGCTAATCATGTTTCCTATTTTCGCCCTCGGACCGGTGGATCTGGAGGAAAATATGGAGTTCACGACCAAAGATTGTGGCGAAAGTGGTGAGTTAAAGGGCGTCTCTCAACCTGAGGTGGAGAAAAAAGCTGATTGGAGGTGAGGTAACCCTAATACTGAACGAACTTTGTTGAATGTCAGACGGCTTTTGGACAATTGCGCTATCAAAGAAAAATGAAAACAAGTTATTCGTAATATAAAAGGCCAAAAACAAGTTACTTGCGACATATTTTAGCCCAGCCTAACTTAGAAAAATGAAAACAAATAAGTAGTTATATGAATATAACTTACTTGAATGTCTCAAGTAGCTTACATTTATATTGCTAGTAACATACATTTATATTACATGTAACTTAAATGTATATTACATGCAACTTACACATATGTTACATGTAACTTATATTTATGTATATTTTCACTATGAGCAGCCATCACGCGCCGCAGACGACACGCCACGCAGAGGGCGTGTCCCAGACCACAAACTATGCGAAAAAATGCTGTGCTGGGCCTTCCCTGCTGGTGTGGTGTCAAGTACCTCAAATTTGGGTAATTGAACCAACAGCAACGCCAGTCGTAAGCATGACCCCGTGAGTGCGTCGTACATCAGCCTTGCAAATATCTTCGTGGCAAATTTAAGTTACTTGAGACTTATGTTGTGCCATTTAAGTTACATGTAACATACTGCACGAAGCATCACCTCAGAAATCGAAAACAAGTCACTTGTAACATATCTAAGCTGATGAAAGTTACTTGCGACTAATCTCAAGTCATTTAACCCATTCACAACCGCGTGTCCCACCGGTGGGACACGCGTTGACTACCACTTCGGACCGCGTGTCCCACCGGTGGGACACTGTTTTCAAAAATCTATTTCTCCACCGCAAGAAGGAATTTCTAAACCTTCTTATGGTCAATGTATTTACCTATTCTAGAGTCGACTATAAACTTCGTGGTCCGCTGGCAGCTTCGCCACTACAATATATCTGACCCTTCAAATGCAGCAAGGAAAAAACCGCAATTATGAGTACAGATCGCATTTTTACAGTCACTTAATGGCGATTTTTCCCATTAATCGAGAAAAAATCCCTACTTATAGGAGTAATCAGATCGTAAAGCTCTATATAATAAATCACAGAAATATGATTACTGATATTGCTCACCAGTTCCGCGTAGAGAGTCGGCTTTTCTTTTGCCCGTATGTTGTTCACAGAAATTTTTATGCAAAGATCACCAATATTGAGATCACTAGGGCCTTTCTTGAAAGTCCTGCTTGGTAACTGTTGGTGTACCATCGTAGACCGAGGCTCCAACTTCGTTGAAAACTACCTTGGAGAGAAGCGGACGAGAAAAATGGGAACGAGCCAGAGCAGAAAACGAGTGGAAACTTAAAAAACGGTTATTACACTCATCATTCCTAGTAAATTTGTAGTATTAAACTATTTCCTTCGTGTGAATGTAAAAAACAAATATGCTTTTCAAAAGAAATCTCTTTGTAGAAGGCGCCGAACCGGAGGGGTGAAGGGGTGGCCTAGAAAAAAATGGCGAAGATCTAAAAAAAAGTTATTTTCAACAGCCTTACCAGTCAATATGAAACTCGAGGAGTATTTTTCACGTCTAAATGTCAAGAAGATTGCTAAAAATGTTTACTACAAAAAAAACTCTCCTCGGTATGCGATAGACCGCAAGAGCGAGGGAGTAGCTAAAGCAAAATTAGTGCAAATCTGAAAAAATATCATTTCACCAAGCATTTCCTGTCAGTTGAAAAACAGAAGAATGTCTATTATGGTAATCTACGATAATTAATGTTTCGAACCGCTAGAATTCATCGAACTCAGGTGATTTGTGGATGGTCTTATCTACACAGTCAAAAATTTAGAAGGCCATTTCTCTGGAAGGAAAGAGTTATGGAAGCCGAAACTTTGGCATCATGTTTTTGACGTCGAAAGTCGTACAATAAACAAAAAAAACGAAAATCGATTTTTTGGTGGCGTGCCATTCGAGCAAAAGTGGCCCACCGGTGGGACACTGTATACGGTGACGCAACATTGCACGCGGTCCGAACGTGCAGCCACCCAAAATTTGGAGTGGTCGTGAATGGGTTAAATTGCATGTAACATATCGGAGGCGCACCGCACGGAGTATCCCGCCGATATGTTACATGTAACTTGAATGACCTGAGATAAGTCGCAAGTAACTTAAATCGGCTCAGATATGTTACAAGTAACTTGTTTGCGGCCTTTTATGTTACAAATAACTTTTTTAATTTTTCTGAGAAGTTGTTTGCGACTTATCTCGTTGCGATGCGAGTGTTCACAACTGGAATCTTACCTATATTTTTAATGATTCCGTCAATTTTCGGGGAAAAAAAGTGTCTAAAGACCATGTAAATTATTCATTTTACGCCCTACGTATTTTTCGGTGTGTTCGATACAAAAGAATTTTGGACGACGGAAGTGATTCATCACTTGGAGATAGCAGGCTCCTAGTAGAACGCTCACGCTGTTGCAAGCTACAAAAACGAGTATAAACGATCGTATTTAGGGGGTGTGTATACAAGTCTGTTGGTACCTGCTCGTTGGTGCCCCTGCTTCTACTGAACCCAGCAGACGTTTGAGTGTACACAGGGAACGTTCGAGCGATATAGCGTGCACAACTATATCGCGAAAGTATCCCGCACATTGCATAAAGGTGTCGCCGTCCGGCACACTAAGGCCTCTGGTCCATAACACCTTAGGATCCGTACCTAGGGAGTCATGGAGTCTTTGGCCACAAGCCACAATGTCGCCACCCTGAACTGTCGATCGCTGTCGAGTGATATCCAAAAAACTGCGCTATCCAGACTTCTGAGCTATTTCCATGCACCGTTTGCTGCTTTGCAGGAAACCCGCCTCAAGGATAGACCCGTCATCAGCGTCGGAGAGTACACCATCTACTGCGGTAACGCTGACGATAGGAGAGTGGGAGGCTGTGCAATAGCTGTAAGGAAGGATTTCCCAAATGGTATGGTCAAGGAGTTCGGCTCAACGTCGTGTCGGAATCCATTCGTACGACTGCGGGATCACAGAGGATTCAATCTGTGGATAGTGAGTGCTCATGCGCCCACTGAAACCGCCGAAGACAATTCGAAGTATGCGTTTTATGAGGAACTCAATACGTTGCTGGCCAGGATACCTTGTCAACATGCTGTTGTCGTGGGGATTGACGCAATGCGAAGATGGGACTTGATCAGGAATCCAGAAGTTCGGTAAATGGTTCACCCAGTGGAGCAAACATCGGACAATGGCTACCGCCTTGTCGACTTTGTGAACGCAGTGGTCTGATTATTGCATCGACATTCAAGAGGTATCATCGCTGCCATCAGCTTACGTGGCAGGGACCAACCCGGCTATCTCCAGAAGAGCAGCGGAAGCGGAAGATGACAACTTTGAAACTACAGCTTGACTATGTCCCTGACGAGGAATATTCCAGTATCGGACACTCGAAGATCTAGAGCTGTGTGGATGTCGCATTCGATTCGGATCACCGTCCTGTTCTGTTGAACTTCACTGCGAGGATTCATAAGAGGAAGCGAGGGGCTCAGCTTCTCCAGAGGATTGACATGACATGTCTCAGAGATGAAGAGTGCAGAAGGAATTTCCGACAACGCGTTTCTATTCACATCGGAGTACGGACTAAGAAGAAACTTTGCGACGCGGATTCTTTTGTCAAATGCATCCAGGACGCTTCGAAAGAGGCACTCCCGGTTGTACAGCCTAAGAAGAAGTTCGCCTACGTCTCAGAAGAAACAACATCTACCTACAACAGAGTATGTGCTCTCCGAACTGCAGGAAACTTCGTGGAGGAGAAGCGTCTGAGGAGGAAGTTGCGTCGGCAGCTTCAAAGTGACCGCGAACGAGAGTGGAGGTGTAGAGCTAAGGAGTTCGAGAAGGCTTGGGAGGAGAAGAATCCGAAGAAAGCCTACACGTTGCTGCGACAGTATAGCGGGAAGATGAAGAGATGTTCTCCTATCTTTAACACTACCAATGGAGTTGCAGTTGGTGATGACGCTGCCAATATGGAAGGATTACCAGTTCATTACTGAATCGTCCAGCGCCATCAGTACCTGAGCTCCCGCATGTTCAGAGAGCACATTACGATGTCAGTGAGGAACCGCCGACTGAGTCTGAAGTTTTGGATTGTGTCCGGAAAATGAAGAATGGAAAGGCAGGTGGAGATGACAAACATCACTGCTGAAATGCTGAAAGCTCTCCTCCGTCTGGGATTCGTGAAATGACCAACACCATCCGTGCCATATGGATGAGCGAAAGGATACCCTGATCTCGTGGAGACATGCGATCATCGTACCTCTTCACAAGAAGCTATCCGTCACGGATCCTAAGAACTACAGAGAGGAATCTTCTCTACTCCGTGTCATGTACAAGGTTTTAGAACGTATCATTCTCGAGCGACTTATCAAACATCGTGAAGGAACGACCAGAGATGAGCAAGCCGGTTTTCGACCTGGAAGATCGACCATCGACCAAGTGTTCGTCGTGAGAAGAGTAATTGAATCGTGGCAGCGGTTTCAGCCATTACAGCTTGCTTTTTTGGACTTTGGTGCCGCGTTCGACTCTCCTCATCGTGATCGATTGCTCAATGCTCTGCGAGCAGATGGAGTCCCGGAAAAGTATGTTCGGTTAATCGAGGACATGAACAAAGGAACAACAGCAGCAGTTCGTACACCTGTCGGATTTACGTCAGCTCGAGGTGAAAACAGGAGTAAGGCAAGGAGCCGTTGCAGGACCTTTTCTTTTCAACTTCGCCGTTGATGACATCATGCGTAGAGTTGCAGAACAGTTTCCTGCGGATGTGATCCTAACACCATCAGGACGCTCCCTTGTCGACCTGGAGTACGCCGACGACATTGTGTTATTCGCTGAAAACAACGCAAAACTGCAAAGGATTGTGAACCCTGTTTCAGTATGCCGCAGCCTATGGATTCGTCTGCCTGTCCTGACAAATGCAAGCAGATGTGGGTCTTCTAGAGGCCTTCAACTGGAGCTTTGTGTGGACGGACAACGTATCGAACTGGTGGACGATTTCTGTTATTTGGGCTGTTTGGTTTGAAGAACGATGGTAGTTATGCAGCGGATATTCGACAACGATGTGCGAAAGCTACGTCTGCATTCAATTCTCTAACCAAGTGTTTGTGGTCTACCACCATGGCGAAGAAAGTCAAGTTGCGCGTCTACCTATCCGGTACTCCCCCTATCATGATGTACGGATCGGAGACCTGGGCAGCACCGAAAACGCAGATGGAAAGGTTGGATTGCACGGAGAGGAAGCTTTAGGCGTTTGCTTGATATTTCTGGCCGCGTGTATGCTGCCATAACGAAGACCTTTACAAGGAAATCGACGCAGTACATCAACGCTTGACACGAGAGAGGTGCCAGCATCTCCTAACACCATCTCAAGCAGCAATGGAAAGTCGACTTCGACTGCTCGGGCATATACTAAGAAGAGCGCTGGATCGTTCCGTACAACACGCTGCAAGAATGATTCCAAACCCTGTCTGGAAACGGCCACCTGGGTGTAGGCGAAAGTTCTGGACGGATGTCGTTAAAGAGGATTTAAAGTCACTCGGCATCGAAAGACAGTTCAGGCGCGATGTTTCGTTTTGCAGGAAATGGAATAGTGACAGCTGGATGGAATGTGTTCAAATTGTGGCTGAAGACCGTGAAAAATGGACACGGCTGACTACTAGGACGGCACACCTCGGTGAAGATGCGGAATGACCGCGTCAGGCGAAAGCCAACCGATTAAGTCAAGTAAGTTGAGTCATTTAGGCCGTATTGAGTCACTTTATCATCCTTTCTCCGCCCACCCGATACGGACTGTAAACCTCCCGTGCTACTTACTATTAGTGCTCGAATATGATTATCTTAGCTCGTTTTCAATGCTTGCAAGGGCGTAAGCATTTAAGTAGAGGCGGTACAAGTGTATTAACGTCATGATCCAAACCGATTATGTAGCTGCTACCTTCTCTATTCGAATCCGTGGGTTTTAACTCGTCCACCTTTAAACCAATGCAGACAGAACCGTGAATCCTTCAATTGAATAAAACTTTTAGGGTATCTTTCAGTCTTGTTCAGTTCCCAAAACTCCTGTCCTTTGATTCATATTATAAAATTTACATAATTTTGGCCATGTATGCTGCCTTTAGAAGCTTCTTGGTGTAGAAAATAGAAGAAATAGTAGAGTTAGAAAATACTACGCTGGCAGCTGCTGGAGGGGACAGTGTCGAAAAAAATCGCGAGAACGGAATTTGAGAAACTACGGCCGCGAAATTGCTGTTTGGTTAGCCCGCTACGCCTGCTATGCCCGCCCCGCCCCCAATTCTGTGCCACGGACGACTGTGATGGTAAGTTGCCAATGAGCACTATCGCACCCACCAATCAATGGGGTTTTCGCACGCGATGGACGAATTTCGGTTGCGGAGCGAACTCGTCCCCACTACTGCAAAATTTTCTCAAAACTTGGGGCGGGGGTTGAATACCTAGAAAATATGTGATTAGGACGTGCAGGTGGATGCTTTAACGAGCTTCTGAAATGTTGAAGGCAAAAGAATTCTCGCACTTAGTTGACTTTTGCATTGGTGTAAAATGGGTGTGGACGAGTTGTCCGTCTCAGACTGTCAGCTGACGAGTTGTCCGTCTCAGACTGTCAGCTGGGTTTTCCTTATAGTTTTGACTAGTCCAGTCATTTTTTCGCTTGTTTTGCTCCCTAACTCTTCAAGTTTTCTTTCTGTTAACTTTAACAAAAAAAAATTGTGCCTTTAGTGGTTTTTTTTTCATAGAAAAACCAACAGAAACACTTGGAACCGACGTATCTAATTTCTTTTCTTTTTTTTTTCGAGATCGAATATTTCTCTTCCTCGGCTACTTGCGATCAAAATTTCGGTGAACAGAACATCTTTAATCTCTGGAATGTGCAACAAAATGCGGTGCATGGAGACCGTCAGCTGATTTATGTACCAGGAAAACTCGTCCAAATTTAGCTCCTTGTCTCACATTCTAGTCCAAAAATAGTCCAGAAATTGAGATGGTTTTTTTTCGTCAACAGTTCCTTTAATGTTTGCCTAGATACTGACTCTAAAGTGCCCGCTATTTTTTTGCGTTTTGGGCCCAAATCAAAAAAAATTCTTCAAATTAGCATTAAATCAATTCATTTTCGACATATTACAGCATTATTTGCTATGAATGGATTACTAAACTTTTAGAGTCTTCGTTCCGTATTTTATCTAAAAACCATGCACAAATCCACGCTTCCGGGTCCGAGTATCAAGGTTTTTCCTACTTCTGGTGAGATTTCCTCTAGTTTTTTCTTCGTAAACACGACGCGCAGAATACGTGTAGAGCAGCTGGCTGGCCGTCGCGCATCTCCCAACAAACACCATTCAATAACACAATTTACATATCGCAGCGACGCTCTGGCCCTATGGACCTCAATCAGTAATGGCACGAAGGGGTTGAAAGGGTGGCCGGGGTGGAGCATAGACCGAGAAAGCCGAACAACGCTGAGGACACATTTTGAGCCCATCCATTGTCCCGAATGAATGAAAGATCTTCCGGAATGATGCTATTGTTGTGAGGGATCAAAAAGTTTCAGGTGAATTGAATGGAGCTATATTGTGTCTGCTACAAAATTTTCGAATACAAGTTACGAGCAAGCTTGACGCAAGCTGGTCGAAGGTTGAGCGCAAGTAGCTTGAAACTATGTGACAATATTGGAATCAATTTTGACATCAATGCTAGTGACTTACGCAATTCGGTCTCACATGTCTATTCAGCAACTTGTGAACAAGTTAACCGCGACTCTTGCGCAAATTACCTGAAGGCTACACATAACCTCTTGCTTTTATCTCTCCACTAACTTGTTTTTTTCATTATCTTGAGCTGAACGCAAGATTTGAATTTGCATGTAACACAAATTCATGAGCGTGTGGTGCAGAATAAAGTGAAAAAACGGGTTACAAGCGAGATAAGCGACGAAGGCTGCGTGAAGGCTTCAAGTAACCTATTCAAAAATAATCTGGTAGAGCGTTGCACTCAGAAAGCCGGCATAACATCGGCGTGGATCGGGAAGAGACTTTGCGTTCACTGTTGAAGGTTAGCGCAAACTCGGCGCACCTATGCTATAGCATATGACACCGAGTTTGCGCCTACCTTCAATAGTGAACGCGAAGTCTCTTCCCGATCCATGCCGACGTTATGTCACCAATCGTACCTGCGAGTTCGCAGTTTGATTACATACAACCTTCTCCAGCCGGGAAGCTAACATCCAACATGAAGCCCAACGCAAATGTTTTATGCAAGTGGTTTTGATCACATACATAAAGCCAATGTAGCTTGGATGAGTCCGGGCGGATTAAAGGCACAGGACAGTCAAAAAATTATTTTTCAGTTTTTATGCTTATCTTGGAGAGAGTCACACGCTGATCACAGAGGTATCTCTGGAATCGTCCAAGACCCCCTTTGAACACAGTTATGGCTCTTCAAAAATGCGTAGTTTCTGAGGGTGAAAAATTGGTGGACGAGTTGTCTCAGACCTGTATTTCTCTTCATTCGCAATCCTTGCGTGAGAAAAAACCAGGATAAGGAGACAGTCCGGTAATGGACTGAAGAACGACGACTTGTTGGAATTCATCCATTCATCGAGCCGCTATAGAGTTCGAAAAGCGGTTAGGGGGTCGGGCCTGTGGTGGTGAGCGAAGGGGGTCGGGCCTGTGGTGGTCTCTTATATCTCGCTCACTTGGAGGAATTGAGATCTCGCATTTGGCACTTGTTATACAGGAGGGGTTTTCTACACAATTACATGGAAATCTCAAAATTCATATCTGAGGGTGTACTGTGCCTTTAAATAGCGAAGCGGTCGTTCATGGCAAAATGCAACAGTGATAAGGGGATTTTGACACGTTAAGCCCTATAAGCCTCACACCGATCAACTCAAAATGAACGACCTAGGTTACTCAGACAATAGGAGCGGACTGACGGCTTGCAATCAAGGCCTCTGCGGGCGGTACGCCAGCAAGTTGCGGGCGGATCGCTGCCCGTCGTGTCCTCGCCGTGCGAATCGCTGCCTCTCGTTGTCTCCGCGGGCGGATCGCTGCATTTGGCGGGCGGATAGCGACACCTGGGAAAGTTGATCACGCTAGCAAGCGGATCGCCGGCAAGTTCTAGAGCGACGATCCGTCCGCAACCTGCTAACGATCCGCCCGCAAGGGCTTTGATATCCAGCGATCCCCCGCTGAGCTATGAGATGCAGCGAGCCGCCCGCAACCTGCCAGCGATCCGCCTGCCAGGGCTTTGATAGCCAACGATCCGCCCGCCACTGCTTTGATAGCGAGCGATCCGTCCGCTCAAATTTTACACGGTGAAACTTGTCAATCATTGACGAGTTCTTTTCTGGTATCAGTATCATGCGCAGAGAAAGCTAACCGAAGGGTATAAAAGGCTAAAAGGCGCTTCATCACGCTGAATGCTCACTCGGCATTTCGAGGCCGATCCTGGAAGGTGACCTCAAGTCACCTTTGAAGGATCACTTAGAAGCCAGAGAATAATATTCGGCAGCTGATGGGAGGGTCCGCACGGCTAGGGGGGGGGGTGGTGGTCCCGCATACGGAACCCGTGGTGGGAACCATCGGAATAACCAACATATGGAATCGAGGGCGGATCGCTGGCTACTGGCGGGCGGATGACGGGGGGATGTCGATCCGCCCGCCAAAAGCCAGCGATCCTCCCGCACTTACTGTCTGAGTATACGCGCAATGCGAATCTTGCCATACGGAATATTTATCACTCGAAAGTTCCATGCAACTTGAATGTAGCGTTTCAAGAAATTTTGTTTCAAGAAGTTTTCAATTAGATGCCAGATGTTAACCTATCGAGTAACTTCTAAACAAGTTGCTTGCGACTTTAGTGAAAGCTGTATCACGGCTTTGTGTAACCTACTGCGTTCATGTCACAAGTTGTTTTTACCATTATTTCATGTGTATGCTGCAACTCTCAACTTACATGCAGCAAGTAGGTAGAACAAGAGCAAGTTAAATACTTGCTTTGAAATCATGGCAAATCACGTGCAAGCTTCACGTAATGTAAGTTGCACAAAGGTCCTTGGGCATGAAGTCGGAGGGGGAGAGTTCCGGAAAATCGCGAGAATTCTCAAGCAGCTTCTGGGAAGGCATAGATTGCTGAATCGTTATAGATATATGCTCAGGAAAAAGAAAAGTTTTGAGAACTTATGAAACATCATGAGCGTTGTGGAAGCATTGGAAGGTAGGGTCGGTCCGAATAAGACTGTCCGCGCACGCGGTCGGCGTGCGTGTCGAGCGATAGTTGCAAGAGCATTCTCGGACCTGCGTGTTGATTGGACGCGGTGTGCATATTATCCCAGCCAGCAGTTTGCAGTCAAGGGAAAACTTCCGGAAAATGCTCGATACGCACGCCGACCGCATGGGCGGACAGTCTTATTTGCACAGATTTTGGGCGACCATGCTCACGTGCTCAGAAAGCGTTAAGAAAGTTATAGGGAGAGTTTAAAATGCCTAAAGTATGAAAAATGAAAAGACTCTGGGAAGAGGGCTTCAGAGAGCTATCCAGGTTCATAATGAGGTCCCACATTTTGAAGACCGACTGATTCAGGGAAGTTTACAAATGCCAGGGTAGCTTCACCATGGCATCACATGTGTAGTTCGAGAGAGAGAGAGAGAGAGAGAGTAAGATTGCAAAACTTAAAGGCATCGCACGCACAGAAAACCGTATATTATTTTTTCACGTTTTTGTGTAGCTTGACCTTTCTAGTGAACGAAAATGTCGAAGGCACACATGAAAAACCTTCATTTGTAAAGAAAAGTCAATCGGAAAACATTGTTAATATGAATTTGAATTTTGCGCCAAGATGGTTTTTGAAGTTTTTCTGCATTAGGAGACCTCGTAACTGCCATTGTCGAAGTTTTTCTGCGCGTGGAGTTTGTACCGGAACTGTTTTTTCATATTGTTGGACGGTCGCATTAATATTCTATGAAAAAGTGACTGTTGACTGGTGAGAACTGGTGGCGGATCCTCATCTTTGAACCTTTCCAACCTCATACTCTACGTTTTTGACGCGCCGAAGCTCACCGGTGTGCAGTACCGGCGGACTCATTCATGAAATTGAGTCTAAAAAATTAAAATTGGTTTTCAGCGCAAACGATGCCTTTGAAGAGGAAAGAGCCTGGAGAAGGTTTAAAAACGCAAGAAAGTTCCCAAAAATATCGCATAAGCCCCTTGGAGGGGCATCGATTAAGAAGGTTGCATTCTGAGTTGATAAATAGGTTTGGGGAAGCTACAAAGTACCGATTCGAAAAAATTTCAGAACGAATCAGAAACAACACTGAATTAAATGATCCAGATGACCCCAAAAAGCCGTAGAAGGAAATACTCTATGTATCTCTCGTGAGGTTTTGGGGGCCTAAAAAAGCCTTTAGAAGTTGCTGAGGTATCAAGAGTGTTCCTTCCAGAGTTTCCAAGAATATGATGTCTCATAGATGTGTGTCAAGTGCTCCACATTGCTACTATACACAGAGTTTCTCAGGGTATGACATCATATTCAAGATCTTCCACAAAAAGCTCGTCTTATTTGCAAGAAAAAGCGTTACGCAAGCACGAGGCAGATGGTTGGTGGAGATTTGTTGCCGGCCCAGGAAGCGTCTATACCCCCTGGAGACACTTGAGCTGTCAATCCTCAAGCACCTCTTCAGCACGCTCTTCGGCTAGAATGCGTCAGCTCCGGCCGCATCGCGTCGCCTCGTCCATCAGAAAGAAATCTGCCTCCCTCTCTCCTGCTAATACCACCGCCACCACTACCACCACCAGTTGGGGGATCCATCACAGGAAGTGACTTCGGCGTCAACTTGTTGGCGCTGTGCCGGCCGACCGGGATTAGACCCTGCCTGAGTGGGTATCAGTCGTGGGACCCATTTCTCACACCGCGCGCTGATCCCACACACACACACACGACGAAAAGCCGCTCCAGGATTAACCCAAATGAGCTGACGGTAGCAGAGAGGGAAAACAAAATCTACTACTGCTAGGAGTTCAAAGATTCACGGAGGGAATGGATTCTGGCAGATGTGTCAAATTTTTGCCGAAATCAACACATGAGGAGATTTTCGGTCTCCTCACCCAATCAGGGTGGACTTATGTTCTCAATGAGGAGCTGAGAATTTCCCTCAAGTCTCTTCAGAACTCCAAAATGCTCTAGTAAGGCAACATAGCTCAAAAAGCATGTCTGGGACTTTCCAAGCCCTGCGAGGGGTTTTACAGATCCAGACTCTTCCTTGATCCGAACGCTCGGCCTACAAAACTTTCTCAGCATTTTGACACTTTTTGCTGCTTCTTAAACAATTCAAACTTGCTGGATATCCCTGAAAACTTCCTGGTATCATGGAGGCTTTCAGAACCCGATTTCTCGCTTCAACTTTTTTTCTCTACGACTTGGGCCTTCCTTAACCCGCTAGGCCTTACGGAATCTTCAAGAAAACTTCCCTTACCATTCATGTAGAAGCATCAAACGGATTGATGGTCTCTAGCGGTTCGAATAGCATGACACCAAGCGGCCCGGAATCGGTCCGAGATGGATACTTCCTACGAGCTGATTCCGAGTCGATTTCAATCCCTTCGACTACATATAATAGCGCTGTTGAATCGACTGCGTAAAGCCGTCCAGTGTAAGATCTGGCAGCAAGTCTACAACTGACCCAAACTGCATTCGTTACTTTCGATCCGACAGGCGAATTCAGATTTGACAGTTATCTCAGTCCGGCTAAATTCCTATGTACTGGCCGAAAACTGGCCGATGAGGCTGTGATCGCCCAGTGTTGATCCGGCCTAAAGGGTCACCACGAAAACATTGCCTATTTTTTTTAGAAAAACGACAAAAAAACGACCACAATGTGGGTGAGTATTCCATGGATCAGCCGAGCTATTGGATCACCCCGCCCACGTCACAGAACAGTTGTCCTACATTCGTTTCACCAGAGGAACAGTTGCCGAATCTTTGAATATTCTTTATTCTGAAACGTTTTAACATCCAAGCAAACGCATTGACCCAACTAATTTTCAAAGCGTTTCCGGTACAATAAACGGAAAAGTCAGTTTATATAAATAAAGCCTACGAATTTTTAATCGCAAAACCATTCCTGATATCAGGTTTGACGCCTTGTCTGCAGTCTTCCGTAACACACCGAACAGGCAATATTAAAGTATCAGATATTTCTTTTGATCTTTCTGCGGTATTTGGGAAATACCTGGTGAGTTTACCCTATTAGCTTCCACTTCTTGGACTGACCTATTAAAAAAAATCAAAAACTACATAGAACACGGTTTTTTTGTCGTAAACACTTCCTTTAATTGTCTGCGTAAAATATACAGTTTTTCGCAATGGTAAAAGAACATGGTGCGATTGCGGTCACACACTAAAACTACGGTGGAGGACTCCAGATTTCATGATCGATAGACAGCACAGCTGCTCAGACATTGGGAGCAGCGGATCGCTCGCAAAATTCGCCAGTTGCTCAACAGCTGGGGGACAGCTGGCAATTAGCTGGCCAATGGCAATCACAAGGCCAACAGTTGGCATACACTCGGCATGTCATTTAATGCCAGCGACGGACGGCTGGCGAATATGTGCCAGTTGCCTAACAGCTGAGTGATAACTGGAATTCACCTGGCAATTGGCAATTACGAAGCCGACAGCTGGCTCATCCTTGGCATCTCAATTAGAGCTAGCGGCGGACCGCTGGCGAAAATGTGCCAGCTGCCTGAAAGCTGCGTGATAACTTGCATTCAGCTGGCAAGGGCAATCAATCCCCGAAATTGAAAACGCAGTTATCCACCAATCGGCACTTGGCTGGCGCATAACCGCCCAGTGGCCTTCGCTTGGCACTGAGTCGTCACATGGCTGGCAGTCGAGGGAGTTGACGACTACTCACTTTTAACATGTAATCGTTAAGTCTCTGATTCCACAGATAAGCCGAGCCGGTATAAAAGGCGATTCAGTCCAATGAGTGTTCACTCGGCACTTTGATGCCGGCCCTGGAAGGTGACCTGAAGTCACTCTACAGAAGCTAGCATATTTTTGGCAGCTGAGGGGCAAGTCCCCACGGCTAGGGGGGGAGGTGGGGTGGGTCCCCCACCTCAGACCGTTGCGTAGGCGATCTCCTACGCAACGATCTGCGGTGAGGGATCCACCTCGACTCATCTGTCTGCCAAGAGACTGGCGGACCGCTGGCAAATCATTGCTCAACAGCGGGCTGCCAGGAGACCGCCAGCGGTCAGCCAACGTCCTGGCGGACCGGCGGCTAATCTGTCCGACACCGGGAATGGTTTTTGCTCGCCAAGAAAATGCCGGCGGTCCGCCAATCACAATGTCTGAGTTATTTTCTGGGTGATTTACAGTTTCTCTTTTTTTTCTGTTGTTTGCTTCGGCATTATTTTTGTTTCTGATTCTTACAATATTACGAGTAAGGGCTTTTCTTAGTGCTTCTCTTAGTAGAGGAATTTGCCGTTTTTTTTACTTCAAAATAGCATTTTGAAAAAAAAACACTTCGAAGCCCGGGAAAACGACTAATTTCTCTCGCAAACTTCTATTCGTAATATTATAAGAGTCAGAAACAAAAATTTTACCGAAACAAACATGAAAAAAGTAGAAAACCCGTAACTCACAACGAAAATCAGCTGTGCTGTCGAACGATGATGAAATCTGGCGTCTTCCACCGTAGTCTTAGTGTGTGACCGCAACCGCATCATGTCCTTTTAACATTGCGGTAAACTGTATAAAACCTAACATGGGATCCTTGCAGAACTTACAATGCTATACTGGACCCTATATGTATTACAATGTGAGATGAGCAGAATTGTATGTAGTTTTCGGAAATTGGAAGACCGATTTCCAAAACCTCGGCTACCAAATCGAAATGCCAAAAATCATGAGAAGCCGAGATTTCGCTCGGTCCTGATCTCAAAAAAACCTACAATCTGTGCGAAGAAAACTTGGAAGGTTAATTTTGGAAGGGCTTTCCGGTTTTGTTCTAGGAATTCTCTGGGCCCGTGGCAAACCCCCCACCGTTACCACATAAAGATGGCAGCCAACCTTAGGTACACAGCGCCTCGTGTGCCACCTATGAGCATCAACTTGGAGGGATCTACTGCCAACATAAATTTCCTGGCAAAAATCTGATGCACGACGGTGCCGAACTAGGGTAATATTCGCGACGACGGCTCGCACGTCCACTGCACCATGAGGGCAGAACGATTTTCTACGTGTTTCACAGAAAGCTTTTTCTGCTCGGATCCAATCAATCGGAGAAGCGTGGGGAGCAAAAATTTTCGGATTTGCTCAATTAAAAATATTTACAAACAAAAATTTTTAATTTTTTCATACGAGGTTCCAGATTTTCCAAAATGTTTTGCATTGGAAGCCTATGAAAAGCTATTGAAAGTGTGGTCTAGCTGAAATTTAATTCAAGATTTAGATGAATGAATTACCTCAGCATGGTCTCCTTGAAAGATTCCAGCGAAGGAATGAGTGCGAACAGAAGCTGTCAGCATTTTTTAGGGAATGAATCAATTTGAACACCTGTTTTCCTACGGATTCGAAAGAAATCCGACGAATATTCGGAAATCATGGGAATTTTGATCAGCGTCTTGTCCGACTTTACCAATAGCAGGAAGATCAAATGCTGTGCTTATCTGGGCCAAATTCCGGTCCGAAAATGCGTCTCGACACGCTTTGCGGCCGCGCGCTTTTGAGTCGGAAGAGTTTCCAGCGCCGCAGACGCCGATCTATTGACTCTAGGTGGGTTTTAGAATTTGGAAACTAAAGAAAATTGAAGAAAACTGTATAAAAAAGCCATATCGAGTCGGCTTTGAAGCTGGAAACTCGATTGACTTGAGCGTGTGCGGCCGCAAAGCGTGTCGGGACGCAATCACGGACCGGAATTTGACTCAGATAAGCACAGTACTACACATTTTTTTATGAGCCGAGTATTTAAATTTCCCGAATTAAGCCAATACTCGAGAAAAAAACTTTAACACTATGGATGATAAAGACCAAAAAATAGGTCTCCCGAATTTTTCGAATCACGGATCCCTGAAATATTATTTGAATTTTTGTGGTTATAGTAATACCCAGACCTATATAATAGATAAAACATCCTTTATAAGTCTACTACACACTTTTCCCAGTTTTTTTTTTACCATACCCGACACAATAACAATTCGATCTTAATTAAAGATTCGCACATGCGTTAAAGGATGGATATGGAAGAAAACACGAATAATTTCATCCCGAACTTTCTTATTTCCCGTGCCAAGGGGCGATTTCATGCCAATGAAAAATGAATCAGTAGAATTGTTTAACAAGTATGTCTCGATTACATAGTTCACCAGACTACTAAGGCGATAGCAGGCCCTGAGCCCACCCCGAATGCACCCGGAGCCGCTTCCATGTTGCGCTCAGGGTGAAAAATTTGGCGATTTCCGGGCCACACATGTTGCGATGCAGGCCACATACGTTGCGCTCCGGGTGCCACCGACGAAATTAATTTACGCAGCGCCCTGAGCGCAACTGTCGGCTGATGGCGTCATAGTATATCATCCAGCGTACTCAGAAAACCGCCGCATTCAATGCGTGTCGAATATGCATTCAACTCGAGTGACCACACCCATCAAAAGGTTTCATCACAGGGGCACGTGCTGCAAACAGCAGCACGTGCTGCAAAATTTCATAGCAGGAGCATGTACCGCGAAATTAAATCGCAGGAGTACGTGCTGCTAGGTAGTCCAGCGCTAGCGTAGCAGCACACAGACGCGATGCGGCTGGCACACCGACATGCGACGCGGCCAGCTCGCCGAGCACCATCTGGGACCGTCAGCGATCGGACGAGGCTTCCAGCGGCCGGGCGGGTAAAGTACCGCAAACTTGGGTAATTGAACCGGCGAAGCTGCCGACCTCTCAGTTCCGTCTCGGGAGTGCATCGTATACTTTCCTTTTTTAGATAATCGTTTTTATCGTCGAGTTGAATGTGTATCATGCACGCAATGGACGGCTCATTTGTTGGTGCACGTGCTGTAATTTGAAACACAATAGGAGCACGTGCTCCCCTAGCAGCATGTTCCCTGAATGTGCTCTAAACCACCCTTTCTTCGAGTTGAATGCATATTCGACGCGCATTGAATGTGGCGATTGCCTGAGTAGACGGTTGCGCCCCGGGCGCTTTCTATAAACCAATATCAGCAACACAGTTGCAAAAATCGATATCTGGTCGTAGTTTAGACGCATCGCTGATTGATTATCGCACCCATTTTAGGTAATCGATTTTTCAAGGCAGAATCCTGGGATTTCCACAGATTCACCGAATTACGCCTTCACCCTTTAATCTTTCGATTTCACCTCACCCATTAATCTTCTGATTTCCATTGTATGGAAATCGATGCATAAATTAGAGCGACCGGATAAGTATGCAGACGCACGCGATGAATGGAAATAAATTTCACTCGGAAACAGAGGATAAAGTGGATATCATATTTTAGAACACTCAAAATGCGTATTAAATCCAATTGACCCTCCCGAATCAATTGATTTTTTCCGATTTAGGACTTTTTGATTTTTTGGAGTGGGTGACTAAATTCAAAAATCCAAGCGATTCGTTTTTGATTTATTGAATTCAAAAAATTCCCTCCATTAATATTTGCAAAATGCGTTCGGAAAGTCATGTTAACGTTTTATTTTTTAATACAGTCTAAATATTGCACAAATATGACGAATATAATGAATTTTAGGATGGTCGAATATTGAGCGTAGAAGGAGCAGAGGAAATCAATTAAAAGCCCCAGAAGAGAAACAGTGAGAATCCAAACTCAAAAATCGCAGGAAGCCCAGATGCTCTTCCTTGTTTCAATCAAGTCATCTCATTTCGAAATGCGCGCGTCACTGAACGCATGTGGCCCGGAGAGCAACCTGAACTCATTGCACGTTGCGATCATAACAGAAACGCACCGCAAGTTCGAAGATCAGTAGCTCTGCGTTTCGGTTTCAGTGGGCGGGGAGAGATGGAGCCGGTTGCGCTCCGGGCCTGCTACTGTCTGAGTAAGTGCCAAAGCGGACTCTCACCAACAATAGGAGGCTATCGATGGCACTCCTCTGGCAATGAAGGGGAGAATATTCAAGCCATGCAAAAAAAAGAGAAAATAGTCCGATGTAGACGCAACCTTGCTTCTCCGCCAAAGAACACTAAAAACGCCCATAGTGATGCCAAAACAGAAATCAACATTGATTGGAAACCAAATTTCCCGGAAAAAGTGGACGCTTTAATTTTCTGCACTCTTTCATGAAAAAAAAATCGAGGAAAAAAGTCTCGAAAACACGTGCAGGTGATGAACTTCTCGAAATTACAATAAAACAGCCATAGATACAATTATTTATAGAAAGAAAACTAACCTGAAAGCGGAAATACAGGGAGAAATCAGAAAAATGGAAGGAAAACCAATGCTAGGCGAAAAATATGTAGCAGCTGATGAGCCGATTGATTTCCACTATCGTCACAGACAGTGGACACACATGTAGAGTGATCTCTCTCCCTAACCCTTGCGGTAGAGTTTACAAGAGTCTTCCTTCCGTCACCCTTCATTTCTGAGGAGAGACTAGCGATTCAGTACCAGAATCGCTGTCTCTGCTTGAAAACTGCACTTATTCGCATTAATTGAGCCTGCCCTTACACCTCGATAGGGGTGGTCACAATTGAATAGTGTTTGTCACTGGAGCGTATTATTTTTCCGCGCCGTCGCCACCTCGGTCATACCCTACCCATGACCAGGTCTGGGCACACATCCCGGTATGGCGGTTTCGAATATGCACCCCCCTTACAAAGGAAGTATACAAAGCGTAGGTAGGATCTGCTAAAACGACTAGTGTCTCTTATGGCTCAATAGTAAAACTGCACAGTATCCCGCCCCGAACCGCAAGTTCCAAGAAGTTGCAAGCTTAAAAATCTAGTTTTTTTGTGCTTTTTGCGCCCTCCAAAAAGCGCATAAGTCTCCGGAAAATCCTGAAACGGACCTCATAAATGTGTTCAGCGCTCAAAACTACCCCCCTGAGCGAAGTTTGGGTGAAGGCACATCTTCCATACTTTGTCCAGACTAACAGCGTTTTGGACTTGTACGGATTTTTGGTCGGGCCTTTATTTCTACCGATTCTGGGCTCTGGGGCGGCATGCATGAACGCAGCGAACGGTGTCAGGGAGCCGCTCCGCGTGCCATGCGCGCAGCGTCGAGCAACGGGGCGGCCCCGAAAATCAGGCACATCAATACACTCCACGAAATTCGGGGCCGCCCCGTTGCCCGACGCTGCGCGCATGGCACGCGGAGCGGCTCCCTCACACCGTTCGCTGCGTTCATGCATGCCGCCCCTGGAAGCGTTTTGGAAAAATGTTCCAGATTTGCCCTAAAATTCCTCCAGGTGGGTTTTTTGGGGCGCTGATTACGAATCTGTAGTTTACTAGTCGATTTTCCAAAGTTTTCGGCTGATTTCGTTCAAAGCTTCCCAACCGGGGAAAATTTCGAGGGAAAGAAGCCACTTCCGGGATTTTTGGAGTGCTACGATAGATATTGCTCAAATTGTACCTCTGGAGGTTATTTGGAGTGCTGAACACGAATCTGAAGTCCGTTCTTCGATTTTTCGCAAATTACGGTGGATTACGGTGGGTATTCGGTAGTTTGATCAAAATCTCAGATTTTACTCAAAAATTGTATACGGGGGTTATTTGGGGTGGAGAACACGAATTTAACGTCCATTTGTCGATTTTCAGAATACTTATGTGGTTTTGCCCCAACAATGACCTGTTACCTACCGTAACGTACAGTAAACCTCGAGAATTTGACAAATGAACTCCAGATTCGTGTTCACCAGCCTAGATTACCCCCACATACAAGTTTTGGGCTAAATCCGGAAAAATTTTTTGAAACTCGCAAAAAAATGTCTTTTCGCGAGGCTTAGAAAATGCTCATAACTTGCTCGAACCTGCAGCTCGGGGCGGGATACTGCGCATTTTTACTATTGAGCCAGAAGAGATACTAACGATACCGGTCGTTTTCGCAGATGCGTTTACCACTCTAAACACTTCCCTTGTAAGTGCCTAAGCGGACTCTCACCAACAAGAGGAGGCTATCGATGGCACTCCTCTGGCAATGAAAGGGAGAATATTCAAGCCATGCAAAAAAAATGAGAAAATAGTCAGATGTAGACGCAACCTTGCCTTTCAGCCAAAGAACACTAAAAACGCCCATAGTGATGCCAAAACAGAAATCAACACTGATAGGAAACCAAATTTCCCGAAAAAAGTGGACGCTTTAATTTTTTGCACTTTTTTTTGAAAAAAATCAAGGGAAAAAGTCTTGAAAACACGTGCAAGTAATGAACTTCTCGAAATTACAATAAAACAGCCATAGATACAATGATTTATAGAAAGAAAACTAGCCTGGAAGCGGAAATACAGGGAGAACTCAGAAAAATTGAAGGAAGACCAATGCTAGGCGAAAAATATGTAGCAGCTGATGAGCCGATTGATTTCCACTATCGTCACAGACAGTGGACACACATGTAAAGTGATCTCTCCCCCTAACCCTTGCGGTAGAGTTCACAAGAGTCTTCCTTCCGTCACCCTTCATTTCTGAGGAGAGGCTAGCGGTTCAGTACCAGAATCGCTGTCTCTGCTTGAAAACTGCACTTATTCGCATTAAATGAGCCTGCCCTTACACCTCGATAGGGGTGGTCACAATTGAATAGTACTTGTCACTGGAGCGTATTATTTTTGCGCGCCGTCGCCACCTCCTCAGGAAAATCAAAACAAGTTACTTGTAATGTAAATGTAACTTACTTGAATGTCTCAAGTAACTTACAATTGTATTACATGCAACATAGATTTATATAACATGTAAATTGAATTAAGATTGCATGTAAGTTACACTTATGTTACATGTAACTTACATTTATATTTTCACTGTGGGTGGCCATCACGTGACGCAGACGACAAGCGGCGCAGAGCGCGCGCCTTAGACCACACACTAAGCAAAAAAATGTGCGGGGCCTTCCCTGCTAGTTTGGGGTCAAGTACCTCAAACTTGGGTAATTGAACCAACAGCAACGTCAGTCGTAAGCCTGACCCCGCGAGTGCGTCGTACATCCCCCTTGGAAGGGCCGATTTAAGTTACTTGCGACTTATAATGTGCCATTTAAGTTACATGTAACATATCGAAGGTGCACTGCACGCAATGTCCCGCCGATATGTTACATGTAACTCAAATGACCTGAGATGAGTCGCAAGTAACTTACATCGGCTCATATATGTTACAAGTAACTTGTTTTCGGCCTTTTATGTTACAAGTAACTTGTTTTCATTTTTCTGAGTACCTCGAACTTGGGTGATTGAACCAACAGCAACGCCGTCGTAAGCCTGACCCCGCGAGTGCGTCGTACAACCCCCTTGGAAGGGCCGATTTAAGTTACTTGCGACTTATATTGTGCCATTTAAGTTACATGAAACATATCGGAGGCACACTGCACACAGTGTCCTGTCAAAAATTAAAAACAAGTTACTTGTAACATATGTAAGCCGATGTAGGTTACTTGCGACTTATCTCAGATCATTTAAGATACATGTAACCTATCGGAGGCGCACCGCACGCCATATTCCGTCGATATGTTACATGTCACTTGAATCAATCTGAGAGAAGTTGCAAGTGACTTACATCGGCTCAGATATGTTACAAGTAACTTGTTTTCGGCCTTTTATGTTACAAGTAACATGTTTTCGTTTTTCTGAGAAGACGTCGCGCTACGCACACATGGCAGATATGTGTTTTATAATAGAAAAGTTTTGATAAAGTTTCTTTCAGTTCGTCATTGAGGTACAGACGCCGAATGTGATCCTCTCAACTCTCAAAGCGATACGAAGAATGGTTGACCTGTATGCTCACTTCAAGAGAATCACGAAAAGTCTTTCCAAGGTAGGTTCCGCAGCCAATCTCCATTGGCCAGTCATCGCCGCGACGCAACCGCTCGCGTTGAACCAACGCGTCTGCAGACCGTCTCAGATTCAATCGCTACCGATTATAGTCACGCGAAGGTAGGTAGTTTCAGTTCCCAATAAAATTGGCAACAGCTGTTGCTGTCGTGTTTTTGTGGTGGGACAACGACATACTGCGTGCGGTGCGCCTCCGATATGTTGCATGTATCTTGAATGACCTGAGATAAGTCGCAAGTAACTTACATCGGCTCAGATATGTTACAAGTAACTTGTTTTCGGCCTTTTATGTTACAAGTAACTTAACCGACCTCAGCGCCGTGCTCAGGTACACGGGTGACCCCATCTCGTTGTCAAATGGTTGCTACCATTGTCACTATCAATGGCGGCCCGCATGCATTAAGATAGAACGTCACTCAATTATTGCAGCCGGGACGTGAGCCACCTGCTTGTGGCACGGAGGCAGCACTGAGCTGCCAACATTGGGGGAGTTTGGTACGGGCGTTGAGAACTGAGGACGTGTTGGTTCTCGGAATACCTGAATATTGCAGCGAAAAGGATGGTGAACAGTCCACCAGACTTTCTGTGCTGCTTACCGTTTGGTATCTGAAACCATTTGGCCCAGTTTACACTCCCCTGTAGAGCTGAATACCGCCTCAGGCGATTCTGGGCCCCGAGCCGCCTGACAGTTCGGCTCGCTCTCCCAGTCTGTGGGTCGGCTTCTGTTGCTTTCCAGGCTCTTCCACTCTGCCCGAACAGCAACAGGAGTGGTGAGTAGGGGAGGAGTAACGTGCCGAACTGCCAGGGTTCCTGTTCGATGCGGCTCGGAGCCGAGAACATGACCTCTCCCTGTGCGGCGTCAACTGACCATTGCCGCAAAGTATGTTTATACTTTAATACACGAAAATGCAGTCAAGGTATAGAATTGAACAAGTCTAGCGTTTATTCAGCGATTTATGTGTCGTCTATTTTCGGACGGGTCTCAGTTGACGTCCTTCGTTATCCGAGGCGATTACATGCGAGAAGACCTCATCACTAATCGTGATAGGTTTCCTATTTTCCGACTGGCGGAGAATCGACTTTGGTGGCTGAAAAATGAGGCATTTGGGTTGGAGAAAATAGGTAGATATACAAGAGGCTATGGTTTGATAATCCTCAGAATTGGACGACTTCTATAAGAATTTGGGGAAATTTAAGGGAAACTCGTACAAGTGGGCGGAGCCTAAAAATAAACACACTAATGCCCATTTCCCTGGAATTTACCGCGGGCAAGAATATTCAGTGGTTGCGTTCGCGAGCTAGAAGTCATAAAAATGAGCGTGGTTGACTGCATATCGAACTAGGACGGATTACGCCGACATTTAGGATTTTCAAGGAAAACTCGTCCACATGGGCGGAGCGTGGGTCAACGTCAACCTGCCAAGTGCCGGAGGTCCGTAGAAAAACAGCTCCAGGTAGCACAAGCAGGATCGGGACACCACCAGGGCAGCTGAATTTTTTAACTACGGACGAAGGTTAACTAATGTGGGCGTGCCCTACTGCTTCCCGGGCTCGAACGAGTTCCGTGCGCGCGCGAAAAGTTCCTGAAATGGGCGTGGCTTCACTGACCTTTTTTGGTTCCTTAGCTCTGGCGCGCTCTCTCGCCGCTATAGCGCGTACGTCTGAGTTCATTTGTACCGAAGGCGGTTGGGAGACCTACAAAAACACATATTTCAAAAACTTGCGGCAGGTTGAATCGATAAATTCAATCGATATTGTAGTATAATCCACCTGTGTGACAAGAGCTTGCTGCGTCCAGTGTTTCGCTTCCATCGATTCCGGACGCTCAACCACTGCTGACACCTCTTTCTTTTCCTGTAAATGTTGACTTCGAATAGAGAAAGATCAGGGCACGCGAAATAGGATATGACCTGCAGAGCTTTGATTAGTAGATCTCTGGCGACATCCTTATCGGTTACCGGCACAGCATCAATATCAATAATATGGTCACCCACCTAGAAAAGGTTTGAAAGTTGCTCTAACAACTGAAAACAACTCCAGGAAAATGATCTAGCAACCGCTTAAACACTGATTTCCACAGATGTCCGGCAGTTGACGGCGATCCTTCCGGAGTTGCTCACTATTCTCCAGCTGTTGCCGTAGAATTATAGTCCGGAGTGGACCTCCCTATTCATCTGATGAGGAATGCTGATGTTCTCGATCCGTCCAGAAAACTTTTCAGTGACATGCCCGGAGATGATACAGAGACCGGAATCCGCCCGCTAATCATAGGGAAATCCCCCACTGTTGATTTCTAAGACTCGCGCTACTCTGACAATAGATGTGGCCTCGGCTGGCATATCGGTGGCAGGCTGCGAGAAGATTTCAGATCTTTGTAGCTTCTGAGGACGGATCGCCTCCCTTGGCACTTTTTGAAGGCGGATTGCTGCCAACTAGCGGGCGGATAGCGGAACCTGGCTAAAGTTGATCAGTCGGCAATCCATAAGAACTAGAGGTTTTCCCAGAAGGTGTGACGGGGAACCCTCATGCCGGTAGGGAGCACTTTACCAGCTATCGATCCCAGGGGGGGGCAAGAGTCTCTCATCTGGTCAGAAGTTTAAGTATTGTAAACCAACCGCAAGCTGAGTGGCGGAGAGCGAACCCGGATCACAACGTGACACGAGTACACGATTCTGGAAATGCTTGATACCAAGACCAAGCTTCGGACCATTCGGCACCCACACCAGTTTCGCTAACTGAAAGATGCATAGTTAAAACTTGCAAGAGAGGTTGGAAGTGACACTCGGACGTTAACGTTGGACGGGGATCGAATTTCTCATGCGGTAAAATAGCGTGTTTTGGTGTGTCGATTGCGTCCAACGTTACTCATTCTACGACATCATGGAAAAATTTACGACGTTCATTTAGTTTACCGAAACTTAGCCTAAATTGGAAATGCTTTGTCATTCTAATCTCTTTATACATACATTATCATGTAACTTAGGTTTTCTTCTGAAATAGATCGAGGAAGTCCAGGAATCAAATCCCCGAGAAAGCAACTCCGGCACTGGGAGAGATCTACGGGAGAAAATGAAGCTGTGGAGGATTTACAGGAGGTAGATTGTACTAAGGATGAACCAATGAAGATGATGAGGTGAACTACTGGAGTAATCGCCGCTCTGCAGCCGCGATGCGAACCGCTATAACGTCATTTCAAATGTACTGAACGCAATCAACACCTACAAGCTACATATATGACGTCAAACATTCGTCAGGATTATTAACATGTTTAGACAAAGGTATTAACAATGTTGCTGGTATAAAAGGCTTCTCATCTCACGGTGTGCCTCAGTCGGCTCTTCGGATCTGGACCTGGAAGGACTCGCAGCTAACCCTCACGGCGGCTGCGGGGTGTAACTCGTCCAAACGCACCCGCTACCAATGGATTTCCGACTGGAATTGGAACCTACGGGTGTGCAAAACCCTTGTATGGAGTGCACACCTTCACAGCTACAAAACAGAATCTGATCTCGCTATGGTTTGCTTTGCAGCGTTGTGAAGAGAGCGAGGTGGACGAGTTGTCCGTCACCCCGACAAGGCAAGAAGCGAAAAGCTCTCTCCTTTGATTCACAATGATACAGATTTTCTTCAGACAGAGATCAAGTGAGGCTCCTGTTCTCCTGAATGTGAGCTATTCCCGATGGTAAAACATGAATTTGTGGGAAAATAGAGACAGCATGCGGTGATTTGATGAGCTAACTCCCGCAGCCGCCGTGAGGGTTAGCTTCGAGTCCTGGAAGGTGGCCTCGAGTCACTCACCAGAAGATCCACCGGATACTGGAGGAAAATTTTTGTCGCCAGGGGGAGGGGGCTTCCCATGGCTTGGGGGAGGGGATGGTACCCAACTGTGGGGCCACCTCCCCACGGTCCACAGTGGGGTGCACCCCACTGCGGACGGTGGCAGTGGGGTACCCCCCCCCCTCTGGGGACCCCAAAGCGGATTACCCCAGGGGCATGTCCCCGGGGTCCCCTCTGTGTACCCGGAAACAGTGTATCCCTGTAGAAACACGTTAGGTTACCGCGTACATCGGAATTTGAAATTCCCTGCAAAATCGAGTTCTGTTCAACTACAGTGCTAATATACCCGTAAAAGATGTTAGGTTCCCGTCATCTACAGGAGAATTCCGTTCATCTACAGCTGATAACAGTAGATCCTCCGGATAAACCCAGTAGATGACCTCTCCTAGAGTCGCAGAAAAATTTCCATGATGTCGTAGAATGAGTAGTGTTGGACGCAATCGACACATCCTCAGACACGCTCACGGTTGTTCAGCGGGGGAAAAGGGCTTATCGGTGCAACGGCGGGAGCAAAAACGGGGAGGAGTCGAATTGTCGGTTGCACAGCAGATACAGAGATTTTCAAAACATCGGGACGGTTATTTGGCGGTAGAAAACGAGCTGACGGTGCAACGGCGGGGACGTGCTCTACCGTCAAATATGCGACACGTTCCGTAACTCAGACAAAAAGACGGGTGCCGCCATTAACATGTTTTGACGAAAGTATCAGCAATGATACGGGTATAAAAGGCTCCCAATCTCACAGTGTGCCTCAGTCGGCTCTTCGGAGCCGAACCTGGAAGATGGCCTCGAGTCAGTTCCAGAAGATCCACCGTAAGGCGGAGGATAATTTTTGCCGCCGAGGGGAGGGGGCTCCTCACGGCTTGGGGGGTGCACACCACCAAAGAGGTGCTCCCGCCGCAGCGGTGACCGCTGCGGCGGGAGCACGTCTTTTGTGGGGACCCCGTTAGGGATGCCCCAGGGGTCCCCTCTGCGGACTCGGGAATACCCAGGATGTATTGAAAAACGCGTGATCGGCAATCTGGTTCGGTTGTACTGCGGTGTCAGATCGGTTGAATAGCGGTGAAAGATCGGTTGCTCCGCAGGTGCTCCAGCGGACCAACCGACGTTCCCCCGCCGAATAACCGCCCACGTGTCTGTGCGGTTGTACGGAGGATGAGTATCGGTTATACGCTGGATGACCAGGGAGGGGCAACCGACATTGCCCCGCCGAATAACCGCCCCCTTGTCTGAGTCAAAACACGCTATTTTACAGTATGAGAATATCGTTGCCTGTCCCACGTTAACGTTTGAGTGCGCAGTGTCCAGCTTACAAAGTACATATATCCATCTCGTCTCTGAATGAGTTTAGCACGAGCTTCTGGAATTCGAATGCGAGATTCCAACTCCTCAGCCTTTTTCTGATCTCTGAAAAAAGTTACGAGCGTCTAGAATTGGTAAAAAAAGAGCAGACGACGCTTTCCACCTGCTGCGTCTGCCGCTGCGGCGGAGTGTGTCTGTTTCGAAACCACTTACCGCACTATAACGAGTCTTGCCACCGGTGGAGCAAAGCGTAGCGCTTTGAAGAAGTTGTTTTGATCGCTTATCGGCTGACCGTTCACTTTGATAATTTGATCACCAACCTAGAGAAGAGTAGGATATTTAGACAGAAAACCGACTCCGTGGGCTGACCTTACCTTTAATTTCCCGTCGGCAATGGTACCTCCTTGTATTTTAGTAATGACAAGCTTATCGTTGGGTGTTGCCCCAAGTGGCTCTCCTTCCTCCATCGGAATTTCAATCTCCATTTGTCCATCTTTCTGCAATGCACAGGAAGCGTCAAGGCTGTATCGCTAGGGCGACATTCGTGAAGTTGACATGTGGATTCTACTGCTCACACAATGCATATGATACCTATTGATCGCGGCTCCGTGGAGACCTTGATCAAGCGCAAGGTGAGACAGCAACTTCAAGGGCTGTGATTGGACCACTCACATCGCCCATAGTGCTGCTATCGGAGGAAGGACAAGCCTAACCGCAATTGAACAACCAGTTCTAAAAGTGTATGTTACTCGGCAGGATGAAACAATGTTGATCTCAACATACTGACATCACCGGATCGATTCTGTTGGAAAATGATATGCATGTCAGCACGGTTTGTAAAGTTCAAGATACAGCCAAGAAGTTCTTGATACTGAGGCCTTTTGGGCCATTTATGCTTGGATTGTGCTGCTATTGTACTGCGATCGCGCCCATGTTGCTAACTTTCCAATGTGACTCACCGTGTGTCTATTTTCTTCCAAATCATGTTCAGAGAGGTCAGGAAGCAGTGCATCATGATTCGATATTTTTGAGGAAGTGTTCGTCGTAAAATTTATTCATTTATTTATTTCATACGTTCTAAGGGGAAGCGCCAACAAACAAAAAAATGAACATTAAAAAATCAAGAACACTGCATCAAAACTAAAGGCAAAAAAAACAGTGGAGCTTACCTCAAAAAAGAGAATGAAAAACAGTTGAAGAAACAGCTACATATGAAAGTAAACAAAAGCACATATAAACTGGAAAATACGAAAACACGGCAGGGATAACGACGTGTCAACCGGTAAAGGTATGATATAGGTGTGCGCAAAATATGGAATAGCCCGTGCTATTCCATAATTTCGCGCTTGGCAGGGTTGCTATAGGCGGCGACCGGACCATAATATCAAAAATTACCTCTGAGGCTGTATAACCAAGAATAAATCACGTCGCCATAGCACACCTTGGAACCCAAGTGTCGAGGGAGCACTAGGGCCGCGTCCATCGACAAGTTGGAGCTCAGCCAAAGTGGTCAGGCCATGGCCACGACCGAGCCCCGCATCGGCGGTGTTCACGTCCCCGGTGACGTCTGACGGTGTCTTTTCAAAGAAGCGAGAAAAAGCTAGGAAAAAGTCGACTACGCCCCCTTGAGAGAAAAAATGGGTAACGCCCACTGGCAGGTTTCCGGCCTCAATGGGGAAGAGAAGGGGATGAGACGTGCGAATGATTTTATCCAAAACCTATGTTCTTCCATTTGTTTTCGGTCTGACTTTATATTGTGGCCTGCTTCAGAACGAAGGCTGCGAATATCGAGAAAATACAGGCTCGAGACAACTCGTCCGCGAACTTCTGGCCGTTCAAAATATAGATTTTTGAGGAGCCGTAACTCTGTTCGTAGTGAGTTCTGAGCGATTCTGGTGACACCATTGTGATCAGCGTGAAATTTCTTCAAGATTCTCAGACAGTAGCAGGCCCCGAGCGCAACCGATCCCGCCCCTCCCCACCCACTGCGGCGGAGACGCAGAGCAGTTGATATACGAACTTGCGGTGCGTTTCGGTTGTGATTGCAACGTGCAGTGCGTTCAGGTTGCTCTCCGGGCCACATGCGTTGACTGACGCGCGCATTTCGAAATCGGATGAATCAATTGAAACAAGGAAGAGCATCTGGGCTTCCTGCGATTTTTGAGCGGGATTCTCACTGTTTCTCTTGTAGAGCTTGTAATTGATTTCCTCTGCTCCATTTGCGCTCAATATTCGACCATCCTAGAATCCACTACTGTGCCTATCTGGGCCGAATTCCGGTCCGCAATTGCGTCTTGACACGCTTTGCGGCCGCACGCTCCCGTGTCGGAAGAGCTTCCAGCGCCGCAGCCGCCGATCTGCTGACTCTAGGTGGGTTTTGGAAACTGTAAACTAAGAAAAATTGGAGAAAATTGTATAAAAAAGCCTTTTTCGAGTCAGCTTTGGCGCTGGAATCCCCGACTGACTCGAGCGCGTGCGGCCGCAAAGCGTGTCGAGACGCAATTGTGGACCGGAATTTGGCCCAGAGAAGCACAGTATATTCTTCATATTTGTGCAATATTCAGACTGTATTCAAGAAATGAAACGTTAACATGACTTTCCGAACGCATTTTGCAAATATTCATGGAGGGAATATTCCGGATTCATTTAATCATTCCGAAAAAATGAAAAAAACGAATCGCTCAGATATTTACATTTATTTTAATGTATATTTAAATTTATATTCAAATTTTAATGTTTGGAATAAATATGTGCCATGCATACTTTCCATTGTTAGCTTTGAATCGTTCAACGATATCATTAGAAGGACTCTGATAAAGGGCGGTTGTTATGAATACCTAATAATTTCAGGGAAATATTCCTAATAGTTGGAGAAAATCAGGTGAAATCGGAAGATTAATGGGTGAAGTTGTGAGGGAAGTTGTGACGGAATCAAAATTCTAAGCAGGGGAAAGAGTATTAGGCTGAAAGATATTTCTTAATCAGCACTAGCTTTGAAAAGGGACAATTAAGGGTCACATAAATTCAAACAAATTCAGTAGGGTGGGGGAATTCGGTGAATGATTGAAAATCGTTGGATTCTTCCTTGAGAAATCGATTAGCTTGAATGGGTGCGATAATCGATCAGCGAAGCGTCTGAACCACGTCGATGTATCGATTTTTGCAACTGTATTGCTAAAATCGGTTTATAGAAAGCACCCGGGGCGCAACCATGTGCGCTGTATGATGTACTGTGACGTCATCAGCAGACAGTTGCGCTAGGGGCGCTGCGTGAATCAATCTCGTCGCTAGCACCCGGAGCGCAGCGTATGCGGCCTGGATCGCAACATATGTGGCCCGGAAATTGCCAAATTTGTCACCATGAGCGCAACATGGACGCCGCTCCGGGTGAATTCGGGGTGGGCTCTGGGCCTGCTATCGTTTGAGATAGCCAGAAAAAGGGGAAATCGATTCTCAGCTTGGACTGTGCCTTTAAGGCGTGTAGTAGATAACAGGCACTGTGTGCGCGCTCATTCTGACATTAATAATTTTCGATCGAATGCATGACGGCTCCCATCTCCTCAGAACGTCGGAGGGCCGCGCCCCCGTACCCACCACTCAGCGAGGCGGGGCCCCCCTCCGCGCCTGGCGCCCAACAGGTCCCCGCCCCAGCCCCATGACTCATAATGGGCGCAAAGCCCGGACATCCAAGCGAAAGGGCACGGGGCCCTGGTAGGAAATCTCCGCGGTGTCATCGTTTAAATGATTGCTTCCTTGCATAACAATTTCCGGGAACCACCTCTCTCACACCCTGGGCGGGTGCTATACCCTTCTCCAAAATTTTCCAAACCCCATGATGGGTGTCCCACTCAAGTCAACTCGATAGACTGGGGATCTTTCCTTACTGCCACCCCGCGAAGTGCGCGATGACGTAAGTACTTACTCAAGTTGCCTGCAGTGAACTCACGATAGAATTGTGCTCCGTATGTGGCACGGGTTTGATTCTGGCGTTCAACGTGTAATACGTTTTGCCCGAGCGAACATGTTTTTCTCTGTTTCGAATTTTCCCTGCAGGACCAAGCTGACGAAATTTGGTGGGGCCCCCGCCTCGCGCCTGATGCTTCTCCGTTCGCAAAACATGGCCCCCGCCGCTCGCCCTTGGTCGGAAATTCCCGGGCACACGGCCCTCCGACGTTCTGAGTCTCTCGTGCTGATGCAAAATTCTCCGGAATCATGTTATCAGCTATTCATTGCTGAGCTCTCTAAGTGAGGACGAACCACTTTTAGAACTAGTGGTGTGTTTGCGGTTGGGCGCATCCTCTCTCCGGTTGTGTCGAAAATGTCTGACGTAGGTGGTTCACGAATCACTTCCTGAATGTCGCCCTAGCGATACAACCTTGACGCCTCCTTTGCATTGCAGAAGGATGGACAAATGGAGATTGAAATCCCGATGGAGGAAGGAGAGCCGCTCGGTGCGACACCTAACGATAAGCTTGTCATTACTAAAATACAGGGCGGTACCATTGCAGACGGCAAACTAAAGGTAGGCGCAAGGTATCTGAAGGCTGGATGTGTCGAAAGATCAGGCAAATCTTCTCATTTTCAGATTGGTGATCAAATTGTCAAAGTGAACGGTCAGCCTATAGACGACCAGAACAACTTCTTCAAAGCGCTACGCTTTGCTCCACCTGTGGCTAGAATTACAATAATACGGTAAGTACCACCATGATCACGGGGGCCCGAGGCGTTTGTCGCCCGCAGTCAAGTATAAACCTGGTAAGACTGACCGCACCCATAGCTCCTACAGTGCAATACTTTTGCCGCGATCTCGGAAATATCGAAAAAAACGTCGTTTTTTACCTATTCTATGTATAGTGGAGTCCACCAAGAGTGTCTCATTTACTTATCAATGAGAAGCGGTCGATTGGAGATCAATGAACATGAAACTCATTGCAGCACAACCGCTCTCGCTCAATCGTTATCGAGCGTGCTGGTATAGGATTCATGCACATTGATCCCTAGCCGACCGCTTCTTATCGATCAGTAAACGAGACACTCTTGATGGACTCTACTATAGATGCTCGTAACGTTTTCCAGAGACCAGAAGAAGGCTGAAGAATTGGAATCTCGCATTCGTATCCCAGAAGCTCGTGCTAAACTCATTCAAAGACGAGATGGATATATGTACTTTGTAAGCTGAACAGAAAGTCCATCTTTTTTTCACCATATCTGGCAAATCTCAACTAAACATCTTTCAGTTGGCGAAATTGGTTTGGGTGCCGAATGGTCCGAAGCTTGGTCTTGGTATCAAGCATTTCCAGAATCGTGTACTCGTGTCACGTTGTGATCCGGGTTCGCTTTCGGCCACTCAGCTTGCGGTTAGTTTACAATACTCAGACTCCTCACCAAGTGGCAGACTCCCAACACCCCCGACGATAACGGATAAAGTGTCCCCTAATGGAATGGAATTGTCCCACCTTCTGGGCAGAACCCTAGCTGGATTGCCGCCGTACGCATGTGGCCCGAGCTCTGAAGGGGCAGAACACTTCAAAAGGGTCACCGGCTATTCTAGTTGACGGGGGGGGGTGCTCAATCTCAGGTACTCACGGCGACGGCCGGCGAACGTCTATGCCGAAAACGACGGCCGGCGTCCCACCTTTCGAGGGTGCCGGCCGGCGGCGAACCATGCTGCATGCGACGCACACGCAGCGATGATATTGGCTCGCCCGCGAACCACAAAACACGCCACGCCATCTTAGATTCGGCCGGTTGGAAAGACAATTGATAATGATTACAACTGATCCCGTCGTAACGAGGTTATCACGTGCACATCCGGTATAAAAGGCGCCTCATCTCACTAAAGTCCTCACTCGGCATTCTAATGCCGGCCCTGGAAGGTGACTTGGAGTCACTCTCCGGAGGCCAGCATATTTTTGACCGCTGAGGGGATAGGGGTATCTCCACGGCTGGGGGGGGGGGGGGTTTCGCCGTGATCCGCGGGTAGGGTGGTTCCTCACCGCAGACCGCGGCGGACCGAGGGGGGGCGTTTCTCCGCCGTGGGGCCGGAGTGACATGCTTGAGGTAAACAATAATATAAATAATGATCGCGGGTCATCTGGTAAAGGTCGGCGGGCCGTCGACATACGGCTGGCCGGCGAACCAAAAGCGGGCGGCCGGAGGACGGAGACCGCGGGCCAGCTGGGAAAGGTTCGCCGGCCGTCGTCCTGAGTACCTGAGATAATCACGAATGAGAAAAGGAGGACTCGTTGATAAAACAACAGCTATTGATAGCGGCTCTATCCTAGACGGGGGGGGGCACCCAAGATTTGTTGCTATTGAAATTCTGTAGAAATACTTTGACATATAGCGTTTTTGATCGTTATTTCATCTCATTTCTGACTGGAATCCTTAGTGCCCCCCCCCGTTTAGGATAGCGCCTTAATAACGATACTAAACAACTTCGACCGACGTTTTCCATCATTCCTAGAGATTATTCGAACAGTAAGTCCCCCTACCCAACTAGGATAGAACGGTATCTTTTATACTTCATTTGAATTCTGATTTACCCCCCCCCTGTTCAGACAGTATCACCAGTCGGATCGCGGGCCGAACAACACCCACCCAGCGATCCGGCCGCAATTGTCCTAGGATCAACCCGGCATGGAGACAACTCAGACCATAAGTTCGGGCGTATCGCTGCATCTCATAGCCCAGCGGGTGGACCGCTGGCTAAAGCCCTAGCGGGCGCATCGCCGCTTTAGAGCTTGCCGGCGATCCGCCCGCTAGCGTCATCAACTTTCCCAGGTGCCGCTATCCGCCCGCCAAGACGCAGCGATCCGCCCGTGGAGACAACGAGAGGCAGCGACCCGGGATTGAAACTAGTTGGGGGGGGGTGCACTCAATATTCATCCAGAGAAACGCAGATTTTCTCCACGGCAACAAGTATCAGAAACGTGTTAAGCATGTCGTATCACAAGTTTGAAACATGTTTAAAAAGTTTCATATCAAAAATTTCACTATGAATCATGAGTGTTCCCCCCCCCCGACTAGTTTCATAACGCGATCCGCTCGCCTAGGCTAGGATGGGCAGCATGCTGGACTACCGCACGCAAAGGCCTTGATTGCCACCGGTCAGTCCGCACATACTGTCTGAGAATGCTATAATGCTGCCCGCGATCCGACCGACTAACTGCGCATGGGCCCGCGATCCTACCGAAACTTCAATGGTTGCCGTCGGTCCGACCGGCGTCTTAACATCCTCCCGTGATCAGCCCGTCGACCCTTTCGCCCGCCATGCTCCAGAAATCGGTCGGAGACGCAGTCGGTCCGATTGGTCTTACTATATGAGAAGTTTTGCAACGCCGATCCACTCTGATAGTTACACCGGTCGGAGCGACGCCGCTGAAAGGCCTCTACGGGCTGATTGCGGGAGCATGGCGGACGAATTCTCGTTAATAAAAGGCTCTCCTTGCTAATCGCGGGAGGATTATAAGGCGCCGGTCGGACCGACGACAGCCGTTGAAGTTCCGGTCGGATCGCAGGCCCGAGCAGAGTTCGTCGGTCGGATCGCGGACAGCACTAGAGCAGTCGCTCTATGTCGGGTTCATCCTAAGACGATGGCGGTTGGAAGGCGGAATGGGTGTTGCTAGGCCCGCTAGACCTTTTCATTGAACTTTCGTCAGCAGTTTGAGCGAATTCCCTTTTTTCAGGTGGGGGACCATATTATCGATATTGATGCTGTGCCGGTAACCGATAAGGATGTCGCCAGGGATCTACTAATTAAGGCACTGCAGGTTAGTTACAAGTCTTATACGCTGCGCACCGCTGAGCAACCTGAAATCGATATTTTCAGGAGAAGAAAGAGGTGTCAGCGGTGGTTGAGCGTCCCGAATCGATGGAAGCGAAACACTGGACGCAGCAAGCTCTTGTCACACAGGTAGGCCATGCGAAATCGGTTGAAAAAAACAATATCAATGTTCTCACAGCGTCTAATGATGACGTTTTGCAGGTCTGTCAACCGCCCTCTGTACAAATGAACTCGGACGTCCGCGCTATAGCCGCAAGGGAGCGCGCAAAGGCCAAGGAAGGGAAAATAAAGGTAAACGGAGCCATTCCTACTACCGAAACTTCTCGCCCGCATCCGGAACCGCCGAGGAACTGTTCATACTCAACACTTACTTCACGCGCGGACGCGGCATTGCAGTGTATATATTTTCTACGCGCGGCACGCGCTTAGAAGGACTCTGAATAGCCCAGCGCCAACGCTAAAGCTTTCTACCATGATAATACTGGAGTTAGTTTTGATGAACCAGAATAGAATTGATGTATTTGCATTGATACAAATGATGGAAAAGCAGGTAAAGTGTGTCCGAATGAGACTGGCCGACCATGCAGCCTTCGTAATTGTCAAGCGGCTGTCGCGTGCGCCGCTCTCGTACGAGCACGCGAAACGACAGCAAGCCTTTCCCCACAGCCATTCACTAGGAGCGGGACCGGCAGCGGCTGCCAGCAGGCAATCAATCAGTTCTGCAGCCGAGGGGGGACAGCCGCTTGAACACTCGTCCGAGAGCGTCACATGCGACAGCCGGCTGCTACGCACGAAGGCCAGTCTCATTCGGACACACTTTACTGGCGTTGCCGCCTTGGCGTAGCGGGCATGACGAGCGTGGCGTCGATTCATACTACAAAGCCGTGCCCGCGCGTAGATCCTAGATCGCTATCCAGCGTATGCCGCGCTGTATGGCTACCTACTATGCAATCTCATCAAACATTTTTCTTTGAACCTTAACCTTAGCAAGAACTCTGTCATTGATTCCGAGTGACAGCCTAGAGCCGCGGCTCGTCCATTCACTAGACTAACATCCTCAAAGACACTTTACATAGCTGTCTCGGATCTCAAACGCAGGTGCTCCCTATTTACAGCACAAAAAACGAAATCTACGAGCGGGCAAAAGATGAAAACCACCGTAAGGCTGTAGATATGACAAATTTTATTGTTAGAGAATGGTCGTCCGTATCATGGTCGAGATGGATAACACGAAACATTCGCTCGAAAATCATAAGAAATGGAAGTGGTAGGGGTGGGTTACGGTGGTTTTTAGCTTGCCCAGTTGTTGATTTTGTTTTTTGTGTTTTCAGCCCTCGACCTCCTCCCAGGACATTCGTTTGAAAGCTGCTGTCAAGAAGCGAGGCAGCAAAGAAAAGTGATCATTGAACTGGTGTTCATATTCGTTCCACAATTGGTATAAATGTGGCAGTGTTTGCGTTTTGATAACCTTGCACAAAGTTAGATAGATCAAGTCGCACCTCCGTATTTAGGAAGTCTGGGACTATCCTAAACGGAGGCGGTGCACTTAAGTAAAAGTCAGAATTAAATGAACCACCTCATAGACTTGACTTACTTAATCGGTTGGCTTTCGCCTGACGCGGTCATTCCGCATCTTCACCGAGGTGTGCCGTCCTAGTAGTCAGCCGTGTCCATTTTTCACGGTCTTCAGCCACAATTTGAACACATTCCATCCAGCTGTCACTATTCCATTTCCTGCGAAACGAAACATCGCGCCTGAACTGTCTTTCGATGCCGAGTGACTTTAAATCCTCTTTAACCACATCCGTCCAGAACTTTCGCCTACGCCCAGGTGGCCGTTTCCAGACAGGATTTGGAAGCATTCTTAGAGCGTGTTGTACGAGACGATCCGGCGTTCTTCTTAGTATATGCCCGAGCAGTCGAAGTCGACTTTCCATTGCTGCTTGAGATGGCGTTAGGAGATGCTGGCACCTCCCTCGTGTCAAGCGCTGATGTATTGCGTCGATTTCCTTGTAAAGGTCTTCGTTATGGCATACACGCGGCCAGAAATATCCAAGCAAACGCCTAAAAAGCTTCCTCTCCGTGCAATCCAACCTTTCCATCTGCGTTTTCGGTGCTGCCCACGTCTCCGATCCGTACATCATGATAGGGCGAATAGCGGATAGGTAGACGCGCAACTTGACTTCCTTCGCGATGGTGGTAGACCACAAACACTTGGTTAGAGAATTGAATGCAGACGTAGCTTTCGCACATCGTTGTCGAATATCCGCTGCATAACTACCATCGTTCTTCAGCAAACAGCCCAAATAACAGAAATCGTCCACCAGTTCGATACGTTGTCCGTCCACACAAACTCCAGTTGAAGGCCTCTGAGAGACCCACATCTGCTTGCATTTGTCGGGACGAAGACGAAGTCCATAGGCTGCGGCATACTTCGAAACGAGGTTCACAATCCTTTGCAGTTTTGCGTTGTTTTCAGCGAATAACACAATGTCGTCGGCGTACTCCAGGTCGACAGGGGAGCGTCCTGATGGTGTTAGGATCACATCCGCAGGAAACTGTTCTGCAACTCTACGCATGATGTCATCAACGGCAAAGTTAAAAAGAAAAGGTCCTGCAACGGCTCCTTGCCTTACTCCTGTTTTCACCTCGAAAGCTGACGTAAATCCGACAGGTGTACGAACTGCTGCTGATGTTCCTTTGTTTATGTCCTCGATTAACCGAACATACTTTCCGGGACTCCATCTGCTCGCAGAGCATTGAGCAATCGACTCACGATAGGAGAGTCGAACGCGGCTTCAAAGTCCAAAAGCAAGCTGTAATGGCTTCGAAAACCGCTGCCACGATTCAATTACTCTTCTCACGACGAACACTTGGTCGATGGTCGATCTTCCAGGTCGAAAAACCGGCTTGCTTATCTCTGGTCGTTCCTTCACGATGTTTGATAAGTCGCTCGAGAATGATACGTTCTGAAACCTTGTACATGACACGAAGTAGAGAGATTCCTCTGTAGTTCTTAGGATCCGTGACGGATAGCTTCTTGTGAAGAGGTACGATGATCGCATGTCTCCACGAATCGGGTATCCTTTCGCTCATCCATATGGCACGGATGGTGTTGGTCATTTCACGAATCCCAGACGGAGGAAGAGCTTTCAGCATTTCAGCAGTGATGTTGTCATCTCCACCTGCCTTTCCATTCTTCATTTTCCGGACACAATCCAAAACTTCAGACTCATTCGGCGGTTCCTCACTGACATCGTAATGTGCTCTCTGAACATGCGGGAGCTCAGGTACTGATGGCGCTGGACGATTCAGTAGTGAACTGAAGTAATCCTTCCATATTGGCAGCGTCGCATCACCAACTGCAACTCCATTGGTAGTGTTCAAGACAGGAGAACATCTCTTCATCTTCCCGCTATACTGTCGCAGCAACGTGTAGGCTTTCCTCGGATTCTTCTCCTCCCAAGCCTTCTCGAACTCCTTAGCTCTACACGTCCACTCTCGTTCGCGGTCACTTTGAAGCTGCCGACGCAACTTCCTCCTCAGACGCTTCTCCTCCACGAAGTTTCCTGCAGTTCGGAGGGCACATACTCCGTTGTAGGTAGATGTTGTTTCTTCTGAGACGTAGGCAAACTTCTTCTTAGGCTGTACAACTAGGAGTGCCTCTTTCGAAGCGTCCTGTATGCACTTGACGAAAGAGTCCGCATCGCAAAGTTTCTCCTTAGTCCGTACTCCGATGTGAATAGAAACGCGTTGTCGAAAATTCCTTCTGCACTCTTCATCTCTGAGACTTGTCATGTCAATCCTCTGGAGAGGCTGAGCCCCTCGCTTCCTCTTATGAATCCTCGCAGTGAAGTTCAACAGAACAGGACGGTGATCCGAATCGAATGCGGCATCCCACACAGCTCTAGATCTTCGAATGTCCGATACTGGAATATTCCTCGTCAGGACATAGTCAAGCAGTAGTTTCAAAGTTGTCATCTTCCGCTTCCGCTGCTCTTCTGGAGATAGCCGGGTTGGTCCCTGCCACGTAAGCTGATGGCGGCGATGATTCCTCTTGAATGTCGATGCAATAATCAGACCACTGCGTTCACAAAAGTCGACAAGGCGGTAGCCATTGTCCGATGTTTGCTCCACTGGGTAGAACCATTTACCGAGTACTTCAGATTCCTGATCAAGTCCCATCTTCGCATTTGCGTCAATCCCCACGACAACAGCATGTTGACAAGGTATCCTGGCCAGCAACGTATTGAGTTCCTCATAAAACGCATCCTTCGAACTGTCTTCGGCGGTTTCAGTGGGCGCATGAGCACTCACTATCCACAGATTGAATCCTCTGTGATCCCGCAGTCGTACGAATGCATTCCGACACGATCCTTACAGCTATTGCACAGCCTCCCACTCTCCTATCGTCAGCGTTACCGCAGTAGATGGTGTACTCTCCGACGCTGATGACGGGTCTATCCTTGAGGCGGGTTTCCTGCAAAGCAGCAAACGGTGCATGGAAATAGCTCAGAAGTCTGGATAGCGCAGTTTTTTGGATATCACTCGACAGCGATCGACAGTTCAGGGTGGCGAAATTGTGGCTTGTGGCCAAAGACTCCATGACTCCCTAGGTACGGATCCTAAGGTGTTATGGACCAGAGGCCTTAGTGTGCCGGACGGCGACACCTTTATGCAATGTGCGGGATACTTTCGCGATATAGTTGTGCACGCTATATCGCTCGAACGTTCCCTGTGTACACTCAAACGTCTGCTGGGTTCAGTAGAAGCAGGGGCACCAACGAGCAGGTACCAACAGACTTGTATACACACCCCCAGACATGAATGGAAAACCTGATAAAGGATGCTTGATGCTGCTATCAATCATTGTTATTGATGAAATTCTATAGAAGTACTCCGCTTGGTAGCGTTATAGATCGGTGGTTCATTTCATTTCTGACTTTTACTTGAGTGCCCCCCCCCCGTTTAGGATAGTCCCAAAAGACAGGAAGGACAGAAAGATACCCTTTTTGAAGATTTTTTTTTCGTACCCGACGAATTTCAAAGCTAGAGACTTTGGGAAGCCCGACAGAGTACGGTGACCATCGCGCCGTTTAGTTTAGCCTAATGCAGCTGGATCCTTGACGTAATCGATATTTTCTTTCCCGATGAAGGACACAAGCACGCTCATGCCGATCATTTTTTCCGCAGGGCTACCGTAACCCTACTTAAAAATTTTTCCAAGTGTCAGCATGATTATGAGCACATCCTAATAGCCAACAAACATGTTTGCACACTTTCGACCTCCTCAGCCACTCCCCAGCTCAGAAAAATGAAAACAAGTTACTTGTAACATAAAAGGCCGAAAACAAGTTACTTGTAACATATCTGAGCCGATGTAAGTTACTTGCGACTTATCTCAGGACATTTAAGTTACATGTGACATATCGGTGGAATACTGCGTGCGCTGCGCTTCCGATATGTTACATGTAACTTAAATGACTTGAGATAAGTCGCAAGTAACTTAAATCAGCTTAGATATGTTACAAGTAAATTAATTTCAGTTTCTGAGAGGGTACTGCGTGCAGTGCGCCTCAGATATGTTACATGTAACTTAAATGGCACAATATAAGTCGCAAGTAACTTAAATCGACCAAGAAGATATTTCCAAGGCTGATGTACGACGCACTCGCGGGGTCAGCCACACGACTGGCGTTGCTGTTGGTTCAATTACCCAAGTTTGAGGCACTTGACCCCATACCAGCAGGGAAGGCCCTGCACAGCTTTCTTTTGGCGTAGTGTGTGGCCTGGGACGCGCCCTCTGCGTCGCGTGTCGTCTGCGTCTCGTGGTGGCCACCCATAGTGAAAATTCAAATGTAAGTTACATGTAACATAAGTGTAACTTACATGTAATATAAATGTAAGTTACATGTAATATAAATGTATGTTACATGTAATATAAATGTAAGTTACTTGAGACATTCAAGTAAGTTACATTTATAATACAAGTAACTTGTTTTGAATTTTCTGAGAGTGGCTTCTCGAGGAGAGCGGTTTGTGAATGAATGCATACCGCTCCTCCGCTCTTTTATACCCCGCATGTTATGAGCGTGTGTTTACATTCGTTATCATGTTTTGTTCAAGAATGGTTACGGAAGCCCTGCGGAAAAAGTGATCGGCATGGGCGTGCTTTTATGAAGGACGAGCGGAACAAAATTTGAAAAAAGTCGGAAATCGAATTTCGGGTTTCGACACAGTTTTTTTTTCTCGGCTTTCGAAATTCGGATGCGAAACGCCCGAAAATGCGGTTTTCGGAACGGGAAACGTGGAAATTTTTTGAAATTATTTATTAGCTGCCCCTGACTCAATTTACCCAATATTTCCGTGTCTCTCAGGACTGTGCGGTTTTCGAAAAGCGGAACGCGGAAGGCCAAAAACGCAAAAAAATGTGGGTTTGGGAACACGAAATAGGGAATTCCGTTTAATCCGTGGCCCCGATCGAGTCAGCCATTGAAGAGTCTAGAGAAGCAGCGTTCCTTCAACGTCTTTGCGAGTACGCTATCACGGGCGGCATGCATGAACGCTTATGAGGCGGTTAGGGAGCCGCTCCGCGTTCTACGTGCGAAGCGTCGAGCCAGAGGTGACCCGAAAATTTTGCCGTCCCCTTGACGTTGGGACCCAACCTCACTACGCACAGCGAACCCCCCGCCTAACAGCGGTTTTTCGGATCAATTCTTATCTGAAACAGCTGGATTTCTGCGAAATCCTAGAGCCAAACTGAAAAATTATCAAGAGAGTAGTTAACTACCAAGGAGAAATTAAAAAAGATAGGAGTTGAGCAGGATTCAAATCAAAACAAAAACAGTTATGCGAGTTCACCGTGCGTTTTGAGGTTTCGTCCTTACACAATGGGGACGGCATGTTCTTCGGGTCATCTCTGGCTCCACGCTTCGCACGTAGAATGCGGAGCGGCTCCCTGACCTCCTCATAAGCTTTTATGCACGCCGCCCCATGTCACCTACGCAGTATCTTTACTACCGAGCTTCAGAAAACCGTATTCTACTGACAAGGAAAGTGTTTTGAGCGGTAAATAAACGCATCTACAAAACTGAATTGTATGGTATCTTTTGGGGATCCGTAGTAAAAATGCTTAGTATCCAGCCAGGAGCAACTGGTCTCAAGAAGTTACGCGTGTTCTTGAAGGTTCACGAAAGGTAAAGGTGTCAGGCATTTTTTCCGGGTGTTTTGGAAAATTTCAGATTTGGCTGAGAACTCGTATGTACTGAATAATTGGGGCACCGAACACGATTATGAGGTCCGTTTGTCGAAATTCTGGGGTTCACTGTAGGTGACGGTAGGTACTATGTCATTTAGGGGCAAAACCTACCTTAATATTTTGAAAACCGACAAACGGATGACAAATTCCTACTCACCACCCCAAATAACCCCCGTACACAAATTTTGAGCCAAATCTGAGACTTTGACCAAACTACCGTATGCCCACCGTAATCTACCGTAATCTGTCAATATGCGATAAACGGACTCCAGATTCGTGTTTAGCACTCCGATTAACCCCCAGAGAATGATTTTGAGACATATCTATCGTAGAAATATGAAAATCTCGAAAGTGGCGTTTTTCCCTCGAAATTTTCCCCGGTTGGGAAAAGTAGCCGAAAACTTTGGAAAATCGACTAATAAACCACAGATTCGTGATCAGCGTCCCAAAAAACCTCCCTGGGAGAATTTTAAGTCGAATCTGGAACATTTTTCTCAAACGCTTCCAGAGACTTCCAATCGGTATAAATGAACGCCAAACCGACACTTCGTACAAGTCCAGAACGTTGTCAGTCTGGACAAAGTACGAAAAATGTGCCTTCACCAAAACTTTTCTCAGGAGGGTAGTTTTGGGCGCTGAACACATTTATGAGGTCCGTTTCCGAATTTTCCCAAGACCAAGGCGATTTCTGGAACGTACAAAGAGCACAAAAAAACGACCTTTTTATGCTTGTAACTTCTTGGAACCTGCAGCTCAGGGCGGGATACTGCGCAATTTCACTATTGAGCCAGAAGAGATACTAACGATAGTATTCGTTTTGGCAGATGCGTTTACCACTCTAAACACTCCCCTTGTAAGCACAAAAAAGTTATGGACGAAAAACCGGGAATGACAACCACCAAATCTTGAAAATTACTAGCATGAGTGTTGGATCACTTTCATTTTTTCCGGGGCGTTTCCCCAGTCGTCACCGGTTTCCCCAATGGTGAAGATTCCCCCCTTCACCTGCCCAGAGGTGAAGATTGGTGGAGTACATAACTCCACCCAACGAAGCTACCCTCTATAAAACGTCGTGATTCACATCATTCGAAGCGCGAGCGGCGCGCGCGCTGCCTCAGCCTCCGCCTGCCCTACGCTCTCTCACCGTCTCTAACCTCCACTCCGCACCAGCACGCGTAGGAACCATGTGAATTTCGCCGTTTCATAGCCTGTATGTCCGCGAGTATGCATCAGCGAGCCTGCGTCGACTACGTGATGGATAACGAACTAAGGACATGATTTGCAAATTTCAGCCACCAAAATCAATTATGCGTGCGACGACTAATACGAAATCTGTATCAATTAGTGAGGAAGTATTCTCACATATTATCGCGTCCGACAATGAAGGACGCCAACTGAGACCTGTCCGAAAATAGATAGAACATAAATCGCTGAATAAACACTCGACTTGTTGTGTTCTTACTTGGTGTGTTCATTTTGACATGGTGACAATTCTACTGCAATCCAACTCCTCGTCTTAGATTTTATTGTGCTCCAGTAACAACACAAAGTAGCCAACGATCAAAAAAAGAATTCCTAAAACAACCATGAAATGTGTCAATGAACAGGAAAAACCCCAAATATGTTGAAAAACCACGTGGTAAAGATAGGAATAAGAGCTCTTTTATAGGAATGTAGCATAAAAAAAAACTTTCCCGATAGTATCCCCCTTGAGACTAGAAAGTGATATCACAGAACGATAGTAGCTGCAAAGCAGAAATAATCCCTGGATAGCGAGCAAAAACTCTTTGGAATGGAAGAGAATTGTTTCCGGTCAGATATTAGAAGGGAATGTAGATAATTTGACAAAAAATAGGCTAATGTAGTATTTGTACATAAACGTCGGATGGAAAATCAAGCGTAGATCTCCTTTTTCACAGCATCGAAGTGAATTGGTCTAATGGGTGGCACCGCTTCTGATTTCCGCGGCTCGGTATTTGGGAAGCAACTCTGAAGAAGATCTTTCAGCACAAAGTACGGGGAAAGCAACAGAAAATCAACTTACCTTGATGTGGCCATAATTCCACACATTTAGCAGATCCATAATCATATCTATCACTGCTCTGTTCGCAAACTGGATGTTGGCGCGGCTAAATGACAATTGTTTCCTCCACCGAAGCAATATCAGAACACTAGCAAAACGAAAGAAAATTTTCATGAGCCATCACTAGTCAAGACCGCCTGGAGTCTTCGGACCACATTGATCTGGTGATCCAAGCCACCCCTGTTTCAGAACGCCTGGAACTTCTGGGCAGGAATTCATGAACGCTAAACCGGGGGTCCCAGCAGGGTTTGTTCGGAAACGTTCGCAAACCAGCGATTCATCATCGCTAGGTTTGGTCAGGACTGGGCTACGCCTGGTTCCCATGTAACCTCACCTCCGAGGTGGTGGTTTGGTTTGGTTTGGTCCCAGCTGGGGCAGCTAACCAAACCAAACCCTGCCGGGACCCAATGTGTTCATGAATCACAGCCCTGATCTGGGCTCATGGTTCTGGTGATCATAATCACCCAGATCAAAGCAGGGATCCGAGATGCTCAACCTACGCGTGGTGGATCTGTGGAGTCGACTACCAAGATCAAGAAGACTCATCAAACGAGCGTCAACAACTCCACGAGGAGTTTTTTCTGTGTGGGAGTGTAAATGGCTGGCTGCTACACTCCTTGGTATTCTACTGTTACGAGCTGGCATTGAGAAGAATCCTGGACCGCGAAACAAGACTCCGCGATATCCATGCCGTCATTGTGGATTGTCGGCACAACATGCGAGCATCCAGTGCAGTGGTTGCCTTGGCTGGGTACACCTCAAATGTTCGGGGTTAACTAGTTACAGTGACTACACTGATGCCTATTGTTGTATGTCTGGTATTAATTCACCTTCTACGGTTCCTCTTCATAGTCTCAACATTTTTCAACTCAATATTAATGGCTTGCGTGCCAAACTTATGGAACTTACATTGTACATTGAACGCTCACAACCTGATGTCATCCTCCTACAGGAGACGAAACTTAGCGTGTCCTCCCCTTCTCAGCCCCGCCTTCCCGGCTATACATCCTATCATATTCCCCTGTACATCACATGGCGGTGGCGTGTCGACTTTGTTAAATCTTCAATTCCATCTCACCTTATTGACCTCCCCAATGACAATGTTGTTGAATGTATAGGAGTTCATATAGTATTGCAAAGCTGTCCTCTGGATATTGTCAATGTTTACATTCCCCCATCCACCTCTTGTCCCAACGCATTTGATCCCACACCATACTTACATGATGTATTTTCAATCCTCTCATCTTCATCTGTTGTCATGGCTGGTGACTTTAATGCTCATTCCCCTTCCTGGTTCTCCTCCTTAGATCCTGATGACAGAGGAGAACTACTTGAGCTTTTGCGGATGATTGTGACTCTAATTCCTATAAACGAAGATTCTCCTACTCGTCTCCCATCGACGGGCAGGCCCTCCTCACCTGATGTCACGTTCGTTTCCTCTTCTCTTGCCATGTCTTGTAACTGGTTCACATCTGTGGCCATGGCCAGTGATCATGTACCCATCAGCACAACATTGGATCTGTCTTTTAATAGCCATCTCGCACCTTTTTCTGGCTCCCGTAGCAAATGTTACATTAACTACAGTAAGGCTAACTGGGTCCTGTTTAAGGAGGTGCTGCTCAGCCGGGTAGCCAACTATCCGCTAGCTGGCTCTGTTCATGACAAAGAGAAGTTCGTCGTCGACACCATATGCGAAGCCTCCAGAATAGCCATTCCGACCGGTCGTGTAAGAACGTTCCACCCTAACGTACCAAAGGAAGCACTGGAGCTAATCACACAACGGGACGACAGACGCAGAACTGATCCTTCCGATCCGTGCATTTCACTACTGTCAGATGAGATCTCTAAAATGCTGAACGACTACAAGCAGAAACGTTGGAGGGAGTACACCGAATCCATCAATTTTGCGACTGATAGCAAACAAGCGTGGACCATTCTGAAGCGACTATCTGGGAAGAAGATGGCACCTGCGCGCAATACGCTTGAGTTCCCCTCGGGCAGATTTGAATTCGGATACAAGGCTGCCTGTCAACTTGGTAAACTCTATGCTTCTGCTTCATCTCGCCGCAACAAAGAGCACAGATGTACTTTACGTGCGATCAGAAAACTCAGTCGACATGACGTACCTGCCATAACTGCTTCTACCGTCTCTACCATCATCAAGTCGATGAAGAATTCGAGGGCAGAAGGACCAGACGGCATCTCAGCCGTTCATCTGAAGCATCTGCCGGAACAGTACGCAGAGGTACTCAGTGATCTTATTTATTCGTCGTTTACCACTGGTATTATTCCTGCTCGTTGGAAACAAGCGACTGTTCTCCCAGTTCCCAAGCCTGGCAAACCAGAAGATAAAGCAACGTCACACCGTCCCATATCCCTATTATCCCCTATCGCTAAGTTGGCGGAGAAAATCATAAATCCGCATCTCCAGGGCGCACTACAGCAGAACGTCCATCAGCATGGCTTCAAAAAGGCTCACTCCACCATCACCGCATTAACGTCAATATCTGAACACATCATTGCTGGTTTCAATAGAAATGCTCCCGCCGGTAGAAGTCTAGTCGTCGCAATTGATCTGACTGCCGCTTTTGACAATGTCAGCACTTCCTTGCTATCAAAATCGATTCTGGACTGTGACATGCCCGACTGGTGCAAAGGATGGACTGACAACTTCGTCAAAGATCGCTCCATACGTGTGAAATTTGACGGACACCAGTCGAAGTCGGTTCCCTTGAAGGCGGGCATTCCTCAAGGTGGAGTATTATCACCAAGCCTATTCTCCTTATATCTATCCGATATTCCGAAGCCGCCGCCCAACATTCACTTATGTCTGTATGCAGATGATATCACAATTGTATGCACTGACTCTGTTATCGATCGTGCCACTACGGAGAGGAACAAATACCTCTGCAGCCTGGCCAAATTTCTCGAATCGAAGCAGCTAAAGGTCTCTCCTTCAAAGTCTAGCGTCACTCTGTGCACTACTGCAACGGCTGAGCATCAGCTACATCCCAGGGTTCTCTGGGAAGGTAACCAGTTGCCCCTCTCCAAGCACCCTCGGCTACTTGGAATCTTTCTGGATCCTTCACTGCGCTTTAATGAAAACACGCGCATCCGAGCTGCAACTGCCAACACGCGAAATAACATCCTCCGTGCTCTGGCGGGTACTACCTGGGGTAGCACAAAGGAAGTCTTACGCACGACATATAAGGCCATGATACAGCCTACTCTGGAGTATGGAGCCCCGATATGGACTAGACACCTGTCGGACGCCTCTTGGAGCAAGCTACAACGTGTACAAAACACTGCACTTCGTGTCATCACTGGCTGCCCAAAATCAACACCTATATCCCATCTTCACCAAGAATGTGCCCTACTTCCTGTCAAGCAGCACTGCCAACTGCAGTCACAACAGTTCCACATCGGCATAGTCAAGAATGCCACACATCCCAACCCCCTCTTGTCATCAGACCCCATCCTCGTAATATTCGCACACCGCTGCACGCTGCCATTTCTACAGTGGATCGTCAAAGATGGGCCACCTCGGAGCTCACAAGGAAGAGGCTGCAGCAAATCGAACACACCAGATTCGTATCTGAATTTATGTCCTGTGCCCCTCCTAATCCAGTCCTTGGTAGTGTGCCTCCTACGGTCGATGACAGTGAGAAGACTCTGCCCAGACGCTCCCGCGTCACTCTAGCGGGTCTACGTTGCGCTCATTCTTCGTACCTCAAAGCCTACGTACATAGGATCGATGAATCGGTCCCGGATAAATGTCCTGACTGTCAAAATACTGGTCATGATTCACTACATCTATTTTCATGCTCTGCCAGACCTACTCCTCTGTCTGCTCGTGATATGTGGAACAAGCCGAGTGATGTTGCCGCCTTTCTGCGCCTATGAGAAGAAACTCCAATGTGGCTGATAAGAAGAAGAAGAAGAAGATCAAAGCAGACTGGAAAGGTCGGATCTTTGAGCTCACACAACCGTGATGCCGGTAATCCGAGCCACCCCAGGCTGAACTCGTCCTGAACATTCTGGTCACCTAAAACCACGGATCATGGCCGCCTATAGCAACCAGATCACATATCTACCCATACATGATCCCGATGATCCGAAGCAGGGATGTGCGGAATTTTCTGTTTTCTCTTTTCTGCCCATTTTTTTTCTGTTTTCTGTAAAAATAGGCAAAAAATGGACAGAAAACAGAAAAAAACGTGCACCGCGATTGGCAGTTTCCTAGAGAAAAGTGGCCGGATTTATCGAAGCTAAGCCGATAGGGTGAGGGTGTACTTCACCCAGGCTCTGTAGTTGTACCACGCTGTACACTTTTATCTCGCTGTAGTGGTTATCCATTAGGGCATGTGTGGCGTGGTGGGAGGAAACGTGCTGTTCGCTGTACACGGTCGGGTTCGATCCTCGCCGAGGTGAACCGAACCAACAAACCTCCGTGATCCTTCAACTGGTAACAGATTCATGTAGGGAGATGAAAGCGCTCATTGGGAAGTCGGCTGGCCCCCGCAAGCCACTAATTAAGCACGAAACCCATTCCTCTGAAAAAATTTGCCGCCTCCAAGCTGGTAAAGCACCGCGATCCTTGACTGTGCCGCGATAGTGCCGCAGCGGCTCCGTGATCAGACGATTCTGCTGCCGTATCTTGAGCCTCGACATCGCCGCGATAGTGCAGCAGCGGCTCCGTGGTCAGACGATTTAACTGCAACGCAAATGGCACAGAATTCAGTTAAGATGACGCGCCAAGAAATTGATGGTGAGGCTATGAGGCAGATGAAAATTCTTCCATAGAGGTACGAGAGGCTTCCGACGGTGGAGCGAAAGGCTCGTCAGGTCATTTATACTCTAACGGAACAGGCGCGCGGTACGGGCGTGACTTTCAGCTCTGAGGAGTAGTACAGTGTTCGAATCAGCAGTTATCCCACAATCAGTGTCAAAATATGTACCAGGCCGTCCAATAATTCCTGTCCGAAAATTTTCAAAATTCTATAATTTTCCTTAGAAAATTATAATATCAGGCAAGTGCAAGGACCTTCTACGCAGTCGCCGCGTCTAGCTACCAGTACAAGCTAAAATGACCCAAGGTCGAATTAGTACGTTCGTGTACTACGGGTGGCTGCTGGGCAACGACACGGGCACCGCGGTCGCCAACATCTGCAGAGCGAGCAAGGAGGATGCAGTGTCCCAACGCACAGTCAGCCGCTGGTTTAATCGTTTCGAGAGCGGCGACACGAGCGCCGGAAGCCACCCCCCGTGAACTGGCGACGACGCTCGGCTGCAGCAAGTCCACCATCCACAATCGACTCAACTTACTCGGCTACCACAAAGTTCTGGCCCGTTGGATCCCCCACAGTCTGACAGACGCCAACAAGCAGAGCCGCGTGGCCGTCTGCCAGTCCCTCCTCCTTCGTCCGCATCGCAAGGAGTTTCTCGAGGACCTGGTCACTGAGGATGAGAGCTGGGTCCTCTACGACAACGTCGCCCGCCGTGCCGTCTGGATCCCGCGCGGATTAGAGCCGCCGACGACGCCGAAAGCCGACCTGCACCCGCTGAAGATCATGCTCTGCTGCTGGTGGGACACCAAGGGCATGCTGTACTTCGAGCTGCTCCCGCAAGGCAGGACGGTCACCGCCTCCATCTACACCGATCAACTCGAGAGACTAGCCGCCGCCATCCGAGAAAAGCGTCCTCGACGGGCCTCGGTCCACCTGCTGCACGACAACGCGCGCCCCCGCGTGGCGAAGGAGACCCAGCAGATGTTGGCGACGCTCGGCTGGGAGACGGTTGCCCATCCGCCGTATTCCCCGGACCTCGCCCCCTCCGACTACCACTTGTTCCGCCCGCTGAAGCACCAATTGGCCGGAAGAAAGTTCAACAACTACGACAACCTCAAATCCGACATCGCGGACTTCTTCGAGTCGCAGCCCCTGGAGTTCTGGGCGAAGGGCATCGGCGACCTGCCCAATCGATGGGCCACTGTTGTGGATAACTGTGGTGATTATATTGTTGATTAGACTTGTTTTTCGATAAAATTGAAAAAAATTAAAAATGGTGAAATTTTCGGACAAGAATTATTGGACAACCTGGTACACTAAGGAACGGAAAGCTCGTTCCGATTGCATTCCTTGCACAGAAATAAGTATTGAGGTTCTAATAGAGTAATCGGGCTTTTATTGCCTGGGGGAAGGAAAGTTTTTTCGAGTCGCTGAAGTATACTGCGCGGTCCTGGTGGTCCTAGGCACGCCGTTTCCAAGCTGCTTGGAAAGTTAGGCTTTCCTAACAATTGATTCCGTTGTCCTGGTGATCACAGGCACACCCGGTTCAAATAGCCCTGATCGCCCAGGTCACTAGGGTCATGGAATCGTGGTCCTCATGATCCTAACAGCCAAATTAGCAGGCCAACTTGAATGTCCGCGTCATTGGGGCCATGGATCCGTGGGCCACTTTTCAGCTGTTTTGAAGCCAATCAGTTCGTGCTCAACAGTGAGTGCGCTAATTGCAGTTCAGAAATGGTTACGGTTCAGTTATTTCCAGCCCCATAATGCAAAATTCACTGTTGATACTACGCCACCGTGGCCCAAGTAATCCAGACCACATTGAATTCAGACTGCGTGGAACTTCCGGGTCGCCAGGGCACTGGATTCTTGATCCTGGTGATTTGAGCCACACCAGGAATAAATCGTCTAGATCGTTCCACGCCAACTGCAAATCAGTCTGCACAGCACACCATCCTCACGAACTTTCCGCATCACAAGTGTCATGAACCGAAGCATCAGCCGTTCGTCTGCCAGCCACGACGGACTGCCATGTCTGACCTCTTCGTAAGAGTATGACGCTGTCAACCCTTCTCTCTTTAATATTCCTAGCCACTCCAAGAAAAACAACCAACTTGTTCAACTCCAGTATCCCCTTGTCCAGCATTCGACTGCAGATCACCTCATTCAGTGCTGAATTGAACAGGGGTATGCCAAACACACAGTCCAGCAGCACATAATCGTCATAGGTGGATCCACTGGGGAGCGTACTGAAAAAATCCTTCATCAATGGTCACCGCCAAATTACAAAAAAAGCCCCCTCAAATCTAACCTTAAAACTGTGTGTGTCTCCCGTTGCTGCGAGCTTTCGTAACTGCTGATGGTGGAATTGGTGGCCAATTTGCGCGAAACCCGCTGATTCACCAAGACAACGTAGCCACACAGGGAATTTAGGCCTATTCGGGTGCATAACGCTTGTACAGCTGGATGCTTCGAGAATGCTCCTACAGGTAAAGGAACCTAATTCATGCAACCTTCCAAATCCATAATTTATGGAATCTTAACTCTACCTTCCGATTCATTCTCATCGAATGGGAAAGGCACATATACAAGCTCTTCCTCCTCGGAGTAGTGCGGATACGCCTGAAAAGCCTGAATTGAACAAGGCCCTTCAGAAAGTACCTGAAAAACGTACCTGAACGAATAGCGGTGTCGTCAGCAGAATCTCGTTCAGCGCCATCAGAGCGTTATACGTCGACATGTGAAGCGGCTCATGATTCGACGACAGCACGAGGAGACGAGACGATTGCGCGATATTCGCCGGCAACCGCGACAACCGCGTACCTTTCGGGATATACGCGGACGCCGGGCCACTCCCGGCTGCCAGGTAGATCGCCAGCCGCAGCCACGGGGAACAAGCCTGAGAAAAAGAGACCATGCACGCGTACAGTAAGGTCCGCGGCTTGCCTTCTCAAGAAAAAAACGTTCAAATCTCAATCGCGGCTGGCGCGGGCGATTTAAATTTCGCCGGCAGCTGGCTATATGGTAAGCTGATCGGCTATGCTCTTCTCTCGGCCTCAATCGATTAGCGGGCCAATGCACGCGACCGCCGAGGGTGAGATTTGAATGTTTTTTTTTCTGAGGAGGCACGCCTCGGACCATCGCCGCAGCGGCGAGCGCAGCAGGGCGGTCCAGCGCGCGCGTCGCGTCTACGCAGCTAGCTAGTCCACGGCTCCTCCTTTTTTGTGTACTCAAGTGAGAACGCAGCGCCGGAAACATTTTGACGCACCCAATCACTAGAAAACTGAAACGTCTAGAAGAATATTCAACCCTGACCTCTGGTATAGGAGGACCTATGAATGGTAGCGACGATGAGGGAACTGTACAGGCATCGCATGACAGCGGAGCCATCGACACGACTATCCTGAAAAAAAAACCATATTTCAGACCCCAAACCTCTCAAAAAATCAATGAAGGGCACTGGTTCAGCGCACCTACCGAGAATTCGCACCTGTTGCTATCGCGACATCGCGGTAGGTTTCCTACACCAGTGCCTTACAACAAACCTACGAACCCATAAGACTTGGCCAGGACGCGAACTCGGCTCTGCGGGTCCAAACTAAGCAGACTTTCCCCACGCAGCATGTCAACTTCTCTGCCTTTCCGGAGACTTCTGAGAATATCCAACAAAGCCATCGCATGTTCAGAGTATCGTTGAGCTTCACCCTCAGCAAAACGATTTACCTGAAATTTCAGATAAATTCACTACCTTCATTCAGTACGCCCCCTCCCTATAGAACGAAAACCTTACACACTCAAGCTGGTCCAGAAAATCACGCATCTGCTCATCGGCCAGTTTTCCCACCTCAAACAACGTGACCGCATGACCCTAAAACACATTATATACTTGGGCCCAAAGGACTCATCAAGCACATATGCAACTCATTCCCGATCGAATAGTCCGCTTGGAATCAGAAAGTCGGATATCGGAGAGACTCAAATTTCTCCTATATTCGATTTGGTCGGAGCCCGTCCTCAGAGTTTTGGCCGAGAAATAGCCGAAAAATGCCTGCTTGCCGCGTCGTAGCCGCGAAATAGCCGCCAAATAATGCTCGCCGCGAAATAGCCGAGAGGTAAAGCTCTCTTGGCCGAGAAAAAAGCTCTCCAGCTAAGTATATGACGCATTCCAGAGGCATGATTCCGAGTTCAACTCCTCCGTCGGTTCAATTACCCATGTATGAGGTACTTGGACCTCGGTCAGCCTCTGGAGGTCCACCCAACCGCTGGTGGCCCCGGATGGCGGCTCTGCGAGCCGGCGACGGCTGCATCTTGGTTACTTTTGCTTACTTCTAGTTACTTCTCGGCTATTTCTTGTCCGTTTCGTGAGAAGCCGAGAAATTGCAGCAAAATAGCCGAGAAATAGTCCACCAGGAACCGCTGTAGATCTTGACGGGCCATTTCTCGGCCAAAACTCTCACTGTAAAAGCAGAAAGCGGGCTTTCTAAATACCTCCCGAGTTTGCCCCAACAGTTCGAAAATCGTAGCGCCGCCGAAAATCGAAAGTCGCAGAACCAGCCCCAAATTAAAGGCAGCATACACGCTCACAAACATGGTTGAGATAACAGCATAAATAGGACCGCCTGGCTCCCCTACCATGTCGTCAACGGCGTATGAAGCGCTGAAACCATCCAGGTCGACAGAATTCGAGCATTCCGTTTCAAAAGCCTGTGTAATCCCACCCCTACGAATAACAGAATGAAAGCGTGGAGCATGTGAAAGCATTTGATAACACTATAGCACTATCAAATGAGAGTCTATGAGAGAAACAGCTTTATTTACCTGAATAAAACATGATTGTTTACTGATGAAATGCTCGATTTTTTAGACCAGCCGGAGTAGAGCGGCAATCTTGAAAGTGGATGGAAATTAATCGGTATGTAAAAAAGTTATAATCAGGGAAATCAAGCTGTTTCTCTCGTAGACTCTTATTTGATAGTGCTATCACTCTAAATTATCAAATCCTTCCACATGCCTCACTCTTCATTCTGTTATTCGTAGAGGTGGGGTTCCACAGGCTTTCGAGACGGGAATGCTCGAATTCTGTCAACCTTGATGGTTTCAGCGCTTCAAACGCCGTTGACGACATGGTAGGGGCCAGGCGGTCCTTTTGATGCTGTTATACCATCCATGTTTGTGAGCGTGTATGCTGCCTTTAAACAATACATTCGTGGATATTTCTGATTTTCTTCGCATTTCTCGAGAATTTTTCGCTACCCGTTTCCCGATAAGAGAAATTTCGTTCATCCCTAATTGGTATTTCAACAGCAGTAGAACTTCAAAAGCCATAAAATGATTTTTTTAACAAGGATACATTAAAGGCAGTGTTCACGATAAAAAAACCGTATTCCAGTTCTCTATGTTTTTGAGTCGGTAGTTACGGAGTAGGGATTAATAAGGAAAAGTTTCCACAGAACTTTCGCATGCCGGAGAAAAACTGTGCAAAGAATCCTCAGAAATATTTAATTACGCTTGTTTCGTGTTACGGGAGACTGCAGACAAAGCCTCAAATTTAACGTCGGGAATGATATTGCGCTTAAAAACTCCAAAAATAAGCCAACGCACATGCTTGGATAATAGAATCTTTAGAGATAAAGAGTATTCGAAAACTTGGCAATACTCTTCTTTAGAGGGACCCAAAGCTTGCGTTTCTACTAACAAACAGGTACTTTTTTCATCATAAACACTGCCTTCAACATGACATTTCTTACTACTCGCCAAAAATTCTACCCACAGAACCTACTTTTAGCGAACTGGATAGATTACCCATCATCAGGAACGCGGCCAGCGTAGAGTCGAACAAGAAAGCTGTACGACAGGAGGACGACGATACCTCCGAGGTGGGCTGTGATGGAACCTGAATCGACAAAATCCTTCACAAAACAGTCCAAACCACTCAGCTGATCCCTTCTGGACGCACCGAATCCTTCAGACTATAGTTACTGCTGAGGTTTGTCGTCTGATCATCGTCATCATCGTCTCCCACAGGTGAGGCCAATGAGGCAGACAGCTCTCCTAGATCGCCTGATACTGACGTGACCATGTCGTCTCTGAACAGAAAAAAAATCATCTAAAATTATACAAATTACTTCGAGCCACTCACTGTGTCGGCGAGTTGGGTATGGAAATAATCTGAGCCCAGCTATAGTGTAGTCGTGCTGTTTCCATTCCGGTAACTCTCTTCTTTGCAAACCCAAGTCGACAGAAGACTGATATAGCATTCGCCACCAGATGGAAGTCAATATGTAGCATTTCAGCCATCTGAATAACACTAATATTAATCATGAGCTTCGAAATTTCTGTGTAATCGTACACATAGTAGCGCAGCGATGGGCGAAATTTCGATTTCAGATAGTTCTCGGTCTCCCACATTCCGTTTTCGGAAAAGAAAAAACTCGTAACGCGAAAGTATGCTACTCACCTCCTTGACCGTGGTTTGGTCGTCAATCGCTACAAAAATTTTGTAGAGAAGGGTCTCAAAATAGTCGCCAAGCACGCGATTCATGACAAATCCATCAAGAGGAGCCACTGAAACTCATGATGTAGGCAGAATTTTTCTATGATGATCACGTTTCTAACAAAGGAACACCGAGAAAACACAGTTCTTTGCTCGCACAGCATTTATACAGAGCAGCTATGGGATAACAAGCTCTTCTGGTAATTATAGTTCATAGAACCTACCGCGATGTCGCGCGGTCTGGGCTACGTGGCAGCAACGCCGCGGCGGAAGTGGAGAAACTCCCACTTTCAGTACTGTTCGCTCAGAGAACTCAACAAGGTATCACGCAGCTCACTCTACGTCGCACTAGCGATGTAAGAATAGCGTAGCTCTAAAGGAGAAGCTGCGCCTCTTAAAATTTATAGTTCAGGATCAGGGTACGGCACGAGGTGTGAGGGGTCTCGATAGAGGTCAGACCCTCCCCCCACTCCAGCAAGGTCTCGCTCAGCCCCCCCCCCTCCCGGGCATGTTTGTTGACCGGGGGGGGGGGGGGTGAGAGATAAAAAACGCTTTCCCACCTACTACACAAAGAAATGATTTTTAGAACATTTGCAACATTTTGGGACCTACTTTTTTGGTACCGAGAAAATGCTTTTTTTGTTAGGTGGTCCCAGTCGTGGTGGAGGTGTTAAAAAAAGGTGGTATTTTCCCAATTAAACAAAAAAGATTCTCAGAACATTTTGAGACCTACTTTTTTGGTACCAGAAAAATTTTCTGAAAAAATTTTACCCTTTTAAAAAATTTTATAACCTTCTTTGTGAACAAGATTTACCCGTGAAACTGTGACTGGGTTAGGTTCAGGTCCGGGGTAGTGGTCCAAGGTACTTCACAGCCACAGGGAAGGGCTTTCTTGGGAAGAAAACGGCTAGGAGTGAGGGAACGACAAAATCGACTGTTCCCTCACATCTAGTTTATACATTTCAGGTGTGAGGGAATCGTAGATTTTGTCGTTCCGTCACACTTAGCTATTTTTTACAAAAAAAGCCCTTCCCTAGGGCTGTGAAGTACCTCAGACCACTGCCCCGGACCTCAGCCTTACACACAGTCACAGCTTCACGGCTAACTCTTGTTCACAAAGAAGGTTAAAACATTTTATAAGGGGAATTTTTTTCGGAAATTTTTTCTGGTACCAAAAAAGTAGGTCTCAAAATATTGTAAATGTTCTGAAAATCGTCCACGTGCGACTCTCCATAAATCTTGGCATGTTGATTGACACTTGTGGTATTCGGTGGTTGAAGCGAGACCAAGATTGTTAAAAACCTCTTTATTTGGCTGACGTTTCGGCGATTTTCGCCTTCTTCGGAGCCTGGAAAAACCGAATTAAGATCCAAGAAACTACCCTCCCAAACCCCATTTCATTCTACAGAGAAGGATTCACACGGAAGTGAACCAAAGGAACGTAAGTCACAGATTATACCAACCTTTGAAGGGGACCAAGAGGTCCGACAGCCTTGGGTGGAAGTTGTTAGGCGACAGACTAGTAAGAAGCCTCAGAATCACCCTCGAAGACCTGGGACCGCCCACGCTCAGACCCGCCCTCAGATTATGACCGGCTGGTCAGAATCCGCAGAGGTCAACGTACGGCGCCAACTCCTGGGTCACCGCAACACATTCGTCCTTTCGGTTTATTTTGGGTGTTTATGCGGCAATCCAAAAGGCTTCAAGAGTTCTGCGCGCTGAGATTTCGCTTTCACGTGCCAAGATCGTAACAGCAACTGAAATGCAATTGTTGTCGTGACTGCGCACCCTGTGTTCCCCAAGCGGAGTAGACAATTTAGACTTGTACAGTCCGTCCATGTGCTCCTTAATCCTGACACATAGTGGTCTCCCAGTCTCCCCTATATAATCCTCCCCACACAGACGACAATTTATGCGATATACCACTCCAGAGGCCATGCAGTCACCCTCCTTACCAAATGGGCAAATTACACAGGAGGGAGTAAGGCAGACCCGGTCATACAAGCGATTGCGAACTAATCGCCCCCTAAGGTTGGCAGGAGGGATTTCGACAACGGAGACCATTTCTTGAAGATCAGCCCTACGAATACAGGCCCTGATTGCTGAAGTGAGGTGGTCCGAGACGAAAGGAACGCGGAATGCTACTTTCGTCCTTTCCTCCTCGTGAACAGCTCAGAGGGCGGTCCGCCGTGGACGTCCCGTATGGCGGCCATCTATCGATGGATAACCGTTCTCGAATGCTATGCGGCGGGCTAGATTTGCAGAAACACTCTTCTGCTCGCTATCCGAAGAGACTGCAAGGGCAGTACGAAACATATTGCCAACAACTGCGTGCTTGGTTTTGGATGGGTGGGCCGAGGTAAAATGACTTATGATGTTTTTATTTGTTGGTTTCCTGTACCACCTAGTTTTTACTAACCCTTGGGAAAGTTGAACCTGAACGTTCAGGAAAGAGAGCCAACTATCTGTAGGTACTTCACGAGTTAACTTTATGTTTTCGGATTGCTGATTGAGCAATTCGAAACAAGTGTCCATCTCTAATTGAGTAGAACACACAATAAAGCAGTCGTCAATGTACCTGCAGTAGATAAGCGGCCTGCGACCCAGTACGGGCTCCTCAATCTTCGACATAAATGCCACAGCGAGTACTGGGGCAAGACGCTGACCCATCGCCAGCCCTCTGACCTGTTTGTAGTAGTTCTCAGACCATCTGAAAATGTTACATTTTAGACAGCTATCCAGTAGATACATGATTTGTGAAATGGTGAGCCCAAACAAGTTTATGTTAGCCTGATGCTGGGTAAGGATTTCAAAAACAGCTTGCAGAGCACCTTCGTTAGAGACGTTGGTGTACAGAGATGTTACATCAAAGGACTCCATAACGTACTCTTCCTCCAGTGTTGCGTCCCGCAATTTTTGTAGGAATGAATTAGTATTAGGAAGGTGAGCAGGAAAGAATTTGAATAATTGGACGAGAACCAAGTTTAGAAACCAAGAAACCCTATCAGTAGGTCCACCCACGTTACTTACTATGGGTCGAACTTTGAAACAAGATGGGTCGGCACTGGATAACCCGTCTTGCGGAAGTTTGTGAGTTTTTATGAGGACATAGAGGACAGGGCAAGTGGGTAGATCGCATTTTAACCTGACCACTACGCTCCTAGGCAGACCCGCTGATCGCGCCGTCTCACTCCACCTTTTGTTTACAGGCCTATATTGCTTTGCTAACTCCTTCTCAAAGGTAAGGCTATAGACAGTGGTATCCTGGAGATGCAAGCAAGTTATTTCCTTGTCTAGATCTTGCGGCAGAACCACGAAATCGCCGCCCTTGTCGCTGATACTGATTTTTATAGCCCCTGCAGCCGATAAATCGCGAATTTCCTGCAGTCCTCGCTTTTGCGCCACCGATAGGTTGGACGACACGCGTTTCGCAGCGCAAGAACGCAGTACGCCAAGGAAGGAGCTAGAAAACACCCGAAATTTTGCATCTACCGTACTATTTGGTTCCTGAACTCTGAGAAAAGTTGCAGGAAAAGGCGGGGGCGGTATCGCTGTGCCACTAACCGAGTTGATACCAGTACCAAGCCCATCGATTTTCGCCTTATGGCGCAGCCGATCATGCAATGATTGGAGGCCGCCAACGATCCTACGCAACGTGATAGCACTCAGAGTACCACTGGGCGCGAAATTAGGGCCCATATTCAAAACAGATAGAGCGTCGCTGGACAGTGCTACGTGACCAATAAGTGTGACCCTCGGGCAACCAGTCAAGTCGCTATTTTCTTCACCGTTGAGGCTGTGATTGGAAATTCGGTTGATAACTGGTAATTGTGATCTATGACAACGTTCGTGATCCACTAGCCTAGAGAACTTCTCCCGTAGTCTTACTTTGGAGCTAGAGTGAATAGAATCACAGATTTGCTTCGATTCACCCACTATTCTCCTCCAAAGATAACCCGGCACGTACTTTTCACATGATAATTCTTTTGAAACACATTTCTGCAACAATGAATACAAATGATCTCTCTTAACACTTATCGATGTCTTCAAAATATGCATGTGAATTGCATGAAGTCGCCGTTGGTCCCACTGCTTGCCGCTTGCTTCGAGTAGGTGCTGTCGTTTGATGAAATTAGGAATCACACCATGGTTTCTGCATCGGCGGAGATAGTAGATGGCCTGTCTTGTTACTGTGATCTTCTGCCTCAAAGACAAGGCTCCCATAACGAGTCGGCTACAGGTTGCTGGTACACCTCGTAGAATTGTCCACGTGCGACTCTCCATAAATCTTGGCATGTTGATTGACACTTTTGGTATTCGGTGGTTGAAGCGAGACCAAGATTGTTAAAAACCTCTTTATTTGGCTGACGTTTCGGCGATTTTCGCCTTCTTCGGAGCCTGGAAAAACCGAATTAAGATCCAAGAAACTACCCTCCCAAACCCCATTTCATTCTACAGAGAAGGATTCACACGGAAGTGAACCAAAGGAACGTAAGTCACAGATTATACCAACCTTTGAAGGGGACCAAGAGGTCCGACAGCCTTGGGTGGAAGTTGTTAGGCCTGACTAGTAAGAACCCTCAGAATCACCCTCGAAGACCTGGGACCGCCCACGCTCAGACCCGCCCTCAGATTATGACCGGCTGGCCAGAATCCGCAGAGGTCAACGTACGGCGCCAACTCCTGGGTCACCGCAACACATTCGTCCTTTCGGTTTATTTTGGGTGTTTTTGCGGCAATCCAAAAGGCTTCAAGAGTTCTGCGCGCTGAGATTTCGCTTTCACGTGCCAAGATCGTAACAGCAACTGAAATGCAATTGTTGTCGTGACTGCGCACCCTGTGTTCCCCAAGCGGAGTAGACAATTTAGACTTGTACAGTCCGTCCATGTGCTCCTTAATCCTGACACATAGTGGTCTCCCAGACTCCCCTATATAATCCTCCCCACACAGACGACAATTTATGCGATATACCACTCCAGATGCCATGCAGTCACCCTCCTTACCAAATGGGCAAATTACACAGGAGGGAGTAAGGCAGACCCGGTCATACAAGCGATTGCGAACTAATCGCCCCCTAAGGTTGGCAGGAGGGGTTTCGACAACGGAGACCATTTCTTGAGGATCAGCCCTACGGATACAGGCCCTGATCGCTGAAGTGAGGGGGTCCGAGGCGAAAGGAACGCGGAACGCTACTTTCGTCCTTTCCTCCTCGTGAACAGCTGAGAGGGCGGTCCGCCGTGGACGTCCCGTATGGCGGCCATCTATCTCCAGGATACCACTGTCTATAGCCTTACCACTGAGAAGGAGTTTGCAAAGCAATATAGGCAGTTAAACAAAAGGTGGAGTGAGACGGCGCGATCAGCGGGTCTGCCTAGAAGCGTAGTGGTCAGGTTAAAATGCGATCTACCCACTTGCCCTGTCCTCTATGTCCTCATAAAAACTCACAAACTTCCGCAAGACGGGTTATCCAGTGCCGACCCATCTTGCTTCAAAGTTCGACCCATAGTAAGTAACGTGGGTGGACCTACTGATAGGGTTTCTTGGTTTCTAAACTTGGTTCTCGTCCAATTATTCAAATTCTTTCCTGCTCACCTTCCTAATACTAATTCATTCCTACAAAAAATTGCGGGACGCAACACTGGAGGAAGAGTACGTTATGGAGTCCTTTGATGTAACATCTCTGTACACCAACGTCTCTAACGAAGGTGCTCTGCAAGCTGTTTTGAAATCCTTACCCAGCATCAGGCTAACATAAACTTGTTTGGGCTCACCATTTCACAAATCATGTATCTACTGGATAGCTGTCTAAAATGTAACATTTTCAGATGGTCTGAGAACTACTACAAACAGGTCAGAGGGCTGGCGATGGGTCAGCGTCTTGCCCCAGTACTCGCTGTGGCATTTATGTCGAAGATTGAGGAGCCCGTACTGGGTCGCAGGCCGCTTATCTACTGCAGGTACATTGACGACTGCTTTATTGTGTGTTCTACTCAATTAGAGATGGACACTTGTTTCGAATTGCTCAATCAGCAATCCGAAAACATAAAGTTAACTCGTGAAGTACCTACAGATAGTTGGCTCTCTTTCCTGAACGTTCAGGTTCAACTTTCCCAAGGGTTAGTAAAAACTAGGTGGTACAGGAAACCAACAAATAAAAACATCATAAGTCATTTTACCTCGGCCCACCCATCCAAAACCAAGCACGCAGTTGTTGGCAATATGTTTCGTACTGCCCTTGCAGTCTCTTCGGATAGCGAGCAGAAGAGTGTTTCTGCAAATCTAGCCCGCCGCATAGCATTCGAGAACGGTTATCCATCGATAGATGGCCGCCGTACGGGACGTCCACGGCGGACCGCCCTCTCAGCTGTTCACGAGGAGGAAAGGACGAAAGTAGCGTTCCGCGTTCCTTTCGTCTCGGACCACCTCACTTCAGCGATCAGGGCCTGTATCCGTAGGGCTGATCTTCAAGAAATGGTCTCCGTTGTCGAAATCCCTCCTGCCAACCTTAGGGGGCGATTAGTTCGCAATCGCTTGTATGACCGGGTCTGCCTTACTCCCTCCTGTGTAATTTGCCCATTTGGTAAGGAGGGTGACTGCATGGCCTCTGGAGTGGTATATCGCGTAAATTGTCGTCTGTGTGGGGAGGATTATATAGGGGAGACTGGGAGACCACTATGTGTCAGGATTAAGGAGCACATGGACGGACTGTACAAGTCTAAATTGTCTACTCCGCTTGGGGAACACAGGGTGCGCAGTCACGACAACAATTGCATTTCAGTTGCTGTTACGATCTTGGCACGTGAAAGCGAAATCTCAGCGCGCAGAACTCTTGAAGCCTTTTGGATTGCCGCATAAACACCCAAAATAAACCGAAAGGACGAATGTGTTGCGGTGACCCAGGAGTTGGCGCCGTACGTTGACCTCTGCGGATTCTGACCAGCCGGTCATAATCTGAGGGCGGGTTTGAGCGTGGGCGGTCCCAGGTCTTCGAGGGTGATTCTGAGGGTTCTTACTAGTCAGTCGCCTAACAACTTCCACCCAAGGCTGTCGGACCTCTTGGTCCCCTTCAAAGGTTGGTATAATCTGTGACTTACGTTTCTTTGGTTCACTTCCGTGTGAATCCTTCTCTGTAGAATGAAATGGGGTTTGGGAGGGTAGTTTCTTGGATCTTAATTCGGTTTTTCCAGGCTACGAAGAAGGCGAAAATCGCCGAAACGTCAGCCAAATAAAGAGGTTTTTAACAATCTTGGTCTCGCTTCAACCACCGAATACCACAAGTTCGAAAATCATTTCTATATAGGTGGGAAAATACCATTTTTTTTACCTCCACCACCACCAGACTGGAACCACCTAACACAACTTTTTTTTGGTACCAAAAAAGTAGGCCTCAAAATACAGCAAATGTGCTAAGAATCTTTTCTGTATAGGTGGGAAATTAACTTTTTTTTTTACTTATACCACCTCATCCATATGTCGCGGGGCCTCTTCGCATCAACCGTTCGGAGTGAAATTTTCTGTGTTGTAGCACATGTGTTTAGTCCACCGTCCAGGCCCAATAACAGCTCTTATTGCCTCGGTTCAAGTCAATTACACCAACTTTTCCTTCAGAGGGGGGTAGTGCAATTACACCGTACGTCATTTATCCGCCACCGAATAACTCTCCCGCTTCCCTTTCATCATTCAAACCTCTTCCATTTTCACGTCATCCGTACGCTCAAGCCATTTGTTCATTTTCTTGTTTAAACTAGGCTCCGCAGTTTCCTCATGATCCAACTGGTTGTAATCGTTCACCAAGTTTCTCTTCTGATTTCTCACCTTCATTCTTAACCTAGAGTTTAAACATCTCTGCACTGGTTTCACTTCATATGTCATTATATACAAACATTTATTTACCAACATTACTTATTACAAGAAATTTCGTTATAAAGAAAGTTCACTAAAACACTTATTCATGAACATAGATCACCTAATAATAAAAACCACAATTTAAAGGCAGTGTTCACGAGGATTTCCGTTCCCGAGTTTTCCACTCAAAACAATGGGTTGGCTACCAACTGTTACCAAAATTACGAAGAAACGGTGAGAAAAGCACAAAATCGACTTATTTCAGAGATATTATTCTCTGGCCTGGACTAGTTGTCCGGTTGGATGAACATGTTCACGGTGATTGCCACCGGTGAAAAATGGTTCTAACCGAAAATAGAAGAATATTTTAGGAGAACAGTATTAGTTAGGGTACGAAGGAAAGAACGCAACAACGCAAAACAGAGAAGTGCAAAAGACGGGTCAACGAGCGATTTCATTGCCACAACAAACAGTTCCACTGAGAGTAAAGAAGCGAGGTGAGAGTGAAGGATTTCGTGCCCTTCTGGTGCGTTTTTCTCGGTTTCTTCGTCATTTCAGTTCTACTCGGGGGCCAAACAATCGATTTAGCAATTATTCTCAAAATCGAAGATTATCGTGAACACTGCCTTTAATAAACATGCCGTGCATGTTCACATTCACCTCCTTTATGTGATTAACTCCTGAAAATTTTATAAAACTTTAACATTTTAATCTCAAAATAATTATTAAACTTTATTACACCGCATTCCATTCTTATGATAATAATAGTGCTATATTTATTGGCGAAACAAACGAAAAACGACCGGGGAGGGGGTGCCGGCAAAATTTGCAGAGTCAATTTTCCGATTTTTAACCTCTCAGCCCCCCCCTGAATCCCCAGATCACCGTAACTCAGACCTCCACTGTGAGCCTTTCCCGCTCCCAATGTGGTGCAGCTTTCAACACTGCCAGTTAAGGGAACTTGCCACGCTGCCGCGTACCCACCCGCTTTTGCGGTGGAAACAGAAAGGTCTGCTACTCAAAAATAATAGTTGAGGAAAACCTTCACGATTTCGCACGGCTTACGCGACATCGCTCTAGTGCCATACGGGGCGCACCTCGTCACAATAGCGCAGCGCTGTAGGTGAGAGAGCTTTGCTTTTCAATACTGCTGATCCAGAACGCGACGCCACACAAGCGTCAGATGGTCCGCTCGACGACACAAATGCGCCGCGCTGGACGCGGCGCTTTTACTCTGTTATACTCGCAGGTTCAGGGAACCTACTAGAATGTTGCACTGCCAACTCAACGCGCAGTGGTGGAAACATAACACTCCGTTTTCCAATATTATGTAGTACATGGCAACGGAAAACGAAGGTGACGCGGTCGCGGACACTTTTTAATATATTGTAGTTTTCTTGTTATTTCAATAATTTCTTCCCATGCAGCTGTAAGATCAGTGAGTTTTTGACAACAATATATTGTCGATCACTGGATGGGGAGTAGCCGCGACGCTGCTATGATTGCCTTATTATGATAGTAGAGCCGTCGTTTCTAGGATTACACAATGGCAGAAACGGAGAAACAACAGCTCCGCTCTCAAGATAGCGAGTTAAAGGCTAAAACGCGGCTACCTGGAGATAAGATGCAAACCATACTGGAAGAAGTACGCAATCGCACCATCGCCTTTTTTCGTTGCCATGAACTAATCTTGGAGATGGTGGTCGTGAGGCTCTCGCGATTCCGTACTAGGGCAGGCAACGTAACATTAATGAAGCGTTGGATGCGGAAGACAACTTTTTTCACAATGCATCCTTTGTGAGAAATCGAAATTCCACTTCCCCCCTGGTGCGTGCGTGCGATGCATGCGATGCTGCAGCCTGCGTCTCCCATCCGCTCTTTCGCTGTCCCTAACCTACGCTCTGCGGCAGACTATACCTAGTTCAGGAAGTCTAACTCGTTGACGTGCGACCCACTGGCGCGTCGCAGTGATCGCCAACGCGACGTAGTATAGGGGTCACAACACCCCTCCCCCATCGATGAAGCGATGTCTTACCTGATTTTACCCTCAACGTCGAGTTTGCAACATAGTGTACCGTCAAGGCTGCGATGACTGAACCGGGCGGCGCTGAGTTGAAGCGGGCGCGGTGCGGCAGCGCATCGTGTATCAGATTGTTCCGCAACTGCTTTTCAAGTGTTTTCGACAGTCTACTGCCCATATTTCTGTAAACTCAAGGATGAAAAAGTCGAAATATGCTAGGAATATGGACGGAGGGCTAGCAGAACCACCTGTTGCGGGGGCAATCTACTACAAGCCGCGCTGCACGGCCGCCCCGCACCCGCTTGAACTCAGCGCCGCCCGGCTTAGTCATCACAGCCTTGATTGTAGGTTCAGTGAACCAGTGATCATTTTCTTAACTTTTCCAAAATACCACTCCATGTTCACCCAGAAGGTTGAAGATGAAAGAAAAATTCCCACTAACCATACACATAGTCGAACTCCTCCACTGGCACATCCAGGTATATCAACCCTCGGTTAAGCAGAGCGTATACCACTGGAATTGGAAGAAATCCCGCCGCTTGTGGACCCTCATCCAACAAGCCGTCCACCACACGACGCTCATCCTCTGATAACACCTGAAAACCCCAAGAACCATTCACTACCTTACCAAAGAAAACCAATTATTGATGGAAAGAAACCTTTATATCCGCCTCCAAAATGCTTCCAGGGCAAACAATCCACCACGGCTCCACAACCAACTGCGAAAAAAGTTCGGCAATTTAGGAAAATAATCTGTAGCTGACAGTATTTTAACACACCTTAACCGGCTTTTGTGGCAGCAACTCTCGTAGGGGACGATTACGGCGCAGAAATTTTCTGTTGGACCTGAAAAACTGGCCAATGACTAACTTCCGAAAGAGCCGTGACGGGCATTAGAACCATTAAACCCCAGCCATTTTCGTGCTTTAAGGGTATAGAGCAATATTTCACACCGCTGAATGAAAGAGTTCAAAAAAACCAAGTTTTTTTATCTGTGCGAATGAGAATTTCCGCCTACGCGGTCGGCGTGCATGTCGAGCGACCGTGTCATAGACATTTTTGAGACCTGGGAACCGGTTCGCAAGAATATCAAGCAAGTATTGAGCAATATCTAAGTCAGCTGTTTGCAGGCCGTGCGGAGACGATACGCAAGCCGACCGCATGGGCGGACAGTCTCATGCGAATAGACATTATTTAATATTGAACACCTAACCTGTTCTGATTCATCAAATCAATATATTGATTTCTCCCAACGCCTAATAACCTCACTGCGTCCGCGGCTGTGAAATTCGGCAATGAATCGTACGACTTTTCGGACTGTATCATATCCTAGAAAATGGGAAACTTCATGAAAACCTCAAGAAATAGTATAAAATTAGGGGGAATTCACCGTTATAATGTTGATATAGTAATTGAATGGGGTTATTCGCAGCTCTCGCACAATTATATCCGAAAGGTGATAAGGATACAGCATCAGATGCGATTCACTGTATTTAATAATCATATCATAGTATGTTTCCTCGCTCTTTTTCACATGTCGAACTGAAAAGGAATAGTATAGCAGTATAATATAGACAGAAAGGTGAGACAAGAGCCAGCTTAGACTGTCTCGTGGGCAACAGGTACAGTTGGCACGGATGGCACTACTACTTTGTGTTCCTTATTGATCGTTGGCGCAAAATTGGTGCAGCACCAAGTTTGCGCCAACGCACAGTATGGGACGCAAAGTACCACTGTGATCCGTGTCGATCGTAGGCGTGCGGGCCGCGTCACGACTGCGTGTTTGGGTCTCTCTTGAATTAGCAAGTAAACTCATAGATCACATATGTCGTTCAGACTGGCCGAATGCAGGCTTAGATTTTTAGAGCTTTGGGCGCGTTATTCTCACAAGGGAACAACTATAAGTCATAGTAACCATTCCAAATGAACTTTTCTAGAACCACTTTCGGACAAAAAGCCCGAATATGCGCATCGCAGCTGCCTAGACCCACTTTGAAAGAAGTTATAGGCGTTTTTTTTCTCTGATTTTCATACCTATTGTACCCTGCAAAAAGCCCACTATTTTTGCGAAAATCGGGAAACGGATCTCATAATCGTGTTTAGCGCCCAAAACTACCCCTCTAGGCAAAGTTTAGGTGAAGGAACATTTTCCAAACTTAGCGCAGACTAAGAGAGTCTTGGAGTTTTACGGATTTTCGGTTGGGTGTTTATTTATACCAATTAGAGGGCTACCTAAGCGTTTTAGAAAAATATTCCATATTTGACTTAAAATTTGCCCTGGAGGGTTATTTGGGGTGCTGATCACGATTCTGAGGCTCATTTGTCGTTTTTCCAAAGTTTTCGACTAAATTTGTTCAAAGCTTCCCACCGGCAGAAAAAAATTAACGGCAAAATCGGCTTTCGACGATTTCCGCAATGTGGCGACAGATGTGGCTCAAATCTGAGAGTTATTTGAAGTGCTCAACACGAATCTGATGTCAGTTTATCAATTTTGAAAGCTTACGGTAGATTACGGTGGGTATACGGTAGATTGGTCAAAGTCTCAGATTTGTCTCAAACTTTCTATGTGGAGGTAATTTGGGGTGCTGGATACGAATTCGATGTCCATTTGTCCATTCTCGAATCATTAAAATAGGTTTTGCCTCCTAAATAGCATGTTACCTACCGTAAGCTACAGTAGACCTTAATGTTTCGACAAGCGAACCCCAGATTCGTGTTCAGCACCCAAGATTACCCCCCTACATACATGTTTTTAGCAAAATCCGGAGAAAAATTAAAAACACCCTGAAAATTCCATGGGTGGTGGTAGGTACCCTTACCTTGCCGCGAAGCTTTAAAAACGCACATAACTTCTTTCAGAGTGGGTCTAGGCAGCTGCAATGGGCATATTCGGCCTTTTCGTCCCTAAATGGTTCTAGAAAAAAACATTTCACTTGGAATAGTTACTATGACTTATAGTGGTTCCCTTGCCAGATATACCCCGGTGTGAAACTGCGGAAATGACAAGCCAACTGTCTCTGCCATGTGTCCCACAAGGCAAAATCATCTCAAGGCTTACAGTTGTAGGCATGAAACCTCGCACAAAGCCGCATCTACATAGAACTGCTTCTTCTTCTTCTTCTTTGGAGCCGCAGGAAGGTTCTTGTCAAAGGTTCAAGAAACGGGCGACTGAAACCGGATTCGTCCACAAATCCATTGTTGTAAGAGTGGTAGGCCTCTTTGGCCATTAGAATAGGTGTTCAGTTGTGTGGCCAGGGTTACCACAATCCGGACACTCGTCAGGCTTACTGCTGTCGATCCTATGCAAGAATGACATCAGCATAGGCGAATGACCGCAGCGTAACGAGGCAAGGGTACTTCTAGCCCGCCTACCGAGTTCCATCTCGGTGTCGCTGACTATGGGTGGTGCGACCCCCAATATGGGATTGACGGTCATCCTACTCAAGTGATCCCCGACGAACTTGGTGTGCTCCGCACGTAAAAGACGCAGACGATCCAGTTGGGAGTCCGTCCATCTTTGTATATTAACTTTCTCAGGAGCATCCGCAAAAGGCCTTCTGATATGTCTCTCTCACGGGATCTCATGATCCTTCTTAATGGGTGGTCAGGCTGCTTGACAATGTTAATAACCAGTTGCTGCGCTTGGAGTTGGCAGTGCTCTTTAACTGGCAGAATTCGGGCTTCAGCATGGAGATGTTCCACTGGGGTGCTTTTAGCACACCCTGTGGCAATCCGAAGAGCAGCATTTTGGACTCGCTGCATCTTTGTCCACGATGAATCCGATATCATGTGCTGCCATACCGGTGCAGCGTACTCCAACGCCGGCTGCAAAATTGCCTTGCACGTGGTCAAAATTGTCTCCTTGCTACTTCCCCACGACGTTCCTCCCAGAGCTCGTAGGACGTTGAGCTTTGCTTTCACTGTAGCCTGTTTCTGCTCAGTATTCTTGTGGAACCTCAACGAGAGATCCAATACTAGGCCGAGCAGCTTAGGAAAACGTGCAGCAGGCAGACGAGCATCTTCCCAATTCACGACGGGGTGAGCGCAGTGTTCCTTAGGGTCAGTGGAGAAAACTGATACAGATGATTTAGCGGCAGAGACAGTGAGCATCATATCATCGAGAAAGCTCTTCAGAACGATGTAGCTATTGATCTTGCGTGCAGCTACATTAATGTCTCTGTCCCGGCACAAGATGGTGATGTCATCCGCATACGCAACGACTTTGATGTCACTTGGGGGAACGGGCAAATCTTCCAGGTAAAGACTGAACAGAGCAGGCGATATGACTTCTCCTTGAGGGACACCGGCAGCGATCGGGATGCTATTAGGAGACATGTCCCTGAAACAGCACTTTGCTCGGCGCCCTTTGATGAGTGCTGTAATCCATCGCTTCTGCCAAGGCGGGATGGTGGACCTCAATAGCTTCTCAGACAGTATGCCCAAGTTGACAGTGTCAAACGCCTTCGTGAGGTCCAGGGCTACTCCAACAGTGCGTTGTGGCTTGGTGGCGTTGAAGCCATCCAAAACATAGCTCACAATCTCCAGCAGCGCCGTGGTGGTAGAGTGTAATTTGCGGAATCCATGCTGGTGCTGCTGATTGTTATTATGCTCGGCAAGCTCCTTGACGACCAATTTCTCAGCGACCTTTGCGATTGGTGATAACAGACTTATTGGCCTGTATCCCTTAGCCATCGATGGTGATTTACCTGCCTTAGGCAACGGAACGACGTTTGCCACTTTCCAGTCTTGGGGTACGATGCACGTGCGAAAGGATGTGTTGATGACGTCAGCCAGGATTGGCATAATCTCACTCGGCAGTTTCTTCAAGATCGCTGGACTAATGCCTTCCGGCCCTACAGCCTTCGAGTTGCGCATCTCTTTTACCACCTTTTCAATCTGCGCGGGCGTCACTGCTTCTGCTTCCTTCCTGAGTGGCAGCTTACAGAGCTCTCTTACAGTCACTCGATTTTGTTTCCCTCTCTTAGCCTGAGTAATGAAAAAATTCTTTCCGAGAGCAGTTGCAGCCTCCTTTTCCGATTTGAAGACTCCATTCTCGAACTCGATCGTAGAGTAGTTGGTGGAGGTGCTCTTGCCCGAGATCTTCTTTAGAACTTTCCAAGTTGACGCTCCATCACTCTTGAAATTCATCTTCTCTGTGAATTTCTCCCAACACTCCTTCTTGTGCTTGTCCAGATCTCGCTTAATCTCGCTATCCAGCTCAGCAATGGTCCGATCCATGTGTGATCTGCCACTCTCTTTGCATCCCTTGTCCTTATCTTCTCCAAGATTTCCCTGGTGACATTGGGAAAGAAGGTCTTAACTCGGCCCTCCGGAATGGCGGCTTTCATTGCCTTGCGAATCGCGTCCGTCAAGTGACGCTCTTTCTGGTGCACGTTTCCATTCCATGGGTAGTCAGCCACATGGCGAAGTGCCACCTCCCTGAACAAGCGCCAGTCTGCAAGGCAAAGATTTAGATAAGACCTTTGACGGATACCTGAATAAGGAGCAAGAGAATTAGAGAGATCGACATGGACAAAGACGGGGATATGATCACTGGACAGAGTTGTAGCGGTAGACCAAGAGCAGGCGCTGGAGAGATCAGATGATACAAGAGAGATGTCTGGACTAGAGGACCGGCCGTTGGCCGGGAGACGAAGTGGGCTGATCCTCGTTGAGAATGACCAGATTGCACTCCTCCGCCCATTCTTCGACGTCTTCTCCTCTAGCGTCAGTGTCAAGCGACGAGCAGAATGTATGAGCATTGAAATCGCCTGCGAAGACAACAGAGGGTGAAAGTGAGCAGTCGTACAACTGCTTGAGTGAGGGAGTAGGGTCGTAAGATTGGGGACAGGACGTGGTAGGAGGGATATAGATATTAAAAAGAGATATAGATGTTTTAAGAGGGAGATGGATAGGTAGGTACTCGAGAGTACCGTCCTTTGGTGTGTTTGGTATGATATGAGAGGGTAGATTTGATAATACGAAAGTGGAAACTCCTCCGCCGAGAGCTGTCCTTGGAGCATGATAAGCAGTGTAGCCAGGAATGTTAGGGTGACGCGCGGTAGTAGAAGGAGAAAGTTTGGTTTCCTGAACCATTATGACATCAGGATGATAAGTACGAGCAAAAAGAGAGAGTTCAGACAACTTGGCACGAAGGCCATTGCACAATAGAGAGGGGGCGGTTGGTAAATGAGGAATCAGAGTTACTGGGGGCAGAGCACAGAACACAACGGAAGGAAGGATCGTGATGCCTCACAAAACTGAGACCCGAACAGGAGAGATGCACCCACCTTTGGCATCCGAAGCACTGGACGCTGGTATGTCTCCTGGTAACATCCTTGCCGCACGTGGCGCATGAGTACTTCTGAGCGGGTCCTGGATTCCTCTCGACGCCGGCCATTTGTAGTAGAATCCTTAGGAGAGCTGCAGCCAGCCAGCATCTCTCCCATGACAAAAACCCTCCACGCGGAGGGGTTGACGTCGGTTTGCACGGAGGTGGTCTTCTTTCCTTCACACTGCCACGGCACGAATGTACGACATCTCGGCATAGAGCTGCTAGATCTACGATGTATAACCAGGCCGTCGTGAGCGACACGTATGTCATCTAGTGCATTCCGCTGCGGGACCACCTTTGAAAACGCGGCGAAGAAGAAGTAGGAGTAGTTATCCTGTTTCAGAGTGGAATTTATTTCCGTCATCGCTTGCGTTTGCGCGCGTATGCTGCGTGTCCTGCTCCCCCCCCCCCCCACTTTCTCGCTGACCCTCGCTACGCAAAAACGCGCGAAGAAACAAAGAAAGGTTGACTTCAAAGCAGAGGATAGCGCGTGTTCGCCGCAGCCCCGCAGTCGCTGAACAAGACATACTCCTGTTCGTCACCGTAGCGCTGCAGGGGTTAGCAGAATTGAAGTCGCGTCGTTGCTCGCAGCAGCGACAGAGCTGCGTGATATCGATTACATTCGGCGACGGGGGCTACTGACGCGGTGTGAAGGGCGACGTGGGGGGCACCGCAGCGTTTTTTTGCCACGGCCCCGCGTCACTCCCAGCGAGCGGCAACCGCCGCGGCGACGATAATGTTCGCAAACATTTTTGTCTCCGCGTCAAGTTTGACGCTCGGCGACCAGTCGCCGGTCGGTGCAACACTGCAGACCCCTATATCGATTTCATTGGCCGACGGCGGGCTATGAAGGAGAACTGCAGTATTTTGACGCCGCGACTATAATGTACCAAAACATTTTTGTCTCCGCGTCAAGGCTGACGCTCGCCGACCTTTCGACGGCTGCCGCAACTCTGCAGACCCCTAATGCTGGTGGAGCTGCCGTTAGTCGCTTCCCACAGCAATCAGCACCTGAGGTCAACTGACTGCCAAGCAACTGGTCAAGGTCAAGTGGAGCGTTGCGTAATTTTTCGAAATCCGAGCGACCTCCATCCATCAAAATTTTTCTACAGATTACAAAATTTTTTCGCGATTCCCCCCACCGAGGGGCGATTTCTGGGCAAATTATTTTTCCCAAAAAAAAACTTTTTTCTTGGTTTTTTGTATTTGGGTATTCGGGTCATTCGGAACACCAAAATAATCAATATATTCGGCTACTAAAACTGTCAAACACCAAAAATTTGTTCAACTATCGGGCTCTAGCGTCTAAAACCTGAGCAATGCTACGATCCTTTCCTTCGGTGATCGAAAATATCGAGAATTTTGTGAATATCTCATCACATTTTCATTTTTGGTCCGAGATCTTTGAGACCTCCCCTGAACTTCATTTTCAGGACAAAAATTTTCTACACCCCCCTCACGCTCCGTTGCAAAATTTCGCAGCCCGATAGACCCTGCAACCAGGGTTGAGCAGCGTTGTGACCGCCCACAACGGGGGGTCATAAAATTTTCAGAGAAAAAAAAAATAAAAAATTTGGGGAGGGGGTAGTAAAATTTTTAATAAACGACCCTTTCGCGTACACACGTGAGCCGCGACCGAACTGGACCCTAAAAGATACTACAACTTTCGCTTCGCTTTAAAATTTGACACTAAACTTAAATAAAAAAATGGTCCCAGGGTCCCCCTGAGTCGTAGAATTTTGCGAGTTTTTTGAAAAAAAGGAAATTTGGGTGGGGGTCGTAGCCGCTACGAAAATCGCCACAAGGGCCTGCCCAACCTTGCCTGCAACTGGCTTCATCTCTCATGCAGAATTAGGCACGAAACAAAAAGTTTGGTTGACCTTGGGCAAGGATCGTACTCTACCCTGTGCAACCGAAGCTGCGCACCTTGCCACTACACCACATACATTCCTCGTGTAATACACTGATATTGTAGATAAAAATCACCTAGATTCCCCTTGTACCGCAGCTGATTCTTGATGGAGTACTCCAGCACCAACTTGTCATATTCTCGCTGTGAATTGCCAAGCAGCACCCTAATATCCTCCGGCAGCTTCTGCCACACGATATTCTCACGAATACACGTGTCCACATCCATGGATTTCAAAGCGCCGCTATACCTGCCTTGTCCTCTTCCGTCCCCGAAGCGTTAGGTTGTCTTATAGTTCCTGTACTACGATCAGTTTAGACAAAACATCTAACATCGGCATGGATCCTGAAGAGACTTCGCGTTCCCCATTGGAAGTTGGCGTAAACTCGGTGCGCCTCTGTTATAGCACATAACACCGAGTTTGCGCCAACCTTCAACAGTGAACGCGAAGCCTCTTCCGCATCCGTGCCGATGTTACAGGTGTAAACAACAAAAATAACACCATTGGCCTAACCACAGCGCCACAAACTCCATAGAACTCGAAAAAAAAAATACTTCATTACTTCCTACAAGGTATGTCAACGGAAAATATAACTATATAAAGGTGTATTAGTTCCTAACAATGAGCAATATGAAGAAAGAAACCTCCAATCCTGAGTTAGAAAACTCGCCAATCCTAAACATTCAATGAAATCAGCTTTATGGAAAAGGCAAAGATATAGGTCTCTACTGTACAGTCTACCCTAGTAAAACGTAAAAAAGCAGCAACATAACTGAGATCAACGTGCACATTCACTATATACACCCCCAACCTGAGTACTCCCTATAGCACAGAGGTAGGTTACGAAGATCGCGCCGATTTCGCTTCACAAAAAAGCCAACGGCTAGATATTTAGTGGCTACAGAATGATGTTTCGCAGCTAATTTTGCAGGTCAGCAGAACACGCTATCGACCTGCTGTCGACAACTGCGGTCGCCTGTGTAGCGAAAGAATCGCGCGAGAATTCATGGCCCGCCCCATCGATCAGTACAACAACTTTCCTACTGAATCAACTGCGGCACCGTGCCATGCTGTTTCAGACAGTGCAATGCAAATCTATCATGCCGCCAGAACCGTGCCGTACACCCTGGAGCCGTGCACTCAAGTTCACGCATTTTCAGATGCTCCCTGAACACATGCGCATCCATGTTCTTCTTGTCCGCATAGCTGATACCACACTTCTTGCACGCATATGGTTTTTCACCTGAAAAGAAAGAATAAAAATTTAGTCCATTGCACATTTTTGAAACTAAATTTCAAAATTTTTAGCCTGCGTTTAGGAACGACTATAAAATCAGCCTTCTTTTTTTCAGATGCAGGGTCTCGAAATTCTTTAGGCTTTCTAAGGGTCTGATCAGAGTCCCGCCGCTCAAAGGCGCGGCAGCATGCAATGGAGGAGTATCGATCATGCGGCGCCGCTCGATCGATTTCCCTCCATAGCATGCTGCCGCCCCTTTCAGCGGCGAGACTCTATTCGGCCCCTAAGAGCTTCCTCTCAAAAAATTAGAAAAGCAATTAGCGGAACGATGACAGTTTTTGTGTTTTTTTTTCACTTAGAGTGGTGGCATACAGTCAATAATAGGGTAAAAAGATTGGTGTGTTGCCATCGCGCTAAATGCTGGTAGAGTTCGCGCAATAATTTTAGTCTGATGAATGCACGGGGCTGCGACGGTAGATCACCCCGCGTGAATCGAAACCCCATTCTCCAGTGAGGCCGCCAACCCCGTACGGCCAGCCGCCTGGTTCATTCGTCGGACTAAACCGAAAACGGGAACCATAAGCTAGTATTCCTCGGCAGTGGCAAATCAGTAAGCTTTTCAACTGATTTTATGAAAGGGGTATATTCCAAGAGAATTTCAAACGATTTGGCATTTTTTCGCCACGAAACCCACAAAAAAAGGTTCTTATGAAAGCTATGTCAGGACGAAATCTGGCTAAATCACTGAGAGTCATTCGGGAATGACATGGATAATACCTTATGACCACCCCTAGCTTAGTGAAAACCCAAAACGGCCCGAAAAAATGACAATTCCTCTAACGCCCAAAAGAAAGCCTTTAACCGCAACATCCGAGAAAAAACAAGAAACTGTGCCCGTCAATGCGTGGTAAAGAAAGCTGCCCTCAGATTTTTGGTCACGGATTGGACACCTAGGATTTTTTATGTATTCTAACATGTGTGTGTGAAACATTCCCTGGTTTTCCTCCAAGGATCGGAATCCCTAGGTGAAGAAGGGTTCACAAGGGTACTACTTTTTCATCGACTTCCCCCCCTCCTCGAGATCGGATACAGCTCGAAATACTCAGTTTACTTAGTTTGTTGACCAAAACCGCACCACCGATTCTTTCCATTGTGGTAGACCGTATGGTGATGCTATAGTCCACGGCAACGGAAAAAGGCGGTGGTGCGGGTGCGGACCTCAATCGGTATACTGGCGCCTTTGCTGTATCCATCGTTTCTTCCGGATCAGACGTGGTTTATAGGCGTTCAAATGGAAGACCGCAACCGCACCAACACCTTTTTCCGTTGCCGTGGACTACTGTGCTTATCTGGGCCAAATTACGGTCCGCATTCGCGTCTCGACACGCTTTGCGGCCGCACGCTCCCGAGGTCAGAAGAGCTCCCAGCGCAGCAGCCGCCGATCTGTTGACTCTAGTTGGGTTTTGGAAACTGGAAACTAAGGAAAATTGAAGAAATTTGTATAAAAAAGCCACATCGAGTCGGCTTTGGTGCTGGAAACCCGACTGACTCGAGCGCGTGCGGCCGCAAAGCGTGTCGAGACGCAAATGCGGACCGGAATTCGGCCCAGATAAACACAGTATATTCTTTCACACAGAAATCGATACTCATCCAACTAACCTGTATGTGCCCGAATGTGTCTCACTAGATTGCTTTGCACCTTGAACGACTGGAAACAATACTTGCACTGGTATGGCGTCTCTCCGGTATGGATACTTCTGGAATCACTGTGAATTGATCAGGGAGATCACTGTAAGCAGACTCTATCCTTTAGCAATATAGCCTTTTTTATTGGAAAAACACGAATAATTAGAATGACTCTATAGATTTATTGGAAAAACACGAATAATTAGAATGACTCTATAGAGAAAAACATACCTAATGTGTTTTTCAAGGCCACTCTTCTCCTTCGACCTATGATCACAATGTGGACACTTGAACGGTTTCTCCATCAGCGCCTGCAAATATTAAACTTTTTCATATTTTAGGCTTCTATAACACAAGCAAAACAATTTAATCGATGACACAACAAACTCTGTTTACTTGAGACTCTCCTCCACCCTGTGCTGAACCCGGTCTGAGACTTTTATCTGGATTCATCGACGATAAAACCAGAATGGCGAGACAGAGGTATTAATGATAGGAAGGCGTAGAAAGCCCAAGTAACATTTGTTGTTAACCCCTAAGTTGATCGTTGATGAATCCAGCCCACTGCGAACCCAACAAGCGAACTCACCCTCTGATCACCCACTACCAATGGCACCGTCACATCGCTTGTTCCAACAAGCTCTGGAAGTCCATAGCCAAAACTGTCTACACTCGACGTCCGCACCTCTTTTCCTTGCATAAACGACATAGTAACCGCCGGCACAATCACACCTCCATTAGCATCGGCTGGAAATCGTTATGTTGGTCCACCACAAGTATTTCCACATCAAGGTAGGAAAAAATCGAAGCTGGCCCAGATGACCCGTCTCGAATTTGCGAGAAAAAAGTTCGGCGTCTGGCGACTGCCCTGATATGGCGCAGCTGACTCACTGACTCAAACAATCTCAGCTGTATCGTCAAGGAGTCTATAGGATGTCATCTTTTGAACCGCTTTTTGTTGACAACAACTAGGCGCATTTGCAGCGAAATACCTGCCTTTCGTCCACCGGTTGATCTACCCACGGTTAATAATTTCTGTCAAGAACAGATGTTCAGTATAGATGCTCAGCGGCTCCTGTTGCCCGGCTGTGATGGGCAGACAGATGGCTTTCTGTTGGCCCAGGTACTATGCAGATATATCACCTACCCAAACGTTCGCTGCATTCAGTGCGTGTCGAATACGTATTCAACTCAACTAGTGACCACACCCTTTGAACGCTCTATCGTTGGAGCACGTGCTCCAAACAGCAGCACGTGCCGCGAAATTTCATCGCACGAGCACGTGCTGCAAAATTTCAATAGCAGGAGCACATGCTGCAGGGTAGTTCAGTGCTATCGTAGAAGAACACCGACAAGCGACGAGGCAAGCCCGTCGAGCATCATCTGGGGCCGCCAGCGGTTGGACGACGCCTCCAGCTGCTGGAATAGGCAAGTACCGCTATCTTGGGTAATTGAGACGGTGACGCTGCTGACATCTGAGTTCCGCCTCAAAAGTGCATCGTAAGCTTTTCTTTTTTAGAGAATCGTTTCATCATTGAGTTGAATGTGTATCTTGCACGCATTAAACGTCTCACTTGTTGGGGCACGGGCTGTGGTTTGGCACACAATAGGATCACGTGATCCCATGGCAGCACGTTCCCCGAGGCGGGACTCAGATGTCGGCAGCGCCGCCGGTTCAACTACTTTAATTCGAAGAACTTGGCCCGTCCAACAGCTGGAGACCCCGTCCAGTTGCTGGCAGCCCTGGATGGTGCTCGGCGATCTGGCCACGTCGCGTGTGGGTGTTCTGGCCGCATAGTTAAGATGGCGCTGGACTATTTTGAAGCACGTGCTCAGGTGAAGAATATTGCAGCAAGTGCTCCTACAATGAAATTTAACAGCGCATGCTGTTGCTTGGAGCATGTGCCCCTGCGGTAGAGCCTTTCAATGGATGTGGTCACTCAAGTTGAATGTATACTCGACGCGCATTGAATGCGGCGATCGTCTGAGCAGAAAAAAGTTTAACGCGCTCTCCACCCCAACCACTTAGATCGACTACCCGGGCCGGACCTCTCCAACAAAAAGCTGGTGCCCGACATTGGACGGATAGTTGACAGGAAAAAACGACTTGTTCAATTTTCGTCTCACAAAATCGTATGAAGGAAGAAACCCACGTATGGACATCGTCGTCGATCCTCGCACCACCAGTGGCTGATACCTGTGCCCATGCAGACGCCTTGACGGTCTCCCTCGACGTGGACCCATCACGTATTCCTCATAAATCGAATCATAATCGTCTGCGGCTAGCGCTGTGATATCTTCAGCAGACGACATCATCAGGTCATATTCCGCTGGTATCCTCCCTAAAACTGGATAGTAATGAATTCAGCACAAAACCCTAACCACGGATGAGCGTCATTTTCACAGAATTTGGGAAAACCGGGACGTAGCGAACAAATCAGTTTCGGAAATACCTAAAATAAACATCGGAAGTCGGGGAATTGCGATCTTGCGAATATTTCCGTTTTTTTGCTAGTTTTCAGCAATCCGATTTTTTTCTGTCTTCTTCTTCTTCTTTGCAGCCACGTCGAGGGTACTGTCATAGGTTGAGGAACTGGGCGACCAATAATGGATTCGTCCATAAATCCATTGTGGTCAGCGTGGTTGGCCTCTCCGGACAATCAAACAAATGTGCCGTATCGTGGCCGTGGCATCCACAGTATGGGAAAACGTCCGATTTGGTGCTGTCAATCTTGCTAACATATGCCATAAGCATAGTAGAGTGACCACAGCGCAGCGGTGCCAGGGTGTATCTGGCCCTCCTTCCGAGTTGAGACTCGGACGTGCAGACCCGGGGCGGCACCCCTCCCAGGATGGGATTTACTGCCGGCTTTTTCCAGATGACACCGTACGAACTGTGTGTGCTCCTCGCGCAACAGACGGAGTAGTTCTTGCTGTGAATCGTGCCATCTTTGCAGATTGACTTTGCTTGGAGCATCGGCGAATGGCATTCTGATGCGTCTCTCCCTGACGGGGTTCAGCACTCTCCATGAGGGGTGATTGGGTTGCTTAATGATATTGATGCAAAATTGTTGGGCCTGGAGCTGACAAAGCTCCTTAACTGGTAATAATCGTGTCTCCGCATGCAAGTGCTCGACTGGGGAACTTCTTGCACATCCGGTAGCTATACGAAGTGCGGCATTCTGTATACGCTGCATCTTGGTCCAGGTTTCTGATACCAAGTGCTGCCACACCGGTGCAGCGTACTCCAGAGCGGGCTGAAGCATTGCCTTGTATGTGGTGATAATAGTTTCTTTGCTACTGCCCCATGATGTACCGCCCAGGGCTCTGAGCACATTAAGCTTCGCTTTGACGACGGCCTGCTTCTGCTCGGTGTTCTTATGAAACTTGAGCGATGGATCGAGCACCAGACCGAGCAGTTTGAGGAAGCGAGCAGCAGGTAATCGATCTCCGTCCCACTCGACATGCGGGTGAGCGCTGTGCTCCGAAGGATCCGTTGTGAGTACGGATACCGAAGATTTGGATGCAGAGATCTTTAGCATTTTGCGGTCGAAAAAGCTTTTCAGTGTGGCCAGGTACTCATTGATCTTGGAGGCGGCCACATGGATATCCCGATCCCGACACATTATTGTCATATCATCGGTAAAGGCGACCACCTTGTTATCCTGGGGAGGGGCGGGCATGTCTTCGAGGTACAGACTGAAGAGGGCAGGCGATAAAACGCCGCCCTGCGGAACTCCAGCTGCAATAGGAATACTATTGGAGGCATAGTTCTGGAACATAACTCTGGCTCGTCTGCCCTTGATGAATGCCGATATCCAGCGTTTCTGCCACGGCGGTATTGATGATTCGAGTAAGTTGCTTGACAGAACTCCATAGTTTACTGAGTCGAATGCCTTGGTGAGATCTAAGGCAACAGCCACAGTTCTCTATAGCTTCTGGGCATTGAACCCATCGATGGCAAAGCTTGTAATTTCCAGCAGAGATGTCGTGGTGGAATGCAGCTTTTTGAATCCATGCTGAATCACTTGCTTCTCATTGTGCTCCGCCAAGTCCTTTACGATCAGTTTTTCGGCTACCTTTTTCTGTCAAAAATCGGAATACCTAATGTGATAGAAAATCGGAAAACCGGGAGACCTATAATCTTACGGGTGATTCTAACTTACCTCTGCAATTTGAGGCGTTTTTTTGGGCATCATAGCAAGAAGGTCAGATTTCATAGTGAGCCAGCATGTCGGAAATCGGAATCCCGCTATAATCCGATAAACACACCCTTTACCCGCATGTGAACCAAACTGGATACAACACGGCTAAGGAACAAGTGATTGCGAAGCTTCTGCCAACTTTTAAAGACGAAACACCAAGAGAATTCTTCGCGCGTCCCTCTCCCGCTGCTCCTCCGGATCGGCGCCGAGGGTGAGAGGTGGGGCAGTCGCGGGGGATATACGGGGAAAACGCGGAGATGCGGGGTAGTCGCGAGGGAGACGCGGAAGCTTCATCCAATTAGAGGTCGCGGAGGACTCCCCGGTCAGTCGCGAAAGACTCGAGGAAATATTTCTCAGAGTACGCAGAGGAACTTTGAAATCCTTACCACGCAGGTATTCATGACATTCTCGATCATCTCGATCATTCCGCGGAAGATTCTCCTCACCATCGCCAGGACTCGAAAAACTCATCTCATATGCTCCTAAAATCGGATAGCGGTATGAAAGTCACATAACTGAGGAAATTGTGTTGGAAAAGCAAATAAAATAGTTGAGGCACAAAGTCTGGAGAATAGTGATTGCCCAGGGCACATAGAGAGTAATAGGGGGGGGGGGTTGCCGTCAACCATTGAATTCGATCAAAGGGCAAAATATGATATGACTTCTACCTATGGCAGATTGTAAGCTATCCCATGTCTGTGAGTAGCGTGCACCCCTTGATCGATTGAATACGTCTAAACTTGGCGATTTATACGAATGCGTCTAAACTTGGCGACCTCTGACTATAAGCGATAGCACAGAACAAACAAGATTGCAGGCTGACTCACATGGTCCAGCGCGGTTATGTGAGGGGCCGTGAATTTCGAAACACAAAGTGATTGTTTAGGGTGATTAACGCAATATTTTCTGCCCTATAATCAAATTGGGAGAGGCGGTCGTAACTTCGCCGAGGTCGTACACAACGATCCGCTTAAAGAGACAGTCTAACCTCGGAATCGTTTTTAGTTTATTGGCCTATCTTGATGAAAATTTCGGCCTGATCACAGTGGTATCTCCAGAAATGCTCAGAACCCATTACGAGCGTAGTAATGGTCCCTCAAAGCTTGTGAACTCGAACGCTGAGAAAGTCGTGGACGAGTTGTCTCGGGCCTGTTTTTCCTCGCCAGTCGCAGCCAACGCGCCGGAGCAGACCACACCATAAAGCTAGTTCGATAGCAAATGGAAGAAAGCAGATTTCCACCAAAACCCATAGCGCATCTCTTCCCTGTGGAGACCGAAAACTCCAAAGTGGGCGGAGCAGATGGGTGCTGATTTGAAGGGCCGAGGGAATGGATGGATGCTCGATTTTTCTCACTTACTCTGAATAGTTGAGTTTCCGTGTTTGCCAAGATTGCTACACACAGCATCTAGATCACAATATAAAATTTTACCCACGAGCTTGGACTGTGTCTTTACTCTTGCTGACTTACCATACGGATGCGATAATTCCCACTCGTCTGCCGATCTGCTAATGCAGTGATCTAGCAAATCGACTAAGCGATTCATACTCAATTCAGCCGCAGCGAGTCGAAGAATTCGTGATCGTCGCCTTCCCGCATCCATCGTACCCGTATATGCAAAATCCACCAACATTTTCATGTTTTCCCTGCAAATAAAGATAAGTTGGCGTATAACTTAAACCAGTTGAATTGGACGAATTTCTGACAAAACCAGCGTCTTCCGAATGGTTTTCTCGAAATCTTACTCTCCTAGTTTACAAAAGACAACATTCGAACTCTTTTTTTTTTAAATATCGTTTTTCGAGTATTATTCATATCACTGCCCGAATATTCACTCGAATTGATAAAAAAGGGGGTTTAGCCGGAAAATCGAAAAAGCACTTTATACGCATTTTCGAGAAGCCATATTCGATATTTTCAAATTCCAGTTTTTTTTCAAATTTTCAAATTTGAATTCTATTTTTTTTAAATATAAGACTCGGATATTCATTCGTTAAAAATTGTCGGATGACGTCTACTCGGACGGTAACACCAGTCCGATCGCTGACGCATGGCAAGCCGAACAACACTCACCCAGCGATTCGCCCGCGATCGCCCCGATATTAGCCCTGCATGAAGATAATGCAGGGCTGATCCCGAGGCGATCGCGGTCGGATCGCCTGATGAGTGTTGTTCCCGGGACGATGGCGGTTGGATAGCAGGGTGGGTGGTACTCAGTCTGTCATTTGCCCACCGTTCGAATGGCGTTAAAAGTAATACGCGTGTACACACCTACGCAGAAATAATTCACTAGCGCCCACCCTTCTGTTTGTTTGTAACACAGGACACTGCTGGACCAGCGCACCACGACGAATCAGCTCGGTGGGCCTATTGCCTACCGCCCGAAATGCTCCCACAGTCAAACAAAAGGGGCTTTCAGCGCTGTCAGTCCAACCGGTGTTCCCATCTGACAAGAGACGGACAACTGGTCCAAGACTCCTTCCAAAGTGAATTTTATAGTAGTCATCTGAATCGTGACGGAGTCTATAGAAACATATTCGATTTTTGCAGAAGGCTTCCATATACAAGGTTAGTCAGCGCATCGTCTTCCTGACACCTTTCAGCTCCCTGCAGGCAGGGCCGTGGCGCAGAGGCAAGCGCCCCACCTCTTATTAAGTACTCGAGGTGATCGATCCCCATCGAAGCACTCTCAGCATTTCATCAGAGTTATTATATTTAAAGGCACTGTTCGCGATAGAAATAGCTTTTCTGTTTTTTTGCCTGTCTTGAAACCGGTCCCATTCTGATTCCAATGATGCTTCTGGAACCGTACAAGACCTTCTGGGAATGGAGTTATGGTCCCTCAAAAATTGAGCTAGGGAAAATGGTGGACGAGTTGTCCGAGGCTTGTAACTTCTGTCTTTTGCAGCCAATGTATGCTAGCTGACCTGAGTAAAGAGAGAAGTTGGGAATGAGTGGAAGAACGGGCTTTTGATCGGAAACCATCGCTCAACTGACGATTTCGAGTGTTCCTTTGTTCACGTCGAGGGGCGGAAAGGGGCGGGGCTTGCCCACAATGGCGGGGTTTGCCCACTTCTCTAAGCCGTTTTGCGGCTCCTGGGTAGCTTTTCGTCCCGTTTCTTCAACGCTGTTCTGCTTCTGAGAGCCGCGAGAAGCGTTTGTCATGAAAAATTCGAGAATGAAGTTTATCGCGAACAATGCCTTCAAGACTCGAAAACATTTCTGAATGAGTGTACCTCATTTTTTAGACTCTCAGCAAAAACTTTGTGATGACCTACATGAAAATTATTGTCTCTGAACCGAGTTATGGCGTGTTTCCTCAGTTAAGCGGAAAGGAAAGTATCAAGCAATTTTTAGTGTACAGAAAAATTATCTCCGATTTGGCTCAAACGATAGATTCCTACGAGATCATTCGGGGTCCTGAACATGAATCTGAGGTTAGCGTCTCGATATTCTGAAGCTAACGGTAGTTTGCGGTAGGTATGCTGCTAGTTAACTAGAGTAACCCAAGTTGGTATTTCAAAAACCAATGAATAGACTTCAAATTCGTGTGCAGCCACCCAAAAAACCCCATGGAGGTTTTCAGCCAAATCTGAGACATCTACCAAGCTACTATATACCCACCGTAGCTTACCGTAATCCATCGAAAATCTATGAACGGACCTCAGGTTCGAGTTGAGGACTCCGAATAACGGAGAGGTATCGACGGAAATCCAACATTGTGTTCGGAAAACCATCAAAAAGTCGCAGTTTGCCCCGAAAATTTTCCCCCGGAATGAATCTTTGCGCCCAACTTTTCCGAATTCCCCGAAAAATCGACAACTGGACCTCCACTTCGGGTCCGGATCGCGGATAACCTCCAGAATCAAGTTTTCAGCCGAATCCGGAACAACTTCTCTGGGCACCCTAAAAATCACCTGGTGAGTTTAGCCTTACCTTAGCGCCCAACTCTGTTCAGCGAACTTTGCAACAGCTACAAAAACAGATTTACAAACGTCGTTGGAGGTACATCTACTGGTACCGATTCCGTTGGAAACGGCGTTTGTGACCAGTTGCAGATCCCTTGCGAGTGGTACAATAAACGTAAAGGCGGTGTTCCGGATAAATCTCGTTTATGAGTATTCTATTTGAAGCACTACGCTGGCAGATGCTGTAGGGGATATGGTCGAAGAAAGCAGCAATAAAGGTCCAGAAATCGATTAAAAAACGAAGGCGAAGTGAGGATTTCGTTAGCCCAGTACCTCTGCTTAACCCGCCCCGCTCCACACTCTAACGAGCTTGTGGCGCCGCGGGCGTTTTCGATGGCGAATTGCCGAGCAACTCCGCCACGTCCAGTCTTATCGATTCGCGCACATTTCGCCCTTAGTGCACGCTTGCGTAAGCTAGCAGGGCCCGTAAGCTCGCCCACGCCCTGAACTTTAGAAACCGATATTCTAGTTCATTCTGAGCGCCTCTCTTCGTTGTGTCTTCCCTATTCGGTAGCTCACGACCGAACAACTCCATTTTTGACTTGAGTTGTGTTTTTGAGTCACTGTCTTTGAAGAAATCGCTGCATAAGATCAGCAATCGAAAATTCCTTACCTAGAAATGTGCACATTCTTCGAGTCGACCCGCAGTCTGACGGTTCCACTGTTCATAGTCCCCTTCAAAGCGGTTTCCAAATGCACACTATGAGCACACATCACCAAACGATGACATCGTACCACAGCCAATCTCTTAATACATGGTGCTTTTCCTTCGAATAAACAAATCCTCTCTCGCAAAAAAACGTGCAAAGAGAAAACCTAAAAGGCAGCAACCCTTTTAGGCTTGTAAAACCTGTACCAGAACGCTTACGACGTTGGAAGGGCCCAAAGACAAGCGGAAATGATCATATTTTAAACACCTTGAGCCGGCAGCGTTTGAACTCCGCCCATAATTCGCGCTGAACCCGCCCCTAAATACTAGCTAGCTCAGTTTTGACACTTCCGACGGCGCAATCGTTCTAGTACATACCAAAGGAGTCGATTGGTTTCGCAACCATGACGGGTTTTGCAAAGTTATCCTGTTTCCGAGTGAAATCTATTTCCGTTCATCGCGTGCGTATGCGCGCGTACGCTGCATCTCTTCCCCACACTCTCTCGCTGTCTCTACCCTCCCTACGCACAAGCGCGCGAGAGAACAGAGTAAATTAGGCTCGGAACCAGAGGATTTACGCCGCCTTTGAAGCAAGTTCGCGGGATGTTGATCGAATCCTCAGGGCGGGAAACCGCTGCGCGCACGTCCTCGTTGGAGCGCGTTAACCGAGCGCCAAGTAGATTTCTTGTTGGAGGCCCCACGGTTAACGCGCCCAAACGAGAATGTGCACGCCACGGTTTTCCGCCGCGAGCGTCACGTGTGCCAGCCGAACTGCCACAGCGCTGTGGATTCAATCAACATTCCAAATTTCGCCCTCACTACTCGCTCTGGAGAGCAGGGCATCCAAACCAGCAATCGCTTCGGGCGAGGTAGCTATCCATGTTTGACGCGCGCTTGCCACGTTACAAATTCACTCCCTCGTTGCGAGGTGTTCTCAGCTGCGAATACAAGAATGAATGAAGGAAAGAAACGGGTCGAAGGTGTCGCCTATAACGCCGCCGGAGAAGTGCATAAAAATCTGACGAGCGATGCGACTTTCCATATCGCAACGCGCTAGAAGTATTAACGACGCCTTCCTTTTCTTCTTTCATAAGGAACCCATTACAATCTTTTCTCGCTACCCGGCGCGATGTCACGCTTCGTATGCAACTCAAAACTCGATGCGATTCCAATCGCTATTCACAGATAGCGCACGAGCGCGTCGCAGCGAGATAGAACTCTGAAAAAGGTCTGAAACGGCCATGATAGCGCAGTTACCTTGACGGATGCGCTACTTTTGACAAAAGCGCCCAGGGACTTTAAAGTTTCTGACGACCGCGCTCCATTAAGAAGAGGCGCTCAAATAGCTACGGGAGCTGCGACGCGGTAGTCTGTATACTTACTGTGCTTCTCTGGGCCCAATTCCGGTCCGCAATTGCGTCTCGACACGCTATGCAGCCGCACGCGCTCGAGTCAGTCGAGTTTCGAGGGCCAATGCCGTCTCGATGTGGCTTTTTTATACGGTATTCTTCAATTTTGTTTAGTTTCCGAGTTCCAAAACCAACCTAGAGTAAACAGATCGGCGGCTGCGGCGCTAGAAACTCTTCCGACTCGAACGCGCGCGGCCGCAAAGCGTGTCGAGACACAATTGCGGACCGGAATTTGGCCCAGAGAAGCACAGTAATCGGAACCTTGAATAGAAACACGAATATCCGGGAAGGAAAACACACCTCAGCAACAATATGGCAGTCTAGAAACAAAGATTCCTTCCTGAATCTCGCTAATTGTTCGAGAAAACGAATTTCATGCCACTCATCATGCAGATCACAATCCTTTTCATTTGTAGTGGACAGAAGCTGAAGGAAAAACTTGTGAAATAAAACTGAACTCGGGCCACATTCCATCACTTTATGGCGAGTACGGCGCGCGGTGTGGATATCCACACCGGAGGTCTGAGCTGCGCAAGGGTGGAGTGGGAAGGAATGGGCCTTAGCTCCGCCATGAGAGCAAGTGAACCATTTTGATTAGGGGTGTACAGAGTACGAAGTTATTTTTTTACGAAGAATTCACCGTCCAATTTACATGAAATCACGTTCTAACTAAGTTGGCGTCAAGGTCAAAATTACAGTAAGGTTTTCTTAAGGTTGGATATAAATCTCACAACAAACAATGTATCAAACTCCTGGGAGCGGGTCTGAGAAAATCGGCAAAAATATTTGACCTATTAACGCTTCTGGAGGAGGTCTGAGTACAAATGGCCTTGTCCACACCTCGTGCCGTACCTTGCTTTATGGAAAACTCGAAAAGAGAAGAAAAAAATTCTCCGAAAAAAAGATTTATGATTGACGAAAAAAATACTATTGGGTTGCAGCCAAGGTTTTGCTCGGGACCAGGGATGATCGGAGTTCCGCGTTTCGCACTCCGAAACCCGCAGTTTCGCGCTTTTTTGGCATTCCGCGATTCCTAAAACCGCAAAAACGCTGCGGAATGCGAAAATATCGGGTCATCTGTGGGGGAAGAAAACATTAGATAATTTCTCGATTTTTCCGCACTTCGCGTTCCGAAAACCGCATTTCCGCGCATTTTCAGGTGTTTCGCGCCCGATTTCCGAAACCCGAGAAAAAAATTTTGTTCCGAAACCCGAAAACCGCTTTCCGAAATTTCATATTTTTGTTCCGCTCATCCCTGCTCGGGATATAGAGCTCCACTGGGGGTCTGATCTGTGGAAAGGTGGAGGGGACCTAAGTTCAGCCGGGAGACCAATTGGACATTCTGAAGGGGTGTACACTGAAAACAGACAAGGTCGCGCTTCTGGAGGGTCTAATAAAATTGCCAAAACTTTGCAAAAGCATGCTTCTGTGAGGAGGCGAGAAGAAAATCGCCAAAAATTTTACCGAATCAAGCTCTTGGAGGGGGTGGTCGTCTTGTGGCGCCAGATAGTGAGAAGGGCGGGCAGATCAGTGGGAAGGGCTAGCCAGCGCTACTGATCGTCAAAAAGGCCTCAACCAATAAATGTGATAGCCCATCCAACTGATCTGCCAGCCCTCCTCACAGTTTCGGCTCCACGAGACGACCACCCTCTTGGAGGGTTTGAGGAAAACTGACCTTCTCCACACCTCATGCAGTGCCCTGGTGGCCATTTGCTCATAACACTTAACCTCGAAGTTTTAATTTTTCGGCATGGCTACGACCCCTACCGTTGACCATAATTTTGAAAAAAGGAAAAAAGTTACGACCCCCCTCCCAAGATGCAAAATTGCTTCAGCTATTTTTGAGTGACAAACCCAGAAAATTTTCGAACTTAAGGTAATGAAATACAACTATTAGTACCTCGGTTCAGCTTACCCAGTGGTTTGGAGAAAATTCCTTTTCCCCCAGAAAAAAATTGCGAGCCCCCCTCCCAACCTTCACTTTTTCAAAAGCTATCCAATTTTTTTACGACCCACCTTGCGCCGAGTTGCAACCCTGCTCAACCCTGCTGATGACCGAACTTTTTAAAAATTCTCAAAACCGTAACTTTCATTTTTTTTTTGTATTTTTAAAGGAAACACCCTACACTCCTCACAATAATGACGAGATCTGGGTAGTACTTTTCATTTTCGGACCAAAACTTCTGTCCCCTCCCCGAATTGCCACTTTTTTTCAAATTTCACGCATCCCCCACCCTGTTTTCTTCAAGAAACGTTGGTTGTGATAACGACAGTCCACAACTGCGGAGCGATCATGGACAGACAAAGAAACTAAAGCTGCTCGCGATGAGCCCACAAATGGGGAGTTGCTCGAGATCATGCCACCCCATACGTCCCTAATCCAACAAAAATCGCTACGACTGCCCTCAAACTGACATGTCTCACCTCCACAAGTGAACTGCAGCCGAGAACCTTGGCAGCATGCATGAGTTCTTTTGAAAATCGACATGAACCCATATACATGTACTCCACCACCTCTATCAATGTCTCCTCGGCGATTCCTGAACGAAGACAACATCAAAGAACAAAAAAAGGGTGAAAGACCGCCACCTACAGAATTGAAAAAATAAAAGCTATTGCAGACGCACGGATTTCAGAACGTGCAGCCGTCAGAGTCCGGCTAAGCCCGTTATGCCGAACCTAATCGAATCTATCCCCCCCCTGGAGAGCAAAATTTTCTGAAAATTTTTATAGTCGTTACGACCCTCCCTTGGTGACCAAGGTTAGAAAATCTTCGATGAGTTTGACAAGGGAACCAATAAGTCATGGTAACCATTCCAAATAAAATGTAATTTTCTAGGACCATTTTCGGACCGAAAAGTACGAATATGTCCATCGCAGCTGCCTAGACCCACTCTGAAAGAAGTTATAGGCGTTTTTTCTGATTTTCAGACCTATTGTACCCTCCAAAAAGGGCACTATTTTTAAGAAAATCAGGAAAATGACCTCGTAATCGTGTTCAGCGCCCAAAACTACCCTCCTAGGCAAAGTTTGGGTGGAGGAACATTTCCCAAACTTTGTGCAGACTGACAGCGTTTTGGTCTTGTACGGATTTTCGGTTGGGCGTTTATTTATACCAATTAGAGGGCTCTCGGAGTGTTTTAGAAAAATATTGCTGCCGAGATGTCGTACGTTCGTGCCGTGGCAGTGTGGAGGAAAGAAGATCGCCTCCGTGCAAACCGACGTCAACCCCTCCGAGAAGAGGGTTTTTGTCATGGGAGAGGTGCTGGTCGGCCGCAGCTCTCCTGAGGATTTTATTACAAAGGGCCGGCGTCGAGAGGAATCCAGGTCCAGCACGGAAGTATCCATGTGCCACCTGCGGCGAGGATGTTACCTGGCATAAAACAAGTGTCCAGTGCTTCGGATGCCAAAGGTGGGTGCACTTCTCCTGTTCGGGCCTCAGTTCTGTGAGGCATCATGACTCATCCTTTCGTTGTGTTCTATGCTCTGCCCCCAACAACTCTGATTCCTCAATTACCAACCGCCCCCTCTCCATTGTTCACATTAATCTCAACGGCCTTCGCAACAAGTTATCTGAACTCTCTCTATTCGCACGTTCTCATCACCCGGATGTTATCATGGTTCAAGAAACCAAGCTCTCTCCATCTACCACTTATCCCCAACCTAACATTCCGGGCTACACCGCCTATCACATGCCAAGGACAGCTCTTGGGGGCGGAGTGTCTACTTTCGTTCAATCTGCCTTACCTTCTCATATTATCCCTAATACTCCTAAGGACGGTACTCTCAGTACATTCCTGTCCACCTCCCCCTCAAAACCCCTTTATCTCTATTTAACATATATATTCCTCCTATATCATCTTGTCCCCTCTTATAATCCTATTCCCTCCTTAAGCAGTTGTACGACTGCTCACTCTCCCCTTCAGCTGTCTTTGCGGGTGACTTCAATGCTCACACGTTCTGTTCCGCTCTTGATTCTGACGCCAGAGGGAAGATGTCGAAGAATGGGCTGAGGAGTGTGACCTGGTTATCCTCAATGATGACCAGCCCACTCGTCTCCCTGCCAACGGCCGACCTTCTAGCCCAGACATCTCTCTTGTGTCATCCAATCTCTCTAATGCTTGCACGTGGTCCACATCCACAACTCTCTCCAGCGATCACATTCCCGTCTTTGTCTATATTGATCTCTCTGACTCTCTTGCCCCTTACTCTGGTTTTCGTCATCGTACTTATCTTAATTTAGGCCTAGCAGACTGGACCCTGTTCAGAGATGTTGCACTTCGCCATGCGGTCGACTACCCATGGAATGGTGATGTTCATCAGAAAGAGCGCCATCTAACAAGTGCCATCCGCAAGGCCATGAAAGCAGCAATTCCTGAGGGTCGTGTCAAGACCTTTTTCCAAATGTCAGCAGGGAAATACTGCAGAAGATAAGAACCAGAGATGAGAAGAGAGCCGCAGACCATCTAGACCCGGACATAGCTGTGCTGGATAACGAGATCAGGCAGGATCTGGATAAGAACAAGAAGGAATGCTGGGAGAAGTTCACTGAAAAGCTGAATTTCAAGGCTGACGGAACTACGACGTGGGAAAGTGTTGAGGAAAATTTCCGGCAAGTCCGCTCTCGATGAGCTCCGGTATTGAGTTCGAGGAGAACGTCTTCAAATCAGGGAAAGCGGCTGCTTATGCGCTCGGCAAGAACTTCTTCATCACACGTGCCAAGCGAGGCGTGCAGAACAGAGTCACGGTTAGAGAACTGAGCCGGTTGCCGCTCATGAACGCTTCTGAGGCCTTTACTCACGCAAGTAGAGAAGGCTATCAAAGAAATGCGGAATTCGAAGGCTATCGGACCTGACGGTATCTCCCCAGCCATCCTGAAGAAGCTTCCCACGGAACTTCTACCGATGCTTGCAGATATCATTAACACTTCTTTCCGGACCTGCACTCTACCCCAAGCTTGGAAGACAGCCAATGTGATACCGTTGCCAAAGCCAGGCAAGTCCCAAAGCACGGCAATGGGCTTTCGACCAATAAGCCTGTTATCGCCCGTCGCTAAATTAGCTGAAAAGTTGATCGTGACGGACCTGGCTGATCAAAATGAGCGACAGCAGCATCAGCATGGGTTCAGGAAACTTCACTCCACTACTACAGCTCTATTGGAGATCGTGAGCTTTGCGGTCGATGGGTTCAACATGAGAAAGCCCCTGAGAACGGTGGCCGTCGCCCTCGACCTGAGCAAAAGCGTTTGACTCTGTTAACTTGGGACTGCTGTCCGAGAAACTGCTCAAGTCGTCGCTACCATCATGGCAGAAGCGATGGATTGCAGCGTTCACTAAAGGCCGCCGTGCTAAGGTTCTGTTCCAGAATCATGTATCCGATAGCATTCCAATAGCAGCCGGTGTTCCGCAAGGCGGAGTGTTGTCCCCTGCCCTATTCAGCCTGTATCTTGAGGACATTCCCGAGCCTCCCAATGATGTAAGGATTGTTATGTATGCCGACGACATCACCATCATGTGCCAGGATCGTGACCTGCAGATAGCCGCTAACAAGATCAGCGCCTATCTCGTCGAGTTGAAGCTCTTCCTCGATAAAATGATGCTCACAGTCTCTGCCGCAAAATCCTCTGTTTCAGTGTTCACAACGAACACCAAGGAACACAGTGCCCATCCAGATGTCAAATGGGATGGTGACCTGTTGCCAGCAGCAAAATTCCCAAGCTGCTTGGCCTTATTCTTGATCCCTCACTGAAGTTCCACAAAAACGCGGAACAGAAACAAACAGTCGTCAAGGCTAGACTTAATATCTTGAGAGCTCTCGGAGGAACATCATGGGGAAGCAGCCGAGAGACTATATTGAGAACCTACAGAGCAATACTTCAGCCGGCTCTGGAATATGCGGCACCAGTGTGGCAGCACCTGGTGTCTGACAGCTCCTGGAATAAGCTGCAGCGTGTACAGAATGCTGCGCTTAGAATTGCTACCGGTTGTGCAAGGAGCTCCCCGGTGGAGCATCTTCACGCGGAGGCCTGCATATTGCCGGTCAAGGAGCATTGTGAACTCCAGGCACAGCAGATGTATATTAATGTTCTGAGGCAGCCGAATCATCCGTCAAAGAGAATCATGAAGCCCATAAGAGAGGTCGATTAGGACGCCGTTCGCCGATGCTCCTCGTAAAGTTGATGTACAGAGATGGGCCGACTCCAACATGGAAAGGCTTCTGTCTTCTGCGTGAGGAGCACACGCAATTTGTTCGAGGATATCTAGCAAAGGCGGCTGTGAACCCTATCTTTGGGAACGGTGCCGCCTCGGGTTTTGCGAGTCCGAGTCTCAACTCGGCAGACGAGCCAGATGTGCTCTTGCATCGCTGCGCTGTGGTCACTCTATTCTGCTCATGTCTTACGTCAACAAGATCGACAGCAGCCGACCAGACGCATGCCCGGACTGTGGTGCTCCCGGACACGACACGGCGCACTTGTTCATGTGCCCGAAGAGACCTACCTCCTTAACAACAATGGACCTTTGGACGAATCCTGTGAAGGCCGCCCAGTTCCTCAACCTATGACAAAAACCACTTTGAGGCTGCAGAAGAAGAAGAAGAAGAAAAATATTCCAGATTTGACATAAAATTCGCCCCGAAGGATTATTTCGGGGTGCTGATCACGAATCTAAGGTTCACTTGTCGGAAGTTTTCGACTAAATTTGTTCAAAGCTTCCCAGCAGCTGCGATGGGCATATTCGGACTTTTCGTCCGAAAACGGGTCAAGAAAAGTACGTTTCATTTGGAATGGTTACTATGACTTATAGGGGTTCCCTTGCCAGACAGAAAAAGCCGGGAAAAGTAAAACTTTTGATTCTTGAACGCATTCTTTGAATCCTTCCAGATTAAGACAGGTTACGGTAGCCAAGCGACAATAAACCTATCGTAACCTTTGCAAAATCGATAACTGTATAGCTTCTCGAACACCTCTACTGGCGAAGTTTCACCTGAATCTTAAATTTCGAAGGATTACGGTATAAAACCGTGAACACTCGTAGTCTCGCATCGCGAAAAAACGAAAAAGGACCTCTTATTCCCGCCAAGTGCCACAAATAACCTCCTGCACGAGAAAATGGAATGAGGCATATTTCAACGGCTTACCTAACCTGGAACTTTGGAAAACCATGTTTTCGTTGCGGTAGGTCTGTGAAAGTACTAGGATGACCCGTACTTGAAAATCTCTGAATGGCTCGAGAATTCCAAAAAAAGACATTTTCATTGCTTCTCAAAAATGTGAGGAATTCAGAGAATTTTTGGGGTGTTCAAAAAAAATTCGGATTCGGCTCAAAACATTCAACTATGGGTTATTTAGGGCACTGAAACCAAAACTGGGGTCTCTTTGCTGCCACTCTTAGGGTTACCATAGGTTACGGTAGGCATGCCTTTTAACTGGCGTTACTTACCTTGAAAATTTTGGAAATCGAAAAAAGGACCTCAAATTCGTGTTCAGCGTCCCTAATGACAGCCCCAGTGAAATTTTGGGTTGAATCTGAGACTTTGACCGAGCTACCGTATACCCACCGTAACCTAACGTAATCTATTCAGAATCGATAAGCGGGTTGCAGATTCGTGTTAAGCAGCCCCCAGAACCCCTATGTACAAGTTTTGAAGCGATCTGATCGTAGCATTCTCGAAATCGTCAAAAGTTGCGTTTGGCCTGCGGAATTTCCCCTACTTTGAAGCTTCGGACTAAATCAGAGGAACTTTTCAAAGGCCTCAGATTCGTAATCAGCACCGAGAACAAATCCTAGAAAAACTTTAAGCTCAACCCGAAAAAATTTCTTTGAACACCCTAAAAATTGCCATTCATGTACCCCATTTCTCTTCGCAAAGCTATGAAAATGCCGACTTTTAGAAATTTCCTGTAAATCTCTGAGGCGTTAAGGTGATTTGAAAAACGGACTATCAATGCTGAGTCCCATACTTACAACTATCAACACACAATTTTATAAAAGCCCTCGGGAAATGCAACGTAAGCCCTAGTAAGGGATTGTTCAAGAACAATAAGAATTGGTGATCCGCTTTCTGGGAATGGGTAGTAAGCCACACCTTGTAGAGGCTAATGTGCTTACCTAGGACAATCCTTAGTTGAGAAAAACTTTATCGTAAAAGTTTCTAAACGAAACGCTAGAGCTGTGGAAGTATTTGATGGTCTAGAGAGCACATTACAACCTTTTCCTGCTTTCCAGACACGATTGTGCGGAGCGCCGCGCCAATTTTCGGCGGGTATACGACCCTCCTCCCTGTTTATCAAAAATTTGAAAAATTTTAAATTTTTGCGATCCCCCTCCGAAATGAAACATTACTTCAATTTTTTTTATGAAAATTGCTTTCCACCTTTCATCGTAGCAAGTGGTTTGGAGTAATTTCCTTTTTTTTCCCAACGTTTCGCGATCGCTCCCCAAATTTTCATTTTTTTTCGAAAATCTTCCAAAATTTTTACGACCCCAGCTGCGCCGGGTTACAACCCGTTTTCCAGGCCTCTAAAGACGACTATCCCCTTTGAAAAGCACAGGACGAATCAATGAATCTGTTCACCATATGAACCTTGAAGAGAGAAAAACAGTTAAAAAGTAAAAGTTCTCGTAAAAGCCATCCCCGTAAAAAGGGTCGTAGCGGGTGTTGAAATTTGCGAAACACAGCAACTGAAAACCGGACCAACCAGTAAAAACGGGATCGAATTCCAGCGTCACCACGCCATATGGAACACCTTGCAGCTCTTTCTCGATATACGTACTGAATGCAGCCACAAGTAGACGATTGCCTTTAGCTATAATACGATCACCGCACTCGAATATCAAATCCATATGCCGGTCATTCTAAAGAAATATAGCATTTTCACACGGAAAATGCATAATATGAAGCACTGTCAGCACTGATCGCACTGATACGTTGCGCGGTGGCGCAAACTCGATGCATGTTAAAGACGCAGTCTAACCTCGGAATCGTTCTTCTGTTTTCCGTCTGTCTTGAAAACGGTTTCACGTTGAGTCCAGTTATGTCTCTGAAATCGTACATGACCCCCTAGGATCTGAGTTCTCTGACATTCGGACAGCGCGGCGCTGAGGCATTTTCGGCATTTAGCGCGAGGCTGGGGCCCGATATGTGCGCGGAGGATCCTTCAGCGCGAGGCCAGCGACTGCTCCCACGCGGAATCTTCGCGAGACAGCGTGTTCCATGCGAGACCTGCTGAAATAGTTGAACGGCGCCGCGCTGGGATCATAAATCATGACTCGGCCTCGCGCTCTGTTCGCAATCATTTCTGATTTGTTTCATTGGAGCACGGATGTTAACCTGATTTTTCATTTCATCATTTTGGTGATTCTGTTGGTTTCACTCTTCTCCAGCTACCTTTCACCGTTTTTCTATTCCTTAAATGTAACCGGGTTCAACACAAACCATCCGAAAATTTTCAGGGTGTAAATGTCCGGGAATCGAGAGCTTGACGAAGGTGCATTAAGGGGCATACGAAGTGGATCGAGTGTTCAAGACGCTGGAGCGGAGCAATACGGAAGTGAGTACCTTTCATTTCATAATAACATAACATCAAATACTGGTTTTTCCTCTTTGAAATTTTCTGAATTACTTTTCAGAGCTGTTGAGGAGAAATATTTCAGTGCGGGTCGAATACCAAATGCAGCGAAACAGTCGGAAGATTAGGACGCTGCAGGATGCCAAAGAAATTGGGCTGACGGAAAATGTTTTGTTGGAGTGGTACCTTTTTTATTTCACTTCTGATATCACTCTCACGATTTTTAGCTGATCCATTGCTGATTGTCCATTTTGTATTGCTGAACATTGAATTCCTGTTTTTTCGTCAATTTTGTATTTGTCAACAGATATATAAATAGGAGTATCTATAACCAATTACAAGTGTCTGGACCTGCCATCGTGTATTCAAGTAGGTGTATTGTAATTTAGGGTATTGATTGCTTGTGAATGGAAAACAGTGTATGAAAAACACTGTCCTTTTTGGTTATTGCCAGTACATGAAAACATGTTATTACGACGAAAATTCATTCTATGACGATTGAAGATGAGAATAAAATGTTGATAGTTATTAAGTCATAATACTGATGATATATTGTTAATCTAATGATATAATATTACCAGCCAGTATTGATAATAATGAACCGAGAAGTGGATACAACGACGTGATAGAAGTCGCTGACTACGCGCTATTCTGCCGAATTGACCCAGCCCGGCGCCAAGAACAGATTTTAGCCTCGCGCTGGGGCGCGAACAGCGCCAGGCTCGGATGGGGGCGCCGCCTCACGCTGTTCGCGCCCCCAGCGCCGCGCTGTCCGAATTTCTGAGTTATGGCCCCTCCAAAATTGAGCTACGGAAGCATGGTGGACGAGTTGTCCGAGACGTGTAACCTCCGCAATTTGCTACCGATGTATGCAAGCCCCCTTGAATAAAGACAGACTGAGAACGAGAGGAATAATGGAGCTACAGATCAAAAACCATCGCTCCTTTCTTCACTGTTCAAAAGATCGTAAAAGGGGCGTGCCAAAGTGGCTTCCTGTTGTGGGTGCCCCGGGGTGGCTTCCTCCTATATCTCGCCTATTCGGAGGAATCGAGAGCTCGCACTTGGCAGGTGTTATACGATGCGGGCCTACTTCATAATCATGTGGAAACCTATGATTTCGCCCCTGATTTTGGACTGTACCTTCAAAGGGCTATATTGGTTTAAAAAGCGTCTTGAAGGCACAGCCTAAGCAGTGGGACGAAACCTGAGATTCCCACACATTTGTGAAATACACCCACCCTATATAACGCCTGCCAACTGCAAGCTCTCTATTCCTCCAAATAAACGAGATACGGGAGGAAGCTACCCTGGGGTGCCCAAATCCGGAAGCCACTTTGGCACGACCCTTTTACGATCTTTCGAACTCAACAACGGCGAGATGGGCGATGGTTTCCAATCAATAGCCCCGTTCTTCCCTTAATTCTCAACCTCTTTCTTTGTTCAGGGAGACTCGCATACATCGGTTGCAATGACGGAAGTTACAAGCTCCGGACAACTCGTCCACCATGCTTACCCAGCTCAATTTTTGAGGGACCATAACTCCGTTCCGAGGGGGACTTTACGATGCCAGAGACAGCATTGGAGTCAACGTTTGACCGTTCTCAAGATAAGCAGGAAACCAGAAAAGCGATTCTGAGGTTTGACTGTGCCCTTAAAGGCACAGTCCAACTTCAGAATCGTTTTCCTGTTTTTTTTTCTACTAATCCCGAAGGCGGTCCCACGGTAACTCCAATGACACCTCTGGAATAGTACAAAACCCCTGGACCCCGAAGTGATGGCCCTTCAAAAATTGCCTTAAATTGAGCGGTGAAAGCATGGTGGACGAGTTGTCCGAGGCTTAGAGCATCTGTCACTCGCAACCGTTTTGTGGGATCGGACCTGAATAAAAAGAGATGCTGAAAATTAAGGGAAGAACCGGGCTACTGATCGAAAAGCTTCGCTTATTCTGCCATTATTAAGCTCCAGAGGTCGTCCAATGGGGCGTGGCAAAGTGGCTTCTTCCTACATCTCGCTTCTTCGGAGGAATTGAGAGCTCGCTTTGGGCAGGTTATTATATAGGGTGGGTCTACTTTAGAACTACAGTCGGCACGAATCGCACTCATACTTTGCATTACCTGAGGGTTGGCGCAAACACGGAGCCATATGTTGTAACAAACGTGCACCAAAATTGCGCCCACCTTCTATGGGGACGCGAAGTATCAGTGCGATCTGCGCCGACTGTATGTGAAAATATCAGATTTTGTCCTTCAAAGGCCACACCTCAGTCACGAAATCCGAGATTTCCTTATAATTGCTGAGTAGACCAGCCATATATAACACCTGCCAAGTGCGAGTTCTGAAGTCCTCCGAATAGGCGAGATACGGGCGAAAGCCATTCCAGCGCTTCTACAGCAAGAATCCACTTTGCCACGCCCCTAAGACATACTGTCGAGTTCAACAAAGAGAGATGAGCGATGGTTTCAGGTCAATAGCCCCGTTCTTCACTTCATTCCCAACCTCTCTATGTGTTCAGTGCGAGTCGCATACATCGGTTGCGAATGACGGAGGTTGCAGGCCTCGGACAACTCGTCCACCAGGCTTTCATGGCTTTGTAGGGATTTTTTCTAAATACCGCGACTTTGTTCCCAGAGGGTTTTGTACAATTCCAGACGTTTCATTGGAATCACCATGGAACCGTCGTCAACATAAGCAGAAAACCGATTCTGAGACTAGACTATGCCTTCTACTGCGCATATCTGGGTCCAATTCCGGTCCGCAATTGCGTCTCGACACACTTTGCGGCCGCACGCTCCCGAGGAGGAAGAGCTTCCAGCGCCGCAGACGCCGACCTGCTGACTCTAGGTGGGTTTTGGAAACTGGGAACTTAGAAAAGTTGGAGAAAATTTTATAAAAAAGCCACATCGAGTCGACTTCGGCGCTGGAAACCCGGCTGATTTGAGCGCGTGCGGCTGCAAAGCGTGTCGAGACGCAACTGCGGACCGGAATTTGGACCAGATAAGCACAGTATGTGCACTTCAGCGATAATAAAACTGATCGATTTCGTCACAGCAGGGCCCAAAAAGGCTTCGAAAAACCATTTGAGCGTAACACTTTTCGATTTCAACTTTGAGTTGACTGTCTTTAAAACTGAAAACATAGAGGAAAACAAGTGGAGAAATCGCTTTCAGGACAAAAAACCATGCTCCCATAAAAGTGGAAATGTAGCCTGCCTCCCTACTTTGTTTCGAAAAATTGGGTACATGTGGAGATGGAAGTACGGGCGGGGCTATTCCATGCGTCGCCCAATCGATCACGTCCTACTGGGTGGAGAGACCTTTGCCAATTGGGCGACCGGGAGAATAACCCCGCCCCGTACTCTCATCTTCCCCTGTACCGAGGAACGCCCATGTAAACTTGGACATGTAAGATTTGGTTCGACAATTGCTCAACTCTGTTAGAATGGATCAGGATTTGTTCAAAAATTTTTTGGTTCTTTTGAATGGATGCACAACCTAGCCTGTCGGTCTCTTTCGAGAGAAGCTTTCGGTTAAAAAAGTGCTTAAAAATAGAAAAAAACCTGCCTGACTAAAATCGGTTATTGTCTCAAAAGCAAACAAAGTAATGATTTAAATTTTATAAAACCGGCTCCGAAAGCGTGCAGAATGAACACAGAAACGTCCCAGATTCCTCGTTCAATATTATTTTAGAAACTTGGTGTCCCAAAACTTGAAAAAAAACCGTGATTCTTTCTCGCTTGGAATTCACGTTTCTGAACGGGGTAAACCAGTGTCAACCAGGTTTCATTTTTAAAATGGAAAAAAATGTTGAAATGTGGAGCAAACAATAAAGAAAGAAAATGTCCAACCTTGTTTGCAATGTACTTGAATGTGATGAGCGCATGTTCTTCAGAAGAGTATGGAAGGTCATCATCCACGAAAGCCGTTGGATCCCGAATTCGACGTTCCTCTTCCGGCGCTTCAAGTTTCTCATCCGTAGTGGACGGCCCAGGGACGTCCATCGGAAAAGAAAAGGAGAAAAAAAAAGATAAAAAAGAACGACGAATCCAGAAAATCAGAGAAATGTGAAAATGTCTAAAAAGCTCCCTCGCCAGCGAGCGCATGCGTCGCGGCGCCCCATTCCAGCGCACTTTCTCGTCTGAGCTGAATGTTACTAGGAGGACCCACATTACGTCGAGGTTTGATCGCAACCTGAGCTAACTTTGTTGTCGACTTTTTCTCATAAATTCAGTTCTCCAGACCTTGAGCACACCCAGTTCAACTAAATTTTCAGGCACTCAGCAAACATTAGCGCTGTTCAGAATTCGGACTTTCGTAGGTCCAACTTTGCTTCGCCCAAGCATCGTCCTGTATAATTATTTTGAGGTGCGGAGCACAGGTCTTCTCAGTGCTCGTAAGACTGCTATGGCAAATAGCTTTACACGTAACAGCCGAGCAATAACCGAGAAGTAGCTCGCAAGCTCAGAAAAATGAAAACAAGTTACTTGTTACATAAAAGGCCGAAAACAAGTTACTTGTAACATATCTAAGCCCATGTAAGTTACTTGCGACTCATCTCAGGCCATTTAGGTTACATGCAACATATCGACGAAACACCGCGGGCAATGCGCCTCCGATATGTTACATGTAACTTAAATGACACAAGATAAGTTCATGCATTTCTGTTGGTCTAATCACCCAAGTTTGAGGTACTTCCACCCACGGTGATATATAAGTGTACGTTGCATGTAACATAAGGGTAACTTACATGTAATATAAATGTAAGTTACTTGAGACATTCAAGTAAGTTACATTTATTTTGAAAGTAACTTGCTTTCATTTCTATGAGAGGAGTAGCTGCGGAGCTTTATGGACTAAATCTTGGCCGAAACTCTCACAGTAATGGGCACCCCATAAGACCTCGCTAAGCGAAACTTCAAAAAAAATCTAAACATCGACTTCCCAGGGCATTCAATTTATAATCTACGTAATCACCTAAAAATGCCAGAACTGAAATCATATTGGTGTCGTTTTTCAAAGGTTTATCAAAAGTTTCTGTTCTCCAGAGTCTGAGAAGTTGCATATGTAATGCCGCAGCTTGAAGGCATAGAACACTCGGAAAATCATTTTTCAGTTTTAAGCTTATGCTGTAGAGAGTCACAAGCTGATCACAACAGCATATCTGAAATCGCTGAAGGCCCCCTATGAACAGAGGTATGCCTCCTCAAAAATGCCTATATTTTGAGGGTGGAAAGTTGGTGGACGAGTTGTCTCAGGTCTGTGTTTCTCTTAATTCGCTCTCGTTGCGCAGGGGCCAGCTAGGTTATGGAGACAGTCCAGCAATGCACCGAAGAACGAAGGTTTGTCGGCAATTCATTCAACCCCGCGCGTGACGCGCGGGCATCGCGTTGTACTATAAAAGTTCCCACCGCGCGGCACGCGCGGGACAAGCGATGAGACTTTCACAGTTCACCAGCACCGTCATAGCGGCACCGCCCAAACCGCCATGGCGGTTTCACCGTTTGAGTCAATACTCGCTCCTCAGTTTGAGTTCACTCCAACATAAATAATCTTAGGACTATCCTACGCTAGCACATACGTTAATGCAAGCCAAGAATTCCTGTGCGTGTCACAGTTTAGGTCCAAATTCAACTCACACCCCCATGGCGTTGCCGCCGGAAATTTCATAGTTGCTCACCGCTCGTCCCGTTCATGCCGCGCGGTCCAAGAGTTCATAGTCCACGGCTCGTCCCGCACGTCACGCTCGTGCCGAGCTTTGAAGGATGTCTAAGAATGTTCGTACGGTGAAAAAAGGCGCTATATTTCCACATGGCAGGTTTGAGCTGGGGGGCGCAGTTATAAGCTCTCTGACACACTTAACGTCAGACTTGACTCATTTATCGTCCTCATACCCTGTGACTTATGATGCTGTAGGACTAAAAGCGGTGAAGAAAATAAACAGTGTTGCAGCACCTGAAATTTAAAAAGAAACAAGGCTCACCCAACAAAATAATTTCCATCACATTCAAGGATCCTCCGCCACCGATTGGGCAGATCATAAATTCCCGACGCGTGGAGCTCTGGCTGTTTCGAGTCGAAGTATTTTTCTAGAGCCATTTTGACTTGGTCATCGTTGGTGAACTCTTTTCCATCCAGGAAGTGCTGCATCGAGCGGAACAGATGGTAGTCGGAAGGGGTAAGATGTGGGCTATATGTAGGATAAGGAAGAACTTTTCGGCCCAGGTCCAGCAGTTTCTGTCGGGTCATCCGAGATACGTGTGGCCGAGCATTGTCGTGAAAAAGGCGAACAGTGTTCATCCCAGGGACCTGGACCTGGGCTGGGAACTTCTTCCCCACCCTCCATATAGCCCCAGATCTTACTCCTTCCGCCTAGCATCTGTTTCGCTCTATGCAGCACTTCCTGGATAGAAAACAGTTCACTAACGATGACGAAGTCAAAATGGCCTCGGAAGAATACATACTTCGACTCGAAACAGCCAGAGTTCTACGCGTCGGGAATTCATGATCTGCACAATCGGAGTCGAAGGATCCTTGAATATGATGGAAACTTTTTTTGTTGTGTGAGCCTTGTTTGTTCTTGAAATAAATGTATTTCATTTAAAGTCGTGAAAGGTTTGGAAACTTTTGCATCAACCTAATAGCTCTCTAAAAAACTCTTTTACTGAGAAAATTTGTGCTTGTTCGGAAATCCACTTCAATCGTTGTTCCCACTGTAAGAAGATCCTGCCTTGTACATTTTGTGCACAATTATGTGCTCTTTGAACAAATTTTATAGCCATCAATTCGCTGTGATTCCAAATTTTTCCACAATTAAAACTATCAGCGGGGATCACACTGTGAGCACTGAAACGTTTCATTTTTCTACAAAAAGCTCTCCTTCGACAAAACTGCTACTAACAACACTACAGGTGATGAATAGGAGTGTTTTACAAGAGTTCCAAAATAGCGAGTCCGTCATGGATTCGATCCCTTCACCTCATTCCTCACTGCAGCGCCCACTGCCACTGCGCAACCAGTCACGCAAATGCGGCATCGATCTCGTATTGGGGGCCCTCCATTTGTTCAGCATTGCGCTTACGAGTGGAGCGCTGAAAACGCTCATAACTAGTTACGTTATCAAAAATGTTCCGCAGCTGTAATTTGAAAATCGAATTCTACGCCAGAAAATGCTCTTGGAAACGTACACTTTATTAATAATAACCACTTGAGGCATTTAGGGTGGTTTATTCACAATTTGCTAACCTTCTGCTGAGCATCATGGCCATTCATCTGCATTGATGCCTGCCATTATATCAACACTTCAGCATATGTTAATATCACTATGAAACTTATTTTTTTGCTGTTTTTGATTGCACTAACTTCTCACCAATGTCAGAAATTTGTTAAGTAGTAACCAGGTTCTTCGAATACCTAAATTTCTACCCTACCTACGAAAAGAGGCTAGTCCTCATAGCCAAAAAGAAAACTAAATTCAACGGTCGTACAAAATTCGCTAGAATTTTTCTTGGCGTATTAAATAACATAGAAATTTGTTCTCTTAAAGGCAGTGGTCACGATGAAAAACGTTATCGAAAAAATTACAAAAATCAGCTTAGATCAAACACAGCTGAAAAACTATGAAGGTAGCGAGGTTGAAAAAGAGCTAGAAATAGAGATTCTAAGGCCCAAAAATGCCAGTTCGTGCACACGTGCACAGCGATGACGAAAAAGATCGCAGTCTCATGCCGAGCAGTCAAAAATCATCGACATTCACAGGAGGAAATAAATGCAAATTGACCAAATAAAAACAGTTGAGCAATGAAAGAAAGCACTCCAGTCAATGTTTTTGCCTAGATGTGTACATAAATCCGAAGGTTCATTGATTGACATTCAAATTCAAGCCAGCTGATGTTCTTGATATGAGAGATCATCGATGCCGATGATGTGGAGTGGGCTCGTCCCCCATCAAAAGGCAAGAAAGTTCAGGCTTCAAATTTGGCCCAAAAGAGTGGTTTTTCGCGATTTTTTCTCATAGATCCCACTACTCGAGACCCAGAAAAGGGTTTAGAGGGAAAAAGACGACAAACATATTTGATCGCGACCACTGCCTTTAAAGGTCCTCGATAAAATCGGTTGTTGTGTTATCCTCATGGAAAGGTAGATCTGGCCATCACAAAAAGAAAATAAGTAAGAAATTAAAGAAAAAACGCCTGTGAACTAGTTATTGCTTGGTGTCCTTCCGCCCCCAACTATCGAGAATTCTATAAATGTCCGTCTTTTTAACTTTTGTTTTGCTTCTAAAGTAGTTTCTGAAAACTTCTGGGGACTACTGACTACTTTAAGAGCAAAATGAAAGGCGGATGAACAAGCATTAATGGAAATCGCGTTAATTAGGGGCCGGTCGACACTTGTAATTAGTAGAGTGTTGGAACGAATATATTCTTTTGAATATTCGAATAAACGAATAATTCGAATAATCCACTTCTTCGAAAATTCGATTATTCGAATAAGCGAATATTTCACTTCTTTGATTATTCGATTGTTCGAATAACCCGAATAATCCACTCTTTGAATATTCGAATATTCGAATTATTCGAATATTTGAATATTATTCGAATAAACGAATATTTGTGCAACACTCTATTGCGTACTATCCCATCCAATTCACTCAGGCAAACTGGGGCATCGACAACAGGTTGAGAAGTTGTCATCTCATAAACTGCACCCTCTTGACGACTCAAATCGTAAGCCTGACAACTGCCCGTTGCCCAGCGATGTCCGCCTGTTGTCGGGCTGTTGACATTTTGACCCGTCGCGTTTAGCGGCCTATTTAGCAGCGGTTCACATCCTGCAAGACTTTTATGTGGCTTAGGAACTACTTTGCACCGACCCGCACCGCAGTCGGCGTATCGGCACGCATCGCGGTCAGCACGCCTACACGCATCGCGGTCGGCACACCGACACGCGTCGCGGTCGGGAAACCTACACGCGTCGCGGTCGGCGCGTCGACACGCGTCGCGGTTGACACACCGTCACGCAGCGTGGTCGGTACACCCACGCGTCGCGGCTGGGTCGCTCAACCTCCACTGAGGCCGCCACCGGATGGGCAGGGCTTCCAGATGCTGGGCGGAGCCAATGTACCGCATACTTGGGGAATTGAACCGGCTGCACTCTTGTCACTTAAATTCAGCATACACGCTCGTAAACGTGGTTGAGATACTAACTATGGGAGTTGAGTGGCATGGCTCAGAAAGCAACGCCTACGCATTCTGAAGCGTCAAAAACGACCAAAAGTGATGCTACACAACTGATGAGTCGCCCCCCCCCCAAACCTGTATCAGCCCGCCCCTGCATTCGCGTCCTCCTAAACAGGGCTGCTGGTCAATTTCGACCGTCGGTGACGTTTGTGATTTACCTATTGTACCAATTGTACCACCCACAAGCGGTGGGAATGGCCCAGCACCCCTTTTTTTTAGGAGGACGCAAATACAAGGGCGGGCAGATACAGGGGCGGGGCCAACTTCTCACTCGTGTAGCGTGATTGTGGGTCGTTTTTGACGCTTCAAAATGCGTAGGCGTTGTGTTCTGAGCCATACCATTATATTTCCGTAGTTATCTCAACCACGTTTACGAGCGTGTACTCTGAGTTTTAGCCGAGAAATAGCCGCTAAATAATGCTGGCTGCGAAATAGTCGCCAAATAATGCTCGCCGTGAAATAGCCGCAAAATACCCGCTAAATTGCCGCCAAATTTGTGGTCTGCTTCGGTCTAGTTTGGTTTAGCTTAGTTGAGTTCAGTTGAGTTATGCGCGGTTTATGCAATGGCGAACTTCCTAGTGCTGCTTAGCCGTGCCCTACTCCGGAATCTCAGCGGCAATTCGAAAAAACTCAGCGACAAATCGTAGTAAGTCGTTGAGACCGACACCATGTCACTGGGAACTCGCCGTGGGATATCTCGCTTCCCAGCTCCATGAGACGTCTGGGCGACAACAGACGGATCCGGCACGAACTTGAAACTACATCCAGCTGGTCGTCCTAGGTGGCTGGAAACCATCGATGTCCACGTCCAGCATTATGGAAGAAGAGAAATTTGGCTTTTGCGTCAGAATTCAGGTGAAGTTCACCGGGAAAATAGACAAATAGCATCACCTCGAACCAGTTTCATGAAAATAACCGTGAAAATGGCTCACTCTGGCCATCATCGTGAGAAATTTCCATGTTGCTCAAGTGTTGCTATACTTATGAGCCGTTCGAGATTTAGACTTTTCTCTATAACTAAAGGTGAAATGGGCATTTCTAGCGTTTTGACAAAATCCTGCGAGCGATTTAATATATTGTAAATACCTACTTGCTATACTGTGCTTATATGGGTCAAATTCCGGTCCGCAATTGCGTCTCGACACGCTTTTGAGTCGGAAAAGAGTTTCCAGCGCCGCAGCTGCGGATCTGTTGACTCTAGGTGGGTTTTAGAAACTGGAAACTAAAGCGAATTGAAGAAAACTGTGTAAAAAAGCCATATCGTGTCGGCTTTGGAGCTGGAATCTCGATTGACTCGAGCGCGTGCGGCCGCAAAGCGAGTCAAGACGCAATTGCGGACCGGAATTTAACCCAGATAAGCACAGTAACTTTATATTTATGAGGTACTGAAGAATTGTGAGAAGTTAGTAGTCACTACGCTAAGATGTTTGAAATGTAAAATCAGGGCAAAGTGGAGTGCGATCTTGTCGAATATTCAAATTATTCGTGCTAAATTTTCGAATAAACTGAATATTTCACTTCTTTGAGTATTCGAATATTCGAATAAACGAATATTCCACTTGTTTGAATATTCGATTATTCGAATAACCCGAATAATCCACTTCTTTGAATATTCGAATATTCGAATTATTCGAAAATTCGAATATTATTCGAGTAAATGAATATTCGGGCAACACTTTAGTAATTAGCCGTTATACTTTATTTTCGATAGTTTTCCCCGCAAATTTCTGTTTTTTTTTCATTTATTTCAACTCAAAAATCGTTTTTACCGCGAACCCTGTCTTTAATCAGAAGATCTATTCATCATCAATCGATCGTTATCGAATGTGCTCGTAGGTACTTATGGAGCGCACTGTAGCCATGAAACGTACACTATCCCTTATTGCCGTATACCATTTTTTTCATCACATAACCCTTGCCTCAAATGCCTCCACCAGCTCACCCCCCCCCTCTTCCCAGTTGCCCCTTCCGCTTTCCAAGAATGTAATTCTGAGGCTCGAGAGAATGCAGAGAGTGGGTTTGGCAGATGAGCCAGTAGTAGCAGCAGCCTCTTCTTCTTCTCTTGGTGTAATACTCCCCCGCGGCGTTGTGCGACTGAGGGTTGCTTCGCCACGGCTCAGCTCCACCCATTGAGCACAGTCGCCTTTGCTACTCCAACACAACATGGTACGCGTTTACATGTGTATTTTTCAGAATTTTCGATTTCGTTTCAAGTTAATGTGAGGATACCTGGACATAGCGGTTATTCCAAATGAGATTGAAGTTTCTAGGATCATTGTCTGCCTTAGAATTCGAATTTCCCCTCCGCAGCTGCGCTATAGTTCTCTGAATAGAGTTATAGGCCTTTTCCCAATTTTTACCTGCTGATTGGGCGTTTGCCTCCTAACGATCAGGTGGTTCTGAAAGCCTTAGAGGAAAATTTTTTGATCTGAGCTTAAGCTTCTCTATGGGGGTTAGTTGGGGTGCCCTTCTCCAGTCTGAGGGTAATTGATCGATTTTTTCAAGTCCTTAGCATTTTCTCGCTCGAAGTCTATCATCGCAAGGAAATTTTAATGGCCATACGCGACATTTGACAACTCCCGAAGTGGAGTAATTGATTAGGCTTCTGACTTCTGCATGGTTGGTATGGGGGTCTAAAAACGTATATTTAATTTTGAATGTTCAGTTTGTCTCAGCGTCTTTCCCTTCTCTAGTCAGGTCCGTGGTTTGTTTCCTGAAAAAAAAAACATTTAAATCTCACCCGCGGCTGGCGAGGGCGGTCGCGTGAGCCGGTCCGCTAATCGATTCACGCCGAGAGAAGAGCGCTGCTGATCAGCTCACCATAGCGCCAGCCGCCGGTGAGGTTTAACTGTTCTTTCTTGAAGAAACAACCCATGGACCCAACTGTAAGTGCCATGATTTGTAATAACGCAAAATTGGGATCCGTCTATTGATTTTTGATAGAAGACAATAGGAGATGGTGGGTATACGGTGATCAAGGTCTCACATACAGCTGAAAACTTCCCTCTGGGGGCTATTTGGTTGCTCAGCACGAATTCGGTCTATTTATCGATTTTGGAAATGATAAGGTGGGTTACGCCCGCTAAATGGGATCACTCCTACCGTAACATACAGTGTATTCAGAATATTCACTCAGAAATACGCATAGAATCTTAATACTCTTGCCGTATCTCCCAATGATACTGTCCGCCCACGCGGTCGGTTAGCGTGTCGGGTGGTCATCGATAAGGCATTTTTTGGACAAGTCTAACCACATCTGCAAACAGCCTACTGGGATATTATTTGCTGTTGTTCTAGTATTCCTGCTAATCTATCCGAAAACTGCCTTCGCAACGGCCGCTCAACACGCGCGCCGACCGCGTGGACGGACAGTCTCATATGGACGGACTTGATAAGAACATGGGTTTATCATCGAGTTGACAAGAAGGCCTGCTTTCCTCTCTAAATTTGGTCCAAGTTCTAGGGAAACCTACCGTGAGGATTTTTTTCAAAAGAAATGGCTTTTTTACATCACATCTACTCGACACTTCTAGAATGTCACAGTAACTATGGCCTTGGCTATTGATTAACCATTTTATTATCGATTTCTGGTATCAGCATTGATTGAGTAGGACATGCCATTGGGCACATTCTGCCTTCTTACTACCCGCTATTGTTACACCACGAGGATGGCTGGGGGCAGCCGTCGAGGCGAAATCGGTCCATTCGCTTTACACCACAAAATGAGCAGACCCTAGTGCACCGAGGCAAGTGTCTATACCGAAAGGAGTTCGCAGGGAATTTTTCGAAGGATTAATCCCAGCAGGAACAACCCTATAGGCCTTAACCAATCATCTGCGAACTCGGGGCGAACAAGGGTTCATAGTTACGTTAACTGGCGCACCGTTTAATCCCGACGAAACGTCACGTAACTGCTCTTTGCCACTCATCGCAAACGTTCCATTAACGTTTACGGTGCTACTTTGAATGTTCAAATGCAATATGCATTTTCAAAATTTTCTTGGAAAAAAGTTTCAATTTCCAAGAAAAATTTGCGCAGCTTCCTTCGCAGCTTTCTGCCTACTCCACAAAGGGTCGCTCCGCACAGAAACATGAAAAACGAAAAACCATTTCCGCTCTTCAAATATGTGCCATTCACCTTTTTTTCCGCTTTTCTCTCAAACTTTCTTCATGACAAACATCAGACTGCGAGGTTAACTAATAGGGGACCATCCAAAAATCCTCCCACTGTTTTGGAACTCTTTTATTGTGCTATGCATAAGTTTTTGGCATTGCAATGTTGGAAAATTATTTTTGAACCTCAGAATTTCGAAAAGTGAATGATCATTTCAATTTTGCAAATATAGAAAGCTGCAAGTATCTAGACAGTCTGAAAACATCCTAGTGCTTCTCAACAATCAATATACTCAGGTTTTACTATTTTAAGCATTTTAAGTTATTATTTTCTGTGTAAATCTGTGGCTTTTCCGCATTCTTAGTACCTACTGGGCAACTGTAGTGCTGTCGTTTTTAAATCTAAATTCCGGTCCGCAGTTACGGACCATGGCTGTTGCATCGTGCGACACGTGATAATCGTGCTGGGAGAAGGGTAGATGGTGCCGGGACTAAGTGGTCCCGATTAACACGTGTCACATGATGCAAAAGCCGTAGTCCGCAAATGCGGACCGGAATCGGGCCCAGAGAACGGCAGTAAAACTGCTTAGTATCCCGCCCCGAGTTGCTGCTTCCAAGAAGTTATAAGCGTTTTTGGAGCTTTGCAAAGAGACATCAGGCAATTTTTAGAGCGTTTGACAACTTTTTCTTGGTTTGGCTGACAAAATTTTGCCTGGGTGTGATTCGGATTACTAACTACGAATCTGGGATCAGTTTTTTTTATAACTTCAGAGTAACTGAGAGTATGGTAGATAGAATGCCATTCATGAGGCGTAACCCACCTTATTTTTTGGCAATTCGATGTATAGACCTCAAATTCGTGCTCAGCATTCTAAATAACCCTCTAAGAAGAGTGTTTGACTGGACCTCATACTTCGACGGAACTACCGTATGCTTACCGTAACCTACTGTAATCTGTCGAAAATTGATGGACGGACCTCAGATTTGTGTTCAACGCCACAAATAACCTCTGTGAAGAAGTTTCAAGGTGAATTCTTGGTAGCCTCAAAAGTCGCATTCCGCCCGAAAAATCGCCCGTGTGGAAATCGGCACGAGGACCCCAGATGTAAAGGAAAAGGATTGTATTCAGAACTCCAAATATTTCCCAGAAATAAATTCTGAAAAAAATTTAAAACATTTGCTTCCGGTCCACTTTTTGGTCACATTTTTTAACCGTGTCCCTAGAAAATGGCCTTTGCCCCAGATTAGAAAATCTTTCTATTGTAAGGCTCAGAGATCTCTGTAGCAGCTGCAAACTCAGATTTGAAAATACTCTTGGATTTACACTTAACCAGAAAATATTTCTGTCAAAACGGCTGCGTCGCCGTTTTTGATAAAATGTCTCGCTTGTAAGACAAAAATAGTTATAAGCTAGAAATTCCATAAGTTTAGGCTGAAGACATCGAAGAGATCCTGGCTGAAATCGACGGCGAGCAGATTGAGGGTGAGATTTTCGGACTTACAATGGATATGAGAGACTATTCATAGATGAAGCTATATAGCCTATTTCAGAATACCAGAAATTCTTCGATGACTTCGATCGCGGAAAGCAGGGCTACATCATGGCCACTCAGATTGGCCAGATCATGCGCGCAATGGAGCAGGAGTTCGACGAGAAGGTGGGTCTCTGGGGTCCGCCTCATCACGCTTACTTGATATTCAGCGACACACTAGCAGAAGTTTGTTATTGATCGATCGCGTACGCGGCACTCATCGATCAATAGGGTAGTCAGTTAGGGTTTTTCTAGAGTTCCACCGCGGCGCGGCGCGATGTCAAGATTCGTATGCGAATCGACGAGCGGAGCATTATCGATCGATGTCGATAGAAAACATCTCATCGCGCTGCGCTGCAATGGAACTCTAAATTATGCGTTAGGCATACAAATCGATTAATGTCACGTACGCCACCGCTCGCGGTGGTTGCTGGTGGTCGCCCGCTCTAGCAACACCCCCTGCGAGAATCATGCACATTGCGAATCCTTATTTTTCTCGCTGAGACTGGGTATAAATCAGTTTCTGTTCCAGACCCTTCGCAAGCTGATCCGAAAATTCGACGCTGACGGATCTGGAAAACTGGAATTCGATGAATTCTGCGCCCTTGTCTATACTGTCGCCAACACCGTCGATAAGGACACCCTGCGGAAAGAGCTGAGAGACGCATTCCGACTCTTCGACAAAGAGGTTCGATCACTCAAGCCATACATACACGCTGCACACTTACTATACTATGTTGCAATGGAGTAGGCCTTCCTAGAGCACGGAGAGCCTAAACTCTCATTCTGTGTCCTTGCCCAACGCATTCATAATGCACGCAGTACCGCCTACCGTGACCAAAAAATCGAATCGATTGTCGCCTCTGCTGCCTCCCTTTAGGCTTAGTGCATACTTCGCGCGACGGGCGACGCGACATAGTGTCTGTAATACATATCGACCGAAAATCGATATGGGTGATATGCATTGTCGCGCGTCGCGGGAAGTATGCACTAGGCCTTAGCCTGACTTTGAGCTTACTCTGCGTCTCTGCCGCCCTTCCTTGCCGTGTCGCCTATGACCGATGTATGGGCTTTCTGCGCTTCATGCTCTCGGGTTCGCACTCTCAGCGACGCGCGACCGCCACATTGCATATCAGGCGAATCGATGAGGAAGACAAGCTTCGCGCTGCGAGGTCCCACGCGTGAAGTATGAACGTGGTGATACGCTGATGATTCCGGTGCCGTTACAGAATTCAGAAAAAATGCTGCAATAGTCGTAACGATTCTCACATCATTGACCATCCTAAACTTTCATAAGATTCTAAATTCAGACCACATCAAAACTTCAACATTTTAGGGTAACGGTTACATCTCACGGCCGACGCTGAAGGCATTGTTGAAGGAAATCGCAGACGACCTCAACGACCAACAGCTGGATGAGGCCGTAGACGAGATCGACGAAGACGGCTCAGGAAAAATCGAGTTCGAAGGTGAACTTTCTTGAGCTACGATGTCACGAATTTTGGGTTGAACAAGGCTAGCGTGGGTTAACCTTGAAGCCTGGTTCATACTTAGATCACAGAGCGACGCGATGACATGAATTGATTACGGATCGACGCGCCGCGACGCGACATAGATCAATAACCATCAATGCAATGCCGTAACGTCACGTCAAGGTGGAAGCGTGAACCAGGCTTAGGAGGGCACGGCACTAGCCCAGAGGACCTACCATTACGCTGCGCTTTTGTTCAGTCAAGTAGTCACAAATCTGGGCGTGGCCAACAGTTTTCATCGGCCTTTTCAGAATTCTGGGAGCTGATGGCCGGAGAGTCGGACTGAAAGTGCGCGCCACGTGTAAATATCCTATTGGATTATATCGTTTGTAAGTTTCACCAGACTTTCGAAATCAGAGAATTCTTCGACTTTCTCGGAAAAATCAATAGTTAAAAATTACAATTTCAGCCTCGTCTAGCACCCCGTCAACAATCACGTCACTCACTCGAGCACACAGCGTTGTTTGTTTCTACTGATATAAAAATCGATAACATCGTGATCATGTTACATCATTTGATACACAGTTTTATTAATAAATCCAACAACAACAAATAAAATTTTTATTAAAAATAAAAAGTGTATATTCATTTGATGAATATGTCATGTAAGTAAGTCATCACCACGCATTTCGTCATTGAGCAGTCGAAAACGGATAGAACGAGTAAAGCTTGCCGCGGACAACTACTCTCGGGTGCCTACCGGCTCCGAGCCGAACCCACCGGCAACAGAACAGCAACTGCCGTCGAAACTGAATGCAGAACTGTGCTCAAAATGTTGTTCCATTGTCATCACACCGGGCACCGGCAATGGCCTGTAGGTTACAATCGACAAGAAAGTGTTCGTCGTATCGGTGTATGCCCAAGAAGTCTGCGTCTCTGCGTGCCCAAATATGCGGCGCTCGATCACTCTGCCATTGGCAGAAGCCACCGTTCCGACGGACGGTTCCACGCCGACCACAGCTGCGGTTTTTCAATCGGAGCCGAACTCATGTTCCTGTTGCCGTCGGCTCGGATTCGATAAGTCACTGACCATAGGACCAAGACCTATGCGTCCAACCGCCTGCAGTCAGATGATCGCTCAGCTTGCTTTACTCTATCAATAGTCATACATACATATGCGAAGAGAACATAGGAATTGATCGATCGTCGAGTCGGTCGAGATGTGATCCATGAGCTATGAGGACGATCTCTGTGTGGAAGAGCTCCGTGACCAGTAGGATATCCTCGGTATGTTTCCACGGATGGGAATCTGGAGTCGTGGCGCTAGGAACTGTCCTCCCACGGTTCATGTACGACCACACTCGGGTTGTCGTCATCAGACGTGATGACGTCACTTGTACGTTGGGACCTGAATACAAGAGCTCTGACAAAAGTTCACGTGAAGCCCCCGACAGCTGAGTTTCAAGTGTAATCATTTTGTGGGGCGATTGTCTCCCATTACGGGTCATAGTATGGATATAAGGGGGGCGCTTAGCGCCGCCGACCAGGGATAAGCGGAAATTTCTCAAAAACTTGAAAACGACATCAAAAATGAAGATTCGTGTTCCGAGACCAATTTTATTGCGAAGATTGGCCACTTGAAGTGCGACAATTTTTCAAAACTTTTTTCGGTCTTTTTTCAGTATTGATTTCCGGAAAAACCAAAAAAAATTTAGAAAACGAAAACTCGAAAAAAAGTGTTTTTGCAACGTAGCATAGCATAGCGGAGCATTCTACACATTTTTGACAAAGTTTTTCATTCTTAGGTTTCGAATTTTTTTGTACCCCCGTGGCGCGGACCCAGCCACTTTCCAAATTTGCATCACAATCGCCCCAAGAACTCCGTCTTTGCCCCCACAAAAACCTTTTTTTTCTATCGCGATTTCCGAATCGTATGGACAACGGGGACTTTGTGGGGCAGAGACGGTTTTCTTTAGACGATTGTGAGGCGAAATTAGAATCCTGAGTCAAGGCGACGCGCTTATCGCCCCACAATAGAACATAACCGCCTCACAACACAGCCGCGTTCAGAGCCCATTTTTTCGGCAGAGCATTTAACAACTATTAAATTAACATTAACTGGTTAAAACACGAGTGGTGCTATCGAGGTGACAACTTCCTATTCACTGAAACTTGCAGTCTAGAACTTTTAACTAGCATAAATTTAAGAAAAACCAACTTATCCATATCCCTCATGTCTTGCGAGATTGAAAATGAGGATGAGTTCAGCCTTGGTCGTCGACCGATCGTTGAATGTTGATAACGAGTCTGAATTGTTCACATATACAAGCATTCGAGGTCCGTCCGGATGAGAATGTCCGCCCACGCGGTCTGCGAGCGTGTTTAGCGGTCGTCGCGAAAGCATTTTTGGGGTCTAATGATTGATTCGCAGGAATATCAGGCGAATACTAAATAGTCTCAAAGTCAGATGTGTCCGAGTCGTAGAAAGAGCTCGTCCAAACAATGGTTCCGTGACGGTCGCTCGATACGCATGCCGACCGTTTGGGCGGACAGTCTCACTCGGATACACTTTATGTAGGTAAGAATGTATTTAGGACATTAGAAAATTTGTTAGCCACCTCATCATATTTCCTAAGGGTTTGATCCATGCGTAGGTGGCTAAGTAATGGAGATGCGGCCTTGTTCCGATCCGGTAGAGGGCTGAGGAGCACATTGTCGTTCAGTGTCGGCGATGACACCTCCGAAGTGGCCGTGATCGTGACGCGACGGGACCTAAATGGCAGAACTTGAGACCAGCCTCTACCTGACTATAAAAACTCGGGCAAACCTAGCGCCATCGGCCTCAGGCAGCGACTGAGTGGACGCACGAGATGATCCCGCCTTGGACTGCTGAAAAAGAAGTGTCAACTACTCATATGTACAAGGATGTAGAACAACTTTTTAGTGACCACCTATGAAGTTTTGTCGGTGACCCTCAGGTTACCACCCGTTAGGTTCAGTGCATTCAACCGCACTCTGGTTGTTGATGTCCTAAAGATCCGTGTTTCCTGTGGTTGGCATTCTGCTGACCACCCATGATGTTTGGTCGTCTCAAATCTGTTTTGCGGTTTTTGATGACCTGCGGACTATCTCGAAAGTATCGTTTCTCGGACCCTTTTCTGTGATTGATTTTTAGGAACCACCCATGTAGTCCAATCCCCTGAAACTCTTTCTAATATGTAGATGACACTTTGCAGACCATCCGAGTCTGCTTATCCCCAATGTGTTCCTATTGTTCTTCACCCACAGACCACACATGAACTTCAGTTTACACAGTCCTCGTCGTGGTTGTTAATCTAAAAGCCACCTATAATGTTTCTGGAACCACCCAAGAAGTCTAGCCCTCTGAAAATCCTCCTCGTAGGTGATGCACCACAGACCACCCATGAATTTTAGCCTTTTCAAACAGATTCTGTGGCCGATATTCTGGTAACTTCCCATGAAGTTCATTTCTCCCACTACTATTCTAGAAGTCGTTAGTCGTTCAAAAAGTCAAAACCCCTCGTTCGCTGAAAGTATAAACGTTGATTATTACACTGTTTAGGCATAGAAAAAGTTCGTGATTAAATTAGAAAAGGGAGGGATTGATAGCTGATGTAATACCGAAAATATATGGCCTTCTTGAACGGACAGCCTAATTCCAACCACGGACCCATACATTACTGAAGTGCTGATATCCAAGAGAGGGCGTTTTTGATTTTCTTACCTCTGTGAAAAAAAATATAATATACTGTGCTTCTGTGCGCCAAATTCCGGTCCGCAGTTGCGTCTCGACGCTTTGCGGGAGCACGCGCTCGAGTCAATCGAATTTCCAGCGCCAAAGCCGACTCGATGTGGCTTTTTATACAGTTTTCTCCAATTTTGTTTAGTTTTCAGTTTCTAAAACCCACCTAGAGTCAACAGATCGGCGGCTGCGTCGCTTTAAACTCTTTCCATTTGAAAGCGAGCGGCCGCAAAGCGTGTCGAGACGCGATTGCGGACCGGAATTTGGCCCAGAGAAGCACAGTATAAAGAAGAGAGGGAATTAAAAAAATAATATAATGATATTTTCCCCGCAATTTTTCAAGATGCGCAGTAGAGGCGTACGTATATAAAACGGCGGAGCGCACTTGCCTCCTCTCTTTATTTTCAGATTCATTTGTTTATTGATTACGTTAAGATGAACGCGAAACTCAAAAAAAGGAAAATTGAAAAATAGGAATGAATTCCTGAAAAATCAGCTTCCTGGCAGAAGTAACGATTTGGCAGTGCCATTTCTAAGTTTAAAAAAGTTTCTAAAATATCTTGAAATATCTTATACAATGATTTGGCGTGTGAAATGGCCTGGAGTAATAAAAAAGCTAGGGAATGGACTGAAATAACCAGAAATGCGATTTGGTGGTCGATCATTTCCTAACCTTCCCTGTTGAACTTATCAGAACGAAATCAAGCACGATATGGAATGGAGCGTTGCGTTCACCAACCTATGTTGATTCCCTTGTTACAGCTTCCAAAAATGGCCTAAAGGCAGTGTTCACGATGGAAACCCCTTCTCTGTTTTTTCACCTATCTTAAGAACGGTGTCATTCTGATTCTAATGATGTTTCTGGAATCGTACAAGACCTTCTGGGAACGGAGTTGTAGGATCTCTCAAAAAATGAGCAAGGGAAGCATGGTGGACGAGTTGTCCAAGGCTTGTAACTTTCGTCTTTTGCAGCCATTGTATGCGAGCTGACCTGAGTGAAGAGAGAAGTTGAGAATGAAGCAAAGAACGGGGCTTTTGATCGGATCTCACGATCTCGAGTGTTCCATTGTTCACGTCGAGGGGCGGAAAGGGGCCGGCATTGCCCAAAGCGGCGGGGTTTGCCCACTATTTTCTCTTTCCACTTTTCCACTTTTTTCTTTTTTTTCTTTTCTTTGCGGCTCCTTGGTGGCTTTTCGTCCCAAATCTTCGACGCGGGTTTGCTTCTGAGAGCCTCGAGAAGCGTTTGTCATGGACAATTCAAGGATGACGTTTATCGTGAACAAAGCCTTTAATGTTTCCGTTGCGCGCTTGATTTCGTTTTGATAAGTTCAACGGATAAGCTTGTGTAATGATCGACCGCCAATTCGTATTTTTACTTATTTCACTTCATTTCCTAGCTTTTTTATTACTCCAGGCTATTTTACGGCAAATCAGTTTTTGAGATATTTCAAGATATTTTCGAAACTTTTTTCTGACTTATAAATGACATTGGCAAATCGTTACTTTTTCCAGGAAGCTAATTATTCAGAAATTTCACTTTTTTCCCAAGGTTCCCTCTCTGACTTGGATTTTGCTCCACCATTTCTATTTGGAGATATGAAACCTCTAGCAGACGATATTGTAGTATGAATACAATTTTTGAAACTTGGGTCCCACAATCTTAAAAATACCACTCACTGCCGCGTTTTTCGCAACCGGTGAAAAATCGATATTATTGATCATAAATATTCGATTTTGCGTGATGAAAAGAATTTTCCAAACAAAAGATTTAGAGCCACCAACAATCAACACTCATTGCGGCAGTTTGTGTAAAAGGCAAAAAAATCGATATTGTTGATTGTTATTAATCGATAATGTTTGATGAGTAAAATTCCCGAACCAAGAGACCTATACTCACCAATAATCACCACTCCTCGCTGTATTTCGTGCAATGAGCGCGAAAATCGATAATATTGATTATCGATCGATGACATGTCATGAGTACGGATTCGGACAAGTTCAGTACTTACCCCCAGCGACCTGTGTTAACTGGCTGCAGATCCACCCACACACCCTGATCTCCACTGCCGAAGCATGCCCAAGCAGTTTTCGCGCTCCACGGTAAATTTAGTATGTAAACCCACGATTTTGAGGCACCCTTCAGAGTTAAGGTATCAAGTTCAAATCGTAATAGGAGCGGTCCGCTTCCGTTTCCAGCCTCCTGTCTGAAAATGAGCTTCCTAGCTCAATTTAAAGTGTATCAACAAGATCGTGAACGCCGTCTGAAAAAAGGAGATTTAGAGAGAAAATTTGGTGGTCCATCATTTCACAAGCTTCACCATTAAACTTATCAAAACGAAATCAAGAACGATATGGAATGGGGCGCTGAGTTCACCTAGCTTGACCTAGGCTGATTCCCTTATTAGGGCTTTCAAAAATGGCTAAATGTTTCCGTTGCGCGCTTGATTTTGCTTTGATAAGTTTAACGGAGAAGCTTGTGAAATGATCGACCACCAAATCGCATTTTTGGTTATATCACTTCTTTCCTAGCTTTTTTATTTTTCCAGGCCATTTTACGCCAAATCATTTTTTGAAGATATTTCAAGACATTTTTGAAACTCATTTTTCTATCATTACCAAATCGTTACTTTTGCCAGGAAGCTAAATTTTCAGAGATTTCAAATATTTTTCCCGAATGTTCCCTTTCCGACTTCAATTTTGCTCAACGATTTCCATTTCGAAATGATGAAACATCTAACAACGAGATTGTCGAATGAGTACAATTTTTGAAACTTATTACCCAAAACCATAAACACACCACTCATTGCCGCATTTTGGGCAACTTGTGAGAACTCGATATTATTGATCATTAATATTTGATCTTTCATGATGAGAAGATTTTCCCAATTTCTGCATTTTGTGAAACAGGCAAAAAATCAATATTATTGATAGGTATTAATCGATCATGACTGATGAGCGAAATTCTCCAATCAAGAAAACCAATCCCATCAGCAATCACCACTCCTAGCCGCATTTTGTGCAAAAAGCGCGAAAACCGATAATATTGATTATCGATCGATGACGTGTCATGAGTACGGATTCGGACAAGTTCAGTACTTATCTCCGACGATCTGTGTTAATTGGCTGCAGATTCACCCACACACCACGGTCTCCACAGCCGTAGCAGAAAAAAGAAGTTTTCGTGCTCCACGGCTAATTTAGTATATAAACCCACGATTTTGAGGTACCCTTCAAAGTTAAGGTATCCAGCTCAAATTGGAATAGGAGCGGCCTGCATCCATTTCCAGCCTCCTGTCCGAAAATGAGCTCCCTAGCTCAATTTTAAGTGTACCAACAAGATCGTGTACGCCTTCTGAAAAAAAGGAGATTAACAACAAAAACGAGCGGTCTTTCAATTTTTACTCGAAAACCAGTGAACCGTTCTACACCATTTTTGGGCACATTTACCAAATTTTTGAGCTCTTTTCAATGCAATTTCACTCTAATTTTTTACGTTCACTCTCAACTGAGATTTCGAAAAAGGGGTTGCGCGCGGAGCCGATTCAAAACCAAATCTGGTGCACCACAATTCATGTAGCACGCTTCAACATGAAAAAAGCCAGAAAAACAAATTAGTGACGTAGAAATCTCCCAAAAAAATGCTGTAAAGAAGGGTGCAAACTTCAGAATTTTACCAGTTTTTTTTTTAAATTTCTTTTTCTACCATTCCTATGTTTTTCCTGTTTCACGCAACCTATTTGAATGGATAGAAATCTCCCGTTTGATGTAGAGATTCGGGTTCTTTCGTGCCGAGTATGAAAGCTGTCGAGTTATCAGCCTGCGAGCTGCGGATCTGCGTTATCCTAGGGCGGCATGCATGAACGCAGCGAACGGTGTCAGGGAGCCGCTCCGCGTACCATGCGTGCAGCGTCGAGCAACTGGGCGGCCCCGAAAATCAGGCACATCAATACACGCCACGGAATTCGGGGCCGCCCCGTTGCTCGACGCTGCGCGAATGGCACGCTGAGCGGCTCCCTGACACCGTTCGCTGCGTTCATGCATGCCGCCCCTGGTCCTGCCCCCAGCAACAATCAGCACGCATCAGATTTGGTTTTGAACCGGCAACGCTCGCAATAGCTTTTTCGAAATCTCAGTTGAGAGTGAACGTAGAAATCAGAGCTAAATTGCATTAAAAAGAGCGCGAAAAGTTGGTGCATGTACCCAAAAATGGTTTGAAATGGTTCACTGGTTTTCGAGTAAAAATTGAAAGACCGCGCGTTTTTGTCGTTAATCTCCTTTTTTTCAGACGGCGTTCACGATCTTGTTGGTACACTTAAAATTGAGCTAGGGAGCTCAATTTCGGATAGGAGGCTGGAAATGGATGCAGGCCGCTCCTATTCCAATTTGAACTTGATACCTTAACTTTGAAGGGTACCTCAAAATCTTGGGTTTATATACTAAATTAGCCGTGGAGCACGAAAACTGCTTTTTTTCTGCTACGGCTGTGGAGACCGGGGTGTGTGGGTGCATCTGCGGCCAATCAACACGGGTCGTCGGAGATAAGTACTGAACTTGTCCGAATCCGTACTTTTGACACGTCGTCGATCGATAATCAATATTATCGATTTTCGCGCTTTTTGCACAAAATGCGGCTAGGAGTGGTGATAACTGATGGGATTGGTTTTCTTGGTTGGGGAATTTCGCTCATCAGTAATTGTCGATAAATACCGATCGATAATATTGATTTTTTCGCCTGTTGCACAAAATGCCGCAATGATTTTTGATTGTTGATGGCTCTAACTCACTTGTTTGGGAAATTCTTCTCATCATGAAAGATCAAATATCAATGACGAATATTACTGAGTTCTCACATATTGCAAAAAATGCCGCAATGAGTGGTATGTTTATGGTTTTGGGTAATAAGTTTCAAAAATTGTACTCATTCGACAATGTCGTTGTTAGATGTTTCATCATTCCGAAATGGAAATCGTTGAGCAGAATTAAAGTCAGAAAGGGAACCTTCGGGAAAAATATGTGAAATTCCTGGAAATTTAGCTTCCTGGCAAAAGTAATGATGATAATGATAAAAAAAAGTTTCAAAAATGTCTTGAAATATCATTAAAAAACGATTTGGCGTAAAATAGCCTGGAAAAATAAAAAAGTTAGGAAATGCAGTGAAATAACCAAAGAATACGATTTGGTGGTCGATCGTTTCACAAGTTTCTCCGTTAAACTTATCAAAACAAAATCAAGCGCGCAACGGAAACATTAAGCCATTATTGAAAGCTCTACTAAGGGAATCAGCCTAGGTAGAGCTAGGTGAACGCGACGCTCCATTCCATATCGTGCTTGATTTCGTTTTGATCGTTTTGATAAGTTTAACGGAGAAGCTTGTGAAATGATCGACCACCAAATCGCATTTTTGGTTATTTCACTTGATTTCCTAGCTTTTTTATTTTTCCAGGCTATTTTACGACAAATCATTTTTTAAAGATATTTCAAGACATTTTTGAAACTTTTTTTATCATTACCAAATTCTTTCTTTGTTTACAAGCCGTGTCACCGTGTCACAGCAATGGAAAAAATTGAACATCGTGCAGTGACCAAATTCTTGTTTTTGGAGGGTGTAGCACCAAAAGAAATTCACGACCGAAAGTTAAAAGTGCATAATGCTTGTTCACCTACAATTAAAACAGTATAAAGATGGGTTGCTGAATTTAAAGGCAGCATACACGCTAAACGTGTTTGAGATAACTACGGAAGTAGAATGGTATGGCCCAGATTACAACGCCTACGCATTTTGAAGTGTCAAAAACGACCCACAACGCCGCTACATGAGTTAGAAGTTGGCTCCGCCCTGTATTTTCACGCCCCCTGTGTTTGCCCTTTTCCTGAAACGTAAGGTTGCTGGGTCATATTCACCGTCGGTACTGTTGGTAGGTTGCCTAACAAGTGAATCACACACGTCACTGACGGCGAAGTTGGCCCAGCAACCCTGCTTTAAAGCAAAAGAGCAAATACAGGGGGCGTGAAAATACAGGGCGGGGCGAACTTCTAACTCATGTAGCGGCGTTGTGGGTCGTTTTTGACACTTCAAAATGCGTAGGCGTTGTAATCTGGGCCATACCATTCTACTTCCGTAGCTATCTCAAACACGTTTACTAGCGTGTATGCTGCCTTTAAACGTGGTCGTACAAGCCTTGAAAACGATCCATGAGAAGGACGTCCAAAAAGCGCATCAACACCAGAAATCACAGCCAAAATACAGGATATGGTTTTGGAAGATCGTCGATTGACAGGGAGAGATTCAGTAGAGGCTCTACACATCTCATTAGGCACGGTGAGCCATATTTTGAGTGAAGTTTTGGGTTTTAGAAAGTTGTGTGCACAATGGATGCCGCATTCGCTAACAATGGAACAAAACACATACGGTTGCGACTTTCTCAGCAAAATTTGGAGCGTTTTAAAAAGGATAAAGTGGATTTAGTGTCTCGATTCATCACTATGGATGAGACTTGGGTCTACCACCATCAACCTGAGTCAAAACAAGAGGCTAAAGAGTGGTGTGAACCTGGTTGTTCGGCTTCGAAACGAATTCGTGTCTGGAAATCGGCCAAGAAGGTTATGGTATCAATTTTTTTGGATGCGAAAGGAATTTGGTTCGTGTATTACTTGCAAACCGGTAAAACAATTAATTCTGAACATTATTGCAACCTTTTGGACCAGTTGAAGAAAAAAATTCGTGAAAAAAGACCCGGTTTGCAGAAGAAAAAAATCTTTTTTTATCAGGTCAATGCACCGTGTCACAAGAGCATTTTGACAATGGCTAAAATCCATGAATTAAAGCTCAAATTGTTGGAGCATTCACAGTATTCACCAGATTTGGCCCCTAGCGACTTCCATTTGTTTCCAAAACTCAAAAAATTTATGTGTGGCAAGCGTTTTTCATCAAATGAAGAGGTCATAACGGCTGTTGAAGCGTATTTTGCAGACCTTCCGGATTCTTTTTTCAGGGCTGGGATCCACAAATTGTATGATCGTTGGAGCAACTGTATTAATGTTCAGGGAGATTATACTGAATAATAGAGTGCTTTTGAACCATAATATTGTGTTTTTCTTATGGAACGAAAGAACTTACTGAACAACCTGGTAAGCTCAGAGTGAACACAGAAATTAGCTCTAAATTGCATTGAGAAGAGCGCTAAAAATTGGGGTCAATGCCCAAAAATGGTTTAGAATGGTTACCTCATATATGAGAAAAATGTGAAAATCCGCAAGTTTTCTCTCTTAATCTCCTTTTTTCAGACGGCGTTCACCATCTTGTTGGCACACTTAAAATTGATATAGGAAGCTCATTTTCAGATAGGAGGCTGGAAATGGAAGCAGGCCGCTCCTATTCCAATTTGAACTTGATACCTTAACTCTGAAGGGTACCTCAAAATCGTGGGTTTACATACTAAATTCGCCGTGGAGCGCGAAAACTACTTGGGCATATTACGTCTGTGGAGAGCAGGATGTGTGCGTGGATCTGCATCCAATTAGTATAGGTCGTTGGGGGTAAGTACTGAACTTGTCAGATTTCGTACCCATGACACGTCATCGACGGATAATCAATATTATCGATCTTCGCGCTTATTGCAGAAAATGCGGCGAGGAGTGGTGATTGTTGATGGGTGCGGGTCCCTTGGATTGGAAATTTTTTTCATCGAGCATTATCGATTAATACCAATAAATAATATCGAATTTTTGCCTGTGAACAAACTGCCGCAATGGGTGTTGATTGTTGCTGGCTCTAACATAAGTCCATTGTATGGGAAATTCTTCGCATCATGCAAAATCGATTATTTATGATCAAAAATATCGATTTTTCACCTGTCGCACAAAATGCGGCAATGAGTGGTGTTTTTTACGTTTGTGAGACTCGAATTTCAAAAATTGTACTCATACGACAATATTGTCTCTTAGAGGTTTCATTTTTCAAAATGGAAATTGTGAAGCAAAGTTCAACTCAGAAAAGGAACCTTTGGAAAAAAGTGAGATCATTGAAAATTTAGCTTCCTGGCAAGAGTAACGATTCGGTAATGTCAGAAAAAGTTTCAAAAATATCTTGAAATATCTTAAAAAATGATTCGGCGCGAAATAGCCTGAAGTAATAAAATGGTTAGGAAATGGAGTGAAATAACTAAAAATACTACTATTTGGCGGTCAATCATAAACCAACTATCGATAAGTAGTGACAGAGGAGGGATCGGATTCTACAAGTTTCTCCGTTAAACTTATCAAAGCAAAATCAAGCGCGATATGGATTGGAGCGCTGGGTTCACCCAGCTTGACCTATGCTGATTGCCTTATTACAGCTTCCGAAAAAGGCTAGATCTTTCCATTGCGCGCTTAATATCGGCTTGACAAGTTTAACGGAGAAGCTTGTAAAATCCGATGCCTCGCATGTCATCTACATAACTATCAATATCTGGTCTATGATTGAAAGCCAAATCGTATTTTTTGTTATTTCACTTCATTTCATAGCTTTTTCATTACTTCAGGCTATTTCAAGCCCAATTACTTCTAAGATATTTCAAGATATTTTTGAAACTAATTTCAGAATTTAAATGGTATTTCCACATCGTAACTTTTTCCAGGAAGCTGAGTGTTCAGAAATGTATTTATTGATTGAGTACTTCGCCTGAAGGCAGAGTACACCCTAAGATATGAATTTGTCAATTCAATCTGAAGTAGACCCCTCATGTACAACACGCGCCAAGTACGAGATCTCAATTCCTAAAGATAAACGAGATGTAAGTGAGCACCACGGGCCGACCCCTTGAGTCACCATCACGAGCCACACCCTCGAACTCGATAGCGACTAGATGAATGGATGAATTGCAACCGTGTCTGCGATCTTCACCCCCTGTGTCATTCTGGTTCGCTCGCGTGCAGCGACTGCCAATGAAGAGAAATACAGGTCTGAGACAACTCTTCCACACAAGTTTTCACCCTCAAAATAAACTATGAGCATTTTTGAGAAGCCATAACTCCGTTTTTGGGGAGCCTTGAGCGATTTCATTAACACCATTGTGATCAGCGCATGATTTTCTCTAAAATGAGCATGAAGTCTTGAAATTAAATCTTTGCGTGTCTTGGCCTTCAATGCAAACATACTGCCGTTCTCGGAGTCAAATTCCAGTCCGCATTTGCGGACAACAGCTGCTGCATCACGCAATAGCATGATAATCGTGCTTGGAACACTTGGGAGGATTCACCTTTCTCCCAGCACGATTATCATCGTGTTGCCTAATGCAACAGCCGCAGTCCGCAATTGCGGACCGGGGTTTGACTCTGAGAACGGCAGTAATAAAACAGTCACCTAGGAGCCACTCGTATGTGAGAAGACGAATATGAGGTCCATTCTCGGTTCCATGAATTAACAATAGGTCAAACATGCATTTGCTGATGTGACTGGCAGTTTCGCGCTCTCACATTTTTGGGATAGATATTTGGGCAAAAGCATCCTTGTCGGGTACCTCATTTTGTTCAACTCGCACAACCTCAGACAAAAAGCTGCTTAGCGCTTAGTTAGAAAATCGGCGTCGTGAGCGGTATAGTGGCCGAGCGACAAGCCGCTCCCTAGACAAGTAGCTGATTCTGAAAGGTCTGGGCGACAAGCTCTTTCGAATTCCGACATGGGCTGGGCGTGAAGCCCGAATTCCCGGCACACCGACACGTGAAGCTGCGCTGGCTGGGGGCGAATGAAGCAAACTTTGATGACTAAACCAACGACACTGCCGAAATCTGAGAATTGGCTCAAGAGTGCATCATATGCTTCTCTTGGAAATGGGCGTCGTGAGTGTTAGGCCTCATTTCGGGTGCACACTTCGAGCGAGGCAGGCACTAAGTCGCCCTTCTGCGCGCGATATGCACGCTCTTGTGTCAGGAGGGCGAGCACGTGCTTTTCGCTTCTACCGAGGAAAGTGGGCGGATCGGCGTGGGTGTCGAGCCCCTTTCTAACTGAGACAATAGAATGGTTTCCCTTGTCATTAATATTCAAATTAGAAGAGGAATCGCACTTTTAAAGGGAAATATTCTGAAATGTAGGCTCGATAGACCAATAAACATGCTCGATTCCGAAAAAAAACTATATAAAATGTTTATCCTAGCTTTCGTTTTCTATTTTCTGACAAAATTTTTCCTGTCTCACAATGGTTATATGTATGAATGACTAGGAATAGCACCGCTACTCGCTTTATCCAATCTATCGTAGGTAATGCTGAAACGCCTAGAGCCGATCTGGCTTCACACAATCCCGCCCTCTGCAACAGGACAGCAGCTGCTAGTGCCAGTCATGGATGTAAGCAATAACGGCTAACTACAGATGAATTTAGCGAGTACGGCCTTCTCCATGGTTAACGATAATTACTCTCGTGTTTTCAAAGCAGTTCCATAATTCGCAAAAAAAAAATTAAAGGTAAGTAGTACCACGCCCCCTTCCGAAATTGCCAAAGGATGCCCCACATTTATAGCTGAAAATTCGAATGGGTTAAATTGTGGTCTGCCTTTTTGAAAAAATGAGTTTGTCTCCAGAAGTTTTTGAACACCTGTAGGACGAGGACGAAAAATTCCCTGACCCACATCCCACATGCGGAAGTTTTGAAGTAACCTTATAGGAAAAACGCAGCTTCAATAAAGGTAACGCGATCGTTGACCCACTCCTTGACAGAGCTATGCTCCCCGGCTCTGAGAGTTTTGGCCAAGAACTAGCCTACCAGGATCCGTATAGGTTCCTGATGGGCTATTTCCCGGCTATTTTTTGGCCGTTCATAAAACCGACAAGAAGTAGCCCAGGCATAGCTGAGATATAACTGAGAAATACTTAGAAGTAAATAAGGCGAAACCGTTGCTGCTCGCCGACCCACCTTCAATGACGGCCAGCGCTTGGGCGGGGCCTCCAGAGGCTGATTGAGGTCCCAGTACCTCAATCATGGGTAATTCAACCCACGAAGATGTTGACATCTGAATAATTCCTCTGGAACGGGCCGTATACCGACCTGCAGAGCAATATTTCTCGGCTATTTCGCGACAAGCAGACATTTCGCGTCTATTTCGGGGCTATTTCTCGGTCAAAACTCTCAGAGTGGTGACCAAAATTTTCAAAAAAAAAAGCCGGCCGGAAGTTTTCACCTTCACAGGGTAGAATTTTTCCCGACAATACAACAGGGACTGAACAACACTTTTCCAGAAGAAATAATAACAGTAAAACAGTAAATTAAATACACTCCCAAAAAAATGAAAATGATGGATGAAAAAGGATGAAGTTCTCTGCGTATATCAATCCCTCTAGGATGCGCCGTACATCAGACCTATATTCAGAACGGTAGATTCATTTGAATGTGTATTGGGTATATAAAGTCTGTCCGAATGAGATTGTCCGTCCACATAGTCGGCGAACGTCTTGGACAACTGACTCGGATATTATTCAGTATGCGCCTTAGAATCATGCTAATCGATTTACAGGTCTAAAGAGTGTCGGCCGCTGAGCACGCACGCCGACCAAGTGAACGGACAGTCTCATTCGGACAGACTGCTTTGGTTTGCGATTGTCAGTAGGTGTTCAGGTTAGTGTTCTTATGCTCCCAGGCAATTCTGGTACCTACTCGCCGACCACGGACGGATAGAAGGCTTGATTGGCCTTGGGCGGGAATCGATCACTAGACCAGGTGCGTGACAGCGGCGACTTTTGCCAGCGCCCTACACGCCTCCGTAAGTGAATTGATTAATTATCAAGTTATGGCTAAGGAAAAAATTCCATATGTGGCTGTCTTGAAACCTGGACATGAGTTAAAGATCAAAATAAATTGTTAAATATCTGTTCGCAAAAACAATTAAATGTTCAATTGAAATAATAATATTATTCTAATAATATTTCAAAAATTATAACAGTAACACAATAAATTAAATGTAAGGAATTAAAAGATGAAAATGGTTGAAGTTCTCTGCGCATATCAATCCCTCTGGGATGAGCCATACATCCGACTCTCATTCAGGATCGTGGAGGCATTTGAATGTGTATTGGTCCTATACCGTCTGCCCGAATGAGGCTGTCCGCCCACGCGGTCGGCGAGCGTCTTGGACAGCCGTCGAGCGACTGCAGACAGCTGCCTGGCATATTATTCAGTATGCGCCTTAGAATCATGCTAATCGATTTACAGGTCTAAAAAGTGTCGGGCGCTGAACACGCACGCCGACCGCGTGGGTGAACAGTCTCCTTCGGACAGACTTTACCTTGGCTTGCGGGGGTCAGTTGATGTTCAGGGTTAGTGTTCTTATCCTCCTAGGCAGCTCTGGCACCTATTCACCGACCCCGAAAGGATAAAGGGCTTAGTTAGGCTTGGGCGAGAATCGATCACTTGGCGGCAAGCGTGATAGTGGCGCCACTTGCCACTGCCCTACACGCGCCCGTAGGTTATTTAATTAATTTTGAAAATATGACCAGTAGTAAGGTAAAATTCCATAAAAGGCTGTCTTGAAACCTGGACAAGAGTTGAAATTTGAAATAAAATATTAACGTTGCTCAACTGCTTTCAAAATCAACAAAATCTTCAATCAAAATAATAATATTAATAGCATTCTCCATGTTCTTCCTTCTTCAAACCTCGGCATCCTATCATGATTATGATACTACTATGCCAACGAGGCTGATAGGTGGAAATTTTATTAGTGGCCTGACGTTTCGACCTTCACGTCTTCATCAGAGGCCTAAAAAGTAGTTCGAGATTAACCGATCTCGTGAATCTACACTACCAAGCGCCTCCTCTCACTTCGACAGTTCTGAAGCACGGTGAGGAGCAATGCGAAGGCACTCGAAAAGGAGGATCGGTAACCCACCTCGCAAGTCCACCTTTACGCGGAATAGGTCCGCTGCCGCTGTTAGTAATCGAGTAAGCAGGAGTGAGATGTACCTTGCTTTCCTCGTATAAATACAGTTAGGGAAAGACATGTTATAACTCACAGTGTTGTACAAATGGCAAAAGATCACTGGTTATCATGGGCCGCTCAACTCTGCTGTTCATTAGTGGTTCATTAGATTGCGGTAAATATAGCAACAATGAACGGGCACGTAATACCTCAAAACAGACGCAGAGCTCGAAATGCGCTTCCGATCCCACAGCGTCAAAACAAAATTCCGCTGTGTATACCATTTTTCTCAGACAGAGTATCTGATGCTATACAGCAATGCATCGTACGAGCACAACTAAACGACGATGTTGTTTTAGTTAACATCCCTAACAACAACATAAAGAGTCAATTAGTAAGGAACAGACTTTACGATAAGAGCTGCTTCACAGATAACTGCATCGTTTGCCCCAATGGAAGACTCGGCGACTGCAGTCAGGTTGGCACTATTTACCATCTCGAGTGTCAGACATGCAGCGCAAGTTACATAGGGGAGAGTGGAAGAGTGTTGGCGGTACGCCTAAAGGAGCATTTAGCTAGCAAGAGACGCAATGACCGAAGAACTCCACTTGGGAGACATAAAATGGAGGACCACAACGGTGACGAGTACGATGTGAAGTGTACGATCCTAGCTTGCGAAACTGAAGTATCGGCGAGAAAAACGTTGGAGGCCTTTTGGATTCACGTAAAGGACCCACTAATGAACAGCAGAGTTGAACGGCCCATGATAACCAGTGATCTTTTGACATTTGTACAACACTGTGAGTTATAACATGTCTTTCCCTAACTGTATTTATACGAGGGTAGCAAGGTACACCTCACTCCTGCTTACTCGATTACTAACAGCGGCAGCGGACCTATTCCGCGTAAAGGTGGACTTGCGAGGTGGGTTACCGATCCTCCTTTTCGAGTGCCTCCGCATTGCTCCTCACCGTGCTTCAGAACTGTTGGAGTGAGAGGAGGCGCTTGGTAGTGTAGATTCACGAGATCGGTTGATCTCGAACTACTTTTTAGGCCTCTGATGAAGACGTGAAGGTCGAAACGTCAGGCCACTAATAAAATTTCCACCTATCAACCTCGTTGGCATAGCAGTATCATAATCATAATATTAATAGCTGTAGTTTTGACGATAGTCATTCTATTCTGCTTTGAAAAAAGCGAAAGTTATACAAATCCGAAGGTAAACCGAGAAACATGCACAAATTCAAAAAAAAAGTAAATAAGAAGTAGTTACGCAAAAATTCCTGTTTCAATCTGGGTATAAAAAAGGCCAGAAATTTTTGGCTCGCTAAGTAAAATACCAAGAGGTTGTGTTGAGATATTATCTGGCAGGTTGCGACTATGCCTAGCTAACATGAAAAAACAAAAAAGAGCCCGAAAATCTTAGATAATTTCGGTAGAGGAATGGCCGTACTGTGTTATGAAATTGTTCGCGATCAAACCTATGATGACATCAAGTATCCTCTGTTTGCGAGTGGAATTTATTTCCGCTCATTGCGTGCGTCTGCGCGCGTACGCTGCGTCTCTTTCTCCCCACAATTTCGCGCTGTCCCTACTCTCGCTCCGCACAGGCGCGCGAGGGAACATAGTGAATTTGGTTGGAAACCGGAGGATATGTCCGTAGCAGCTTTGCCTTAGCTAATTTTTATAAAATCTGCAATTCATATAATAATAATATATTAATAGCTGCTGTTTTGGCGGTTGTTTTTCTATTCTGTTTCGAAAAAAAAACTGAAGGTTATATTGCCTAAATTCGAAGGTAAACTGAGACACATGCAAAAATTCAAAAAAAAGTGAGAATAGCCACATTTTGATGTTTTCAGATTTCATAGTTTTCTGTTATTTACAGAGAAAAATTCCTGCTTCAGTCTGGCTATAAAAAGTGCCATAAATTCCACTCTTGTTGCCAAGCTATTGACGAGGACTTTGTGTCGAGATATATGGTCGGCATGGATCCTGAAGAGACTTTGCGTTCCCCATTGGAGGTTGGCGCAAACTCGGTTCACCTATGTTATAGCATATGGAACCGAGTTGGCGCCAACCTTCAACAGTGAACGCGAAGTCTCTTCCGGGTTCACGCGGATGTTAACTGGCCTGTTGTGACTTTGCCTAGTCAGCATAAAAGAAACAAAAGAGCATGAACTACGTCGCGTGTCGAGCGCGCGTATTGATATGCTGATGCACATTTGTGGTCTGCATATACTCAGCTCACGGTATTGTCAATTACAAAGCGAAATTCACAAAACCTCCAATATACACAGTGTATGGTTCCCTCGATTGAAAGTGGTTGATTTGAAGGCTAGCTATGAACACCTTCATTTGTGGTAGGCGGTCGCGTCGTGGCGAATGCAGACCGTTACCAATGGGCTAAGGGGCCGGTCAGCGATTGCCGCAACGCGGCCGTTCGCTTCGAAGTAGGGCTTCACACACAAAACTGTTTTGTGTCTCATACATTCGGGACTACTAATAAACGTCTTTGCAGAATTTTTGTTTTATTTGAATGGCTGATTCAATTTTCTCTCGAACATTTTGAAAGTGCCTTCCGCAAAAAATATGGGCGACATTCCGAAATATATTTTTAAACATTTTTAAACACGAATAATTGCTCTTATGCAGAATATTCCCGGAATCGTACCACAGATCTGGGAAACAATTTCAGAATAAAGAACGGGTTCTAGGACTTTTTAGCGGCTCAGTTCCGTAGAGAATCGCCATTACAACAGTTAAAAGAGAGCTCGAAATTCTTCCTTCGAGAAAGTTAATTGTGGGTGTAACGTTTCTGTTTTCGTTTGGAATTTGTTTAAAGAAGACCGAATTTCGTCATCGTGCAAAGAGTCTTGTCTGAACCGCCTTATCTTCCCTTCGAAAGGTATGTGATGGAAGGAAAATTATCTCGAAAAAAGGACACCCTTGGTTTTTTGAGAATTTTCGGTTTTGTTAGCATGAAATTGTCTTTCTCCCGATTCAAAGCTTTCTGCCCGTGGCCTATAATATCAGATTATATTAAGACTGTTAATGTTCAATGTTGCTCTCGTATAACCTCTGAAAGAGCATTCTGAGAAATACGCCACTGTGGATGGCCAGTGTCGGGTCTGATTCATAGGGCCTACCATGAAATCGTACGGTCGAAGCGACGTCGCACAAGCGTCGAGCAAGGCCGTCTGGTCGCACATTATTTCGCTAGTAGTTGGATGATGCTCCTTGAAGGATGCCTGGGCGCGGTCGGTCCCGCAACGAAAGCCGGAAGCACGGTAGAGACGCCGTCGGACTGGATTGGGCGGCGCGGTCTGAGTCATCAATCTTCGCCCCTGCCGCGACCAAGTGTGGTCTTCCTTCCTACAGCTCCGTGCTGCTCCTTTCTTCCTCACCGTTGCTGTGCTTCGTTTCGGGGCCTCAGACCATTAGAACCCTACTATTCTACCTGTAATGCAGTTGGCTCGCGAAGAGCATATTCAATGAACAGGTCAATCCCGTCGTATCCCGTCGTATTAATCGTGAAATCTACTTCAGTGGTGCCTTCCTTCCTTGTAATGTTTATTCCACATTTCTATTTTTCTTTCATTCAAATTCTCTCTACATTTGTCCTATAGTTTGAACTAGTATAATTTATCTCGTGTTCTGTCGTGTATGCAGGGAAGTCATATATATTCCGCAATACCTATTTTACAGTAGGGATATGTGCCGATTAATCCAGGGTATCAAATGCGCGTAATGTGGTATTGTGGTTGGTATACCCTTATTACAGTATATGATTGCTGGAGTAATTAGTAAAGTCGCTTATGTCATCGGTGGGGAGTCTGTCGACCACAATACCCGGGACTGACGTCTGGTGTCGGACCCGAGGGAAAAGCCACCGATCCGCAACATTAATTGTTAGTCGCAATCAGACACATCTCTGCTACGCATGTCGACCAGCACCTACCCACATGCTGCTGCCATGAGGTCACATTCTGATTACGCAAACCTCTACATCATTCCACCTTACTACCAACATTTGGTTTTGCATCTTGTTTTGCAACTCAACCCTCGATATTTCCATCAAGCAGCTGCCCAACAGCTGTTTCCGCCGCCGCGAGACATGACGGCATCGTCAGAAACATCTTTCGTCCCGTAGGTGAGTGAGTGATCGAGGGATTTGAGGGAATGTGAGGGGGCAAAAATAGACATGGTGCATGAATAATACATACCTTCCTACGTTTGACCCCCATATCCAGGAGCTCATTCTGATTCCTGATTATGTGATCGAGTCGGGCCTCCATATCACAGAGCCGACTTTTCAACGAGCAGTTCTCCTGCAGCAGTTCGTTCACTCGTTGGGAGGTCAGTTCGGTTCTGGAAATGATTCGATAATATAGAAAAAAATTGTGAAATCAAAATCGAAAACACTGTAACCAACAGCTCTAAAGTGTTCAGCCAGCTGTCTTCAGCAACACCCTTCTCCTTCCGGATTCGTTTTCTTGTAAGCTCGTCCATACAGTCCTCTTCGAAGTCATGCAGCTCCCTCAACTCTTCTGCGCTAAGATAGAGTCCTGAAAAATTTGAAACACGTGTTTGAAATTCGAGGCGATAACAACTCATATCCTAACAAGCATTGATGCAATTGAAAATAACTGATTGATTGAATAATTAATCAAAAATAAGGAACAAAAAGTCAAAAAAAATCAACTGATCACTAATATGAGCAAACTTTAAAAAGCCGAAAAATCGCATGAAGGATCAAAAAAGAAGAGAAAAAAGGAACCCTAAAACTAGTAAAACATGTAAAATCATATGTAAAATGTAAAACAGCTCGAAGCAGAAATGGAAGAATTTTTATCTAATGAAGATTAACAGTCTCACAAGATTTTGATGTTTTTTTTGCCGAACTGCAGTTTCAACTTAATCAACAGAACGGAACAAGAACACGAATAAGAACTGCAGTTTTGGTGGTGCAGTGCGATAAGGCGCTACCCCAGAAAAGGATTATGCTGGTTCAATCTTGCCTGGAGTCAAGCGCTTTGAAATCAACTCAGCATCTTGTGTTAAAATTTAAAGCCGTTCACAGATATATAGTTGACAAAAAGCTCAATAATTAGCTCATTTAATCGTATTCAAAAATTAAGACAAATTAACAGCTCAGAAAGATTAAATGAACAAATACTGGGAAAGTTGTTGGAAAATCGATAAACAAATGTATGCGTTCGAAGAATTTTTATTAATGGATGTAGATATAGGTTAGGGCACAGAAATATAGAAACACACGTTGCGTAACCATTTAAGAAGCAAATAATTCATATCTGGATGAAATTTCAAAGCTGTTTACGATAGAATAATTACCTGCTAAATAAAAAGAAGTTGATTAAACCCAATTGAAAAGTTGAAAAAACAAAAAAAAATTGAAGGAAATCTGGAAAAAGTGAGTATATGAATGGGGAAAGGATCAGTGAATCAAAAAATACGGTAGAGCCCTCAAATGATATTTTTCTGGGAAAGAATTATGTTATGGAAATTTGAAAAATAAATAAACGACAGATGGACGAAACAGTCTGGAGAACGAAATGAACTACCGACTACATAGTGCACATATGTACATACGTATAACATGCTTAGCGGCGATATGGACAAAACAAGTCAGATCTATGTGAATTATAATTTATTGCTGTTTACAAAACACAAACTATGCAAAATAAATAAACAAGTAATTAAATTGATAAATAATTCAAATCAGATAAATGAATGAATAAAAAACTGCTTTAGAATAGAATTATGAAAAGTGAATGAATAATATTAGAATAATAATGGGGAATACTAGTCTATCAAACGAATGGCACGTATGTAAAAATTAAAAAAATAAACAATAAATGAAAAAAAGAAAAAAAGTAGAGTAGAATCCTAAAATCATCCAAACGCATGGCACATAACTACATATCTATTGTTGTAGGATAAATAAAAACTAGTAGAATGTGCATACTGTGTACAACCAGTCAAAAAGAGCACTCAAATGAAAAGAAGTATATTATGGAAATTTAAGAAAACAAATAAACGATAAATGGACGAAACAGTCTGGAGAAGGTAACGAAGAACCGACTTTTCAGAGATTGAAGAGAATAAGTTGAGGGTTAGAAGAAAATGGAGAAAAATGGAAAAGCTAGTAGATTAATTAATAGTTTGCATCATTTTCAAGAGTCAAATAATATACGAAGTACGTATTTTCGGAACTCAAGGAAGGAAATAGAAAAACTTACTCATTGGGCAGTTCTCGATGGTGTCATCTCGTTCCTTGCCCTTTTTCAACGGCTTCTTCTGAAAGGAAACGGGACTTCAAGAATCGAAGGAATAAGGGGAGAGCAGATTCTTGTAAAGTCTGTCCAAATGAGACGGTCCGCCCACGGGGTCGGCGTGCGTGTCACGCGGTCATGGAAACGCATTTTCGGACGTGACTTTCCACGGTTGCAAATAGCTGACTGGGATACTACATCCTACTCGCCTGATGTTTCCACAAATCGATTTACAGGTCTGAAGAACAACTTCGCGAGGGTCGCCCGACACGCGCGCATACTGCTTGGGCGGGCAGTCTCATTCGGACAGGCCTTAGCTCACCTTCGAACAGAAGCAGAGAAGTCGGGCAATGTAGGCCAGTATCGTGAGCGGAGGTGGAAGTAGTGGAGTGCCATTGTACTCCATTACCTGGAAGCGAGGTGACTTTATTCTAAACGAAGGCTATTCTCATGGAGAGTTGAAATTTTTCTCTGATCTTTTGACATGTGTACTGTGCTCGTCTGGGCCGAATTCCGGTCCACAATTGCGTCTCGACACGCTTTGCGGCCGCGCGCTTCGAGTCGGAAGAGTTTCCAGCGCCGCAGCCGCCGATCTGTTGACTCTAGGTGGGTTTTGGAAACTGTAAATCTTTAGAAATTGGTGAAAATTGAATAAAAAAGCCACATCGAGTCGGCTTTGACTCTGGAAACTCGGCCGACTCGAACGCGCGCGGCCGCAGAGCGTGTCGAGTCGCAATTGCGGACCGGAATTTGGCCCAGAGAAGCAGAGTATCTACATTTGAAGCAATTATTTGACTAGGGTGGCCTCCGAACTCAAACTGAAGTCTCAGGGTAGTTGGGTGGACAAAAAGGAACAGCTTGATGTTTTGAAGTTGCAGTAAATGCATCTGGGTGGACTAGAAACTGTCAAAAACTTAAATTTTTTGTATTTCGGTAATTGAAACACTTCCAGCCCGAAATCGAACCACAGGTACATATGAGGCTCGTTTTTACTTTTACGTGTCATTATGGTAGGTTACTGTAGCTTGATGACATCTCATTTACAGTAACCAACCCTGATTCCTGAGAACTGAAAATGGACATCATATTCGAGTTCAGCGCCTCCATCTGACCCCATGAAGCCAAGTTTGGGATGAATTTCAGTCCGAGCAAGAGAAAATTTAGACATGAATTTTTAGCATATTACAAAAATCAATAATTGTAATTGTGTGTATAACACGTGCGATTGCGTACCTGTCCATATCGCTGAAACAGCCACACTTCATGAGATCGAATGTTGGTGTCGTTGAATATATTGCTGAAAAAAACATCATTAACCATTCTATATTTACACACAATTGGAAAATTCAAGGGCCTACATCTCAAAGCCATAGTATCCCTTATAGAGTCCACTAATGGCAGAACTCAATAAATCAGGGCTTCCAGCCTAACGTTGGCATGGATTGTGAAGAGGCTTCACGTTCACTGTTGAAAGGTGGCGCAAACTCAGTGCCATATGCTATAACATAGGTGCACCGAGTTTGCGCCAACCTTCAACAGTGAACGCGAAGTCTCTTGATGATCCATGCCGATGTTACGTTCAAAGTTCAAGAAACCCACTTAAAAATTGCGATGAGCATGTTAATCAGCAAAATATTGGCAACTAGGAGAAAAATTGTCATCAGCACAGGTGGAATCCAACCTCCAGGTACACAGTTGAAGCCTGAATTCTATACTGTATTCTTATTAAACTCTGAGAAGTGAATGTTGCTAATCAGATGTCACACCACTACTATAGAGTTCACGTAACAAATTTAGTCTGATGAATGGACGGTGCTGCGACGGTGGATCGCCCCACGCGAATCGAATTCTCGTTGGCTAGCGATGCCGCCAACACTGCACAGCCGCCGCCTGGTCCATGCCTCAGACTAAATCGAATACTGAAACCATACACTACATGCATTTAACCATACAACAGTAGTATATAACACGCAATCACAACCATATAAATTTACCTTCTGAAACCTCACCCCTCCTGAACGCCTTCCATGCTAAAGCGAAAATGCAGAAATTTAGGGAAAAAATCCTATTAGTATCATTTTTACTGTCGGCGCGTATCCTAATGATACTCTGCGTTCCTCGTTGTTCGTTGGCGCAGAGTCGGTGCGCATATGCTATAACATACGTGCACCGAGTTTACACTAACACATAACAAGGAACGCAAAGTATCAGTAGTATCCGTGCCGACTGCACATAGGAAGAATGGAGAAAATAAAGTTCAAAAGTTCGACAATTGCCGCATTAACGCGAATTCACTGAGCGTCGACTCCCATTCGCCGGGATACGCAGCGCAATGAGTCGGCTTTCGACGATTGATTGGTCTTTAATCCGATTGATCGTCTATTCCTCCATGCTTGATTACCATATATCAACCACTAAGGAGAAAGTCAGAAGTGCTCACCTTCATCTCCACAAGTGTCAATCTCTCCGGCATACACTTCTCCGTACAACATGAAGTATGGTTTGTAGAAAATGTTCCTGAAGAAACTTCTCTATTCAAAATCTCTCTTTTTATAAGCGACTCCCGAAGTTTCATCTTTTGTCGCTTTTTGTTTCTTCCCAGCTCACTCTTATTCTGCCCCTCGCTTCCTTGCGCGGCTTGAAAACGTACTACGAGTTGGAAACCATCGATTTCACCATTAATAACCTTCGTTACATCACATTCGTAGCCAGAAATATCCAAGCAAACGTCTAAACAGCTTTCTCTGCGTGCAACCAAACCTGCACATCTGCAACTTCAGTGCTGCCCACGTCCTCGATACGTACATTATGATAGTGCGAATAGCGGATAAGTAGACGCGCAACTCGACTTCCTTCGCGATGGTGGTAGACCACAAACACTTGGTTAGAGAATTAAATGCAGACGTAGCTTTCGCACATCGCTGTTGAATATCAGCTGCATAACTACCATCATTTTTCAGTAAACAGCCCAAATAACAGAAATCGTCCACCAGTTCGATACGTTGTCCGTCCACACAAACTCCCGTTGAAGGCCTCTGAGAGACCCACATCTGCTTGCATTTGTCGGGACGAGGTAGAAGTCCATATACTGCGGCATACTTCCAAACCAGGTTCACAATCCTTTGCAGTTTTATGTTGTTTTCAGCGAATAACACAATGTCGCCAGCGAAGTCCAGGTCCACAAGGGAGCGTCCTGATGGTGTTAGGATCACATCCGCAGGAAACTGTTCTGCAACTCCACGCATGATGTCATCAACGGCGAAGTTGAATAGGAAAGGTCCTGCTACAGCTCCTTGCCTTACTCCTGTTTTCACCTGGAAAGCTGACACAAATCCCACTCGTGTTCAAACTGCTGCTGATGTTCCTCTGTTCATGTCCTCGATTAACCGAACATACTTTTCCGGGACTCCATCTTCTCGCAGAGCGTTGAGCTATCCATCACGATGAGCGAAGTCAAATGCGGCTTCAAATTCCAAAAAAGCAAGTTGTAATGGTTTCGAAAGCCACGATTCAGTTACTCTTCTCACGACGAACACTTGGCCAAAGGCCGACCTTCCACCTCGAAAACCGGCTTGGTCATCTCTGGTCGTTCCTTGTTTGATAAGTCGCTAGAGAATGATACATTCTTAAACCTTGTACATGATACGAAGTACAGAGATTCCTCTGCAATTTTTTGGATCCGTGGCGGATAGCTTCGTGTGAAGAGGTACGATGATCGCATGTCTACAAGAATCGGTTATCCTTTCGCTCATCCATATGGCACGGATAGTGCTGGTCTTTTCACGAATCCCAGACGGAGGGAGAGCACTCAGCATTTCAGCAGTGATGTTGCCATCTCCACCCGCCTTTCCATTCTTCATTCTCTGGACACAATCCAAAAGTTCAGACTCAGCCGGCAATTCCTCACTAACATCATAATGAGCTCTCTGAACATGCGGGAGCTCAGGCATTGATGGCGCTGGAGGGTACAGCTGTGAACGAAAGTTATCCTTCTATATTGGCGGCATCGCACCGCCAACAACAACACTATTGGTGAAGTTCAGGACAGGACAGCAACTTTCCATCTCGCCGCTTTACTGTCTCGACAAGATGTAATCGGTTACTAGACTCTTTTAATGCACAAGCTCTTAGAATACTCTATATACTCTATAGAGCTAAAAGTACACAGCGCAAGAACTATTTACCTAACAAGTAGCCAATTCCATTTTTCATGCGGATATGTGATTGCTTGCCGAGACACCCCGAACGCCATCAGTGTCACCAGCAGAAGTACAATGATGTAGCACATGGAGACCACCATCTTGGCAGCCATCTGGATGTAAGGACCAAGCAGTGGATGTACCGACAGATACTCCAAAACCTGAATTGGCACCTCTAATAGATAAAAAACTGACAACTATAATTTGTGGAACAGTTGTAAACAGCAACTCACCTTCATATACCAAAGCACGTTACTACAAGACAGTATCACCCGACCATAGGAATGCCTCATCGTGGGCTGCATTCGGAACCCAAAACCAACAAGAAATAACAGTAAAGCTGTCGCTGTCAGGAGATTATAATATCTAAACGATAGATACTATACTAGGTTGGAAGTACGCAGACTTTGGCAAGCTAAACAACCTCACTTGGTATAGAAAACACGGCATTTTTCCCTGAGTTTAGGCGTTTCCTGATCAATGAGCTGAAGGAAATTTGCACATCGTGTGGCAGGAATATAGTAAAGTAATGTAAACTAACCTTCCGCAAATGTTCAACGGTATATACCACAATATAGGCTAGAGTTGCATATTCAATGTTAGTCGGGTTAATAGGAGTTTCGATGAGGAGCATATAAGAGGACAGCATCAGGAATACAATGAATGCTATGCACCATGACCAGAACTTCGTGATCGGAGCTGCATAGAAGGCACGCATTTTCGCCAGTGCCGACAGCGACTTCGTCTAAACACTGCACTTTTCACTGTTCAGAAAGTTGCCTTAAGGGGTCTGCAGAGTTTCAGAGACCGGCGAGTGGTCGCCGAGCGTCAGCCGTGACGCGGCGGCAAAACTGTTTCGAAACATTATCGTCGCGGCGTCAGTTGCCGCTCGCTGGCAGTGATTTAGGGCCGTCGCGGCGCCAACACACTCTGCGGGGCCCCCTCGTCACTATGGTTGTACAATTTCGAAAAAAAATGTCGAACGAACGAAAATCGGAATTTTTTCGTTCGAAATATTTTCGAACGAACGAAAAATGAAAAAATTTCGTTCGAAAAAATTTCGAACGAACGAAAATTGAAAAAATTTCGTTCGAAAAAAATGTCGAACGAACGAAAATCGGAATTTTTCGTTCGAAAGCATTTCGAACGAACGAAAATTGAAAAAAATTTGTTCGAAAAAATTCCGAACGAACGAATGTCGAAAAAAAATTTCGAAAAATCGGATTTCGAACGAACGAAATTTGAAAAAATTTTGTTCGACGAAATTTTGAACAAACGAAATTTGAAAAAATTTCGTTCGACGAAATTTCGAACGAACGAAATTTGAAAGAATTTCGTTCGACGAAATTTCGAACGAACGAGAACGAACGAAAAAAAATTTCGAAAAATCTTTCTGAAATTTTTCGAAAATTTCGTTCGTGTACAACTATACTCGTCACCCTTCACGCAGCGTCGGTCGCTTTCGTCGCCGAATGTAATCGATATTGCATCACCCAGCGCTGTTCGTTTCTGCGAGCAACGCCTCGACTTCAACTCTGCGGACCCCTTTAGCCTATTCAGAAAAGCCGCCGCGACGTCGCTTTCAAAGTGCTGTTATTTCTGTATTGTTATATGCAGTTCTATCGATGGTTTTGTATAAGAAACTTACGTGTACTCAAGGTTCAGGATGGGATTGCACTATGTGGCGGCAACAGAATTTCGAAGTTACGGTAGGCTGGGAAGGCAACAGTTTGTGCAATGACACCGCATAAACTGCACTACACGCGCAATAATTGCTTTCCCAGTCTCGGGCGGGAAAAAAGACGTGAGGAGTGCACCAGACATCGATTGTCAACGAAGGACTTTCTCTTTCCTTGTGCACCCTTCTCCTATGGTCTAGTTTCAGTCTGCGTAATTGTTGCTTCGGTGCTTACATCATGCTCATCCTTTGCTTGATGCTGTTAATGTGTTTTCCATAAATCTATCAAGCAAAAATTTTACAAATTTGCTTAATGCACGATTGTACAGCATATTGGATGTCACCAAGCCATTTATCTTTTATACATTTATAACTATGCGCTACCCTCTCAGTAGGTTATTTGAGACCCTAACCTTTACATACGATTTCTGAAAAATGTACCTGTTCGATGTAGTGTTCCCGGTCAGTGTCGTAGAGTCCACTATTTCTTTTTGATGACATTATGGTGACCTTCTTGGGTCCACCCACGCCATTTTCAACAAGCTCATCTAATTCATCACCCGAAAATATGCGACCCGCTCGATTCTTCAATGACGCTGTTTTGAATAACTGAAATGAAACAGGTTGAGCCAAATAGATCGACAGTGGGTAAACACCAGTTTGTGGAAAAATTGCGATTACATATTTATTACAGGGTACAGCTGGCTGGGGCAATTATCACAGGTCGTCGGTTGATAGTGGAGAGGAGAAAAGGGTATCAAGGATCTCACTCTCGTAAGGTCGTGACAACCTTTGATTTGTCATCGAAACTACGGGTCGGCTCCCATTCCTATGGCAGTCGATTTGGAGCTGGTAAATGAGCTGAGATGCAGGAGTGAACTACACGCACCTATGATGACGCGAAAGCGCAATGCTATCGCTACTCGAGGAAGCCCGGACGCGGTTCGTCCCTTAGCGAAAGCCGGAGGCACGCTCGAACCGCTCGCGTCGGACTGGTTCAGTCAGTGCAAGCTCAGTCAACAGCCATCGATCCTGCTGCGACCGAGTTAGGTCTATTGTTCTATTCCTCTGTGTCATCCTCTTCCTTTAATGTGCAGTGCTTTTTTTGAGACATCTGTTCTCACGAAAAGACTACATCGCCTGTAACACTCTTGAAGAGCTTTCTTGATCAACAGGTTACAGTCCGTGACCCCGTATTATCGATCGTGATATGGAATTTAGTGGTGTTTTCTTCTTCTATAATACTCAGTCCCCTCCTCTCCTATCTAATCCTCCAAATATTCTTTATATAACTCCTTACTTCATATAGTTCCTGACTGGGTGAGGTTCATCTGTCCTCCTCTCTCTCATGCACGCGGGAGAAATTTGGGCTCTTGGATTGGTAAGTTTAAGGCGACGTTTGATCGAGTAAGCACAAATCTTATTCGATTCTTTCAGGCTCTGAAGAGGGAGGTTTCTCCGAGACGTCAGCCTTGAAGAAGTTTTATCAACCTCGTGTCGAGTACAACATCATCAGACAACTATATTATTACTATGCCGAGGTTTATGGAGAGTCGCACATAGAGCTTCATATAATAGTTGCAATACTATAAACTGATACATCTTTGTTTTGTCGTGTACGCACATGCTGCTCTTGTATTTCGCAATATTCATACATATTACAGCCGGTATGCGTATTGATTAGTACAGGGAAGTCCGGGACGGTTACACCGGGCTGTCAATGGTACCTATGTAGTATTATCGTAATTATGTCTTTATTACAGCATAGTATACTCACCCTATGTAAGTGAAGTGACATCATACTGCCCGCACTGTTGCCCTCAAATCGTTCTGTCCTGCACGTACTGATTGTATCGTAAGTTGTACTCTGAAAAACCACATCAACAATACTGCCTGGAATCAGGCTCACTTATGGTACTTGCCAAATTATGCACTCACCCCGTCAGAGTGATCATCCTGGGTCCTCGCCGGAACGTGTGGAGCTTTATAGGCCAGAGCTAGCGCCATAGGTGGGCATACCAGCGCTGCAAGCACTCGAATGTTTGTCCCACTAAAAAAATGCGGTCCACCATCATCAGCATAAATACATTCCGGATCGTACTCACATACACACAGCCCACGTTTAAATACAAAAAATCCTATCAAATCTAAATATGCTGTGAGCACGATCCTATCCGCGGAGCTCACCTGCGGACCCTGAGTGAGCCATGCCAAAGTTCAGCTAAAAGTCGTTGACAACTGGAAACAAAGATCAGAGAAAATGAAACTGACAGCAAAAAAAAATCAACCCCTTCATACCAAGGATGCGCTAGAAAAGGCTTATGATTGGCCATGACAGCAAGCGAAAGACAGTTCTGATAACCCCAATGTGGCAATTGAGCGGTGAGCAGTTTCAGCGTCTGGCTGTTATCCTCTCGATAGCAGAAATCCAACAGCTCCAACGATTCTGAGCACGACGACCTAAACCTCACTCAATGATTTTTAAAGAAAAACGAAAAATGATTCCTACAATGAGATTCTCACTCGCAATACTCGCGAAGTTTCTGTGCGACTTCCACTTCCAGGTAGTCTTCCTCAGCGATTCGAGCGATTGCCTTGTATAACCTGAAACTTCGGATTATGACAACAGGTCTTCACGCTTCATCTTCTTTCCCTCCCTTCTACTTTCTTTCTTTGCTTCTTTCCTCCTTCCTTTCTTTCTTTCTTTCTTTCTTTCTTTCTTTCTTTCTTTCTTTCTTTCTTTCTTTCTTTTCTTTCTTTCTTTCTTTCTTTCTTTCTTTCTTTCTTTCTTTCTTTCTTTCTTTCTTTGTTTGTTTCTTCCTTTCTCTACTTCCCTTCTCTCCTTTCTTTCTCTTTTTCTCTCTTTCTCTGTTTCTTTCTTTCTTTCTTTCTTTCTTTCTTTCTTTCTTTCTTTCTTTCTTTTTTTCTTTCTTTCTTTCTTTCTTCTTTCTTTCTTCCTCTCTTCCTCTCTTCCTCTCTTGCTTTCTTCCTTCTTTCTTTGGTTCTTTTTTCTTTCTTTATTTCTTTCTTCCATTCTTTTTCCGTCTTCCACTCTTTTTCTCTCTCTCTCTCTCTGTTTCTATATTTCTGTCCTTGTGTATTGCTCGCTTGCTGTTTTTTATTTTCAGCCACACTCTTTAATTCCTGCTCATTCTTTAGTTGTTTCCGCCTCTTCTCTATTTATTTTCCTTCTTTTCCCAACCTTACTTCTCCTCTTTTTCAGTCTTCCTCTACCTCTTCACCTTTTCTCTTCTCTTTGTTATTCATCTCCCCTTCTATTGTTTATTTTCTTTTCTATATTTCTCTCCTCCTGTTTTCTCTCTGTACCTTCTCCTGATTCTACAAAACGTCTTTTTTGTCCTAATTTCAAAACACTAAATTCTCCAACTCCCTGCCTCGCTCCTTCCTCCATTCATTCACTCACTCACTCACTCACTCACTCATTCATTCATTCATTCATTCATTCATCCATTCATTTATTCATACATTTATTCATTCATTCATTCATTCATTCATTCATTCATTCATTCATTCATTCATTCATTCATTCATTCATTCATTCATTCATTCATTCATTCAATTTATTCATTCATTCATTCATTCATTCATTTGCATCAACCTCTCTCTCCGTTTCCTTATTTCCACCTCTGTCTCCTCTTTTCTCTCATTCCTATCCTTCTCTCGCCCTTTCTCTACCTCTCATCCTCGTCTCCTATCTCCTCGAACACGCCACAAAATGTTAACAACTACTCAGACGATTATCGGCCCCGAGCCGCACCCAACAGGAAAAGGACTACAGCTCTTGCAGTCCGGGTTCCTCCAGCTCGTCCGGACAGCAACAGCAGCAACCTGGAGAGCAACATCAGTGGTTCAGACAGTAGCAGCAGGGGACTCGCAGATTAGGAAAACGAGCCGAGCTGTCAGGCGGGTAGAGGCCGAGAATCGCCTGAAACATTTCTAATAAGTTCAGTTACCTAGCAGCAACCAGACTTTTAGCCATCGCATCCTCGCCATGCAGCCACATACACTTGGCCATTTCAGGACGTCTCGTCAGCACTGCCCAAAGAATGAGATCATTGAACGGGTACGCGAAATCGGGAGGGGTATCTGAACCACAAGTATGTAGCCAATCATAATACCATCTCTTATGGCAGAAACGCCACCCTTCGAAGCTCACCATCGTCACACTGCATTGAACTTGCCCAGTCTGCACTTTTCCGCCGTTTCGGTGACGTTCTTGATACCAGACGAATATGAAGACTGCTGAGACGGGACAGCTGGAATCAGTCTACACTACTGCCTGCACAGATGATCTATGGATAAGGATGAAAAGCCGCGACAGACCTGTGCTTTCTTCCGAAATTTCTCATAGTTGTTCTTGAATACTCTTGAAGTGTAGTAATGCTTGTAGGCATTTCCCATCAGCTTCTCAATGATCATTCCTATGTCTGGCAACGTCAGATATGTGGTCGGTGAAGTGTGCTCCACCAGGAAACGCACACTATGTTGAGCATCGTCATCCTAAAATTTCGCTTGGCGTTCTGCCTAAGAGTAGTGCCTCATGACAGAAAACCTGAACTTACAATATTGTAGAGCTGCTCAAGAGTGGCTATGGTCAAGAAGTTCTTCATTGACACTCCATTCTCCAGCAAACACTCGACAAAGTCCACCTGGAAATGAAGGTCGGAATCGAAGAATTTCTAGCAGAACTACTACCAAAAACTGCGAAAATTCGCACCTATTGATTGGACCTAAACTCAGAGAAAAATACAAAATGAGGGTTCTATTCCTGGTCTTTACATGGCTCACCTTCAAATAAAGTTTATATAGGGTCTACACAATTAATTGAGTGGGTGAGAAGATGAAACACGCTTTCTATCAGCAGGTTCTGGACTTCAACGTCATCCATATGGATCTCTTTCCACTCGCGCGTTCAGGCCCCTTACACTGTCGCCCATCTCATTCACTGGATTGAATGCGTCAATCCAGTATGCCTAGCTTGCACGTAGGCCATGTGAAGGTCAAATAGAAAGAGCTCTCAAAGCTGATTGGAAAGTTATCTTCCAGTTCGAAAATTTCCTCATTGTGGTGAGTTATGATCGAAAACACAAAAGATTGTTCTGATATTTCGGACAAAAAGTTGAATAGCTGGGCTAAGTACCAACGACACCAAGATGAACGCCTTTCCCAAAACGGTGTTTAACGGCAGCGTCCGCGCAGAAAACCACATTTGGGTTTTTTTTCTTGTCAATCTATGAATTAAATAAATTTACAGTCTTTAGAAACGTCAAATGAATAAATAACTTGAAAAAAGTGTTCTTTATCCAATTCCAAAGAATATCTGAAGTTTTCTCGAATATTCTAATATTGTCACCTAAAACCGACCGAGTCTAAAAAACGAATATTCAGTTTTTCGAATTTAACCGAACATTCGAAAAAACGAAAAGTTGGACTTTCCGAATATACCGAATATTCGAAACAATGAATATTCTGATTTTGGGAATGTGCCGAATATTCGTAAAAACGAATACTTTGATTTTCCGAATAAACCGAATATTTTGAAATCCGAAATTTTTTTCGAATTTTATTTGATTCGGACCAAAGTATAATACCCATAATTTTTCGGATGAATAGACGAGAAAACGCGGAAAATTGTTTTTGTTGATAGCCCGCGTATATCTTGACGTTGTTCAAACTAGGCGACATTTCAAGGATCAGCTACGCGAGTTCTTCACATGATAATCATATGGCTCACGTCTAAACAGGGCTTATAGGGTTGCCACTATCAATCGAGTAATTAGATACTGAGAGACCCACTACGCAGGCAGGCTTTTGACCTAAGCGTCGGTCATCAATATATGCAGAGTCGCACATCTGGGTTTCTTACGCTGCCCAATTTTCGCCCTCTTGATTGATTGTGTCAACACTATATGCCTTATTTGGCGCTTAGCCATGTGATGATTGAAAACATGCAGCTTTTGGATTTAAACGAATAGATTTTTCTTTGAAGTTTGAATAAAAAGTTCTAATTGAAGCGAGTTATGAACAAGAGACAAAAGACGGCCATCTAGAAAGTGGGCGGAGCGGGCGCAGCTCATCGAACTTTTGGTGCCGTAAAAGGCTTTCTCGTTTTTAGTCGTTTCCTAGACGTAATTGTTGTAATGGACCCCGCACTTAAAGGCACAGTACACCCTCAGATATGAATTTTGAGATTTTCATGTAATTGTGTAGAAGACCCTTCCTATATGGTTTCCGTTGTCAGTTTAGTCTGACGCATGGACTGGGCGGCTGGCCGTGCGGGGTTGGCGGCCTCACTGGAGAATGTGGCTTCGATTAGTGCGGAGTGATCTACCGTCGCAGCACCGTTCATTCATCAGACTAAAGTTATTGCGCGGACTCTACAACACATGCCAAATGCGAGATCTCAATTCCTCCAAATAAGCGAGATATAAGCGACCACCACAAGCCCGACCCCCTTCGCTCACCACCACAGGCCCGACCCCCTAGCAGATTTACGAAGTCGATAGCGGATAAATGGATGGATGAATTCCAACAAGTCGTCGTTCTTCAGTCCACTGACGGGCTGTCTGTTGAATCCTGGCTCGCTCTCGCGCAACGATTGCGAATGAAGAGAAATACAGGCCTGAGACAACTCGTCCACCAATTTTTCACCCTCAAAATCTAGGCATCTTTGAAGAGCCATAACTCTGTTCAAAGGGGGTCTTCGACGATTTCAGAGATACCACTGTGATCAGCGTGTGACTCTCTCCAAGACTAGTACACAACCTGAAAATTAATTTTTTGGGTGTCCTGTGCCTTTAAGATTTCTGATGAAAACTTAGAGACCATTTTCACCACCGCCTCTAAAAAAATGGCGGCCTTTCAGAATCAAATTTGAAATAGATTAGAAAAAACTAATTTTGCCAATGTGTCACTGTGATAATATGATCCCTTTGCACAATTCCTATGAAAAGACATTCCCGAAGTCGTTCGTAAACTACGGCGCTAATCTTTTCTCTGAATCCCAAAGATAGAATGGGTTCAAGATTATTTCTGAAAAGCGTAGTGACTAACTCGATTCAGGCGTAGAGCGTCGTGCATTGCCGAATGAAGGGCATGAATCGGCCAGTGTCGTCCGCCGGCGAACAAACATGACCTGGCCACATCCACTCGATTCCAGGACAGAGTCAAGGACAGCTGAAAGAAATCATAATCGGTTCGATTTTTTTGAATTTATAAACTTTTATTTTCAAATTTTCAAAAAAGCTTCATCTTTTTTCACAAATTCTCGCTGATCGAGTAGAAAAAAAACCCAGAGAATTGCCCCAAATTTAAAATCTAAAAACCTTGAGGGCTTCTTGGAGAATATTTGACAAACAGGCGGAAACTCACAACACAACTCAAAACAATAATTTATCGAATAAGAAAACCACCTGTTCTGGAAGGGTGAGATTCTGCCGTTTCAGAACGGCCGTTAGAATAGCATGATCAACGTCCTCCGTCCGACCCTCACCGTAGCGGAAAATCGTCAGCTGAATAGCACCGAACACTATTTTGGCATGTTCCAACTTACTTAGTTATAAACAAGTTTCCAGCAACAACAGCGCAAGTCACTCCAAGCTTTCACCCAACTATTGTGTTCGTCTAGCAAGAAACATCAATATTTATCCTATAACTTTATTTCATTTTTTTTGCGATTACAAGAATTACGTGCAAGTCTACAAGACCGAAAAAAAACAAGTTATTCTCGAGATGAACGGTGCAATTTGCTTGAAGCACTGATGCTAGTTGCTGCAAGCTTGCAGGTAACTTGTTCGCGAAAAGTTGAGCCTAGCTCACCAAATCGGTTTTCGTCACGCATTCCCTAATGACGTCGAGTATCTCCTGCGGCGAGCGAGGATTCTGCGGAAAGACTGTGGAAATTAGAGTAAGCAGTTGCTCACGGACTTCATCTGCGAATTGCCTAAAAATTCATGATTGGCGTCCCAACCATACCAAAAAAAAGGCTCCAAAAACCATCAAACGAACCCATCCGCGTCCAAGTATCTGGAGGCAAATGCCAGTAGATCTGAGGCACGACCACTCCCATCACAGACGATCACCGGAATATTCGGCTCTCTGGAAGGAAAAAATTTCCGAAATAATAGCGGAAAAATCGAAAGTCAGGTAACCCACTGGGTTAGGTACTGATGAATGGCCGTGAGGGAATTTGAGCCTCCTTCCAGCACAGCACAAACTACTGGCACCTTTCTCGAACCGTCGCCATCAGCCCGTCCAGCCAGAAAATTTTCCAGGTTTTGGCGAAGATGCAGGTCAGCACCGTACCTGAAGAGACCAGGAGGAATTCTGCACTCACATAAGGCTACTTTGCAGTAATGTATAATGAAGCCTGACACGCATAGAAGGCTATTCCTCACTGGTTTAGGACACCTACCGCGATGTTGACCAGCTGCGCAATAACGACATGCGACAAAAACAAGATTTCGGGGTTCCGGATTTTCTCTTGCTGGGTAAGGTACAGCTCCTCAAACCCTCGGAGCCGAATTTTTGACAAACAGACAAAAACTGTAGTGGCTAGGTCATCTGATTTAGATATTGTACTGGAATGCTCTTGTTTGGCTCCTATTCCTGTTGTGGTCGGCTAGAAGCCGGTCGCTGCCTGCGTGACTGATTCTTGAGAGCCGAGGCTTGTGTCAGGCTTTAAATTGGAGGCACTGGGCTCAGTAAACATAGAAAGTAGGTTTTAAGGCAAGTTAGCAGTGAGATCTTAGATGTAGTTTACACTACCGTTGCTAATCGGCGCGGCTGAACGCGATCCTATTATGGCGTCGTTTATACTCCCGTCCTTGAGCGGAGCGGCACAGTGCATTTTTGTGGTATTGATCGTGCCGCGCCGCGCGATCAGTATCACATAAATGCGCCACACCGCGTCGCTTGGCGGCAAGAGTATAAAGGACGCCAAGGTGTCGTTTGTACTCGAGCCTCCGAGCGGAGCGGCACAGCGCATTTTTGTGATAGTGATCGTGCCGCGCGATCAGTGTCACAGCACTGCACCGCGCGCTCCGGTGGAGAGACTATAAGGGGTCGTTTATACTTCCGCCGCTGAGGGGAGCGGCGAAGTGCAATCCTATAATATCGAATGTGCCGCGCCGCGTGATCAAATATCAGGCGGGGATCTTACTTTCAGTGTCGAGCGACGCGACGCCATGTTTACCATCAACATTGACCGAAAGTTAGGGTGCCTGCTATGCACTGTCGCTGTCGCGCATCGCGGGAAGTATGCTCTAGGCCTAAGCGACGCCTAATATTGATCGTGCAGCGTGACCAATGTAGCAGGGTTTCATTTTGCCGGGCCACCTCGCGGTGGCAAAATAAACGACGCCGCAGCGGCGGCGGTGTCAATCGATCGCTGAAGCATATTCTCTGTGTTAAAACGGAATTCTCATGAATCAACGCTCGTGCGTGCGCAATGCTGCTTCCTCAAACCCCCTATGTTCTCTGGCTCTTTCAGACCTTTGCTTCGCAAACGCACGCAAGCGTTCACGAGAATTTCGTTTTGACACAGACTGTTAATGAGCCAACAAAAAGAACTGGCGGCTATCTTTCCACAAACTTCTCGCATTCCATGCACCTGGGCACGGAGCCAAAAAAGCGATTGCTGAGGCTAGAAAAGTCAAATCGAAATTTCAGTCGATTCTAGTCGGAATCCATTTTTGACACACAAACTCTTTTTTAAAAGACTTCGCACTTTGCCAGCATTCCAAACGTCAAATCAAAATTTCAGTCGATTCTAGTCGGAATCCATTTTTGACACACAAACTCTTTTTTAAAAGACCGCACTTTGCCAGCATTCCAAACGACACAAGAGGGGTAAGATTCAATGTATCCTCTGGTTCCAAGCCGAATTTACTCTGTTCCCTGGGGCGCTTGTGCGGAGCGTGGGTGGAGACAGCGAGAAGGAGGCTGCTGCGGAAACCTCGGAACACGGCTTCTGGGGCAGGCTCTTTTGCTCCGCCAGCAGGTCCACCTCCTTCTAAGGGTCGTAGTAGTACTTCTCCGTCAGCACCTTCTGGCAGTCAGGGACACTGAGAGCCAATCCTCGGTATTTTCATAGTACATTGAAGTGTTTCTATAACAATGTGAGGTCAATTGCGAAAAACTCGGTTTACATAAGCCTTGGTTGAAACCTAGTCATTCTATGCCATCTTTAATAGGTAGTCTGACCGCTGAGTACGATATACTGCGTTGTGATCGACCCAAAAAACGTGGAGGTGGTGTGATACTACTTGTCCACCGAAGGTTATCTGCTAATACTATATTTTCCGAATCTGTAGAAAATGCGTACAATACCGCTCGTAGGATTTGGTCAGAAGGCGCGCGAGGTCGGGTTTTAGCGTCTTTTTCGTCTTTTTCTTATAACTTGCTTCAAAATCAACTCTGAGCGAAACTATAGGGGTCTGCAGAGTTGCAGAGACCGGCGAGTGGTCGCCGAGCGTCAGCCTTGACACGGCGACAAAAATGTTTCGAAATATTATCGTCGCGGCGTCGGTTGCCGCTCGCTGGCAATGATGCAGGGCCGTCGCGGCGTCAATACACTCTGCGGTGCCCCCTCGTCGCCCTTTAAGCCGCGTCGGTCGCCCCGTCGCTGAAAGTGATCGATATTGCATCACCCAGCGTTGCTCGTCGCTGCGAGCAACGCCACAACTTGGACTCTGCAGACCCCTTATGGTGATATTCGTGATCCTGGTGTCAAGGGCTACCAAACGGTATAGCTCTTGTTGGGGTTTCGTTTTGAACTAACAAAGTTTGACAGGCAGGGTATACTGTATATTACCATTTGATGTAAGAGGGGGGCTCGGCGTCCTGTGTCTGCGTCCTCGTGGCTCCCACCACACCGTCTGCAACGCGCTGGCCGTCTGTGGCCTCGCCGACTCGCGTGCTGCCTCTCCGCGTCGAGATTTTCGGTGGTTCCCCCACCATCATTCCATTTGGTGTGAACCGTTGGGAAATCTCGAGGCTAAGCGGCAGGGATGGTGCCGCGCGCGGCTAAGGAACAGTTCGACGTTCCCCCTCACAAAATTATCAGCTGTGATTGTGGTAACAATACGATACATAGCATTGTGCCGTATTGGTCAAGTTCCCACGCAAATCCAGCATCCCCCACCCCTATTCTCAAAAAATGTGAGGAGAAGACTCGTTTTCTGTTGAAACTGATGTTATATTTTAACTGTTTAATCATCTGATGTTCCATCTATCTAGGCTTCGATAATTAGAATTATTTCTTGTAAGTTTTAAATTTTTCTTGACAGTTTTATGTCGCTCGAGCATTTTTGTTTTTATTTGGAGATTCTGTGCTTAATTATAGATTTTTATTGAGGAAAACCTCATTTAAATTTTCTTCGGATTCATTCTCTCGAACTGGTCCTCTATGAGATCATGAATGCGCTCTTCAGTTTAAATATTCTCACAAATCGAAAAGCAGCTGACTGCAGTTGTTTCACTTGCTGTATTCATCTTTTTTCTGCATTATAAAGCAGTAGAAGGAAAAATGCCTAAGCGACATCGAATTGTTATAAACCCATATAAACTACAATACCGCGGCTATACAAGGGAAAAATGGGCAAAGTGGGCAACTAAAGCGTCTTTCGACCACAACACGCCTCAAAGTGCTCCGTTTCCAATTTCGAAAGGACCAAAATGTTCACCGTGCCACAATCAATCTAACTATGTGAGACAAAATTGGAATTCACTAATGAAAACGCTTTTTTTAAGATGGAGTTAGTTATGGATTCGATAATGTTATCACAAGATAACGAGCGCATTCAGGCAATGACAACCGTACACGATCTCTAGCATGGTCAAAATGAAAATGTCTCTGAGAGTTTTAGCCGAGGAATCGCCGCGAAATAGCCCACCAGGAGCCGCTGCGGAGCCTGGTGGGCTATTTCCCGGATATTTCGCGGCCAAAACTCTCAGAGGTATTCTACCTTGAAAAATAAAGTTGCTCTCAAATTTCGCGAAATATTTTTACACTATCGACTAGGCCACGACATGCTGTACATTTTGGCGTTTTTGAATTTGAAAACGGAGCACTTTGAGGCGAGTTGTGGACGAAAGACGCTTTAGTTGCCCACTTTGCCCATTTCGCCCATTTTTTCCCTTGGATAGCGGCGGTATTGTACTTCAAATGCTAAATAACACAATAAATGACAACATCGAGATATTTGGCAGTCAAAATATAAAAGAGAAAATAAAGATGACCAATCCACCTCGCATGCTTCAAGGGTACAGCATCGATGCCTATTAGATTATGCTTTTTTCCGGAGAAATTTCACCATCTGCTAGGAAATGGTATGTGATCCATGGCGTGAGTCAGCGTAGAGCCGCAGATTTTAGCATTGTGCATGATCATTGCATCTTAAAGGCATGGTCCGGCCAGATTTTGACACCACCGAAATTCGGGTTAGATAGATTGGGCTGGTCTAGCTCGACACCGTGCAAAATTTTCACAAACTCTAGGTCCGTATTTCTGGAGAAAACAGCCTGAAAGTCAGGGATTACGGTATTCACAGCATGATAATCATGGCTGGAATGAACGATAATTACACAGCACTTTTGAAGAATGCGTGGACAACCGCTAAAATATGGATGATGGCCACACTTTTCTGGATCATCGGCTAACGGAAGTGGCTGGAATAACTTGAAGAAGACCGGTTTTAATGCAGTTTTCGCATGTTCCTTCGGACTACCTGTATCATGAGCACAGATTCAGCGGAAAATCTCAGAATCGAAATTCTGCCCGGACCCTGCCTTTAAAAGCAGGTCTATGATTCCCTGCTGAAACAGCGAATATGTGAATTGATCCCGCTTTCTACACAGCGGAAGGCAGTGGTCACGATGGATAATGGCTGTGTCCGTGGTGGGTTCTTAGCGATTCTGAGACACCATTGTGATCAGCCCGAAATCCTCACAAAGCTAAGCAAGAAGAACGGAAAACGATTTTGAGGTTGGGCTGTGCCTTGAAGTTATCGTAGAATGTGTATTGTTTACATTTATCTAGCCCAATATCTATTCAACCCTATAAGGACAATATGTAGATTTAAAGACGTGGAAGCCGAAAGAAGTGGGTCCTGCACGAATTTTACAGCTCCTGCTCAAAGTTTCTAGCTCTTACGATACAGTTACTGCACGACTGACTCTCAGCAGGGTTGCTGAGTAATTGTGAACTCAGGTTAGTATTTTTCGCGAGAATCGCGTTTTTGAGCGACATATCCTGCATACTGCATTTATCAATAGTTATCAACGCTGTACAGAGGCCTTTGTACTCCTCACATACACTAAATATCGCAAGTCACCTAGCTTGAATAGTGTATGGGTATGGCACTGCACTGTGTTGTGAGAAAGAGCGCTCCAATGCGAAGCCGCGACGCGAGCGCGCGCCACCGACGGAGGCGAGCTATGTTTACGTAACATACGGCGATTAGTGCCGGGCGCATTGAGTAGTGAACGCACCCACGACGATTGAGTTGCTGGTTGAGGGACCGGCGAAAACCAGCGCTGCTGACCTTGGTGGGAGAGAAAGCATGAATAGGGGAGTGTGCAAAAAAACGTGTGCAGGGGAAAGGCAGCACGCGAGTCGGCGAGGCCACAGACGGCCAGCGCGTTGCAGACGGTGTGGTGGGAGCCACGAGGACGCAGACACAGGACGCCGAGCCCCCCCCCCCCCCTCCATCAAATGGTAATATACAGTATACCCTGCCTGTCAAACTTCGTTAGTTCAAAAGCAAACCCGAACAAGGGCTACACCATTTGGTAGCCCTTGACACCAGGATCACGAATATCACCATAGTTTCGCTCAGAGTTGATTTTGAAGCAAGTTATAAGAAAAAGACGAAAAAGACGTTCAAACCCGACCTCGCGCGCCCTCTGACCAAATCCTACGAGCGGTATTGTATGAAGTACTTGCAGCCGATATTTTCTACGAAGGCTACAGTTTCAGATTTATTTTGGTATATAGGACTCCAAATTGTCTTGTTCATTCCACTGAACAACTTGTCAAATTACTCAGTGACTTGATTGCCTGTGAAAAAGATACGGTGATTGTCGGTGACTTCAACATGCCAGAAGTAGATTTTCTTCACAGGGATGACACTGACGCTGCTCATTTGTCTCCTTTGGAGGAGCTAGTCTTCTGTCATGACCTTGTGCAGCATGTGCATGAACCCACAAGGGGTAATAATATACTCGACCTAGGCTGGGATTCATGAAAGGCAAACCACGGTTACGGCTGGGCTAGCAGGGGAAACCGGCATTCACGAAAAATCTGGTTTGGTTACGGCTGGGCTACAATTGGGCTACGCGTAACCGCACCTCGGAGCTGCGGTTAACCGCCGTTAGCAGCGGTTTTGCGGCTTAGTCGTCGAATTGATGGTGTGCTGTATTAGTGCACAACAATAAGGAAACGCACCTTTTGCGAGTACGCATAAAAACTTGATATCTTCGAGGCAAGCTGAAAATACAGAAATGCCGCCGTTATTGACTGCCACATTATAGGCCCTCTAGCCATAATGTGTTCCTCTCGATAACAACGAAAATTCTCAGAATCATCAACCTCATCTGTAAGTTTTATGTATGTTGCCCATGGCTAACTAAAATCTTTATGCCTGTCCTCCCTGCTCTCGCTCTCTTCTTTATTTTATAGCACATCATTGTTCTTTTTGCTTCCACTTTTTGTTCCTAATTCTTGTCTTCCGTGCGCTGACCATTTACCGAGCAGCCACAGGCTCTTCGCTGGGGTTTCTCCCCATTTCGGCTCCGAATTCCCTCAGTTTTCCTCAGAATTTTTCCCAGCACTTTTCGTACACGTTTTCGTCATTTTTCTGTTGGAAAACCCTAACTTGGTTTGGTACTGTGATGCATGATTTTGTTTTCGCATTTACAACGTTTTCTTCTACTTTTTCCGAAGCGCCCACTTGGAATTCAAATGTTAATGTTTTTACATGGTTCTGTGATCAGCTTGGGTTCTCTCGATGTTTTCAGTTCAAACCTCTGTTTTTCCCTTGCATTTTGAGCTTTTTCCATATGATTTTCTAAGGAGTCAGTTTTAGTTTTCTCCTGTTGTGAGCGACAGTAAGCGCTTGTGAGAATGACAAAGAGAAAAAAAACAAAAAGGGATTCTTAGACAAAAAAGAGATGGAAAAACTCGGAACTCAAACGACAAACGGAGAACTTGAAGCCAAAAACTCATCGAGAGGACGATGATGATCCCTGCAGCAACACCTAAGCCATGTGAACACACAAAAATTAGAGGGGCGTTTCAAAAAAAAAAGAAGTTGAAAAGGCTAGTAATGCGAGAAAAACTAAATTGGGGGTTAAAATTTCACCAGCAGGTTTGCGGCTCATCGTGAGAGCAGCATCACTTTATGTACTTTCAAAAACCAAAAAGGATAAAAAAAGGAAAAATGAAAAACTTAAAAATGGAAAAAAACATTTCCAAGTTGAGGAAAATCCCTTTAAATGCCTGGGCGATCCATTGAAGAAGATAAAGCACAAGGCAGACAAAAATAAGAAGTTAAAAAGCAAGCAAAATTAGCAATCATGTGCAATAAAAACAGTGACGGGTTAGGGAAATTCCGACCCGAGTGCCAATATTGATTTTCTCCAATCGAGATTCTCGGCGTCAATTGAGTGGCAAGTACGTGGCCGCGGAATGGTTAGCCACCCAACCGCGATGGGGCGGTTAGGAATGCCGGTTCGCGGTTTGGCTACCGCTGGGGTTGCTGCCCTAACCAAACCCAAACCTAGCCGGCTGCGTTCATGAATCCCAGCCCTAGTGTTCTCTAGTAGTCTCGCGTTTGTTACTGATACTAAAGTGCTGCCTCCTACTGGCCAGAGCGATCATTACAGTATATCCTTCGATATACAGTGTTCCCAAAGTCAGGCTGCTCCAATCTTCCGCAGGGTGTTTTCGGGTTGTGATTTTAGAGAAGTCTGCAATTATCTAGCTCAATTGCGCTGGATTGATCTTTTTGAATCTCAGTCGAATGTGTATGACAAATACGAGCTATTCCTGTCAATTAATCATGCCGCTATTGAAGCACATGTTCCCTTTGAAATGGTCTCATCTGTGAAGTCAACCCGCCTACCTGGGTACTTACAAAAAATGCTTGAGCACCGAGACTGTTTGTTTCATGAAGCTAGAAGAACCAACAACTGGGGAACATATAAGGAGTTTGCCACCAAATTCGCTGCTCAGCTTGCTAAATATAATTGTAATGCTGAGAAAAAGGTTATCGAATCTGGTGATAATCAGGGGTTTTACAGATATTTGAATAATAAAATTCAGCAAAAACGGCACATCGGTTGTCTGAGAAGTAGGAATGTTTTAGCGACAACTCCTATCGACAAGGCTAATATGCTTGCCGACCAGTTCTCTGCTGCATTTCAGAAAGACAATGGGTTCATCGATGAATCATTCTCTCTCCTGACTGTGAGCCAATGCTGGATTTCCCGTGGTTTGATCCTAGAAAGGTTCATGACTTGATAACCAAATGGCCCAAGTCTTTCTCCGTTACCCCGATCAAATCCCGCTTTTCTTTATTAATTAAGGAAGTGGCATGTGTTATTGCAGGGCTTTTATCTTATTTGTTCAATCAGTCACTAATGTACGGTGAAGTGCCAAGAAGGTGGAAGCACTCGTTTGTAACCCCTGTTTTGAAAAAGGAGCCTGCTTCCAATCCTCAAAACTATCGGCCAGTTAGCATCACGTCCATCTTTTGCAGAGTTTTCGAAAAAGTTTTGAAGCAACATATAGTCATGCATCTTGCCTCTCAGAACATTATACCAAGGAATCAGCATGGATTCGTTCCGGGGCGATCGGTCGAGACTAATCTTTTGGAATGTTTGGATGACTGGTCAGCAGCTATTGACAGGAAGAGCGTTAGTGACGTCGTTTACTTTGACTTTGCGAAAGCATTCGACCGAGTGTCTCATGCAAAGCTTCTTTTCAAACTGAGCAAAGTCAAGATTCATCCTGTTCTTTTGAAGTGGATAACTGAGTATCTAACCGACAGAAGCTTTCAGGTCAGAATTGGAGGGGTTTATTCCGAGGTAAAAAGCGCTGAAAGTGGGGTACCTCAAGGTGGCGTCCTGTCTCCCATTTTGTTCAACATTTTCACTGCAGACTTGCCCTCAGTCCTTGAAACTTTCGGAGTAAACTGTAAAATGTATGCTGACGACATCAAAATCTATAGGACCATATCTACGTCAGATGACACAAAATCCCTCCAGCTCGCTGTAGATGAGATATGGAAGTGGGCAGGGTCATGGCAGTTACCACTAGCTCCGCAGAAGACCATTTTCATGCGAGTAGGAACGGTGGAATCCATTCCGGAAACCTCATACTTAGTAGGTGCAACTGATATACCTCGTGTGGAGTTTGTTCGGGATCTAGGCTTCCACTACAGTGATAAACTTGAATTCTCCAAACATATTCAAATTCGTTGTAAAATGGCTCTCTCTAGAACATTCCAGCTTTTCAAAGGATTGTCCGTTAAAAACGAAAACATTCTTCTCAGAGCTTACAAGACTTACATTCGACCAATTTTAGAATCGGGTACTACTGTGTACTACCCAAGAAAAGTAAGGGATATACAGGCGATTGAGAAGGTTCAGAATAACTTTACGCGAAAACTACTAGTTAGAGTGGGTGGTTTCTTGTATTCCAAAATACCTAGAGCTGAAATCAGGAATAAATACCTAGGTCTTCCGTCACTTGAGGCGCGACGTCAAGTATCGGACTTGTGCATGGTCTATAAAATGTTGCACTACTCGGGTATCTTTGGAAGTCATAACTTTTTCAAATTACGTCATTCCCATACAAGAGGAGGAGGAACTAAACTCATCTTGGAGCGCACTCGCACTGCTTTGCGGCGAAGCTTCTTCGCGTTCAGAGCGGGTAGTGCGTACCTTAAAATGACTAAGAGTATCACTCCACCACTATCTCTGAGTCGATTCAAACGTCATGTGGTAAACTTGATACAAAAAACCGAATCCAGCGATCATACCGTGTGATTGACCTAACTGCGTTTTTAATTCTAGAGCTTAGCCTTATTTGTTTTCTGAAAATGGTTGTATAGTGGTTTGCGTAATTAGTGTTTGTTTGTTTTTTTTCTCCCACGTTTGCCTTACGCATTCGTAATAAACTTATATATATATACTTATATATAAAGCGTGGGGAGAAGGAGACGCAGCGTACGCGCGCAGACACACGCGGTGAACGGAAATCAACTTCACTCGAAAACAGAGGCCAGATGAAAATAGGTGGAACCTACCTCGAACTCGTGCCGTTATCAGCCAGGAGGAAGTACGAGTGCCGATCATTCAGCACTCCCATACCTTGAGACGAGCCAAAAGCATGGGGATCATATTGGACATGCGCATCCTTCGCTATCTACAATATTCGTGATAAGATGGAAAAAATTTTACGCTCTATATCCACCACCTGCAAGCCTACAGTTCTTCAATACTGGACCTAATAGACAAAACACTACGAAAAGTTGGGCAGCAGAGCGGAGCTAAAACTTTAGAGTCTCAGATCAGTAAGAAGGAGCACTATCCACTAGGCCAAGCTGACTTATGAGGACTTCAACAGAGAGCATAACTTAACGCGCGTGTAACTTTCTAGGACTTTCACTTCTTTTGTGAGAACGGACAATACCCTTTACTAAAATATAAGAACAAATATAGCTTAAACATGCCGTGTACATAATAAGACCTGGATTACAGAAAAAGCAGTAGGTCAAGTCAACGGGTAAGAATATTTCCTAAGCAGAATTTCCCTGAGCTATTCGCTGTAATCCAATCCCTTCACTCATCCCCGGGATTAGTCTCTTTGTCTGAGGCGCACCATTTGGTATAGCGCATATCCCATTTTTCACACTTTATGGTCGGATGTTACGGACATTTATCGCCTCGTAAACTGCTCACAGCTTCCAATAAACCTAGTTTTCTGAACATCACATTTTCTACTGCAGCCGTAACAAAGCATGGACACACCCACCGCTCGCCTCCCCTCCTCCTACTGAAGCACGCTACCCAGGAGCAATTTTAGGAATCTTCAAAACTTTGAAGATTTTCACGCAACAAGCGTAAATATCAGGGCGATTCGCCGATTCTACCAAAGCTCCGCTCAGTTGTGCTCTATTTCGGAGAAAATTTTGATTTTTTTCGACCGCATGCATTTGTGGAGCAAGGGGAGAGGGAGCAAGTGAGTATTGGGAGAAGGAGGCGCAGCATACGCGCGCACACGCACGCGACTCACCCGAGTATACTTCATTCTGAAACAGAAGTTACAAGGACGATTTGCGGTTGTCCCCAGACTCCCCCCTCCCAACTCCGAATCATGTTCTACAAGGTGGCTCCAGAGCCTCACCCACCTCAAGAAGGAAATAAAGTCTGTCCGGATGAATCTGTCCTCTCAAGCGGTCCGCGCGAGTGTTCAGCGGTTGTCGCAAGGGCATTTTCAGACGAGCCTTACCATGATTAGGATACGGCTGACTGGGATATTATTCACTAATCGTCTAATATTCCTGCCAATCGATTCACCAGTCCGAAAAATGCCGTCGTGACTGCCGATCAACACGCTCGCGGACCGCATAGGCGAAGAGACTCACTCACAACCGCTCACATATATATGCGATGCTTCGATGTCCCCAAAGTCCGCCAACTTTAAATGCGTAAGCGGCGATCCGAAGCCCCGCCCACTAAACATGGGTACTCGCGAGGTACTTCTAAAAATCCGCGTTCTTCCAATAATGCTTTACGCAGTGATATCGAAGTCATGCCCACCTCGAGAAAGTATTTGCGAGTAATCATGTAACCAAGCCCACATCGAATGTTCCGCGTGGCGCACAGAGCCACGCCCACTTTCAGTAGCGATTCACGCGATGTTCGGGGAGACTTACACACCTAAAATAATGTATCGCGCGGTGAAACCGAAGTTTCGCTCACCTCAGGGGTTGATTCACACGGTGTTCACGGAGCCGAGCCCACCAAGTGATCCAAAGCCCCGCCCACCTATAAGGGCGATTCTCGACCCGCCCCTTTATACAATCTTTCACAAAGTGATCTTGAAGCCCCACCCATTCCAAATGTTCTACGCAGTGACTCAAAGCTCCGCCTACCTATATGGACGATCTGCGAGACACCCCCAAACATGCGCGCACTTTGGATACTGTTTCCTGCGGTGATCCTGAAGTCCCGCCCATCTGAAATGTTCTACGCAGTGACCCAAAGCTCCGCCCACCTAAAGGGCTAATTTCGAGGTATTCCTGGAGACTCACATTCCTCAAGCAACGTTTTACGCAGTATTTCCAAGACCAGGAGCACATGGAACAAATTTTCACGCAGTGTTAGCGAAGCTCCGCCCATTTATAGCAGAGAGCGGCGCTCGCTTTCCGGAGCGGAGCTTGCTTGGAAGGGTCATATCATCACACCGCATCGAAGGGGTCCAGCACACAAAAAAAGAGAAGCCGAGAACGAGATTTCGCTGCGCCCACATCGTCGCTAGAACGCGTTCAACTCGAAGAGAGCAGCGACATGAATGCAGCGGATTTCCGCCACGCTCGTCGCATTCCGGGCGACCAGTTGCTCCGCGGCTCCCTTTTTTTTTATCTTTTGCATTATCTCAAATTACCACTTACCAATCGCTCTCGCCGCCTAATCACGCCCCATGGTGCGATGCCAATCGTCACGATTTTCGATCGCATCCTGTAAAAGCACAGAATTTAACCACTCTCAGACAAAGGAATGTATCAACCTTGGACACGTTGCGTACAAACCGCGAGATGAGCGGCATTCGGAACAAAATTCGCACGCGGGCGGTACGCAATGCCATGCGGCTAGAGCGCATCGCCGAGCAGTCGATGCGCATTGCCACGCGGTTATTACGAAACATCGCGCGGTCGATGCGCATTGCCAGGCGGTCTGTACGAACGCTTTCCGAGTTCTGACTGCGGTCTATATGCGACCGAGCGCGTTTGGCACTAAATGAATTTTCGTCCGCGGCTGGTAAGATATTGGTACGCGGTCAGTCCGCCCATAGTCTGAGTTGATGTGATCATCCTCCTGTCCAAGGCAAATTTCACAGGAGACAAACCTAGCTGAGATCCCGGCATCATCCAGCGCCTGGGCAACGTGTTTCACAACGCCACAGTCTAGTCCAGACGTGATGATCCACGCTCCAGTGGTTTGAGCGGCTTTCAGCAGTCCATCGCGGAACAGACCTCCCAGTTTCTCTTGCACCCTGGAAAAAGGAATCGCAAATACTGTAAAAGTACTGTACTACTTTCACTCACTCAAAGTTAGTCATTCCGCCATGCACGGTGATGACAAGCCGCGGCGATTGCAGGCCCCAAACCTGAAAACCGTCAGGATTTCTTCTGCCTCCTGACACTCTTAATCCATGCTACCTGCCTTTTCCATAAGATACATCACATTTTCCGGATCTGAATCGTATCCAAGGCGGATGAACTGAGCCTTGTGGGCGTGAGCGCCTCCCTGAACAATAAGCTACTCTTCAACTATTCGGCCAGGTTCATACTTGCAGACGGCATATTCGCTCGCAGGGATAGAGACTACAATCGGGTCGCACGACTTCTATTGGAACGCTAACGTTTTTGGAAGCGACAAAAACGAGCCAGATCTATCGTGTTTGAGTCCTATTAGGCCAGCAAAACATGCGTTCTCCACCCATTTTTCCTATTGTTCCCGCCCCTCAATGCAAAGCTGCCTAAATCAATTGCTCGAATGCAGTCATCTTAGCTAGTTTTTCATGCTTCCAATGGAGTTAGCGTTCTACTACAGACAGTACAACTCTATTGGCTTCGCTACCTCAATAAAATTTTCGCTAGCTTTAATGTTTCAATCGAGCGTGTATGCAGTGTAACTCGCCCATTTCCATTCAACAATGGAAACAACACTTTATTTCTTCCTCTGCGTTTTCGTCAGTTTCAAGTATCGCCAGTTCCGAAACTTCGATTTGTGGCATAAAATCGACATCGACTCTGAGCGTGTAGGACGCCTTTAAGGCGACTAGCGAAAATGCTATAAATTTATATCAACAAGAAATCGATAAACTGTCGCGTATGCACTGTCGCGGCCGTGCGTCGCGGGAGGTACTATGAACCCGGCCTTAGGCCCTAGTTATACTACGGCGTTTCACTACCACTGGCTTCTGAGACAGGTCTGCCCTAGGCCATGTTCAAAATCTGAGCTGGCATACGTGCCACAGAAAACAGAGGACGAATATCGAAACGCCCGATATCCACTGTCGCTGGAAGTATGTACCCGGCCTAAGGCTTTGGTTGTGTCAATGAAAAAACACTGAAGAAGAGCAGTAATGAGTTTGCCATAGTGCGACGTCCATCGCGTAGCGTTGCATTGCAAGGCGACGCGATGATCGTCGCGCGAATGCATAAATTGCCCGTTATTTCGAACGTATCGCGCCTCTTCACTGTGAACACCCAGTGAAGAAGCGACGCGACGTTGCGTGATCGATAAGCAGGCTGATCACGACATCGCGTCGCGCCGCGAATGAACTCTGAACGCGGCCTAAGGCTAAGTGCGTACTTGTCGCGACCCAAGACAGCACAGCGACGGTGCGGCAATATCAATTTTCGATCAATTTATATGGCAAACACTATGCCGCGTCGCCCTGAAAATTCGTCTCTAGATGTCAAAACCAGGCCAGCTTGCGCAATGGTATTGAACCCTAGACTCTCGCTATGTACCTGGAACACAATAGTGCCAAACGCGTCCGTGGGTGAGGTCTGGGTGTGGGTGGCAATGGACCACGGCATTCCTTCAACGGCTCGTACCCCTTGGGTGAACACCGAGAAACGAGACAGTGCCAGCTGTGAATGCGCTGACATCAATCGGCCACATCCACATCTAGAACAGTCAGCTTTTTAGGAAATATCGGGAAATATTACGCATCACGTACCGTTCCTGACTGTCCGGCTGCCCTACAAACTTGATACACTCCCGCTTCTCGAAGGCGTGTTCAATCCATGGACCAGTGAGCTTTTCAGACTGAAATCGTGATTTTTTCATGAGCGGTGAATCTATAGTTTTTCCTGCTGAACACATAATACTTCAAAGTCGATACTGGTTTGCATAACCTTCCATGACGTCGCCTGCGCGGCATCGCCGCAACATGACGCGGCGTCCGCTACGCTGAAACTGCGTCGCGCAATTTGCATGGTGTCGTAATCAACGAACGTTTACGAAAGCGATTTTACGATTATAGGAAATTTGAAACAAAAAATACGGCAGTGAGAAGGAAAACAAAGAAAATCCATTCATTATCATCTGTTTCGGATGTAAATTTAGTTTGTTCCTTTGCGTGCCTATGCGGAGCGAGGGTACAGACAGCGAGAAAGGGGAGCAGGAGACGCAGCATACGCGTGCGCGCGCCCGCGATCAACGCCAGTAAATTTCACTCCGAAATACATGACGTGAAGTAATTGCTTAGAACATTGATTCCTCTTTTTTCAAATTTTCGCAAAAATATTGAAAACTAAAGACGGAAAAGATAAATATTAACACCATCAAATCAAAGGCATAAAATGCGACAGAACAGCTGCTGAGCACACATTTTTGGTTTTTTTCCGATTTGACCTAAAAAAGGAAATTTTAGTGAATAAAATCAGAGTAGCAGGGAGACAGAGAACGAAAAAGCAATATTTCCCTTAAAAACACCGGAAGCGGAAAACGTGGGCGGGCTCGCCAGAAAAGCTAGAAAAAATAAAAATAAATTAACCAATACATGTACATACGAAATAGCTGTTTAGTATAATTTTCCGCATTTTAATTTTGATTTCCTCGAAAATAGTGGGGATTAAATCAGAGAAAAATGAGAAAATGCCGCCATTTCTTGCTAGCATGCGAAAAATTAAAAGCTGAGCATATCCTCTATTTCGGAGTAAAATTCATTTCCGTTTATCGCGTGCGTCTGCTCGCGTACGCTGCGTCACCTTCTTCTCCACACTTCACCCTTTCTCGCTGTCTCTCGCATCACTCCTCACAAGCGCGCATAGGAACCAAGTAAATTTGGCTTCAAAACGGAGGGCACATTTCTTCCAATAATTTACGCAAAAAAACCTGGGAAACGACAGAGAAAAGGAAGCGGAGAATGGGAAAACGCAGAAATTTCCCTCAAGATTCATCAACATAGAACAAAATAGGTCCTAAGAGAACTATAACTGAGGGTTTCTTTGACTATGTCTCTTCAAAAAACATAGAAAGCGGAGAACGAAAACGGAAAACGGCAGTGCGCAATATGTCCTTGTAATTAACATCTGTACGCTGCAGACGGTCTGCCCACGCGATCGGCGTGCCTGTCAAGCGACTGTCGCCAAGGCATTTTCCGGCCGAGCATTCCCACGGCTGCAGACAGCTGACTGGGATGTAATTCACTCTTACTCTATCGTGGGGTGTGTATACAAGTCTCTGTTGTGTACCTGCTCGTTGGTGCCCCTGCTTCTACTGAACCCAGCAGATTCGTCTTGAGGTACACAGGGAATGTTCTGAGCGATATAGCGTGCACAACTATATCGCGAAAGTATCACTAATATGTTGCAGTTAAAGGTGTCGCCGTCCGGCGTCACACTAAGACCTCTGGTCCATAACACGCTTAGGATCTCGGTACCTGGGGAGTTCATGGAGTCTTTGAATTTTCTTACAAACCACAGTTTCGCCACCCTGAACTGTCATCGATTGCTGTCGAGTGATATCCAAAAAACTGCGCTGTCCAGACTTCCTGAGCTATTTCCATGCACCGCTTTGCTGCTTTTGCGGAAACCCGCCTCACAGTGGATAAGACCCGTCATCAGCGTCGGAGAGTACACCATTTTACTGCTGTAAGCAACGCTGATGATAGGAGAGTGGAGGCTGTGCAAAGTACGCTGTAAGGAAGGATTTACGCAATGTGGTATGGTCAAGGAAAGTTCGGCTCAAACGTCGTGTCGGTAATGCACATTCATTATTACGACTGCGGGATCACAGAGGATCTCAATCTGTGGATAGTGAGTGCTCATGCGCCCACCGGTGAAGCCAGCCTTAAAGACAATTCGAAGGATGCGTTTTATGAGATGAACTCCAATACGTTGCTGGCCAGGATACCTTGGTCAACATGCTAAGCTTGTCGTGGGGATTGACGCAAATGCCTACGAAGATGGGACTTGATCAGGAATCCGAAGTACTCAGGTAAATGGTTTACTACCCAGTGGAGCAAACATCAGGACAACGGCTACCGCCGTTGTCGACTTTCGTGAACGCAGTGGTCTGATTATTGCATCGACATTCAAGAGGAATCATCGCCGCCATCAGCTTACACGTGGCAGGGACCGTAACCCGGCTATCTCCCAGAAGAGCAGCGGAAGCGGAAGATATTGACAATAGCTTTGAAACTACAGCTTGATCTATGTCCTGACGAGAAATATTCCAGTATCGGACACTCGAAGATCCCTAGAGCTGTGCGCGGGATGTCGCATTCGATTCGGATCACCGTCCTGTTCTGTTGAACTTCACTGGGCGAGGATCTCATAAGAGGAAGCTATGAGGCCTCAGCCTTCTCCAGAGGAGTTGACATGACAAGTCTCAGGGAGACAAGAGTGCAGAAGGAATTTTTCGACAACGCGTTTCTATTCACATCGGAGTACGGACTAAGGAAGAAACTTTTGCGACGCGGACTCTTTCGTCGGGCGAAGTGCATACAGGACGCTTCGAAAGGAAGCTACTCCCGGTTGTAACAGCCTACAGAAGAAGTTTGCCTACGTCTCAGAAGAAACAACATCTACCTACTAACAGAGTATGTGCTTTCTCCGAAACCGTGCAGGAAACTTCAAAGTGGAGAAGCGTCTGAGGAGGAAGTTAGCGTCGGCAGCTTCAAAGTGACCGCGAACGGAATGGACGTGTAGAGCTAAGGCTCCCAGGAGTTTGAGAAGGCTTTGGGAGGAGAAGAGAATCCGAGGAAAAGCCCGCTACGACGTTGCTTGCGACAAGGTATAGCGGGAAGATGAAGAGATAAGTTCTCCTGCGTCTTGAACACTACCAAATGGAGTTGCAGTTGGTGATGCGACGCTGCCAATATGGAAGGATTACTTCCAGTTCACTTACTGAATCGTCCAGCGCCATCAGTACCTGAGCTCCCTGCATGTTCGTAGAGATCTACATTACGATGTCAGTGAGGAACCGCCGACTGAGTCTGAAGTTTTGGATTGTGTTCGGAAAATGAAGAAATGGAAAGGCAGGTGGAGACGTGACAACATCACTGCTGAAATGCTGGAAAGCTCTTCCTCCGTCTGGGATTCGTGAAATGACCAACACCATCCGTGCTATATGGATGAGCCGAAAGGGATACCCGATTCGGTGGAGACATGCGATCATCGTTCCTCTTCACAAGAAGCTATCCGTCACGGATCCTAAGAACTACAGAGGAATCTCTCTTCTACTTCGTGTCATGTACAAGGTTTTAGAACGTATCATTCTCGAGCGACTTATCAAACATCGTGAAAGAACGACCAGAGATGAGCAAGCCGGTTTTCGACCTGGAAGATGGACCATCGACCTTCAGTGTTCGTCATGAGAAGAGTAATGCAATCATGGCAGCGGTTTTCGAAGCCACATTACAGCTTTGTTTTGGACTTTAAAGCCGCGTTCGACTCTCCTCATCGTGGATCGATTGCTCAATGCTCTGCGAGCAGATGGAGTCCCGGAAAGAGTGCTACCAATACCGCTCGTAAGTTTGGTCAGAAAGGCAAAGCGAGGCCGGGTTTCCGCGTCTTTTTTCTGTCTTTTTCTGTATAACTCGCTCCAAACCCAACTTTGAGCAAAACTAGAAAGATAGTCATAATCCTGGCGTTGAGGGCTACCCATTGGTTTAACCTTTGTGGTGGTTTTATTGAGAACTAAAAAAGTTTCGATGTAAGCTAGATTTGTGATTACGGTACCATGACGGATGGGGCGCTACCGTCTCCGTCTGCGTTTCCATATGTCTACCGTAATCTAGAGAGCTAGTTGATTGCAGAAATTTTCATGGTTCTCCGCAATTTCCGACAACAATGACTAAACCTTTGGATAACCCTCAACGCCATAGGATCATGAATATCTTCTCTAGTTTCGCTCAATGCTTGACTTTAAAGCGAGTTATACAAAAAGAACGAAAAAAGACGCAAAACTCGACCTCAGCTTCAAACTTCTGACCAAATCGGCAGCCAACGGTATTGTATGTTCGGTTAATCGAGGACATGAACAAAGGAACAACAGCAGCAGTTCGTACACCTGTCGGATTTACGTCAGCTTTCGAGGTGAAAACAGCAGTAAGGAAAGGAGGCGTTGCAGGACCTTTTTCTTTTCAACTTTGCCGTTGATGACATCATGCGTAGAGTTGCAGAACAGTTTCCTGCGGACGTGATCCTTACACCATCAGGACGCTCCCTTGTCGACCTGGAGTACGCCGACAACATTGTGTTATCTGCGCTGAAAACAACGCAAAACTGCAAAGGATTGTGAACCTTGTTTCGAAGTATGCCGCAGCCTATGGACTTCCCTGTCTTCGTCCCGACAAATGCAAGCAGATGTGGGTCTCTCAGGAGGCCTTCTTCAACGGGAGTTTTGTGTGGACGAGGACCAACGTATCTAGAACTGGAGTGGACGATTTCTGTTATTTTGAGCTGTTTGGCTGAAGAACGATGGTAGTTATGCAGCGGATGTTCGACAACGATGTACAAAAGCTACGTGTGCATTTAATTCTCTAACTAAGTGTTTGTGGTCTACCACCATCGCGGAAGGAAGTCAAGTTGCGCGTCTACCTATCCGCTTATTCGCCCCTATCATGATGTACGTATCGGAGACGTGGGCGGCACCGAAGACGCCAGATGGAAAGGTTGGATTGCACGGAGAGGTGAAGCTTTGGGCGTTTGCTTGGGTATTTCTGGCCTCGTGTATGCCATAAGCAGAAGACCTTAACAAGGAAATCGACGCAATACATCAACGCTTGACACGAGGGAGCTGCTACCAGCATCTCCTAACGCCATCTCAAGCAGCACTGGAAAGTCGACTTCCTGACTGCTCGGGCATATACTGAGAAGAACGCCGGATCGTCTCGTACAGCACGCTTTAAGAATGCTTCCAAATCCTGTTCTGGAAACGGCGCACCTTGGCGTAGGCGAAAGTTCTGGACGGATGTGGTTGAAGAAGGATTTGAAGTCACTCACCGGCATCGAGAAAGACAGTTCCAGGCGCGATGTTTCTGTTTCGCAGGAAATGGAATAGTAGCAGCTGGATGGAATGTGTTCAAATTGCGGCTGAAGACCGTGAAAAATGGACACGGCTGACTACTAGGACGGCACACCTCGGTGAAGATGCGGAATGACCGCGTCAGGCGAAAGCCAACCGATTAAGTCAAGTAAGTCACTCTATCGTCAGTGTCTCTCTAGTAGGAAGCCGCGCTCAGCGATCGAGCGCGAAATCATTCGATCAATACCCATCCTCCATTCGCAATTTTTCCCGCCAAGCGGCGTCGCGGCTTCTCCCTATGCAATGATTGCCGATAGTATTCCTGCCAATCGATCTACGAATCCGAAAAATGCTTTTGCGAAGAGCGCTCCACACGCTCACCGACCGCGAGGGCGGACAGTTTTATTCGAATCGACACCAGCGACGCGGTGCCACAGCAAAGTCGCGTTCACCTCGCGCGACGCCGTGGCAGGCTCATTGAATTTTAGTTCATTTTAGCTTTGTCTTAGAGCAACATTCTTAACGTTACTAACCAGGGCCCTGGCGAACAGGTTCGGATTCTCAAACAGTCTCGTGGTGTTCTTCCTGGACGCCTCTCCGGATCGCATTGAGGCGCAACTGTTGATCGTACCACCTCCACAAACGGAATTCCTCGGCACGCTGAGTCAGCTTCTCGCCGAGTGGTGAGATGGTTCTGAAAAGGAGATTATTGATAAATAGGAAGGTTTTTTTGCTTGTTACCAGGCTGATGCTGCCACGCGGAAATTCCATTTACCTACATACATACAAAGAGCCATAGTTAATTCCGGTGGCTTGTTTCCTAAAGAAAAAGCATTTAAATCTCACCTGGGTCCAGCGGTTTGATAAGCTGATCAGCTGCGCTCTTCTCTTGCCCTGAATCGAATAGCGCGCCGATGCTCGCGACCTCCGCTCCAGCCGCGGGTGAGATTTAGATGTTTATTTTAGGAAGCAAGCCACGGAGCAAACTATATGTTCCTTACTATGTATAACTGAACAAAGTGAAATTTTTTTCTAATGATGGACTTCTCGACTTTCCGAGAATCAATTTTTTCGAATGATCGACTTTTTGATTTATTCGGAATTCCATGTTTTGAAATAAACTGGAAACTGGAACCGATTTAATCGAACTAGACATCTGCCAACTCACAAAGCACGCCAGCAGTTGATGAAGATTTGAAAATTTTTTGGTAAAAAATAGCTTATTTGATAGAAATAAACTCTAGGTGAGACGCCAAATTATGTACGGTTGTGAGTGTGTATGTATGTAGCTAATAACTAGAAACAGCTTAATGAAGACAGAATGAATAGATAGAGAGAGTGAATGGAGTAATCTGAGCGGTATTAACCATCCACCTAAAAAAGAAACTCCTTAGAACATCTCAGAGCGTTGATTACGCCTTTTCTGAATGTTCCTTGCAAGGGAGTGACCAGACCTGGTTGCCAGGACTACCATTGTACTATAGTTGTACACAAACGAAAACTTCGTTAAATTTTCGAAAGATTTTCCGAATTTTTTTTCGTTCGTTTTTGTTCGTTCGAAATTTAGTGGAACAAAAATTTTTCAATTTTCGTTCGTTCGAAATCCAATTTTCCGAATTTTTCTCGAAATTCGTTCGTTCAGAATTTTTTCAAACAAATTTCCGAAATTTTCGACGAATTTCGAAAAAAATACGAAGAGTTCGAAAAAAAATCGAAATTTCGATTTGTTTCGAATTTCGTTCTGTTCGACCTCCGAAATTTCGAAAATTTTTTCTGATTTTCGTTCTGTTCGACATTTTTCGGAAATTGCAGGGCTAACTATACTTTGTACCCATATTTGTCTGGTCGACTAAATTCCTTGTACTGGTAGAAAAAAGTTCTGACCCACATTGATAGGAATAATACTATTTATATGCCTTAAATTGCCGAGATTGTCAGAAATATTGGAAACAAGCCTCATATTCGTGTAAACCGTCCTAAATTACCCCCCATGGAAGCAAGATTTCAGTAGACGGAAGTACTCATTCTACAATTTTTAAAATCGAATGTAATAGCTTTCCACCATAACTCAAAGAACGCTAAAATAGGGTTTTTACGATTAGTTCGGAGCGTCTCAGAAAACCGCCGCATTCAATGACGTGTCGAATATGCATTCAACTCGAGTGACTACACCCATCGGAAGGGTATATCACAGGGGCACGTGCTCCAAACACAGCAACACGTGCTGCGAAATTTTATAGCAGGAGCGTGAGTACGTGCCGCCAAATTCAATCGCAGGAGTACGTGCAAGGCAAGGTGGTCCACCGCTATCGTAGCAGCACAAAGACGCGACGGCTGGCTGTACATGGACGTGCGACGCGGCCAGCTCGCCGAGCACCATCTGGAATTTTCAGCGATTGGACGAGGGCTCCAGCAGCCGGGGAGGAAAGTACCGCAAACTTGGGTAATTGAACCGTCGGCACTGCCGACCTCTCTTACTTCCGTCTCAGAAGATTACCATCGTATACCTTCCGCTTTTTCCGAATAAATGTTTGTCATCGAGTTGAATCTTTATCATGGACGCAGTGAACGTATTATTTGTTATGGCAGGTGCTGTAATTTGAAACAAGTTGGAAGCACGTGCTTCTCTGGCAGCGCATCCCCTGACTGTGGTAGAAACTTCTTTGTCTTCGAGTTGAATGCATATTCGACACGCAATGAATGCGGCGATTGCCTGAGGTATTCGATTTAGGACGACGTGCATGAACGCTTATATAAGAAGGGCGGGGAGCCGCTTCGCATCCTACGCGCGAAGTGTCGGGCCAGAGATGAACCTAAGCACATGCCGTGTAGAGTATATCAAACGAATAAAAATTTTCGAATATTCGAATAAACGAATTATTCGAAAAATTGAACCTCGAAGTATCTCAGATAAAACTGAATTAATTTCGGAAATTGTCACTTTTAATTCAGAATTGGATACTCGAGCCACATTTCAAAAATCACTCAAAGTCGACTTTCCCTGTTGACTGATTATTCAAATCATTCGATTCGTTCAAAGTATACTACGCAAGTTGATCTTCTCTCCGAACTGCATTTCTTCGATTTCATCCACATCGGAAACTGCCAATTTTTTCGGATAAATTTTACGGCAAAATGAAAAAAAATTAATCAAGAAATAGTTAATTATCAATAAAAAAATGAAAAGATTAATAAAAAACTAAACACGTGAAAAACCGAACAAAATGCAGTTACGCAGGGGATTCGCCGTGCGTGAGGTTGCGTCTCCACGCAGTAGGGTGGAGTGTGCTTCCCGGAGTTACCGCATGGCGGCGTCACGCTTCATGCCTCCAGGGACGCATGAGTAAGTTCCCTAGTTGGAGGAATAACCTGAGCAGAAAATCATATAATCGATTAATGATTTGGCATTTAGTGTAGATTCCCTATCGTAGAGGGCACAAATGTCAAAAAACCCAAGAACACAGAAACCTCGCGTTCGGTAAAAATCCTGTTTAAAATGCGTGAAAATGGTTGATCAATAAATAAACAGTAAATGAAAAAATATTTGAATGATACAAAATCGGTCATACCTTTCGCGTTTTGAGCAAAAAGACGCTGGAACGCGTTTACGTTTATTTCATCAAACAAACTCAAAGTGGTCCATAACCGGATCTGAGAAGATATTTGATCGCACGGTGCATTGAAAGGCTCTTTATTTTGTGCCACCCACATGTCTTACTCTTTAAGAAGAATATAGATGTGACGCAATCAATCAAGTGCGCGAAACGCGAAGCGCAACTGGGGTCACAGGGCCGAATGTGTTTATATCACCATTGTGTAGACTCTTCTGAGTCAATCCGAAAGTATCGGGCTGAATTTTCACCACCTTCAGATGTACCCAGTTGAAACTGTGTTTTTCGCCTGTTCGACGCCCCGGCAGACACACTGGGGCGCAAGAGGTCCGCGATCACAACTGTTCTAAGTATAGACTCCTTCAAAACAGAAACAACCGGTCTGGAGCAGGGATGAGCCAGAATTTTTTTCTGAACTTCGGAAATCGGAAATCGGAAATCGGAAGAAGGACCTTCTCCGGAATTTCAAATCAGATTCAAAATCGGAACGCCAAAAACTATCGGAAATCGGAATGCGGAAATCAAAATCGGGAATACATTCAGTGGAAATTCTTAACGCTCCCCTGGTGACTGCGCGTTCAAAAAAACTTGAACTCACCATCCTTCTTTACTGAAAGATTTTATGCAAACTCAATGTCAACTCTGGCTTTGTGAAAAGTGAAAACGGACCCTCGAATCCAAATTCAGCGCCTAAATTAACCCTCTAGAGGATTTGGCCAGGAGAGCAGTAAAAATTTTTTATTTTCGTGAATATTTCCGATTTCTTCCGCATTTCGAGGCTTTTCGGAATCAGATTCGGCCCGGAAATCGGACAGGCCAAAAACCATCGGAAGTAGCGGAATTCGGAAATCGAAATCGGAATTCCGCTCATCTCTTCGGTCTGGAGTATGACTTTTACGCCTAGCGGCACCTCGAAGATTTCGCGTCAAAACGACTCCAAATCACCGCCGCGTGGTGTAAAATCAAGTTTCCGGATTATGGTGCAGCAATGCTCATTAGGAAAGGGATCACAAAAAAAAGGTTATTGGCCGAGTCTGAGCTCCATAAGTCCCGTATGAGCTAAAAATGGAACGTCGCTGATATGATGTCGTTTTGAACCGAAATCATCGGGGTGCCGCTTCAGGAGAAGCGCCTCCAGACCGATTATTTCTGTTGTAAAGGAGTGTGTACTTAGCGCTCGAGGCGAATTACGTTGAGTTTGCCTCGCCGAGGCGTCCGAACCTGGCGAAAAAATTACTGCTTCGACTTGGCGCTTCTGAAGGTGATGAAAATTCCGCCGACGCTCCAAAAATGTCTCTCCAGAATATGCACGATGGTGTGATACAGTGCCGTTGCAAAATTAAATGACATGCCCCAATTCCGCGGTTCACTAAAGACTTCGCGTCAAACTTCGCGTCAAACGGTGAAACAGCCAATCGATGCAGTACTTTCCCGAAAACCCCTGGGTACACGTCTTCTGAAATTAGAGCCACTCAGCAGTAAACTGGCTACAAAATTGTCAAAAATGGCCGTTGCCAAAATTATACGACACCAGCTGACGTTCTCGCAGAAATTTCTATTCTACGCCATCTGTATCAGATTAAAGCTGTTCATGGTTTAGAACCACTAGAAACATAAAGTTATATGGTCTTCAGAAATGCCTCAGCACTCTGGAACCATCTTCGAAAACTCCTGTTTGTATCTTTCAACCCAGCTTTTTTGTGAACGCCCCATTCGTACAGCCGATTCGCTTAGTAACAGCTAGTTTCAGCTGGAGCACACGCTCGTATTGTCAGCCTGTTCTGGATGTAAGATTCAAAGCTCAAGAATACGCTTACACGATTTTCCACAGGGTTGCCAGAGTCCTGCAAACCAGCCAGCCATTTTACGAATTGGCAGCATCGAAGCCTGAAACCAAGCCTACGCGTTGTCCTACTGACAAAGTAGTGAAGGCGGGAAACGGACTACGAAAGAATTGCAGGAAAGAGATTTTCCAGCACATTCTGATAATCTGTGGAGTTCATAGGCCATGACGCAAAAATCTGGTCCAGCTTTAAAAGGCCTACTACTGGATCCGCGTCAATGCCACTATTCTTTCTCCTCCAGCGGTTCCCTACTGCTAATGGACCAGTTCGGGTCATTGTGTGTGATCCATAGAAATCGCTTTTCATCGGTCGAGCAAGAGCAATCCGAAGGAGCTTGATCAATTCTACTACACTTATGTATTTTTGACTTTAGCTTTTCCAAGCATTCGGAGAGATCTACAAAAGGATCCGAATATAATCTTCGAGTAGGAATTTTGAAGGAGAAAGAATAATGTGCATTGACCCGTACTCTGAGAGTTTAATCGCAGAAAGTAGCCAATGAAACCAGCCGAGAAATGCCTGTTTGCCCGCGTAATAGGGCGCTACATAGCCATAGCCGCCAATAATGCTCGCCGGGAACAGCTAGCCGCGTAATAACCAAGAAATAGACGCTTAATAATGCTCATACAAAATAGCCGCCAAATAATGCTGGCCGTGAAATAGCCGAGAAATAGCCGAGAAATAATGCTTCCCCGGTAGAGATACGGAGCATTCCAGAGGCATGATTCAGATGCCAGCACTTCCGTCGGCTCAAATATCCATGTTCGAGGTACTTGGACCTCGTTCAGCCTCTGGAGGCCTGCCCAAGGGCTGGCGGCCACGCAGAATCGAGTGGATGTCGGCGTGAGCCGGCGACGGCAGCCTTGAATAGCGTCTTGAGCGCAGTTTGGTGTTGCTTCTGATGCCCTTCTCGAGCGATTTATATCTTGGTTATTTCTCGGCTGCTTCTTTATCCGTTTCGTGAGAAGCCGAGAAATAGCCGCGAAATAGCCCACCAGGAGCCGCTGCGGAGCCTGGTGGGCTATTTCCCGGCTATTTCGCGGCCAAATCTCTCAGAGTATCCAGGTAGGGTTTCAAGCTGGGCAAGCTACTAGCGACATGACCTATGAACTCCACAGATTGTATCTCAGATTATGTGCCCAGGAAAATCTTTTCAGTTTGTTTCTTGTCCGTTTTCCGCCTTCACTTCTTGTCAGATAGGACAATCGCATGTGCTTGGTTTCCCAGGCCAGATCCCTTGCCAATTCGCTAAAATCTTCGGCTGGCCGGTTTTGTAGGACCTCAACCGTGTGAGAAATGTGAGAAGGTGATCTTGGAGCTTTGAATATACATCCAGAACAGACAATACGAGTGCTGTGTGGCTCCGCTGAAACTCAGCCAGCTATTCCTCACTTTGAATGAGCACAGATTGAAAGAGAACATTCTAAAGGCAAAATAAAGGTTCTAAACGGCTACCAAACAGAGTTTCCGAGAGTGGTTCAGCACTGGAGACATTTCTGAAGACTAATCAACTTTATGTTTCCTAGTAGTTCTAACCATGAACAGGCGAAGCTTATTACAGTGATATGGTAATAGACAAGGCTTTCACGATATAACAATATGTCAATATAATTGCAACGGCCATTTTGAGCCCAAACTACTTTCCGTGCCAGAATTTCCTGCTAGCTGAGTAATCCCATGAAAATTCATGTAGCCGGGGTTTCCAGAGGTGCTGCTGCATCGATTGGCGATCTTACCGTTTGTCTCCATAATCGACGCGAAGTTAGGAACCGCAGGTAAGAATTGACATCGTCATGTCCTGAATTTTTCAAGCGCACTTCTCTCTATAGACACATTCAATCATCCGATCCTAGCTCCGCTTTCGCCTTTTGCGCACTCGACTGATTGAGTCACGCCTATACGCTTTGTTGCAAGGTGAGACACATGAGAACTCATAAGGGAGGAATCTCAGTGCCGATTCGAACTATCTCCTCAGCTTCTCACAAGGACCACTTTGAACAGAGTTATGAGAAAAGCGCACAAAAAACACTTTTTTTGCGCCTTCTTCGCCCAAAACGCAGAAGATGTGACCAGCTTCCACAGAACTAGGATCGATTCACGGTTCAAATGAAAAGATTGAAAAAAACAGAAAGCAATAACCTGTTTTCCGTTTCCTTCCCAAACACTTTACGGAAAAAAAGTTTGGTCCTTCTTGGAACCCGTCAGAAGTGACGAAAGGACCATCCTATGATGATTGTATGAGTTAGGAAAATAGCTCCTCTTTGATATGGTGTGTTGCAAATAAATGAACGTTTTGAAAACAACTATCCACTTATTAGTAGAAGGCATCTATTACTATAGATAGCAAAATAATAGCCTACTCAGATAATAGGTGCGGACTGACCGCTGGCAATCGAGACCTCTGCGGGCGGTACGCCAGCAAGTTGCGGGCGGATAGCTGCCCATCGTGGCCTCGCCGGGCGGATCGCTGCCTCTCGTTGTCTCCGCGAGCGGATCGCTGAGTTTTGGCGGGCCGATAACGGCACCTGGAAAAGTTGATCACGCTAGCGGGCGGATCACCGGCAAGCTCTAAGGCGGCGATCCGCCCGCAATCTGCCAGCGATCCGCCCGCAGGTGCGTTGATAGCCAGCGATCGGCCCGCTGAGCTATGAGATGCAGCGATCCGCCCGCTCAATTTTCAAACGGTGAAACTTGTCAATCAGTGACCAATTGTGGTGCGCGCGAAGCGCGCACCAGATTTGGTTTTGGGTCGGCCCCGCGCGCAACCCCTTTTACAAAATCTCAGTTGAGAGTGAACGTAGAAATTAGAGCTAAATTGCATTAAAGAGGGCGCAAAAAGTTGATATATGTACCCAAAAATTGTTTAGAACGGTTCACTGGTTTTCGAGTTAAAAAATGAAAGACCGCGCGTTTTTGTTGTTAATCTCCTTTTTTTCAGATGGCGTACACGATCTTGTTGGTACACCTAAAATTGAGCTAGGGAGCTCATTTTTGGACAGGAGGCTGGAAATGGATGCTATTCCAATTCGAACTTGATACCTTAACTTTAAAGGGTACCTCAAAATCGTGGGTTTATATACTAAATTAGCCGTGGAGTACGAAAACTTCTTTTTTCTGCTACGGCTGTGGAGACCGGGGTGTGTGGGTGAATCTGCAGCCAATCAACACAGGTCGTCTGAGATAAGAACTGAAATTGTCCGAATCCGTACTTTTCACACGTCATCGATGGATAATCAATATTATCGATTTTCGCGCTTTTTGCACAAAATGCGGCTAGGAGTGGTGATTGCTGATGGGATTGGTTTTCTTGGTTGGAGAATTTTGCTCATCAGTCATTATCGATAAAAGCCGATGAATAATAATGATTTTTTCGCCTGTTGCACAAAACGCCGCAATGATTTTTGATTGTTGATGGCTCTAAGTCACTTGTTTGGGAAATTCTTCTCATCATGCAAGATCAAATATTAATGATCAATAATATCGAGTTCTCACATGTTGCACAAAATGCGGCAGTGAGTGGAATGTTTATGGTTTTGGGTAATATGTTTCAAAAATTGTACTCATTCGACAATCTCGTTGTTTGATGTTTCATCATTGCGAAATGGAAATCGTTGAGCAAAATTGAAGTCAGAAGGGGAACCTTCGGGAAAAATATGTGAAATTTCTAAAAATTTAGCTTCCTGGCAAAAGTGACGATTTGGTAATGATAAAATAAAAGTTTCAAAAATGTCTTGAAATATCTTTGAAAAATGATTTGTCGCAAAATAGCATGGAAAATAAAAAAGTTAGGAAATGAAGTGAAATAACCGAAAATGCGATTTGGTGGTCGATCATTTCACAAGCTTCTCCGTTAAACTTATCAAAACGAAATCAAGCGCGCTACGGAAACATTAACCCATTTTTGAAAGCTGTAATAAGGGAATCAGCCTAGGTCAAGCTAGATTAACTCCGTTCCACATCGTGCTTGATTCCGTTTTGATAAGTTTAACGGAAAAGCTTGTGAAATGATCAACCACCAAATCGCATTTTTGGTTATTTCACATCATTTCCTAACTTTTTCATTTTCCATGCTATTTTGCGCCAAATCATTTTTTAAGATATTTCAAGACATTTTTGAAACTTTTTGTTACCATTAACAAATCGTCACTTTTGCCAGGAAGCTAATTTTTTTCTGGTATCAGTATCATGCGCAGAGTAAGCGGACCAAAGGGTATAAAAGGCGCTCCATCGCACTGAATGCTCACTCGGCATTTCGAGACCGATCCTGGAAGGTGACGTAGAGTCACCTTTGAAGGATCACTTAGAAGCCGGAGAACAATTTTTGGCAGCTGAGGGGATGGCCCCCACGGCTAGGGGGGGGGGTGATGGTTCCGCACACGGAGACCGTGGTGGGATCCATCGGAATAACCCATATGTGGTATCGAAGGCGGATCGCTGGCTAATGGCGGGCGGATCGCTGGTTACTAGCGGGAGGATTGCTGGCTACTGGCGGGCGGATGGCGGAGGGGGGATGTCGATCCGTCCGCCAAAAGCCAGCGATCCGTCCGCACCTACTGTCTGAGTACCCATAGCAGCTAAAGTAAGAGTGGTAAGCGTAACGTGTATATATGGGTAGAGCATGACCCAGTCACATTTTTATATATGCCCATAATTATTTTCGATTAAGAATCGATTATTCGGATGATCAATTATTAGATTTTCAAGCATACAGCCTGTTCGGAAAGTAAAATGAATAAATAAATAAAATATTATAAATAGGAAAAGAGGGAAGACTCGCGCTTTCAAATGGCATATACATATGCCACATTTCGTCAGAAGATCAAAGACGGACAAGGAAAAATTCACCGAAAAAAATCTTGCGCAGATTTCTCCTATCAACCTAACAGCAGCAGAAAACAGTGAAAGGGGTATCCATTTTGGACCTCTCTCAACACCGAATCGAACCAAATACGTTTTGCTCTCAAATTGTAGGATATTGAATTCCGAATAGAAAAACATGGGGCTAGAGTGATGCGTAAACAATCATTCTTTCCAAAATATGATAGACACACTATTCACTACGCTGTATTCAACAGAAAGCCTTCATCACAAGGCTGTATGTCGTGGAAGTCAGCCAAACAACATTCCAAATTGCTCAGTCCTGTTTCCTTCGCAGAGTTGGAAGAGGGAAGCGGAAAGAGCAGCAGTCGGAGGCCTCGACCAGCGCCACCACAACAACGCAAAAATGAAGCAGCGAGCTTAGACGAATATTAAGACCCACACACGCTATCCATATAGCAAATAAGGTTGCGAGTTCGCTCACCAGTGAACAAATCGGACCAAAGATCTAATAAGGACTGACAATACATTTCCCGAGGGCTTTTATCAAACCATGTTTTGATAGTTGTAGGTATGGGACACAGCATTAATAGTCCGTTTTCCAAATCCCCTAAATGCCTCAGAGATTCACAGGAGATTTCCAAAAGTGGGCATTTTCATAGTTTCGCGAAGAGAAACGGAGATTTCTCAAAAAAAATTCTCGGGTTGGGCCTGAAACTTTTTGCTAGGGAGTTGTTTTGGGTGCTGAATAAAAGTCTGAGGCCCATTTGTCAATAATTGAGAAACTCCGTCTGATTTGGTTCGAAGCCTCAAAAGGGGGGAAATTTTGCTGGCCAAACGCGACTTAAAGCCACAGTCCAAGCTCAGAGCTAATTTTTGATATTTTGGTCCGGTCGCCGCGTATAGCAACCCTGCCAAGCGCGAAATCTCAATTCGCTCAAATAAGCGACAAAAAGCAGGGAAAAAGTCGGCCCCGCCCCTTTTAAGAAAAAATGAGTAACGCCCACCGACAAGCTTCCGGTCTCAAAAGGGAATAGAAGCGCGACCGGTTTTGTTCCAAATCTATGTTCTTCCATTTGTTTTCGGTCTGATTTTATTTCGTGACCTGCTTCAAAACGATTTCTGCGAATAACGAGAAAAACAGTCTCGAGACAACTCGTCCGCGAACTTCTACCAGTTGAAATTCAAAACTTTTGAGGAGCCGTACCTTAGTTCACGGTGAGTTCTGAGCGATTCTGGAGACACCATTGTGATCAGCGTGAAATTTTCTCAAAGATAAGCAAAAAAAAACGAGAAATCGATTCTGATCTTGGGCTGTGGCTTTAAGACGATTTCGAGAGTGCTATGTACGAGGAAATCGATTTAAAAACAGTGTCCACGATTAATTTCGTCCTCGGTTTTTGGCCGGAAATCGAAAGTTCAGGGTCTCATTGGAGCACTGAGGTCGAAAGAACGAACGAAAACGAGAGCGAAAGAGCTACATACGGCTCCGAAGTCCGCTCGCGCTAGCCCTTCCGCTCGCGGTCGAGTTTTCCGAGGAACAGTTTGGTTAGCTTGCACATTAGTATTGGAGCGCGAGCGCGGCTGAGTTTTAGCATTGGGGCACATTTGCGCACGCTGTCTACTTCAGGCCCATGCCCGCGCAACTGGTCCACCGTTGAAATGTGGCTTTCAAGAACAAGAGCTGGTTTTGAATGTTTTGAAGCGTTTTTCATGATTCTTTCTTCTCTAATGAAACAGTCAGACTCTAAACCTTTGATTTCTGGTGGGAACTCGCAAACGATTTTTATCGTGGACACTGCCTTTAAAGGCAGTGTTCACGATAAGAATCGTTTTTCTGCTTTTCCGCCTATCTTCAAGACGGTCCCATTCCGATTCCAATGATGTTTTTGGGATCGCACAAGACCTCTTAGGAACGGAGTTAAGGTCCCTCAAAAATTGAGCTAAGGAAGCAGTGTGGACGAGTTGTCCGAGGCTTGTATCTTCCGTCTTTTGCCGCCAATGTATGCGAGCTGACCTGAGTAAAGAGAGAAGTTGAGAATAAAGGGAAGAACGTGGCTACTGATCGGAAACCATCGCTCATCTCACAATCTCGAGCACTTATTTGTTCACGTCGGTGGGCGTTTAAAGTGCATCTGGGGTGTGACTAGCTGACGGGTGTCCAACTTTGGGGCCGTAGGGGACCGTTCCAAGCTCATTTTTCTTAGTTTTTTCAGCGTTAGGGTTGCGCTAGGCCCCGCAGCTGCCGATCTCCACCAAAAAATAAGACATGGTTTTTATCGTGGACGCTGCCTTTAAAGGCACATTCCAACCTCAGAAGTAAAGTTTTATATTATGGTCCGGTCGCCGCCTGTAGCAGCTCGCTCAATTAGGCGAGAAAAAGATCGGAAAAGGTCGACCACGCCCCCTTGAGAGAGAAAATGGGTAACGCTCACTGGCAGGTTTCCGACCTCAATAGGGAAGAGACGCGCGAATGATTTTATCAAAAACCTATGTTTTTCGATTTGTTTTCGGTCTAGTTAAATATTGTGGCCTGCTTCAGAAAGATAGCTGCGAATAACGAGGAAATACAGGCTCGAGACAACTCGTCCGTGAACTTCTATCCGTTCAAAGTCTAAATTTTTGAAGAGCCGTAACTTCGTTAGTAGTGAGTTCTGAGCGATTCTGGAGACACAATTGTGATCAGTGTAAAGTTTTGTCCAAGATAGGCAGAAAAACGAAAAATCGATTGTGATGTTGGACTGTGCCTTTGAAACTATTAAGTAGGGATCATTTGGGCTGCCTAGCACAAATCTGTGGTAGGTTCATCGATTTTCCTTGGAATACGGTATGTAATGGTGGGTATACGGTAGCTCGGTCAAATTTTCAGGTTTGACCCGAAAATTCTTTGTGGGTGTTGTTTGGGACGCTGAACACGAATTTGAGGTTCATTTCTCTCTATTTTCTAAATTGTGAAGGCAACCACATTTGAGTTTTTCTTCCCAATTAAATGTTTAAACCAAATGGAGATAGTTGGCAAGGCTCGAGACCTCAATGCTGCGTATTCATAATGCTCTAGCCTCTTAAAAACCGCCACATGGTCTAAAAAGGCGTTTTCCCGGTCGATCATCTAGCAAGAGGAGCAGACGCGCCCCGACAGGCTGCGGAAATCCACAATTCTACATTCCATATTTCAAGAAACCCTCGCTTTCAAACGTGTGCATTGTAAGCTTCTTACTCTTAGAGAATTCCTGACAATGAAAAGGCCGAAAGAAATAATCAATTCAAAAAGTTACAGGTGCTAAACCCTTTCTGACGTCCAGCAGTTCCGACACCTGTGTATCACACAAGACGCACCGGATAGACCTGGAAAAAAGAATCTGAACGTTCCGGGATTTTTAAACAAGTCTTCCTTAAAATTTGAGTGTTTTGGGTGGCCTTCTTGTGATATATCACAACCTGGTGAGCCTACATGCGCAAAGTAGTGAAAACTCGAGCACGGTTTTTCGCGCGTATGCAGCCTTTAAGGTAAGTAATGCAAAATAAAAGGCATTCTGCCTACCGTAACCTACAGTAATCCTTAGCCTAGCGACAAATAAAGCCCAGATTCGGGTTCAAAGCCTTAGATAGCCCCAGTTGAAAGTTTTTAGCCGAATCCGAGAAATCTTTTCTGAGCACCCCAAATATTCCCATTTTTTTTTTGGAATCCCCGCAGCCATTTAAACATGGTTTTCCAAATCGCCTCGGGGTGGGTAAAGCAGTCCCTAGTGAGAGGAAGCAAAATTTAAACGTTAAACGGAAACCTTATTATTGATAAGTAGTGTCCCTTCTGAAGAAACTTGATGCGTTTCATTGTGAGCGTCCGCCCTGTTTTTTGAATAGAATCGCCTCTCAGTGTTGTGCAGCGTGCTTTTCACTGGTACAGGCGAAATCAGAGTGTTAGAAGACCTATATATCCATATTTTCAGAATTTCCTTATCCTAAAAACTTTTTACAACAACATATCTAATTTTCTATTGTTTTATTGTATTGTTGGGTTCACATAGGGTGAACTCAGGAGATAGGATGCCGGTGAAGAGGCGTGCACTCTAAATGGGCAAGTGTTGCGAAACACCCACGCACCCATTTTCGAATTTGCGCTGCTGAGGGACGGAGAGGCACCACTAAGTGGACTGCACACGTAAGGGGCTGCCTCGAAAGGAGCGTGCGTCCTTTAGGATAGGTCCCGTTTAGATTGGGAGATACAGTAATCCTACGGCTCGGTGCCCGAATAGTCTCAGTCCTAGCGCCTGGCCTGGGTGGCCTGATTCCTGGCGGTTTTTCTGTGTGATTCTGACCGTTATCGATTGCTCGCCTTCGTGGCATCCGGATAATTGCCAGTGTGGCTCTGATTTTGCCTCTGTGGCCAATCGTATTTTCACAACTTCGCCTAGGTAAATCGCTATCTGTGCCTGTGTGGCCTATTTAACTGCCTCAGTGTCTGTTTTTGGGAAGTCGGGTGAACTGTCTCATCACCTGCCTAACTGCCTAATTTGATTTGCCAGTTGCTATTTTGTGCATTTATTTTTGTGTGTGTTACATAAATCTTTTTTTTTTGCTCGTCCGTATTGAATATTGCCGTTGAATCGGTTGAATATCGGTTATCCTTTCACATTTATATTTCATTCTCGGCCTAAATAGCCGGCCATGTTTGTGCTCAGAAATGGGGAACATCCCTCTTTTTGTGCATTTGCTTTAGTAACATGTCACGCGTGGACATCACACCAACTTACAAGATTCAGTCTTTACTAGTACCATTGGTTCAAACCGTGATCGACAAAGACAGGCGGCTATTCACTAAACTTACAATGCTACATCACACTGCCGAAAAGGTCACATGGGATTTTGACAGCGCAGGTTACGAGGAGTATGTAGGCGGCTATCGTGGACTACCTTTTAAAACGTCAAACATGCGGACAGATCATCCCAAGTTGAGCCTGTTAGCGGCAGCTGCTCGTCATGAGGGAATAAAGAACCGGGAAGAACGAATTTAATCTGAAATGCAAGCGCTCAATTCTTGCAGGTTTCTGCGATGCTTGCTGAATGCTCATTCAGTAACCAAGATTCACTCTGACTGCGAGGCACGACACTTCTTCATGCATCGATTGTTTGAGTATGATCACTTTGCGGAATCGCCACGATCCGCTGACCCAGCACTTTGGGCAGAGGCCAGCAAAGCTGCCTTCCTCACACACTTGCCATACACTAAGTTTACAGGTAGTAAATCTCTCAAACTGGTAGATAATTCCAAATTTGATACGACGTCATAAGATTGGGTTCGTCCTGCTTTCTTCACCGCAGATGCTATTGAATGTTTGATGCTGTCTTTTCGGACGTGGTCTCAGATCAAGGGACAGAGAACTAGCCCCGCCAAAATGAAGGGAATGAAAGATTCTGCCTTCCTAGATCAGTTCAAAACGCGTCCTACGCCACAAATTGCATACCTAAAGGGAGTGGTCTCATATCGCCTTGGAAACGTTTGGTATTTCTATTTGAGACCTAAGAAGGAACTATTCATCATAGACTTCGCATCAATTCGCCAACTCGCATTAAGGTCCTGGTCAGTTTTCATGTTCCGTTGGTATGCATCGCTACATCGCCTGACTGAAAATGAAGGCAAGAATAGGTATTCATTCCTATCCGCTGCAAAGAAGGCAGAGGCCTGGTATTGGGAAGAAATCAGAAATGCAAGGATGCCGTGTCTCCACCCGCAGAGAATAGCCGAATCTATAAAACGGGTCAAGCCAGATTTGTAAACGACGCATGGGCTAAGAATGAGAAGTATGATTTCGGCGGCGCGGCCCGATCCAAGCGGCTCTTAGAGGAAGAGCGAGAGGTATGGTCGGGTACATCTTTATGGTCGGACTTCCTTGCTTCATTAAGATTACCTGATCATATGAAGCTTGACCTATCCTATTTGTACCACCTTGCTCCTGGTACAGATGCGGATATAAAATATTTGTTTACGGACTCAGTCAATCGCCTTAACACAGAACGACAGCCTGACTCAACAGTTGAGAGCGAATTCTTTAAGTATTCCATGACTTTGCTCACTATTGAGTATACTGTTTCGAAAGCCAGAGAAGGATGGACTAAAGGCCAAATATGTGAAGCAATTGAATGTGAACCCGAGTACGACTACAAATCTACTAGGTGGTATAAAACCGCACTCCAAAAGAAGGTACACATCCCAGATGCAGAGGAATGGGGAAAATGTAGGCTAGTGCCTTTGAGATTCCTGATCTGGAGCGCACGATGGGGGCATCGACTTCCCCGAGGGGGGCACGTTGGGTTCACATAGGGTGAACTCAGGAGATAGGATGCCGGTGAAGAGGCGTGCACTCTAAGAGGGCAAGTTTCGCGAAACACCCATTTTCGAATTTGCGCTGGTGATGGACGGAGAGGCACCACTAAGCGGACTGCACACATAATGGGCTGCCTCGAAAGGGGCGTGCGTCCTTTAGGATAGGTCCCGTTTAGATTGGGGGATACAGTAATCCTAGGGCTCGGTGCCCAAACAGTCTCAGTCCTAGCGTCTGGCCTGGGTGGCCTAATTCCTGGCGATTTTTCTGTGTGATTGTGACCGTTTTCGATTGCTCGCCTTCGTGGCATCCGGATAATTGCCTGTATGGCTCTGATTTCGCCTGCGTGGCTCCATTCCTGCCTGTGTGGCCAATAGTATTTTCACATCTTTGCCTAGGTAAATCGCGATCTCTGCCTGTGTGGCCCAATTAACTGCCTCAGTGTCTGTTTTTGGAAAGTCGGGTAAACTGTTTCTCTCGTCTCATCACCGGTAGTCTTTTTCCAGAGTATTTTTGTGCGTCATTGCCTAATTTGATTTGTCATTTGTTATTTTGTGCATTTATTTTTGTGTGTTCTACATAAATCTTATTTTTTCTCTCGTCCGTATTGAATATTGCCGTTGAATGGTTGAATATCGGTTATCCTTTCCCATTTATATTTCATTCTCGGCCTACAGTATATGTTCAGGCAGTTTGAAAAATTGATTGTTTGGCAATCATATCGACTCCACACCGAAACGTTTTGTACATTTGCTCCCTGTTCTGAGGAACGTCCAAGTAAATATGTCCGCGCACGCGGCCGGCGTGCGTGTTGAGTGACCGTGGCAAAGGCATTTTTGGGCTTGTAAGCGGGTTGGCAGGAGTATAAGACAAATATTGAGTAATATTCCGGTCAGCCGCCTGCAGCCGTGCTCGTTTCAAAAAAAAATGTCTTGGCGACGGCAGCGTGATGCGGACGGCGACCGTGTGGGCAGAGAGTTCCATTCGGACATACTTTATATGGGTTGCTTTCTCAAATCACGCAAAAAGGATTCCATTTTACTAGGTCCGTCCTAATTGATTTTTTTTCTTGGAAGGAAGAATCTTTTTTAATACTCCAATATGACCACTTACATGATAGTGGCAAAAGTATTCTTAAATGGATGTATTTTTTAGATTTTTTTCTCTTGAGCCACAATCTCTTTCAAATATTTATTGTTCTTCAATCAATTGATTCATCTATTTATTGATTAGTAATGCTATCAAAACTATTTCTCTTAATGTTTATTTCAATCAAAGTGAGATTTGTGAATAACCATTATTTATTATTCAGACATTTTTTATTACTTCGTTTTATTACATACTATTATATTTTGAACGCGGATGGATAACAGAGGAATGTTGCGAGTGAGACAAGACAATGACCACTACTCCCTTTAGTTGCCCCCCCCCCCCCAAACACTATAAACAACGTGCTTAAAACACAAACTGCCTTGTCTGGCCTATTATATACTACACTACTCTCTAATGAAAGCCTTTGACGTGCCTTATTACATCTGCGAAAGCATATGAGAATCTCCCAAGACTAGCAATCTGAAATCATTATAACGTTGACGCCATATACATAAATACATGCCCTACTTGGGTATCGAATTCGAATCATTTAATAAATAAATAATTTTTCTCCTCAATGTCCGAATGATTCGAGCTGTTGCCCTGCATTATCGATTGGCATACAGCCGACAATCAGGGATGGCGCAGGACGGCGTAGGACTGTTGGAGGCGGCTTAGCCCGGCCTTCGGCCGACTATGACGGGGCTTAAAGACTCCCAAACCGCGTCCCGCGCCTTCTGACAGAATTTCATGAGCGGTATTAGAAAAGAATCCCCAGAAAACATAGAGAAAAGTAAAAGTAAAAATGGAGAGAAAAGGGGCTATGCACCTCGAAATATTGTCTTTCTTCCATACAAATTCAATATCAGGCGCTTCAAGGGTAAACATCGGGATCCAAACAATTTATCATAGACGCATGGCAAACTTTCCCCATTTGAAAATAGTAAACAAACATGTGCACAGCCCAGGCCCAATTCTATTGAGAATAAACAATACTATTCTAATGCAATCATACTCAGCAGCAAAAAAGCCGTAATGAACAAAATCGTATCAGTCAATGTACTTCCAAATGCGTTTTTAAACCTGTATTTGTAGCTGTTGACAAGTTCTCTGAACCCAAATCTTGATGGGCTTTCTAAGTTGAGCGAAAGGGGTACCCCCATTGGGCAATCTCCAGGGTGTTGAGAAAATGCGTTCCGTATAAGGCCTAAAATGTACTTTCTCCGAGTTATTCGGGTTCCTAGACACAAATCTGAGTTTTTTTATGTTCTGAGGCTCACTGTAGCTTGGGTTACCTACCTTACAACAGAAACCGTTCTAGCGTGGACCCCAAATTTGAAATATTTCTCTCTCAACCAAATTTTGTCCAGGGGGGAGTATGTACATATATTGGGCGCTTAACACGGCAATTAGGTTCGCTTTTCGCTTTTCGGGCGACCACGATAGGTAACGGTAGAAAAATAGCATTGTACCCAGCGTAACTTGCCGCAGACCTTCGCAGAACCAAAATAAAACAGTGTTCACGTGTTCAGCACCCTAACTAACCTCCTGGGCAAAATTTGGGAGGAGGAGAAAAAATATTTTTGTAGTCAGCCTACCATTTTGGACTTCAGTACGTTTTTGGTATAAATCTTTAGGCCCAAGTCACTCACAATTTCACAGCTGGTAGCATAATTTCCTCGCAAGGTAAAGTCTGTCCGAATGAGAGTGTCCGCCAAGGCGGTCAGCGTGCGCGTCGTGTGGTGATCAGAAAAATGAAAACAAGTTACTTGTAACATAAAAGGCTTAAAACAATTCACTTGTAACATATCTGAGCCGATATAAGTTACTTGCGACTTATCTCAGGTCATTTAAGTTACATGTTACATATCGGCGGGATACTGCGTGCGCTGCGTCTCCGATATGTTACATGTAAGTTAAATGACTTGAGATATGTCGCAAGTAATTTATGTACATCAGCTTAGATATGTTACAAGTAACTTGTTTTCAATTTCAGAGAGGATACTGCGTGCAGAGCGCCTCTGATATGTTACATGTAACCTAAATGGCACAACGTAAGTCGCCAGTAACTTAAATCGGCCAAGAAGATGTTTCCAAGGCTGATGTGCGACGCACTCGCGGGGTCAGTCTTACGACTAAGGTTGTTCCTGGTTCAGTTACACAAGTTTGAGGAACTTGACCACACACCAGCATGGGAGTGCTCTACACAGAAAAAATTCAAATGCAAGTAACATGTAATATAAATTTAAGTTACATGTAATATAAATGTAAGTTACTTGAGACATTCAAGTATGTTACATTTATATTGCAAGTAACTTGTTTTGATTTTTCTGAGCAGTCGCGAACACGGATGTGCGAAATTTTCTGTTTTCTGCCCATTTTGACCATTTTCCTCTGTTTTCTGCAAAAATAGGCAAAATTTGGCAGAAAACAGAAAAAAACGTGAACCGCAATTTGTAGCAGCATTGCCCATGGGACCTAAGGCTTAATTCATCGAAGGATTGAGGGTTAATGAAACCGGGGTGTTCTACAGTTCTCCCACACCAAATACTTTTACTCGCTATACTGTTATGTATCTATCCTGGCGCTTGTCGCGTGGTGGCGGGAGGCGTTGCTGCTAGCAATACTCGGTCGGGATCGAACTCCGCCCAAGGTCAGGAAAACCTACTATTCCTCCGATGTCCTTGAGTTGGTGCCAGATCCATGTAGGGGGATACAAACCGACAGAATCGAAGGTCGGCTCGCCAGCAAGCCACTAAATATCTCCGAAAAGCATTCAAGCCTTTACGAATACGACGATGAATGCGCTGCGCAACCCAATAGAGATTCTAGAAACCGAGCTCTTATCTTTACCTTATAGTGGTTACCATTAACAAGAGGTTTGCCGTTGACGAATCCCTCGGAAGGTATGCGAGCTTCAACTTTTTAAAATTCTGCATCGTCCTGCGTTGCAATGGGTTGGAATACGCACTAAGAAATTGCGTATTAAGTACAGTTGGGGCCCAACTTCTCCCCGCATTACTAAAGCGGTGGCGATGGAATACTCGCAGTCTGTGCCCACGTGTAGAAGAAGTTATACTCGGAGCGAGGGCGTATGCGTCAGGTCATTTATGCTTGAGCGGCACAGCCGCGCGTGATTCCCGGGCACTGAAGAGTAATACATTGTTCAAATAAGCAGTTATTCCAAAATCAGTGTAAAAATATGTAAACTAGGGAAGGGTTAACTCGTTGTCACTGTATCCACGTAATTCTTACACATGCATATTGAGCTCCTGATCAAGTAATCTAGCTGCTACAGTGCGTTCAGAAATGACAGGCTTTCCCTTAAAAACCGACGCTTTCAAAACGCTTCACAGTTTGGCGTTCCATACTGTTCACTATTGAATTCAGCAGTGCAAAAAACTTGTGGATACTCAATCTTAAGAACACTCCTCGATTTTGAACAATTTTAGGGATTAATTTCCGGATTTTTAACCGTTCAGAAATGATAGGCTCACCCTGTAAAAATTCAAATTTCTTACTGAAAAATTTTCCCGTTACAAGGCCATTACATATCATTGACGTGGGTACATCGTACATAGTTGTTGCTAGTGCGGGACGTGGTACTGCTCTTACTACTGCTGAACAAGCCCAGATTGGTGCCCTCTCCTCTTTTGGACTCAGTCAGCGAAGAATAGCGGCCCAAATCGGACGTTCGCAACACTGTGTTGGGCAGTTTCTTGAAGATCCGGCTTCTTATGGAAAGCGCGAAGTCTACCGGACGCTTTAAGAAGGTCACCAGTCAGGATGCCCGAAGGAACAGTTGCCTATGTTCCAACAGCACGCTGTCGCTGAGTCAAGTCAGGTCTGAATTGTCGCTTGATGTTTCGAAAACAACTGTCTGGAACACCTTAAACGGTAATAAAAACATCGTCCGTCAATGTATGAAGAAGGCCCCGTCAATGTCCGCCAACAATAAAGAAGCTCGACTGGAATATGCAAGGAAGAACATGGCAACCGACTGGAAAAAGGTAAGGCGATCTCCCATAAGCCAATAAAAGTCGAAAATGAGCTTAAAATTGTTCAGGTTATTTTCGTCGATGAGAAAAAATTTAATATTGATGGTCCTGATGGAGCTCGGTAATACTGGAGGGATCTCCGCAAGGATCCAATGATCTTTAGCAGGAGGAATTTTGGTGGCTGCTCGCTGATGTGTTGGGGAGCATTTTGCAGCGACTGTGTTTTGGAGATGGACTTCATTTCCTGTCGGATGAACTCGGAGGAATACCAGGAAACTCTGAGGACACATCTACTGCCGTCCTTTTCCGGAATACGTCGTCAGCGCTTCACTTTCCAGCAGGATAACGCTGCAGTACATGTGTCGAGGTCTACAAAATTTTCGTTGAAGCAGCAGCGAATTCGGGTGATGGAATGACCTGCGTGCAGCCCTGATTGCAACCCCATAGAGAATATCTGGGGCATAATTCTGCGCCAAGTTTATGTGAACAACAAGCAGTATGGTTTTTGTAGATGAGCTTAAAGCTGCTTTTCTCGAAGCCTGGACCAACCTTGATAAGAATGTCATATCAAATTTGATCCTTTCTATGCCTAAGAGAATTTTTGAGGTCACCGCTAACGGTGGTGGATCTATACCACACTCGATTTTATTGTTTGTTCACGTTTTGTTCAATAAATAATCGTTTTCGCAGGGTGAGCCTATCATTTCTGAACGGTGAAAAAATCAAAAATTTACCTCAGAATTGGTAAAAATCGTGGAGTATTTATAAGATTGAGTAAGCACAGGTTTTTTGCACTGCTAAATTCAATGGTAGGAGGTAGGATCGTCAAACTGTAAAGCATTTCGAAAACCTTGATTTTCAAGAGTGAGCCTATCATTTCTGAACGCACTGTATTACCTAGAAAAAGGAAGGTTAGAGAGAAATTGTCGTCTCCGCGCTGATAATCTGTGTTTTCTGAGCGTCTTTACTTATCACTCTGGCCAAATGTTGAGGTTTTTTCCAGAATTAAGCTAAGAAAACATTTATATCTTAAAAATGTATAAATTTCATGATTTAATGCTGTGGAAAAACTTATATAATGTACGCTGAACACTTTTCTATTGATTTTTGAAAACTTTCTGTTTCCTGTTTTTTCCTTTTTAAAGATTGTTCTCTGTTTTCTGTCAAACTGGATTTTCTGTTTTCTGTTTCAAAAAAATTCCACATCCCTGGTCGCGAAGGCATTCTTCAGACATGTAAATCGATAAGCAGGAATATTAGACGAATATTGAATAATATTGCAGCCAGCTCTCTGCAGGCTAGCGAACGCTCGTATAAAAAGGTCTCCACGAAGGCCGCTCATCACGCTCACCAACCGCGTGTGCGGACAGTCTAATTCGGACAGACTTTACTTCATTTTGCTCACTTCGGACTATGCGTTTTCAGTTTCCTTTGTTGGTAAATCGAGAATCGATACACGAACCTCAGGTTCGTGTCGAGCGTTCCAAATAACCTCTACAGAGAAGTTTTGAGGCTTATATATCGTAACTTCTCGGAAGCTTTCCTTAAAATCACAGGCTGTAAAAACGCCCCCGCATGCGAGCGCGAAGCGGAAGTTAGAGACAGCGAGAGAGCGCTTGGCAGGTGGAGAGTGAAGCCCCGCGCGCACACGCAGCGTTTTATGCTATAAAAAGTTAGATTTCCTGAAACCATAGCCAAATAATTTAAAAAATCTATGAAAAATGCCCTGTTTCCCAATTTTTTTTTTCCGAACAACCTAGTACAAATAATGAACCGATTAATTAATTTAATTCCATGTTTTTTGATAAGCACAAATATTATGAATAAAGTAAAAGTGTGAAGAAATAAACTCCTACAACGTTGACAGGGAAGGAATGTGAGAATCGATCTGTGCTGGCAGAGAAACGCCAGAAACCAACATTTTAATGAATGCATTCTCATAAATAACTCGAACCAAACGAGATTTTTCCACCCGGAAAACATCTAGGCGTTATAAGACGTCAACATCAAACACAAACCCTAACCGGAAATGCCTTACTACCATCAGTCAAAACAGGCACAAATTTTTGATACCTACAGGCGCACAATTTTTCTTTCTGAAATTGAAAATAACGAACTTTCAGCGACCCCACTGAGGCAGGCCTAACCCGAATAGTCAAGACGAGTTTTGGAACCACAGAGTGCTTCCGTGTAGAACACCGCAACGGTTTGTTTTTGCTGTTAAGAAGTATCGGCCAGGAAAATCAGTCTCAGAAAATATTGTTCACTTTTTTGTAGACACTCCTCATTCTGCTTACCTATTGTTCCCTTTGTTGAACGTTTCTGACGCCAACCAAACCTCTTTTTGCTTGGAAGACCCTTTTGATAGAATTGTTCACTTTTTATTGATATTACGAAGTAATATCCCTGAAAAATCTTCAATAATTTTCGAATAGCATGGATTGCTATAATAATCAGTAAGCAACAAACTTGATGCGCACGCTAAAAATGAAGCGCTACTCACTTTCCACGACGTCCTGATGATGTCAGAAAATGCCCTATGCACTTGGCACCACCTTGGCACGACGTCCTGATGACGTCACCAGATGCTTTATGCACTTGGCACGACGTCCTGATGACGTCACCAGATGCTTTATGCACTTGGCACGACGTTCTGATGACGTCATCAGATGCCCTGTGTACTTTACATGACACCCTGATGACGTCATCAGATGCCCTATGTACTTTACATGACACCCTGATGACGTCATCAGATGCCCTATGTACTTTACATGACACCCTGATGACGTCATCAGATGCCCTATGTACTTTACATGACACCCTGATGACGTCATCAGATGCCCTATGTACTTTATATGACACCCTGATGACGTCATCAGATGCCCTATGTACTTTACATGACACCCTGATGACGTCATCAGATGCCCTATGTACTTTACATGACACCCTGATGACGTCATCAGATGCCCTATGTACTTTACATGACACCCTGATGACGTCATCAGATGCCCTATGTACTTTATATGACACCCTGATGACGTCATCAGATGCCCTATGTACTTTACATGACACCCTGATGACGTCATCAGATGCCCTATGTACTTTACATGACATCCTGATGACGTCATCAGATGCCCTATGTACTTTACATGACACCCTGATGACGTCATCAGATGCCCTATGTACTTTACATGACACCCTGATGACGTCATCAGATGCCTTATGTACTTTACATGACAACCTGATGACGTCATCAGATGCCCTATGTACTTTACATGACATCCTGATGACGTCATCAGATGCCCTATGTACTTTACATGACACCCTGGTGACGTCATCAGATGCCCTATGTACTTTACATGACATCCTGATGACGTCATCAGATGCCCTATGTACTTTACATGACATCCTGATGACGTCATCAGATGCCCTATGTACTTTACATGACACCCTGATGACGCTCATCAGATGCCCTATGTACTTTACATGACATCCTGATGACGTCATCAGATGCCCTATGTACTTTACATGACACCCTGATGACGTCATCAGATGCCCTATGTACTTTACATGACACCCCGATGACGCCATCAGATGCCCTATGTACTTTACATGACACCCTGATGACGTCATCAGATGCCCTATGTACTTTGCATGACACCCTGATGACGTCATCAGATGCCCTATGTACTTTACATGACACCCTGATGACGCCATCAGATGCCCTATGTACTTTACATGACACCCTGATGACGTCATCAGATGCCCTATGTACTTTACATGACACCCTGATGACGTCATCAGATGCCCTATGTACTTTACATGACACCCTGATGACGTCATCAGATGCCCTATGTACTTTACATGACATCCTGATGACGTCATCAGATGCCCTATGTACTTTACATGACACCCTGATGACGTCATCAGATGCCCTATGTACTTTACATGACACCCTGATGACGTCATCAGATGCCCTATGTACTTTTTACATGACATCCTGATGACGTCATCAGATGCCCTATGTACTTTATATATGACATCCTGATGACGACATCAGATGCCCTATGTACTTACATGACATCCTGATGACGTCATCAGATGCCCTATGTACTTTACATGACATCCTGATGACGTCATCAGATGCCCTATGTACTTTACATGACATCCTGATGACGTCATCAGATGCCCTATGTACTTTACATGACATCCTGATGACGTCATCAGATGCCCTATGTACTTTACATGACATCCTGATGACGTCATCAGATGCCCTATGTACTTTACATGGCATCCTGATGACGTCATCAGATGCTCTATGTACTTTCCTTGCCATCCTGATGACGTCATCAGATGCCCTATGTACTTTACATGACACACTGATGACGTCATCAGATGCCCTATGTACTTTACATGACATCCTGATGACGTCATCAGATGCCCTATGTACTTTACATGACATCCTGATGACGTCATCAGATGCCCTATGTACTTTACATGACATCCTGATGACGTCATCAGATGCCCTATGTACTTTACATGACACCCTGATGACGTCATCAGATGCACTATGTATTTTACATGACATCCCGATGACGTCATCAGATGCCCTATGTACTTTACATGACACCCTGATGACGTCATCAGATGCACTATGTACTTTATTCAAAGCATGACACCCCGATGACGTCATCAGATGCTCCATGTACTTTGCATGACACCCTGATGACGTCATCAGATGCCCTATGTACTTTACATGACACCCTGATGACGTCATCAGATGCCCTATGTACTTTACATGACATCCTGATGACGTCATCAGATGCCCTATGTACTTTACATGACATCCTGATGACGTCATCAGATGCCCTATGTTCTTTACATGACACCCTGATGACGTCATCAGATGCCCTATGTACTTTACATGACATCCTGATGACGTCATCAGATGCCCTATGTTCTTTACATGACGCCCTGATGACGTCATCAGATGCCCTATGTACTTTACATGACACCCTGATGACGTCATCAGATGCCCTATGTTCTTTACATGACACCCTGATGACGTCATCAGATGCCCTATGTACTTTACATGACATCCTGATGACGTCATCAGATGCCCTATGTTCTTTACATGACACCCTGATGACGTCATCAGATGCCCTATGTACTTTACATGACATCCTGATGACGTCATCAGATGCCCTATGTATTTTACATGACGCCCTGATGACGTCATCAGATGCCCTATGTACTTTACATGACACCCTGATGACGTCATCAGATGCCCTATGTACTTTACATGACATCCTGATGACGTCATCAGATGCCCTATGTACTTTACATGACACCCTGATGACGTCATCAGATGCCCTATGTACTTTACATGACACCCTGATGACGTCATCAGATGCCCTATGTACTTTACATGACATCCTGATGACGTCATCAGATGCCCTATGTTCTTTACATGACACCCTGATGACGTCATCAGATGCCCTATGTACTTTACATGACACCCTGATGACGTCATCAGATGCCCTATGTACTTTACATGACACCCTGATGACGTCATCAGATGCCCTATGTACTTTACATGACATCCTGATGACGTCATCAGATGCCCTATGTTCTTTACATGACATCCTGATGACGTCATCAGATGCCCTATGTACTTTACATGACACCCTGATGATGTCACCAGATGCCCTATGTACTTTACACGACATTCTGATGACGTCATCAGATGCCCTATGTACTTTACATGACACCCCGATGACGTCATCAGATGCCCTATGTACTTTGCATGACATCCTGATGACGTCATCAGATGCCCTATGTTTTTACATGACGCCCTGATGACGTCATCAGATGCCCTATGTACTTTACATCACACCCTGATGACGTCATCAGATGCCCTATGTACTTTACATGACGCCCTGATGACGTCATCAGATGCCCTATGTACTTTACATGACACCCTGATGACGTCATCAGGATGCCCTATGTACTTTACATGACACCCTGATGACGTCATCAGATGCCCTATGTACTTTACATGACATCCTGATGACGTCATCAGATGCCCTATGTTCTTTACATGACGCCCTGATGACGTCATCAGATGCCCCATGTACTTTACATGACACCCTGATGACGTCATCAGATGCCCATGTACTTTACATGACGCCCTGATGACGTCATCAGATGCCCTATGTACTTTACATGACACCCTGATGACGTCATCAGATGCCCATGTACTTTACATGACACCCTGATGACGTCATCAGATGCCCTATGTACTTTACATGACATCCTGATGACGCCATCAGATGTCCTATGTGCTTGCATGCCGCCCTGATGACGTCATCAGATGCCCTATGTACTTTACATGACACCCTGATGACGTCATCATATGCCCTATGTACTTTACATGACACCCTGATGACGTCATCAGATGCCCTATGTACTTTATATGACACCCTGATGACGTCATCAGATGCCCTATGTACTTTACATGACATCCTGATGACGTCATCAGATGCCCCATGTTCTTTACATGACGCCCTGATGACGTCACCAGATGCCCTATGTACTTTACATGACACCCTGATGACGTCATCAGATGCCCTATGTACTTTACATGACACCCTGATGACGTCATCAGATGCCCTATGTACTTTACATGACATCCTGATGACGTCATCAGATGCCCTATGTTCTTTACATGACGCCCTGATGACGTCATCAGATGCCCTATGTACTTTACATGACACCCTGATGACGTCATCAGATGCCCTATGTACTTTACATGACATCCTGATGACGTCATCAGATGCCCTATGTTCTTTACATGACGCCCTGATGACGTCATCAGATGCCCTATGTACTTTACATGACACCCTGATGACGTCATCAGATGCCCTATGTACTTTACATGACACCCTGATGACGTCATCAGATGCCCTATGTACTTTACATGACATCCTGATGACGTCATCAGATGCCCTATGTACTTTACATGACATCCTGATGACGTCATCAGATGCCCTATGTTCTTTACATGACGCCCTGATGACGTCATCAGATGCCCTATGTACTGATAGCCTGCGACCACTGGCAGTGGCTAGTGGTACGAACGAGGGACGAGGGACGAGGAACAGATTACGACGAGGGACGCGTTACAAGAAAAACGCGAATTTTAGCTAAGCTTCCGCCGATCTAACTTTGTTAATTTTCAATCGATTTGGCTCAAATTTTGTCAGCGGGTGTCTTCTATACTCTCTCACTTATATCCAGAAGGAAATCTCTAGAAAATTTGTTTTACAGGTTTTATTAACTACTTTACCAAAATCTAAGTGATCACAAGTGCCAGGCAAATCAGTCTTCAGCTGCTTCGCGGCTGGAGCGATACACTCCGACAATTGAGAGAGAAGAAACTACTCAACTTCTTCTGAAAAAAAAAAGCTTGCCCAGAGCCTCCAAAAGTGGACTACTAGTGGTGTGGCTTCTGTATGCTCTATTATGAGGCACAACATGCATATTACGGGGCTATTGGCGATCAATATCCCATTTTCGCCTCATAATCGCCCCGAAGAATCCTTTTTTGCCCCAAAAAAGCCCGATTCCTCACATCACACGGAAGTCGCGTTATCCTATTGAAAAAACAGCAGGGCGTTTGTCGCGGCAAAGAAGGATTTGCTGGGGCGATTGTGGGCCAAAATCAGGAAGTCGGCGGTCTCGGCTCGCCAAACGCCCCCCAAAATCCATACTGCGCCCCATAATGGGAGAAAATCGCTCCACAAAACAAATATACCACTTAAAGTTCAGTTGTTGGGGGCACTTCATTACCTAGAGTGCCTACAGATAAATAAATGATAGACTTTTTTACACTGCACACCAGAAAGCTTGAAGGAATCTCTTAGGGTAAATTAAGAACTCTTCTCCCTTACAGGAACTAGTTTGACATGAACCCCAATGTTTTAGAAAACCATGTTTTTGATGTTGTAAAGTCTGTCCGAATGAGACTGTCCACCCATGCGGTCAGCGTGCGTGTCTAGCGGCCGTCGAGATGGCATTTTTCGGACCAGTCTTCCCACAGCTGCCAACAGCTGACTGGGACATTATTGACTAATCGTCTAATATTCCTGCTAATCGATTCACAACGTCTTCGCGACGGCCACCTGACACGCACGCCGACCGCGTGTGCGGACAGCCTCATTCGGACGGACATTAGGTATAGTCCTGTGTATCGATAGTCCGTGTCCAAAATTCCCTTTGATCCTCAGGGATCACTAGAAAAAATGCATTTTCATAGCTTTGCGAAGAGGAAAGAGGTATTCGAAGCGCAATTTTTAGGGTGTTCTGAGAACTTGGGTCGGATTTGATTCGAAACTTTTTTCTAGGAGTCGTTTTGGGTGCTGATTACAAATTTGATACTCATTGGTCAATTTTTTAACGAGATTCCGGCTTTTCAGGTCCAAAGCTTCTCACTGGAAAATCAAAATTGTCCCAAAATGTCTCTTTAGAGATCATTTGGGCTTTCCCCTTTTTGCGCGACTAGTTGACATTCCCTAGTCAGAGCTTTATTAGATGAGCAAGCCTAGTGCCCTAAAATTGAGCTTAGAAGACGGCAGGTAGTCTATAGCAACCGGAAGTGTCGTCAAGATAGGTAAAGGGAAGGCGTGTCGCCTTCTGTTCAGAATCGCTCTGCCATGACGGATAATGCGCCGTCTGATGAGCTCTAATTGGTGTTTTAGAGATTTCTGTGTATAAGGAATAGGTGATAGAAGAATACTTTATTCCCATGTAGGGGAGAGTTGCCAGTGCAAGGTTGAAGCTAGAGAAACCCCCAAACTTTCGAGAATTTAGTCGAGAAGTTAAAAGCTGAAGTTCTGAATTCGATTTATTTATCACACCTCAGGCGATTCCCGGCCTCGAGCTGTCTCACAGTTCAGCTCGTTCTCCCGAACTGCGAGTCGGCTTCTGTTGCTGTCTGGGCCACTGCTGTTGCTGTTCAGGCTTATACAATTCGGCCAAACAGCAACGGCAGTGGGCCGGAGATAGGGATTTTGGCGGCTCAGATTCCTGTTCATTGTGGCTAAGGGCCGAGAATCGCCTGACACAGGAATATGATCTACAAAGTGGGAAAATTCTTGCACATGGTACAGACATATTTGATCATCTTGTAGACGGCACTGGTTTAGAAAACCTGCACACCAAAGAAATCCACCTGAAGCAGCATCTACTCTGGGAGAAATTGTCTAGAAACCGCCGAGAAATCACCGGAAACCTGGATTTTATCGCGAGTTTGTCGCAAAACTACCGTTGACCGGGGATACAACGCAAAAATGACATCAGTTCACCGGGTGACTATCGAGAAGTAGCTACCGCGAGTTACCCGCGGAAATGCCGCGAAATTGACACATACTGATAGGACAGAAATCTATGCCGCGAATTCACCGCGAAATTCTCGGTCATTCTTGCGATGAGAGCGCAATAGTGTACCAGCAGAGACATATTCCCGGTAGTGGATTGACAAAAGTCGACGCTTCAAATCTCGGTATAAAGTGAAAAAAACGCGGCAGATTCTCGGCAGAATCCGGGCTTTGTCAAGGTGTTATGATCCCGGTAAAGTTTAGGCGCTGCCTCGCTTCTGCCGCGAATCTGTCGCCTCGGCTCTAGGTTCAGCACCGAATCAACATGTTCCCGACCGGATCTCGGTAGAATTCAGGCATTTCTTCCTAGGATCCCTCCTGTTCTGGCTGGATATAGATAATCTTATGTGGAGAAAAATGCAGATATCTACCAGTAGATCTGAAGAGATGATATGCAAGAACTAATTAGTTATGAGCATGAAACTTCATAAACTTTTTAATGTACAGGCATAAAACGCCAATGTTATCCGTCGATCTACCACGCGCTGCGTGACCGCACGCGCGTCGGAAGCAGACGGGTTTTTGCCACCGCGCGACGAGCTTTGGCCGCCGCGCGACGTTTCGCCCGCCAGAAACTCGTCGCGCGGCGGTTAAAACTCGTCTGCTTCCGACGCACGTGTCGCGCAGCGCGTGGTACGCAGTCGACGGTGAGACATTGGCCGTTTTATGGCCCTGTATGCATTACGTTATAGATGCGAAATGGAGCAAGCAGGAAGTTTTCACGAAAAAGATGGATCTATGCACATGCAGTGTGCTTCACAAAAACGAAAAAAACTCAGGAATACCTTGCTTGAAAGTTTGATTTTTTTGACATAGTCTCCGAAAATGACCGTTGCAACATATTTTTTTTCGAAACACGGATAAAATAGCCATAAATAGCCCTGCATGGCCTCAAAACTTCTAGTTGATATGCCCGCCCAGTCCACTTCCTCGATGTCCTTTGAGGAAGTGGGCGTGGCGGGCATACCAAGTTCAAGTCTTGAGGGCGTACAATGCTATTCATGACTTAAATTAGGCAGTTTTTCGACACTGTCGTTGCAATGGGCATCGAACCTTTCGACGGATGTAGTTTTCTTTTATCGTGCATACTGTAAATAACTTTCTAGAGAGACATGACTTCACTCTGTCCTTTCTGAAAAAAAAAACTAGAGAACTGATGCCGCGATGCGACCGCTCGTGCAGTCCGCCGTCTGACGGTCACCCTTGAAGATGAGTATATCCCCTACTTCGCTGAAAAATATACTCTGTTTATTCGTGTGCATAGGAGGAGTGAGAAGAGAGACAGCGAGAAAGTGTGGGGAGAATCAGACGCAGCACACGCACGCACAGGCACGCGATCCAACGCGACAAATTTCTCTCACAAGGGAACCACAATAAGTCATAGTGATCATTCCAAATGAAATGTACCTTTCTAGAACCATTTTCGGACGAAAAGTCCGAATATGCCCATCGCAGCTGCCTAGACCCACTCTGGAAGAAGTTATAGGCGTTTTTTTCTCTGATTTCCGTATCTTTTGTACCCTCCAAAAAGCGCATTATTTCTACGAAAATCCGGAAACGGACCTCATAATCGTGCTCAGCGCCTAAAACTACCCCACCAAGGGAAGTTTGAGTGAAGGAACATTTTCCAAACTTTGCGCAGACTAAGAGCTCAGATTTGACTAAAAATTTGCTCTGTGGGTTATTTCGAGTGCTGACCACGAATCTGGGGTTTATTTATCGATGTTCCCAAGTTTTTGACTGTACTCGTTCACATATTCCCATAGGGGGCGAATTTGATGGCAAATCGCGACTTTTGACGATTTCCGGAGTGCTACTATAGATTCTGCTCAAATTATTTCTCTGGGGGTTATTTGGAGTGCTGATCACGAATCTGATGTCGGTTTATCGATTTTTGACAGCCTACGGTAGATTACGATGGGTATACGGTAGTTTGGTTAAAGCCTCAGCTTTGTCTCAAGGTTTCTATGTGGGGGTTATTTGGGGTGCTGAATACGAATTCAGAGTCCATTTGTCGATTATCGGAATATTGAGGTAGGTTTTGCATCCTAAATGGCATGTTACCTACCGTAGCCTACAGTAAACCTTAGAAATTGGGCAAGCAAACCCCAGATTCGTGTTCAGCACCCCAGATTATCCCTACATAAATGTTTTTAGCAAAATCCGGAGAAAAATTTAAAAACACCCCAAAATTTCATGGGGGCCTGCCGCGAAGCTTTAAAAAACGCTCAAAACTTTTTTCAGAGTGGGTCTAGGCAGCTGCGATGGGCATATTCGGACTTTTCGTCCGAAAATGGTTTTAGAAAAGTACATTTCATTTGGAATGGTCACTATGACTTATTGTGGTTCCCTTGTCAGAAATATGGATATATATATATATATATATATATATATATATATATATATATATATATATATATATATATATATATATATATATATATATATATATATATATATATATATATATATATATATATATATATATATATATGAGAGGAGAAGAACGAAAAAAAAGAGGGGAGTTACATAGCCAAGCATATCAAGCAAGTAGCGCAGACATGAACTTGTGTTTAAACTACCACTTATGACTTTTTCCTTCTGCTATGCAAATTGTACTACTGTATCCATACGTTTCACTAATCTGCAATAGCAGTGTGTAATTGTATTCCTACAAAGTACTATGTGTGCTATGTTTTAATGTGCGTACTGCATTCGAAGATTTTCTGAAGAACGATTAAATCACGGCTCGAATAGTGCACCTACGAAGGAAAGGTTTAGAGCGCAAAATACAACCGCGAAAACAAATTGTCTTGTTACTATTCCTTCGCCCTTCATATGTTCTATAAAACTTTTCAGTGTCCCGTCCCAAGCTGTTGGTTAAAAGAAGTTATAAGCTCAAGACGGTCGTTTTCCGTGCCATATGTGTTAGGTGCACCAGAGAGTAATGTCGCTTTTTACGCCTGATACAAACACATACGTTTTTAAAGGCACAGTACACCCTCAGATATGAATTTTAAGATTTTCGTGTAATTGTGTAGAAGACCCCTAGTGTATAACTCTTGCCAAATGGGAGATCTCAATTCCTCCAAGTAAGCGAGATATAAGCGACCACCACGGGCCCGGCCCCCTCCAGCCACCGCTACAGGCCCCGCCCCCTTCCTGAATTTCGATCTCAACAGCGGCCAGATGGATGAATGATTTTCAACCGAGTCGTCGTTCTTCACTCCCTTTCCGATCTATCTCGTCATCCTGTTTTGCTCTCGTGCCGCGAGTGCAAATAAAGAGAAATACAGGCTTGAGACAACTCGTCCACCAAATTTTTGCCCTCAAAATACAGTCACATTCTGGGAGCCATATCTCCGCTCGCAGGGGGTCTCGGACGATTCCAGAAGTACCATTGTGATCAGAGTGTGACCCTCTCCAAGATAAGGACAGAACCTAAAAAATAATTTTCTGGGTGTCCTGTGCCTTTAACGAGTCTTTATTTTTAATCAGTGGTGTATTAACCATAATTGTCAATAATCTTTTGCCATCTAGTGAGTGCATTTTCAATCCCTGACAGACAAAATGAATTGGTTTTTCGACAAAATATCCAGCAATGGAATTCCGGATTCGTCCAAATTTGCAAATTTCTTGCCCCTGAAGAAAAGTTGCAGAGCTCGAAATAGCTGGAAGTCCGATGGTGCAACATCGGGTGAATATGGTGGATGAGGCAGCACCTCCAACTCCAGCTCAATGTTTTCTACGGTTCGCCTTGCATTGTCGTGTTAGGTAATGCGGGATCCAAAAACCTGCTATGCTTACATTCCCAATATGCTCTGAATATTCTTGGATGATTGACCAAAGTTGGTTGAAGACATTGTAGGCGCAGAAAACTGTATATTATTTTTTCATGTTTTTGTGTAGCTTGACCTCCCTAGTGAAGGAAAATGTCGAAGGGGTGCATGAAAAACCCTCATTTGTAAAGAGAAGTAAATCTGAACACATTGCAAATATGTAATTGAATTACGCGCCAAAATCGTTTTTGAAGTATTTTTGTACTTGAAGACCTCTTCGCTGTCATTTTGGAAGTTTTCTGCGTGTGGAGTTTGTGCCGTAAGGGTTTTTCGTGTTGCTTAACGGTCGCATCATCATTTTATGAAAAAAAGCAATATTACTGCTGAGAACTGGTAGCGGGTCCTCATCTTTGGCGCATTCCAACCTCATAACCCTACGTTTTTGACGCGCCAAAGTTTGCCGGTGTGGTCTACCGGGCTCATTCATGAAATTGAGCCTGAAAAATGGAAAATGGTTATCAGCGCTAACAATGCCTTCAACGCCAGGATCATGAATATCACCTTAGCTTCGCACGAAGTTGAGTTTGGAGCGAGTTATTCAGATAAACGAGAAAAACGCGAGAACGCGTCCTCACGCGCCTTCTGACTGAATCCTACGAGCGGCACTGGATAGTAAATGAAGCACTCACAGTTGGTTTTTGAATTCACAGATTGTTTAACGAGGAAAATAATAAAGATTTAGCGGTGTTATGACAGATTCACCAGGTTGTTCAAAAAGTTTTGTCGTTCGATAAGAAAAACACAATTTTATGGTTCCAAATACACTTTATCATTCAGCTTAATCTCCCTGAACATTAATACACTTGCCGTAACGATCCTACAATCAGTAGATCCCATCACTGAAGTGAGAATCCGGAAGGTCTGCAAAATACGCCTCAACAGCCGTTATGACCTCTTCATTCGATGAAAAACGCTTGCCACGCATAAATTTTTTGAGTTCTGGAAACAAATGGAAGTCGCTGGGGGCCAAATCTGGTGAATACGGTGGATGCTCCAACAATTCGAGCTTTAATTCACTACGGATGTTGCATCATGCAACACGTGATAATCGTGTTGGGAGCAAGGTGAATAGTGCCGGGAACAAGTGGTCCCAGCACGATTCTCACGTGTCGTAATAGCCGTAGTTCGCAAATGCGGACCGGATTTTGGCCCAAAGAACGACATCTTCCAGAATTTGGCTGGGCATTTTACACAAAATTGCGAAATAAGTAACTTAATCATTCATAAGTAAAGAAGTTTTCTGATCTCACAATGTTTTTGGGCCGCCTCTGAACCAAACCATCAGCTGATAAATGACAATCAAGTATTGAAATGCACAGAAACGACATTACTTTCCGGTCTTTCTAATACTTCAAAAAACGAGCAGTGACTTACTTTGACTTGATCGGTTGGCTTTCGCCTGACGCGGTCATTCCGCATCTTCACCGAGGTGTGCCGTCCTAGTAGTCAGCCGTGTCCATTTTTCACGGTCTTCAGCCACAATTTGAACACATTCCATCCAGCTGTCACTATTCCATTTCCTGCGAAACGAAACATCGCGCCTGAACTGTCTTTCGATGCCGAGTGACTTTAAATCCTCTTTAACCACATCCGTCCAGAACTTTCGCCTACGCCCAGGTGGCCGTTTCCAGACAGGATTTGGAAGCATTTTTAAAGCGTGTTGTACGAGACGATCCGGCGTTCTTCTTAGTATATGCCCGAGCAGTCGAAGTCGACTTTCCATTGCTGCTGGAGATGGCGTTAGGAGATGCTGGCACCTCCCTCGTGTCAAGCGTTGATGTACTGCGTCGATTTCCTTGTAAAGGTCTTCGTTATGGCATACACGCGGCCAGAAATATCCAAGCAAACGCCTAAAAAGCTTCCTCTCCGTGCAATCCAACCTTTCCATCTGCGTTTTCGGTGCTGCCCACGTCTCCGATCCGTACATCATGATAGGGCGAATAGCGGATAGGTAGACGCGCAACTTGACTTCCTTCGCGATGGTGGTAGACCACAAACACTTGGTTAGAGAATTGAATGCAGACGTAGCTTTCGCACATCGTTGTCGAATATCCGCTGCATAACTACCATCGTTCTTCAGCAAACAGCCCAAATAACAGAAATCGTCCACCAGTTCGATACGTTGTCCGTCCACACAAACTCCAGTTGAAGGCCTCTGAGAGACCCACATCTGCTTGCATTTGTCGGGACGAAGACGAAGTCCATAGGCTGCGGCATACTTCGAAACGAGGTTCACAATCCTTTGCAGTTTTGCGTTGTTTTCAGCGAATAACACAATGTCGTCGGCGTACTCCAGGTCGACAAGGGAGCGTCCTGATGGTGTAAGGATCACGTCCGCAGGAAACTGTTCTGCAACTCTACGCATGATGTCATCAACGGCAAAGTTGAAAAGAAAAGGTCCTGCAACGGCTCCTCTCCTTACTACTGTTTTCACCTCGAAAGCTGACGTAAATCCGACAGGTGTACGAACTGCTGCTGTTGTTCCTTTGTTCATGTCCTCGATTAACCGAACATACTTTTCCGGGACTCCATCTGCTCGCAGAGCATTGAGCAATCGATCACGATGAGGAGAGTCGAACGCGGCTTCAAAGTCCAAAAAAGCAAGCTGTAATGGCTTCGAAAACCGCTGCCACGATTCAATTACTCTTCTCAAGTATTGAACAATCAAGTATTGAAATGCACAGAAACGACATTACTTTCCGGTCTTTCTAATACTTCAAAAAACGAGCAGTAATCTTCAGAAATTCTGGGAACGGACCTCATAATCGCGTTCAGCGCCTGAAAATAACCCCCTGGACACAATTTGGGTGATAGCGCATTTTTCAAATTTTGAACAGAGTAATAGGCGTTTTCCATTCGTACTGATCCGTGTTTGGACGATGTATATGAATTAGAGAAGTCCTGCAAGCGTTTGAAACAACTGTTCCACGTTTGACTGAAACTCCTCCCAGGAGGGTCATTTAATGGTCCAATCACTAATCTGAGGTTTACTCGCCGACTTTTCCAAGTCTTCATTTAAAATTGTTTAAAGCTCCCCAACGAGGAAAATTTTGAGAGCAAAACGCGACTTTTGACGACTTCCGGAACGCTATTGTCCTGAAAGCATTAATAGCTTTTAAGGAAGTCCATTTAGAAAGAACGAAAGCATAAAAAAATCGGAATGCTATTGTTCCGGAAGCATTAGAGCAGTCCTGAACGCGTTTGAAAAAGTTCATTAAATAAAAATCCCGGAATGCTTCTGTCCAAAAGCATTAACCAAAAAACATTGTTCTCGAAATCTGAAAATCACCCTGTTGGAAAGTGGAAAAAATCCAACACCTCCAAAAAACAATAAAAAAAATCATTTTTTTGAGTTTCGGAAATAGTTTTTTAGAATAGAAAAGAGTATTCCATCAATCTGTTCAAAATAAGAAAAAGAGTATTCCAGAATTCTAAAGAGATCGCATTCAACGAAAAACTTTTCTTGAAAACCTAGTATCATTTAAGATCAATAAATTGAAGTAACATTTTCTTTTCTTGGGGTGGTGGTCGTAATGTTTTCAAACCGAAAAAAGAGGCGGGAAAACGAGGATGAGCGACGCGCGTGATTGGACGAGACACGGAGTTTCCCCCGCCTCTCTTGCGGTCGGAAAACTTTACGACCACCACCCCACGTATTGTGAGTTGGAGAGATTCAATTCCCAAAGAAAACAATTTGGAAAAAGCTTATCGTGTTTATTTTACTTTTTAATTGATTTATTTACTCATATTTTTGATTTATTTATTTTCATATTTGAAAATTTAGATATGAATAATCATATCTCATAAACATGATGATAAACTCAAAAGAGGTAGGATTATCTTTGACCAACAGGTCTCATAGACATTGGAATTATGATCTCTTTGGGTGAGTGCACATTCTCAGAACAGGCGACAACTTCTTGCAGCTACAAAGCCATAATTAAAGTGGTCATACGTATGTGCGCTCCTGCAGATGCAAAGTTCAGAGAATGCCGAATAGGCAGTACTAATCACGTAGGAGCCGCAGCCGCACCTCACCCCTCCCCCATTAGTTGAGCTCTTTGGGAGATGGGGGTTCGAATCTTTGGGTGTTGAAAATTGTGGAGCACCCTGTTCCACGGCCGAGTCTCGCCTCATTGGGCTTCTCACGGAGGAGAACTTCTCATCAGCAACCCACGGGAATCCCAAAGAACACCACTCACAGGCTATTTATCCTAACAAGAAAGGGTACTAGTCCAGAGAACCTACGAAGAGCCTTCAGCATTGTGCTGGGCATCCAGTGACGTGAGATCGTATAAGTTACCTGAAACTGAACCTTTAACGGACTCAGCTGATCAACCATTACTATATTTTCAGGATCTATAAGAATATTATCCAAAAACGTGAAAAATTTTGATGTGAAGGCAAGAATTCCCAGATGAAAAAATGCCAGCGGCAGAGATTTCGTAATGAAAATCGCCACGAAAGAGCAGGTCTGTCACCACTCGTGGATGACATTGAGCGATCTCCATACTAGAAGATGATGACTGCAATTTCACGGCCAGAATTGGTCTTCCGAAACTACTTGGCAGCCTATAAAGCTCTCGAAAATTGGCTCTGATTGGATAGAGAGTGCTCCATCGGACGTTGGATGGATGACCAGACGGGCAAGATCTAGTCTCCATAGGAGAGGAGATACTGCGTCGCAAGAGCTCAACTTTTCCATTCAGAGTTTTTTGAACTTTTGCTTATTGAATAGATCACCAATACAATTAACCTTCCAGTAAAATACCATACTGTGCTTCTCTAGGCAAAACTCCGGTCCGCAATTGCGTCTCGACACGCTTTGCGGCCGCGCGCATTCGAGTCAGAAGAGTTTTCAGCGCCGCAGCCGCCGATCTGTTGACTCTAGGTGGGTTCTAGAAACTGGAAAGTAAACAAAATTGGAGAAAACTGTATAAAAAAGCCATGTCGAGTCGGCTTTGGCGCAGGAAACTCGACTGACTCCAGCGCGTGCGGCCGCAAAGCGTGTGGAGACGCAATTGCGGACCGGAATTCGGCCCAGACAAGCACAGTATCTGTCGTTTGCCTAGTGAAAAAAGTGAAAAAAAACCAGTCGATTTTCAACTGATCGAAAATTCGCCCATGAAACTTTTACGGTGCATTTCTTAATGAGTCAGCACAACAGGAGAGGTTTAAAGTTTTTATAGTTATGTCCGTGGTTTGCTTCCTCAAGAAAAAACCTTTATATCTTCCCCGCGGCTGGCGCGGGCAGTTTAAATCTCACCGGCGGCAGGCAGTTTGCATACTTCCCGCGGCTGGCGCGGGCGGTTTAAATCTCACCGGCGGTTCTAAGAGAATTGGCCGCTGCGGTTCCGCGATAGTGCCGCGTCGGTGCTTGTAAGCACCCCCGGAGCGGCACTATCGCGAAGCCGCGATGGCACTACCGCGGAGCAGTCGCAGAGACACGATAAAACCGCTGCGGCTCCGCGATAAAGCCGCTGCGGCTCCGCGATAATGCCGCCACGGCTCTGGGAGAGTATCTCATATGACGCTAGTTGAGAACTATAGTTCAACTAGGGAGCCTAAGATCAAAAACACGCACGTGCGGTCGTTACGTCCTCTGTCTGATAAGAGTAGAGGCTACCGCTGTTTTCGCATCCAAGGAAGTACGGAAGTAGCTCAAACTTGGGTAATTAAAGCGGCGACAAATTCGTTTCACCACATAGGACATCACATCGTACTACGCGAGGGTTCGCTGCTAAATTCTCGCGAAGCCGGCGCGGTTCTAAGGCGGAGCCGCTGCGGTACTATCGCGGCGATGTCAAATCTCAAAACACTACAACAGAATTGTCTGATCACGGAGCCGCTGCGGTACTATCGCCGAACTAGCGCGGCTCAGTCGAGGGTCGCGGTGCTTTCCCGGCACTGACGCGAGAAATTTTCTCAGAGGTATGGTAAGCTGATCAGCTGCGCTCGTCTGTCGGACTAAATCGATTAACGGGCCGGCGCACGCGACCGTTTTTTTTTTGAAATTTTTATTTTCTTGAGGATGCAAGCCGTAGACCTAACTATAGAAATGTTTTTAAAAAATTGAAATGCTCATGGTATGTTACTATTTTTCGTCAAAAGTGATACATCGTGTAGAGCCTAGCTCGCTCGTGATGAGTCCGGGCGGAGCAAGCAGCGGAGCGGTCGGTCATCTCAAAATACAACAATAATAAGAAGATTTTGACATGATAAACCTGATAAGCCTTACTTCGACGGGCTCAAAATGAGGTAGAAAGACTATAAATGCCATATTACCTAATGCTATGTTATGCTAAATCATGTTATATCGTTTCATGTTATGCAATGTTATTTACTGTTATTTTAGGTTGAGTTTTGTGAAAAAAAAACCGGCGGACCGGCAACAGAGCACAACTATTATAATCTAGAGAAGGAAAGGCAGCCTTGCCGACTGTATCAATTACCGGCATATACGACCACTCTCTCATAGCATGAAGATATTCGAGCGAATCATCGATGGTCGCATTCGAGAAATCGTGAAGCTGTCCAATAACTAGTGTGGATTCGTTTACTCGTGTGGCACTACCAATGCCATACACACCTCAAGACTCCTGGCTGAGAAGTATCGTGAGGAGAAGAAACCGCTTTATTTTGCTTTCATCGATTTGAAGAATGTCTACGATCGTGTTCCGCATGAGGTTATCTGGTATGTCCTGCGAGTACATTCTGTGCTTCTCTCGGCCAAATTCCGGTCTGCAATTGCGTCTCGACACGCTTTGCGGCCGCGCGCTTTCGAGTTGGAAGAGTTTCTAGCGCCGCAACCGTCAATCCGTTGACTCTAGGTGGGTTTCGAGAACTGGAAACTGAACAAATATGGAGAAAACTGTGTAACAAAGCCACATCGAGTCGGCTTTGGTGCTGGAAACTCGAGTGACACGAGCGCGTGCGGCCGCAAAGCGTGTCGAGAAGCAATCGCGGTCCGGAATTTAGCCCAGAGAAGCACAGTACTGTGCCTGAAAAACTCATTGAGTTGGTGTAAGTTTCCTACAGCGACCCAAGGAGCCGCGTACGAGCTGCCGCTGGCACGTCGAAAGAATTTCTTATTTCAGTGGTTGTGCACCAAGGCTCGGCCCTTACTCTACTCAGATATTCGTGGGGAGGTTCCTGAGAACGACAGCAGAACTTCCCTCGAAACAACTGGGGAACTTCCCCCGGATTGGGGGGAGGCGAAGGGGACTCCTCGACAGCAAAGTAATGGGGGAAGTTCCCACAGCAGGAGTTCTCTTGTTCTCCCGACTGCAGGTCTTCCCGCGACCTTCCGACTGCAGATCTTCCCATTGTTCAATGATTGATCAAAAATCAGCTTGCTGAAACTCGCTGTTTTCGACAGTCTCCTGTTCCTGAAAAACTGCGATCGGTCCAAATAATTCACCTCTGACTAAAGGTTATAGAGAAGCTTATTAGCTTCTCTGAAATCTAGACAGAGATGCCTTAAGTAATCCTTGAGTGGCGGATCCACACCCTCAACTTGCAAAGTGCGAGACCACCTCGAAACTAGCCCGTCTGCATCACCGTATACGCTGCTGCTTTGATTTCGCGTTCATCATGTTCGGGGGGAGGCCATGGGAACAACCGTGAAGCGAACTTCCCTTGTTCTCCCCCCGAGTTGACTGTTTCGAAAGCCTTATCGTTGTGTATAATTCGAGGGGAGAGAGGCGAGACGTCCCCTCACTGGGGGACGTCTCGCTCCTCTCCCCTCGACCGAGTGATAACGACCAATTCAGGTCTATTGTCCCCGGGAACTTCCCCACCAATTTCTGAGTACTGTTGTTTGTCATTGCTATGCATGCAGACACGAAAGACCTGCAAAAGCCGTCACTGTAGACCTTGCTGTAAGCGGATGGTGTGATGCTGGTGCCAACAAGCACAGGCCTGCAGTGACCGTCTTGCGCACTTCGGCCTCCGACTAAACGTCAGGAAGACCGAATGCTTAACAACCGACATGTCTTGGATCTATAATAACTGCTGACGTCGTCATTGTTCGTGAGATAACGATTCGTTACAATGCTGCATGGTCTGAGTGGCGCTCAACAACCGGTGGCTGGTGGGATACGTAGATTCCTGATCACAAGAAGTCTGAGGTGCACAGGCCTTGAATACGACCTGTTGCGCTCTATGGAGCTGAGTCCTGGCGAGCGACCAATTGGAGGCAGAACGTCGTCTGAGCGTCATGGAAACGAAAACGCTGCGATGGAGCACTGGTGTGCGTCTCGATCATGTTCCCAATGAAAACATCCGGAAGTGAATTGGTGTTGCTCCCGTTGCTGAGAAGCTCCGTGAATCAAGATTCATATCTTATGGTCATGCTCTGCGTGGTAAAGACGATTCCGTTCAAAAAATCGCTCTTGATTTGGAAGTCCTTGGTAGGAGACCAAAAGGACTTCCGGAGCAGCTGTGTTCTATTATGCTGTCCTATGTTATGCTCTGCCGTGCGACGCTATGTTATCCTAGTACGTTATGTTAAGCTCGGCATGGATCCTTATGAGACTTTGCGTTCTCCATTGGAGGTTGGCGCAAACGGTGTACACATATTAAGTAGCACATGACACAGAGTTTGCGCCAACCTTCAATAGTGAACACAGGAACTCACTAGAATCCATGCCGACGGTATGTCGGCCGCATGCGAATCGATTGTGACTCGTACGGCAGAAACGTGCTTAGACCGGCCACCTGATTCGCACGATGTAGATTGTTATCAACCGGGCTGGCTACAGGCGATCGATCGACTACGACGTGGGCTTAATAGAATAAACTGATCATAAGAAAAAACCTATCGCACCCAGCCGAGGCAGACGCCAAAGGATTTTGAATTCTGCCGCACGCGACTATGAGCGAAATGATTTTGAATTTATCAGAACGAGATTAGGCGCGCCAAATGATTTCAAAATCTGTTGATGTATTGAGGCTAGCCAAACGGAACACTTGATCACCTACCGTACACCATAAATACTCAGGTAATCGCGGGGGTCGGTTAAAACGCCCCTTTCCCAATCCAATTGATCGGATCTGGCTGATCGGCGGAGGTTTCGGCATGACTCATAACTGCCGAAGTTTTCATGATAATGTCTCATATGTGGCGGAGTTTTCGCGGTAACGTGTTGCAGTGTCTGCACTGTTTTTTCTCGGATACTCTCTCTTGTAGAGCGCGGAAATGGCAGCCCACAATGTATAAGCTGCGCTTGGATGTGAGGTGTTCGTGCTTGGCATGGTTGACGTTGTTGGGGATATCGACGCTCTGGCGGGCGTCGGTGGCAGGTTGAATCACCAATGCTGCCTCTTGACCTGCCACTGACGCGGCCGACTGCAGGAGTGGTAGGTGGTGGTCGGTGGTAGGTGATCAGGCGAAACTTTCGTGTAAACACGTGGGTGTGAAGGCCCCTTGAGTGGTCGGTGGGAGGTGACTAGGCAGAGCTCTCGGTGTGAACGGGTCAACTGTGACGTGGCATTGTAGGGTGGGTGGGGGGTTGACTCGCGGAGTTTCCGGCATGAAGGGGGGGGGGGGGAGTTTTCGGGCTTAGCTCGCCTTTTTTTCGTTTCGAGCGGCAGCACGCTACCTGTTCAACTCCCCTCAACCGGCCACCGACCCTCGCGAGTATGCGAGTAGCAACGACGTTTTAGAAGTATTCAAAACTGCTCGGAATCACTCGAATTCGAATGTTCATTCGAATAGTGTGCCTCAAATATCGGAAAGTTTCGAATGTTCTCTCGAGGTCCGAATTTCGAATAATGTTTAAATGAAACCATTTTGGGAGGGCCGAATATCGAATAGTATTCGAATGGTGCGATTTCAGACATTCCAAACTCGAATGGCAGTTACTCAAATAGTAATTAGATTCGTAATATTTTGATTGGCACAGCTATGCTATGTATGCAAATCAGAACTACTACCACTTCAAGCGCTCACCGGAAGTTTCGTGTCGGGTCGAACCGTTCCAATTCTTCCTACCCCATGTACTCCCAAGTGAGATTACGAGGGGAGATAATAGGCTTACTTTTTCCTGTCCAACCATTTAGTCCCAGCTGACAAGGATGAGGGAAAAAACGGAAAGAGATCCGACTCGAGAATAATTTGCGGTTGGACCTAGTGAGAGGATAAGACAGCTTTCTCCAAAAACAAAAAAAAGGACTTTGTCATACAAACATGTAGTAAGACTCTTGTCATCAATAACTAATTCTTCTAGGTAAATCCGCCCTGTCATCGCACTCCACAAGTCCAACGTATTAAACAAAAAGGGTAAAGCTAATGAAGGCTCTTCTGCTTAAATTTCACTAACTCATTAGCTCAATAACGAAGCTGACTACCTATCCTTAATTCATCCATACAGGCGACGAGTTTTAATACTTTTTCAAGTGATCGTAGCAGAACAAGGGAAAAAGCTCCTACAAATTGTCACCAAAATAACTTTTAAGAAATGGTTCACTTGTTACGGAAAATTATGTGATGCCAGGATATGCAGTGCTACGTTATGTTATGTAATGTGGTATGTTACGTTACGTTACGTTGTCTTACGTTATGTTATGTTATGTTATGTTATGTTATGTTATGTTATGTTATGTTATGTTATGCTATGTTATGGTATGTTATGTTATGTTATGTTATAGTATGTTCTGTTATGTTATCGCTCCAGCCGCGAAGCGGCTGGAGAGGTTTGGTTTTGCCTGGCACTTGTGATCACTTAGATTTTGGTAAAGTAGTTAATAAAACCTGTAAAACAAATTTTCTAGAGATTTCCTTCTGGATATAAGTGAGAGAGTATAGAAGACACCCGCTGACAAAATTTGAGCCAAATCGATTGAAAATTAACAAAGTTAGATCGGCGGAAGCTTAGCTAAAATTCGCGTTTTTTCTTGTAACGCGTCCCTCGTGTCCTGTTCCTCGTCCTCGTTCCTCGTCCTCGTTCCTCGTCCTCGTTCCTCGTCCCTCGTTCCTCGTTCCTGCCACTAGCCACTGCCAGTGGTCGCAGGCTATCAGTACATAGGGCATCTGATGACGTCATCAGGATGTCATGTAAAGTACATAGGGCATCTGATGACGTCATCAGGTGTCATGTAAAGTACATAGGGCATCTGATGACGTCATCAGGTGTCATGTAAAGTACATAGGGCATCTGATGACGTCATCAGGGTGTCATGTAAAGTACATAGGGCATCTGATGACGTCATCAGGGTGTCATGTAAAGTACATAGGGCATCTGATGACGTCATCAGGGTGTCGCGTAAAGTACATAAGGCATCTGATGACGTCATCAGGGTGTCATGTAAAGTACATAGGGCATCTGATGACGTCATCAGGATGTCATGTAAAGTACATAGGCATCTGATGACGTCATCAGGTGTCATGTAAAGTACATAGGGCATCTGATGACGTCATCAGGGTGTCATGTAAAGTACATAGGGCATCTGATGACGTCATCAGGGTGTCATGTAAAGTACATAGGGCATCTGATGACGTCATCAGGGTGTCATGTAAAGTACATAGGGCATCTGATGACGTCATCAGGATGTCATGTAAAGTACATAAGGCATCTGATGACGTCATCAGGGTGTCATGTAAAGTACATAAGGCATCTGATGACGTCATCAGGTGTCATGTAAAGTACATAGGGCATCTGATGACGTCATCAGGGTGTCATGTAAAGTACATAGGGCATCTGATGACGTCATCAGGTGTCATGTAAAGTACATAGGGCATCTGATGACGTCATCAGGTGTCATGTAAAGTACATAGGGCATCTGATGACGTCATCAGGGTGTCATGTAAAGTACATAGGGCATCTGATGACGTCATCAGGTGTCATGTAAAGTACATAGGGCATCTGATGACGTCATCAGGATGTCATGTAAGGTACATAAGGCATCTGATGACGTCATCAGGTGTCATGTAAAGTACATAAGGCATCTGATGACGTCATCAGGGTGTCATGTAAAGTACATAGGCATCTGATGACGTCATCAGGGTGTCATGTAAAGTACATAGGGCATCTGATGACGTCATCAGGGTGTGATGGAAAGTACATAGGGGATCTGATGACGTCATCAGGGTGTCATGTAAAGTACATAGGGCATCTGATGACGTCATCAGGTGTCATGTAAAGTACATAGGGCATCTGATGACGTCATCAGGGTGTCATGTAAAGTACATAGGGCATCTGATGACGTCATCAGGGTGTCATGTAAAGTACATAGGGCATCTGATGACGTCATCAGGGTGTCATGTAAAGTACATAGGGCATCTGATGACGTCATCAGGTGTCATGTAAAGTACATAGGGCATCTGATGACGTCATCAGGGTGTCATGTAAAGTACATAGGGCATCTGATGACGTCATCAGGATGTCATGTAAAGTACATAGGGCATCTGATGACGTCATCAGGTGTCATGTAAAGTACATAGGGCATCTGATGACGTCATCAGGGTGTCATGTAAAGTACATAGGGCATCTGATGACGTCATCAGGTGTCATGTAAAGTACATAGAGGCATCTGATGACGTCATCAGGGTGTCATGTAAAGTACATAGGGCATCTGATGACGTCATCAGGTGTCATGTAAAGTACATAAGGCATCTGATGACGTCATCAGGGTGTCATGTAAAGTACATAGGGCATCTGATGACGTCATCAGGGTGTCATGTAAAGTACATAAGGCATCTGATGACGTCATCAGGGTGTCATGTAAAGTACATAGGGCATCTGATGACGTCATCAGGGTGTCATGTAAAGTACATAGGGCATCTGATGACGTCATCAGGGTGTCATGTAAAGTACATAGGGCATCTGATGACGTCATCAGGGTGTCATGTAAAGTACATAAGGCATCTGATGACGTCATCAGGGTGTCATGTAAAGTACATAGGCATCTGATGACGTCATCAGGGTGTCATGTAAAGTCCATAGGGCATCTGATGACGTCATCAGGATGTCATGTAAAGTACATAGGGCATCTGATGACGTCATCAGGGTGTCATGTAAAGTACATAGGGCATCTGATGACGTCATCAGGGTGTCATGTAAAGTACATAGGGCATCTGATGACGTCATCAGGGTGTCATGTAAAGTACATAGGGCATCTGATGACGTCATCAGGGTGTCATGTAAAGTACATAGGGCATCTGATGACGTCATCAGGGTGTCATGTAAAGTACATAGGGCATCTGATGACGTCATCAGGGTGTCATGTAAAGTACATAGGGCATCTGATGACGTCATCAGGGTGTCATGTAAAAACATAAGGCATCTGATGACGTCATCAGGGTGTCATGTAAAGTACATAGGGCATCTGATTACGTCATCAGGGTGTCATGTAAAGTACATAGGGCATCTGATGACGTCATCAGGTGTCATGTAAAGTACATAGGGCATCTGATGACGTCATCAGGGTGTCATGTAAAGTACATAGGGCATCTGATGACGTCATCAGGGTGTCATGTAAAGTACATAGGGCATCTGATGACGTCATCAGGTGTCATGTAAAGTACATAGGGCATCTGATGACGTCATCAGGTGTCATGTAAAGTACATAGGCATCTGATGACGTCATCAGGATGTCATGTAAAGTACATAGGCATCTGATGACGTCATCAGGGTGTCATGTAAAGTACATAGGGCATCTGATGACGTCATCAGGGTGTCATGTAAAGTACATAGGGCATCTGATGACGTCATCAGGGTGTCATGTAAAGTACATAGGGCATCTGATGACGTCATCAGGGTGTCATGTAAAGTACATAAGGCATCTGATGACGTCATGAGGTGTCATGTAAAGTACATAGGGCATCTGATGACGTCATCAGGGTGTCATGCAAAGTACATAGGGCATCTGATGACGTCATCAGGGTGTCATGTAAAGTACATAGGGCATCTGATGACGTCATCAGGGTGTCATGTAAAGTACATAGGGCATCTGATGACGTCATCAGGGTGTCATGTAAAGTACATAGGGCATCTGATGACGTCATCAGGATGTCATGTAAAGTACATAGGGCATCTGATGACGTCATCAGGGTGTCATGTAAAGTACATAGGGCATGTGATGACGTCATCAGGTGTCATGTAAAGTACATAGGGCATCTGATGACGTCATCAGGGTGTCATGTAAAGTACATAGGGCATCTAATGACGTCATCAGGGTGTCATGTAAAGTACATAGGGCATCTGATGACGTCATCAGGGTGTCATGCAAAGTACATAGGGCATCTGATGACGTCATCAGGTGTCATGTAAAGTACATAGGGCATCTGATGACGTCATCAGAATTTCACGTAAAGTACACAGGGCATCTGATGACGTCATCAGAACGTCGTGCCAAGTGCATAAAGCATCTGGTGACGTCATCAGGACGTCGTGCCAAGGTGGTGCCAAGTGCATAGGGCATTTTCTGACATCATCAGGACGTCGTGGAAAGTGAGTAGCGCTTCATTTTTAGCGTGCGCAACAAGTTTGTTGCTTACTGATTATTATAGCAATCCATGCTATTCGAAAATTATTGAAGATTTTTCAGGATATTACTTCGTAATATCAATAAAAGTGAACAATTCTATCAAAAGGGTCTTCCAAGCAAAAGAGGTTTGGTTGGCGTCAGAAACGTTCCAACAAAAAGGAACAATAGGTAAGTTGAATGAGGAGAGTCTACAAAAAGTGAACAATAGTTTCTGAGACTGATTTTCCTGCCCGATACTTCTTAACAGCAGAAACAAACCGTTGTGGTACTTCACAAGGAAGAGTTCAATGGTTTCCAAGAATGGACTTATTCGTTGACGAGATTATTTTAAAAAATATTCTCATTAGATGTTGCACTTTGGTTTCGCTTCTCGTAGCAGCTGGAGCTAACCGTCCGTCTGTGTTTTTGGCATCATCTTCTATTCTGATGGTAAGTATTAGGTTTACATGCACATACTTTTTAACGGTTTTCGTGTAGTCAAGACGAGTTTTGGAACCACAGAGTGCTTCCGTGTAAAACACCGCAACGGTTTGTTTTTGCTATTAAGAAGCATCGGCCAGGAAAATCAGTCTCAGAAACTATTGTTCACTTTTTGTAGACTCTCCTCATTCAACTTACCTATTGTTCCCTTTTTGTTGGAACGTTTCTGACGCCAACCAAACCTCTTTTGCTTGGAAGACCCCTTTTTGATAGAATGTTATGTTATGTTATGTTATGTTATGTTATGTTATGTTATGTTATACCGCATCAAACGTCAATCTGTAGCCCCTTTCAACATATATGTAGACACCTCCGACACCTGATCACGTCAGTCTCGGCCATCTTCATGAATCATTGGGCCTGGCAGCCTGACACCGTGACGAATTGAACAATAAATAAACCAGCAGACAAGAAAGAGGCCTGATGAAAGAAAGAGGATCCCGAAATGCGCTAATCCTTCACAATATGCGGGATTTCGCACGAGCTACATCCATTCCACAAAAAAAGGACATGGATATACAAGACTTCGAGCCAAGGCTTTTGTTTTCTTCGAGTTTTTTCACAATGGGGAGCTGCCTTAGTGTATATCCGGGTTTCTACTTTATGAATGAGCTGCCATTTGCTTAGCAGACAAACAACCATTAATCTCTTTTTTTAAGCCTCCCACTCAATGCCGCCTCCTTAGTACATACTATTAACTCCTTCGCTTAGGATGACTTCTGATCTCATACAAGTAGGAGCCACAAAAGAAAAGATCTCCATGAGCTTTACTGAAGAGGAGTGCGAACCGTTTCAGGGGACCACCCACTAATCTGCAAAGACAACTTACCAACAAAATGGTAGGCTCTCAAAGGCCGTGAAAGCTACATCAGACAAGCTACAGGCTACGAAGCGGCGAAATTCACTTGGTTTCTACGCGTTTTGGTGCGGAGCGGAGGTTAGAGACAATGAGAAAGCGTAGCGCAGACGGAGGCCGAGATGTCGCGCGCTCCGCTCGCGCCTCGAATGGGGTGAATTTCGACGTTTTATATAGGGTAAAGCGTTTTAAAGCCTCTGCATAGTCGAGCGACAAAAGTCGCGCCGCCACGTTGAAGGATAGTGGGCGGCTACGCAGCTTCGTGCCTGACCTTTATTCCCTATCGTTGCGGAGCGACTTTCGTCGCCGGACTATGCGTAGCCCTTTAAAAGCAGGGTCTAGTCAATTTTTAACTTAACCGAAATTCGAGTTAGATAGATTCGACTAGCCTGGCTGAACACCGTCTGAACATTTCACGAACTATAGGTCTTTACTTTTGGAACAAACAGCCTCGAAGTCAGGGATTACGGCATTCACAGCATGATAATCATGGCCAGAGCGACCGATATTTACAGAGCAGTTTTAGAGAATACAAGATTAATGGCTAAATCTTGTTTATGGCTTGCTACAATGCGGGACAAACGCTGAAGAAGAAGAAGAAGAAGAAGAAGAATTATGGCTAAGACCTGGTTGATGGACACAGTCGTGACTTTCGTCCGACTTATCAAACAGCTGACGTCATCATTTATTAAAGGGCAGGCAGAGTGCGATGGCGCTGGGCCTGGCGGCGCGCTAGTACAGTATGATTTCGAAAGTGACAGAGACACAGAGGGCGCAGACATCCAGAGCCACGCGCGTCGATCGACTCCATTCTTTTCGTCGTGGTGTGCGTCGTGCGGCTGCCAACTCCATCCTCGCTGTCGTAACCAAGCTCTCCTGCTCTCCACCGATAGATCATCTTGTTCAGCCCTGCGATCCGTGGCCCGCTAGCCAAGCATTATCCGGCCGCCGTCTCCAACAGGCCGAGGAGTCCGAAGTCACCAGGTGGGCTACTGTACTGCCTATAACGCAGACGTTCGAAGGTAGGACAATGGCGCAGTGGGCCGCTGCCTCTACCCCGCAGTCCCAGCGCTGTGACGCAGGTGCCGTCGAAGTGACAAGGAGGATACGCAGCAGTTCGGAGGCACTACTTAGGTCCGACCCCTAGTTACCGGGATGAGTCTGCACCTGACCCGCAGGTACATTGTAAACTAAGAGAGGTTAAACGCATCATACTTCTCTGGTGTTCTGTTGTGTAGCAACATACAGACAGGTGTGGCGGCAATATCAGCAGGCTACGGTCTCACTCAGTAATATCGACAGCCCATGTGTATTTTGTGTTATGTTCGCTTTGGAGTCGCGAACCAGGGCGCCGAGGTCGATTATGACGTATTTGTGACGTAGTGTATGGAAGAGTTTTGTGTGGTTATAATATATGTTAGCTCGAACAGGGCTCAGGCCTTAGTGTGAACCTCCCTTACCCGCAGTAGCAGTGTTGGTAAAGAGCGAGCATAGCGTGCATGCCCCTCTCGCAGATGTCCCCATATGTGACGGTGGTATCTGTCACCTATACCGTCGATGCAAGAAACTTGGCGGACCTACACGTCGCGACAGACACACTTTTTTGACACACACTCTTGCTGAAGTGGCTAAAATAACTTTAAGAACACCGTTTCCCCCGTAGTCTTGGCTCGTTCCTTGGGACTACCTGCGGGATTTGCTCCGATTCAGCGGAAAATCTTGAAATAAAAATTCCACCCTTTATACAAATGAAGAAAAAATTAGTGGGACGATTCATATAAATCAGCAAATATTGAAAATTAGGATTAAGCGCATGGTATCGCTGACAGCATGATCATCTATGTCGACATGCTCGTTAGATATGTACTGGGACAGAGCGTTTTTAATAATTTATCCATATATGTTCTATAAATAGTGCAATCGACCCACAAAGTGCACTTTCTAGGCAAATAATGACGGATTGTATGGACGATCGAAAGATTTTGGATGACGACAAATAAAGGGAATTTCCTTGGGACAGTCTATTTCCAAAAATGCGTCGTGTAGTTGTTAGAAACTTTGAATGGATTCCAATTTCTGTGTACGGAAATACACTTTACTCTCATGGCAATGTTGAGCTCTTCAGGTACACTCTCTCTCAGGCGATTCTTGGCTCCGGGCCGCCTGCTAGTTCGGCTCGATTTCCTAGTCTGTCGGTCGGCTTCTGTTGCTGTCCGGGCTCCTCCAAATCACCCGAAAAGCAACAGCAGTGAACTGAAGATTGGAAGAACGAACCGAACTGTCAGGCAGCTCCGATTCCTGTTCGGTGCGGTTTGGTACCGAGAATTGCCTGAGCAGTTCCAATCAAATCCGCCTATGGATGGGTCGAAGAAGCAGAAACTTTCCCTCTACGTCTCTAAGCGCGGCAAAGATACAGAGAGAGAGAGTGTGTCAGCCTTTTGATAGAGCTCGCTTTTATTTTTCTGCGAGTATCTACAGAACCGTGTTTTTTGATATTTGTAGGTGCGTGGTAGTAAATAAATAATCCACGCATTCTTAATACCTTCAGGGTATTACAGAAAAGGGCGTTGTCATAGCTCCGCAAAAAGAAAAGTGTTTCCAATAGGCAATTTTCAGGTTTTTCAGAAAAAACTCTTTCGGAATTGACTTTCTTTGAACGTTCTTGTAGTGGTTATTTTGAGCGCTGATTCCAAATCTGATGGGCATTTGTTACTTTTTGAAAAATTAGACGCTGCGATTGTACGGTGCAATTTCAGAGCTTTAAAGGCAATGTTCATGAAGATTTTCGTCCTCAGGTTTTTTACTTAAAACAGTGCGTTGGCCTCCAAGTGTTACCAAAATACGAAGAAACGGCGAGAAACGCATTACAACGTCGTATTTCAGTGACATTTTTCTATAACATGGACTAGTTGCCCGGCTGGATTAACATGTTGGTGGTGGTTGTCAACAGTGAAAAATTGGGTCATTCGAAAATAGAAGAATATTTTATGCAAAACAGAATTAGTTAAGACCCTAAGGAAAGCCCGGAGCAATAGATAGAAGAGAATTGCAAAGGACGGCCCTTAAAAGATTTCATTGTCACAACAAACACTTCCTGTGATACCTAAGAGGCGGGGTGATACTTAAGTATTTCGTGTACTTCTGGTGCGTTTTTCTCAATTTTTATGTCATTTTAGTTCTACCCGGGGGCCACTTAATCAATATAGCGAATAATCTCAACATCGAAGATTATCGTGAACACTGCCTTTAGGAGACCGAGGAGCTCTGATTGTGAGGTGGAAACGGCGAATAGAATCGGAGACAATACCCTCTCCTTGGGGTGCCACGCTCTTGACTGGCTTTAAAGAAGAAAACGTTGAATTTGTCTTTACTCAAAGACTTCTGCCGGAAAGAAAATTTCAAGTCACTATTGGATAGACTTTTATTTCCGAAATTTCATAAAAGAGCTCGAAATGGTCCACACACTCAAATGTCTCAGGAAAACCAAAGTAAACGAAGCACAGCACGTTTCTCGAATTTTACTTTCGTTTTTTTTCATTTTAATTTTTTTGATTATGCATTCAAGAAGGTTAGCGTCCACCGTTTTATCTGGGACAACCATTTTTCAAATAACCCACGCATTTTTGATGCGACGCTGACCGGCTTATTGTTATCAATACAGCCGGCAGGTTCTTTTTTTTTCAGCAGCTGTGTGACAAAAGAATGTTTCCACAGTACATCCTCTGATTGAAAAGACCAAATTTCGGCGAAAAAACACAATACGTATTACCCATTCACTGGTGAGAATTCATTATTCACTGAATCTATGATGGACCTATGAAGCCAGCCATCTTGCAATCCTTTCCAGCCACCTCTCCTTCAATCCAATCTCATTTTCCTCACCAATAAGGTAGCATTTTTGATCGAGATTGCAGACTGGAATGACGATTTCTGCCGCAATCAAATTAAAACCGGAAAAGCCGCCCTCGACGTCGGAAGCGGCTCTGGAAAATTGCTCTGAATGACTTTTATAATCCACTATGCGATCTTTTCAAGGAAAACTATAGCACTATAGACTTAAAGTTTACGCAGAAGCAGTAGCCTGGCTGCTATCATCATTCAACCAGGGAGTATAATAAGAAGCTTAGTTCATTTCTGGACGCTACATATGATCTAACGAATAATGAACATTTCATTCTTACATATGTATGTACATATATGAACTTTTGAAGACTTTCTGGTACATCTATATGGACGAAAATTGCAAGCTTTCTAGAAAAATTGATAATAAAAGATCTCCAGAAAAGACATTTTTCCCTCTAGAAACTTCACAATTTCCAGTTGAGAAAAAATACTTAACCACAGACAACTACTTCCCAACCTTCAAATTGGGAAGCAGTACTCATTCTTTGATAAAAAAATTGAAAATATGAACATTTTAAGGAATTTACGTTCTCATAAAACCTGGAAGCTGGCCATACTTGTAATCAAAACACTTCTGGAACAGAGCGAAAAATCCTACTCGACTCCGCCGATTTGAAATTCGTGCTACAAAGTCCCGCAATGACTTATAAAATTGAGAGCACAAACAAATTCTAAAAAAAAATACTTAGAATAAACAAATTTTAACAATTTTTTCGAAGGTTTTCCTGTCTCACAATCAAACAAAAATAAAAAAAATACTAGATGGGAACGAGCCGGAGAGAGCAGAGCTTGAAATGTGTACGCGCCTGGGATGATTCATTATCATGGGTGGACTTCGGGATATCGACAGCGGGAACGAGTCGGGAAAGCGTGAATTTCATGAGTGGTCTAGAACTAGCCATTTTGGGTTACATCGAGCAAGACCGAGCTGCATGTGTGTTCCCTAATACATCAAGTACAGGAACGGGACGGGAACGAGTAAATGTCACTCGTGGTCTTTAGAATATTAACTGAAAGAACTCGCCCTTAGGGTAAAACCCAGAGTAACGATTGGACAGTACCAAGCTTCATGGGTGGTCCCAAAGATATATCCTAGCAAAGCGATTGAACAGTACTATGCGTCATGTGTGGTCCTAAGGATATATTAAGAAAAGCGATTGAAGAGTACTAAACTTCATGGTGGTCGCAAGGATATATTCTAAAAGAGCGATTGTGCAGCACTAAACTTCATGGGTGGTCTCATGGATATAACCTAGTAGAGTGATTGAACGCTGCTAAACTTCACGGGTGGTCCTAAAGGTATAATCTGAAAAAGCGATTGAACAGTACCAAACCTCATAGGTGGTCCCAAGGATGTATTCCAAACGTACCATTGAACCTTACCAAACTTCAAGGGTGGTCCCAAGGATTTGTATATTCTACAAGAGCGATTGAACAGTACTAATCTTTATGGGAGGTCTCCAAATTATATTCTAGGAGAGCGAGTGAGCACTGCTAAACTTCATTGGTGGTCCTAAGGATATATTCTAGAAGAGCGATTGAACAGCACTAAACTTCATGAGTGGTCCTAAGGATATATTCTAAAGAAGGGCGATTGAACAGTACTAAACTTCATGGTGGTCGCAAGAATTTATTCTAAAGCAGCGATTGGACAGTAACAAATTTCATGGGTGGTCCATAGGATATTATCTAGAGGAGCAATCGAACAGCACTAAGCTTCATGTGTGGTCCCAATGATATACTCTAAAAAAACGATTGAACAATACCAAACTCCATGGGTGGTCCTTAGGATATTTTCTAGAAGAGCGATTGAATAGCACTAAACTTCATTGGTGGTCTCATGGATATATCATAGAAGAGCTATTGAACATCGCTAAACTTCATGGGTGGTCCTAAGGATATATTCTCAAGAAGAGCGATTCAACAGTCCTGAACTTCATGGGTGGCCCCATGGATATCCTTGCTTGGTTGGACTACAGTAATCTCTGAATGGTTTGTAAGACATCAAATTCGGGAACTAAATGAGGAACACCAAACTTCATGGGTGGCACCCAGGATAGAACCTAAGAGAACGGAACGGGAAAGAATAAACCACTGGCGATACCTCTGAGGTATCATCAACAGAACAGAGTTTTGTATTGCAAACTTCATGGGTGGTCTCTGGAATAGTTACTAGGGGTGCGGGTAACGATCAGTAAACTTCATTGGTGGATCACTGGCAATCCGCCATGGGAATGTGCGAAGAAGAGAAAACTTCATGGTGACCCCTTAGATATCATCTATGCACAGGAACGGCAAGGAAAGCAAAAAATTCACATCGGTGGTTCAACGCCTGTCGCCCAAGGGTACGGATCAGGGGTGTGCATTCTCCGTTTACCGATTTACCGATTTTCCGGATTTACCGGTGTTTTTACCGAAAAGAAAAATTGGATGTTTTTCGCCCCATCCGTCTACTTACTCGTATTTCATGGGTTTGCTATTAATATGACATTCCCTTAGCGCGATAACCTTCTTCATCCTTCCTTCTCTACTGTTTTTTAACCTTTTGGCTTACTTTTTGAATGTTCAAACGATCTCTTCACCTTTTGAATCACGTGGAGCCCCGGATATAACACTGAATCCACTGCAGTTCTGGAACGACTCCATTGAGAAATATCGCTCCCGCACCTTTCCTCACTGACCAATAAGTACTTTTGGGAGCCTCCTAGCACTGCTGAGGCGGAAAAGATGTTTTTCTTATTTAGTCTGATTTCGAGTCACTACAGAAACGCCTTGACGGCAGAAAATGTAGAAATGTTACTTTTTCTCAAAATCAACGTCCTGCTGATCGGGTTCAACCGTTTAGCAGTTTAATATGTAAAACTCACTCACTATTTGCACTATCCTCATGCACTATTGAAAATGATACACAAATAATATTGGTCATTTGTGTTGTCGTATGGGGTATGTACCAAAATCGAAATCAGAATTTTTACCGAATTTTCCGTTTTTACCGTATTTACCGACAAAAAATTTCGGTAAAGACTTTCGGTAAAAAATTTACCGAAAATAATTTTCCGCACACACCTGGTACGGATGGAGAAGAGTAAACTCCATGGGTGGTCCCATCTTTGAATAGTGCTGGACAAATTGACCTAACTTCAGGGGTGGTCGAGGAGACACCAATTTTGCTCTTTTGAAGGTACAAATGACCAAATTAACAACAAATTGAAATAGTCAATAAATAAACAGATAAATAAACATTAATTTCCAATAAATATAGATTATTCAAACGAAAAAATACGAGACAAATCAAAAATAAAACCGTCTTTCAAACGTATCGAAGAAGCACGTAAACTGAAGAATGCAAACCTACTGCGAGTATTTCTTGCTACGCTTCTGATACATTCTTTGTGGAGGATCTAGCGGGATAGATCTGCTGATTCCGTTATCCTCATTGGCCTTAGAACAGTGGGGAAGCTCCTCCTCGTCGCTGTCGTATTCCAGTGTTTTCCTTCAAGTGAGAAAAAGCATCCAAAACAACGACCATTAGGAAACGGAAAGATTAGCGCGGAGCTTCGAAAATGACGAACAGAGGCGGGTCGACGGACACACCCAGTGGCCGAGGCCAGATCTAACCATGGACCTCCTCCTTCTACGCGATTTCCAAACCTATTACATGGGCTTTCTAGCGGAATTCAGGCAAACTGAGAGAACTGGAGTCTGTAATAAGCACTAAACGTCATGGGCGGTCTTAAGGATATAACCTAGAGGTGTGATTGAACAGTACTAAACTTCATGGATGGTCTCATGGTTCCATCCTAGTAGAGCGATTGATCACTGCCGAACTTCATGGGTGGTCCTAAGGTTATATTCTCAGGAAGAGCGAATGAACAGTACTAAACTTCACGGTTGGTCCCTAAGGATATATTCTAAAAGAGCATTTGGACAGTACCAAATTTCATGGGTAGTCCATAGGATGTTGCCTAGAGGAGCGATCGGACAGCACTAAGCTTCATGGGTGGTCCCAAAGATGAACTCTAGAAAGGCGATTTAACAGTACCAAACTCCATGGGTGTTCCACAGGATATATTCTAGAAGAGCGATTGAACAGCCCTAAACTTCATGGGTGGTCCTAGGGATATATTCTCAAGAAGAGCGATTCAACAGTCCTAAACTTCATGGGTGGTCCCATGGATACCCAATTCGGTTGGATGACTGTAATCTCTGAACGGTTTGTAAGATATCAAATTCAGGAACGAAATGAGGAATACCAAACTTCATGGGTAGTACCCGGGATAGAACCTAAGAGAAAGAAGGACGAGAAGGGACGAACGTTCGTCCATACCGCTGACTGTGGCTTGTGGCTTGTGGCCAAAGACTCCATGACTCCCTAGGTACGGATCCTAAGGTGTTATGGACCAGAGGCCTTGGTGTGCCGGACGGCGACACCTTTATGCAATGTGCGGGATACTTTCGCGATATAGTTGTGCACGCTATATCGCTCGAACGTTCCCTGTGTACACTCAAACGTCTGCTGGGTTCAGTAGAAGCAGGGGCACCAACGAGCAGGTACCAACAGACTTGTATACACACCGCTGACTATGAGGTATAAACTACAAAAAAGGGTTCCGGAGGGTAAATTTCATAAGTGAACTCTGGGATTTCACCTAAGAGTGCGATTCAAGAACAGTAAACTTCTTGGGTGGATTCTTGGCGATCTGCAATGGGAATGGGCGAAGAAGAGTAAACGTCATGGTTGCCCTTGAGACATTATCTACAGGAATGGAAAGGAAAGGATGGACCTACTTCGGTGGTTCAACTTATGCCATCATAAGGTACAGATAGAGGACCGTAAACTCTATGGGTGGTCCAACGGGAACTCACTGGACACCCGTGAAACAAATTGCGCTCTTTCTAGTGGTAAAATAAATAAAAATGAGTAAATAGCTGAAGGGGATAATAAATAAACAAATAAGCGTATAACAATTTTGTAAAAATATACAGTAATAAAATGATTAAAAACGGCACAAATGAAAAATGAATCCACCATATATATATGCATATAACAAGCCCGTAAACTGAAAAAATCAAAACCTACAGTGAGTATTTCTTGCTACGCTTCTGATACATTCTTTGTGGAGGATCTAGCGGGATAGATCTGCTGATTCCGTTATCCTCATTGGCCTTGGAACAGTGGGGAAGCTCCTCCTCGTCGTTGTCGTCGTCCAGTGTTTTCCTTCAAGTGGGAAAAAGCATGCACGACAACGACCATTAGGAAACGGAAAGATTAGCGCGGAGCTTCGAAAATGACGAACAGAGGCGGGTCGACGGACACACCCAGTGGCCGAGGCCAGATCTAACCATGGACCTCCTCCTTCTACGCGATTTCCAAACCTATTACATGGACTTTGTGGCAGAATTCAGGCAAACTGAGAGAATTGGAGTCTGCAAAAAAGTCAGAGTAAATCAGTGGCAAACTGGAACGGGAGAAGGGCAGGCAGGCGCATAGATAATCAGCAAAACAAAAGGACACATGTCACATGGACTATTCGGATTGGGAAGTTCATGCGGCACCAGAGTTCACACAGGTGCCAGTAAGGTGTGAGCGAAAATTGCAAACGGGCGAAAGAAGAAAAATGACTGGCTAAAGAGGATCAGAAAATAGGAAAAAGAAGGCAAAAACAGAAAGAAATTAGAAAAAAATCTTCAAAATCAATATCCAAAATTTTCGCATACAGTAGTGCACATGAAATACATTGCTCTTTCAGGTTGAAAAGTCCCCGCAAATATGGCCGAACAAAGCCCGCCTGGTCCGTTCTGATCCAGCTGTGGCCGTAGTGTTCGATACGCATGTAATGCATTGTTTACTAAGGTGGGAAATCCCTCAGTCATGGCCGAACTGAGCCGGCCGCAATGCGCTCGAGTACTCCTGCATAATCGATTGGCGTGCAGCCGACACACCAGGGGCGGCATGCATGATCGCTGAAAAGAAGGTTAGGGAGCCGCTCCGCGTGTTCCGTGCGTAGCGTCGAGCCAGAGGTGACCCGAAAAACATGCCGTCCGCTTAACGTTGGGACGCAAACTCACTACGCTCAGCAAACCCCACGCCTAACAGCTGTTTTTTGATTTGGTCCTTATCTAGAACCGATTCGTTTCTGTGAAACTTTAGAGCCAAATGGGAAAATTATTTGAAGAATAATTAACTATGAAGAAGAAGTCAAAAAAGACCGAAGGTAAGCACGATTAAAATTTAGAACAAAAACAGTTAGGGGGAGAGTTCACCGTGCGTGGTGAGGTTGCGTCTTTACACAAAGGAGACGGCATGTTTTTCGGGTCATTTCTGGCTCGACGCTTCGCACGGAGGACGCGGAGCGGCTCCCTGACCTCCTTCGTAGCGTTCATGCATGCCGCCCCAGGGGCGGCGCAGGACGGCTAAGGGTCACTAGGGCGATAGAGGACGGACGGCTCAGTCCGGCCATTGGCCGACAACAGGGGTTTGCAGAGCCATCTTTAGAATCAGCATCGAGTACTCCTTGTTTTTGATCTACACGTGGCTCATTCCGGAGCAAGGTGTATAGAGTTGGCACAACTAATCGAGTGCGAGAGAAGTGGGGCAATCTAAAATGTTTGAGTGTGTCGACTATAGCGTACTCAACCAACCTCACTTCACAAAATAGCGAATTAATAATATTCAGAGGCGAATTAAAATAAATACAACGAAAAGTTAAAAGTAAATCAAAATGAAAATCGTAAAACTACAACATCAAATTTTTTAAAAAAAGTTTAGTGAACCAAAGTAGGCACAGTAGCACACCTCAGCATTATAGATTTCCCCACTTCTCCCCTTCTCGATTGATTTGTCAACCCTATATACCTTGTTCAAGAATAAGCCTTGTGTGAGTCGATAGGGAAGAGTACTGTGCTTCTCTTGGCCATATTCCGGTCCGCAATTGCCTCTCGACACGCTTCGCGGCCCCACGCTCCCGAATCGGAAGAGCTTCCAGCGCCGCAGCCGTCGATCTGTTGACTCTAGGTGCGTTTTGGAAACTGGAAACTAAAACAAATAGGAGAAAATTGTATAAAAAAGGCCCAACGAGTCGGCTTTGGCGCTGGAAACTCGACTGACTCGAGCGCGTGCGGCCGCAAAGCGTGTCGAGACGCAATTGCGGACCGGAATTTGGCCCAGAGAAGCACAGTACTTGATGTCGACAAGCCTGGCAAACCTCAGTCATCAGTAAAGGGATATCGTCCTATTAGCTTGAATTCCATTCAATGAAACCACACTCGAGTATCCAAGCGTAAATTCGAAATCAAAATCAATGTAAAATTCTACTTCGGATTCTATTCAGGCCATTTTATCAAAAAATAGGGTCCATACTAGACTTGATGTCGAGCCAAAATCAATTTCTTGAAAACTATTATCAATTTAATATAACTCCTAATTTTTCTTTATTCCAATATTTCATTTCATGGGGGATTTGAAGTCTGCGTTTTTTGGCTATTAAGTCCATTCAAAAATTCCAATTGATAGGCTTCTCTAATTTTTTTTTCGGAAAATTAAAATATTAATTTTTTCCAACACGGTCCAACCAATTTTAGGCAATGATAATAACGTTCGATTGTTTCATAACATTGTTTTTTATCAAGTCCGAATTAACTATCTCAACATTTACCCGAATATTCAGACGAATCGATAAGAGTGGTTTTTTAATTGAATATTTCTTTGGAAAATGAAGTCAAATTGGCGATTCGAGAACAGACAGAATACCCGGACAGAATTGATAGTCTTAGAGAAATTGGAACAACTAATTCTAAATAAAATTCATCTATCCAAAAAGTTGAAAAAAAAACTGAAAAATCAAAATCTGAAAAAAAATATCTAATCGGGATCTTTCAAATACTTCTGAAACTACCACTAACCTAATATTGTCATTTTTCATGAATCAGTCAAGGATAATGGCGATCATTAGAAACAGGTTTCAGAATAGCTGTCGCGATTCTGAACACAAGTACATGACATTTCTGTTCTTGACAATTTTTACTCTTAACGAGAAAGTTACATTCCCAACGAGAAAAAAACCGCTTTCAATTCAGAATATGTCATTTACATTTGTGGAAACAAACACATCAGTCATTAGTGCAAAATCAACTTAAGCTGCACTTGCATCTTACAAGGGAAGTATACAAAGCGTAGGTCGGATCTACCAAAACGACTTGTACCGTTAGTATCTCTTGCGGCTCAATAGTAAAACTGCGCAGTATCCCGCCCCGAGCTGCAGGTTCCAAGAAGTTACAAGCTTGAAAAGTAATTTTTTGCGCTTTTTGTCCCTCCATAAAGCGCTTTAGTCTTCGGAAAATCCGGAAATGGACCATATAAATGTGTTCAGCGACCAAAGCTACCCCTCTGAGCAAGATTTGGGTGAAGGCACACCTTCCATACTTTGTCCAGACTGACAGCATTTCGACTTGTACGGATTTTCGGATGGGCGTTCATTTATACCGATTGGAGGGCTCTGGAAGCGTTTTAGAAAAATGTTCCAGATTTGACTTAAAATTCTCCCAGGGTTTTTTTTTTTTGGGGGCGCTGATCACGAATCTTTGATTTTTAGACGATTTTTCAAAGTTTTCGGCTATTTTCGTCCGAAACTTCCCAAGCGGGGAAAATTTCGAGGGAAAAGCTCCTCTTTCGAGAATCCGGTTTTCTACGGTAAATATGTCTCAAAATCATTTTCCGAGGATTATTAGGAGTGCTGAACACGAATCTGGAGTCCGTTTGTCGACGTTTCGCAGATTACGGTGGATTACGGTATACAGTAGTCTGGTCAAAATCTCAGATTTTACTCAAAATTTGTATTAGGGGGTTAATCGGGGTGAAGAATATAAAATAATGTCCGTTTGTCGATTTTCAAAATACTAAGGCGGATTTTGCCCCCTAAAAGACATGTTATACTCTCTTTATCTTGAATTGCACAAAACACGGTCCGCCAATAGTCCTCTAATTGGCCCGCTAGTACCGTAGTGTACGTCCACGACGCGTTCTAGGCAGACCCGGGTGGCAGGGTGGGTGGCCGAGTGACGGCATTGACGAATCGATTGCTCTGCACACCGGGTGCACACCCGGGTCTGCCGAGAACGCGTCGTAGACGTACACTACGGTACTAGCGGGCTAATTAGAGGACTATTGGCGGACCGTGTTTTGTGCAATTCAAGATAAACAGAGTATGCCTACCTTAACCTACAGTAAAACTCGAAAATTCGACAAATGGACTCCAGATTCATGTTTACCACCCTAGATTTCCCCTACATACAACTTTTGAGCTAAATCCGAGAAAATTTTTTGAAACTCTAAAAAATGCCTGATTGGTACCCTTGCCTTTTCGCGAGGCTTATAAAATGCTTATAACTTTTTTGAACCTGCGGCTCGCGGCGGGATACTGCGCATTTTCACTATTGAGCCGGAAGAGATACTAACGATACTAGTCATTTTGGTAGATCCGACCTACGTTTTGTATACTTCCTTTGTTAGCACAGAATTTTTCCTAATATGTCCTTTTTATCCCAGACACCTATAATATGTTTGTGCCTATGGGTGCAAAATAGCATAAGCTCTAAAATTGATATTCATTACCAGACAATATTGTCAGATTATTAGAGTGCAGTCGTCGAGAAAAACACGAACTACTCTAACAACGGGGAAGTTACTACACGTATGTAGGCCTATTGCTCACCACAAAGGTGGACCAGGTATTCAAGAAAAGCTACATAATGCCTACTCGCTCTTGAAAATCAATTAATTGGCTTTCAACAAGAAGCTTGGGAGAACTGAAAACAATCTTGGGTTTCGAAAATTCTGACCCATCAAATAATCTGAATACGCGAAAAACTGGTTAATTTTGGTCTCAGGAACAATCGAAAAGTCGAATAATTCAAGCTCCCGAATGAATCAAATGCTTGGAAAACGAATAATTCGAGTCCAACAATGAATCGAAAAAAACCGGGAAAATTGGAAATATACTGTGCTTATCTGGGCCAAATTCCGGTCCGCAATTGCGTATCGACACGCTTTGCGGCCGCACGCGTTCGAGTCAGTCGGGTTTCCAGCGCCAAAGCCAACTCGATGCGGCTTTCTTATACAGTTTTCTCCAATTTTTTGAGGTTTCTAGTTTCCAAAACCCACCTAGAGTCAACAGATCGGCAGCTGTGGCGCTAGAACCTCTTCCGATCCGGAAGCGTGCGGCCGCGAAGCGTGTCTAGACGCAATTGCGGACCGGAATTTGACCCAGAGAAGCACAGTACGTTCACAAATAAATGGAGTAATCGGATTATTCGAATATATTAGGATGGAGAATGAAATCCCGCGTAATTTTTTCAATTGGAAATAGTGCAGGGAAAGTTGAAAATTTTGTTGGGATACTGCATAAAGATCGTTCAGAAGGAATTCATTTGCTCTACAAACAAAGGCACAATTGGTTCTTTCAACGACCAAATTTTATTGATTTTTGAATCGATAAAGTGAAGAGTCATAGAAGAGGCCACTCTTTATCGGCCCGAAAATCATTTTCTAGAAATGTATTTTTCAAATTCATAACACTACATATTTCGTAGGGCAGAAGTCTCTCTTCCGAACGAGCTAGAATATGATGGCGAAATTTCTGGAATTTCTTAAAAATCAGGGAAATTCGAAATTCTGTAATTCGAAATAATCTAAATTTCCGTTGTTCCTTCGCGTGCGGGTGCGGAGCGGAGATTGGAGACAGCGAGAGAGCAGAGGGCAAAGGAGGCTGTAACACTGTGCGCACCGCACGCGTCAAAGTAAACCAAAGTTTCGATTTTTGACGGAGGACTTTCAATACGGATCGACGAGCAACGCGATATCGATCGTCACTCACCGATTTCGTGTTAGCGCGCCGCGCCGCGAAGGAAGTGTAAACCTGGTAGTTTATACTTCTGCCGCCTGGCAGCGGAGAACAATCCTATAATATCGATTGTACCGCGCCACGTTTTCAATATGACAGCAATACACCATGCATGACAGAAATGCACTCTGCCGCGCCGCTCGGCAGTGAGAGTATAAAAGGCGCCTTGAGCAGGATTGTAGTATAAAGGCCCAACCCTGTGTACGATTACCTGAGGCTGCGAAACCAAAGAAATGAAACCTTGGTAGAAACCTCTCTTGTGAAAACGTGCTCTCTGCTCTCTCCTTTTCTCTCGCACTCTCTCTCTCTCTCTGTGTCTCTTGCCGTCTTTCTTTCTACAGACCGCAATACACCATGCGAAGGCTTCGAAAATAGGGATACAGAACACCTTTCTGTCCCTGTCGATACAGCCGACGCAGAATTGTTCGCCGGTCCGGTACATAGAGACACGGACGGCGAGAAGACAAAGCGGTCGCGCGCCGCGGGTGTACCCTCTATAAAACGTCGTAATTCACATCATTCGAGGCGCGAGCGGCGCGCGCGCGACGCCTGGGCCTCCGTCTGCCCTCCGCTCTCTCACTGTCTCTAACCTCCGCTCCGCACCAGCACGCGTAGGAACCATGTGAATTTCGCCGTTTCATAGCCTGTATACTCATAGTGGCGCAACTGCGGAAGAGTACACAGAGCCGAAGAACAGTTGCCCTTTGGCTGTATGTACTCTGGAAACGGGAAAAAGATTATTAAGGAAATAGAATTACACAATTAAGAAACAATTAGGAAATCAGGAAGAGGCAAAAATAAAAAATATTTTAACACTCCGCTAGAGGAAAGAAGTTCTCCTAATGGCGAGTTTACACCACTGAAAGACGATACCCAGGTGTGGCCAAGAAGAATGGGAAAAACAACACACAGGCAGAGCAGGTATCGAATACTATTACATACTTCACACCGATCGTGGCGGAGGTGGCGGTGGGTGATTCCCCAGCCACCTAAACCCGCAAACAATTGTCGTCTACGAAAATGTCACTAGCAGCGGTTGTCATGACGGTGTGGATGGGGACAAGAAGTGGCGAAACACGCCGCAGGTCTGCAAAAAAACACAACTGTTCGCATGTGATCACCACTGATACTCACATCGCTGGTCGACTTGATTCATAGCGACATCATTCTGCCGACTGATAACAACACCCGTGACGGACTGAGTTGCACTTTAGTCGATCCAGAGTTGCGGACGGAGAAGACCCGCATGATCCGTAGCGCATAGACCTTACAAGGGAAACCATTCTAGCGTAGTAGGAGGTTAGCTAAATGAAGTACATAGCGAAAATGCCCACGCTACGACAGGTAAAAATTGTGAGTGACTGTGGCCTAAACCTGTATTTGAAAAAGGTATAAGCTCGAAACGTTAGGTCGCAGCAGTAAAATGACGTTCTAACTAAGGCGATGTACTTTAAAGGCAGTGTTCACGATGAAAATCGTTTTTTTGTTTTTCCGCCTATCTTGAAAACGGCCCCATGCTGATTCCAATGGTGTCTCTGAAATCATACAAGACCTTCTGTGAACGCAGGTATGGTCCCTCAAAGATTGAGCTATGGAAACATGGTGGACGAGTTGTCCGAGGCTTGTAACTTCCGTCTTTTGCAGCCGATCTATGCGAGCTGACCTGAGTAAAGAGAGAAGCTGAGAATGAAGGGAAGAACGGGGCTAACGATTGAGAATCATCGCTCATCTCACGATCTCGAGCATTCATTTGTTCACGTCGGTTGACGTGTGATGCGCTTTTGGGGTTTTCAATGCGCTCGAAGTTGCAACTTCGGGCTCTTTTGGGGCTCTTCCTGGCTCGTTTTCATGCGTTCTTTCGACGTTAACGTTACAGAGTGTCCCTCCACTACCCAATCCTAGTGGAATTTCGAAAACTTTTTTCATCGTGAACACTGCCTTTAAAGGCATCGTACGCGCTGAAAACCATGTCTTGTTTTTGCGCGTTTTTGAGTTGTTACACCCCTATAGTAACTAAAGTTAGCGAAAAGCCCCCTCGAAAACGTTAACTTTTCAAGAAAGAACCGTTTTAAAAACCTTCTGCAAATCGTTTGAAATTCGCGCCGGCATCGACTCGGGATAGTTACGCGGATGGCGCAAAGAGCAGTTCTACAATTTGTCTATTGGCGCAGCGTTGGAAACAATTCGCCAACGACTAAAATGCACTGAATGCACTGACTTGCACTGACTAACAAAAATACTCACCTGGGCCCTGCACATCGTCCTGGCTCGTTGTGTGACGAGAAATTTCCAGTCGATAATGCCACTTTCGTCCGACGGTGCGTCAGCGTACAGTGGCATGCCCTGTACTTAGCGACGCGACGTTCTGCTCAAATATTGCGAAAGTGCCAAATGACTGACGGTAGGGCCGGCCCCTTTTGACGGAATTCCTTACTTTCCACATTCTCTATGCTCACAGTGGTACGTTTTTGAGCAGCCAAGCTCGCTGTACGTTCTCACAGGGGCCCGAGGAAGGGATTGAGCATAAAAAATGGGAAGTGGATTTCAGCGCGTACGATGCCTTTAAAGTCCAAAGCACTAAAACGGGCTTCATATTTGTGTTCAGCGCCTCGAAAAGAAAACCACCTGGGCGCAGTTCTAGCCGGCGAAAACCGACCTCTGGACCACAACGGGATTGAGCTGTGGGACCAATCAGGGATTTCTGGTTAAAGGCAGTGTTCACGATGAGAAGATTGGCGATTTTTTCGCAGAGGACTAAAGGTGTATTGGATGGTGAGCCGATCACGAAGAAAGAACGCGAAAAAAACCGTCTAGAAATGCCCAAACGAAGGACCCTCAATGTCCGGAGACTCCACCCTTTTCCGGAGACCCCGCCCACTATTCCTTTCCGAAGAAGCTTCAGCACGTAAGCAGCCGATCAGCAACAGAAATGACCTCGATGAGTCGGTCGATAAGATACGATCGCGTTATCACATGAAAAGACTTCATTCCTTCACACCGGTCAATCCTCACATTCTCAAAAATGGAACGTCACACAAGAGATCCTGCTTTGGCGGAAGGAAGTGCTTTCTCGTCTCTTCCCGCAGATCTTTCTGACGCTGCCGTCATAGTAAGCCCTAGACCTATACAAATTAAGGAGTCTGAGCACGTTACCTGCAACTTATCTTAACAAATTTAGGTTACACATGACCTTCACTGTAGTAAGTAAGTTCCACGGCGCGGGGTGACTTACATATGACATCAAGTACTCGCGTGTAACTTAAATGTGTTAGGTAATCGCAAATGTAACTTATCTAACCTCGGCATGAATCCTGAAGAGACTTCGCGTTCCTCATTGGAGGTTGGCGCAAACTCGGTGCACCTATTTTATAACATATGGCACCGAGTTTGCGCCAACTTTCAACAGTGAACGCGAAGTCTCTTCCGGGTCCCCGCCGACGTTACATACTCTCGATGCCCGAGCAGCTCGCAGGGAGGAGCTTGGTCTGCGTCGCGGTTCGTTTTAATAAGAAGTGAACGAGTGGCCGTGTGGTGTTCCGGCCCCAGCCCGGGCACCTGGTAATCAATGCTGATGGCCATCACCGCATCGATTACCAGGTTCCCGGGCTAGGGCCGAAACACCACATGGCCACCCGTTGGCCTCTTCTCAGAACGAGCCGCAGCGCAGGCCAAGCTCCTCGCTGCGAGCTGTTCGGGCATCGAGGGTACGCGGCAGGCTGTCCCCAAGGGAAGTATACGACGCACTCTTGAGGCAGGACTTAGATGTGAGCGCCGTCTTCGGTTCTGTTACCTAAGTTTGAGATAGTTGGTCCCACCTAGCCGCTCTGGCCTAGCCCAACATATAGCGGCCCTAGGTGGCGCTCGGCGACAATGACCGGCGGCGTCGCGTGTGGGTGTGCCAGCCGCGTCGCGTGCCGATGTTAGGTTACATGTAACAGCATTGCAGGTTACCTTCTCTAATTGTAACAGCACTGCAGGTTACCTTCTCTAATTAACCTGGCGGCCACAGATGGCTGTCGGCCGCAATGCGTGTCGGTGTTACGTAGGTTACATGTAAGAATGGTATAAGTTACTGACAACGCTGTGTAAGTTACGTGCAATATTGAGGCAAGTTACGCTTGGCTCTAATTGAATATAACGTCAAGTTACACGCAACGTCGTTTTAACTTACATGCGAATTCAGAGTAAGTTGTGTGTTGCAATCACGCAACTTGCGTTACAGTTTCAGGTAACTTGTTCACAAATTCCTCAGCAGGGATGAGCGGAATTCCGCGTTTTTCGTTCCAACAGTTTTTGTTTTCGCACGTTTTTGGCCTGCCGCGTTTCGCTTTCCGAACACCGCGCAGAGTTTCGGAACGCGGAGCGCGGAACTATTGGGTATACTGAAACAGAGACAGCTATTTAATAATTCTAAAGAATTTCCTGCGCGCCGCATTCCAAATACCGCATTTCCGTGCATTTTTTGGCGTTTCGTTCACGATTTCCGAGAATCAAGAAAAATTTTTCTAAAATTTTCGAGAATTTTTTGATGTTTCGACCATGAGTTTTTCGACTTGCGGACCATGTGGTTCCGTAGCTTAAAAAAATTGCGGAAAACTCCGCCCATGGCCTTTTTCGAGGCGCTTAATACCGAAATCAGGTCCCTTTTCAGCCTTTCAAGAAATTATGGAGAGTCAAGGTGAGAAAGGTACTCTTATAGCAACCGTGAGACGCTGTAATCTCTCGAAAAAAAATGAAATTGAAACTCGTTTTTCTACGAGTTACCCGTGAAGTTTACCTTCCCGAACTCTTTAATGTAGCGGACACCCCACGAGTCACCTCAACTCCTCGACTCACATACGCAATCAGTAGCCTAATAACAACCATAAAGATTAGGTAACCTAGGGTTCACCATGAAGTTCACCTCTTCCATCACATCCCACATCCCTGGAAACTCTATGAACCCCCGCCCGATTTATGCACTTGATCCTTGCTAACCACCCATGAGCATAAGTCCCTTCAACGCGTTTCAGTCACAAGTACTCTGGGGACCACCACCAAGTTTACTTTTTCCATCACACTTCATGGAAGAACTCATCAAGTTTGCCATTTCCCAACCGCAGATATCCCATTGGCCCCCACGCAAAATTATTTGGCCTTCAGCCATACAAAAGCTCGTGAAAACAAATGAACTAAGTTCAATTTGAAAACAAATCTCTGAATTAGTCCGACAAAATCTTGGTCCCAAGATCATTAAATGTGGCAAAAAAATTATCTACGGGTCACAATCACAGACCCCTGGGGGCAGCATAGAATTTTACGCTGGGTTAGAGGGGCCGCACCTATCACGAACCGGTCACAACGCCATGCTTTTGCCTGCTAAGTAGAACTAAATCTAGTCGGGATGGACGGGGGCGCGGCGGTAGATCTTCGTGCGCGATGAAAACCGCACAAGTCGGTATTGTAGCGAAAGCCGCACAGTCCGCCGCAATGATAGCGCATCGTCCATTCGGTGGAACGAACTTTGCGAGAGGTCTTTATATCAAACCAAAATCGATATGTCTCGCGTGTACTGCTGCGGTCGCGCGCCTTTTGAAGTATAATCGCAGCCCAGAGTTGCATCCTCATTTATAATTCCAGTTATCAATATCATAAGGCTCATCCATGAATAATCAAGCTTTGAAAAAACTTGCCCTGACATAACACCTACTACGCTAGGGCACGCTTTCCTTCAACTATTTTTCAATCCTTTTATTTACTTGGCTATTGAACAATTTTTTTTATTTATTCATTGATTTATTTATTAATCACCACGTTCGACTCTCCATGAACCTCGGCATCAGAATAATGGTTGATGGTTTGACTGTAGTATTATTTATTTATTTATTTATTTATTTATTTATTTATTTATTTATTTATTTATTTATTTATTAACTTATCTATTTAATTATTTATTTATTTATTTATTTATTTATTTATTTATTTATTTATTTATTTATTTATTTATTTAATTATTTATTTATTTATTTATTTATTTATTTATTTATTTATTCATTTATTTGATTACTTATCTATTTAATTATTTATTTATTTATTTATTCATTCATTCATTTATTATTTATTTATTTTCTTATTTATTTATTTATTTATTTATTTATTCATTTATTCATTTATTTATTTACTTATTTACTTAATTATTTATACTATTATACAATTATTTATTTATTTATTTTACCTTATTCCATGAATTCCTCACAATACCTCTTTCAGAAAAGGCCAGGAGTCAAACCCGGCGGTCATTTCCGATTGTTGGTCGGTCAACGAATTCAGCGGCCACCATCACCTAACACGAAGAATGAATGCGCCAATTGGTGAATTGAAGCAAGCCGGCAGCCGCCACCGGAGGCCAAACATTTAGAGAGCCACTTTGACCACGTAGACGGCTTCCGCCTTTAATTTGTATGACGCGAGCCTTCAGGGGCAATTTTTTGTTGTCTCTCGCCTCAGTGCTAAGCACGATTACAGCGTTCATTTTGCCTTTGAGGAAAAATGTTCAACTCAGATGGCCTAAACAAGGCTTCGGAACTTCCTGACGGCCTCAGATGGAGCCATTTAATCCCTGGGAAAAACCACTGGCACGCAATCGTAGAACTTCCTGTAAGTGCAAAGAATGGATTGCATCACAAACTCAACAGCCATAACAAGTCGAGAGATCAGAATCAGGGAAAGTGAAAATAAAAAGGGAAAAGTAAAAAAAAATAATTTTATTCCTCTGTTTTTATTTCATTTTGATCACTTTTGACGAAAAAAATCAATAATGAAAAATTGCAAAAAATTTCCGATTTTTGTTGTCCATACTTAGCAGTTCTTCGCGATTGAAAATCGATTCGCAATCAACCTAACGATGTCCGAAGACGCCTTGAGCAACTATGAACTCCTCAATTTTCGACCAGTGCCAACAGTCAAGCGTGCGCTTCCGTGGCAAGCCGGCACCAATCGATATTATCGTTTTTTGTGAGAGAATTACAAAACACGTCTCATGTAAAGTATTCACTGTTTCCTTCAGTAGGCAGGTCGAATTTAAATTCACCTGTAGTTTTTCTGATTTGATGCAGGCGGTCGCGTCGCGGCAACTGTTAGCTGATAGCACGCAGAGATTTAGCTGTACGGTGCCGTTCACATTTTCGATTTTTCCAAGAGCGTAAGGTAAGCGCGCTCTACTCAGAACGTCAACGGGAACATTTTTCCTGCGCGCTTTTTCCTATCGATATCTAAGTCGTCCACAACTCCTCCTTTTCGTGTACTGGGACAACAACCTGTTCGGAAATGACATAAAGTCACGGATGGCTTCACAGACGACGGCTCGTTGAGCACTCATGGTATCGATGTTTAATTGTAATTTTTTGAAGAATATATAATTGATAAGAGCAAATATTTGACAAGTACGAATAATGTTTTTTTGGGTTCAAAAGACCAAGGAAACTTCGTTTTCCGGTTATCTTTGATTTCATGATTACTGGCGAACCGCTTTCGCGGAGGGCTACGCAACAATATAGAGCTTGCTAAGGTACAGATTTATAGAAAAATGCTTGGAATGTGATCTCTTCACCGCTGTACAGTACTCATATACTAAGATCCATGGCTTGCCTAATCAAAAAAATTAAATCTCACTAGCGGCTGGAGCGGCGGTCGCGTGCGCCGGCCCGCTGATCGATACAGGCCGAGAGAAGAGCTCAACTGATCAGCTAACCATACCGCCAGCCGCCGTTGAGATTTGAACCGCCCGCGCCAGCCGCTGGTGATATTTAAATGTTTTTTTTTGAGGAAGCAAGCAAAGGACTTAACTGTTTACAGCATTGCGCAGCCGCATAGTGTATTTGAATACTGTATGGTACATTTCACATCAAAATATTCTGTTTTAATTCTAACCTTAACAATCATTATACCATTGAAAAGCCCATCTCATTAGGATCTTAAAATTTATTTCAGACCTGAATGAAAAATGATTCGGAGGAAGCTATTAAAAAAGGAACGGTAAAGAAGCGTGCGCGAAAGCGAGGAAAGAAGCTTCCGGCTTTCGTGAATCTTATCGAGTCAAATACTTCATTTCATTCAAAAATCATTTTCTGTGCAGAAACAAATTTTTGATCTGCCTTTTTAACAACAGTTTTGTTTCCACTGCATCACCTTTGGTCGAAAAAAAAATCAGGCTGATTGGTTCGGACCTATTCAGTCTTGTTTTTCATTTATTTTTTGTTTTGTTTAAATTTAATATAAACTGAAACGACTACGGCGGATCTTTAGAGTATAGCCATGATCTGCAGGCACGATCCTCTACGAAAAAAATATGAAAGATTTGCGAAGTGAAAATTTCACAAGTATGGAGGCGCCTATCGATTTTCTACAGCTGGTGATCTTAAAGGCATCGTACGCGCTGAAATCCACTTTTCATTTTTCATGCTCAATCCCTTCCTCGGGCCCCTGTGAGAACGTACAACGAGCTTGGCTGCTCAAAAACGTACCATTGTGAGCATAGAGAATGTGGAAAGTAAGCAATTCCGTCAAAAGGGGCCGGCCCTACCGTCAGTCATTTGGCACTTTCGCAATGTTTGAGCAGAACGTCGCGTCGCTAAGTACAGGGAATGTCTCTGTACGCTGACGCACCGTCGGACGAAAGTAGCATTATCGACTGGAAATTTTTCGTCACACAACGAGCGAGGACGATGTGCAAGGCCCAGGTGAGCATTTTTGTTAGTCAGTGCAAGTCAGTGCAGTCAGAGCATTGTAGTCGTAGGCGAATTGTTTCCAACGCTGCGCCAATGGACAAATTGTAGAACTGCTCCTCGCGCCATCCGCGTAACTATCCCGAGTCGATGCCGGCGCGAATTTCAAACGATTTGCAGAAGGTTTTTGAAACGGTTCTTTCTTGAAAAGTTGACGTTTTCGAGGGGGCATGTCGCTAACTTTAGTTACTATAGGGGTGTGACAACTCAAAAACGCTCAGAAACGAGACATGGTTTTCAGCGCGTACGATGCCTTTAAATGACCTTCTTACATCAGGAAAACGCGCCTTCACTGAAGAATCACGCGAAAAAAATCGTTAAAAAGTGTTCAGATTAGGATTTCATACGAAAGATTTCTCAAAACATTCCACTAGTAAGCACTTGGCTTACTTTTCATTCTCTATGTAGCACCAACGATGAAAAATATATGGACAAATACTAGAAAAAAAGTAAAAAAAAGAAATGAACAAAAACTCCCAAATAAGCACAAACCTCTGCGCCTCCTCGTTCTCCCTGGTGGCGCTATTGCGAGCATCTTCATCATCGAAGTAGCCCAATCCCTCCAGGAGTCTCAGGGAAGTCTTCTCATTTGCCCTCGTATCCATGTTCATGGTCCATTAGTGCCGATTACCTGGAAAGGTGCGAAAACTCTGAAATTTCAACGGAAAACTGCACAGAAAAAGGTCTGAAGAATGCACTGAAAGGGGGAGGAAAGTGCCGAATTGCGAAAGAAGGATTTGCTGATTAGCGCTGAAAAGCATTAGCCAATAAATGGTCTTGACACCTTCGCTGCTAAAAAACAACCAATTTTCACTTCTGGGAGGCTTGCACGAAAAAACAACTCGTGGATGATGCTATGTAGCAGGGCTGTGCGTTAATAAAGTTAACGTGTTAACGCATTAACGGGTTAACGCGTTTTTTTTTCAAAAATTAACGATTAACGGTTAACGAAAAAGTCCCGAAATCACGTTAATTTTTATTTCGTTAATGTTCCATCCATCTATGCTTTTTGCACGTCAGGATTCCTATTCTTGAAGAGTATTCGTTTATTGTTCTGGCTGATAGTATTAATAATCCATGAAGATGACTTCCAAGTTTGGAGTGTACGGACTGCGGTGTTTGGTATGGAATGGGTTTCATGTTTTTTTTGGACGTCTGGTTATGTATCGATTTTCGTGGTGGTCAGGTAATGTTTTCAAAATTTTTAACGAAATGCAAAATAACGTGTTAACGCATTAACGGATTAACGCGGTTTTTTTTTCAAAAATAACGAATAACGGTTAACGAAAAAAATAAATTTCATTAACGCACACCCCTGCTATGTAGCTTGCCACATTCTATAACACAAAAAAGGCAAATTTGCCACAAAAAGTGGCGATTAGATGGTCTTTGGATCAATAATTTAGCACTAGGGCCACCATGGAGAATATTCATGACAGGCATAGAAAAGCCCAAAGTTCAGCCACCGACTGTACCTCCCACACGGGTAATTACTCAGATTCGGAGAATATGCAATAGTTGATGGAGAACCGGTACCCTGATCAAAGTTCAGCAACATGTGTTGGGATTAAAAACGCCATAACATGCGACGATGAACAGTTTTCCCCTTAAAGACCATTGAGGGAAAGAGTTGGTAGACTAAACCTCATAGGTGGTCACTAGGGCATGATCCATAGGAATGAGGTGCAAAAGAGTAAACTTCATAGGTGGTCAGTCGGGTATCATCATCTACTAGGAAGGGTTAGAAAACTGATTTTTAGAGATGGTCAATAGAGTAAATACGATATGAATGAATTCGAGAGGAGTAAACCTCATGGGTGGTCAGTAGGATATCGTCTACTGTAGTTACTGGCAGGGAGACTAAATTCCTTCGGTGGTCACTAAAGTATCAATAACATCTGGGAACGCGTTGGAGAAGAGTAAACTCCGTGGGTGGTAAGTAGGATCTCACCAATCATAGATACTGGTCGGCGAACAAAACTTTATAGGTGGTCGCAAAGGTATCACCTATGAGAACGCGTTGGAGGAGGGTGAACTTCTCAGACAGTAGGTGCGGACTGACCGGTGGCAATCAAGGCCTCTCCGGGCGGTACGCCGGCAAGTTGCGGGCGGATCGCTGCTCATCGTGGCCTGGGCGGGCGGATCGCTGCGTTTTGGCGGGCGAATAGCGGCACTTGGAAAAGTTGATCACGCTAGCGGACGCTAGCGTGATCCGCCCGCAACCTGCCAGCGATCCACTCGCAGAGGCTTTGATAGCCAGCGATCCGCCCGCTGAGCTATGAGATGCAACGATCCGCCCGCAACCTGCCAGCGATCCGCCCGCAACCTGCCAGCGATCCGCCCGCAACCTGCCAGCGATCCGCCCGCCAGGGCTTTGATAGCCAGCGATCCGCCCGCCACTGCTTGATAGCCGGCGATCCGCCCGCTCAAATTTTACACGGTGAAACTTGTCAAACATTGACAAGTTCTCTTCTGTTATCAGTATCACGCTCAGAGTAAACAAACCGAAGGGTATACAAGGCGCTCCATGGCACTGACTGCTCACTCGGCATTTCGAGGCCGATCCTGAATGGTGAACTAAAGTCACGTCTAAAGCGCTTTTCAGAGTCTGCCGGACGACGCCGTCCGGTACGTTACAAGATAGGACTGCGGCGTCGGTGAGGCCCGCACTGCGGTATCGGCCGACCGACGTCGCAGTTGCGGTGAAATCATTGACACGACATCGGAGCAAGTTATGACGAGTCAAAACCTGTCGGTTTCGCCTTATATTTTGTACTGATGAGTCGAAACTGACGGTTGTTCACCGCGGTTTCCCTCGCACTGCGGCACTCTTATTAAGTGCCGGACGTCGTCGTCCGGCAGACTGTGAAAAGCGCTTAAAGGATCACTCAGAGTCCGAAGGATAATTCTTGTCAGCTGACGGGATGGTCCCCACGGCTAGGGGGGGGGGGTGGTCCCGCAAACGGAGACCGTGGTGGGAACCACCGGAAACCAACATGTGGCATCGAGGAAGGATCGCTGGCTACTGGCGGGCAGATCGCTGGCTACTGCCGGGCGGATCGCTGGCTACTGCCGGGCGGATAGCTGGCTACTGCCGGGCGGATCGCTGGCTACTGCCAGGCGGATAGCTGGCTACTGGCGGGCGGATCGCTGGCTACTGACGGGCGGATCGCTGGCTACTGGCGGGCGGATCGCTGGCTACTGGCGGGCGGATCGCTGGCTTCTGCTGGGCGGATCGCTGGCTACTGGCGGGCGGATGGGGGGGGGGGTGTGGGTCCGCTCGCCAAAAGCCAGCGCCCCCCCCCCCCACCTACTGTCTGAGTTTATTGAAGCTCAGTAGAAAATCATCAGCTTCGGGTACTTGTTCGGGGACTGGACGTCATGGGTGGTCGCTGGAGCATAATCCATAGAAACAATTCGACAAAAAGTAAGCTTCAATGGTGGTCAGAAGAATGTCGTCTGCATACATATACAGTAGTGGACAAAAATCTATTGACATCGTATTTTTTACAATTATTTTTTCTCCCCTCTGAAATATCGACTTTATTTTTGGTACGATATTTTGGGTCATAATGCTGATTTACTAAAGCATGTTACAGGACTGCAGTGCAGTCAGAAATGATAGGCTCACCCTTGACAATCAAGGTTTCTACAGTTTGTGGCGATCCATACTGTTTACCATTGAGTTCAGCAGTGCAAAAAACCTGTGCCTACTCAATCCTATGAATACTCCACAATTTTTAACAATTTTAAGGTAAATTTTTGGGTTTTTCACCGTTCAGAATTGATAGGCTCACCCTGCGAAAACGATTATTTATTGAACAAAACGTGAACAAACAATAAAATCTAGTATGATATAGGTCCACCGCAGTTAGCAATGACCACAAAAATTCTCTTAGGCATAGAAAGGATCAAATTTGATATGACATTCTCATCAAGGTTGGTCCAGGCTTCGAGAACAGCAGCTTTAAGCTAATCTACAGTGCCATACTGCTTGTTGTTCATATAAACCCGGCGCACAATTATGCCCCAGATATTCTCTATGGGGTTGTAATCAGGGCTGCCCGCAGGCCATTCCATCACATGAAATCGCTACTGCTCCAACCAGGATTTTATAGACCTCGATACATGTACTGCAGCCTTATCCTGCTGGAAAATGAAGTGCTGACGACGTATTCCAGAAAAGAACGGCAGTAGATGTGTCCTAAACTTTTTCTGGTATGCCTCCGAGTTCATCCGACAGGAAGTGATCTCCAAAACACCTTCGCTGCAAAATGCTCCCCCAACACATCAGCAAGCCGCCACCGAAATTCCTCCTCCTCAAGATCAACGGATTCTAGCGGAGATCCCTCCAGTAGTACCGAGCTCCATCAAGACCATCAAGATTGAATTTTTTCTCGTCAAAGAAAATAACCTGAACAATTTTAAGCTCATTTTTCAAGTTTTATTGACTTATGGGAGATCGCATTACCTTTGTCCAGTCGGGTGTCATGTTCTTTCTTGCAAATTCCAGTCGAGCTTCTTTATGGTTGGCGGACATTGACGGGGTCTTCTTCATAACTTGGCGGACGATGTTTTCATTGCCGTTTAAGGGGTTCCAAACAGTTGTTTTCGAAACATCAAGCGACAATTCAGACCTGACTTGACTCAGCGACAGCGTGCTGTTGGAACATAGGCGACTGATCCTTCGAGCAACCTCAGGTGACCTTCTTGGGGCGTCCGGTAGACTTTGCCTTTCCATAAGAAGCCGGATCTCTAAGAAACTGCCCAACACAGTGTTGAGAACGTCTGATTTGAGCCGCTATTCTTCGCTGACTCAGCCCAACAGAGGCGAGGGCACGAACCTTGGCTTGTTCAGAAGTAGTAAGAGCAGTACCACGTCCCATACTAGCAACAACGGTGCACGATGTACCCACGTCAATGATATATAATGGGCTTGTAACGGGAAAATTTTCGAATTAAGAAATTTGAATTTTTACAGGGTGAGCCTATCATTTCTGAACGGTGAAAAATCCGAAAAATTTGTCTTAAAATTGTTCAAAATCGTGGAGTATTCATAAGATTGAGTATGTACAGGTTGTCCGCACTGCTGAATTCAATAGTGAACAGTATGGATCGCCAAACTGTGAAGCGTTTTGAAAATCTGGGTTGTCAAGGGTGAGCCTATCATTCCTGAACGCACTGTATAGCGTAAATATTCATCAATTTGAGAATAATTTTCAACACTCGCGATTTGCAACATTTTTGTCTCTTCTTCAACTCGTTCGACTTCTTCGTCGTTTTCGATAACCTCTAGGTGAATTTTGTATTCGATAAAACTGTTTATTCAATTATAAATGAAATTTTGTTATTTAGTGATCGAAGATCTTTTATCCGAGGTTCCAAACTGGGTTCACCAGGGTCGGCATGCATGAACGCTGCAAAGGAGGTCAGGGAGCCGCCCCGCATCCTATGCGCGCAGCGTCGAGTCACGCGACGGCCCGAAGCGCATGCCGTTTATTGGTGTGTGTCGGAAGCGAATGCACTTTCCACCGGAAACCCTACGCCTGGCGGCATTTTTTGTCATCAGATACGCTTTGAGTCGTCCTTTTTTTCAGAATTTCGGAGAGTTATCATTTTAATCTGTTGCGTGACTGTTTATTTCTCATGTGAAAGTTCAAGAAGTATCGAATGGCAAAAAATGCCGCGACGCGTAGAGTTTGGGGTGGAAAGTGCATTTACGTCCGACTTAAACCAGTATACGGCGTGCGCTTTAGGGCCGTTCCGTGGCTCGACGCTGCGCGCACAGGACGCGGGGCAGCTCCCTGACCTCCTCTGCTGCGTTCATGCATGGCGCCCCAGGAGCCGTACCTGGACGTCTGTTCGGGATCACAACAGAAGCCATTCAAGAAATCCTGAAGGTTGGCGTTAGTCAGCTATTGATCGATGAAAATTTGTGCCTTTTGAATTTTTGTGCAATTTGTAGCGTGCTTTATTATACCGGCATTATGACCCAAAATATCGTCTAAAAAGATGGAACCTATAGCCCCAAGGGGAGTAAAGACATTTTAGAAAAAGACGATGTCTATAGATTTTTGTCCTCTACTGTAGTTACAGGTAAGGATACTAAATCCTTTAGGCGGTCACTATGGCATTGACTATATGAACAACTTGAAGAAGAGTAAACTTCAAAGGTGGTCAGTAGGACAATGGCAATTTCAGGTACTCCTTATGAGACCAGACTTTATAAGTGATTTTAGGTGGCGGTATACACTACAAATTCATGGGTGTTTGTGAGAATAACTTTTAGTGAACTTCTCATGAGAGGTATTGCGACCTCAAGTCGAACGCTCGCGGCATGGCGCGGCGTCGCGATCAGGGATGTGCGGAAAATTTTTTTCGGAAACAGAAAACAGAAAATTCAGTTTGAGAGATAACAGAAAAAAATCTCCAAAAGTGGGCAGAAAACAGAAACCAGAAAATTTCTGAAAAATCGATAAGTAGTGTTTATCGTACAGTATTTGAAATTTTTTGCACCATTTATTTTTTACACATTTTTTCGTGACATATGGTTCCTTCGCACAATTTTCGGAAGCCAACATACCAAATGGGGGAACGTCGACATCCGAGAGTAGCAGATTATTAGTGCGAAATGCCTGTCTAAACACCCTTCCCCTGAGACGATAACACTCGAGTACTTGATGAAAAGCTCAATATGTGCAAATAGTACATAGATTAAGCTGAATCAGACTTGCCCTTCAATAAGGTGCATATTTGGACGATAATTTCAAGATTATCGTCAAAATATGCACCGACGCTGTTTCACGCCGCAACGCTCTAGAGTCGCGCGCGTCTTCAATTCTCTGGATAAATCTTGAGTGCCCCCCCCCAACTAGTTTCAAGCCCAAAGCGGTGACACTGGAATATTTTCAGTGTCTACCCACGTTTGGAAAGTATTCATACTTGAACCCCGCGCCACTGCGGGTACCATTAGTGGGCGCTAAATAGTATTAAAGCTCAATATTGTTATTATACAACAAAAATTTAGTTTCCGCGTTATTACTATAAGGCATACCTTCTGAGGGGTATGAGCAACGGTAAATCTCTGAGTAAGGGACATCACTATGAAAAAAAATGGAGACTTGGCTTCCCTAACACCTGTTGGAATACGCAGCGCATTCGACGTCTATGCCATGGAGATTTGGACGCTTTTGAGAGCTAAATAGTGGCATGCGGGGTTCAGGTGACTTCCCAAACATATCCTTCATCTCCCTTACATAGGTCTAGTTCCAATACGAGGACAGTGTAGGGTCAGTAGATCTGATCGACGGTGGGAAAAGATTGAACCCGAGTTCTGTCAAGCGAGCAGCAGCGCATTCTGCCGCTACAATATCCCAGCTCGGGTAACCATCATAGCGAGATGGACTAGTTGATCATACTCTGGGAGAAACTGCCGCTGCGGCTCCGCGATAGTGAGTGACTCCCGCGCCCACAGGCACCGAAGCGGCCCTATCGCGGAGCCGCGGCGGCATTACCGCGGAGCCGTAGCGGCAACGCGGCAGCGCCGCTGCGGCTCCGCGATAGTGCGGCCGCGGCTCCGGAAGAGTATTTTGTATGAAGTTAATTAAGATTATGTAAAACAACTAGGGGAGCCTAAGAACAAAAGTGCGCACCTACGGTTGTTGCGTCCCCTATCTGATAAGGGAGGAGGTTCACCGCCGTTTTTGCGCCCAAGGAAATAAGGAATGTACCTCAAACTTGGGTAATTGAACCGGCGACAATTTTGTTCTACCACACAGGACAGAGTACATCGTACTGCTTGCGGGTTCGCTGCTGCATCCTCGTGGAGCCGCCGCGGTACTAACGCGGAGCCGCTGCTGTACTCTCGCGGAACTATCGCGGCATAGTCGAGGGTCGCAGTACTTTGCCGGCAGTGACGCGGCAATTTTTCTCAGAGTAGGGCCCTACGGAGAATGCGGGTGAGGTATTCTAAACATGTGTGTTTACCGTCTATGAATCCGGACAATTGTCTCTGAGGTGAATTTGCACAACAAGTTGCGATCTACGGTTTTTTTCTGTTTTCTGCCAAATTTTGCCTATTTTACAGAAAACATAAGACAGAAAAAAATGACCAAAAATGGGCAGAAAACAGAAAACAGAAAATTCTGCACGTCCCTGGTCGCGATAGATATACAGTGCGTTTCATTGTTTATGAACAACCTACTTTTCAACTGTATTATTCTCCAGCTTGACGGTGGGCATTTTTCATTAACATTAGCGTATTCAGAGTGTCAAAACACCTATATATACATGTCATCGGAATTTTACCTCTTTGAGAACTTTTTTATAACAATTTATAAGAATTTTTTCAATTTTCGACCGTTTCATTGTTTATGAACACTTCCTACTAACAATGTTTAAAACAATTCCCCGTTTCAACCTACCTATATAAGTGGGTCGAGAATGACGAGGCATTTCTTGTCTCAATATGGCGCGCGGCTCTCGACTCTCTACTATGAAGAAAGCTCAGATCAGAGCCCTCAAAGATGCCGGCTTGGTGCCACGTCATATCGCCGCCCAAATTGGAAGAAGCCCTGGCGTCGTTTACACTTATTTGAAAGATAAAGACGCATACAAACACAATTCATCTTGGGGACGTGTGCGGAAGCTCTCCCGAAGGAAAGAACGCCAGATTTGAAAGCGAATATCCGACAACACGGCTAGTGTAAATCAAGTCGGTGCGGAATTGAGATTGCCTGTATCGAAGACTACCGCCTGGAGGGCTATTAAACGCGACGGAAACATTGTGAGAGAGAGAGAGAGAGAGAATGCAGGAGGCTCCACACCTCACCAGTTCCCACAGGACCGCTCGTCTTCAATTCGCGCGAGAGAACATGGCGACCGATTGGGATAAAGTGAGGCCGTAGATAGAGTAAAGGTCAGCTCAGTTTATGTTAACGAGAAGTTGATTTATGGTGTTCAGGTGGTCTTCTCAGACGAAAACAAGTTTAACTTGGGTGGCCCTGATGGTGTGAAGTCCTACTGGCGTGACCTAAGGAAGGAGCCCAGGTACTTCAGTGGGCGGAACTTCGGCGGTGGCTCTTTGATGGTGTGGGGGCATTTAGTTGCGAGAATACGCTCGACCTTGCCTTCGTATCCTGTCGCATAGACTCAAATGAGTATGAGGAAATGTTGGGGCATCACCTTCTGCCGTTTTTGGGAGGTCGCAGTCGGAGTAACTTCACATTTCAACAAGATAACGCAAGCGTGCACCGTAGCAGAGCGACTTCCTCTTGGCTTCGTGAGCATAGAATCAAAGCTATGAACTGGCCAGCATGTAGCCCTGACTTGAATCCCATGGAGAACCTGTGGGGGACCATCGTGCGCAAAGTGTACGTCAACTGCAGGCAATTTCACTCGATTGATGAGCTCAGAACTGCGATCCTCGAAGCATGAAGTGAAATCGACACCGTGGTACTGTGTAACCTAGCGAAGAGCATGCCAGCTCGGCTTTTTGAAGTAGCCATGAAACATGGAGCTCATGTAGACTACTAATTAGTGCGTAGTTATTATGCTTGAAGAATAAATTGTTTTGAAACTTGAATGTTCATAAACAATGAATCGGTCGAAAATCGACAAAATTGTTATAAATTGTTATAAAAAAAGTTCTCAAAGAGGTAAAATTCTGATGACATGTATATATAGGTTTTTTGACCCTCTGAATACGCTCATGCCATTGAAGAATGCCCAGCTTCAAGCTGGAGAATAATATAGTTGAAAAGTAGGTTGTTCATAAACAATGAAACGCACTGTATAAGTCACTCACTCAGCCGAGCTTACGTGGATCTTAGTTATTGCCTCAACCAAAAAAATTTTGATAGCGTCAGCACTGAAACTACATATGGATCATGCATGAAATTCCACAAAAAAAGTGGAGTGGTGTTTCGCTCGGATGCTCCACATGGGCCGTTTTCAATTCTGTCCATGCGCTCCCTTGCAGACGTTTTTCTTCTTTCATTTTAAAATAATGCACTTTAGAAAGTTCAAGTCACACTTCACTGCAGTAGTGCTCGAGGATGCATGGAATACAGAACAGAAAAAAGAAAAAAAATTCATCGAAGACTTTAGAAGAGCAAAATGCAGGAAAATTGGTAACAAATCCAGATCAGAATTGAAAAAAAATCATAATAATAAGTTATTTCCATGAAAAAATCCTATATCAGGAAAAAATCAACGGCGAGCGTGGAGAATACCGCGAAAATGACGTGAATTGACCGGGAAACTACCGAGAAATAGCTGCCGCGAAATCACCGCGAAAATACCGGGGAAACACCGCAAAAATGACGCGAGTTCAGCAAGAATAAGGGACTCAGAAGAAAAGGCATTTTGATAGTTCTGCAGAGAGACAAGAGGTGCCCAATAGGCATTTTTAGGGTGTTCGGAAAAAAAGGTTTAGGATTTGGTTCAAAACTTCTTCCTAGAGGATGCTTAGAGAGTTGAATACAAATCTGAGGACCAGCTGTCAATTTTCCGGTCTAAAGCTCCCCACTGGGGAAACATTTGCTAGCCAAACGCGACTTTTCGGGATTCGGAACGCTGCGATAAATTTGCCCAAAAACGTGTCCATAGAGGTCATTTGAACTGCTTGCGACGAATTTGTGGTCCCTTCATCGATATTTCAGGGATTATGGTATGTTACGGTGGGTATACGGTCGTTTTGTTGAGATCTGATTGATTTTCAAAATTCTATAATTTCCCTTAGAAGGGTTATAATATCAGGCGAGTGTAAGAACCTGTTCTCCAAAGTTCTACGCTAGGGGTAGTATATAAGGCGCAGTCGCCGCGTCTAGCTACCAGTACAAGCTAAAATAGACCAAGGTCGATTTCGTACGTTCGTGTACTACGAGTGGCTGCTGGGCAACGACACGGGCACCGCGGACGCCAACATCTGCAGAGCGTGCAAGGAGGATGCAGTGTCCCAACGCACAGTCAGCCGCTGGTTCAATCGTTTCGAGAGCGGCGACACGAGCCTCGAGGACAGGGAGCACAGCGGGAGGCCCTCTACGGTGAATGATGACGAAGTCCGTCGCTGTATCAAGGAGAAGCCGGAAGCCACCACCCGTGAACTGGCGACGATGCTCGGCTGCAGCAAGTCCACCATCCACAATCGCCTCAACTTACTCGGCTACCACAAAGTTCTGGCCCGTTGGATCCCCCACCGTCTGACGGACGCCAACGGGCAGAGCCGCGTGGCCGTCTGCCAGTCCCTCCTCCTTCGTCCGCATCTCAAGGAGTTTCTCGAGGACCTGGTCACTGGGGATGAGAGCTGGGTCCTCTACGACAACGTCGGGCGCCGTGAAGTCTGGATCCCGCGCGGAGAAGAGCCGCTGACTACGCCGAAAGCCGACCTGCACCCGCTGAAGATCATGCTCTGCTGCTGGTGGGACACCAAGGGCATGCTGTACTTCGAGCTGCTCCCGCAAGGCAGGACGGTCACCGCCTCCATCTACACCGATCAGCTCGAGAAACTAGCCGCCGCCATCCGAGAAAAGCGTCCCCGACGAGCCTCGGTCCACCTGCTGCACGACAACGCGCGCCCCCACGTGGCGAAGGAGACCCAGCAGAAGTTGGCGACGCTCGGCTGGGAGACGGTTGCCCTTCTGCCGTATTCCAAAGACCTCGCCCCCTCCGACTACCACTTGTTCCGCCCGCTGAAGCACCATTTGGCCGGAAGAAAATTCACCAACTACGGCAACCTCAAATCCGACATCGTGGACTTCTTCGAGTCGCAGCCCCCGGAGTTCTGGGCGAAGGGCATCGGCGACCTGCCCAATCGATGGGCCACTGTCGTGGATAACTGTGGTGATTATATTGTTGATTAGACTTGTTTTTCAATAACGTTCAAAAAAATAAAAACGGTGAAATTTTCGGACAATAATTATTGGACAACCTGGTATTTTCGAAATATGAAGGCAGGTTGCACCACTTCAAAGACCTTATGTCCAATGTAATCTACGATAGTCCTTAAAATAGCGACAAACAGACCCAGATGCGTGATAACCTCCTTAAATTACCCCCAATTGACTGTTTTGAGCGAATCCGGAAGGTTTTTTCTGAACACCCTGAACCTACATATTCGCGAAGCTATAAACCCGCCTATAAAAATGTGAATAAAAAAGCAGATTTTCCCGAATTGACTTCAGCGCCAGAATCCACTCACCTTCGACCTTACGATGTATTCTACGAAGCCTAGGAAACCTAATTCTCCCAGCGCTCACCCCACACAAATGAATGATACAGCTCTCGGAAATCGAAGGATTTCCATGGAGGTTCTATAAAAAAACAACGACTGATAGCGTTATCAGTCATTGTTTTTAAGAAAACTATGGAAACACTTCGATTCCTGAGAGCTGTATCATTCATTTGTGTGGGGTTAGCGCTTTGAGAATTAGGTTTTCTAGACTCCGTAGAATACATCCGACCTTACAGCTCTGGGAGGATAATTATCCTGCCAAGCCGTTTCTCCTCTAAAAAAAACTTATACTTAATGTATAATCCAATGTTTTCAACTGCACTTTTTATAGACTTTCAACTTCATTAGAATTGTCACGCTTCGCTTCGCAATTTCCCCTTACCCCAACATCCAGCTACCTGAATAAGGCTTCTCCCTAACGAGAAAAGAGGAATTTTATGTGCTGAGGGAAGCTCAAAGAGAGTTTAGATTCGAATTAAAAGAAGACATGCAAGGAAATCCCTTGAACGAAATCAAATTCCAGTTTACAACATTAAGAAGACATGAATATTCGAGAAGCCTGTTGAATAAAGAAAACGTTTTCCCTCAACTTTGAAACATTGGACTGCTGGCTGACAAGAAACCTTTCCATTCGAAGCTTTGGAAAATTTTATGCATTTTTATGGCATGGTATGTGATCACAAGATATCCCGAGGTTTGTAGATGAGTTGAATACTGAACTTAGGGGTCAGGCGGGATTCGAGCCTGCATCGCATCGCTCTCAAGGCGGGAGTGTTACCACTACACCGCCGAAACTTTCCGATTTTGGTTCTTAAATTTTCATTGAATTTTTCTTCTAAATTTGTGACGGAGATGACTTTCTCTCAGATAAGTTTTAGGTTAACTCAAAAAAAAAAAACTTAAATACTGTAAAATCGACCTCAGGTTCGAGAAATGTTTTCAAAAACTTGAATGCAGTACAGTCCACCGCTCGCAAAAAGGCGATGGTGCGTTTGCGGACAAAGTACTCAGTGTACGGTAGGTTTTTTGGCGCTTCGCAAGGATACTGTTGAGGGTTAGTGTTTTACTGAGCGAAGTTGAATATTTCGGCGCTTAGAAGCATTTTCAAATCAAACTTCCAGTTGGGCCGGAAAGGAAAATCAAACAAGAGCCGAATACTCTTTTTTGTTCAAATAAACAGCACTGACAAGTAACGACCACGGGACTATCCTAAACGGGCGGGGGGGGCACTCAAGTGAATGTCAGAAATGACATGAACTACATCTGATAAAAATTTTTTGATGCTGCTATCAATCATTGTTGCTGATGAAATTCTATGGAAATACCTCGATTGATAGCGTTATAGAGTGGTGGTTCATTTCATTTCTGACTTCTACCTGAGTGCCCCCCCCCACGTTTAGAATAGAGCCAAGGCCACAAGAAGAAAGTGACCATTCCAAACAGAATTCAGGTTTTTGGAATAAGTAATCGACGAGAAATTCAAATTTGACCTTTATAACTGGGCTCCATTTGTCTGAGTAGAGTTATAAGCAACAGCTTGCGGTGGGTAATTGACCTTTGTGTACTGTAATCCAACAATATAACCCAAGAAACTGATAGTGGACCCCATACTCATGTTCAGCGCCCTAAATAACCCCTCCTGGGGCGGCATGCATGAACGCAGCGAACGGTGTCAGGGAGCCGCTCCGCGTGCCATGCCGCGTTGCGTCGAGCAACGGGGCGGCCCCGAAAATCAGGCACATCAATACAAGCCACGAAATTCGGGGCCGCCCCGTTGCTCGACGCTGCGCGCATGGCACGCGGAGCGGCTCCCTGACACCGTTCGCTGCGTTCATGAATGCCGCCCCTGACGATGTTTGAATGGAAAATGTTTTTCGACCAGTTGGTTCTCGTACACTCTGAGAGAAACAGCCGCTGCGGCTCCGCGATAGTGCCGCTTCGGGGCCTACAGGCACCGATGCGACACTATCGCGGGGCCGAGGCGGAACTATCGCGGAGCCGTAACAGCGATGCGGCAGTGCCGCTCCGGCTCCGCGATTGTGCCGCAGCGGCTCCGAGATCTGATATGAGATGAGTTTATTCAAGAATGATAATACAATAGGGGGGGGGGGCTAAAAACAAAATTACGCACCTGCGGTCTTTACGTCCTGTGTCAAATAGGAGCAGAGGTTACCACCGCCTTTGCGCCCCAAGAAAATACGGAATGTACTCCAAACTTGGGCAATTAAACCGACGACAATTTCGTTTTACCACACAGGATAGTACATCGTACTCCACGCGGGTTCACTGCTGCATTCTCGCGGAGCCGCAGCGGTACTATCGCGGCGATGTCGAGGCTGAAGACACGGCAACAAAACCGTCTGATCACGGAACCGCTGCGGTACTATCGCGGAACTATCGTGGCACAGTCGAGGGTTGCAGTACTTTCCCGGCATTGACGCGGCAAATTTACTCAGAGCAGGGACGGAGCCCTTGTAAATTTTAGGGCGCCTGCAATCATTTTTTCGCCCGAAATCGGCCCTAGGGGGTTATTCAGGGCGCTTAAAACAATTATGGGGTTCATTTTCAGTTATGCGGAAGAGTTAAGTATTATAGGTTACAATAGGCATAATGACAGCTACATAACTATGGTAACCCACCAATAATCGTCTATAACTCCGTTTAGAGAAACAGAGCCCAGCTTTAATGGTCAGATTCGAAATTCTCATCGGAAATTGTTTCTAAAAATTTGCATTTTGTTTGGAATGGCTACTTTTTCAAGGTGACTTTCCTTTGTTAATGCGTGGTCCGCAATCGCACCATGGCTTTTTTCCAGCGCGGTGAACTTCACTATAGATAGGCGGTGGCTTGCTCCCTCGAGAAAAAAGATTTAAATCTCACTCGCGGCTGGCGAGGGCGGTGGCGTGCCCCGGCCCGCTAATCGATTCAGGCCGAGAGAAGAGTGCAGCTGCTGCTCAGCTTGTCATACCACCAGCCGCGGGTGAGATTTAAACCACCCGCACTAGCCGCGGGTGAGATTTAAATGTTTTTTCTTGAGGAAGCAAGCCACGGACCTAACTCTACCATTCATTTCGGAGCCAAATTTACTGTGTCTCAAACAGCTGGAGGACAGCTGGCATTTAGCTGGCCAATGGCAATCACGAGGCCAACAAATGGCATACACTCGGCATATGATTTAATGCCAGCGACGGACGGCCGGCGAATATGTGCCAGTTGCCTAACAGCTGGATGATAACAGTCATTCAGCTGGCAATTGGCAATTGCGAGACCGACAGCTGGCTCACCCTTGGCATCTCAATCAGAGCTAGTGGCGGACCGCTGACGAAAATGTGCTAGCTGCCTGAAAGGTGCGTGATAACTTGCATTCAGCTGGCAAGCGCAATCAAACCTCGAAATTACCGAGCGCATAAAAACGCAGTTATCCACCAATTGGCACTTGGCTGGCGCTTACCGCCCAGTAGCCTTCGCTTGACACTGAGTCGTCACATGGGTGGCACTCGAAAGAGTTGACGACTACTCACGTTTCAACATGTTATAGTTTGATCTCTGATTTCATTGATAAGCCGAGCCGGTATATAAGGCGATTCAGTCCAATGAGTGTTCACTAGGCACTTTGATGCCGGTCCTGGAAGGTGACCTGAATTCAGGACCTGACTTAAGTCACTCTACAGAAGCTAGCATATTTTTGGCAGCTGAGGGGCAAGTCCCCACGGCTAGGGGGGGAGGTGGGGTGTCCTCCACCTCAGACCGTTGCGTAGGCGATCTCCTACGCAACGATCTGCGGTGAGGGACCCACCTCGACTCATCGGTCTGTCAAGAGACTGGCGGACCGCTGGCAAACGATTGCTCAATAGCGGGCTGCCAGCTATTAGCAAAGAGACTGCCAGCGGTCGGCCGACATCCTGGCGGACCGCTGGCAGGGTTTTGGCGTACCACCGGCTACTGGCTGTTTAACACCGGGAATGGTTTTTGCTAGCCAAGCGAATGCCGGCGGTCCGCCAATCCCAATGTCTGAGTACGCGTGCTGATGCGGAGGGGAGGTTAGAGACAGCGAGAGAGCGGAGCGCAGTTGGAGGCTGCAGAATCGCGCGCACCGTACGCGCCATGAATGACGAGAATTACGATTTTTCAAAGAGGATGCATAAAGGTCAGTGAAAGTCATTGATTGCTGCAGCGCACCCTCGTCGCATCGTGCTCGGGTGGCCACATTTTATGAAATCGACTGTACGAATATGTGCACATATTTCGATTGAAGAAACACAGTACTTGGACATTTGAATTCGGATATTTGCAAAAATGGTTAGGTTATTAATCACCGCAGCGCGTTCACTTTGCGACGCGGCCGAGACGCTTGACCTCTCAGAATCTACTGTACATGCATACACATAATATTATAATTTTTAAGAACATAATGATCTTTTTGGTAAATAAGAGAAGAATACTATCCACAGCAGCTGATCTCCCAGCCGATTGCTATAGTCTGCAAGCCAATAACACCCATTAAAATAGCCGATTAATCACACTTTCAGCGGTGGAAATGAGAAACGATCTGCTCCCAGAGAGATTGCATAGAGAATAATCGTCCTTTAAAGTGTGATTTATTATCTGACAACGGTCGGGGGCGATTCCCCATCCCGAGAAGGAATGGGACGAGGAAACGACGATTCGCCCCCCCCCCCCACCGTGACCATAGACGGACCAGAGACAGCGGAAAGTAGGTGCGTCGCGGGGGGCGACACCACTTATTACAATAGATGATGATGTTTTGATAGGAGAGAAGACCACCGCCACCTGCGAATTCTGTGTGGTGGCGGTTATTGCGGTGATTTCGGCGCACGCGGGGAGAGGAGGAAGGGTTGCCATTTCCAACCATGTTCATATGCAAATCCGTGGCTGAAAACTTTGCGGAAGGCTTACGTCACCTGCTCTTCAGCCAAATATGCTAACTCGTCCTCGTGGCAGGACGATGCCGTAGAGTCCGGAAAGATTGCAGCAAGTTTTTGACTCCTCGAGCTGTATTCTTTGTAATATTAGAGACCGCGTGTCCAAACTGTTCACACATGCCATGAAATCGATTTTTAGTCGTATCCTCTGAAAGATGAGAAAGCTCCCTTGACCCGTGATAAAAAGAACTTGTACTCGAAAAAAAAAACGAAAACAAGTTACTCGCCACATAAAGGGACGAAAACAAGTTACTTGTAACATATCCAAACCTATGTAAGTTGCTTGCAGCTTATCCCAGGCCCGATATGTTGCATGTAAATTACATGACCCGGTATAAGTCGCAAGTTATTCAAGCCGACCAAGATATGTTACAAGTAACTTGTTCTAAACAGTTTGAAAGTTATCGCCAAAGGCAGCTCCAGGGGAGGTATACGACGAACTCCCTGGGTCAGGCTTACTCTTAAAATGGAAAACAAGTTACTTGCAACATAAAAACCCAAAAACAACCTACTTTTATACTATCTAAGTGTATGAAAGTTACTTGCAACTTAACTAAGGTCATTTAAGTTACATGTAACATACCGACGGGATGCCGCGTGCACTGCGCCTCATTTATATCACACGTGACTTGATTTTGGTTTTCTGACTATTACTGGTGGGCAGACATGCTCAGGAAGATGAAAGCAAAATTACTTATAACATAAAAGGCCAACTTACTTGGCCATGATAACTCGCAATTAACTTAAATCGGCCAAATAGGCATTAGCTAGGGGTGTATACGACGCACTCCTGCAGTCAGCCTTGGAACAGGCGTTGCTACCGGTTCAACTACTCAAGTTTGAAGTACTGGGCCCAGATTTGCACTCGAGAACTCGCGGAGTGTTTTCAGCTTAGCGCGTCTGCTGGGCCGCGTGCGGAGGCGTTGTCCGCGTCGCGTATTATCTGTGTTGTGTAATGACCGCCCATGGTGAGTATAGATGTGTAAGTTGCGTGTCACATAAGTTTAACTTACATGTAATATTAATTTAAGTTACATGTAATATAAATCCAAGTTACTCGAGACGTTCAAGTAACTCACATCTATATTGCAAGTAACTTATATTCATTTTTTTTGAGAGTCACTTGCATAAGGGGTAACTACTACTCCAAAAGAAGATATGCACGAAAGTTTAGCAACCGAGAAAATTTTCTAAAAAATTTAAGAAGTGGAAGGGTCCATTATTTTCCTTTCTGAAGATAATTTTGACACTGTCATACTGGTGACGCCGCCTTAAATGCTGGCGATATCGTCTTTGTTCTGCGATGATAGGCTCTCTAAATCAGCGCTGCTTGAAAAATGACACTTCATGAATTCACGCCCGAGCCGCCTGTCAGTTTGGCTCGGTCTCCCAATCTGCTGGTCCACTGCTGTGGCATTCCGGGCCACTACGGTTGCTGTACGTACCACTGCGGCTGCTCCACGGGCGGACTTGAAGAGTCCGGGCCGCAACAGCAGTGGCCCGCAGATTGAGAGAACGAGGGATAGGGGCTGTCTACACACCGAAGGAGGAGTTGTCTCGCCTTTAGCCGGTCTAAATCCTCTCGGAACCACTTCGCTTGCGTTGAGTAACGTGATGTTTCGAACTGCAAAAACACGACAACTCCTCACTCGGTGTGTAGAGAGCCCCTATCCCGGAGAACGAGCCGAAATGCCAGGCGCCTCCGATTCCTGCTCGGTACGGCTGGGGTTAAGAATCGTCTGAGGCGTTTTAAACGTGGTTTACGTGCATCCTTTTGGCCGAAAAAAAGCTATGTACTAGTTCAGAAAACCTACTACGACGTAAAAGAAAGTTGCGCTGTTCTAGCTACGTCACATCGGTACTACTAGGAGAGTATGTCGCTATTTTCTTAGCAGTGTCATACCGCATGCGCGGTGCGACGTCGCGATAAATGTTCGCGACGCGCTGGTAGGCCTTCTAAACTACTGCCGGATGCCGTAGCACTCACCTAGAAGTATCCGCCATGCAATCCATGTCCACGAGAAGAGCTGCCACCTCAGCCAAAAACGTGGGTACAACTTTCAGAGAGGTGATCATGACCTGCAATATCAGTATGTACATATATAGATTGATATTTGAGTTCCTCATTTTCATTTAGGAAAAATCCCATGTCCAATAAGCATGTGTACACAAATCTATGCAGAGTCAAGAAGTCGTTGTTCGTATGTCTACCCGAATATGCGTCTTCCGTGTCATTTTTTTAGGTGGCCGCGACGCTCATACGTGACACGTGCGCAAGAGAAGGAATAAAGAGTAATAACTATCTAGCTACGCTCTTGCGTTGCGGCTTTCTGCAAAATCTTACCTAGAATATCACCTACGGTACTGATTATTTATTTTTAGTTCGAGGGAACTTTTCGACATACAGAAATTAAAGAACTTCAGTCGATCGATTAAAGGCTATCTTCGTCAAAAGTCAGATAAATTTCTGGTGTTTGAACATTAACAATTATTTCTATAGGTTCCAGTTCATGTTTGAGGACAATCCGAACTTCAAATTATCGAAACATCATGTTCTTAGCGTTTTTTTTTCAGGCAAAAATAGGATGTTTTCATACTTAACATGAGAAAAATTTTCGTTACCATCAGAATTTCATATCCAAGGTCTTAGTAAAGACGAAAAAACGATTTTCTATGACACAGACAATTTTTATCATTGACCATGTATCAGAATACAAGGATTTCAACTAGTCGTCCAAATAAGAGCGATTGACCCAACCCGTGTAGAGAACGTAGGGGAGGTACCAATGATTCCGTGTCGTACCAGAGGAACGCTAGATTAGAGTTGGCACGACCATGGGGCATAGTGCTATTACCACGATCGCCTCTAGGTACTGATTCAGATCTGTTGCTGGGAGTACACTTTTCGCCCATTTTCTCGCCGTTGGCCAATGATGACAGCCTCCGCTGCTCCTGTGACAGGTCAGCGGCGATAAGGTGGCGCATAACCCCCTCCCAGCAAGAGATCTAAACGATAACCTTATGCCATTGACTACTCAACGATTACTCAGGCTAAAATACACATTCACATTTTTACTTTTCAAAAAATTGAAGTTGCCGTAGAGACACATGTAAATATAACACGATATTATACATAGTATTCAACAGCTCTCACTTGTCAACAGCATGTCGATAGGACCTGACCTCACAAACCGCTTCCTGTACACAGCCGAAAGAGCATTTTCGCTGCGAAAGACCTGCCTGTCACCCCGAAACAACTGCCCATTGTGCGCCACTTCACATTCTTTTGTAGAGCGCTTAGCGTCTTTTTTTGACAACCATTTATCTACTGTGCTTATAAGGGCCGAATTCCGGTCCGCAATCGCGTTTCGACACGCTTTGCGGCCGCACGCGCTCGAGGCGGTCGAGTTTCCAGCGCCAAAGCCGATTCGATGGGCCTTTTTATACAATTTTCTTCAATTTTTCTCAGTTTCGAACTTCCGAAACCCACCTAGAGTCAACAAATCGGCTGCAGCGGCGCTGGAAACTCTTCCGACTCGGAAGCGTGCGGCCGCAAAGCGTGTCGAGACGCAATTGCGGACCGGAATTTGGCCCAGATAAGCACAGTACTACATGTAACACTGTATTGATTGAATTTTCGTCCTTTTTTTTCTATCACTCACTCATTTTCAGATCTTTAGCAAACAAACAGACTGAACAAGCAGTACAAAAAAACCGTGTGGCAAATATACGTGTGTGGGCTCGCAGGGTTCTAAAAATGCCTATTGCTGATCCAACCTCCAACACCGACACAACAGAGCACATGGAATAATAGTGCCGGGACCCGGTGATCCCAGCACGATTATATGTACGTTTCAAAAGCGGTTCATTTCCGTCCATCGCGCGGCCGTGCGCGCTTATGCCGCGTCCCCTTATACCCAAACTCTAGCAATGTCGCAACTCACACGCGTGCGAAGGAACAAATTAAATTTGAACTCGAAATAAAGTTTCCATGTCTCGGACCACATGGAACTAGTTGTCGCATAAAATATATTTCACGTTACGTGAATTGTTCCTAAGATGATTCAAAAATATGGCACTGTTATTGCAATACAAACACGAAACAGATTCACAAGATGAGGATGAAGGTTGGAGTGAAGATTCGGAGCTCAAAATTTTCAGATTTGGGGAAAACAGGGGTTTGGGAGAACGCAGGAATCACAATGTGCAGAAAGCGGTAGTCGATAGATCATCTGGGCATATCAATTTCGCTGCGGATCAACTCATTCGAAATCTACACGGAAAGACAACATTGGGTTTAATGCCAGATTTCAAAGGCAGCGTACACGATGATCATCCTCGGTGACCTTCCCCAGTGACAGGATAGACGAGAAGGATCCTAGGCTCCTGATGTCGAAAGAACGGTAGAAAACGAGCCAGGAGTAGCAAAATAACGGCTGCAAACAAGCCTCTTGGTGTTCCAGAACCGCCCCCTCAATATGAACAAATGAAGACAGGAATGACCAAGTCAAGGAAGTGCTGATAAGTGAGCTGATCGCTTGATTGCACTGATAGGTATTATCCTTCTAGCGGTCAAATCCTTCACGCTCAAAAATCAACGTAAACAAGAGAGGGCCTATTTTAGCTCAAAAACGCGGCTTTCGCGTCCTTTTTGGGCATGCCTTGCTGTATACATATGGCACCAGACCTTAGGTAAACCGTGGAGAAATTGGAAAAGAAATCTATCATGAACCCTGCCTTTAAAGGCACAGTCCAATCTCGAAATCGTTTTCCAGTTTCAACGATTATCTTGGAGAGAATGTCGAACTGATCACAATGGTGTCTCCAGAAATGCACAGACCCCACTACGAATGGAGTTATGGCCCCTCAAAGAATGTAAATTCGGACTATGAGAATTTCGTGGACGAGTTGTCGCGTTCCTGTTTATCCTCGTCGTAGGCAGTCATCGCGTCGAAGAAAACCACATTATAAAGTTGGGCCGATAACAAATGGAAGTACATACTCAGGCGATTATCGGCCCCGAGCCACCTGACAGTTCGGCTCGTTTTTCCTATCTGCGAGTCGGCGCTCCTGTTGCTGTCCGGGACACTGCTGTTGCTTTCCGGGCCACTGCTGTTGCTGTCCGGGCTTTTTCGGTTGGCCCGAACAGCAACAGCAGTAGCCCGGAGATTGGGAGAACGAGCCGAACTCTCAGGCGGCTCCAATTCCTATTCGGTGCGGCTCGGGGCCGAGAATCCCCTGAGTAGAATTCTAACAGATTCCTTTTCGCTATTTGTCCCTATTGAGACCGAAAGCTCCGAAGTGGGCGGAGCGAATGGGTGCTGATTTCGGGGGCGGAGTAGATGGGTGCTCGGTTTTTCTCGCTTATTCTGAAGAGTTGAGATTCCGCGTTTGGCAGGGTTGCTACACAGGGCGTCCGGGCCATAATATCAAATTTTACCCACGAGCTTGAACTGTGTCTTTAATGTGGTAAGATTCTAGCTTCTCAGGTCTCTACCGTTATGTAAGTACTGTGCTTCTCTGGGCCAAATTGCGGTTCGCAATTGCGTCTCGGCACGCTTTGCGGCCGCGCGCTTCCGAGTCGGAAGAGTTTCCAGCGCCGCCGCCGCCAATCTGCTGACTCTAGGTTCATTTTGTGAACTGGAAATTTGAAAAATTGGAGACAACTGTATAAAAAGCCACATCGAGTCGGCTTTGACGCTGGAAACTCTACTGGCTCGGGCGCGTGCGGCAGCAGAGCGTGTCGAGACGCAATGGCGGACCGAAATTTGGCCCAGAGAAGCACAGTATATATACACTGCGTTTCATATCTATAGGTCCACCCATGAACTCCGCAATTTTGTGTTTCGCTCTAACTCAAATATTCTGCAGTGGTCACCTACGAAATCAGCGCCCTCGAAAACCTCTATGAAGAACCGTAGACGCGAATTCAGATTTGGTACGATTTTTAAGAGCTCGAAGATTGAAAAACACCCGTTTCAAAGCTATAGGTCCACTAAAAGAAATCAAAGTTTTATTGCGACAAACAACAAAAATCAACGATCTAGTAACTTTTCTGTCCTCCTTGATTCAAAAGAACTTCAACTAATCGCTTCGGCATGCTCTGGACCAGATTTTTCATCACGGTGGATTGCACTGATAACCAGGCGTTGGCGATCGACTCCTTCAGCTCGGCGATTGTTGCGTACTGATTAGCGTCACAGCAAATCTTGTGCACAATGATGGCCCAGAGGTTCCCCATAGGGTTGAGATCAGGTGAACACGCGGGCCAACCGAGAGCCTCTACTTTGCTCCTTGCAAACCATGCTGACGTCGACCGACTAGCATGGATAGCAGCGTTGTCCTGCATTAAAGTGAAGGCGTGGCTACGATGCCGTCGGATAAACGGCAGAAGACGATCCTCTGGAACCTTCTGGTAGTCCTCGGAGTCCACACGGCATGAAACGAATGCAAGCTCGAGTTGACCAGATCCACTGAATGCACCCCAAACCATGAGCGATCCACCACCAAAGTTGCGTCGAAAGAAGACACGCGGTGGCTTCCGTAGATTACGCCAGTTACCTCTTTCACCATCCGGTCCATCCAGATTGAAGTTTTTTCGTCGCTCCAGATCATCTGAAGCGTTTGGAATGATTGGGGCCACGGAGCAGCGTTTGAGCAAAATCGCCTTACATTTGACCAATCCGTTGTGATGTTTTTGGTAGCAAACTGAACGCGGGTCGCCTTGTGCCGTTCCGTCACTCTTGGCACACGCTTTATTAATTCTCTACCGGGGGTTTTCTTGCGACTTAACTGCCCTCCAAACCGTACTTTTGCTCGTCGAAAGCGAAGGTTCGCTGCGCAAGCAGTTGAGACTCATCGTTGAGTTCGATAGAAGGCGTCTTATTCTATTTTCATCATGCTCCGAAAGCAGTCTCGGACGCCCTCCAGGGTTCTTCTTCCGAGGTAGCTAAGGATCCCGTATGTAGTTGTTGATACAATTGTGCGATCGTCCAAGATGCTCCGCAATCCTCCTTCTTGACCATCCAGCCGCGTTGAGCGCTTCCGTTTGAGATTGTTCAACCGGAGACAGGCGATTTCCACGAGGCATGCCTAGCACGACGTTAAGGGAGTCCGTATACAACCCCTGTTTTCCAGTTTCATTTGTACTAGCAAAGAAACGGTAATTTTCCTTCGATGGACCTATAGTTTTGAAACGGTCACAATTGTGTCTATCATTCACGAAAACCTAATGAAAAATCATGGATGGGCAGGAGGAGTTTTATCGGGGTTTTTAAGGGTGAAGATTCCGATGGGAACGCCTACAGACCACCAAAATGTACGGCGAGCCCGGAAACTCGAAATTCTTGGGTGGACCTATAGTTATGAAACGCAGTGTATAGCACTTCATATTCTACTTTACACTTTGCCAGGATACTCTGAAACAATTACCTCGACACGGAAGTTTACTTAGATGTACTCGCCGAGCTGGGAACACGAAGTCAGGCAATCAATTGCCCGCGAAACTTGAATGTCTAACATAATCGAAAATCAAATGCTCGTAAAACTGAAAAATCAACCAAATTGAACATCGACTAGATCGAGAAAAAAAATAGTAGCAGTGTGTAATGTCTACTGATCCAACATGGTCAGAAATGAGGGTAAGTCCCAACGGCTCGTCCACTAGTACCATCAGCTCAAGACGCTAGCTTACGCTAGCCTTTAAATTGCCTGAATCAAGACGTAAACTGCTTAACGCTTAATGGACCGCGTGTCCACACTGCGCACCCACGCCAAAAACTCCATTTTTTCGTTTTACTTCAAGAAAAACGGACTCCTTCCGATTATTGATTTTATATCTATGCTTCATACAACTTCCATAAATGATATGCAGGTATTAAGCGTCATATATATCCTTTTTACATAGGCAATTACAACAAAAAATCTCCCTGAAGTGATTGGCCGTGGAGCGCGCCGGTCCGCTACGGGGGCTAGCCGTGGAACGCGTAGTCTCCTAAGTGTTAAAAAGTGAGTAAAATAATCTTCTCCGATTTCTGTTTTTTTGTTTTGCAGAAGTGCTGTACACTGTCGCAGCCGCAAATCAGGGTATGCTAACACAAGGATTGTGTTGATGGCAAAACGCATAGCTCTCAGTGAGATTGAACCAGCATCACCTTTTCTTGGGGAGCGCCCTATCGCACTGCACCATGGTATATAGTCATAGCGCGTTGCGCTCCGGTCAGTACCTTTTGTTGGAAAATATTCCGCGTCTAACTCGAAAAAGGGATATACAGGCTCTAAAACGGCGAAATCCACTTGTGTCCTACGCGTGCTGGTGCGGAGCGGAGGTTAGAGACGGTGATAGAGCTTAGGGCAGACGGAGGCCGAGGCGTCGCGCGCGCCTCGAATGATGTGGATTACGGCGTTTTGTAGAGGTTAACTCCGCTAATTCAGCCATATTTAGCTACAGTAACCTAAATTTCAATAAGGAACTTGCAACGATCTCTTGCACAATTTCTGAATTTTTTTTGGTAGATTCCATATATGTTTCTGAATGCTTTTAGTAGCCCAACAGTCAATTATTGTGCTTTTCTGGGCAAAATTTCGGTCCGCAATTGCGTCTGGACACGCTTTGCGGCCGCACGCGCTCGACCCAGTCATGTTTCCAGCGCCAGAGCCGACTGAAAATGGCTTTTTTATAGTTTTCTCTAATTTTGTTTAGTTTTCAGTTTCTGAAACCCATCTAGAGCCCAGATCGGCGGCTGCGGCGCTGGAAACTTTCGACTCAGAAGCGCGCGGCCGCAAAGCGTGTCGAGACGCAATTGCGGACCGGAATTTGGCCCAGAGAAGCACAGCACGTATATAACGTCACGCACGTCACGTCGTCACACGTCACAACGTCACGCACGCACGTCAAGTATATAACAGAATTTCAACGTTATCACTAAAATGATAGGCAAAAATAAAGACAATCATTGTTGACATCACGAAAATGCTCCGTATCCGCTAGAGCATTTCTACTATAGACTCGACAGTGGTGGGTGATGAAGACCAACTTCGCGTCTTCCTTACCTATATGCCTACTCAAACCAGAGGTAACTTTCAAACCACACATAGTTGGTCGCAGCGACCGACTAAGAATATCAAGGTTTTCGGGCGCCTTTTACACTTCCATCGCGTACCGCCAAGACATTCTGTTTCAAAAATAGATGCGACAATCTACCTCTCCTAGGAGTCTTGGCCTTAACAGGCGGCGTCTACCGCCGCGGTGAAGTATAAACCGCGCCTCATCCATTATGTGAACCCTTGCAGATGTGGATAGTGATGCTGCTAGTACTCACAAATGCTGCTGCCAAGGAGAACCTTCCTGTATGCGGCATTGGCATCATAAAGGAACCTTTTATTGGAGGAAAATTCACACTAGTGGTAAGAACCCCAGACATTTCTGGCACTTATTCAGACAACCTACCACAACACTACGCGAGGATTGCTTTGCAATGTCGCAATAGCTAATCCAAACAAGTGCCGAGATTTTTGAAAGAACATGCAGTAAAAACAGCTTAAACGCGTCGACTATGCGGCTATACAATAGAAGAAATCACTCATAAGTACATGTATCACTAACACTTCTTATTATTCAATGAGTCGATCAATAACTTAACAAATACTAAAATACACAGCTTTAAACGCATCTTATGCAACGATTCAATATCTCAAATGCGGTCGATTCGCCGGAATCCACCGATCTAGCACCTCCCAGAACACCCTGAATCTGGCCTTGTCCATGTGCCGCTTCGACTGCGATACTGGCAACCTCGTGACTTTCCACTTTGCGACATTCGCGTCAATCTAAAACATAACCAAATTCTTCAAAAAGTAGTGAAAAAATGAGAAACTTAGAAAAGAAAAGTGATGTTGATCGAATCCATGGCGCGGGAGCAGTTCAGCTGGAACACGTGACGCGCGCGGAGAACCGCTGCGCGCACTTCGTCGCTGGGGCGTGTAAGCCTTAGGGGCCTCTGATAAGAAAAATAGCTGGCGCTTGGTTAACGCGCTCCAACGACGACGCGCGCGCAGCAGTTTTCAGCCGCGCGCGTCACGAGTGCCAGCTAAACCCACGCTGTGGATAAGATCAACATCCCAAAGAAACTTGAAATTCCTCAAAACTCACATTTAAATTGTCGTAGTGCACATAAAAAGCCGGAATTTTCGCAAATATTTCCACAGGATTGCTATGCCACCTCACGAAAGGTTTGAATTGCCATAATTGACCCTGAAAACGTGATTTCTTGAAATCGCCTTTATACAAATTGCACGTTAGAAGCATGAAAAAGCATGGAAAAATTGCGCGACGCTGCCGCGATAGGACCGCACCGGCTCCGCAAGGATGTTGAATCACGGAGCCTTGGCGCAGCAACGTTCGTGCCCCTTCGGCATTGCGAAAGCGCCGCGTGTCGTCAGCATTCGTTAGGTAAAACGAGGGTCAAACCACGGAAGCTACGGACTAACTACGGAAGCTATCTGGAAAGAGCTCGCCAGCTACCGTATCCACCATTGAATTTGATAATAACGTTTTCAAGACGTGTAAGGAAGCCGCCTACTCTCTTGGAAAAAGCTTCTTTGTCACAAGTACACGGCGTGGTCCGCAGAATAGAGTGACAGTTAGAGAGCTGTGCCGCCTCCCGCTCATGAGCACGGCCGATGCGTACACTGTGGCGCACGTAGAGAAGATCATAAAGGACATGCGGAACTCCAAAGCTGTCGGTCCCGACGGCATTTGTCCTGCTGTACTAAAGAAGCTCCCGACTGAGATCCTCCCACTCGTCGTTGATGTGATTAACACTTCATTCAGCTCGTGCATTATTCCCCAAAACTGGAAGACAGCAAACGTCATCCCGTTGCCGAAGCCAGGCAAACCTCAGTCGTCAGTAAAGGGTTATCGACCCATTAGCTTGATGTCACCTTTCGCTAAGGTAGCCGAAAAGCTCATTGTGGAGAATTTAGCAGAGCACAACGAGAAACAATTGCTTCAACACGGGTTCAAAAGGCTGCACTCTACAACTACAGCGTTGCTAGAAATTACTAGCTATGCAATCGACGGGTTCAACGCTTTGAAGCCATTGAGAACTGTAGCTGTCGCTTTGGATCTCACCAAGGCTTTCGATACGGTCAACCTAGGAATCCTGTCAAGAAACGTTTTGGAGTCGTCAATACCACCGTGGCAAAAGCGCTGGATATCGGCCTTTATCAAAGGTCGACGGGCAAGAGTCATGTTCCAGAACCATGTCTCCAACAGTATTCCTATGGCAGCCGGAGTCCCCCAGGGCGGTGTTTTATCACCAGCTCTCTTCAGTCTGTATCTAGAAGATATGCCTGAACCACCACAGGATATCAAGACTGTCGCCTACGCCGATGATATAACAATCATGTGTCGAGACCGGGATATAAAGGTAGCCGCCACCAAGATCAACGAGTACCTGAAGACGCTGAAGAGGTTCTTGGACGACAAGATGCTAAAGATCTCCGCATCGAAATCATCAGTATCCGTCCTCACAACGGACCCATCCGAGCACAGAGCTCATCCGGAGGTAGAGTGGGATGGAGACCGTCTGCCTGCTGCTCGTTTTCCAAAACTGCTCGGTCTTGTGCTCGATCCGTCGCTCAAGTTTCATAAAAATACCGAGCAGAAGCAGGCTGTTGTTAAAGCCAAACTCAATGTTCTCAGGGCCCTAGGCGGTACCTCATGGGGTAGCAGCAAGGAAACGATACTCATGACGTATAAGGCGATTCTTCAGCCAGCCATGGAATACGCCGCACCGGTTTGGCAGCATCTAGTTTCAGAATCTTCCTGGTTTAAGATGCAACGCGTACAAAATGCCGCTCTTCGCATTGCCACCGGATGTGCAAAGAGTTCCCCAGTCGAGCATCTGCATGCCGAAGCCCGTCTATTGCCTGTGAAGGAGCACTGTCAGCTGCAAGCCCAACAATTACGAATCAATATTATTAAGCAACCAAACCACCCGTCCTGGAGAGTGCTTAACCCCGTTAGAGAGAGAGCCAAAAGAATGCCATTTGCCGATGCTCCATGCAAAGTTAACTTGCAGAGATGGCACGACTCACAGCAAGAACGACTCCGTCTTTTGCGCGAGGAGCACACCAAGTTCGTACGGTGTCATCTTGAGAAGGCGGCGGTGAATCCTATACTAGGAGAAGTACCGCCCCCAGTCTGCGAATCCGAGACTCAACTCGGAAGGGCTAGATGCGCACTGGCATCGTTGCGCTGCGGTCACTCGTCAATGCTCATGTCCTACGTCAGCAAAATCGACAGCAGCAAATCTGATGTCTGTCCGGACTGCGGTACTTCTTCTTCTTCTTTGCAGCCACTGAGAGGGGTTTCGTCACAAGTTGAGAAACTGGGCGACCAGCACTGGATTCGTCCACAAGTCTATTGTAGTGAGCGTTGTTGGCTTCTTCGGACAGTCAAATAGGTGTTTAGTGTCGTGGCCTTGGTTTCCACAGTCCGGGCACACGTCAGGCTGACTAATGTCGATCCTGTGCAGGTAAGACATAAGCAATGGAGAATGTCCGCAGCGCAACGAAGCGAGGATACACCTGGCGCGCCTACCGAGCTCGGACTCGGTATCACATACCCTGGGCCGCACATCACCGAGAATAGGGTTGACGGCCGCTTTGGCGAGATGATCCTTCACAAACCGGGTGTGCTCCGCGCGTAAGAGACGAAGCCGTTCTTGATTCGAGTCGGTCCATCTCTGTACATTCACTTTGTTCGGAGCATCGGCAAACGGCACTCTGATCGATCTCTCTCTCACGGGATTTAATAGTCTTCTCGACGGATGATTAGGTTGCTTAAGGACATTAATAAACATCTGCTGAGCCTGGAGCTGACAATGCTCTTTCACTGGCAAGATACGGGCCTCGGCGTGAAGGTGCTCAATCGGTGAGCTTTTTGCACATCCAGTGGCTATTCGTAGTGCAGCATTCTGAATTCGCTGCATCTTAGTCCAGGAACTGTCCGACACGATGTGCTGCCAGACAGGTGCAGCATACTCCAATGCAGGCTGCAGAATAGCTCGATATGTCGTCAAGATTGTCTCTCTGCTGCCACCCCAGGACGTTCCTCCTAGAGCTCTCAACACATTAAGCTTTGCCTTGATAATTGCCTGCTTCTGTTCAGCATTTTTGTGAAACTTCAGCGATGGGTCCAAAACGAGGCCCAGCAGTTTAGGAAATTGCGCTGTAGGCAAGAGGTCACCATCCCACCTGACAACAGGTTGGGCGCTGTGTTCCTTTGGGTCAGATGTGAATACCGAAACAGAAGACTTCGCCGCGGAAACTGTGAGCATCATACTATCGAGAAAGTTTTTAAGCTCGACGAGATAGTCGCTGATCTTGTTTGCGGCTACCTGTATGTCACGATTACGGCACATGATGGTGATATCGTCGGCATACGCAACAATTTTTATGTCTTCAGGAGGCTCGGGTAGGTCTTCAATATACAGGCTGAAGAGGGCAGGTGACAAAACTCCACCCTGCGGCACACCGGCTGCTACAGGTATACTATCGGAGACGTGATTCTGGAATAGCACTTTGGCCCGACGACCTTTCGTAAACGCTGCTATCCAACGCTTCTGCCACGGTTGCAGCGAGGACTTCAATAGTTTCTCGGACAAAAGTCCTAGGTTAACAGAATCAAATGCTTTGGTTAGATCGAGGGCAACGGCCACTGTTCTAGGAGGCTTTCTGAAATTGAACCCATCGACCGCATAGCTGACAATCTCCAGAAGGGCAGTGGTGGTGGAGTGAAGCTTTCTAAACCCATGTTGATGTTGCTGTGCCTCATTCTGCTCTGCCAGGTCCCTTACGATTAGCTTTTCGGCTACTTTCGCGATCGGTGATAACAGGCTAATAGGGCGATAGCCCTTCACCGTGCTTTGCGATTTGCCTGGCTTAGGCAGGGGTATCACATTGGCGGTCTTCCATGCTTGTGGTAGAGTGCAGGTTCGGAAAGAAGTGTTTATGATATCTGCGATCATCGGTAGAAGCTCCGTGGGAAGCTTCTTCAAGATGGCTGCTGAGATACCATCAGGTCCGAGAGCCTTCGAGTTCCGCATTTCCTTGATAGCCTTCTCCACCTGAGCAGGAGTAAAGGCCTCAGTGGCGTTCATCAGCGGCAGACGGCTTAGTTCTCTTTCCGTGACTCTGTTTTGTAGGCCACGCTTGGTACGTGTGATGAAGAAATTTTTGCCAAGAGCATATGCGGCAGCCTTTCCTGATTTGAAGACGCTGTTATCGAACTCTATGGTAGAGTTCGAGGAGGGGGCGCACTTGCCAGATATCTTCCTCAATACTTTCCACGCAGTTGTTCCGTCGGTTTTAAAGTTCAACCTTTCAGTGCACTTCTCCCAACTGTCTTTTCTTGTGCTTGTCCAGATCCCTTCTTATCTCTTCATCCAGCTTGGCCACCTCAGGGTCCAAATGATTCTCAGCTCTCTTTCATCTGTTGTCCTGATCTTCTGTAGAATCTCCCTGGTGACATTAGGGTAGAAACTTTTCACACGTCCTTCAGGTATGGCCGCTTTTGTAGCCTTCCGGATGGCGTCAGATATGTGATGCTCTTTCTGGTGCACATCGCCATTCCATGGATACTCAGCTGCCTGGCGGAGCGCAACCTCTCTGAACAGGACCCAGTCAGCAAGGCCTAAATTGAGATAAGAACGTTGACGAATACCAGTATAAGGGCCAAGAGAGTTTGAGAGATCAATATGAAGAAAGACGGGAATGTGGTCGCTGGGAAGAGTTGTGGAAGTGGACCATGTGCAAGAATTAGAAAGATTGGATGAAACGAGGGAGATGTCCGGGCTAGAAGGTCGGCCGTAGGAAGGGAGACGAGTAGGCTGATCATCGTTGAGGATAACCAGATCACACTCCTCAGCCCATTCCTCGACGTCTTCCCCTCTGGCGTCGGACTCAAGCGCAGAACAGAACGTGTGAGCATTGAAGTCACCTGCAAAGACAGCTGATGGGGAGAGAGAGCAGTCATGCAACTGCTTAAGAAGAGGTATGGGGTTGTAGGTTGGGGGACAAGAAGTGGTAGGAGGGATGTAAATATTAAATAGAGATAGTGGAGTTTTAAGAGGGAGGTGAACGGGAACGCACTCGAGAGTACCGTCCTTAGGAACATTTGGAATTAGATGAGAAGGTAAGTTAGAAAGCACAAACGTAGAAACTCCGCCTCCAAGAGCTGTCCTTGGGATGTGATAGGCAGTGTAGCCTGGAATGTTTGGTTGGGGATAAGTGGTAGAGGGAGAGAGTTTGGTTTCTTGAACCATAATAACATCCGGATGATGAGTACGTGCGAAGAGTGAGAGAGTTCAGACAATTTGGTGCGAAGGCCGTTAAGATTTATATGTACAATAGAGAGGGGCGGTTGGTGAATGAGAAATCAGAGTTGCTGGGGGCGGAGCACAGAACACAACGGAAGGATGAGTTGTGATGCCTCACAGAACTAAGACTTGAACAGGAGAAGTGCACCCACCTTTGGCATCCAAAGCATTGGACGCTTGTTCCATTCCAGTTGACTTTCTTGCTGCAGGTGGCACATTGATACTTCTGCACAGGTCCAGGATTCCTCTCGACGCCAGCCCTTTGTAGTAGAATCTTCAAGAGAGCTGGGGCCAGCCAGCGACTCTCCCATGACGAAAACCCTCTCGGTGGAGGGAGTGATGTCGGTTTGCACGAAGGTGATGTTGTTTCCTCCACACTGCCACGGCACGAACGTACGACATCTCGGCAGCGGACTGCGGTACTATCGGCCATGATACAGCACATTTATTTCGCTGTCCGGTGAGACCTACCACGCTGACCATAATGGATCTATGGACGAATCCACTACTGGTCGCCCAGTTTCTTCACCTATGACAAAACCCTCGATGTGGCTGCAAAGAAGAAGAAGAAGAAGGGTCAAACCACAGCCTTAGCGGGACCGCGATAGTGCCGAGCAGGTGCCTATAGCGGCCGAAGCAGCACTATGCTGGCATTATCACGACAATTTTTACCAGAGTACTCTGAGAGTTTTGGCCGAGAAATAGCCGCGAAACGCCTGCTTGCCGCGTAATAGGCGCGAAATAGCCGCCAAAAGATGCTCGCCGCGAAATAGCCAAGAAATAATGCTCTCCGGGTGAGAATACGACGCGTTCCAGAGGCACGATTCAGATGTCAGCACCTCTTTCGGTTCAGTGACCCAAGTTTTTGAAGTATTTGGACCTCGCTCAGCCTCTGGAGGCCCAGCCCAACCGCTAGCGGCCCCGGATGAAGGCTCAGCTAGCCGGCGATGGCAGCTCCTTGGTTGCTTTTGCTTACTTCTCCGCTATTTTTCGCATGTTTTGTGAAATGCCGAGAAACAGCCCACCAAGAGCCGTTGTGGAGCCTGGTAGGCGATTTCGCGGCTATTTCTCGGCCAAAACTCTCAGAGTCACAGCTGACCACAACCCTTCGTATAAGGGAGAAAACCCGAATCACTCACTGTAACAAATACAGCTACAACTCGATCCCACTCGGCATCAGTGAACTTGTTTGGATTGTCCACAATGAGGTAGGGTAGTGAAAAGAAGCACGTTTAGAACATATTTTTGGGCGAATTTTCACAAAAAAATGTGGATAAGCTGTAACAAAACAGCACTCATCTGTGGTTCCATCAGCTTTCTTCCTTTGAATATAGACCTGCGACTTTCGCTGCATATTCTTCTCTTTGCGCTTTTCTTCCGTTGTCACAAAGTTCATATCCTGAACAGAGTTTCATCAATCAATTAAAACCCTCAAGTAGAAAGCGTGGTTTACAAGTGGCAGCGTAAATTCGATGTCTACGACTTGGAGTATTAAATTGGGTAGCTGAAGAAGTTCTGGAGTGTAGACGGGAAATGAATCTAATGACTCTTACCGAAATGGAACATAAGCCTCAACGAGGTGCAAACCTAAAACTCGCCCCCTAAAGTGTATCACTAGTTGTGGAGGACTGTTAACGGCGCAGAGGCATCGGTAGGAATAGATTAATAATAGGACCGACTCTTCTGCAGGGATACAAACATGTCCTACCAAGAGTTAACCCTTGGAAGCCCATCTAGAATATTGGGTAAAATGCATCCATAGGTTCTTCAACGGCCCTAGATTCGTCTTCTTGAAAGACCGCCGATAGTGTTGAATATGGAGCGTACGAGAAGGAAGTTTTTACTATTCGTATAAGACCCCGTGAAGAGCTAACGGTTCCCCAAGAAATAAAATGCATTGGGGATCTGGGAGATAGTGTTCACAACAAAGAGATCCCTTGTTTTTGCCAGAAACCGAGAGGTCCGGGCCCTTCGCAACAGCAATGTTGAAAAGACGAAAAAAACGAGGCATAAATAGTCTTACTCAGCACCAAAACTAGAATGTGACATGACCGTCCTGCCTTTTTCTTCAACGATTCTCAAGGAATGCCTTATCCAAATTTGGGGCCGCATAATACTAGCTCGCTCATTCGATGGTTCAAAGCGAGCTAGTATTATGCGTCCCCAAACTTGAATGTGTCATTCCTTGGTGGTCAATGAGGAGAAACGCGGGACAGGCATGCCATATGCCGGTTTTGGTGCCGAAAGGGACTTTTTACCTCTCGTTTTTTACCGTTCTTTCAATATTAATGCTGCGAGGGACCCGGACCTCTCGATTTCTGGCAAGAACTCGAGGAATACCCTCGTTGTAAACAATGCCTTTCAGATCCCCACTGCATTCTACCAGGTTGTGTAATAATTCTTGTCCGAAAATTTCACCATTTTTTTTTCAACTTTATTGAGAAACAAGTCTAATCAGCAATATAATCACCACAGTTATCCACAACAGTGGCCCATCGAATGGGCAGGTCGTCGATGCCCTTCGCCCAGAACTCCGGGGGCTGCGACTCGAAGAAGTCCGCGATGTCGGATTTGAGGTTGTCGTAGTTGGTGAATTTTCTCCCGGCCAAATGGTGCTTCAGCGGGCGGAACAAGTGGTAGTCGGAGGGGGCGAGGTCCGAGGAATACGGCGGATGGGCAACCGTATCCCAACCAGCGTCGCCAACTTCTGCTGGGTCTCCTTCTCCACGTGGGGGCGCGCGTGGTCGTGCAACAGGTGGACCGAGGCCCGTCGGGGACGCTTTTCTCGGATGGCGGCGGCTAGTTTCTCGAGCTGATCGGTGTAGATGGAGGCGGTGACCGTCCTGCCTTGCGGGAGCAGCTCGAAGCACAGTATGCCCTTGGTGTCCCACCAGCAGCAGAGCATGATCTTCAGCGGGTGCAGGTCGGCTTTCGGCGTCGTCGGCGGCTCTTCTCCGCTCGGGATCCAGACGGCACGGCGGGCGACGTTGTCGTAGAGGATCCAGCTCTCATCCCCAGTGACCAGGTCCTCGAGAAACTCCTTGCGATGCGGACGAAGGAGGAGGTACTAACAGACGGCCACGCGGCTCTGCTTCTTGGCGTCCGTCCGACGGTGGGGGATCCAGCGGGCCAGAACTTTGTGGCAGCCGAGTAAGTTGAGTCGATTGTGGACGGTGGACTTGCTGCAGAGTTCACGGGTGGTGGCTTCCGGCTTCTCCTTGATACAGCGACGGACTTCGTCATCATCCACCGTAGAAGGCCTCCCGCTGTGCTCCCTGTCCTCGAGATCCTGTCGCCGCTCTCGGAACGATTGAACCAGCGGCTGACTGTGCGTTGGGACACTGCATCCTCCTTGCACGCTCTGCAGATGTTGTAGACCGCGGTGCCCGTGTCGTTGCCCAGCAGCCACTCGTAGTACACGAACGTACGAATTCGACCTTGGTCCATTTTAGCTTGTACTGGTAGCTAGACGCGGCGACTGCGCCTTATATACCCCTAGCGTAGAACTTTGGAGAACCTTCTAGAAGGTTCTTACACTTGCCTGATATTATAACACTTCTAAGGGAAATTATAGAATTTTGAAATTTTTCGGACAGGAATTATTGGACGGCCTGGTATTTTTCGGGTAACCGCTAGTTCTTTACGGGGTCTTCTCCGATAAGAGTAAACTTCAAATTCATGGGCACGGTACCAGCGGTCTTCTAAGAACACGAATTTCGACCATTTGAAGAATTTATGGATGCACAGTTCTCCTCCGCACTGCAGTTCAGTCCGAAAGTGCACGCTGATTGCGAAAGTGCGCTGCGGCGCGGTTGCGAGTATCCTCAGGCAGGGATGTGGGATCACCCGGGCACCAAAGGCAAAAACCGCCCACGTGATCCCACATCCCTGTCTGAGGATACTCGCAACAGCTCCGCAGCACGCTCTCGCAATCAGCGGGCACTTTGCGGACTGAACGGCAGTGCGGAGGTGAACTGTACTTTGCACCGATTTCTAGATGTGCTGCCAATAGCTAACCCTGGCCGGACGCTCTCGTATCCATGCCGGAGAGTCGATACTAGCATCACTCTGATCCTTCCGATGCCTCAGCACCGTTATCAGTCCTCCATAACGTTGAAGTGGACGTTGAAAGCGAGCTTTGGGTATGCATCTCGCTGACGTTAAAGGCACAGCCTAAGCTCGTGGGTAAAACTTTATATTATGGTCCAGATGATGTGAGTAGCAACCCTGCCGAACGCGGAATCTCAACTCTTTAGAATAAGCACGAACAACCGAGCACCCACTCGCTCCGCCCCTCAAATCAGCACCCATTAGCTCCGCCCACTTCAGGGTTTTCGGTCTCAATAGGAACGAGACGCGCTATGGATTTTGAACAAAATCTGCGTTTTTCCATTTTTTATCGGTCTAGCTTTATGACGTGGTCTGCTCCAGCGCGATGGCTGCGAACGACGAGCAAAAATAGACCCGAGACAACTCGTCCACGAATTTTTCAACGTTCAAATTCACAATTTTTCAGAGGCCATAACTCCGTTCGTAGTCGGTTCTGAGCGATTTTAGAGACACCGCTGTGAACAGCGCAGAAATCTATTCAAGTTTCGCAAAAAAGCTGGGAATCGATTCTGAGGTTGGACGGTGCCTTTAATGTTCGACTTCGGTAATAGTCGCCATTACTTTTCCTGGTCGTAAACTTCGGAGCTTCTCCGCTACTTGTTCACCACGGTACGTGAACAGTTCATCGTTTCCGCGATTCCTCCAAGTACCTGAATTATATCCGTAGCGTTGAAAATAGTCAATAATGACGTCATAGCCGACGGAATAACGATGATAGGCGTGCGACTAATACGCTTCTTTGGCTCATCAGGAGTGCTCACAGTCTGCGGAACAGTGGGCGCCAGAGCTGTCCTTTTCGTCGGTTCCTCCGGCTTCTGGCTCTCAATCGCTGAAATGAAGTTATATTACACGGCATATTCATTGCTGACCTTCCTCGCATTGTCCGCAATCGCACAACTGAGGGAATACAGCCCTACACATCAGAAACGGGCAGTTTGGAGACGCCCTGATAGGTCAAGTCGCGTCAATCTTTCACTAATAGCTGATTCTCTCCTCCCTCATAAAGGATAATGGTCGTCCGCGACGATTGCCGCGACGCGCACGCGAGCCGTCTCCAATTCAGCCGTTTCCGATGAAATGAACTGTACGGTGACGAACCAGCTCTACTCGTAGTGAACACTTTGGCAAAACTCACTATCAGTAGGCCGGTTCTCTTGGAAGGAACTGATAGAGCTCAGATTCGTTCCTACGAACGACGATGTACCCATAGTTTGGAACTCATTTAGCTGAAAAAGCATAGTTTTAGATCTCAAAAATAGCATAAAACGATTAAAACATACAAAACCCATACCTTTCCGAAACGTTCCTGATCGTATCTGTTATACATGCCACCGGACCTTTGAGTCTGCGCTTTTGACGGATCCAATCCACGCTCCTTCATCTTCGCTACTTCTTCTCGAGACTATAAACACGCGCTGAGATATATTATGGAATACACAAATACCTGAACAGAGGCATAAATGACATTGTGAGGTTGAGCTAGACCATTTTCCATTCGAATCAAACACTTTTCAGGTCAAAACACTCGTTTTCTGTCTCAGATTCACTATTTTCAAACAAAATTGCAGAAGCCAAAAACTTTTCGAACCCATATCGTCATCTTTGGCAGAAAACTAAGCACTTTCCTAGAAATTTTCACAATAGCACACCTTTCACAAGAAAAGCCATACCTCCACTGCGACGTGGGTCACTTTTCACACAAGACAGAATCTTTTGAAATCCAATTTATGGAAAATCCCAATTTTTAAATGCGAAAATATTTTTTTTCGAGCCATGGCTAGACTTTCTCCAGAATGGAGCAAATGTAAGGTTGAAGCGATTGTTTCCCACCACTTCAATTTTACTATTTTTGAAGCTTTCAGCGTTGATCCATTGGCCAAGTGCGAAATACCGATCAAAAGAACCAATTCTTTTCTATCTAAGGCTGCCATTCATTTCGACCAAAGCCTGCGAATTTGCGAAATATATGCTATAATTCCGAGGTAATCTTCAGCACTGAGCACCCTTGAGCGCTTCTATTTAGTTTGAGGTTAATCACCGAACCTACCAGATCCACAGCTATTTGAGCCACCTTAGAACTAGATAATAAAGTTTCAGAAAATTTTCGACGGAGCGTATATACTGATCTTTCATCTTTCAACGGATTTTGTGATTTTGCAACTTCGGTCTTTTCTGACGTATTTGAGAAGTTTCGGTCTCCAAGCTTCAGACCTGAGTATAATGGCCAAGTCCCATTCAATGGCTTTTTTTGTCAATTACCAATAGTTCTTTTGAAAATTCGATTTTCGCTCTATTTTCATCGACTTTCAAAAGAACGATCGACAATTGACGAAAAAATACTATTGAGTGGGGACTTCGCCATTATACTTAACTGTGAAGCTTCGGGGCCAAAACTTCTCGCACAAGCCAGAAAAGACCTAAAATGCAAAATCACGAACCCCGCTTAAAGCCAATAATTACACTCCGTCCAAACTTTCCCCAAACGCTATCATCTAGTTCTAAGACGGTTCAAATATCCTGTCAACTCTGGTGAGTTTGGTGGTTTACCTCAAAGTAAATAGAAGCACTCAAAGATGCTCAGTACTGAAGATTACCACTGAATTATAGCATGTATTTCGCGAATCTGCAGGTTTTAGGCCAGGTGGAAGGCTGCGTCAGATAGAAAAGTGCTTGTGATTTCGATCGATATATCGCACCTAGCCGAAGAGCCACCACTGAGAGGTTGAAATCGTCAAAGTCAGGTTGCGGGAAACCTTCGCTTCGACGTAATACCATCTGAGTCAAATTCAATCCCTTGCGACCAATTTTAGAGGAGCGGACGTGTGTGCTGCGTCGCGGTCGGCGGCGCGACATTCCTAGATTTAGGTGAAATCAAGTGGATTGACATGTCCCGGTTCATTATTCACTTTCCTGCGTTCATTTCAGGTCCCTAAGAATAACCGTTTCTCTGCATAATGTGCTAAACACTCACCGGACCGCGACGCGAACGCCCGCGAGTGAGCAATGTCATGATGCCTCAATCTTGCGGATTTTTGAGGAAATTTAAGCTATTTGAAAGCAAATCCTACACTTTCAAACACAATTCGATCAAAAACTCATTTTTTCGCCAACACGAGGTGACTTTTTACATCAAATACTGACAACATGATCCTTTTTTCTGAGAATTATATCAAAAATCCTCACCTTGATCATTTTCAACACGTCAAAAAGAAACGTGTAGGTCTTCTTCGAGGCGTTCATCACACACTTCCTCGTCTTGTACACCCGCTCCACCTTACGCACATCCATAGCATATCTTGTCACCAGCGGCTCAGTAGGGGCACCTCCAGAGATCATTTCCCTGCAAATCAATAGATTACACATCTAAAAACAAATACAAAGCGTCTAACTCACGGATCAACCGCCGCAATCTTCGTCTTCTGATGAGTGAGCTTTTTCTGCTTGAGAAGAGCGATTTTGTCAGCCGTAAGCGACTCATTTAGCGCTCGAACTTCTGACTGATCACCACGCTCCTTATTTAGCAGCTGATCTACTCGTGGCCTGCAAATACAAAACAATATAGAATGTTAAATACCATTGCCAATTTAAACTGGTCACTTTTCACAGCAAAATAGATGAAAAGTAACATAGCTGAGAGAATCCGACACTCACAACGGACACAAGAACTGTTGGAGTCACTCCAAACGCCTTTATTTTCCCAAACGAGATTTCTTCGACACTATATAGAAGACTTTTGAGGCTAAATCATGTCTTTCGGCATAATATAACCTCCATCTCGGAGTGAAATTTACTGCTTTTAATGGCGTGCGTGTGCGCGCGTATGTTCCGTCTCCTTCTCTTCCACACTTTCCCGTTGTGTGCCTTTTACTCCGCACTAGTATGCGAAGAGGCAAACTCAACTTGCCTCCGAAATAGAGGGTAAATACTGACTTTGGGGGCACCAAAGTTCATAGCTGACTAGGGAACCTCGCAGGGCCTACCCCACCATTTAAAAGATGAATGGTTTCTGGTCAATTCTGGTCCACTGTCTCCGATCTGACATCGGATTTTGCAAGGGACACCTCTCAACGAAGTTATAAGCCTTTTTGAAGCTTTGTGAAAAGGTAAGGATACCAATAAGCCAATTTTCAGGGTGTTTGAAAAAAAATTTCGGATTTGGCTCAAAACTTTCAACTGGGGGTTATTCAGGGCGCTGAACGCGAATCTGGGGTCTGCTTGTTGCTAGACTTATGGTTACTGTGGGTTACGGTAGGCATAGTACCTTTTAACTGGCTCTAGCTAACTCGAACATTCGAAAATAAAAAAGGGACCTCAAATTCGTGTTCGGCGTCCCCAAATAAAACCCACAGAGTTTGAACAAGCTACCGTATACCCTCCGTAACCTGACATAATCCATCAAAAATCGATAAGCGGATTGCAGATTCGTGTTTAGCACTGCAAATAACCCCCAGAGCAACAATTTGAGCCGTATCTATCGTAGCACTCCAAAAATCGGCAAACGTCGCGATTTGCCATCAAATTTTCCCCCGATGGGAAGCTTTGAACGAATCAAGTCGAAAAGCTGAGAAAGTCGGTAAATAAACCTCAGATTCGTGATCAGCGCCCCAAATAACACACCTGGAAGATTTTGAGTGAAATCTGCAACATTTTTTAAACGCTTTCAGGGGTAAAAATTGGCGCCCAACTAAAAATCCGCACAAGTCAAAAACGCTATCAGTCTGTGCAGAGTTTGGGAAGTGTGCCTTCACCCAGAATTTGCTCGAAGAGGTAGTTTTGAGCGCTGAACACGAGCATGAGGTCCGTTTCCGGATTTCACAGACCCTTATGCGAGTTTTTGATAAAAAAAAAGGCGGAAAATACTAACTTTGACAGGCTATAACTTTTTTCGCAGATTTCCGTCGCGAAATCCGAATTCGGATTTGAAAAGGGCGTGCCAGACTTATCTAGAAAACATTTATCAGCTTTCTGATCCGGGGGTACACCCTGCGAGGTTCCCTAGTGAGTATTATGGACAGTGTCTTCTCCACCAATTTTCAATGAAAAAAAAACATTTCGTGAAGATTTTCGCAAAATATAATGAATTGTCAAATGAATTCCAATCAATAAGACAATGTCCGTGATACTCAACAATAAAATTGGTTCTCTAAGAGGCAGTGTTCACGATAAGAACGATTTTCGAGTTTTCACCGGAAATAGAATGTGTAGAAGTCCATTGCAACAAAAATCGCGGAAGAACGCCTAGAAATGAGCCATAGATAGCCTCATAAGATCCACAGACATGTATCCGCCATGCCCTACCCGCTCATTTCCTTTGAAGGAATGGGCGGGGCGGCCATATCACAAATATGTTTGAGGGCCGTATAAGGTTTTCTATGGCTCGTTTCTAGCTGTTCTTTCGCCAATATTGCTGCAATGGACCCAGATACATTCGACTTCCAGTTTTATAGTGAATCCTGCATTTAAGGTCACAGTCCAACTTCAGGGACGAAATCTGAGATTTCCAAATAATTTTAAAGTAGACCACCACTTTTTTACATTATTTGCTGGGTGCTATCTCTCAATTCTTCTCGATAAACGAGACATAGGACGAAGCCACTCTGGCACGCCCACTGTAGGGCGCCCGTTCACCACGCCCTCTAGACCTCATCAGTGAATAGATGCGCGAAGGATTTCAATCAAAACCCCCGTTCGTTCCCTTTTCAACCTCTCTTCATTAAGGTTCGCTCCTATGCACCGGTTACGAATGAACGGAAGTACAGGCCTCGGACAACTCGTCCACCATACTTTCGCCGCTCGACTTTAGTCATATTTTTTGAGTGATGATAACTCCGTTCGTAGGGGGTCCTAGGCGAATCTAAAAGAGTGGTTGGTACCAGCATCTGACCGCCTTCAGGGTGGGCAGAAGATCAAGAGAAGCCTTTCTTCTGTCTAATGTGCCTCTACAGTCATAGAACATTGAGGATACGATACGAATATTCAACTTTTCACACACATTCTCCAAAAAAAAAGCAAAACTTGCCTCATTGGAGACATTACGCGAGCTCATTATGGCACTATGATCTAGCCTAAACCAGATTGAAATATTCAGTGAATACAACCAACCCTGATGGATAGAAGGAAGAGAACGAAGGACACTTATTGATTTCCTCAGCCCGAATATTCAGATTTTTATAGGAAGGTCAAAGCAGGTCGAGTTTTTCTCGGGTAGCGTTAAAAGTTATTAGATAGAGAAAGTGCTGAGCTTTCCAACGGCCAGGGTCCAGCAGGAAGCTGTGACCGATCTCGACAGAGCTACGACCCCCCCCCCCTTCTGAAAAGCAAACATTTCGAAAATTGTCCGGAATTTTTTACGAACAACCTTCCCTAAGTGTTGATTTTGTCTGGAATTCTTCCGAAAGTCTTTCAGCCATCCTTTTTTCGCACCAAAAATTCCACGACCCCCCCCCCACCTGCTCTAGTTGTGTCCGGTCACAACCCACCTGAACCCTGCTGATGGTATGCCACATTCGATCGGAGTATCACACATGGACAAGGAAAAATTTGCTGGCCTCGTCAGACAGTCGTTGTTGTGTTCCGCCCAGGGTTGAGCAGCGTTGTGACTGGTCACAACGGGGGGTCGTAAAATTTTTGGAAAAAAAAATTGTCGGATGCGAGGGGTATGCATTTTCAACAATTTAAAAGCAGATTATATACAGAGAAGCTGTTAAAAAATTGACAATTTTTCGACAAAATTGACAATTAGACACTGAACAATACTTTAGAAATCCTTCGTCCCAGGGGGTCGTAAAATTTTGGGATTTTTTTTGAGAAAAAGTAAAATGGGGGGGGTCGTTGCCACGTCAAAAATCGCCACAACGGAATGCTCAACCCTGGTTCCGCCAGACAGCAGCCGTAAAGAGGCCTAATTCTTTGCCCCGAAACGTCGGCCGGTTATCCCGAAACATCGCTCTTCGAGTCTTTTTTCGACACCTGGCTTTCCCCGACGCACCCTCCGTTCCACCCAAAACGCCTGGCGTTTGCCCCGAGACAAGCAGAGACAACAGTGATCTGGCGAAACACAACTACGAGTATTCTCCATGTTCTTCCTTCTTCAAACCTCGGCATCTTATTATGATTATGATACTGCTATGCCAACGAGGTTGATAGGTGGAAATAAGAGGGTTAGCCATGGGGCAGCGACTGGCTCCTGTGCTAGCAGTCTGCTTCATGAGCAGAATAGAACAGCCAATACTGGAACGTCGCCCACTATTGTACTGCAGGTACATCGACGATTGCTTCATAATAACATCCACGCAATCCGAAATGGATGAGTGCTTCCGGTTATTGAATGCTCAGTCTCAGAATATTAGGCTCACACAGGAGGTACCCCGAGATGGTTGGCTTCCTTACCTCAACACTCAAGTGAAAGTGTGTAATGGCGAATACAGCGTCAAGTGGTATCGTAAGCCCAGTTCAAAGAATATCTTGCTTCACGCCACATCTTCCCATCCAAGTGCCGTAAACGTGCCGTTGTGAGAAATATGGTAAATACGGCAACAGGTGTGTGCACTGGTGAAGCAGAACGGTTGGAATCACGCATGATTGCGGTAAATATAGCAACAATGAACGGGCACGTAATACCTCAAAACAGACGCAGATCTCGAAATGCGCTTTCGATCCCACAGCGTCAAAACAAAATTCCGCTGTGTATACCATTTTTCTCGGACAGAGTATCTGATGCTATACAGCAATGCATCGTACGAGCACAACTAAACGACGATGTTGTTTTAGTTAACATCCCTAACAACAACATAAAGAGTCAATTAGTAAGGAACAGACTTTACGATAAGAGCTGCTTCACAGATGACTGCATCGTTTGCCCCAATGGAAGACTCGGCGACTGCAGTCAGGTTGGCACTATTTACCATCTCGAGTGTCAGACATGCAGCGCAAGTTACATAGGGAGAGTGGAAGAGTGTTGGCGGTACGCCTAAAGGAGCATTTAGCTAGCAAGAGACGCAATGACCGAAGAACTCCACTTGGGAGACATAAAATGGAGGACCACAACGGTGACGAGTACGATGTGAAGTGTACGATCCTAGCTTGCGAAACTGAAGTATCGGCGAGAAAAACGTTGGAGGCCTTCTGATTCACGTAAAGGACCCACTAATGAACAGCAGAGTTGAGCGGCCCATGATAACCAGTGATCTTTTGCCATTTGTACAACACTGTGAGTTATAACATGTCTTTCCCTAACTGTATTTATACGAGGGAAGCAAGGTATATCTCACTCCTGCTTACTCGATTACTAACAGCGGCAGCGGACCTATTCCGCGTAAAGGTGGACTTGCGAGGTGGGTTACCGATCCTCCTTTTCGAGTGCCTCCGCATTGCTCCTCACAGTGCTTTAGAACTGTCGGAGTGAGAGGAGGCGCTTGGTAGTGTAGATTCACGAGATCGGTTAATCTCGAACTACTTTTAGGCCTCTGATGAAGACGTGAAGGTCGAAACGTCAGGCCACTAATAAAATTTCCACCTATCAACCTCGTTGGCATAGCAGTATCATAATCATAATAAGATGCCGAGGTTTGAAGAAGGAAGAACATGGAGAATACTTGACGAGATACCGCCACAACTGTTCTTCCTGGTACGAGAAGCGTTATCGCTTCGGCAAAAAGTGGTCACCACTCGACAATCCTTGAAGTTTCTTCAACGGTGTAAAGCAACCGACGTGCTCCCGCATTTCATCACAAACAAGAAGATTGGTGCATGCTGTCGTTTACCGGAAGATCACCCGATGATAGTGAACATATACCGCTCGATATTACGTGTTGTGATCCGAGAGAATCAGCGTGTATTATATTCTTGCACATTGCGATGTACTTCAAAAGAACAAGCATGCCGACGTCTTTGCCTGAACAGACTTGGAGGAGGTTGGAGGGTGAGTCGAGAACGACTTGTGATTCTATACGATCTAGGGCCAAGTCTCGCCTCTGTGCAAAGTACAACACGCTTGTGGGCTCATTGCTGAGTCATTCGGATAGGAGGAGCACCTACTTGTGAACAACCACCCAGCCACTAGTATCGGTAACGCCCAAGTTGAAAATCAATTGGCAAGGGTCACTGTAATCGGGGACGCTCAAATCTCACCTAATGCTATAAACTTCCTTAGTTTGGGTCCATCCTTTGCCCCAACACAAAATATCAATGGCCATACATTTCGCAAAGTTGTAGGCGGCCTTCAACGGCTAAAAGATCTACTTCGCATTAAGGCTACCAATAACAGCTTACCCCCTGCAGGCAACTATGCTGGTAGACAACTTCCTATTGTACCATTTCCAACTGTTTCTATAGAGAGCCAACCCCAGTTCCCGAGAGCGATACTAAGTTCAGAATTCTATCAACAGGTGTACTAGATGTACTGAATCGTTTCCGAACGGTTCGAAACACCAATCTTAGCTATGAACAGTGGCAAGGGTTCACCGAGTTGCGGAGTTACGATCAAATGGTACTATACGCATTTCTGTCAGTGACAAAGGCGGAGAATTTGTGGTTATACCACAGTCGTTGGATCGCGAGATAACAGAATTACATTTGCGAGATACCACTACGTATCAGTCATCCTCCGCGACGGAATTCGCTGCTCAATGCAGACGCCTTAATCAAGTCTGGAAGACCATGGGAAGGTCCGCTGGTTTGAATGACAGATTTCTACGCAGGCTTAAGCTTGATAATGCGAGCTGTCCAGTCTTTTATAGCCTGATCAAGACGCATAAGGTCACGTCTCTCGACATGTCATCTACGTTGGCGGAAACCTACAAGATAAGACCAATAATAAGTTGCGTCGGTGGACCAACTGACCGAATATCTTGGTTCCTCAATACTATCGTGAACCAACTGCTAGCTTTCATTCCCTCTCACCTGCCCAACACCAACAGATTTATTGATACGTTGCGGAACTCTAATTTCGATGACAACTGCATTATAGAGTCATTCGATGTAACATCACTATACACGAATGTCCAGAACGATGAAGCGTTGCAGGCCCTATCCGAACTGCTGGATAGGCATTTTACGGACATAGAGACCTCTGGACTCGACAAGAGAACCATCATGACTCTGGTGAAAGAATGTCTGAGTTGCAATATCTTTAAATGGGCAGGAGCGTATTTTTCGCAGATAAGAGGGTTAGCCATGGGGCAGCGACTGGCTCCTGTGCTAGCAGTCTGCTTCATGAGCAGAATAGAACAGCCAATACTGGAACGTCGCCCACTATTGTACTGCAGGTACATCGACGATTGCTTCATAATAACATCCACGCAATCCGAAATGGATGAGTGCTTCCGGTTATTGAATGCTCAGTCTCAGAATATTAGGCTCACACGGGAGGTACCCCGAGATGGTTGGCTTCCTTACCTCAACACTCAAGTGAAAGTGTGTAATGGCGAATACAGCGTCAAGTGGTATCGTAAGCCCAGTTCAAAGAATATCTTGCTTCACGCCACATCTTCCCATCCAAGTGCCGTAAAACGTGCCGTTGTGAGAAATATGGTAAATACGGCAACAGGTGTGTGCACTGGTGAAGCAGAACGGTTGGAATCACGCATGATTGCGGTAAATATAGCAACAATGAACGGGCACGTAATACCTCAAAACAGACGCAGATCTCGAAATGCGCTTTCGATCCCACAGCGTCAAAACAAAATTCCGCTGTGTATACCATTTTTCTCGGACAGAGTATCTGATGCTATACAGCAATGCATCGTACGAGCACAACTAAACGACGATGTTGTTTTAGTTAACATCCCTAACAACAACATAAAGAGTCAATTAGTAAGGAACAGACTTTACGATAAGAGCTGCTTCACAGATGACTGCATCGTTTGCCCCAATGGAAGACTCGGCGACTGCAGTCGGGTTGGCACTATTTACCATCTCGAGTGTCAGACATGCAGCGCAAGTTACATAGGGGAGAGTGGAAGAGTGTTGGCGGTACGCCTAAAGGAGCATTTAGCTAGCAAGAGACGCAATGACCGAAGAACTCCACTTGGGAGACATAAAATGGAGGACCACAACGGTGACGAGTACGATGTGAAGTGTACGATCCTAGCTTGCGAAACTGAAGTATCGGCGAGAAAAACGTTGGAGGCCTTCTGGATTCACGTAAAGGACCCACTAATGAACAGCAGAGTTGAGCGGCCCATGATAACCAGTGATCTTTGCCATTTGTACAACACTGTGAGTTATAACATGTCTTTCCCTAACTGTATTTATACGAGGGAAGCAAGGTATATCTCACTCCTGCTTACTCGATTACTAACAGCGGCAGCGGACCTATTCCGCGTAAAGGTGGACTTGCGAGGTGGGTTACCGATCCTCCTTTTCGAGTGCCTCCGCATTGCTCCTCACAGTGCTTTAGAACTGTCGGAGTGAGAGGAGGCGCTTGGTAGTGTAGATTCACGAGATCGGTTAATCTCGAACTACTTTTTAGGCCTCTGATGAAGACGTGAAGGTCGAAACGTCAGGCCACTAATAAAATTTCCACCTATCAACCTCGTTGGCATAGCAGTATCATAATCACAACTACGAGTGTCTGAGTACATTCGGCGCAGAAGTTTCTTGACAATCTCACACAGGATCAATGAAGAGGAAGAATCGTACGAGGCAGAACTAAGAAAAAGGAAAAAAAACACTGAAATAAAATAATGAAAGCCACGAATAAGGTAAGAAAACGCAGTTTTCATTAAATACCAGGATTTAAGCTTTGAACACCCTTTGGGTGAGAACTCACCTAGAGTTATGGTCCAACTTCATCTTTTTCGCCTCCGGCTCCTCAATTGTTTCCGGAACAAGGCGACTGATGGCGATACCGGGAGCAGGAGCATGCGACGGATTGTGATTAGCCGGGATCTCCAGCCGATTACCACTCAGATAATCCAAAATTTCCCTTCTGTAACGTCAAATTAATGATTAAACAATAAAATTTACCGCAATTTGTACAAAATATACCTGTCAGGACGCGACACAACCTTCACATTCGCAGCCGTAGCGTCTCGAACATAGGAAGGATGAGTTTTCGCCCGATGTTCCCACAGAAACAGCAGAGCATCTATCGTATAGTAGTCATTTTGCTTACCATACACCTGAAATTAATACCTAAATATTTAATTCAAACACCACCAAAATAGAAATCAAATGGGCAAATTGTGAAAAATTCCACTCACAAGTAAATTCGTCTCCGTGTCTTTATGGTAGGCTCGGTCGCCAAAAGCATAATACTTTTCATTGTTCTGAAAGAAGATATACATAACATAGAATTTCAGGAATTAAAGCAATAGAGAAAACGTGAAAACGCAACGTACATGAGTGATTTCCTTTATAGGAAGCTGGCCGGAAGCCACTTCACATAAATATCGAAGAATTTCACTCATTCCTGCTCAGTTACCCTGAAAACAAGCGCTGAAAATGACCGTAATTAATTTCAAAAATGGTAAAATTTCCCCAAACAAAGGGATTTTTGCTAATAAAATTTATCTGATTACAATAAGACGAAAACTCCCCAAAAAAAATCTATAACGAATTTATGAGAAGAAAACTAAAAAAGGCCATTTCAGTGATGGACAAACAAACACAATCAACACAACAACATCAATATCATTTCCATTATCATTGAATGAGAAGAAAAAACGAAGAAAAAGTACAAAAAATAAAGAAGAACTCTTCCAAAACGAGAAAATGATCGGAAAAACATAATTACAAAAATTTCGACCAAATGCGCGCGGCGGCGTCGCGACGTTCGTATTTGAGCGCGATAATCCATTCAGCCGGCGAGACCATAACGTGAAAAGGGACTAAAATGGAATTTCGGCCTGCTTTGTGTTGGCTCTAAGTCCGAGAAGTCCGTGGTCTCTATCGACTATTGCATTCTCAAAATCCATTCAAGTCATTCACGGCTGGATTTCATGTGGGGAAGTCGATTATGAAGGACCGGAATTAGGCACAAACATGGTCTTATGTTATGTACCAAAATGTATACAAAAATGCTTGCGACGAGATATTCCCTTAAAAATCTGCTTTTATGTAAGTGCTCAGAAAAAGAAACTGCGGCACTATTTCGCAAGTCGTGCATGGCTTTCTTGTGAATCGATTCGCAGTGCTGGCGCTGAGGAAAAGTATAACATTAACAGCAGAGAGTGCAGAGCACAAGGATCGCGGATTTGAATGTATTTCAGGAAAATCAACCAGAAAGAAATAAAGCAAATATGGTATGCTCGTTAACGTTCCTATACGAGAATGGCTATTGTAAGAATGGGAAGAAACTATTAGCCATTGTGGGCCGCTACGCCTACCTTTCTACAGAGGTAAGAGCCAACTCAATTAAACTTCTCAGACAGTAGGTGCGGGCGGATCGCTGGCTTTTGGCGGGCGGATCGACACCCCTTGCCATCCGCCCGCCAGTAGCCAGCGATCCGCCCGCCAGTAGCCAGCGATCCGCACGCCAGTAGCCAGCGATACGCCCGGAAGTAGCCAGTGATCCGCCCGGCAGTAGCCAGCGATCCTCCCGCCAGTAGCAAGCGATCCGCCCGCCACAAGCCAGTGAGCCGCCCGCCATTAGCCAGCGATCCGCCCTCGATGCCACATGTTGGTTTCCGATGGTTCCCACCACGGTCTCCGTGTGCGGGACCACCCCCCTAGCCGTGGGGACCATCCCCTCAGCTGCCAAAAATTATCCTTCGGGCCCTGAGTGATCCTTGAGAGGTGACTTGAAGTCACCAATCAGGATCGGCCTCGAAATGCCGAGTGAGCAGTCAGTGCGATGGAGCGCCTTTTATACCCTTCGGTTTGTTTACTCTGAGCATGATACTGGTAACAGAAATGAACTCGTCAATGATTGACAAGTTTCACCGTGTAAAATTTGAGCGGGCGGATAGCTGGCTATCAAGTCAGTGGCGGGCGGATCGCTGGCTATCAAAGCCCTTGCGGACGGATCGCTGCATCTCACAGCTCAGCGGGCGGATCGCTGGCTATCAAAGCCCTTGCGGGCGGATCGCTGGCAGGTTCCGGGCGGATCGCCGCTTCAGAGCTTGCCGGCGATTCGCCCGCTAGCGTGATCAACTTTCCCAGGTGCGGCTATCCGCCCGCCGAGGCCACGATGAGCAGCGATCCGCCCGCAACTTACCGGCGTACCGTCCGGAGAGGCCTTGATTGCCAGCGGTCAGTCCGCACCTACTGTCTGAGTTACCAATGCATTGGGTCAGGTTTATATTTCCCGCGAAGCGTGACGGCAAACCGTAAAGTCGGAGCGAATAGCAGTTTCGCTTGTTGTACCCTTGGCGCGACCCTTGGGCACATTGGCGCAAATTCGGTACCGCTTTGTTGAATTAAGGCTACTTAGACAATAGGTGCGGACTGACCGCTGGCAATCAAGGCCTGTGCGGGCGGATCGCTGTCCATCGTGGCCTCGCCAGGCGGATCGCTGCCTCTTGTTGTCTCCGCGGGCGAATCGCTGCGTTTTGGCGGGCGGATAGCGGCACCTGGGAATGTTTATCACGCTAGCGGGCGGATCGCCGGCAACCTCTAAAGCGGCGATCCGCCCGCAACCTGCCAGCGACCCGCCCGCAAGGTCTTCGATAGCCAGTGATCCACCCATTGAGCTACGAGATGCAGCGATCCGCCCACTCATATTTTGCACGGGGAAATTGACGAGTTTTTTCTAGTACCAGTATCATGCGCAGAGTAAGCAAACCGAAGGATATAAAAAGCGCTCCATCGCACTGAATGCTCAGTCGGAATTTTGAGGCCGATCCCGAAAGGTGACTTTAAAGGCAGTGTTCACGATGATTCTCGTTTCCAAGTTTTCCACTCAAAACAATCCGTTGGCAACCATGTATTACCGAAATCACGAAGAGACGGCGAGAAACGCACTAATTCGTCTTATTTCAGTGACATTATTCTATGGCCTGGACTAGTTGTCTGGTTGGATGAACATGTTCACGGTGGTTGTCACCGGTAATAAATGGCACTAATCGAAAATGAAAGAATATTTTGGGCAAAATATTATTAGTTAGGGCCCGAAGGAAAGAACGGAGCAATAGAGAGTAGAGAACTGCAAATGGCGGGTCCACAAAAGATTCCATTGTCACAACCAACAGTTCCATTGATACTTAAGAGGCGGGCTGATACTTATAGATTTCGTGCCCTTCTGGTGCGTTTTTCTCGGTTTCTTCGTCATTTCAGTTCTACTCGTTGGCCAAACAATCGATTTAGCGATTAATCTCAAAATCGAAGATTATCGTGAACACTGCCTTTAAGTTACCTTTGAAGGATCACTTAGAAGCCGGAGAATAATTTTTGGCAGCTGAGGGGATTATCCCCACGTTTAGGGGGGCGCGATCCCGCACACGGAGACCGTGGTGGGAACCATCGGAACAACCCACATGTGGCATCGAGGGCGGATCGCTGGCTACTGGCGGGAGGATCGCTGGCTAGCGGCGGGCGGATCGCTGGCTACTAGCGGGAGGATCAGTGGCTACTGGCGGGCGGATGGCGGGGGGAATGTTGATCCGCCCGCCAAAAGCCAGCGATCCGCCCGCTTCTACTGTCTGAGTAGTGAATGAACGGGGCTGCGACGGTAGATCGTCACGTGCGATCGAAACCCCGCTGATCGGTGATTTCGCAAAGGTTGCGCGGGTGACGAGCCCAGCGTCGCGTCGTCTTTTGAGGAAAGTATGAACCTGGCCTTACACTGGCTACACCTCCCAGAGCGTCCGCCAGCAAACTCAACAATTTTATTTCAGGTCAGACAAGCAATAGGAGATTCACACTCCTGTATTGTCTCAAAACACTCGACCACTTGTTTCTGCCAGACGAAAGCTTGTAATGCTGATTTCAAAACGATCGCTGTAAGTCGAGATATCGAAGGTTTCCTGCATAGTGACTGTCCGCAATTGCACAGACGCACGGTCATCACGCGTCGCACTTTGACCTGTGCTGTCGACAGCATATATCCTCCATTAAAAATCGAAATTCTCATCACTTATGGCGCATGCGGCGCGCGCGATGCTGCAACCTGTGTCTATCCTCTGCTCTCTCGCTGTCTCTAACCTCCGCTCCGCACCAGCAGGCGTAGAATACAGGAGAATTTCGCGTTTTCACAGCCTATTGACGGCAATGATGCAGCGATTCCGACTTTCGGTTTTCGATTTACGACATTGTCAGTTTTTGGGTTCGCAGATTCGCTTTCAGATCTTCCTAAAATTTGAATCTTGTTCAAATTTCCGAAACTACAATAATCCGAGTTTCGAAAATTCGAGTATTGTAGATCCTGACTTCCGGACTTCAAATCGAAGTTTCAAATCTTGATATAATTCTCGAGTAGTTCAAATCGTGTTCCATTTTCAAAAAAAATTTTCTACGGGTTATGAAACCTTTGAATTTCGCCCGGAATTTGAGGTGACTCTTAATACTGTTTCCATTTCTAGTTTTTTCTATTTTTCGAGTAACAAAATCAGATTCGATAAATTTCAACTTCAGTTCCGATTTTTTGAAAATTCAATAGATTTCGATTTTCGTCCCATCTCCAGTTTCTGAAACCCCTAAATTTGCCTTCACTTCCTAAAAATTTGAATATTGCTCTTAACCCAAATTTTTGATTTCCAAAATTTCGATTTTTTTCTCTGACCCCGAGTTCTGAACTCAGAAAGTTCATGTCCTCATTCGATTCCCGGGATTCGTCGTCTTCCTCCAGTTTTAATTCTTCTGAATTTCTTTACGTTACCGGGGAAATTTGAACCTTGTCTCCATCCTCAATTTTTTCTGATTTCTATTTTTTTTCCGGATTTTCAAACCTTGTTCCTATCATCAAAATTTCGAATCTTCTTCAGATTTCGGTATTTTTTTATCTTTCTTTTCCGAATTCAGAAAATTAAAGCTTCCATTTTTCTATTCCAGAAATGATTTTTCTGCGATTGTCGTAGCGTCAGAAATTGCAAGTTTATTTCAGCTTTTTTAAATACCGAGTTCAATTCCGATTTCTGAAGACTCTGAAACTTGTTCGAATTTTCGAATACCGTTTTTCGAAATTTCGTATCTTTATTCCGGCCATGTCTGGTATCCAAAACTATGAAACGCCAACAACTGAACTTTAGGGCATATCTTCTGGTTCCGAGCTAGATTTGCTCTGTTCCCTCGCGCGCTTGGGCGGAGCGAGGGTAGAGAAAGCGAGAAATTGTGGGGAAAAGGAGACGCAGCGTACGCACGCCGACGCATGCGACGAACGGAAATAAATCACACTCGGAAACAGAGGATATTTATCCTCTGTTTCCGATTGGAATTTAACCTCGTTTATCATGCGCGTCTGGGCACGTACGCTGCGTCTCCTTTTCCCCACACTTTCTCGCTGTCTCTAACCTCGCTGCGCACAAGCGCGCGGGGGGGGGGGATAGAGTAATTTTGGCGCGGAATCAGAGGATACCTTACCCTCCATTTCAGAGCGTAATGTCCTTTGCTGCTCCGCCAACGTGTGCGACGCAAGGGAAGAAACAATGAGAAAGTATAAAGTAGAGGGAGAAGCAGTACATGCGCGCACACGCACTCGTTAGGTTCACGTAAATACGAATGAGGTCTCAGTACCCGAAAATGGAGAAAAAAAACGGGCGTGCCTCTGATCAATTATGTACTGTCATGATAAAAGGAAAAGTACAGGCTGTGAAACCGCAAGATTCTCGCGGTTTCTACGCGTGCTGGTGCGGAGCGGACGTTAGAGACAGCGAGAGAGCGCACGACATACGGAGAGAGCAGAATCGCGCGCGCTGCTCGCGCCATGAGTCGTGAGAATTACAATTTTTACAAAGGGAAAGGGGCCTTTATACTTTCTCCGCCGAGCGGCGCGGCGGAGTGATATCGATCGTGCCGCGTGATCGATATGACAGAAGTGCACTGCGCCGCGCCGCTCCGCGGCGAGAGCATAAACGACCCCTAAACGGCACAGTTTCAGCAAAAGCTTCCCGAGAAATACATCATGAAAAAGTACGCAGACGACAATAAACTTTTTGTGAGGTTAGACGGTACACAGGAATGGAAGGAAATAACCGATTGCTTAAAAAAGGAGTTCTCACCCGGTAGGTCACCTCTATTTATGTACTGACATCCGTCGTCTAGATGGGCTCTGTGGACCCAGTACACAGAAACGTTGACGGGCAGCTCATCCCCATGACTCATCATTCAACGCATATCGCCGCATTCGGCGTTTCGTCTGGCGTCTCCGCAGCAACCCCCGTCTATCACGCGCGCGTCTAACGTCTTCTCGACTGCCAAAGTCTATCACCTACACTCTGGGTCTCCAGCATACAGGGTGCTCTCTCATCTGTCTTTGGCCATCGTAGACTGTCAACGGTTTTCCTCACCCAACAACTTGGGAATCGCAACCTAATCGGTTTCTTTTTACCTCAAGAAATCGATGTAGCCTTAATTTCGAGGGAGTTTCACCAGAAGGGTCTGTATCAAACTATGCGGTGATATTGGAAGTGTGGCGAAGCTGGATTTGGACTTAATATTTATTAGTGGCTTTGTGATGTTTCAAACACTCGGAGGAAACACTGACAGAGCATTTGACAAACAATATAAGCATTAGAAAAAATCATTTGTACATTTGTAAATACGACTAAGTATGCAAAGAAGAATTTAGTCCCGAAATTGTTTAAAAAATCTTGGAAATACTGCTGTATCGTCCATCACTGGATGGGGGTCCGCCGCGAAGCTGCTTGGCGGGAAAAATTGCGCGCGGGAAAGCGAAGGGAGAGTGGCTATTGATCGCGCAATTTTTCCCGCCAAGCAGCGTCGCGGCGATCCCTCATCCAGTGATGGAGGATATCAATGTGCCAGGAGAGCAGATAAGCTATCTAAGTATTGCTTACTTTCAAATTGACTTTTCCTTAGAGGCAGTGTTCACTGTGATTTTCATTTCCGAGTTTAGCACTCAAAACACGTTGGCCACCAAGTGTTACCAAAATTACGAAGGAACGGCTTGAAACCCACTAAAACGTCTTATTTTAGAGACATTATTTTCTGGCCTGGACTATAATTGTCCGATTGGATGAACATGCTCACGGCGGTTGTCACCGGTAAAAAACGGGGTTAAACAAAAATGGAAGAATATAGGCAAAACAGTATTAGTTAGGGTCCGAACGAAAGAACAGAGCAACAGAGAGGTGCGATTTGCAAAAGATGAGTCCCCAAAAGATTTCATTGTCACAACGAACAGTTCCAGTGACAGTAAATAGGTGGAGTGAGAGTAAAGAATTTGGTGTCCTACTGGAAAGTTTTTCTCGATATCTTCGTCATTTCAGTTCTACCCGGTTACTAAACAATCGGTGTAGTGATTAATCTCAAAATCGATGATTATCTTGAATACTGCCTTTATTCGTTCAAAACAGTTTCTCTGAGGATCATACGGTGCCAGTAAACTCGCAGAGATTATGTTTATTCTTGATCTAAAGATTTCCATTGCCGCGTCAGTCGAGGAAACAGTATAGAACCTATTTTTCAAACGATTTGTGGTGGAAGATTTTCTTGAAGAAAATCTATACTATTCCTTTCACTTGACCACAACAGCGTTGAAAATCTTTCGAGGACCACTAATACTTCCACTGACAAATCCACATGCAGCCCTGTTCAGTGCCTGTAATAAAATATTTCCATAAAACATTAATAAACGTCTTGTTTCCTATTGATTTTCCGTTAATGGAACATATAATCGCATATAAGACTCGAAAAACGCTGTAAACCCCCTTATCCATCATCAGTGTGGCGTTCGAGACATCACTTCAACTGAGGAACACTTATGTAGTGTGAATACGTGCTCCAATGCTATAGCGCTACGCAAACGCCGGAGCAATTGAATCAGCCGCCCTCGAACTGTCTCGTCGTCTCGCCCTCTCCGCTCTCGGCTGAATAATGAATCATGGGGATGAGCTGCCCCGCAACCACACAGAAAGGAGTCGCGGCATAGTTTTGCAGCAAAGTTGCGACGATCGCGGCGAAAATCCGCTGTGTTAGAGATGTTGGTTCCTTAGGGAGGCCTAGGGTAAACGCGTTCTAGCGATGCACAGGCGAACTCGTCCTTTGGTCCAGCTTTTCCGTGTACTGGGTCCATGAGCCGGTGTCGGTGCGAACATCGACTTTTTGGGCAGATGCGCTGTACGCGGACTTTAGTAGACAGTTTCCTCGAAAATCCAAACCGTCAAATTTAGGTACCTCCACATTCAAAACTTCACCTAAAAAACCACGCGCTATCGAACAAGGTGAGTTCCAGGGCACCGCCAGCCAAATATGCACCCCTAATTTCTTGAATAAGCTCTGAAGTGTCTTTCTCAAATTTTGTTTTAACAAATGGACAAGACGGGATCATTGTAGGCGCTAATGCGGCGATCGCGACACCACCTGCCTGTAGTGTTTCGATCGCGGGCGGCAGTCCACTGTCGCGGCTCCATCCAATCGCTAGACTAGAATTGGCGAATGGCCAATATGTGCAATCCTCTTAGCAGCGAAAAGGTCCATTCAAAGGCGCAAACTTTTGTATTGCGGCTGTAGGGCGATCACTACAAAAGCCTCCCTAAGGTCTGATATTAAGGCGAAAAAAAACGGAGAAACCTCTTTCGATCATAACTCGCTTCAGAGTGGAGGTTCTTCAAACTGGAAGACACCTTGGAATCAGCGTTGAGCATTCTTTCTTTTTGATCTACACATGGCTTACTCCCAAGCAAGGCGTATAGGATTGACTCAATCAATCGGGTGGGTGAGAAGTGGAACAATATAGCTGTGCCATTCGAATACCGAATAATCGAATAACTTCCTTTTTCTTGTCATAGCCAGAATGTATCCCATCTGTTCCTAGTTCTTAGCTGTGATCTACAACAAATGTTCCAATAATTGATGAGAGAGCAGGTTTCTGGCCTTCCACAGTACTGAACCGACACTCATTCGAAACTATTCGATATTCGAATTTTTTAAAAACGGATAGTTGCAAGTTTATGAAAGAGTGGAAGCCCAATTCCCCATCAAATATGGGAACTTCCCTCCTGAAGTAATGCTGGGAAACCAAGACAGTTCAAATACATCTTGGTATTGGAGCGCAAATCCAAATTATTCGAAACTATTAGACTATTCGGAGGGCACAACTATATGGGACAATTTGAAATGCTCAAAGTGTGCGACCGTGTCTACTCTAGTTTATCCAAGTTACTTTTGATTCAAGTTTTTTTTTCTTATTTAACAATTTTCATTTTTTTAAATTCTTTTTTTTTTTCAAATTCAAATCCATTTTACCTCTGGGTGTGCCACTTCTCAACCACTCGATTGATTGTGTCATCCCTATATGCCTTGTTTGAGAGTAAGCCATCTGAGGTCGGAACGAAAGATGCGTCGATGTTGATTCCAAAGGATGTCTCCATGTTTGGGAAACGACCACTCTGAAGCGAGTTATGATCAAAAGGCGGGAAAAAACAATTTTTCTCGTTTTTTCTTCTCCTTTTTACCAAAACCGTATTGAATTGTAAATTGCGTATTGTAAATTCTGAAATTTTTGTGAAAATGTGAAAAAAGCGTTAGCGAGAAAGCCATTTTAAGCCAAAAGAATACCAATGGACCTAAAAATCATTAAAAAATTCTGGCGTAATGGTTGGCTGTTTGCAACAACGCTACCGCTCGCTATGAAAAAAAAACCGAGAAGCGCCTCCAAAACAACTTTTCCTTGCAGATAATACTGTACTCGTTATACAGTAAAAAGAAACACTTTCAGTGAATGAGAACGGTCAACCTTCAAGTGCACAGAATTCAAGCAAGTCTCAGGAGACGGAGTATGTGAACGCCACTCTATTCAACAGTTTAATACTAGATTCTATTCCATCTAACAAGGGAAGTATTTAGAGTGTCAAACGCATTTGCGAAAACGACTGGTACCATTAGTATCTCTTGTAGCTCAATAGTAAAACTGCGCAGTATCCAGCCCGAGCTGCAGGTTTCAAGAAGTTACAAGGTTAAAAAGGTCGTTTTTTGTGCTTTTTGTACCTTCCAAAAAGCGCATTGGTCTTTGGAAAATCCGGAAGCGAACCTCATAAGTGTGTTCAGCGCCCAAAACTACCCCCTGAGCAAAATTTGGGTGAATGCGCATTCTCCATACTTTGTCCAGACTGACAGCGTTTTGGACTTGTACGGATTTCCGCTTGCTCTGAAGATTTCAGAAATGTTGCGAACACTAATTTCAACAACTTACCGAAGTCTTCCGTAAGTTGTTGAAATCGTGATCGTAAGTTGCGCAGCCTCATGCCCTAATGTGTTCGCAACATTTTCGGAACTGTTCTGTAACTCTCTAAAATGTTGATTCCAACTATTAGTGTCGCGCAGGGAACGCCTGATCGCGACGCAAACCCCCCGCCGCGGCCATTAGGTCGCGGCGCCGCGGAGTTCGCATTGCGACGACGGGCGATCGGGGCGCGGGGCTACGCCCGCGTGTTGGTTACTTGCATGTGCCTCTATGTATTGGGAGCGGTTGAAACCGTTCATAGGAGAATAAAAGTGTTGTAACCTGACTGAACCACCATCTAAGGTGAGAACAGTGAGCACTCAATGCAGAAATAACTGCGGTTTGAAAAAAAAGCTTTTTCTTCTCTGTTCAGGCCTTCATGAGAGCAACTTTAGCAATTTTTTTTCAAAAACTTTAATTCACAAAATTTCTTCTTTGTGCGATAAATTTGAGACGCCAATTTTGCTAGTTGAAAAGTTCAACCAAACCACTAATCAGCAATATTTATTTTGCAAAGTATTGATTTTGTTTTCAAAAACTGAAATAAACTTAGAATCGGTTGTTTGATAAAGTAATAAATAATTAGTGATATAAACAGGTTTGAATAGGGAGTTTCTGAAAATTTAGCTTCCTGACAAAATTAACGATTTGGTAATGGTCAAAAAAGGTTTCAAAAATGTCTTGAAATATCTTAAAAAATAATTTGGCATAAAGGCAGTGTTCACGATGATTTTAGTCCCCGAGTTTTCCACATAAAACAATACGTTGGCCTCCAAAGGCTACCGAAATCACGAAGATTCGGCGAGAAACGCATTAAAACGGCGTATTTCAGTGACATTATTCTATAATATGGACTAGTTGTCCGGTTGAATGAACATGTTCATGGTGATTTTCACCGGTGGAAAATTGGATCAATCGAAAATAGAAGAATATTTTATGCGAAGCAGTAGTTTTAGTTATGACCCTAAGGATTGAACGGAGCAATAGAGAGCCGAGAATCGCAAAGGACGGATAAACAAAAGATTTCACTGTCACAACAAACACTTCCTGTGATACTTAAAGGCATCGTACACGATGAAAACTATATTTGGGTCTATGCATTCATTCGGACTAGTAGGTCATGACAATGTCACTCAGAAAGTTTGACGTTCCAAAATCGTCTCTGAATGAAGATTAGCTCACCCCAAAACGGCTTCCTGGGTTTGGGGGGCCGGCCTTGGGGTCGATCCGTTGTTACAAGGAACAAAACTCCGTGGTTGCTGCCGGCGGGCGCGCTTTGACGTGTCGTAGGGCGCAATGCACACACCGGTCGATTCCGCATACGGCATCGATCGGAAGCAGCTGGCGGTGATGGACGCAGCAGGTTGGTAACCCGTATTCATTTCGTTGAAGTCGTAGTTGAGCGGCATCTTTGGTGAATTGCTTCCAACGCTGCGCCAAGGAACGAAGCGTAGAACTGTTCCTTGCGTTTTCTACGCATCTATCCCAAGTTGATGTCGGCGGGAAATTCAAATTTTCTCTGAGCTTTCTAGAAATGGGTTTTCCTCAAAAAGTTAGCGTTTTTGAGTGAGCCTTTTGCTAACGTTAGTCACTATAGAGGGAGTACAACACGAAAACGTCAAAAAACCAAATATGGTTTTCATCGTGTACGATGCCTTTAAGAGGCGGGCAGATATGTACTTAAGGATCTCGTGTACTTCTGGTGCGTTTTTCTCAATTTCTACGTCATTTAAGTTCTACCCGGGGGCCACTTAATCAATATACCGAATAATATCAGATTTGAAGATTATCGTGAACACTGCCTTTAATTTAGGCTGGAGTAATAAAAAGCTAGGAAATTAAATGAAATAACCTAAAAAGCGATTTGGTGGTCGATCATTTCACAAGCGTCTCCGCTAAACTCATCGAAATGAAATCAAGCACGATATGGCACGAGCACTCGTTTTGAAATTAATGTAAACAATAACAGGTTTTAACAGAACATCCGATTGGTAAACGAAGAAAAAAGATTTTAGAAAGGACGTGTAACGCACGAGCCAATGAAGGGTGAAAAACGATTAAATTGATCAATAAACGAAGAGGTTGCAAAAACCCTTCAGTTAGTTGTTACTGCAAATATTTGTCACGCTTCCGACGTCTACTAGGCTGCCTGCCGAATAGCGCTATTTGTAACTAACAATAACTGAACTGCAAGTTTATCCACACTCAAAAGGCCCCTCGAAGCATGATTTTAGCATTTTAACCTGCTCGTAACATTATCGAAAACTTTAGAGTGGGCGAATATTTATAACGATAACAGGGCTCTGGAAGCGTTTCAGAAAAATGTTCCAGATTTGACTTAAAATTTTCCCAGGGGGGTTTTTGAGGCGCCGATCACGAATCTGTGGTTTATCAGTCGATTTTCCAAAGTGTTCGGCTAATTTCGTTCGAAGCTTTCCAAACGAGCAAAATTTCGTGGGAAAAACGCCACTTTCGTGGCTTCCGGATTTCTACGATAGATATGTCTCAAAGTCATTCTCTGAGACTTATTTGGAGGGCTAAACACGAATCTAGAGTTCGTTTATCGAATTTTAACAGACTACGGTAGATTACGGTGGGTATGCACGCAATGCGAGTGCATGAAAGGCTATTCAAGTTAAACTGAATTCTATCAAAAAGGGGTCTTCCAAGCGAAAGAGGTTTGGTTGGCGTCAGAGACGTTCCAACAAAAAGGGAACAATAGGCGAGTAGGATGAGGAGAGTCTACAAAAATTGAACAATATTTTCTGAGACTGATTTTCTTGGCCGAAACTTCTTAATAGCGAAAACAAACCGTTGCGGTGTTTCACACGGAAGCACTCTGTGGTTCCAAATAGTCTCCGATTATGCGAGTAACGATAAAAATGTATAATTATGTGCACCTATTAGTTATCATTAGAAGAGAATATGATTTCAACTTTACCTACACAGACGGCTAGCTCCAGCTGCTACGAGAAGCGAACTCAAAGTGCAGCATGAAATAAGAGTATTTTCTTATAATCTCGTCAAGAATAGAAGTCCATTCTTGGAAACCATTGAACTCTTGCTCGTGAAATGCCACAACGGTTTGTTTCCGCTATTAAGAAGTTTCGGCCAAGAAAACCAGTCTCAGAAAATATTGTTCAATTTTTGTAGACTCTCCTAATCCTAGTTGCCTATTGTTCCCTTTTTGTTGGAACGGTTCTGACGCAAACCAAACCTCTTTTGCTTGGAAGACCCCTTTTTGATGGAATTGTTCACTTTTTATTGATATTACGAAGTAATATCTGTAAAAATCTTCAATATTTTCCAAACAGCATGGATTGATATGACAATCAGTAAGTGATTGACTTGTTGCGCACGCTAAAAATGACGTACGACTCTCTTTTCTCGACATCCTGATGACGTCATCAGATGCCCTGTGCACTTGGCACGACGTCCTGATGACGTCATCACATGCCCCACGCACTTTGATGACGTCATCAGAAAGTAACAAACTTGTTAGTCACTTACCCTTTCCCTTCCCTACGAAAAAGTACAGCCTACAACGTGTTTTAGCGATTTGATCTACCAAGTGATAATATCACTTGATATGATAAGCAGTAGTAAGTGAAGTAGTTAATGTTAAACAGTAAGTCACAAACTTGTTAGTCACTTCCCGTGTCCCTTCCCTAAGAAAAAGTACGTGTTTTAGCGAATCGATCTGCCAACTGATAATATCACTTGATATGATAAGCAGTAATAAGTGAAGTAGTTAATGTTAAACAGTAAGTAACAAACTTGTTAGTCACTTCCCGTGTCCCTTCCCATCAAAAAGTACAGCCTACAACGTGTTTTAGCGATTTGATCTACCAACTGATAATATCACTTGATATGATAAGCAGTAATAAGTGAAGTAGTTAATGTTAAACAGTAAGTAACAAACTTGTTAGTGACTTTCCCTGTCCCTTCTCTACGAAAAAGTACAGCCTACAACGTGTTTTAGCGATTTGATCTACCAACTGATAATATCACTTGATATGATAAGCAGTAATAAGTGAAGTAGTTAATGTTAAAGAGTGAGTAACAAACTTGTTAGTGACTTTCCTTGTCCCATCCCATCAAAAAGTACAGCCTACAACGTGTTTTAGCTATTTGATCTACCAACTGATAATATCACTTGATATGATAAGCAGTAATATGTGAAGTAGTTAATGTTAAACAGTAAGTAACAAACTTGTTAGTCACTTCCCGCGTCCCTTCCCTAAGAAAAGGTACGTGTTTTAGCGATTTTAGCTGCCAACTGATAATATCACTTGATATGATAAGCAGTAATAAGTGAAGTAGTTAATGTTAAACAGTAAGTAACAAACTTGTTAGTCACTTCCCGTGTCCCTTCCCTAAGAAAAAGTACGTGTTTTAGCGATTTTATCTGCCAACTGATAATATCACTTGATATGATAAGCAGTAATAAGTAAAGTAGTTAATGTTAAACAGTAAGTAACAAACTTGTTAGTCACTTCCCGTGTCCCTTCCCTAAGAAAAAGTACGTGTTTTAGCGATTTTATCTGCCAACTGATAATATCACTTGATATGATAAGCAGTAATAAGTGAAGTAGTTAATGTTAAACAGTAAGTAACAAACTTGTTAGTCACTTCCCGTGTCCCTTCCCTAAGAAAAAGTACGTGTTTTAGCGATTTTATCTGCCAACTGATAATATCACTTGATATGATAAGCAGTAATAAGTAAAGTAGTTAATGTTAAACAGTAAGTAACAAACTTGTTAGTCACTTTCCGTGTCCCTTCCCTAAGAAAAAGTACGTGTTTTAGCGATTTTATCTGCCAACTGATAATATCACTTGATATGATAAGCAGTAATAAGTAAAGTAGTTAATGTTAAACAGTGAGTAACAAACTTGTTAGTCACTTCCCGTGTCCCTTCCCTAAGAAAAAGTACGAGTTTTAGCGAGTTTATCTGGCAACTGAGAATATCACTTGATATGATAAGCAGTAATAAGTAAAGTAGTTAATGTTAAACAGTAAGTAACAAACTTGTTAGTCACTTCCCGTGTCCCTTCCCTAAGAAAAAGTACGTGTTTTAGCGATTTTATCTGCCAACTGATAATATCACTTGATATGATAAGCAGTAATAAGTAAAGTAGTTAATGTTAAACAGTAAGTAACAAACTTGTTAGTCACTTTCCTTGTCCCAACCCATCAAAAAGTACAGCCTACAACGTGTTTTCTCGATTTGATCTACCAACTGATAATATCACTTGATATGATAAGCAGTAATAAGTTAAGTAGTTAATGTTAAACAGTAAGTACTCATTGTCTACCTACTCACCAGCCTGCTTATCTATCCACATACCAACTTACCTGCCTGCCCAACTGATCGCCTGCGACCATTGCCAGTGGCCACTACTAAGGGTGCGTAACGCACGAGGAGCGAAGCACGAAGCAGGAAGCAGGAAGCAGCAACGAGTTACACGCACAACAAGAATTTTTGATAAGGACTCGCCGATCTAACTTTATTAGTTTTGAACCGATTTGGCTCAAATTTTGTCAGCATGTGCCTCCTGGACCCTCTCACCTATAACCCGATGCAAATCTCTGGAGAATTTGTTTAATAGGTTTTATTAACTACTTTACAGAATTCTAAGTGATCACAAGTCCCGGGCAAAACCAAACCTCTCCAGCCGCTTCGCGGCTGGAGCGATACTCGCTCGGCCGACGGCGGCCCGATATGAACTTTTCGGTCTGTCGGATTTTCCGATTACTCTGAGAGTTTTGGCCGAGAAACGCCACGAAATGGCAAAGAAATAGCCCACCAGACTTAGCAGCGGCTCCTGGCGGGCGATCTTCAGAGCCATATTCTGTATTTTGGCTATGATTACTGGTGTTGATGCGCTTTTTCGACGTCCTTCACGTGGATGGTCTTCAAGGCTTGTACGACCACCTTTAACTTCAGCAACCCATCTTTCTACTGATCCAATTGTAGGTGAACAACCATTATATACTTTTAACATTCATTCGTGAACTTCTTTTGGTGCTACACCTTCCAAAGATAAGAATTTTATCACTGTACGATATTCAATTTTTTCCATTGCTGTGACACGGCGACACTTAATGGCTTGTTAACAAGGAATGAATTGACAGATTGGAATGAAACTTCACATACTTTCATATGAAGAGTGTACTAACAAAAGGAAAAAAATTGGGCTAGTAGCAACGTCCTCTCTTATCGAACGACAAAACTTATTGAGCAACCTGGTATACTTGTGCGGCACTCGATCGATGTCGCCAAACACAGCGACCGTGACCGACTGTCGAGGAACTCTAGTCCTTCAGGCCGGGATCATACTTCCTGCGGCCACCGAAACCGACAGTGCATATTAGGCATGACATTTTGATTAGATCTCGATGGTACTCATTACGTCGCAACGCTCGTCGCTGGAAGTATGATCCCGGCCTCAAGCTTGTCGGTGTCGCAGTGCGTTGCTCAGCGAAGAGCGGCTCTGGTCCCGGGAGGACTAGATACACAAACTTGGGATCAGCAAAGGCTACTCCACTCAAACCAATCCATTGTATTGATGTGCCTTCAGAGTAGGAAGCGATGCAGACGACGACGACGACGAGAGTGAAGGAATTGCCTATAGGGTGACTGTCATTCTTGGAGTTGTGCCGGTGATCATGCTAGGCGTTTCATATGCAATATTCTTACATCTGGAAACCAAACGACTGCGAGCGAAAGCCGAACAATATCCTGAAGAGGTATCACCTCAGGTACGTTTTGGGGTCTGAATCAGTGACAAAAACGTTACACTTTGTTATACACTTTGTTTTGAGGGTGGCGGGGATCCCGGACCTGAAAATACCCCACAGGAGGGAGAAGGTCGTCCGGGATCACAGGAACCTGTCAAGACTCCAGAAGTCGAAGCTCCCAAGCCTGCCGAGGGTGCCTATGAGCAGGCAATACCAAACTTTGGAGAACCGCCACCTCCACCTCCTCCTCCTCCACCTCCGGATAGTCCCAAGCGTGGTCCACGAGCGAAGAAAACTTCGGATAAGAGGAAAGGAAGACCCACTACACCTAAAGGCAGAACAAAATCAGCAACTCCGAAACGAGGGTCAAAGCAGAAGGTGAAGAAACCAGCAAAACGAAAAGCATCCAGACAGCAGAAAAAGGGAGGAAGATCGAAGCCAAAGCGAAGACGATGACACGCATTTGTTTGTCTCAGTATGATAAGACTAACTCTATCTTACTACGAAATTTCACTCAAAATCTGAAAATAAACTGTTAATTAACTGAGTTCTGTGAGACCTTCTATAGGCTTCAGTATTGACTCCAATGCATTTTTCGAAATTTAACTAATTTTTTCAATTTTTACAAGCTTTTCGGGGCTTCGTGAAAATTCGTAGAGTTCCTATGAGATCTTCTGACTTCAGATCCCCGCACCGAAAAAGCCTATACACTATCTGCTTTCAAATCCATTTAGAACCTACAAGGAACCAGAGCAAAACTATAGGAACGAACCACCACCCTTGATAATTGGGGAAGTGGCATAGGACAATCCGGCCGTTCTTAACGAAATATGTTTACTCACCTTCTACATATAACACACCAGCAACGTCGGCCGGCTGACGCCGGCCTCTGCCGCTGGGATCCGGCTACGCCGGCCCATTTGCCGGCTTCGCCGGCATCTTGAGTATAATCGACATCCGCTGATTCTATGTGAGTTGGCGTTCAGAAGTTCTCACGCTTGCCGGCTATCGCCGGCCTCTGTCGCTGGAGTCCGGTTGCGCCGGCCCATGAGCTGGTTTCGACGACAACGCTCGAGCAATCAGAAGTTACTAAGCATTTCAAACCTTGCAAACCTTGCTAACCTACTTTCTTATGCAGTTGCACACCTACCCTTCTCTAGTTTTAAGAGGTCATAAAATGGTAGCTCATTTATATCCATTTCTGTCATGATAGAGACAACCGATGTTTCGGATTTAGTAAAGACCTCCATGACCAACCGACACCCTGCTACTTTTATTGCCAAATGAAGTATAATGATGTTCGTGTTTTCTGGATGCATATTTTGATTAACTCACATTTCCCTCGTATTTAAACCCGATTTAGAAAGGTTGGTGATAAAAATAGCTAAGCAGTTGAAGTGAGTGGTTAAGGGGAGGGGACTTTGAAGAAAGGGGTGATATACACTCTCTTATAGACGCACAAAACGATTTTGAAGTTCTGCGCTCACCCACTTCGGTCCCGCACACTTTCTACGGTGTCCAGCGCACTCTCACATGGATCCCGCATACTCCCTATGGCGTCTGGCGCACTCCCACTTGGGTCCCACACACTTTACACGGCGTCCGACTCACTCCCACTTCAGTCCCGCACATTTCCTACGACGTCCGGCGCACTCGCATTTGGGTCCCACACGCTTCCTGCGGCGTCCGCCGCACTCTACCTTGGGTCCCGCACACTTTCTACGTCGTCCGGCACACTCTACCTTGGGTCCCGCAGACTTTCCACGGCACCCTACGCACTTCCACTTGGGTCCCGCACACTTTCTACGGCGTCCGGCGCACTCTACCTTGGGTCCCGCACACTTTCTACGGCGTCCTACGCACTTCCACTTGGGTTCCGCACACTTTCTACGGCATCCGGCACACTTTACCTTGGGTCCCGCTCACTTTCTACGGCGTCCTACGCACTTCCACTAGGGTCCCGCACACTTTCTACGGCGTCCGGCGCACTCTCCCCTGGGTCCCGCACACTTTCTACGGCGTCCGGCACACTCTACCTTGGGTCCCGCACACTTTCTACGGCGTCTTACGCACTTCCACTTGGGTCCCGCACACTTTCTACGGCGTCCGGCACACTCTACCTTGGGTCCCGCTCACTTTCTACGGCGTCCTACGCACTTCCACTAGGGTCCCGCACACTTTCTACGGCGTCCGGCGCACTCTACCTTGGGTCCCGCACACTTTCTACGGCGTCCGGCACACTCTACCTTGGGTCCCGCACACTTTCTACGGCGTCTTACGCACTTCCACTTGGGTCCCGCACACTTTCTACGGCGTCCGGCACACTCTACCTTGGGTCCCGCTCACTTTCTACGGCGTCCTACGCACTTCCACTAGGGTCCCGCACACTTTCTACGGCGTCCGGCGGACTCTACCTTGGGTCCCGCACACTTTCTACGGCGTCCCGCACACTTTCTACGGTGTCCAGCGCACTCTCACTTGGATCCCGCATACTCCCTATGGCGTCTGGCGCACTCCCACTTGGGTGCCACACACTTTACACGGCGTCCGGCTCACTCCCACTTCAGTCCCGCACATTTAATACGACGTCCGGCGCACTCGCATTTGGGTCCCACACGCTTCCTGCGGCGTCCGCCGCACTCTACCTTGGGTCCCGCACACTTTCTACGTCGTCCGGCACACTCTACCTTGGGTCCCGCAGACTTTCCACGGCATCCTACGCACTTCCACTTGGGTTCCGCACACTTTCTACGGCGTCCGGCGCACTCTACCTTGGGTCCCGCACACTTTCTACGGCGTCCTACGCACTTCCACTTGGGTTCCGCACACTTTCTACGGCGTCCGGCACACTCTACCTTGGGTCCCGCTCACTTTCTACGGCGTCCTCCGCACTTCCACTAGGGTCCCGCACACTTTCTACGGCGTCCGGCGCACTCTACCTTGGGTCCCGCACACTTTCTACGGCGTCCGGCACACTCTACCTTGGGTCCCGCACACTTTCTACGGCGTCTTACGCACTTCCACTTGGGTCCCGCACACTTTCTACGGCGTCCGGCACACTCTACCCTGGGGCCCGCTCACTTTCTACGGCGTCCTACGCACTTCCACTAGGGTCCCGCACACTATCTACGGCGTCCGGCGCACTCTACCTTGGGTCCCGCACACTTTCTACGGCGTCCTACGCACTTCCACTTGGGTTCCGCACACTTTCTACGGCGTCCGGCACACTCTACCTTGGGTCCCGCACACTTTCTACGGCGTCCTACGCACTTCCACTTGGGTCCCGCACACTTTCTACGGCGTCCTACGCACATCCACTGGGGTCCCGCACACTCCCTACGGCGTCCTGCGCACTCCCACTTGGGTCCCGCACACTTTCCTCGGCGTTTTGCGCACTCCCACTTGGGTCCCGCACACTTTCTACGGCGTCCTGCGCACTCCCACTTGGGTCCCGCACACTTTCTACGGCGTCCGGCGCACTCTACCTTGGGTCCCGCACACTTTCTACGGCGTCCGGCACACTCTACCTTGGGTCCCGCACACTTTCTACGGCGTCCTACGCACATCCACTGGGGTCCCGCACACTCCCTACGGCGTCCTGCGCACTCCCACTTGGGTCCCGCACACTTTCCTCGGCGTCTTGCGCACTCCCACTTGGGTCCCGCACACTTTCTACGGCGTCCTGCGCACTCCCACTTGGGTCCCGCACACTTTCTACGGCGTCCGGCGCAATCTACCTTGGGTCCCGCACACTTTCTACGGCGTCCGGCACACTCTACCTTGGGTCCCGCACACTTTCTACGACGTCCTACGCACATCCACTGGGGTCCCGCACACTTTCTACGGCGTCCTACGCCCTTCCACTTGGGTCCCGCACACTATCTACGGCGTCCGGCGCACTCTACCTTGGGTCCCGCACACTTTCTACGGCGTCCTACGCACTTGCACTTGGGTTCCGCACACTTTCTACGGCGTCCGGCACACTCTACCTTGGGTCCCGCACACTTTCTACGGCGTCCTACGCACTTCCACTTGGGTCCCGCACACTTTCTACGGCGTCCGGCACACTCTACCTTGGGTCCCGCACACCTTCTACGGCGTCCTACGCACTTCCACTTGGATCCCACACACTTTCTACGGCGTTCTGCGCGCTCTTGAGCCCGTACCCGTAAGGTCGCCCGTCTTGAAAGTCAAGCCGAATAAACGGTCAAACAAACACACAGAGAAACGCACACATACATACATACATACACACACACGCACACACAAATTTACCAAAATATATATAGTAGGATACCAAGGTAGAGGCCTCAAATACATCGAATCAACGAGCTAGAGGAGGAAGCCACTTTGACGCATCCACAGCAAAAATCCACTTTGCCGACTTAGGCGACTTGTCGAGCTGAACAGTCACTAGATGCGCGATGGACTAAGGAAAAAACCCCCTATTTTCTTCGCTCCCAAAGGCAGTGTTCACGATAGAAAACCCCATTCTAATTTTCGATGTCTATGAGTAGGTAAGTCCACGCAGCAGAGATTTATAGGGGAGAGTCCTCACGTAACTCTCAAAAACCGGTGAGAAATTGTTCAAAGAAGCTTCTGAAATATGCAATTACGTCTGTTTGGTGTGTATAGGAAGACTGCACACAAAGCATCGAAAATAACGTCGGAAATGGTTTTGCGCCAAAAATTCATGGGTAAGTGACTTTGTTTTCTGTTTCTTGTACCGAAAACCATTTGTTTGGATGTAAGAATCTTCCACGATAGAGTATTCATGAATTCGGCGACTGTTCCTCTAGAGAAACGGATGGTGGACAACTATTACGTCAATGGTATACAGTTGACCGCATTGTTAATAGGACATGGTGCGGTTGCGGACTCGCACTAAGTTACGGTAGAATCTGGCACTTTGCCAGATTTCGTCATCGATTGGCGCCAACCGTCGTCTCTCTGCTCACGAGAATATCAGCTGTGGCGCTGATCGATGACGAAATCTGGCAGAGTGCCAGATTCTGCCGTAGTTTTAGTGCGAGTCCGCAACCGCACCATGTCCTATTAACATTGCGGTCAACTGTACTTTCGCGCCACGCGGTCGCGTCGCTCTGCACAGCAACAGTGACCGCCTCCCGCCCTCTCAACTTGTCGCTGTCGTAGTGCGGTGCACATCGACAGCGACAGACATCGGCACATTTGCAGTATGTCAGCCCTCCGCGACACGTCGCTGAACCGGACATGCGACAACTGTTCTTACGACGGCCAGTGCCGCTGCTCGGATGCTGGTCCCGCCACGATTTGTGCTATATGTCATGACTGTCGCTCATGACAGTGACAAATTATACCATTGACTTTGAATGAAGTGCGAGAGGTGATGCAATGGGTCGGCCGGTCCCCAAAAGTTTCATTCACTCACTGACCGTTTTTATTTGTATTTCCGCACTTACCTTACGTTTTTACCTAAACAACTAGCAAATTTTTCATCGTGAACATTGCCAGGCCTCGGTCATAGTTGGCTGATAGCCGTAGCCAGCCCGGTCGCAAATCATGAAAGACATGGATGAGTTGGTGTGGAAAAAACACCCGACGTGGCTGACCCGACAGATGTTCACATGATATAAAGCAAGAAATGAATGATATCCATGATATCGTTCCACATGTCAGCCACATATTGCCCGCTTCAGCCACTGCTGGCCACACCGGGTGTTTTTTGCAACCTCCATCGTCCATGATTTCATACGTCTCAGAAATTGGGATTGGCGGACCGCCGGCATTCTCTTGGCGAGCAAAAACCATTCCCGATATCAGACAGCCATTAGCCGGCGGCCCCCAAAACACTGCCAGCGGTCCGCCAGAACGTTGGCCGACCGCTGGCAGTCTCTTGGCTAATGTCTGGCAGCACGCTGTTGAGCAATCATTTGCCAGCGGTCCGCCAGTCTCTTGGCGGACGGATGAGTCGAGGTGGGTTCCTCACCGCAGATCGTTGCGTAAGAGATCGCCTACGCAACGGTCTGAGGTGGGGGACCCACACCACCTTCCCCCCCCCCCCACCCTAGCCGTGGAGACATGCCCCTCAGCTGCCAAAAATATGCTAGCCTCTGTAGAGTGACTTCAGGGGTCGTATTCGCCAATAACCCGCCGGGTACCCGCCGGGTAGTCGAAGGGTAAATGAGGTGAAATTTCAGTACAAAACGCGCGCTCCACGGCCACCTCTCGCCTCCCTTGGCTTCCCTCGTGACCGCCGGAAGTTTTTGCATCGCTTCTCGGGAAAATTGACGGCATCGCGGCGAAATTTATTGCAAATTGCACGGAAAGGTCCGTGGAATCCTTCTTTTTGATTGCTTAGACCCTCATTTTCTCGATTTCCGTGTGATTCTGTCTCTTGTTTCCTATTCGTTGGTGACTCAGATCCTTTTTTCGTTATAAGTATACATTTTTTACTGTGAATATTCATTTTTTGCTGTTTTTTTTCGCACGTTTCATTGAATTTTTACCAAAAAAAAATTTGAAAAGCGATTTATGCCACATTCAGGTTTCATTTTTTTTAAATGTGAATAATTCTTATGCTAAAAACAAGTCTAAAAATGCAAAAGAATCGAACGAAAAATAGAAAATTACACAATATTCTCGGAGGGAAGTCCACGGGAATTCGAAGGGTAATCGATCAATACGTTCATTTCCATCTTACAGCGTGTGAGATGGGTCGATCTGTTCCTCTGCCGCGCGCGGCATCATCCCTTCCGCTTCCCTTCGAGATCCCTCGGCGGGTAGTTGGCGAATACGACCCCAGGTCACCTTCCAGGGCCGGCATCAAACTGCCGAGTCACTCATTGGAGTCAGGGAGTCAACACTCATTGGACTGAAGCGCCTTATATACCGGCTTGGCTTATCAATGAAATCAGAGCTCAAACTATAACATGTTAAAACGTGAGTAGTTGTCAACTCTCTCGAGTGCCAGCCATGTGACGACTCAGTGCCGAGCGAAGGCCTTTGGGCGGTCTCAGACATTGAGAGCAGCGGACCGCTAGCGAAAATTCGCCAGTCGCTCCACAGCTGGGAGACAGCTGGCACAGCTGGTCAATGGCAATCACGAGGCCAACAGTTGGCATACACTCGGCATGTCATTTAATGCAAGCGACCGACGGCTGGCTAATATGTGCCAGCTGCCTAACAGCTGGGGGATAACAGGCATTCAGCTGGCAATTGGCAATTGCGAGGCCGACAGCTGGCTCACCCTTGGCATCTCAATCAGAGCTAGCGGCGGACCGCTGGCGAAAATGTGCCAGCTGCCTGAAAGCTGCGTGATAACTTGCATTCAGCTGGCAAGCGCGATCAAACCTCGAAATTACCGAGCGCATAAAAACGCAGTTATCCACCAATTGGCACTTGGCTGGCGCTTACCGCCCAGTAGCCTTCGCTTGACACTGAGTCGTCACAAGGCTGGCACTCACAAGAGTTGACTAATCACGTTTTGACATGTTATAGTTTGATCTCTGAATTCACTGATAAGCCGAGCCGCTATATAAGGCGATTCTGTCTAATGAGTGTTCACTCGGCACTTTGATGCCGGCCCTGAAAGGTGACCTGAAGTCACTCTACAGAGGCTAGCATATTTTTGGACGCTAATGAGCGAGAGGCTGGGGTGCGTTCCAAGAAGATTTCCATGGGAGGGAAATGGGTCTGATAAGACCCGTTTCCCTCCCATGGAAAAAGAAAACGAATGATAATCTAACAGATAGGCTCATTTCATGCAGCCTCTCAATCTATCATTGGTCGGCTCTTATCAGATTCATTTTTCCTCCCGTGGAAATCTTCTTGGAACGCACCCCTGGTTCCCCCACCTCAGACCGTTGCGTAGGCGATCTCCTACGCAACGATCTGCGGTGAGGGACCCACCTCGACTCATCGGTCTGCCAAGAGACTGGCGGACCGCTGGCAAATGATTTCTCAACAGCGGGCTGCCAGGTATTAGCCAAGAGACTTCCAGCGGTAGACCAGCGTCGTGGCGGACCGCTGGCAGGGCTTCGGCGGACCGCCGGCTAATGGCGGTCAGACAACCGGAATGGTTTTTGCTCGCCAAGCAAATGCCGGTGGTCCGCCAATCCCAATGTCTCAGGATATGCGCCAGCCGAGTACCGATTGTTGGATAACTGCGTTTTTGAGCGCTCGGTAATTTCGAGGTCCGATTGCCCTTGCCAGCTGAATGCAATTTATCACGCAGCTTTCAGGCAGCTGGCACATTTTCGTCAGCGGTCCGCCGCTAGCTCTGGTTGAGATGCCAAGGATGAGCTAGCTGTCGGCCTCGCGATTGCCAATTGCCAGCTGAATGCCTCTTATCCCCCAGCTGTTAGGCGACTGGCACATTTTCGCCAGCCGTCGGTCGCTTGCATTAAATGACATGCCGAGTGTATGCCAACTGTTGGCCTCGTAATTGCCATTGGCCAGCTAAATGCCAGCTATCCCGCAGCTGTTGAGCAACTGGCGAATTTTCGCCGGCAGTCCGCTGCTCCCAATGTCTGAGTGGTATAGGGTAAGAAATGAATGATATCCATAATATCGTTCCACACTATTTACACATATTGACCGCACCAGCCACTGCTGGCCACAGCGGGTGTTTTTTTCAACCTCCATCGTCCATGTTTTTCATACGTATCGAGCGTTTTTTCAACCAACGACAGGGGCCTAAAGCAGCATCCTTGGAAACCGGCGGCCGTGATCGTAAGCCTCTTGATAAGAAGGGAAATCAGCTCCGGGAACCGCTAACAGTCTGTTGACAGTATGGGCTAACAACAGCTGATTTGACGGGTGGTTCATACTACCATTGTCAGTTGCCATCACTCGGTATGTTGCCCACCTCTTCCTGCGGTAGGAAGTGCCTGGTCCGGAGCTAATGCTTCACGCAGACCCAGATTCAACCACTCCTTATAATCGCTGTGTTTTAGGTGTTCATTGTTTGGGAGGAGCAGAGAGAGTCAAGAAATTAATGCCATTGATGGGACACCAATGAATGAAGTGATCTACACTCTCACCTTTGCTTCCCTGCTTCATATTTCGCTAATTTTCTGCAAAAGAGGTAAAAAGGGAGGAACAGGAGAAGATGCGGATGGGCCAGTAGTAGCCGAAGTCGAAGTGAGGTTTTCAAACGCTTTATTTCAATTGAAAGTTCAAGTCAATAGAAAATTCTCACCGCATCTAGCTACTCGTGTTTCTTTATGTTCAGGCCTGATTCCATGTTGTGGCAGCACAAGTTTCATAAGCAGCTTTCCGAGTGGCGTCGCTCGGAACGGCGAGGAAAAGTGGGCGTGGTCTGGGAATATCGCAGAAATGGCGGTACGCGTTGCGAGCGACAAAAGTGGCCGTAGCACTTCTTTCGCACAAGGAATCAATGGCCGCAACAAGCTCGCGGGTGCGTTCGCCCAGCTCGCAAAGCCCACCTTGGCAGCTGTCGCGCGGGTTGCGTAACTAGTTTGAAGGGGCCACTCTAGAGTCACTTCGTTTTATAAAAACTCCATGCAAACACATTGATTTCTGGGAGCAGTATCATTCAATCTTCATTCGTGAGTAGCCCCCCCCCTCTCAACTAGTTCTGCACCGTCGCGCCGCACGGTTTTCGCCGCATAAGGCTTCGTTTACACTTCAGGCGCCAATCAGCGCGGCAAAGTAGATTCCTGTGCTTTTCTGGACCAAATTCCGGTCCGTAATCGCGTCTCGACACGCTTTGCGGCCGCACGCGCTCGAGTCAGTCGAGTTTCCAGCGCCAAGGCCGATTCGATGTGGCTTTCTTATACAGTTTTGTCCAATATCTCTTACTCTTCAGTTTCCGAAACCCACCTAAAGTCGACAGATCGGCGGCTGCGGCGCTGGAAACTCTTCCGACTCGGAAGCGTGTCGAGACGCAATCGCGGACCAGGATTCGGCCTAGAAGCACAGTACTTTATTATTGATAGCGCCGTGCGGCATGATTGATATTAGGGGTTGTTTATACTCCCGCCGCCGAGCGGCGCGGCACAGTGCATTTCTGTAATATTGATCACGCGGCGCGGCACGATCTATATCATAGGACTGCACTTCGCCGCGCCGCTCGGTGGCGGAACTATAAACGACGCCTTGGGGGTATTTAGAACTCCACCGAAGCGCGGCACGATTTCATGATTCATATGCAAATCGGCGAGCGGTGCGTTACCGATCGTTGCCCACAGAAAACATGCAATCGCCCCGCGCTGCGACGGAACTCTAAAATAGACCTTATAGGGATGCAATATGCTGAGCCGCTCTGCAGCGGAAGTATGAATGATTCTTAGAATTCCCTATAGTAGTTCCCACACACCAACAGCGGCTCTCGCCGCGACGCGACTCTAAAAAGCCTCTGAAGTAACTGATTTGTGACGGAAATCACCCAAAATAAAGATTTATTGGATGCTAACCAGGATCAAAAGAACCTTTCCTTGCATTTTGGGGCATTCTCCGGGATATGAAGGTCAAAAATTATTGAAAACTGGGATTTTTTCATCCCTGATGGTAACGTCTACGGGCGAGTTGAAACACCTTCACTTCAGTGTGGTGGAAATTTTCTATTAACTGGAACTTGTCACTAAATAGAGGATATTTGTAAAATTAACATATGATTGCAGTCCTCTTCAACCACAAATGAACTGCCATTGAAGGTGGGTACGTTTGGTGGAAAGCTATGATCATGTCGCATGGTGCGCGTCTAGCTTCAGGCAGCGCGCGCAGTCGCGACGCGGTGGGAGGCCGCTGCGCGACCGCTCGCCCAGCCTGCAGCCCGGCGATCGCTAGAGGACACCACTGTTCTTGCAATATCGTCGCAAATCGCTTGGATTTAGACATGCATTGACGATGAACTCGAGGACCGAACGCAGGTCGAAACTGTCAAAATAGTGCGGCACGACGATGAGACTGCGTTTTTCGAGGAAGCTGGAGATATTGAAGATGAAGACGCTAAGGCGATAGCAAAGTTTTCGCAGGAGCCCACAAAAAAGTTTGGAGTCGGAGAGGTCGATGTAGACGAGCCGGTAGACGGCAAGAAGCTCGCGAGTAGAGAGAAGAAGGATCCGAGCAGCAAGAAGGGTCGAAAACCCCCGGCGGTCAAGGATGAGTCGGATGAGTGGGCAGGGTACAAAGAACTGCAGGAGACGCAAGCTGAGTTGATCGAGTATCGCTCAATTCTAGCGCCGGTGGACGTCAATATGCTCCAGGAGAACAACATCAATGCTCACAAAGCCGGCTCACTCGGAGATCTGCTGGTACAGCTCAATAAGGTGAAAGCTACAAAAAGCGAGAAAACGAGACACGCCGCTACACTCGCAAAGGCGGTCGCGCCACCACAGCCAGCCCCTGTTGTCCCAGCTGGGCCGAAATCGGCCCCTGCCGGCGTCCCGTCTGTGAAGATTAGCGGCATTCAGAAAGCGAAAACTGATAGTGAACTACGAAAACCGAAAAAGCCCAAATTACCAGCAAAAGTCGTGAAAAAGAAGAACTCGAAAGATGGTTTGAAGAAGCCTTCTGGTCCAAAGAGTAAGTCGTTAGGCAAAAAGCCTGCAGGTGCTGGGAAAAAGAAGCCAGGGAAGAGAAAACGGTAGCCAGTGCCTATTCATTCCTTTTTTAGAACGTATAAGTCATTAACGTTTTCCGAACAGAAAACTTTAACAGTTACATATTGCTAATAAAGACGTTTATGTGTGTCTGCAGCCAGTTACATAAAACCTACGCCTCAAATCCAAACCTCGGTGACCCAGCACAACTCCTCAAAATAGTTCTACCCCGCCCTTCGCCGCTTTTGCAAAAGGGATTGGGTTGACTTAAAGGGAATGACATGAGAATCTTATAAAAAACCGCTATAGTAGCCCGATCGGCTGCGGCCAGCTCAATCAATAGGCATCTACATCACGTAAAAACCCACCTGTTATGCCTGAGCCGTTCGTGGCCATGCTGCTCGATACGCATGTAATACATTGCTGGCTCAGCTTGAAAAAAACCCTGGCTGGCCTGAGCCCGCTCCATCCTGCCTGATATACAGCTATGGCTAACCCTGTCGATACGTCTGCAATGTTCTGCTCACTGACTGTGAGGTGGAAAATACCCCAGGTGGCCGGCTTGAGCCGGCCGCAGTTGGAGTGAGCCTTGGCAAACAGTGAGATAGAATGCGGCTACAGACAGCTCAGGACGGTTCAGTCCTGCCATCGAGCGACTATGACGGGGATGCAGAGCACGGGGGGTGAGTAACGGTGCCTTGTATTTTCTCCAACTGACCGCAATACTCCGGAATAAACTTTCTGGGATCTACAAAAAAATTCACCGCGAACCAAGACTTTTCAGGGAATTTGATGTGAAACTACCGCGAGTCAGGAAAGCGCCAGGTAAACGACACGAATTAACCGAAAAACTATAGAGGAATTCACAGCAAAAATCCCAGGTAATCCCCGCAGAAAGACGCGGGTTTGATGAGAAGAAATCTATGTCTCTGGTTTACCGCAAAACTGCCGTGATATTGCCGCGAGTTTCTATCCCTACAATGAGGTCGCCCTGGTGCAAAGCCACTATAAGTCATAGTAACCATTCCAAATGAAATGTGCTTTACTAGAACCATTTTCGGACGAAAAGTCCGAATATGCCCATCGCAGCTGCCTAGACCCTCTCTGAAAGAAGTTATAGGCGTTTTTCTCTGATTTTTGTACCTATTGTACACAGAAAGTGAAGTAGTTTTTCTTACCAGAGTTTTCCATGAGTAGGCCCCAATATCGTGTTATCTCTATCACTGGTGAGGCTGTTTCCCTATTCCCTAGTGTGTTCAGCTTCAGCAGCTCACCTCCGGAGAAAGATGGTGTGTGAATGAAAACACACTGCTCTCAATTTCTTTTATACCCTACCCTTTATCAACTGGTTATCGTCAATTTTGTTTACCGTGAGAATTTTGTGCCGGTGGCAATTTATAATCGTCTCTATTGTACTCTCCGAAAAGTGCATTATTTTTACGAAAATTCGGAAACGGACCTCGTTGTCGTGTTCAGCGCCCAAAACTGTCCCCCCAGCCAAAGTTTGGGTAGAGGAACATTTTCCAAACTCTGCCCAGACTGAAAGCGTTTTGGACTTGTACGGATTTTTGGTTGGGCATTTATTCATACCAATTAGAGGGCTCTCGAAGCGTTTTGGGAAAATATTCCAGATTTGACTTAAAATTCATCCTGGGAGGTTATTTGGGGTGCTGATCACGAATCTGAGGTTCATTTGTCGTTTTTTGAAAGTTTTCGACTAAATTTGTTCAAAGCTTCCCACCGACATGAAAAATTGACGGCAAATTCGACTTTTGACGATTTCCGGAATGTGGCGACAGATGTGGCTCAAATCGTTTGTCTGGAGGTTATTTGGAGTGATCAACACGAACCTGATGTCAGTTTATCGATTTTTGACAGCTTACGGTAGGATACGGTGGGCATACGGTAGTTTGGTCAAAGTCTCAGAATTGTCTCAAAGTTTCTAAGTGGGGGTTATTTGGGGTGCTGAATACGAATTAGATGTCCATTTGTCGATTCTCGATTATCGTTTCCAGCCGCGAAGCGGCTGGAGAGGTTTGGTTTTTGCCTGGCACTTGTGATCACTTAGATTTTGGTAAAGTAGTTAATAAAACCTGTAAAACAAATTTTCTAGAGATTTCCTTCTGGATATAGGTGAAGAGTATAGAAGACACCCGCTGACAAAATTTGAGCCAAATCGATTGAAACATTATAAAGATCGGCGGAAGCTTAGCTAAAATTCGCGTTTTCTTGTAACGCGTCCTCGTGTCCTGTTCCTCGTCCACTCGTCCTCGTCCTCGTCCCTCGTCCCTCGTTCCTCGTTCCTGCCACTAGCCACACTGCCAGTGGTCGCAGGCTATCAGTACATAGGGCATCTGATGACGTCATCAGGGTGTCATGTAAAAGTACATAGGGCATCTGATGACGTCATCAGGGTGTCATGTAAAGTACATAGGGCATCTGATGACGTCATCAGGTGTCATGTAAAGAACATAGGGCATCTGATGACGTCATCAGGGTGTCATGTAAAGTACATAGGGCATCTGATGACGTCATCAGGATGTCATGTAAAGTACATAGGGCATCTGATGACGTCATCAGGGTGTCATGTAAAGAACATAGGGCATCTGATGACGTCATCAGGTGTCATGTAAAAGATCATCATCATGTAAAGTACATAGGGCATCTGATGACGTCATCAGGAGTGTCATGTAAAGTACATAGGGCATCTGATGACGTCATCAGGGTGTCATGTAAAGTACATAGGGCATCTGATGACGTCATCAGGTGTCATGTAAAGTACATAGGGCATCTGATGACGTCATCAGGGTGTCATGTAAAGTACATAGCATCTGATGACGTCATCAGGGTGTCATGTAAAGTACATAGGGCATCTGATGACGTCATCAGGGTGTCATGTAAAGTACATAGACGATCTGATTACGTCATCAGGTGTCATGTAAAGTACATAGGGCATCTGATGACGTCATCAGGGATGTCATGTAAAGTACATAGGGCATCTGATGACGTCATCAGGGTGTCATGTAAAGTACATAGGGCATCTGGTGACGTCATCAGGGTGTCATGTAAAGTACATAGGGCATCTGATGACGTCATCAGGGTGTCATGTAAAGTACATAGGGCATCTGATTACGTCATCAGGCCGTCATGTAAAGTACATAGGGCATCTGATGACGTCATCAGGGTGTCATGTAAAGTACATAGGCATCTGATGACGTCATCAGGGGTGTCATGTAAAGTACATAGGGCATCTGATGACGTCATCAGGGTGTCATGTAAAGTACATAGGCATCTGATGACGTCATCAGGTGTCATGTAAAGTACATAGGGCATCTGATGACGTCATCAGGGTGTCATGTAAAAGTACATAGGCATCTGATGACGTCATCAGGGGTGTCATGTAAAGTACATAGGCATCTGATGACGTGATCAGGGTGTCATGTAAAGTACATAGGGCATCTGATGACGTCATCAGGGTGTCATGTAAAGTACATAGGGCATCTGATGACGTCATCAGGGTGTCATGTAAAGTACATAGGGCATCTGATGACGTCATCAGGGTGTCATGTAAAGTACATAGGGCATCTGATGACGTCATCAGGTGTCATGTAAAGTACATAGGGCATCTGATGACGTCATCAGGGTGTCATGTAAAGTACATAGGGCATCTGATGACGTCATCAGGGTGTCATGTAAAGTACATAGGGCATCTGATGACGTCATCAGGATGTCATGTAAAGTACATAGGGCATCTGATGTGTGCAAAGTACATAGGGCATCTGATGACGTCATCAGGGTGTCATGTAAAGTACATAGGGCATCTGATGACGTCATCAGGATGTCATGTAAAGTACATAGGGCATCTGATGACGTCATCAGGGTGTCGCTGTAAAGTACATAGGGCATCTGATGACGTCATCAGGGTGTCATGTAAAGTACATAGGGCATCTGATGACGTCATCAGGTGTCATGTAAAGTACATAGGGCATCTGATGACGTCATCAGGGTGTCATGTAAAGTACATAGGGCATCTGATGACGTCATCAGGGTGTCATAAAGTACATAGGGCATCTGGTATGACGTCATCAGGGTGTCATGTAAAGTACATAGGGCATCTGATGACGTCATCAGGATGTCATGTAAAGTACATAGGGCATCTGATGACGTCATCAGGTGTCATGTAAAGTACATAGGGCATCTGATGACGTCATCAGGGTGTCATGTAAAGTACATAGGGCATCTGATGACGTCATCAGGGATGTCATGTAAAGTACATAGGGCATCTGATGACGTCATCAGGATGTCAGCGTAAAGTACATAGGGCATCTGATGACGTCATCAGGGTGTCATGTAAAGTACATAGGGCATCTGATGACGTCATCAGGGTGTCATGTAAAGTACATAGGGCATCTGATGACGTCATCAGGATGTCGCAGTACATAGGGCATCTGATGACGTCATCAGGATGTCATAAAGTACATAGGGCATCTGATGACGTCATCAGGGTGTCATGTAAAGTACATAGGGCATCTGATGACGTCATCAAAAGGGTGTCGCGTAAAGTACATAGGGCATCTGATGACGTCATCAGGGGTGTCATGTAAAGTACATAGGGCATCTGATGACGTCATCAGGTGTCATGTAAAGTACATAGGGCATCTGATGGCGTCATCAGGATGTCATGTAAAGTACAGAGGGCATCTGATGACGTCATCAGGGTGTCATGTAAAGTACATAGAGCATCTGATGACGTCATCAGGGTGTCATGTAAAGTACATAGGGCATCTGATGACGTCATCAGGGTGTCATGTAAAGTACATAGGGCATCTGATGACGTCATCAGGATGTCATGTAAAGTACATAGGGCATCTGATGACGTCATCAGGTGTCATCAAAAGTACATAGGGCATCTGATGACGTCATCAGGGTGTCATGTAAAGTACATAGGGCATCTGATGACGTCATCAGGTGTCATGTAAAGTACATAGGGCATCTGATGACGTCATCAGGTGTCATGTAAAGTACATAGGGCATCTGATGACGTCATCAGGTGTCATGTAAAGTACATAGGGCATCTGATGACGTCATCAGGGTGTCATGTAAAGTACATAGGGCATCTGATGACGTCATCAGGGTGTCATGTAAAGTACATAGGGCATCTGATGACGTCATCAGGTGTCATGTAAAGTACATAGCATCTGATGACGTCATCAGGGTGTCATGTAAAGTACATAGGGCATCTGATGACGTCATCAGGATGTCATGTAAAGTACATAGGGCATCTGATGACGTCATCATCAGAGTACGTCTGTGACGTCATCAGGTGCATGTAAAGTACATAGGGCATCTGATGACGTCATCAGGGTGTCATGTAAAGTACATAGGCATCTGATGACGTCATCAGGGTGCCATGTAAAGTACATAGGGCATCTGATGACGTCATCAGGGTGTCATGTAAAGTGAGTAGCATCTGATGACGTCATCAAGTCATGTAAAGTACATAGGGCATCTGATGACGTCATCAGGATTATAGTACACAGGGCATCTGATGGCGTCATCAGAAATTATTGAAGCATTTTCATCAGACGTCGTGCCAAGGTGGTGCCAAGTGCATAGGCATTTTCTGACATCATCAGGAAAAGTGAGTAGCGCAATTTTTCGTGCGCATCAAGTTTGTTGCTTTACTGATTATTATAGCAATCCATGCTATTCGAAAATTATTGAAATTTTCCAGGGATATTACTTCAATATCAAAAGGGAACAATTCTATCAAAGAGTCTTCCAAGCAAAGAGGTTTGGTTGGCGTCAGAAACGTTCAACAAAAAAGGGAACAATAGGTAAGTAGAATGAGGAGAGTCTACAAAAAGTGAACAATATTTTCTGAGACTGATTTTCCTGGCCGATACTTCTTAACAGCAAAAACAAACCGTTGTGGTACTTCTAGAGGAAGAGAGTTCAATGGTTTCCAAGAATGAACTTCTATTCGTTGACGAGAATATAAGAAAATATTCTCATTAGATGCTGCACTTTGGTTTCGCTTCTCGTAGCAGCTGGAGCTAACCGTCCGTCTGTGTTTTGGCATCATCTTCTATTCTGATGGTAAGTATTGGGTTTACATGCACATACTTTTTAACGGTTCTCGTGTAGTCAAGACGAGTTTTGGGAACCACAGAGTGCTTCCGTGTAGAACACCGCAACGGTTTGTTTTGCTGTTAGAAGTATCGGCCAGGAAAATCAGTCTCAGAAAATATTGTTCACTTTTTGTAGACTCTCCTCATTCTACTTACCTATTGTTCCCTTTTTGTTGGAACGTTTCTGACGCCAACCAAACCTCTTTTGCTTGGAAGACCCCTTTTTGATAGTTAAGGTAGGTTTTGCCACCTAAATGGCATGTTATCTACCGTAACCTACAATAAACCTTGAAATTTCGACAAGCGAATCGCAGATTCGTGTTCAGCACCCCAGATTACCCCTACTTACATGTTTTTAGCAAAACCCGGAAAAAAATTAAAAACACCCTAAAAAATTCTAAGGGGGAAAAACCCCTTACCTCGCCGCGAAGCTTTAAAAAGGCTCATACTGTGCTTCTCTGGGCCAAATTCCGGTCCGCAGTTGCGTCTCGACACGCTTCGCGGCCGCACGCTACCGAGTTGGAAGAGTTTCCAGCGCCGCAGCAGTCGATCTGTTGACTCTAGGTGGGTTTTGGAAACTGGAAAGCAAGAAAAATTGAAGAAAGCTGCATAAAAAAGCCCCATCGAGTCAGCTTTGGCGCTGGAAACTTGACTGACTCGAGCGCGTGCGGCCGCAAAGCGTGTCGAGACGCGATTGCGGACCGGAATTCGGCCCAGATAAGCACGATACCTTCTTTCAGAGTGGGTCTAGGCAGCTGCGATAGGCATATTCGGACAGGGACGAAAAAGGTTCTAGAAAAGTTCATTTCATTTGGAATGGTTACTATGAGTTATAGTGGTTCACTTTCAGTCGGTTTGGTAAAGGTTGATGAATCAAATCTTGGTATGCACTGGTTTAAATCGCGGTTGATTCCCGGCAGGATCCAGGCATCGCTGCAATTTTGCCTGGTCGAGGCAGAGATCTTGGCAGAATCTCGGCAGTAGCTGTATTCTTCCGCGAATTCGCCATGATTTTTTTAGGAAAATCCATATAAATCGCGGCAGGCGTATATGTCAGTTAGCTATTATATGTATTTGAGCCATTCGAATAGATTCGAATCCATATAATCGAATGATTGTCATTCGGATACGTATTCATTACCGGATTTTCTAAAGTCGCACTAATCGAATCTATTCAATAATCGGACCTCTGAAAAAAGGGGTATTCGAATCTGTTCAATAATCGAAGCATACTATTCGAATGTTCATTCGAATATTTATAATTTCGAATGGTTTCGGATAAAAAAACCTGGCTTGTTTTCAGTCTGTCGCTTTGAAAGTATTCGAAGATTTATTCGACTACTTTCGAATCTAATTTATTCGAATCTATTCGAAATTCGGACCTCAAAAAAAATGGGTCATTCGAATATATTCAAAATTCGGACCTCAAAAAAATGGGTCATTCGAATATATTCAAAATTCGGACGTAAAAAAGGGGGTCATTCGAATCTATTCGATATTCGGTCTTTTCTTCCAGGACGCAACTACATATATTAGCTATAGAAATCTATAGAAAACGCTAATAACACCGTTTAAAGGCAGTGGTCGCGATCAAATCTGCTTGTCGTCTTTTTCTCTCTAAAACCTTTTCTGGGTCTTGAGTAGTAGGACCAATGAGGAAAAATCGCGAAAGAACCACTGTTTTGGGCCAAATTTGAAGCCTGAACTTTCTTGTCTTTTGATGGTGGACGAGCCCACTCCACATCATCGGCATCGATGACCTCTTATATCAAGAACATCAACTGCCTTGAAATTGAACTTCAATCAACGAACTTTCGGATTTATGTACACATCTAGTTAAAAACATTGAATGGAGTGCTTTCTTTCATTGCTCAACTGTTTTTATTAGGTAAATTTGCATTTACTGTGCTTATCTGAGCCAAATTCCGGTCCGCAATTGCGTCTCGAGACGCTTTGCGGCCGCACGCTTCCGAGTCAGAAGAGATTCCAGCGTCACAGCCGCCGATCTGTGACTCTAGGTGGATTTTGGAAACTGGAAACTAAGAAAAATTGGAGAAAATTGTATAAAAAAGCCACATCGAGACGGCTTTGGCGCTGAAAACCCGACTGACTCGAGCGCGTGCGGCCGCAAAGCGTTTCGAGACGCAATTGCGGACCGGAATTCGGCCCAGATAAGCACAGTATTTTTTCCTCTGAATGTCGATGATTTTTGACTGCCCGGCATGAGACTGCGATCTTTTTGGACGCCGCTGTGCACGTGTGCACGAACTGGCTTCTTTGGGTGCTAAAAACTATAATTCTAGCCCGTTTTTCACCGCGCTACCTTCATAGTTTTTCAGCTGTTTCTGATCTAAGCTAATTTTTGTAGTTTTTTCGATGACGTTTTTCATCGTGACCACTGCCTTTAAAAGAATGTTCCGCAGCTGTTATGTGAAAATTTGAACTATGCATCAAAACTAGGTCGCGGAAACTAATATTTTACTTGAATTGACCATTTTGAGCAAGTATTCTCTCCCTGCCAGATTTCTGGAATAGCGCTAGGGTTGCTGTGTTTTCTCGTCCCTTGGATAAATGTTCTCATCGGTGCCCTCAATGGTCAAAGCAATTATTAGAGATACTTTGCCTCTACCCTCATCAAGAAGTACTTCAGGGTGAATGTCCAATTTGAACTACACTTTCAATAGTTATGAATAGAGTCAATTAATCCTGCGTATATCTGAGGGCTAAAACCTCCATAAGATCTAATTATTTCATTAACAGAGCTGGCTCCATTTACCTCAAGCTGACTAAGACCACAGTTCTTCCGCATTCACTTGAATCTTTTAAAAATACTATTTCTTCTTCTATTTTGAAGCCGTAGTTACATTACCTTTTTCTCTCTTCATAGTGTCATGGTGAGAGCCGTGGGGCATTGCTGAATTGTGTATTACTCGTACTAGTTTTGTTGGGTTAGTTTTTTTCCTTTTTTGTTCTATATTGCGTATGCCTTATGCAGCGTAAATAAACATAACAACATAACATCTCCCCTCGGAAGGGTCTCCCTCTCATGGATGCAGAAACGTACATATTTAGTCGGCTGAAGACCCTTGTGAGCTGATATGAGCCTGACTGCTGACTACAAACAAGTTTCATCGATTGTTGATAATTAGAGGAAGTGTGACGAAACGCGAAATTCCTTCAGGCAATACAGCCGACTGACTCTAACTAGGGCTTGTTTTACATACACCCCGATGTTTTAGAAAACCGTTTTCTCGATTTTGTAAGTACCAGGTTGTACAATAAGTTTTGTCGTTCGATAAGAAAAACACAATTTTATGGTTCAAAATGCACTTTATTATCCAGTATAATCTCCCTGAACATTAATACACTTGCTCCAATGGTCCTCCAACCTGTGGATCCTACCCTTCAAGTGAGAATCCGGAAGTTCTGCAAAATGCGCTTCAACAGCCGTTATGACCTCTTCATTTAATGAAAAACGCTTGCCACGCATAATTTTTTTCTGAGTTCTGGAAACAAATGGAAGTCGCTGGGGGCCAAGTCTGGTGAATCCGGTGGATGGTCCAACAATTCAAACTTTAATTCATGGCTTTTAGCCATTGTCAAAATGCTCTTGTGACACGGTGCATTGTCCTGATAAAAAAGGATTTTTCCTTCTGCAAACCGAGTCTTTTTCCCAAATTTTTTCCGTCAACTGGTCCGAATGGTTGCAATAATAATCAGAATCATTTGTTTTACCAGTCTGCAAGTAATCCACAAACAAAATTCCTTTCGCAGCCCAAAAAACTGATGCCTTAACCTTCTTGGCCGATTTCCGGACACGAACTCGTTTCGAAGCCGACCAACCAGGGGTGGTAGTAATCTGCATGGCGGCCGCAAGTTAAAGGCATCGTACGCGCTGAAAACCAGTCACCGTTTTATCGGTTCAAATGATTCTCTGGGCCCACCCAAGAATGTAGTGAGAGTTTGTTCGGTTGAAAACGCCTTACTGTGAAGATAATTGAGGTTGAAAGCCTCCAATTCCGTCAAAAGAGGCCGGCCCTCCGTCAGTCATCTGACACAATTTTCTGTCAGCCATCATATAAGTAAATTTTCAACATTTGATACAGTGCGACTGAGGGGAAGTGAATGGAATATATCAAACGATTACGTGAAGAATGACTTTTCTACACACATCGATTAACCTTTCCTTCTCAACAAATCACTTGAAAGAAAGATAAACTTCATTTGATCGTGAGATCGTCGGTCAAAACAGCTAACTCTAACGATCGACTCTTCCTTTCTCAGAAGTCGATTGAGATATTCTGGGTCTAAAAAAGGGGTTTTCAGCGGATTTTTCGCGGTTTTTTCAACGTAGCTGTTATATAGGGAGCTATAGCTCTCATTTTATATGGAAAACTCGAAAACGAAATCCATCGTGAACGATGCCTTTAACCGCCGCTAAGCGGGTGGTTATCACACGGCAACAAATGAGACATGAGAGGTTTATTTTTCAACACTACTAACGAAAGTAGCTTGCTCTTGAGATTAGAAGTGGGAGAAGACGAAAACCTCGGCTCAGAAACTGCTGCTCCTGTTTTGAAATGAAAAATTGCGTGGTCATTCAGCAGTTTTCGATTGAGATTCACACTGCGACCAACATTTGAGACCACCGGTTAAAGATCTTCTGACAGACGGTGAGAAATGTGTATGCAGTGGAGAGACGAAGAACGGTCTCGCAAAAAGTCCTATGGAGGACTTTTTGCGAGCGAGCAACACAACTCGTTTTCCAGCTCTGTTTTCTCAAAAATACACACTTTTGAAATTTCTTTTTCTCGCGCTATGTAGAAACAAAGAATACCAGGGTAAACATGAATAATGGGTTACCACATTGTTGTTTGTAACTTAAGAATAAGTAAAAAGATGAAGTTCAGCCTTCTTTGGTGTTTATCAATCATGTCCTTTACAGATAATGTAGTACAAATAAGCAGCCGCGAGAAAATGTACAAATCGATGTTCTTTTTCCGTTTAATAGCCTCGAAATTGATGAAATTCCATTGTCTCCTCCGATTTCCAACTCTCCATATGTTGCTCTGCAATTATAATGATCCTGGGATCAAATCGTTTGCTGTGGTCTCGAAAAACGTCAGCGAACTGCTTCGAATTCAAGGTTTAAAAGAGACTGCAAACGCATCTGTCGCTTTCTACATGATTTAATGTGTAGTGGTTGTGTTGTTCCAAGTAACAGATACTTCACATAGAATTATAACACTGACCCTTGTTACAAGGGTGGTTAGTTCACGGCTAAGCTGTGGCTGATTCGTTGTCAACCAACGGTCAAGAGCGCGTGGTTGACCCGCGTTAAAAGACAAGATTACTACCACCCCAGGTTCACACCACTCTTTAGCCTCTTAGATTTGATTCAGGATCATGGTGATACACCCAAGTTTCAGCCATAGTGATGAATCGACGCACAAAATCCACTTTATCCTTTTTAAAACGCTCCAAATGTTGCTGAGAAAGTCGCATTCGAATGTGTTTTTGTTCCATTGTTAGCGAATGCGGCACCCATTGTGCACACAGCTTTCTAAAACCTAAAAGTTCTTCTAAAATATGGCTCACACTGCCTAATGAGATGTGTAAAGCCTCTACTAAATCTTTCTCAGTCAATCGACGATCTTCCTAAACCATATCCTCTATTTTGGCTATGATTTCTGGTGTTGATGCGCTTTTTGGACGTCCTTCACGTGGATCGTCTTCAAGGCTTCTACGACAACGTTTAAATTCAGCAACCCATCTTTCTACTCTTCTAATTGTAGGTTAAGAATCATTATACACTTTTAACATTCGTTCGTGAATTTCTTTTGGTGCTACACCTTCCAAAAATAAGAATTTTATCACTGCACGATCTTCAATTTTTTTCCCTTGTTGTGGCACGGCGACACTAAATGGCTTGTAAACAAAGAATGAATTGACAGATTGAGATGAAACTTCATATACGTTTATCTGAAGAGTGTACCAACAAAACGAAAAAATTTTGGGCTAGTAGCAACGCCCTCTCTTATCGAAAGACAAAACTTATTGAACAGCGTGGCATAGTCCTGTATATCAATAATCCGTGTTGAAAGTTATCCAAATGCCTCCGGAATTTTCAGAGAAGGACATTATCATACTACCTTTGCAGAGAGAAAAGTAGTACTCGAAAAGCAATTTTCGAGTTGCTAAGAAAAGTTGTTGTTTGGATTTGGCTCAAAAAGTTTAACTGGAGGATGTTTTGGGTGCTGATTACAAATTTAAAGTCCATTTGCCAGAATCTTCTAGATACTTCGGCCGGTTAGGTCTAAAGCTTTGCACTGGGGTACATTTTGGTGACCAAACACGACCTTTCGCGATTTCCGTAACGCTACGACCAAATTTCTCCGGAACCTTCGATCGCATTTTCCCTTCCAGAAGTACATGACTTTCTAACCATAAGACTAGTAGATACTAGTATGCCAGTCAGCTTATTTCAGCACTGTAAAGGCCGATCGGAAATTTGCCTTTGCAAGGGCCGCTCGACACGCACGGCAACCGCGTGGGCGGACGGTCATATTTCTACAGACTTTATGTTGGTCTTCGTAACAGCTGCGTTGCAGAAGTCGCGAAAATCTGACAAAAACTATGAAGTAAGACCCCTTCTTCATTTCAATAGTGGTACACATCACAACTTTTCTAACAACTGCTTAACACAAATCTGTGGTCAGTTTATCAATTTCTTAGATCAAGGTCAGTTAAGCTGCGTTCAAAGTTTTCGCAGAGGGACCCGATGATTTTCGCGTCGCGCAAGGGTTCAGGCTGTGAAACCCTAATAGCAAACAGCGAACCACATCATGGCTCTCTGACGAGAGAGATGAACACGCTACGGAAGCCTGACACAAGGGCGGACGCACTCGTATAAGCGCAGCCGCAGAGTCCGAACTTTTCATCTTGGTGCACCTGTTTACATTATTCTTAACTCGCTTTGGTGAATATTTCAGCTTGTGGTCTGACTAGGAGTTTTCCAAACATAACATTGCCAATATAGAACCAGAATAACAATCGAGATCTACTTTGCGCTCCGCGAAAGCAGTCTCTAACATCGCCAGAAGGAGGATCGGTCCATTAGCTGGCGCTCAACAATATGCACTCCGTGTTTTGATGAGACATGGAGGAGAAGCTTGCACCCCTTACAAGAAAAGTGTTTAGAGTGGTAAACGCATCTGCCAAAACGACTAGTATCGTTAGTATCTCGGTTTTTTAGTCGATTTTCCAAAACTTTCGGCTAACTTCGTTCGAAGCTTCCCCTCTGAGTAAAATATCGAGGTCAAAATGCCACTTCCAAAATTTCAGGATTTCTACGATAGATGTGTCTCAAAATCATTACCTGATGTTTATTTGTAGTGCCTAAAGGCAGTGTTCACGATAATCTTCAATTTTGAGATAATTCGCTATATCGATCAAGTGGCCCCCGCGTAGAACTGAAATGACGTAGAAATTTAGAAAAACGCGCGAGAAGTACACGAAATCCTTAAGTATCACCTCGCCTCTCAAGTATCACAAGAAGTGTTTGTTGTGACAACGAAATAGTTTGTGGCCCCCTACTTTGCAATTCTCTAAGCTCTATCGCACCATTATTTCCTTAGGGCCCTAACTAATCCTGCTTTGCATAAAATTTTCTTCTACTTTCGAATGACCCAATTTTCCACCGGTGTCAACCACCATGAACATGTTCATCCAACCGGACAACTGGTCCATGTTATGGAATGATGTCACTGAAATACGACGTTTTAATGCGATTCTCGCCGTTTCTTCGTAATTTTGGTAACAGTTGGAGGCCAACGCATTGTTTTATGTGTAAAACTCGGGGATGAAAATCATCGTGAACACTGCCATTAACACGAATCTGGAGTCTGTTCATCGACTTTTCGCAGATTCCGGTAGATTACGGTGGGTATACGGTAGTTTGGTCAAAAGCTCAGATTTTACTCAAAATTTGTATACGGGGGTAGTTCGGGGTGAAGAACTCGAATTTAATATCCGTTTGTCGATTTTCAAAATACCAAGTTGGGTTTTGTCCCCTAAATGACATGTTACCTGCCGTAACCTACTCAGACAATGGGGTGGACCGACCGCGGGCGAAAAACCCCGTTTCGTACCGACCGCGTGCCACTATCGTACTGACCGCGGGCAAAAAATGCATTTCGCGCCGAACGCGCGCATTTGCGTACTGACCGCGCGAGCGAAACAGTGCACGCGGTCGACACGCCTGAGCTCCGTACCGACCGTCGACGAAATTTGAAAAAGGCGTACTGACCGCGAGCATTCATGTTCGCGCACGGTCAGCACGAAATATGCCTTTTCGCTGCAGTCGGTACGTGAGCACACGCGGTCAGTACGCCAGTGCTCACGTTCGGCACGCAACCGCCCGCGTTCAGCACGCAGGAAAACTGGTCGGTGAGGTCATTGCGTCAATTTTCGCGGTCGGTACGCAATCGTTCGTGTTCAGTACGTAATCGCCCGCGTTCAGTGCGGAGGCAAACTGGCGGGTGAGGGCAGTTGTCAGTCCGCGCGGTCGGTACGGATGTGTTCGCGTTCAGTACGCGCGTTCAGTACGCAATCGCCCGCGCTCCGTACGCAAGCAATATGGTAGGCGAGGTCAGTTTGTCAGTCCGTGCATTCGGCACGGATGTGTTCGCGTTCAGCACGCAATCGCCCGCGTTCAGTACGCAGGCAAATTGGTGGGTGAGGTCAGTTTGTCAGTCCACGCGTTCTACAGCAATGGCAGTAGAACCTGGTGAGGTTGCGAACTCGTCCTATCGTACGGTAGTTTGTTAGTGGTATCACTCATTTTTCCGAAACAGCTGTGATAGATCGGTGAGTCTGTTGTTTCATCGATACGACTAAATCCGCGGAAACAATGAAAATAGGAAAGTGGAAACAGAAACCCACCGACCAATCTCAGTCATTTCGGAAAATTGAGTGGTAACACAATTAGATTACAGTATGGTAGGAAGAGTCCGCAACCTCACCAGTTCCTACTTCCATTGCTGTAGAATATAGATACATCATTCTATTTCACTCAAGGAGATACAGTTTTGCTCGTCAAAACAATCGATTCCCTCAGAAGCGCAGTATCGCCGCGATTGATCAATACTGCTCCTTCTCACAAATCGCTGCGACGGTAGTATGATCCGGGCCTAACCGTAGCACCAATTTTAAACCCTGAGCTTTTCTTGTTTATTTCGCTAAAGTGGCATCGAAAGCTGTCTCATACAAGCAATCTTTGGCCCCAATAATTTTCTTGTGAATATTCAAACCTCCCAAATATTCAAAGACATCTTGCGCAATCTGGACTCTCTCTAATGCCACATTTGGATTGCCAAGAACTCGACAACGGAGAGTCACCCCAGAAAGAGGTGTACTTTATAGTTGTACACGAACGGAAATTTCAAAAGATTAAAAGATTTTTCAAATTTTTTTCCTTCGTTTTCGTTCGTTCGAAAATTCGTTGAACGAATTTTTTTCAGATTCCGTTCGTTCGAAATTTCGTCGAACGATATTTTTTTCAAATTTCGTTCGTTCGAAATTTCGTCGCACGAAACAATTTCGATTTTCGCTCGTTCGACATTTTTTTTCGAAATTGTACAACTATAGTGTACTTGTATTAGGGATGTACTTCTTATTTTCAAGCCTCTATTTTAAATGGACTTCCGATAGAGGTGTACATTTAATAGAGGCAATACAGTATATCTGTAAATTGAGGTCGCGATTTGGAGGAACAGTGGTGAAATTACTCAGAGTTGGTGCTATATACAGCCTACTGATGTGAAGCCAAGAAACCTTATCAACCGGTTGCGTCCAATGTAAAATACGCAGGCAAGACTCAAGGCTATTTCGGTTCACCTGTGATCATTTGAATGCCTTAGAGCTCCTCTAGCATCTAGTTCTTTTTAGCTGAGCAGTGGACAAACTCTCAATTCACTGTTGCGCATGTATCTAGGCAACGTGTCATTGGTATCCTGATTAGGCTAACAAAGTTGATAACACGGGGGGGGGGCTACCTTGATCACGGTCTCGCACGATTAATGAAAATGATTGGATCTTCAGTGGCCAGAATTGATATCCCTCCTAACGAGTTCTTCGTCGCCCAAAACCTCTATGACCTCCTTGATCAACTTGCTATCGAACACGCTAGTGGCCCACCCATCATCTTTTCCCCCTGTCTCCACCGGCGCGCCCCAGAAAATTAATTTAAAATTAGCTATTTCATTCGAATCGCCAGGTTTTTTCTTCAATGATTCCAATCTCTTCTACTGGTCTCTCTCTCTATCCTCTCCACTCTCTTCTCATTCTGTACAACTCCAACAACTTTTTCCCTCTCCTCGTTTTTATCTTTTCGTTAATGTGGTACTTTTCTTCTGCTCAGCTATTCATTTATTTATATATTTACTTATTTATTTTTTATTACCTTATTTATTTATTTATTTATTTATTTAATTTCTTATTTATTTATTTATTTATTTATTTATTTATTTAATTATTTATTTATTTATTTATTTATTTATTTATTTATTTATTTATTTATTTATTTATTTATTTACTAATTGATTCATTTATTTAATCACTTGATTATTTATTTGTTTTAGTTTGTTTATTTATTTATTTGCTTATTTATTTGATTAATAATTAATTAATTAATTAGCTTATTTATTGATTTTCTTTGAGTATCTATTTATTTGGCTGTCAAGGCCATGTAGTGGCGAGACTCCCGCTCAGGGGTGTGCGGAAAATTCTTTTCGGTAATTTTTTTGTCGAAACTTTTCCCGAATTTTTTCGGTAAATACGGTAAAAACGGAAAATTCGGTGAAAAATCTGACCTTGACTTTGGTACATATTCCATACGATAACACAAATGACCAATGATATTTATGTATAATTTTCATTAGTGCATGAGGATCGCGCAAATAATGGGTGAGTTTCACATATTAAACTGAGCTCAACGGCTGAACCCGGGACTTTGATCTTGAGAAGAAGTAACATTTCAAAGCTTTTTGTCATCAAAGTCTTCCTGTAGTCACTCAAAATCAGACCAACTGAGAGAAACAATCTTTCCACCTCAGCTGTGCCTGGAGGTGCGCAAAAGTAGTTATTGGTCAGTGAGGAAAGGTGCGGGTACGATGATTCCACAATGGAGTCATTCCAGAACTGCAGTGGATTCAGTGTTGTGTCAGGTGGCGTCTAAAAAAATTTTATGTTCCTGAAATATCAGCTTCAAGACTGCTAAAATGTATTTCTTGGAGTAGGTTCTCGATAAGAGGAAGCACGTGACACAAAAGACGAAGGGATCGTTGGATTATTCCGAAAGTACGCCGAAATGGTTAAAAAGAGTAACAAAAAATAGGATGAAGAAGGATAAAGGCATGCGAAAACGGTAGCAAACCCGTGAAATACGAGTGAGAAGTAGTTCGATTGTGCTGAAAAAGCCCAAATTCACTTATCGGTCAAAATTTCGGTAAATTCTGAGAAAACTTTGGTGAATCGGTAAATCCAAATTTACCTAATCACACCGGTGAATCCGGAAAATCGATAAACCTGTAATCGGAAAAGGCACACCCCTGCTCCCGCTCGTCGAGCTTATTCCTACGCTGAATCGGGCTAGAAATGCAGTTCCAATTTGAAGGTTGAGGCATGAATGGGAATGTGTGACTCTTGTCCCAACGACTACTGTACTCGGTACCTTGTGTCCTAGCAATTTTATAGCGCGCCCACGTGGATGAAAGTCAACTGCGCGCCGTAGGATATTCTTCTGCTTTCCCTTTTTGTCTTCTTTTTCTAGATCTCGATGTTTTACTTTTTCTAGCTCTTTCTCTTGATCTCGATCGTCTTGCACTTCTCATGCATACTATTCTTCTTCTTGTTCTTCTTGGTGTAGTCATGCTTACGAATGGCTCAGTATTAATATTCAAAATTTGATGTTCTCGAATTTTGCAAAACTCATCGACAACTGACTGTTCACGTAGACTCGAATGAAAAATTTCTTTGCAAAAAAAGCGAGTTTATTCTCTGTGGAGAAAACATGAATATTTGCTCGCAACAAATAGACACTGGAACACTTCGTACTGCCGGTATCGGGGTGAAATTCCGCTCCGCAGTTGCGGACAGACGCGGCTACAGCACGCAGCACAACGATAATCGTGCTGGACTAACGGGTCCCGACACAATTACCCCTTCTCCCAGCACGATTATAATTGTGTTGCGTGCTGGAACAGCGACCCGCCGCGATCGCTGAGCGGAATTTCAGCACGATAACGACATTACAATTAGTTTTAACAGCTGACGTATGCCATTGAAAAAGGTTCCGAATCACTATCAACGAGGACATTCGATCCCACAAGGATTCATAAATGAAACACACGGGTACTAATCTCACAACATGATCAACACATTTAATTTCTTATAGAAAGATAAGGAAGAAGGCAAAGGAAGGAAATTCAAGAGCAGAAATGGAAGATTGGAAAATACAAGAAATGCCATCATAAGCTGAGGAAATGTAGTAAAATTCCTCTTAATACGAAACTGTTATTTGAAAGGGACAGCGGTTGGTAAGCACGCGCACGCAGCAGGTATGCATTGCTCGCATCAGAATGGCGCGCATTAAAGGCATCGTACACGATGAAAACCACATTTGGGTTTTTGATGCTTTCGTGTTGTACTATCCCTATAGTGACTAACGGTAGCAAAACGCCCCCTCAAAAACGTCAAATTTTTGAGAAAAACCCATTTTTAGAAAGTTCATAGCAAATTTGAATTTCGCGCCGGCATCAACTTCTGGCATAGTTGCGCAGAGAATGCAAGGGAACAGTTTTACGCTTCGTTCCTTGGCGCAGCGTTGGAAGCAATTCACCGAGGATGCCGCTCAACCTACGACTTCAACGAAATTAAAATGGGCTACCCACCTGCTGCGTCCAGTGCTGCCGGCTGCTTTCGATCGATGCCGAATTCGGAAATCGAATGGCGTGTGTATTGCGCCCTACGACGCGTCAAGGCACGCCCGCCGTCAGCAACCCAGGAGTTTTGTTCCTTGTAACAATGGATCGACCCCAAGGCCGGCCCCCAAACCCAGGAAGCCATTTTGAGGTGCGAATCTTCATTCAGAGATGTTTGTAACTCCAAACTTTCTGAGTGACATTGTCATGGCCCACTAGTCCGAATGAACGCATAAACCCAAATTCGGTTTTCATCGTGGACGATGCCTTTAAGGACACACTTCAAGCTCGTAGGTAAAATTTGATATTATGGTCCGGACACCCTGTGTAGCAACCCTGCCAGACGCGGAATCTCAACTCTCAAGAATAAGTGAGAAAAATCGAGCACCCACTCTCTCCGCCCCCGAAATTAGCACCCATTCGCTCCGCCCACTTCGAAGTTTCCGGTCTCAATAGGGATGAGAAGCGAAGTGGGATCTAATTAAAATCTATGTTCTTCCATTTGTTATCGGCCTACCTTTATAATGTGGCTTGCTCCGGCGCGATAAGTACGAACGACAAGGAAAACAGGCCCGTGACAACACGTCCACGAAATTCTCATAATCGGAATTCAGAATTTTTGAGGGGTCATAACTCCGTTCGTAGTGGGTTCTGGGCAATTCTGGAGACGCTCCTATAATCAGTCCGACATTCTCTCCAAGATAAGCTTTTAAACTGGAAAACGATTCTGAGGTTGGACTGTGCCTTTAATGCCTGAAAGAAGCGTTCGCGATAAAAAGGTTCCTGAGTTTTCACCATGAAGGTGTATATCTGGCCACCAATGAAGTAAAAATAAGTGAAATTAACGAAAGAAAGGTATAAGCAAGGAAAACGATTAAACGCGGCTGGCCTGCCAAGATCAAATATAGTTATCCTTCATTAACATTAAATTAACAATACCAAACCTCTCCAGGCTGGGGCGATTTGGAGCTAAACACGCGGTAGGCTTGGTGGAGTCTCGGTCATAGTGTGCCGATCGGCGTCGGCAACCGGTCGATAATCATGAAAGACATGAATGAAGTGGGGTGGAAAAAACACCGGATGGCTGGCCACACCGGGTGTTTTTTTTGCAACCTCCATCGTCCATGTTTTTCATACGTTTCGACCGGGTTGGCCACGGCAGGTTACGGCGATTTTTTCCTCCAACTCTGACAGGGGCCTAGCTCCCTCATTTCGAGCCGGTCGAATTAGGGCGTATGGGGTTTATCATGTCAAGATATCCTTATTTTGCCATGACCGACCGCTCCTCTGCTTGCTACGCTCGGACTCATCTTAGCAAACTAGACTTTAGATGTTGTTGATTAAAAAAGCTAGTCATTCGCGGTTGGAAAGCCAGCCACGTTGGGCTGTTTCAACTTATTTGTGCGTTATCCAAGCCCCATCTCCACTCAAAATTTTTGTTTTTTTTTTCAATTTTTTTTTGGATCAGATACCGAATTTCCTGATGAAAACCGTTTTTTGTTGAAAACCCTGCATCCGAGTATTAATGCGTTTCGGAAGTGCGCCCTTTGATTAGAAGCAATACATACCTGCCGCACGTGCGTGCGTACTAATAGCGGTCAAGCCTTCAAAAAAGTTTCGTACTGACCGCGTGATAAAATCGGGCCTACCGCGTGTAAGTGCGTACTAAACGCGGCCAATCCTACGCGCAACATTTGAACCGACCGCGTGGCAATGGGTATCGACCCTGTGACAATGGGTACCGACGGCGTGACAATGGGTACCGACCGCGCGGCGATGCGTGCTAACCGCGTAGTATTGCGTATTGACCGCGCGAGAGTACGTATCGACCGCGTTTTGTGTGTACCAAATCGCGTGACAATGCGTACCGACCCCGTGAAAATGCGTACCGACGGCGTGTCAGGACGTACCGACCACGTGGCAGTGCGTACCGACCGCGTGGCAAAGCCTACCGACCGCTTGGCAATGCGTACTGATCGCGTGGCAGTGCGTATCGACCGCGCGACAATGCGTACTGGCAGCGTGTCATTGCGTATCGACCGCGTGGCAATGCCTACCGACCGCGCGGCGATACGTACTGACCGCGTGGCATTCTGTACTGACCGCGTGGCAGTGCGTATCGACCGCTTTAATTTTCGTGCCAACCGCGTGCAAAGTGCGTTCCAAACGTCGCCCATCCCGCTGTCGGTACGCAACTTGTCCGCCGTCGGTCCACCCCATTGTCTGAGTACAGGAAACTTCAAAATTTCGACAAATAGACTTCAGATTCTGGCCCACCACCCTAGATTACCCCCACATACAAGTTTCGAGCTAAATCCGACAAAAGTTTTTGAAATCTCAAAAAAAAATGCTTGGGTACCCTTGCCTTTTCGTGAGGCTTGAAAAATGCTCATAACTTTTTTGAACTTGCAGCTAGGGGCGGAATACTGCGCATTTTTACTATTGCGCCACAAAAGATACAAAAGATACTAGTCGTTTTCGCAGATGCATTTACACTTCCCTTGTAAACCATTTTCCAAAATATTATGTCCTTTGCAAAATAGTTCCAACATAGGGAAGCCTGACTTCTCCCATGATCTACTGCTCTTACTCTCTACTTTTTCCGTATCCATCCCATGTCCCCGACAACATCTGACCACTACGTCATCGGTCAGTCGGCCCTGACTGATCTCATTGCTCGCGTGGTTGTAGTAGCGGCTCGCAATCAGCTGTTCCCAACAATTAGAACTTGCTATGGAAACGAGAGGCGCCACACATGCCGCTACTATTCTTCACTCAAGGATCACGTGTCTACTGTGTACATATATCATTTGGGTCCATATATGGAATCCATAATTGAATACATATAGATTGGCTGCCAGCCATTAAGTATATTCTTGCTGTATTCGCCTCCTAAAATAGCCTCAGCTTTACCAGGTAGGAGACATTTTGGTTGAAGGATTAACATTAATCCAAGATTACGGTAAGCTTCCTATGCAAGAAATTTCATGAAGCATACTGTTAAGGTTTGATGAGAGCAAGTAAGGTTCATATCCACCTTTTCATTTTTGCTTTTCCCTTACTCGTAGGTAGCAAAAATAAGGGAGCAATGAGTGAAAATTGATGTACTGTGCTTATCTGGACCAAAGTCCGGTCCGCGATTGCGTCTCGACACGCTTTGCGGCCGCACGCTCACGAGTCAGAAGAGCTTCCAGCGCCGCAGCCGCCGATCTGCTGACTCTAGGTGGGTTTTGGAAACGAGAAACCAAGAAAAATTGGAGAAAATTGTATAAAAAAACCACATCGAGTCGGCATTGGCGCTGGAAACCCGACTGACTCGAGCGCGTGCGGCTGCAAAGCGTGTTGAGACGCAATTGCGGACCGGAATTTAGCCCAGGTAAGCACAGTAATTTGTTGTGCTTTAGGTCATTATCGATCGAATAGGTCAATCGCTATCCGTAGAGTTCAAATTCATTAGGTAGTTATAGAGTTCCCTAATTCATAACCTCAAATCGCAATGAACTATAGTGGGATTATTCGTTTATGTGAAAGCTAAAATTGAGTAGAATGGGGTTGAAGATATTACCAAGTCCGCAAAATTCAATCAAGGGTCCATTGGGATAAGTACGAGCACAAAAAAATTCTTACATAAGCACGGATTTTAAACCCGATGATCGCGAACAAGCGGCTAAATGTTTGATGTGAGGGTATACTCTCTCCCGATCAGGTCAACCAATCAAGATATTTGAGGCACAGTCCAAGCTAGCGGATAAAATCTGATATTATGGTCCGTTCGTTGTGTGTAGCAACTCTGCCAGATGCGGAATCTCAACCCCTAAGAATAAGCGAGAAAATCGAGCACCCGTTTCCTCCGCCCCCCAATCAGAATCCATTGGCTCCGCCCACTTCGAAGATTTCGGTGTCAATAGGGACGGAACGCGCGAAGAATTTCAATCAAAATCTATGTTCTTCCTTTTGTAATAGTTCCATCTTTACAATGTAGTCTGGTCTAGTGCGATGATTGCGAATCACATAGAAAAACAAGTCCGACACAACTCGTCCACGAACTTCTCATCGTCCGAATTCACAATCTTCGAGGGACCATAACTCCGCTCGTAGTGGGTTCTAAGCGATTCTGAAGACAGCATTGCGATCAGACCGAAATTTTCTTCAAGATAAGCTGATAAACTGATGAAACGATTCTGAGGTTGGACTGTGCCCTTAAGACTATAAGTATTTGGAGCGTTAAAGGCAGTGTTCACGATACAAGTCGTTTTTTTTGTTTTTACGCCTATCTTGAAAGCGATACCATGCTTATTTTAATGATGTCCCTGGAATCGTCTAAGATCTCCGGGAAACGGTGTTAGGGGCCCCTCAAAGTTCAGCTAGGAAGCATTGTGGACGAGTTGTCCGAGGCTTGTAACTCTCGTTTTTTGCAGCCGATGTGTGTGAGCTGACCTGATTAAAGAGAGACGTTGAGAATGAAGGGAAGAACGGGGCTTTTGATCGGAAACCATCGCTCATTTACCCACAAATTCAGGAGAACTGTTATAGTACGTGGGCGGAGTGGCCCAATGGGCTGGCTGGCCCACGAGATTTTTACCCACTTAACGGCCGCTTTTCTTCGCTTTTCCGTTCTTAATCTTCTTATAGAGACCCTAAGCTTAAGTTTTGGCCAAAAAAACGAGCAACTTTTTCTTCGTGAACACTGCCTCTAAAGACACAGTCCAACCTAAGAATCGCTAGCGAGTTTTACTGCTTGTCTTGGAGAGAATTTTGCGCTGATCACAACGGTCTTTCCAAAAACGCTCAGAACCCACTGTGAACGGAGTATGGGCCCTCAAAAGTCTGTGGCAATCGACGCGTTCAATGCTTGTCAAATATGCATTCGACTCAAAGACAAGGCGGTATCGAGCACAGTCAGGGAACGTGCTGCAGCCAGAGCACGTGCTCCGGTTGTGCTTCGAAATAAAGCACGTGCTCCAATAAATAAGGCGTTCAATGCGAGCATGATACGCATTCAACTCGACGACGAAACGATTTTCTAAAAAAAAAGTAAAGCATACGACGCACTCCTGAGGCCGGACTCAGATGATGGCAGCGTGGCCAGTCCAATAACCTAAGTTTCTGCTACTTGGCTCATCCGGCCGCCGGTGACCACGTCCAACCGCTGGCAGCCCCAGGTGGTGCTCGGCGAGCTGGCAGAGTCGCATGTCGGTAAACCGGCCGCATCGCGTGTAGGTGTGCTGCTACGATAGCGCTGAACTATCTTGCAGCACGTGCTCTCGCAATTAAATTTTGCAGCACGTGATGCTGTTTGGACCACGTGCCCCTGCGATAAAACCTTCCGATGATTGCGGTCACTCGAGTTGAATGCATATTCGATGCGTATTGAATGCGACGATTCTCTAAGGTTGTGAATTGAAGCTACGAGAATTCCGTGGACGAGTTGTCTCGGGCTTGTTTTTCCTTGACATTCGCAATCATCGCACTGGAGCAGATTACATTACAAAGATCAACCGATGACAAATAGAAGAACATAGATTTTGTTCGAAATCCATGGCGTGTCTCGTCCCTATTCAGCTCGAAAGCTCTGAAGTGGGCGGAGCGAATGGGTGCTGATTTCGGGGCGGAGACAGCGAGTGCTCGATTTTTCTCGCTTATTATGAAGAGTTGAGATTCCGTGTTCGGCTGGGTTGCTACACACAGCGGCAGGAGTAGAATATAAAATTATACCCACGAGCTTAGACTGTGCCTTTAAGGGTAGTGTTCACAATAAAAAGTTGCCCGTTTTTTTTTTGGAAAGAACCTAAGCTTTGGATCTCTATTAAGAAGGGTAAGAACGGAAGTACGATAAAAACGATCATGAAGAGGATGATAATCTCGTGGACCAGTCCACCTAACGAATCACCCGCCTACGTTATATAACAATTGTCCAGCGTTCATTTCACCAACACAGTTGCCAACAATTGGAACCTTGGAACAGTTGCCGAATTCCCTAATATTATTTATCGCGAAAGATTCTAACATTCAAGCATGTGCACTGGTCCGTCTTATTTTTAATGAGTTTTCGGCGCAGGGAGCAGAAAACAAAATGACTTACCGAAGAATCTCCACGTTTGACTCTCGATGAACCTCGGCATCAGAATATAGCTGGTACTTTGATTTTAGCCGGCACGAGGTAGTATGATGTTTATTAGCAGACTAACGTTTAGGCGGTCTCGCCCTCTTCGGAGTCTGAAAAAGGTCGAATCTACGTGTAAAAATACTCGGTCAAACGTGGTTTACCCTACTAAAATTCAAGACAAAATTTTCAAACAAATAACCGAGACAGATGAGACTGAGTGGCATACCTTCTCAAAGTCTGTAGAGCATCAGGCCATCAGTAGAGCACGACGGGGTACCGAGATGTCAGAAAGCAGCACCCATATCAGAAGGCTAGTCTGATGTAGGGCTGCAGTTCCCGCGTGATATTTATAGCCTCATCCTTCCGGTTGACCTTGGGGTCTCTCGCGTTGATCCAGAATGCCTCGAGCGCTTTTCGCGCACTTGTTTTGGCCTCCCGCGCTAGTGTCTCCACTCGCACCTCAAAATCGTCCCCGCCATGGCAATTAACCCTGTGGCAGCCCAGCGCTGTGCTAACTCGCGACCTTTCCTTCCCATCCAAGTGCTCTTTGATTCTCACATGCAGTGGGCGGGCTGTTTCGCCGATATATTCCTGGCCACAGCTCTGACATGTGATCAGATAAATAACCCCAGAAGCAATACAGTCACCATCTCTGCCCGATGGGCAAATGACGCACTGTGGCGTGACGCATGCGCGATCATACTGACGATTCCGCACTAATTGCCGTTTTAAATTATTGGGCGGGATGGCCACCAGAGATACAGAGTTTTCCAATCCCGCTCCTCGAAGGCATTTTCTGACAGCGCGGCTCACCTCATCGGTTATGAATGGCATTACGAAAGGAACTTTGTCGCTTGGTGGCAAATTAGGACTTCGCTGACCTTCTTGGGAGTTCCGCGACCTGCGCGCTGGTGATCCATAGCCATTGATAGTAGCTATTTGACAAGCTAGGCTTTTTGAGGCCTCGCGCTCTTCTTCTCCAGAACACACATTTATAGCGGTGCGAAACATGTTTCTGACAACCGCCAGCTTTGTCTGAGTGGGATGCGCGGACCGCCAGTGGACCAGAATATTTTTGTTCGAAGGTTCGCGGTACCACTTTGTGACTTTTCTGCCATTTGCCAGTTGAATCTGGACATTCAAGAAAGGCAACCAGCTTCCCGACGGTTTTTCCCGGGTCAGTTTTATGTGTGGAGACTGGCTGTTCATTAGAGCAAAACACGTGTCCATCTCTTCCTGCGTGGAGCAAATTATGAGACAGTCATCAATGTATCGCCTATAAAACAAGGGGAAAGATTCGAGCACAGGTGCTTCGATTTTGGACATGAAGGCGATGGCAAGCGTTGGTGCCAGCCGCTGCCCCATCGCCAGTCCCCGCAACTGAGCAAAGTATTTACCTGCCCATTTGAAAACATTGCAACAGAGGCATTCCTTAAGAAGAACCATTAGGCTGCTTACTGAGAAACCATGCATGTTTATACTGCTTTGATGTTCATTTAGAAGCTCTAAGACTGCTTCCATTGCTGCGTCGTTGCTTACGTTGGTGTACAGCGCTGAAACATCAAAGGATTCCATTACACAGTTGCTGGTGATTTGCGCACGCCGGAAATGGTCTAGGAAGGCTTGCGTGTTGGGTAAATGCGCCGGTATAAATGGAAGAAGTTGGGTGAGCACTGCGCTGACAAACCAAGCGATTCGGTCCGTGGGACCACCCACGCAGCTAATTATGGGCCTGGCCTTAACTGCGGTCGGATCAATTTGTGTGAGGTCCTCCGTTGTCCCGAATTTATGGGTTTTGATAAGCAGGTACAATACGGGACAAGTTGGAGCCTCAATTTTCAGGCGCGTGATTATCGTCTGAGCTAGCCCAGCCGATTTTGCTTCCACAATCCAAGACCTGTTAAGCTTGCGGTGTTGCGACTTGAACTCTTTTTCGGAAGATATCCGGTAGACTGACGTGTCCGAGAGGTGGATCTCGGTTATCGCCACATCCAAGTCGTGGGGAATCACCACAAACTCTCCTCCTTTGTCACTTACGGACAGCCGTATGGTATTGGAAGCCACAAGCTCGCGCACTTCTTTTAGACCCAAAATTTGTGAGTGATTTAGGTTTTTAGGAATTTTTCCTGCCTGGAATCGCTTGAGAACCCTGAATACTTTGTCGGCAAAGAGGCGGAAATTTATGTCGGCGCGTGCATTTGGTTCCTGTTGCTTGAAATACGTTGGGGGAAACGGGATGGTGGGAAATGTGCGAATCTGCCCCGCGCTAGCTGACCCACAGTCTATTCTAGCCCTATAACGAAGCCGATCCTGAAGTTCGTGGAGGCCGCAGATGACCTTGCGCATGACATGAGTAGAAATGCTCTGAGACGGTGAAAAACTTGGACCAAGCTGTAAAACTGCGAGTGCGTTTTCAGAAACAGGGGTATTTCCCAGCACGGTAACCCTTGGTTTTTCTGACGACGGTACGCTACTGACACCTTGATGAACCGAACTTTGATCCGATACAACACTACGAACCCCATTTTCTCGGCCATTGGCTGTACACAAAATGTCGTTGAATTTCTTTTGTAGAGATACCCTGACCTTAGACCGGATACGATCACAAATAGACTTTGACCCCTCCACTATCCTCCTCCAAAGACGCCCCTCCAAAAATTTTATACAATTTTGTTCTTTCGAACTACATCTATTCAACATAGCAAACAAATGATCCTGTTTATCACGGAGTGCGATGCGAAGAAGCTGCAGCTCGATCTTGCGTACTTTAGGTCGCTTTTCGGTCTTCCGCAAACGTCACGTAGATTCTTTTTCGAGATGAAGTTCGGGATGACGTTGTTGGTCAGACATCGGCGGAGGAAGTGGACGGATTGCCTCGCCATGACGATCTTTTGTCGGAGAGACAAAGTTTCTTGTACGAGTCGTTGGAATTTCGCTGGTACATTGCTCAATAATCTCCACGTTTGACTCTCGATGAACCTCGGCATCAGAATATAGCTGGTACTTTGATTTTAGCCGGCACGAGGTAGTATGATGTTTATTAGCAGACTAACGTTTCGGCGGTCTCGCCCTCTTCGGAGTCTGAAAAAGGTCGAATCTACGTGTAAAAATACTCGGTCAAACGTGGTTTACCCTACTAAAATTCAAGACAAAATTTCCAAACAAATAACCGAGACAGATGAGACTGAGTGGCATACCTTCTCAAAGTCTGTAGAGCATCAGGCCATCAGTAGAGCACGACGGGGTACCGAGATGTCAGAAAGCAGCACCCATATCAGAAGGCTAGTCTGATGTAGGGCTGCAGTTCCCGCGTGATATTTATACCCTCATCCTTCCGGTTGACCTTGGGGTCTCTCGCGTTGATCCAGAATGCCTCGAGCGCTTTTCGCGCACTTGTTTTGGCCTCCCGCGCTAGTGTCTCCACTCGCACCTCAAAATCGTCCCCGCCATGGCAATTAACCCTGTGGCAGCCCAGCGCTGTGCTAACTCGCGACCTTTCCTTCCCATCCAAGTGCTCTTTGATCCTCACATGCAGTGGGCGGGCTGTTTCGCCGATATATTCCTGGCCACAGCTCTGACATGTGATCAGATAAATAACCCCAGAAGCAATACAGTCACCATCTCTGCCCGATGGGCAAATGACGCACTGTGGCGTGACGCATGCGCGATCATACTGACGATTCCGCACTAATTGCCGTCAACTGGCAAATGGCAGAAAAGTCACAAAGTGGTACCGCAAACCTTCGAACAAAAATATTCTGGTCCACTGGCGGTCCGCGCATCCCACTCAGACAAAGCTGGCGGTTGTCAGAAACATGTTTCGCACCGCTATAAATGTGTGTTCTGGAGAAGAAGAGCGCGAGGCCTCAAAAAGCCTAGCTTGTCAAATAGCTACTATCAATGGCTATGGATCACCAGCGCGCAGGTCGCGGAACTCCCAAGAAGGTCAGCGAAGTCCTAATTTGCCACCAAGCGACAAAGTTCCTTTCGTAATGCCATTCATAACCGATGAGGTGAGCCGCGCTGTCAGAAAATGCCTTCGAGGAGCGGGATTGGAAAACTCTGTATCTCTGGTGGCCATCCCGCCCAATAATTTAAAACGGCAATTAGTGCGGAATCGTCAGTATGATCGCGCATGCGTCACGCCACAGTGCGTCATTTGCCCATCGGGCAGAGATGGTGACTGTATTGCTTCTGGGGTTATTTATCTGATCACATGTCAGAGCTGTGGCCAGGAATATATCGGCGAAACAGCCCGCCCACTGCATGTGAGGATCAAAGAGCACTTGGATGGGAAGGAAAGGTCGCGAGTTAGCACAGCGCTGGGCTGCCACAGGGTTAATTGCCATGGCGGGGACGATTTTGAGGTGCGAGTGGAGACACTAGCGCGGGAGGCCAAAACAAGTGCGCGAAAAGCGCTCGAGGCATTCTGGATCAACGCGAGAGACCCCAAGGTCAACCGGAAGGATGAGGGTATAAATATCACGCGGGAACTGCAGCCCTACATCAGACTAGCCTTCTGATATGGGTGCTGCTTTCTGACATCTCGGTACCCCGTCGTGCTCTACTGATGGCCTGATGCTCTACAGACTTTGAGAAGGTATGCCACTCAGTCTCATCTGTCTCGGTTATTTGTTTGGAAATTTTGTCTTGAATTTTAGTAGGGTAAACCACGTTTGACCGAGTATTTTTACACGTAGATTCGACCTTTTTCAGACTCCGAAGAGGGCGAGACCGCCGAAACGTTAGTCTGCTAATAAACATCATACTACCTCGTGCCGGCTAAAATCAAAGTACCAGCTATACTTACCGAAGAATTTTGATGCGCAAAACCATTTCCGACGTTAGGTTAGACGCTTTGTCTGCAGTCTCCCGAAACACACCAAAGAGGCGTGATTGAATATTTCAGATGTTTATCTGAACAGTTTTCCTCTGGTATCTGAGAGGCTGCTGCTTGCGAGGAGTTATAAGAATTTTTCGAGCTTTGCGAAAAGGTAAGGGTACCCACCAGGCATTTTTCAGGGTGTTCTTTTTTTTTAGAAAAATTCGTATTAGGCTCAAAACTTGTATGTAGGGGTTAAATAGGATGCTAAAATCGAATCACTGTTTGTCGGAATTCTGATGTTTATCGTAGGTTGAGGTAGGTATTTAAAGGCCGTGTTCACGATGATTATCGTTCCCGAGTTTTCCACTCAAAACAATGTGTTGGCCTCCTAGTGTTACCAAAATTAGGAAGAAACGGCGATAAACGCCTTAGAGGCAGTGCTCACGATAAATTTCACTTCCGATATCTCCACGGTTTACGAAAGGTCTGGTGCCCTATATAGCAAGGCATGCTTACAAAGGACACGAACGACGCGTTTTTGAGCCAAAATAGGCCCTCACTTATTTACGTTGATTTTTGAGCGTGGATGAATTGACCGCTAGAAGGATGATACCTATCAGTGCAATGAAGCGATCAACTCACTTATCAGCACTTCTTTCACTTGATCATTCCTGTAATCTGAGTCTTCATTTGTTCCTTTCAAGGGGCGGATCTGGGGCACCAAAACGTTTGTTTGCAGCCGTCATTTTGCAGCTCCTGGCTGGTTTTGTGCCGTGCTTTCGACACTGGGAGCCTAGGATCCTTCTCGCCGATCATTTCACTGTGGAAAGTCAACGAGGATGATCATCGTGAACGCTGCCTTTAAGACGTCGTATTCCAAAGACATTATTCTATGACATGAACTAGTTGTCCGGTTGGATGAATATGTTCAAGGTGTTTGCCACCGGTACGAAATTGGGTCAATCGAAAATAGAAGTATAATCTATGCAAAGTAGGATTAGTTAGGGGGTCTAAGGAAAAAACGGAGCATTAGAGAGTAGAGAATTGCAAAGCGCAGGTCCACAAAGGATTTCTTTGTCACAACAAACACTTCCTGTGATACTTAAGAGGCAGGGTGAAATTAAAGGATTTCGTGCACTTCTGGTGCGTTTTTCTCAATTTCAACGTCATTTCAGTTCTACCCGGGGCCACTTGAAGGCAGTGTCCACGATAAATCTCGTTCTTGAGGTTTCAGTGTGAAATACTAAGCTGGCAGATGCTGGAGAGGATAGGGTCGAAGAAAGCAGCGAAAACGGGCCAGAAATCAATAAAAACGTCTCCGAAAGTTATCCCAGTGCGCCTACCTATCCCGGTCCGCCCCTCATTCGGACGAGCTTGTGGCGCCGCACACGTTTCGATGGCAAATTGCCGAGCAACTCCGCCGCGTCTAGTCTGAATCGATTCGCGCAGATTTCGCCATTAGCGCGCACTTGCGGAAATCAGCAGGGCCCATGATTCTCGCTCTAAACGTCCACGCTCTGAACGTTAGAAATCGTTATTCTAGCTTATTCTGAACCTTTTTTTTGGGTCGAACTCGAGCGCGATATTCATCGTGAACACTGCCTCTAATCAATATAGCTAATAATCTCAAAATTGAAGACTATCATGAACACTGCCTTTAAGCGAAAGCTATCGTAGCATTCCGGAAATCGTCAAAAATCACGTTTTACCCTCGAATTGCCCCGATGGTGAGCTTTGGATGAATTTAGTCGAAGACATAGGAAAAACGACAACCAAACCTCAAGTTCGTGATCCCTGTTCCCCAAATAACCCCTGGAAAACACAACCGGTATAGGTGGAAAACGCCATTTTTCTGTCCAAAGTCCGGAAAATGTGCCCTCGCCCAAAATTTGTCCAGGTGAGTTAATTTGGGCTCCGTGTGATTCTGAGCATTTCGAATTCCATATTTTATACGTCACTATATGTATCCATAAATAGAAGTCTATTCTTAGACACCCCAACTATTAAATGCGTCATTCTGGAAATAGCAGGTAAATCTTGATGCACTGAAGCGTAACAAACATTCTGATAGCTCTGCGTATAGGCTCAAATATGACATCACATTACTCACCGTATGCACAACTTCCAGCTAGCTTTTTTTCTTTAAACTCGCTTAGACTTTTTACTCCTGTTCCAATTAGGACCTATTGAGGTATATCCCAGTCACATGCCATTCCCAATGAGACATAGCTATGTACGAAGCAAGCTAGCATAATAGCTGAAATCAGGCATGACCATGTGTACCCACTCACGTGACGTTTTTGAGTGTTCGCTAGCGCACATGTGACGGCCTCACGAAACTTGTTGGCTTACGTACATAAATATTGCCCTTTATGGCTGACTAATGCCACAATGCTTAGAAAAAACCCCTCATGTCAGTCAGCCTTCCAACCATTCTATTCTAGCTCCGTCTAGCTTGGCAGCTCTAGCTACACTCAGTTTCGGATTGAAGATTACCCAGAGCTTAATGCGTGCATGTGCGCGCGTAAGCTGCCTCCCTCACTCTCTCTCACTGTCTCTTCTCTAACAATACATATGGTTTCCGTATTCGATTTAGTCCGACGTGTGGACCAGGCGGCTGGCCGTGCGGTGTTGGCGGCAACATTGGCCAACGGGGTTTTCGCGCGCGATGATCTACACTCGCAGCCCCGTTCATACAACGGACTAAATTTATTACGTGAACTCTATGCATGTCACGAGACAAAGTAAATTTGGTGCTATCTTAGTGGGGGGGACTGTTGTATAGCACTTGGCCACGCCCATTTTTCCGTGCCGCAACGACTCTCCTGATTTTGGCAGGTGAAGGAAACCCCGGGTAGGTGCTCAAATTAAGTGCGGCACGGTAAAATGGGCGTGCCCAACTGCATCGCGCCATAGCGCCCCCTCCCCCGCTAAGATAGCACTGTAAACTTTGCTCTGAAATTAAGTATATGTTCAGCCACATATTTCTGTCCGACACGATTCGTTTTCTTTCTAAATCCTCTATAAGGTACTCAACATGAATTCATCTGATGCAGAATCAGTTTAAATCTGTCCGAATGAGACTGTCCGCCTACGCGGTGGGCGGGCGTGTCGAGCGGCCGCCGCGATGGCATTTTCCTGGAAAGCCTTTCCAGGACTGTTAACGGCTGACAGTGATGTTGTTCACCATGCGTATCATATTGCTTGTAATCGATTTAGCGGTCTTAAAAGTGCCTTGGCGGCGTCCGCTTGACACGCACGCCGACCGCTTGGGCGGACAGTCTCAGGAGGCTGTTATGAACCGCCAACGGATACGATTGTCTGTTACGATCCGCCAACAAAAAACGTCTTTTCAAGTTGACGATCGGTCCGCTCGCTTTTTATTCTGTAAGCGTGTAGCGTCGTAGACAAAAACAGTTTGAATGATTTCTGTTTTGGTCTATTATTTATGCCTTGTTTCTCTGTTTTCTGCTCTTATAAGCCTATTTTTTCAACTTTCTCACTTCTTGCTGTGATTATTGATTAATTTCGTCTAACCTTTTCTTCTACAGGTACTTGAAGTGGGCTATTCTTGAAGTATGGAATATTATGTTGTATCGATTCTTGAAAAGAATACGTAGTATATGTTTTGTTTTATAACCAAAGACCGATGTCATACTGTTTCGTAGGTGTTTCTGAAGAAGTTAATATATTATCGAGAAGAGTGACATGTGAAGTATAAAGGTAGAATTCTTTTGTTTATGTAGAACACTTATTCGGAGAACAATGAATGTTTTGTGAAATTAGACTTTATGAGCGTTCCAAAACAAGGTACTATAGCGATGAGTTTTTCAACGTTTTGGATATGTTCCCGGAACATATGATATTGGTATCAAGTTTATAACAGAAAGTGTCTGTTGTTATCATCCGCCAACCAATACGATATGTTCCGGCAGGTGCTCGGCGGAACATATGCTCTTGGTGTCGAGTACATAACAGCGAGTGTCAGAGTAGAGGTCTTGTCCCGATATCATAAGTTTTGCATAGTGATCGAACTTCCTCTCAGAATCTGAATCTTATTCCGAACTCCGGTCTCAAAACTTCAAAAACCTGTTCCAATGCTTGAAACTTCAACCCTTCTTTAATCCAATTTTTGAAACTGGTTCTTTTCGTGCGCTCCTTGTTGCCGAATTCCGAATCTTGTTCCGATTTCCGTAATTTGAAGTGTTGTTCCGGTTCCCAGAATCAGAAATCATGGATCTTGTCCCTATTCTGAAATTTTACAACGTGTTCCAACTTTCGGAGGCTCAAACTTGTTTGGATTTCGCAGAATCTGGATCTTATTCCGAGTTCTGGCTTCCAAATTTTTAAAACTTGTTCCAATTTAAGGATATTCAACCCTTACTTCTGAATCCAATTTTTGATTTGTCTGAATTTTTTACGCGCATCTCTATTCGCACGATTTTGAATCTTGTCCTTGTTTCTAGAATTTAAAATCTGGTTTTGAATACCAGTTTGTTACAAACCTGAATCGTATTCCAAGTTCCGGTTTGGAGAATTTTGAAACTTGTTTCGAATTTGAAAATTTTGGATCTAGATAAAAACTGCTACAGCTCTAGTGGAAAACCTGCGGAAATATACTCTGTTTGTCACCAATTGCACAAACAAGGTCCGCCACCGGTCCTCTTTGTACCGTAGTAGACGTCCATGGACGCGTCTGCCGACCCCGGTGGGCATGCGAATCAATACGCCAGTGCCGCCGCCACTCAACCACCCATCCTGCCACTGCAATGTTGCGGCACTGGCGTATTGATTCGAATGCCCACCGGCGTTGGCCGAGAACGCGCGCATGGACGGGCACTACGGTATATAGAGGGTCGGTGGCGGACCGTGTTTTGTACTATTCGAGATGAACAGAGCACATTTGATTGTGATTGGATTCTAGGAGCCAAACTTTTCTCTCAGCTAAAGGCAAGGGTCGCGAGAGAAAGGAATTTTGAGCTCTCTTCATGAGAATATAGATTTGGTCATCACAAAAGTATAAATAAGTGAAAAGAGCCGCAAATTAGTAGGAAAAAACGCTCAAAAACAAAGCATAACGGCTAATTATCGGTGGCGACCAGCCCCTAATTAACGGGGTTTTCATTAATGCTTGCTTATCCGCCCTTTATTTTACTATCAAAGTAGTCAGTAGACTTCAGAAATGCTTAGAAATTACTTTAGAAGCAAAGTAGAGGTTGACAAAACGAGCTTTTACACAAATCTCAATAATTGGGGACGGGAGCACACCAAGCAAGAACTTGTTCCTGAGCGTTTTTTGTCCATTTTTTACTTATTTTCTATTTTGTGATGGCCAGATCGATGCAGATAGCACAACAACCGATTTTCGGGAGAATCTTGCCTTTAATTCGCTTCGGACATGAGGTACAACACAGTGTGGAGGTACGGGGGTAGTAATACGAAGGTCCGGCAAGGGGGGAGGGGGTAGTAACTTTCCAGACATTATACGCGGCGCTGAACCGTGGCTCTTGTTTGCAACAGAACGGACACCTGCGTGTCCGCTCCCGAGGGGAGCTCAATGGCCTCTCAGATGTGGGCAACTTCACATTTGGCATGTATCAAAGGCATTAAATCGTGCATTGTATATGCCGCTGGTCAGCAGACGTGTCAAACATGAACGGTTTCATCGCCGAGATGCCACAGCCGATACTAGTGCTGTCCGCGATGCGGACGAAACTGCAATGGTTGCCCTCGGTCTGAGCGACGAGTTCACACCGTAAGCCACACTTCGACCGCCATTCGCCCGCCATGTTCCCGCGATCGGCCGGGGAAGACATTAAGGCGCTATTCATACTACTCAACGCCAGCGCGGCACGCGCGTGCTGCGCTGGCTTGGCCTTTTATGTATGAATACTTTCTACGCGCGTGACGCGCGTGCCGCACTTGCGGAGACTATGAATACTGCAGCGGCGAAGCCATGGCGGAGCGGTCGAAGCGTGACGCGCGTGCCGCGCGGGCGTTGAGTAGTATGAATAGCGCCTTAGCGCCGTCGGTCCGACCGGTGTTACTATCTTACAATGAGTATGTCCAACTATCTTGTTATGGCACGAGTTTTCACGTGAAAAACATGTCAAGATGTCCTGCCACGTTCCAGTTATCAAGTTTCTCTGCCATTCTACCAAACTCCTGAGCTCTCAATAGGCTGGCCTCTTCGGATTTTGTCATTCACCAATTCCTACCTTCCTTGCACTTCCTACCCTTTCATAGTAACCTGTGTGAAAAATCGAAACTCCCATTACTCTTGTCGTGTGCAGTAGGCGTGATGCTGCTGCCTCCGTCTGCCTTCCACTCTCTCGCTGTCTCTAACCTCCGCTCCGCACCCGCTCGCGTAAGAGCCACAAAATTTTAATTTTTAACGCCCTGTGTACAGCTCAGTAGATTTTGAAGTCACAATGAATCGAATAGCTTCAGAAAAAAGAACAATTGGATACTTGAGATTTCGAACATTCGATTTGCTCGGGAATTTGTATTTTTGGGTTTTTCGACTGGTCGATTCTTTTGAAAATTGTAGTAATTAGGTGTTCAAATATTTGATGGATTCCGGAGCAGGGTCTGGCAGCGTTGGGAATTTTCGAAGAAGGTGTCGCACTCTAACTTAAGGAAGGCAACAACAATTTGTTTTTCGTTCCAGCCCATTTCTTTCCTTGTAGTGGACCTAGATTCACCTGGAAATGCTTTCTTGCACAATTGTGAGTTGCTCATGCATATCTCTTCCGTCCGGCGACCTAAATGCTCGTGAAAAACACAGATGCATGGGTGGCAAAATTTTCTCCAAGCCTCCAAATGCTATTAGCATTGTTCTGAGGTTCCGCAGTTCATATTCATAGAAGATTAGACCCATTCAGTGCGTGTAGAGTGAGAAATGAAAACGTCGGGTTGCTCAGACAATCGCCGCATTCAACGCGTGTCGAATAGGCATTCAACTCGAAGACAAGGCGGTTCGGAGCACAGTCGGGGAACGTGCTGTTAAGGGGCACGTGCTCCTATTGTGGTTCAAATTACACTAGGTACCCCAACAACAAAGACGTTCAATGTGTGCACGATACACGTTTAAAACGAGAACAAAACGATTTTCCAAAAATGGAAAGTATACGACGCACTCTTGAGACGAACTCAGATGTCGGCATCGTCACGGGTTAAATTACCCAAGTTTGCGGTAATTGGATCGCCCAGACCTCACTCAACGGCTGGCGGCCTCAGATGGGGCTCGGCGAGCTGGTCGCATAGAATGTGGGTATGCCAGCCGCGTCGGGTGTAAAGTGTGTCCGAATGAGACTGGCCAACCATGCGGTCGGCGTTCGTGGGAGGCGGCCGTCGCGTGTACCGCTTTCGGACGAGCATGTGAAACGACAGCGAGCCTTTCCCGACAGCCATTGACTAGCAGCGGGGCCGGCAGCGGCTGTCGCCAAGCCAACTTTGTCGATCAATCAGCTCTGCAGCCGAAGGAGGATGAGTGGCAGCCGTTTGAACACTCGTCCGAAAGCGGCACACGCGACAGCCTCCTGCCACGTACGCCGGCCGCATGGTTGGCCATCCTCGTTCGGACACACTTTAGGTGTGCTTTTGAGATAGCGCTGGACTATCTAGTAGCGCGTTCTCCTGTGATTGAAATTCGCAGCACGTGCTGCTGTTTGGAGCACATTCCCCTGCGATAGAACCTTTCGATGGGTCTGGCCACTCGTGTTGAATGCATATTCGGCGCATATTAAATGCGGCGAGTTTCCGAGTGTTAGCCCCTTCTTGGGAGGCAAACGTTGCTCCCTCGTGTGTGAATGAGACGCGATTTTCGAGTGTCGGGCGTGGCCAAATGGGTAGCGGGCAGCGTCTCAAATGGAAACAGAGTGAAATTCACTCATGTCAATCGCGTGCGTGTGTATGCGCATACTGCGTCTTCTTCTCCCTCACACTTTCTCGCTGTCTCGTACTCGCTTCGCACATGCACATCAAAGAGCACACTGAAATTCATTCCGTAATGGAGCATACTTCCCGCGACTAGCGTCAGTTACAGTGTATATCAGGCATATAGATTTTTGGTCGATATACTCAGACATTGGGAGCAGAGGACCGCCGCCGAAAATTCGCCAGTTGCTCAATAGCTGGAGGATAGCTGGCATTTAACTGGCCAAAGGCAATCACGAGGCCAACAGTTGGCATATACTCGGCATGTCATTTAATGCCAGCGACGGACGGCTGGCGAATATGTGCCAGTTGCCTGACAGCTGGATGATAACAGGCATTCAGCTGACGATTGGCAATTACAAGGTCAACGGTTGGCTCATCCTTGGCATCTCATTTAATGCCAGCGACGGACCGCTGGCGAAAATGTGCCAGCCGCCTGAATGCTGCGTGATAAATTGCATTCAGCTGGCAAGGGCAATCAAACTTCGGAATTACCGAGCGCATAGAAACGCGGTTATCCAACAATCGGCACTCGGCTGGCGCATAACCGCCCAGTGGCCTTCGCTTGGCACTGAGTCGTCACATGGCTGGCACTTGAGAGAGTTGACGAATAATCACGTTTTAACATGTTGAAGTTTGATCTCGGATTTCATTGACAAGCCGAGCCGGTATATAAGGCGATTCAGTCCAATGAGTGTTCACTCGGCACTTTGATACCGGCCCTGGAAGGTGACCTGAAGTCACTCTACAGAGGCTAGCATATTTTTGGCAGCTGAGGGGCAAGTCCCCACGGCTAGGGGAGGGGAGGAGGTGGGGTGGGTCCCCCACCTCATACCGTTGCCTAGGCGATCTCCTACGCAACGATCTGCGGTGAGGAACCCACCTCGATTGATCGGTTATCCAAGAGACTGGCGGACCGCTGGCAAATAATTGCTCAACAGCTGGCTGCCAGATATTAGCCAAGAGACTTCCAGCGGTCGGCAAACGTCCTCGCGGACCACTGGCAGTGTTTCGGCGGACCGCCGGCTAATGGCTGTCCGACACCGGGAATGGTTTTTGCTCGCCAAGCAAATGCCGGCGGTCCGCCAATCCCAATGTCCGTGTAGATAGTAAACATTGCTTCGCGTCGCCAGTCGCCGGTCTGAAGCCTAGTACTATCGTTCTTTGGGCCAAATTCTGGTCCGCATTTGCGGACTACGGCTATTTCATCATGCGACGCCTATACGTGATGGGACCACTTGGCCCCGGCACGATTCACCCTTCTCCCAGCACGATTACCACGTGTAGCACGATGCAACAGCCCGAGTCCGCAGTCGCGGACCGGAATTTGGCTCGGAGAACGATATTACATAATTTATCAAATTCGACCAATAGGAAACCTGTCGCTCAAAGCAGCGAGGTGGTTCGCGACGCAGTATACTGTAGGGCCATAAGAGGTCACGCTAAATCACACTAACTGTCATTTATTAGTGCGCTAATTTTCTTCGTTTCATTTATTGCCATTTTTTGTGACTATTTTTCCGTAGGTACTGGAGACCCGCCCACATGTAGGTGTGTTCCCACATACTTGTTATCCGAAGGTAATTCTTCGGATAATTTATCGATTCAAATACTGCCATTCTCCAATAATTCGGACACGGATATCCGGTCGGAAAATTTCGTATATTTTCGTAACGAAGTTGAGGCAAAACGGTGAAAAATAAACCAGGTACTCAAGGCAAGCCTTTGAAAACATCCATAATTGAACAAACAATAGTACTTCATTGCATTTGCAGCTTGTTCACATACAAACTTCAAACTTCATATATGCATATTAATAAAAACATGTATGTAATCAAATCTTCAATGCGATTAAATAGAAAGCGGCGGGGAAAAATGGAAAAGGCCAAATGCGAATTTATGATCTGATTTTATCCGAAAATTATCCGATTTTCACGAAAATTATCCGATTTTGTCCAAAAATTATCCGATTTATCCGATTTTATCCGAATTATTGACCCACCAAATAATGAATCGATTCAAATGATGCGTTTTTTTTCAAATTTTCGGATATCGGATTACCCGAATTTCGGATATCCGGTCGGATATCCGAAATATCATAGAGATCTTGCAGCACATTTCCACCGTCCAGTCACGCGGGCCCCTCTAAAACTTGAGGAGGCGATGACAAATTTCGCCACAATTCTGATCTTCAAGGGACGAGGATCGAAGCTTCGCTGAGGTCCTATACAACGGCCAGAGTGACCCTACGCTCCAACCATTTCGAAACCGATTTACACTATATCGCGAGTTCATGAAGAGAAACAGTGTCAGCTTCATGAGCTTCATCAAATTGTAAACTTCAGTGCTTCAACTGTTTTCGTTATGATGACGTCATTTCCTCTGTGTAGATGTCAACACTTCAGGCTGATTCATTTGGTTCTTACCTTGATTAGTAGTAATGAGTTCGATTTGAGTTATGACATATTAGAGTCAGAATTTCAGAAAGGCAATTTATGTTCTCTGCCGGGCAGATTATAATTGTCTGCTGTAGTCGATGTTGCTTCTATTGAACCAGAGATGGAACAGAAAAAGGTATAAGTGTTGTTATACTCTGTCCCAAACGATATCGCAAGCGAAGAGTCCAAAGAAGCAGCGCATTTCCTCTCTCTCTGCGTCTCTGACATTTTTGGATTACGGTAAGATTTCGCGTACGCAAATCACCAGAGCGACACAGCATCTGTCTTACCGTAATACAAAACAGAATTCATCGAGTTTTTCACGTTCTCTTTTCCATTTCCCGCATGATTCATCTTTTTTTTGCGGTATTTCCGCAGGAGATGCACGTAATACTCACTCTTGATGTAGTTACCCTTATTTAAAAGCCAGGTAGGTGGGATGTTTTAGGAAATGGGTTCTGTTTTTGGATTATGGTAACACAGATTCTGTGTCATGCACGTGATTTGCGTACGCGATGTTTTACCGTCATCCAAAAACGCCAGAGACGCAGAGGGAGCGTTGCTGCCTCTTTGGACTCTTCGCTTGCCATATCGTTTGAGACACAGTACACTAGATGGTTTCTAGAGTAATCCCAGAAGCACTCTCTCCCCTCTCTCTCGCATTCTCTTTTATTCTCTGTTCCAGTCTCTTCTACTCGCTTCTGCTCTTTTCTATCTATTCTACTCGTTTCTTCTCTTTCTTTTCTCTCTCCTTCCTCTCCTGCATACCCCGCCTATCGTTTCTCATCTATCGCAGCATTTCGGAAATGGGTAAAAATCGCCTTTGGACCAGGGATGAGCGGAATTCCGACTTCCGATTCCCGAATCCCGCAGGTTTTTAGGCCTCAGGATTCCGCTTTCCGATTTCTGAAATCTTGACACATGTTTCGATTTCCGATTTTCGACTTCCGCAATTCAAATTTTGTTTCGATTTTCGAATTCCGTTTTCCGAAACTCAAAATTTTTATTCCGCTCATCCCTGCTTTGCACCTCAAAACCAGCCCTCTCTCGATGGTACATACCCTCTATACGGATTGGCCGAAATTCTTTTAGAAGTCAAGAAACGGACCTCAGATTCATTATCAGCACCCGACGACCCACCAGAAGGCAGATTCTAGCGAGATCCCGAGCCAGATTCTGAACAACCTTTGAAATAGCCTTTTAGACACTCTTTTTTGAAAAGCTATGAGAACGCACTTCTCTGGTATGCCCTGAGGCATTCAGGCCATTTAAGAGCGGATTATCAAAGTTCTGTCGTTTATTTGAAGGCTGTGTTCACGATATAAGTCGTTTTTCTGTTTTCCCGGCTATCTGGGAAACGGTCCCATGCTGATTTCAATTATGTCCCTGGAATCGTATAAAGCCCCCTGGAAACGGAATTATGGCCTCTCAAAATCCAGCTACACTCAGAAAAATGAAAACATGTTACATGTAATATAAAGTGTAAGATACTTGAGACATTCAAGTATATTACCTTTATATCGCATGTAACCTACACTTATATTACATGTAACATACACTTATATTACATGTAACATACATTCATATTTCATGTAGGCTAATTAGAGCTGCAAGCTGAAGCTCGATACTTTAAAGGCATCGTACGCGCAGAAAACCGTATATTATTTTTTCATGTTTTTGTGTATCTTGGCCTCTCTAGAGAACGAAAACGTCGAAGGGCCCATGAAAAACCTTCATTTGTACAGAAAAGTCAATCGGAACACATTGTAAATACGAATTTGAATTTCGCGCCAAAATCCTTTTTAAAGTTTTTCTGCTTTTGTAGGCCTTGTCACTGTCATTTCCGGAGTTTTTCGACATGTGGAGTTCGTGCCGCAACTATTTTTCATGTTGTCGTACGGTCGCACCACCATTCTGGGAAAAAGTGCTAGATGACTGGTGAGAATTGGTGGCGGATCTTCATCTTTGACGCCTTCCAACCTCATTGCCCAACATTTTTGACGCGCCAAAGTTTACCAGTGTGGTCTACCGGGCTCAATCATGAAATTGAGTCTGAAAAATGAAAATTGACTTCCAGCGCGAACGATGCCTTCAAGGGTTGGAGCTGCAGGTTCCAGGCTACTGCTTCAGGTACGAATCCGCAAGCTTTAAGCTCTTTTGGACATCCCAGGAGCTTAAAGCTTGCTGCTTCATGACTGAAGCAGCAAGCTTGGATCCCACAGCTTCATACAAGAAGCAGTGGGCCTAAGCTTGCTCAAAAAATGCATGTCGCTCCCTATAATCCTCCACACGATATAACGTCTCATGAGGAGCGAGAGATCAACGACTCGGCCAGGGCGAGTGACCACCCCGACTAATGTCAATCCCATGAGCCTGCTCTCATCGGTAAGGTATGAGGCGGCCCGTATGCTGTGCAGGTTTGCAGAAGGTGTTCAGCATAGGCCCTCAGTTGCTGGAAATAATTGAATTACGTTACACTTATACTACATGAATTTACTTGAGTAGAGATAATTCACATGTAACTTACATTGACGGAGATGTATTACAAGTATATTGTAAACGTCTCTTATGTTACAAGTATTATGTTTTCACCATCGAAAACATATTACTTGCGACATTTGGCCTGCGATCGAGGGAGCGATATATTACATGTAACATACATCAGTCGAGATAATTTGCAAGTAATATACATTGGCCAATTTATGTTACATGTATATTAATTCAGGCCTTTTATATTACATGTAATATGTTTTCATTTTTCTGAGCATAGCGAAGCATTGTGGACGACTTGTCCGAGGCTTCTAACTCCCGTTTTTTGCAGTCGATGTGTGCGAGCTGACCTGAGTGAAGAGAGAAGTTGATAATGAAGCGAAGAACGGGGCTTCTGATCGGAAACCATCGGTCGTCTAACCACGAATTCAGGGCAACTGTTATAGGACGTGGGCGGAGTGGCCCAATGGGTTGGCTGGCCCACGAGATTTTCATCCCCTTACCGACCGTTTTTCGTCGCACTTCCGTTCTTAATCCTCTTAGAGGGACCCAAAGCGTACGTTTTAGCCAAAAAAAAAACGTGCGACTTTTTCTTTGGGAACACTGCCTTTTAAGTCTGTCCGAATGAAACTGTCCGCCAACGCGGTCAGCGTGCGTGTCGAGTGACCGCCGTGAAGGCATTTTTAGAACGAGTCTTACCATGGCCGCAAACAGCTGTGGTATTGTTCTCTATTTGTCTATTATTCCTGATAATTGATTCACGTGTTCAAATCAGTGACTTGGTGACGACTGCTCAACACGCTCGCCGACCGCGTAAACGGACAGACCTTACAACTACCAGGGTACTGTTTTGTAGAACCCCGCGGAAAATCTGAAGCAGGTTCTAGTAGGATCAATACCTCAGATTTGGAATCCTCAAAGACTAATCCTGAAGCTGTATGTACTCTATAGAACACACTCCCCCCCCCCCCAACAAACCATCTCAGGCGTTCATCTCTGACTTTTCACTTGCCGTCACGTGCTAATTAAAGACTCTGCTGCTCCCTGTCAATATTGTTTTCCAGCTGCTACCTGGGCTATGGTGCGATAGAATGGAACTGCATACATCATTCAGTAAAATAAGTAGTTTCCTGAAGAGGAGACTATGTCTCAAAGAATATTCACAATCACTTAACAAGAAAATTGTATCTAAGTAAATCACATCTACGGCCTATGTGCTTCAACTTTAGTCTGAAATTAGAAATAACTATGTGTACAAGGCGAATGTGTAGGCACCTGCTCACATATCTACGTGAAATGATCTCCTACATGAATTCTGCCCATTTGCAATATTGTTGTGCTAATACAAAAAACTCTTTGCGGGCGCAGTAGTAGTTATGTAGTATGTAGATTCCTTCAGTGAATGGTTACCAGAGAGACGCGCGTCAGTCAGCAGATGCTTCGGTCGCTATGTGGATGCCCATCGAATAAGGTGGATGATAAGAATGAGATCGTCGTGCAGGACTATCGTGACACTGTGAGTTATCGAACTTTTTCTAATTTTCAGTATTTTTCACTTTTAAGGAGTGCAACACCTTGAGGAACGACTTGCTCTCGAGGGATTATAGGTTTTTTTTAACACACCTCGGGCTTCGTTGCATCCATATAGAAATTATTATTTCCAAGAGGGCATTGCGTCAAGTATTGTCTGCCCACCAGGTTTCCAATCCAATGACGGGCTTTCCCATATCTTCCAACCAACTCGCATAATAATACCGGGCGGATCTCTGGCTAGTTGCGGGCGCAGCGCTAGTACTCTAAGGCTTTGCTATATCCTGTCCCAAACGATATGGCAAGCGGAGCAGCGCTTCCTCTGCGTCTCTGACATTTTTGGATTACGGTAAGACGTCGCGTACGCATATAACGCAGCAGGTCTTACCGTATACCGTAAACGAAATTTTGAAAATATGCTCACGCATATTCAATCATTTCTGTAGAATGTGCCGGTATTTCGAACTTCTTAGATTTTTTCTCTACCGTTGTTGTCTACACTGATCTAGTTGCCGACGGTGTTATTGAATTTTTTTTTTTGAATTCTGATTTTTTTCGTTTTCCTGGCACATTGAATATCTTTCTTCCTAATGTTCAGCAAGTTGTTTATTGGAGCGTTCTACTGAACGTATTTTTTTCACCTAAACGGTTGGCTTTCGCCTGACGCGGTCATTCCGCATCATCACCGAGGTGTGCCGTCCTAGTAGTCAGCAGTGTCCATTTGTGACGGTCCTCAGCCACAATTTGAACGCAATCCATCCATTGATCGCTATTCCACTTCCTGCGAAGTAAAGCGTCGCGCCTGAGTTGCCTTTCAATGCCGAGTAATTTCAAATTCTTCTCCACCACAACCGTCCAAAACTTTCGCCTACGTCCAGGCGGCCGTTTCTAGACAGGACTTGGAAGCAACCTTAGAGCGTGTTGAACAAGACGATCTGGCGGTCTTCTTAAAATATGCCCTAACAGACGAAGACGACCTTCCGTTGCCGCTTGAGATGGCATTGGGAGATGTTGGCACCTCCCTTGTGTCAAACGTTGATGTAAGGCGTCAATCTCGTTGTAGAGATCTTCGTTGTGGCACATCCGCGGCCAGAAATATCCGAGCAAACGTCTAAGCAGCTTCCTTTCCGTGCAATCCAACCTTTCCATCTGCGTCTTCGGTGCTGCCCACCTCTCCGATCCGTACATCATGATAGGGCGAATAGCGGATAGGTAGACGCGCAACTTGACTTCCTTCGCGATGGTGGTGGACCACAAACGCTTGGTTAGAGAATTGAATGCAGACGTAGCTTTCGCACATCGTTGTTTAATATCGGCTGCATAACTACCATCGTTCTTCAGTAAACAGCCCAAATAACAGAAATCGTCCACCAGTTCGATACGTTGTCCGTCCACACAAACTCCCGTTGAAGGCCTCTGAGAGACCCACATCTGCTTGTCCGGACGAAGACGAAGTCCATAGGCTGCGGCATACTCCGAAACCTAACAAATAAATAAATAATCGAAAAACAAGTTTAATGAGCTTTTCACGTTCTCACGATCTGAAACATTTAAAGGCAGTGTTCACGATAAAAATCGTTTTTCCGCTTTTCCGCCTATTTTGAAGACGGTACCATGCTGATTCCAATGATGTTTTTGGAATCGTACAAGACCTGAGAACGGAGTTATGGTCCCTCAAAAATTGAGCTAAGGAAACACGGTGGACGAGTTGTCCGAGGCTAAGAACTTCCGTCTTTTGCAGCCGATGTATGCGAGCTAACCTGAGTAAAGAGGGAAGTTGCGAATAAAAAGAAGAACGGGGCTATAGATAGGAAATCATCGCTCATCTCACAATCTCGAGCATTCATTTGTTCACGTCGGTGGGCGTGGAAAGTGCATCTGGGGGTGACGAGCTGACGGGTGTCCAACTTTGGGCCCGAGGGGGGCCATTCCGAGCTCATTTTTCTTAGTTTTTTCAACGTTAGGGTTGCGCTAGGCCCCGTAGCTGCCGATCTCTACCAAAAAAAAAAAACAGACATGGTTTTTATCGTAGACACTGCCTTTAAACTGCCACGCGAAGAAATGTATCTGCTCCGAGTGCGAGTATCACGAGCATTTTGAGCGAAAAGAACGCAAAAGAAATATGAAGTGTGTGAAAAAAAAGAAATGAGAACGTAAAAAAATTGTGGATTTCTGTTTTTAGAATTACGGTAAGATATGCTCGTACGTCTTACCGTAATCCAAAAATGTCAAAGACGCAGAGGGAGCGCTGCTTCTTTGAACATTACAAGATTTTCTGTGTATAAAGAAGACGGCCGCTTGCTGATTCCAGTGCTATCTTTGGAATTTCGCTAGATTCATTGTGAAGGAAGTCACTGCTCTTCGAAAATTGCCGGAATGTACTGTGCTTCTCTGGGCCGAATTCCGGTCCGCAATTACGTCTCGACACGCTTTGCGGCCGCGTGTCGTGACGTTTCGTACGACTCTCTTCATGAAGATTCGCCAGAGCCACGTCAGCGCTGGTCCCGCAGCGATTTCTTAAAGGACGCAGTCTTCTAGAACTTCGCGCGCGGCTCGGAGACGTCGCGCCAATCGACTCGGCGTCCCCCCTGCCAGTCTCGTCTCCTGCGTGCCTCCGCGAGTGGTCGTCTTTTCATCGACTCCGATTGGGCCATGGCCCCGCGCGCAGTGGCGTCCTGCCTGCGCCCGTCGACAACACCACGAGCCGCCAGAAGCAGCAACAGCCTCGTCGCCAGATGCCATCTCCACGCTTCGCGGCCGCGCGCTTTCGAGTCGGAAGAATGTTTAGCTCGCCGCAGCCGCCGATATGTTGACTCTAGGTGGGTTTTGGAAAGTGGAAACTGAAAAAAAATGAAGAAAACTTTATAAGAGAGCCACATCGAGTCAGCTTTAGCACTCGAGCGCGTGCGGCAGCAAAGCGTGTCAAGACGCCATTGCGGACAGGAATTTGGCTGAGAGAAGCACAGTAATTTTCGTTATCTATAACCGATGCATGGGAGTGGACCTGAATGAAGAGAGGCTGAGATTAAAGGAAATGACGGGCTATTGTTCGAAAACTGTCGCTCATCTTGTTGAGCTCTATGTATACAGTTCAAGTCCACATTGCCGTTCAGTCCGCAATGTGCACGTTGATTGCGAAGAGAGCTGCGGCGCGGTTGCGAGTATCCTCATACAGGGATGTGGGATCACCCGGGCGGTTTTTGCCCTAGAGGCCCGGCTGATTCCTCCGCCCGGGTGATCCCACATCCCTGTCTGAGGATACTCGCAGCCGTGCCGCAGCACTCTTTCGCAATCAGCATGCACTTTGCGGACTGAACGGCAATGCGGAGTTAAACTGTAGATCGTCTAGTGGGGCGTGGCGAAGCGGTGTGTTGCGCCAGAATGGCTTCTTTCTATATGCCCCTTGTCAGAAGGAACTGAGATCTCACGCTTGGCAGGTGTTATAGAGGTGTGGTCTTCTTTGTGATCATACAGTGCGTTTCATAATTATGGCAACAACCCCCCCCCCAAAAAAAAGAAACACTGAGATCAAGTTTCAGATAATTTTTCATCTAATGGCATAATTACCACTCGTCTCTACGCATTCGTAAACCATTGCCCACAAAAATTCACGGAAAAATGCGAAGCAATAAGGCATATATGGCAACTAGTCTCGGAAGTTAGCGTTTCATAACTATAGCGACACTTCTGGTACCCAATTTTTTTGGCAAAAACCTCATTGCACACAAACTGTGGACAGTGATATTTCTCTTGGATTTTGAGAATATTTATCACCGTGCACAATTCTCAAGCGCATTCACCTCCACCTTCAAGCCAAACCGTCTCTTACCAGCTTCGCCTCCAGCAATATGACAGCTACTGCTTCTGCCAGAGGAATTGAAGCCGAACTGACGTGTTGTTACATTACTACTCTAGTCGGACCGTGCCGGCAGCCGTCTGTGCTAATCATGTATCTTGACATGGTGTTTTAAAACGGGGATCCATTTTGGGACAACGGATAAGGTCTGCCCAGATGATACTGTCCACCGGCGCGGTCGGCATGCGGGTCGAGCGTCCGTAGCAAAGGACTTTTCCGGAAAAGCTTTCCCACGACTGCAGACTACCGACTGGTATATTCGTACTACTATGCATCTAATATTCCTTGTGTCGCGACTTCTGTGCGACTTATAAACGATACACAACGCATGCTGAACAGCTGGGATGGTTTCATTCAAAGACGGACTCCCCAACATGCTCGCTTGGTCCTGCCACGGACTAACGTAAGCCGCCGCCCGAGTGGGCGGGGCTTGTTTAACCAGCTCTCACGCCATTGTCCGTTCCGCCTCGAACGCGTCCGGTGGACCAGCCACCGAGCTAATTTATTTTCTCGGATCTTCTATTACATGAAATAATCGATCGAAGTGGTGGCCATAGTGTATTCCAACCCCTGAAGAGGCGGGAGAAACGGGCGAGGAGCGAGGATTTCTGATTGGCCGCAACACGGGGCTAACGACAGCCCACTCGCTCCGTCTGTTCCGCCAATTCAGGGGTTGGAATACACGATGGCCACCACCCAATCGATCGCCGCCGCTGTACGCGACTACTCTCTAACCGTATATTCTCTCATCGCGTCGTATCCACTCTTGCCCACACCCCTTATTTTTCCGACTATATCATTGCAGTCTCATCATCGATCGACGCATACGTCTCATATTCTCACATCTCGCCAAGGAACTCTCATTGATTATTGTTGCTTAATCACGATGGTTTAGAGTCGCGCCGCTAATTGACTTATCGCTATCGTTATCCCTTGGCTTATTGTGTCTTGGTCTGCCATTATTGATTCATGTAGATCACATGAGAAAATCGATAATTTACGTCATTCGTATTCTGCTAGGCGCTAACCATAAATGGGGATAGACCACTTACTGTGCTTCTCTGGGCCAAATTCCGGCCCGTAATTGTGTCTCGACAAGCTTTGCAGCCGAGCGCTTTCGAGTCGGAAGAGTTTCTAGCTTCGGGCCGCCAATCTGTTGACTCTATGTGGGTTTTGGAAACTGGAAACTAAACGAAGTTAGAGAAAACTTCATAAAAAAACCAGATCGAGTCGCTTCGGCGCTGGAAACTCGACGCACTCGAGCGCGTGCGGCCGCGAAGCGTGTCGAGACGCGATTGTGGACTGGAATTTGGCCCAGGGAAGCACAGTACTCTTAGCGCGCGTCCGCGCATGAGTGCGTCGGCACTCTAACTCTCACGCTTTTGCCACGTCTGCAGTCGCTAACCAGTAATGCCTTTTTATCGCGTAGACCAGATGCGACACCTGCTAATCAATTCACAGATCCAATCAATGCTATCATGGAGGCCGCTCGACACGCGAGCCGACCGCGTGGGCGGATAGTCTCATTCGGACAGACTCTGAATCCATGTGTGTTTGGAGTCTTCAAGCCTAATGCTTTACCGAGTAAGGCGGAGAAGAATCTAATTTTGTAATAAACCCTTTTAGGTGTTCGTCTACATCTCTGGAAACGTTTTGCGTCGAGCATTACTCGGCGCTATCTACAGCGCGCTGGAAAACACGAATCTGAAGCCCGCAGCAACGGTTATGATGAAGCCTAGCCCAAATATCATGAAGGTAGCGAAATCAACATAAAATCACTACAAAAGTATGTTTTTGTTGAAGGTGTCTGATTCTAGAAAACCGCTATCCTGACGAAAACGGGTCGGGGTGCAGTGTACCAGAATGACGTGTGTGTTGTGTCCTTATGGCGTGGAGAAGACTCAGTCAGACATGTACAAAACGCTGTCGGGCTCTTTTGTAGGACTTACGCATTCACGCGAGGTAAGTTACGAAGCTGTGTTTTGGGTTCACAAATTCACATTGTCGAATCCACCGTGATTCTAGGGGTCGACATCGCAGTCACTGACTCTGCTAAGTCAACGCGCAAGGAGGCTGAGCTGTGGATCACGTAAGTTTCTCGAGATTCAACTCTGACCTAATTGGAGCTCGAAGTGAGCCCGTCAACATTCCGAGAGTGATCTCTCTCATTTGCCGGGCAATACTCTTATCTGCATCTAGTATTCAAATATTCAACTAATTAAAATTTTCATCATTAGCACTTTCGTTATCCAAAATACCTGACTTTTCAGGAAATCCAACTCAGTCGCGTCCCTCCATGCGGGAAATATGTAGTTATGCATTACTCATAGCGGAGTGCACAAACTCACCATCGGCCTTGGTCCTCCGCAGGCACAGTACTACGGTGATCGACGCGTTTCCGGCTGACCCCGGCATGCATTGGCGACCCCGTAATCGATGGACACCTCACGGCTGCCACTGCGCCATTCCGCTGGTGAGTTTTGAGCGCCGACAGTGACGTATCGATAGCTTAGGGGTCACTGATGCATACCGGAGTCGGCTGAGAGCGCGACGATTATCGTAGTAGAGGTCCAGTGGCGGACCGCTGGCGGACCATGCGTTTGTGTACTTCGTTATAAACGGAGTGCAGAGTTTCAGTTGACTCGATTCAATCAGGGGATTTTAATGATTTTTAGTATTCTTTAAATATTCGATTGAATTCGAAACATTGGCTGTTTCCGAATATTCGGCTCATCCGGTAAGCCAGAGTCAGTCAAGGTTTTCATTCGGTTCATGCGAGATTTTTAGTCTTTCGTTTTTTTTTTCGAATGATCGATTTATTCGAGTGTCTATGCATATCGATCGTTTTTTTTTTCGGGTATTCTTTTTATTTATTGTACTATTCTTTTTTTTTTCAAGAACGTTTGTTTAGACCTCTGTTTTAGTCTCGGTTTTTGAAAACAGCGCTATGCATCCAAAAAAACTTGGATCCATAAAGGGATTAAGAATGATAGATAATTCGATTATTAGCTCATTCGGTGATTTGAAGATTTTTCTCGAATACTCGGCTTATTGGATAGCTAGGAACCAGTCGATATTTTTTCAACACCTTCTTGTGACTCTCAGATAATATTTGTAGTTTTCCTTTCAAATAGTCGATAATTGGTATCAATTACGCGTTCGAACATTCGATCGATTATGCGATATGAATTTTTTTCTCTTGCGAATCATTCTTTCAAATATCCGATTTATACTTCCGAACCTTCCTGAATTTTCGGTTTATTCGAAAATTTAAATGGTCTTTTTTCTACAATTCATCAGTACATTAGAATATATATTTTTGATAATTTGATGTTGACTATGATAACTTAATGCCCGATGTTATTCGCAATTTTCTCGCCATTAATCTAGTAAATCAATCTTCGAAAACTGAAATAACGACAAGCTTTCAACTATTCGCTCGAACCTAATAAGGCACACGTGTTACAAATACGTATCCTTCTCGAAAAAAAATTCATCTCGGAACTTGGCCAAGAAAATTATTTGAAACTGATGAACGCCTTGATCCAAAAAAAATCGAAAAAGGAGTACCAAGAGAAATACTCATCATGGATTTGAAACACGTAATTTGATTATTTCATTCATTCTATAAGAGCTTTGAAAACTCAATGTAATGTCGTTATCGGGGCCGAATCCCGACCGCAAATGCGTACTCAACGCTCTGAGGCCGCACGCGTCCCTAATCGGAAGACTTCTAGCGCCGCAGTCTCCTAACAGCTGACAAGGTAGGTGAAACTAAGCTCATTATGTTTCAAACAAACGAGGAAAAGAAACGAAGAAATGAATAAAAATAAGTCGAAAATTAGAAAAAACTGACTCGTCCTCTGCACAAATCGATCGCATCCTGGATGAAACTTCGGTTGTTTTGAAAACAAATTCGCTAGGAAACATGAACTGCATCAAAAATCTATATATATCTTTCGAACAAATATGGGAATAGAGAAAAAAGTATGAATGAAGGAAAAACGATAAATAGAAAAAAGTGACTCATTTGGTGGGTCCGAATTGTGTCAGTCAGTCCTGACCGAAAACGGCACTGAAAAATTGAAAAAAAATCCGCGAGGGGAAACTTACGTTGAACTATTTCACAAAAGTCTCGAATGAATGCAAAACGTGAATGAGAAAATCTCGGAGAAAAAATCTTGAAAAGTGCTCACCATCGCGGATCAAATCCGCTTGAAAGTACGTTCCGACGGCATCTGGAAAAGAAAAATCAGTGTAGCATCAAGATCTGACAAGGTAACACATATGAAAATAGGAAACATGAAACTAACAGCAAAAACCGAAAACTTGAGGAAACCCTCAGAAACATCCCTACTCAGAAAAATGAAAACAAGTTACTTGTAACATAAAAGGCTGAAAGCAAGTTACTTGTAACATATCTGAGCCGATGTAAGTTACTTGCGACTTATCATAGGTCATTCAAGTTACATGTAAGATATCGGCGGGATACTGCGTGCGGTGTGAGTCCAATATGTTGCATGTATCTTAGATGACCTGAGATAGATCGCATGTAACTTACATCGGCTCAGATATGTTACAAGTAACTTGTTTTCGATTTCTGAGAGGACACTCTGTGCATTGCGCCTCCGATATGTTACCAGTAACTTGAATGGCACAATATAAGTCGCAAGTAATTTAAATCAGCCGAGAAGATATTTCCAACGGGGATGTACGACGCACCTGCGGGGTCAGGCTCACGACTGGCGTCGCTGTTGGCTCAATTACCCAAGTTTGAGGTACTTGACCCCACACCAGCAGGGAGGATCCCGCACAACATTATTTTTGCGTAGTGTGTGGTCTGGGACGCGCTCTCTGCGTCGCATGTCGTCTGCGTCTCGTGATGGCCACCCATAGTGAAAATATAATTGTAAGTTACATGTAACATAAGTGTAACCTACATGTAATATAAATTAAAGTTACATGTAATATAAATGTAAGTTACTTGAGACATTCAAGTAAGTTACATTTATGTTACAAGTAACTTGTTTTGATTTTTCTGAGTAGTCGGCTAACTGGAGACTGCGCTGCTGGAACTCGTCCGATTCGAGACGCGCGCGGCCGCAAACCGTCGAATACGCATTTGTGGACGCCATGACGAGAATGCAAATAGTTCTTCGAATTTAGAAATCAGATTTCTATGTTTATCGCAAACGTTGCCCATAAATGCTGCTTTCAGAACTCCATCTCCAGCAGTGCATATGGCCGAGGTGAACGGTGAGGAGGCAGCATCGCCCAATGCTGAGGACGCAGCACCAAGCAGTGATCCGCCTAACTTGGAAGAGGACCCAACTACTCCAATTGCTGCTGAAGACGTGGTGGTGTCACCAGCTCATGATGATGCTGTGCTCGTACGCGACACTTCCACTGCTGACACCATGCCAGCCGATGAGAAAGCCACTGAGCATATTCATGAGACAGCAGAAGCTGCTCCTCCGCCTCCCGCCACTTGAAAGAATGTTCGTGATCAAAATCGTTTTTGAGAAAGATTCAGAAAAGAATCGGTTGGTTTAGGTTCTGAATCAATAGATCTATTTAAACGAGAAAATGATTTATTTTCGAATTTTCTGCCAATTTCGGGCTACATAAAGTCTGTCCGAATGAGACTGTCCGACCGCGGAGCCAGCGTGCGTGTTGACCGGCAGTTGCGAAGCCATTTTCTGGATGAGTCTTTCCTCGGCAGCAAACAGCTGGCTCGTATATCACTCTTGTATATGTCTGATATTCGGATCCAAAACATGCCTTCGCGACGTCCGGTCGACACGCACGCCGACCGCGTGGGCGGACAGTCCCATTCGGACTGACTATAAATCGGATAGCCAGTCAGAGCGAATTGCTTTACACTACATACTTTAGAATTATTCAATGAGAGTGCAGGTTCCTTATGCAGGACTGCCACAGTGAATTATTCCGAAGACCACCCACAAAGTTTAGTCCACTCTAATCTGTTTCCGTAATTAAATAGCCAACAAGCACCTATGAAGCGAACTCCTTCGCAAGCGGGTCCCGTAGTTGATAGCTTTCACAAACCATTTTCACAGCTGATAGTCTGGAGATCACCAATGGAACTTGGTCCACTTCAAGCCCTTTCTCGGTTTATATACCAGAGACCAGCCGTGAGATTTGGATATACTCACTGAAAGCAGATCGAGTAACTGACATTCTGGGGACCACCCGCAAGTTGTTGCAATTTCCAACCATTTTCCATATTTGGTAGGCATCCAGTGGATCACCTATGAAATTTAGTCATCTCCAACTTTTTCGACCGTTGATATCAGAAGAGTCACCCATGCAGTTTACTGATCTCCAACCTCCACCCCTCCAAAAAATATGGAATTGACCCATTTTATTCTATGCTTTCCATCATAAGCGATAAGCGATAGTCACTTATGCGGTTTACTCTTCCCCAATACTTCCCAGAGTAAATTCCCTACTCAGGCGATTCTCGGCCCCGAGCCGCACCGAATAGGATTCGGAGCCGCCTGACAGTTCGGCTCGTTCTCCCAATCTCCGGGCTACTGCTGTTGCTGTTCGGGCCAACCGGAATAGCCCGGACAGCAACAGCAGTGGCCCGGAAAGCAACAGGAGCCGACTCGCAGATTGGAAAAACGAGCCGAACTGTCAGGCGGCTCGGGGCCGATAATCGCCTGAGTGAAGACAACCCAAGTTAGTCGTATTCGACCTGCTACCGTAAGTTATAACCTCGAGGACGCCCAAAAGGTCCACTTTACCCGAGTTTCATGGGTGGTGGCCATCGTGTATCAACACCCCTGAGGAGGCGGGAGAAACGAGGTTGGAGCGAGGTTTCTGATTGGACGCAACACGGGGCTAGCCCGTGTGCGTCCGATCGGGAACCTCGCTCCTCCCCCTTTTCTCCCGCCTCCTCGGGGGTGTTGATACACGATGGCCACCACCCGAGTTTCATAGTTAGTATTATAAGTACCACCCATGGAATTAGGTTTTCTCCAACAATTTCTCAGTAATGATTTTGCAGTGATGACCCATCTAATTCAATGCACTTCAACATGCCTTCATAACTCATAACCTGGAAGTCACCCGTGGAGATCATTCTTCCCGAAAAAATCCCAAGTTTACCTCCTAGGCACCACCCGTGAACTTCAGCACCCCCGCCCCGCCCGGGACGTTTCCACATTTGGTTTTTTTGAGTACCACTCACAAAGTCTACGCTCTCAATCCCGTAGTTGTGGCTCGAGTGATTACCCATTAAGTCCATTACTAGCCAGCCTATTCCTAGAAATAATGTCCTAGAGACAGCCCATGAAGATCACTCTCCTCATTTCAGTGTTGGTATCCTATGGACCACATATTAAAGTCCACTCCTGCTCAGGCGTTTTCTGTCCCGAGCCGCACCAAACAGGAATCGGAACCGTGTGACGGTTGGGCTCGTCCTCCCAATCTCCGGGCCACTGCTGTTGCTGTTCGCGCGAACTGGAAGAACCCGGACAGCAACAGAAGTCGACCCGCAGATTGGTAAAATGAGCCGGACTGCCAGGCGACTCGCGACTGAAAATCGCCTCAGTACCTGCTCTCAAAACTGATATCCTAGTGGCCACCTATCATTTATTTTCATCCCCAATGGTTTTCAAAGTCGATTTTCTTGGCATTACCCGTGAAGTTTAGTCTACTCCAACCTCAGGCGATTATCGGCCCCGAGCCGCCTGACAGTTCGGCTCGTTTTTTCAATTTGCGAGTCGGCTCCTGTTGCTGTCCGGGCCACTGCTGTTACTGTCCGGGCTATTCCGGTTGGCCCGAACAGCAACAGCAGTAGCCCGGAGTTTGGGAGAACGAGCCGAACTGTCAGGCGGCTCCGATTCCTATTCGGTGCGGCTCGGGGCCGAGAATCGCCTGAGACCAGGGATGAGCGGAATAAAAATATGAAATTTCGGAAATCGGTTTTCGCAACAAAAATGTTTTTCTCGCGTTTCATAAATCGGGCGCGAAAAGACTGAAAATGCGCGGAAAGGCGGTTCTCGGAACGCGAAATGCTAAAAGATTTAGATATCATCTGATGTTTTCTCCCGTCCCAGATGACTCGATATTTTCGCGTTCCGCAGCGTTTTCTGCGGTTTTCGGAATGCGGAACGCGGAACTCCGCTCAACCCTGGCTCCAACCAGTTCCCGTAGTTCGTGCAACAGAACTCCCTCTACTAGGAAATTTCCTGCGCCACGTCACGTTTGCTGTATTTTTGCGGATTTTCAAACAAAATGTCAATCTTTTTTTATAAAAAATCAAAGGGTCAGTAAATTAGCAGATTTTCTCTTCAAGTTTTTAAAGGGTACCTCTTCTTCAAATTTTACATCTTTATGGGGGTCTTAGAAAATCGCCAAAAAAATGTCCTTGAGGGGGGGGGGGTTCGGAGTAGAATTGGCCTTGTCCACACCTCAAGCCGTACCCTGTGGAAGAGTAATTTGAGTGCATACGTTACGCAACCAGACCGCATCTAGCAGAGCGGTACGCAAGGTACATAGGTACCGGGAAATTGCTCCACAAATCTTTCTCGAAAACGATTTTTTCCATTATGAACAATGCCTTCAGTAGAAATAGTCGTCAATCCATTACGGTCGCTCATTATTTCTTTCTGTGTTCGCTCATTCCTTCTGTGCCAATGTATCCGTTCATCTCTACCTCCCGCATTCCGACCAGAAAAATGTGGTTCAGCATAGTTTCAGATTTTTTCTGTGCTGAAGATATATAGATGACGACTAGTCTTAGAGTAAGATTACCGCATCCAGCACGTGCGTACTGCGTCGCGTTCCCCTACCCAATCTGCTGGTCCCGTGCTGTTGCTGTCCAGGCCACTGCTGTTGCTTTCCGGTCCACTGGTGTTGCTTTCCGGTCAGACAGGAGAAGCTCGGACAGCAGCAGTGGCCCGGAGTTTGAGAGAACGAGCCGAGTTGCCGGGCGGCTCTGATCCTTGTCTGGTCCGCCTCGGGAACGAGAATCGTCTGAGAATGACGTCATAAGCTTTGACGCGAAGTAGCGCCAGTGGTTCAGGCGGCCACCTATACTATGTTGATCAATCGCAAATTAAAAGAAAATCTTCCATCTGCTTTCTGCTCTTCAAATTTATCTCAACCAAAATTTCTGTAAACGTGATCTTCTACTTCGAATATACCTCTATGTCTGCATTAAAAACCCAAAGGTTTCCAAAATCTTTAAGAACTGATGAATGAGAGCTTTATATTGCGTGATTAATGTGGATCGAAAATATTGGTATTGTCTGTGATTATGGAACTCTTAATGTATAGTTTTTCTATACATTCGATGCTCATCTCTTAAACTATAGCAATAAAGTTTATCTTTAACTATTTGACGCATTTGGGATATACTAGGATGAAGCGAAAGCTCCCCGCCACTTAGTAGCTTGACTTACTTTTGACTTAATCGGTTGGCTTTCGCCTGACGCGGTCATTCCGCATTTTCACCGAGGTGTGCCGTCCTAGTAGTCAGCCGTGTCCATTTTTCACGGTCTTCAGCCACAAATTGAACACATTCCGTCCAGCTGTCACTATTCCACTTCCTGCGAAACGAAACATCGCGCCTGAACTGACTTTCGATGCCGAGTGACTTTAAATCCTCTTTAACCACATCCGTCCAGAACTTTCGCCTACGCCCAGGTGGCCGTTTCCAGACAGGATTTGGAAGCATTCTTAGAGCGTGTTGTACGAGACGATCCGGCGTTCTTCTTAGTATATGCCCGAGCAGTCGAAGTCGACTTTCCATTGCTGCTTGAGATGGCGTTATGAGATGCTGGCACCTCCCTCGTGTCAAGAGTTTATGTACTGCGTCGATTTCCTTGAGAAGGTCTTCGTTATGGCATACACGCGGCCAGAAATATCCAAGCAAACGCCTAAAAAGCTTCCTCTCCGTGCAATTCAACCTTTCCATCTGCGTCTTCGGTGCTGCCCACGTCTCCGATCCGTAAATCATGATAGGGCGAATAGCGGATAGGTAGACGCGCAACTTGACTTCCTTCGCGATGGTGGTAGACCACAAACACTTGGTTAGAGAATTAAATGCAGACGTAGCTTTCGCACATCGTTGTCGAATATCCGCTGCATTACTACCATCGTTCTTCAGCAAACAGCCCAAATAACAGAAATCGTCCACCAGTTCGATACGTTGTCCGTCCACACAAACTCCCGTTGAAGGTCTCTGAGAGACCCACATCTGCTTGCATTTTTCGGGACAAAGACGAAGTCCATAGGCTGCGGCATACCTCGAAACGAGGTTCACAATCCTTTGCAGTTTTGCGTTGTCTTCAGCGAATAACACAATGTCGTCGACGTACTCCAGGTCGACAAGGGAGCGTCCTGATGGTGTTAGGATCACATCCGCAGGAAACTGTTCTGCAACTCTACGCATGATGTCATCAACGGCAAAGTTGAATAGGAAAGGTCCTGCTACAGCTCCTTGCCTTACTCCTGTTCTCACCTCGAAAGCTGACGTTAATCCGACAGGCGTACGAACTGCTGCTGTTGTTCCTTTGTTCATGTCCTCGATTAGTCGAACATACTTTTCCGGGACTCCATCTGTTCGCAGAGCGTTGAGCAATCGATCACGATGAGAAGAGTCGAACGCGACTTCGAAGTCCAAACAAGCAAGCTGTTATGACTTCGAAAATCGCTGCCACGATTCGATTACTCTTCTCACAACGAACACTTGGTCGATGGTGGATCTTCCAGGTCGAAAACCGGCTTGCTCATCTCTTGTCGTTCCTTCACGATGTTTTATAAGTCGCCCGAGAATGATACTTTCTAAAACCTTGTACATGACACGAAGTAGAGAGATTCCTCTGTAGTTCTTAGGATCCGTGACGGATAGCTTCTTGTGAAGAGGTACGATGATCGCATGTCTCCACGAATCGGGTATCCTTTCACTCATCCATATGGCACGGATGTCTTAACACAACACCCACAATTGTTTGTTGGATGGTCTCCCAAACCTCGCTGCGATTGGCAGATTCTTAACCTTAAAACTGCGGTTCAAAACAATCGACCCCCCCCCCAATGCGCAATACCGTCGCGACTTATCGATACCGCCTTTTATCATGCATCGCCGCGACCGCAGTACTCAGGCGAGTCTAGACCCTGAGCCGCACCGAACAGGAATTGCTGTTGCCATCTGGACAAACATGCAGGAACGTACTACCGTCAAATTCGATCCTTCAGGCCAAAAATGTGGAGAGAAAACATGTTCCTACCCGTCATAACTTGTTAACAACAGGTTCTAACTCGTCAAGACATACTACACTACTACTACTACTGTGTACGTTTCTGCAAGTGCTCAGACATTGGGAATAGCGGACCGCCGGGAAAATTCGCCAGTTGCTCAACAGCTGGGGGACAGCTGGCATTTAGCTGATCAATGACAATCACAAGGCCAACAGTTGACATACACTCGGCATGTCATTTAATGCGAGCGACTGACGGCTGGCGAATATGTGCCAACCGCCTGAAAGCTGCGTGATAACTGGCATTCAGCTGGCAAGGGCAATCAACAAAATTATAAAATTCAAACCGCAGATTCTTTCCACAGTAACCCAATGGACATGATAAGAGTATTGAAAACAATTCCATTCATTTATCGTCATGATGAAGCGCTGGTCGGTGGAATGATGTCGTGTTCCGTGTAAGGAATTCATTCCAGTTTTCATGAAATAAGGTTTCGTATGAGCGTGCGGTACACTAAGGAATTTCACACCGAGGTACTCGTCAAGTTGGAAGACTTGCAGCTTTCCCCAACTGCTGCATAGGATAGCCCGTTAGGCCCTTATGGGTGAAGCTCTGGATTCTATCGGAGCTTGACCTACTTCAGTTTTTGCCCAATTTCCTGCGCTTCAACGCTTCCCAACTGTTGCTCTCGACAACACTCACCAATCAGTCATGTAGAACCACGTTCCGCAAGTATCGGAGTGAATTCCGCCCGAGGAGCATGATATCATTCCACCAACCCACATTTTATTGCGAATGTAAATGGGATGCAGATGTGTTCCTTCATTCTTATCATGTCTATTGGGTTACGGTGGATGAAATCTGCGGTTTGAGTTTTATAATTCTGTGGGCAATCAAACCTCGAAATTACCGAGCGCATGAAAACGCAGTTATCCACCAATCGGCACTCGGCTGGCGCCTAACCGCCCAGTGGCTTCCCTTGGCACTGAGTCGTCACATGGCTGGCACTCGAGAGAGTTCACGACTTCTCACGTTTTAACATGTTATAGTTTGATCACTGATTGCAATGATAAGCCCAGCCGGTATATAAGGCGATTCAGTTCAATGAGTTGAATGAGCTCTGTAGAGTGACTTCAGGTCCTGACTCAGCACTTTGATGCTGGCCCTGGAAGGTGACCTGAAGTCACTCTACAGAGGCCAACATAATTTTGGCAGCTGAGGGGGAATTCCCCACGGCTTGGGGGGGAGGTAGGGTGGGTGCCTCACCTGAGACCGTTTGCGTAGGCGATCGGTCTGCGGTGAGGGGCCTACCTCGATTCATCGGTCTGCCAAGACTGGCAGACCGCTGGCAAATGATTCCACAACAGCGGGCTGCCAGGTATTAGCCAAGAGACTGCCAGCAGTCGGCCAACCTCCTGGAGGACCGCTGGCAGGGTTTTGGCGGACCGCCGGTTAATGGCTGTCCGACACCGGGAATGGTTTTTGCTCGCCAAGCAAATGCCGACGGTCCGCCAATCCCAATGTCTGAGTGTGTCCACTTGAAAGCACCCACAATAATCGGAGCCGCTTGACATGCCGGCTCGTTTTTTCCAATCTCCGCGCCTCTCCTGTTACCGTTCCAGCGAACTGGAGATGTCCGCACAGCCACAGCAGTGGCTCAGAAAGCAAAAGCAAAGGCCCGAACACCAACAGAACCTACCTCAACAGTTCAAGAAACGGAAAAGACCACTATGCAGACGGAGAGGTATTACGACAGTTGGAATAGCTGTCTTATCCATAACCAAAATCAAACGAACACTAAGGACCAAATTTATTCTCTCATCATGCTAATATCCTTTCACGAACACTTCGTAACATTCCGACCCGAGTACGACGATTGCTGTGGCAATCTCAACACAGCTCGCTAACGTCCACATGAATGTGCCTCCACCGCCAGGCATACGGACCATTAAGTACACCAACATGCCAACCACCGCCGGCGTGAACACTTCTGAAAAGAAGCATACACACTCCTGGACAGTGCATCGACTCTGCCTCGACTTTGCCGCAACTGCATCTCGATTTCGCCTCGAATCCGCCGCGACTCTGCCGCGATAACAGCACAACTTCTCCTTGACTCCTTCGGCCCGATGTTTGTTTGAACCGAGGTGGAATCGCGGTCGAGTCGAGGCGAAAGTCCCAATGCGGGGTTAAATAACAAATATGAACCTACCGGCAGCGTACATCATTTTCAATTGTGTATCGTGCTCCTTGACCATTTGACGCATATCGAAGCGACCATCGATGTTGTTATGCCTAGCAAATAAGAAGAACATAATCACGGCTTCCATTCAGAAGACCTACCACAACGTCGCGCAAGCCCTCAACTACCGCAATGGCTGCACAAAGTCGCCGTGGTAGGTGCTCTAAAGCAGCGCCTACCATCTTTTGGCGGTGACGTAGAGATTGTAGAGGAGAAACACCTCTGCGAAGATAAATGTAAATGTACCGATATAGTCGGCGTGAGAATAAAGCGAAAACATCTGAAACCTTTGTTGTAATGGATTGCTTTTTCCGAAAATCGATATTCGCTCACGAGAGGGTAACTCACTTGTATTACGATACAAACAAGTTGAGCTGTTCGACAGTTATAGACGATATTCGCATAGCTATATTGTGCCTGAAAAGGCGCTTCAGGGGCCGCATGCAAGAACGCACCGGTTGGGGCAGGGGCAGTGCAGTCGGCGCCTTTGAAGATCGCCTTCGCTCACAAGACAGGACACGTCTGTCGTGGTTGATCACAATTCAAGACACGTATGTCGTGCCCTGGCAGTCTTTCTCGCTGCCCCCAGCCGATCCAATCTCCTAGCTGGGGCGGCTGGGGCACAGCGACGGGGCACGACAAACGTGTCTTGACTTGCAACCTACCACGACAGACCTGTCCTGCCTTGTGAGCAACGGCGATCTTCAAAGGCGCTGACTGCACTGCCCCTGCCCCTAGCGGCGCAATCTTGCATACGGCCCCAGAGGACAGAAGGCAGTGTTGGACCTCAGTGTATCAAACACCAACCATGACCGCAGAGAAGACGTTTAGTAGCTGAAATGAGTCCTACTCCATTCAGGGCAATGCGTATCTTCAATTCAAGCAGGCTTATCTGCAAAACCTTACCGATGAGGTGTGTAGGATACGGTGGGAGACATCCGCGCTAAGGCCCCGGTCAGAGTTGGTGCTATTTGCATCTGTAACCCACCGACTTCCCCCAACACCCACCCGGTCGATACGTATGTTTAAAATGATGGAGTGAGGTTGAGAAAATCACTCGGTGTATCCAACTAGATATGACGATGATTACGTGGCCAACAGGATTGCACCTGTTCAGAGAAATAGTGAAGGCGAGTATGGTGAAGTAACGGAGGTAGCAGTAAGATTAGCTTTCTAGTGATACGCAATGTTTTATCATAGGCCTGTTCACCCGGAGATTTTCTCATCCGCCGTCATCCACGTATTGCATGGATATCGACCGCGTCGGATACACCGAGTGATTTTCTCAACTTCACTCCATCATTTTAAACATACGTATCGACCGGGTGGATGCGGGGTGGGGGGGGGGGGGGGGGGTGTTGGAGGGATACACCGAGTGATTTTCTCAACCTCACTCCATCATTTTAAACATACGTATCGACCGGGTGGGTGTTGGGGGTGCGGGGGTGTTGGGGGATACGCCGAGTGATTTTCTCAACCTCACTCCATCATTCCAATCATATGTATCAACCGGGTGGGTGTTGGGGGTGTTGAGGGGTGCGGGGAAACACCGAGAGATTTTTGCATCCCATTTCCAATGCATTCTGTGCGTATCGACCGGGCTGGAGACGTCGGCTCATTCAAGTATGACCGGGGCCTAATTAGACTTCGACCGTGAAGCTGTAGTCTATAGTTTGCTGACACTTACACTATACTCGTGTGTCACCCTTGAGAGCAACGCTGACGACACGCTTCTTTCCCACCTGCGGCGGAGTATAAACCTGATTAGAAGAAGCAAGTGCCCTGCTAGACTTCAAACGATTTGTTATTGTGTTTCAGCTACACGCTGGAGTTCCGCGATTTAAGTTCGTTCAACGCTAGAGTAGTCAGAAATGCACGACTCATTAAAGGCAGTGTTCACGATAAAAAAAACCGTCTATAGTTTTCGATGTTTTTGAGTAGGTAATTCGACTAAGTAGAGACTAAAAGCGAAAAGTCCCCAGAGAACACTCAAATACCTGTTTGTGTGTTTCGGGAGACTGCACACAACGCTTCGAACCTGTCGTCGGGGAATGGTTTGGCGCTTCCAAATTCTCAGGTAAAAGACTCTGTATTCTGTTTTTTTAAAAAGAAGGGGTATGTAAATGCTGGGATGCTAGAATCTTTCGCGGTCAACTGTTCTATGACGTAGGCGGGTGATCCAATGGGTTGGCTGGTCCACGCGATTTTCACCCACTTCTTGGTCGTTTTTCGTCGCAGTTCCGTTCTGAATGTTTTTAGAATGACCCAAAGCTGACGCTTTTGCTAAAAACGGGCAACTTTTCCACTGTGAACACTGCCTTTGAAGGGATACCTCCATTGCCCCTGAAGCTCCGTTTTAACGTAATTGCTCCAAATAGTCACTGCACTGCCACCTCTTACAAAAACTGTTGCAGCAACACAATTTCTACTGATTCGCTGCGGATCGCAACATGTCCCTCCGCGCGTGCAACAATTGCTGAGCAGACTCGGCTTAACGCCAAGGTAAGACGATGTTGGAAATTTTCCAGAATGGGGGGGAGGGTGCAACCTAACGTCAGAATATGGGTGGTAGCAACGCCGGATTTTTTAACACGCTTCTTCTCAGGTTTTAACTCAGCTTGACATTAGAATGTTTTTTTACACAACCCCGAGCTGCTCAGACCTGTTTTTCAACCGCTGGCGCTCTGAATACTCGTGAAACTGCATATATCCAAGCAGCGAGAAACGGTTCTTCCAGGCGTTTCAATATCATTGGCGTTGCCATGAGGGACCGTTACTCAGCCGCTCGGTAAAAGGACCCAGTAAGGAAACATGAAAAAAAGTAAAGGCGCCCATGTAGAGTAAGAAATAGAAAAATCGCACGTTGAAAAAAGTTGTGCAAAAGGCCATTTTTTCCGAATGGCCTTTGCGACCTTAGTTTTGACTTCTGGAGGGCGGCAGTCGGTCATACGATACATCTACTGAATGGTTATCAAAAACTGCATTAGCTGCAGTTCTTCGAAAAGAAATTTTCTGAAATCCTCCACAGGATGGATAACGAATCTCGGCGAAAAAAAATTAACAAAAATTTGAGCAGAGTAGTTTTCGATAACCATTCAAAACATGTACATTCTGTCCGACTGCCGCCTTCTAGAAGTCAAAGTTAGGCCCCCGTCATAGTCGGTGAATCTACTGAGTCCCACCGTGTCGATACGCACCGAATTCGTGGGAAACGGGTGCAAAAAATCAACCCACTGAGTCCGACTGCGACCGTCTAATGCCCACCGCAATCCCCCCGGTCGATACTGATAATTCTCATGCGTACAAGGGCGGGGCCAATGCACCGATTGAGTCCTACTGAGTCCCACTGAGTCCCACCGAAATCATCTTCACCCCACCCGGTCGATATAGGTGTTTCTCACGTGCTTTGGGTGCATTTTTTTTTCGGCCGACTGCGACCTGCCGAGTCCCGCCGCAACTCGACTTTCGTCGTCTGCGCTCTGCCCCACCTGCTGCTGGTACGGAAATCAGATTCAGAGATGTTGAAAACACGAAAAATCAGCCTCCAAACACGTTTCGATTCACAGTTGAGGTGATAATCGTCACTATCAATTGCGTGTTTCGCAGAGGAGCTGGTTGGTGCTGGGGGCAACCGGACTCAGTAGGACTCAGCAGGTTTTTCGACGAAGTCTGACCGGGGCCTAAGGCCGCAAAGGCTATTTGAAAGTAAAACTACCTTTTAACGTCACTTTTTCCGATGGGAAATTCTTTCTATTTCTAACACTACATGAGCGGCTTTGCTTTCTTCTATTCTCTTACTGGGTCCTTTTTACTAAACCGCTGAGTTACTGCCCGTCAGGCCCCTGTCAGACTTCGTCGAAAAACCTGCTGAGTCCGACTGAGTCCGGATAGTCCGGGGTGGAAAAAGCTGCTGAGTCCCACTGAGTCCGGTTGCCCCCAGCGCCAACCAACTCCTCTGCGAAACACGCAATCGATAGTGACGATTATCACCTCAGCTGTTAATCGGAACGTGTTTGGTGGTTGATTTTTCTTGTTTTCAACATGTCTGAATCTGATTTCCGTATCAGCAGCAGGTGGGGCAGAGCGCATACGACGAGAGTCCAGATACGGCGGGACTAGGCAGGTCGCAGTCGGCCGAAAAAAATGCACCCAAATCACGTGAAAAACGCCTATATCGACCGGGTGGGGTGAGGATGACTTCGGTGGGACTCAGTCGGTGCATTGGCCCCGCCCCTGTACGCATGAGAAATATCAGTATCGACCGGGGGGATTGCGGTGGGCATCAGACGGTCGCAGTCGGACTCAGTGGGTTGATTTTTTTGCACCCGTTTTCCACGAATTCGATGCGTATCGACCGGGTGGGACTCAGTAGATCCACCGACTATGACGGGGGCCTCAGAGTTGGCGCTATTTGCATCTGTAACCCGCCGACCCCCCCCCAACACCCACCCGGTCGATACGTATAATTAAAATGGTGGGGTGAGGTTGAGAAAATCACTCGGTGTATCCAACTAGATATGACGATGATTACGTGGCCAACAGGATTGCACCTGTTCAGAGAAATAGTGAAGGAGAGAATAGTGAAGAAACAGAGGTAGCAATGTCGACAGCTTTCTAGTGATACGCAATGTGTTATCATCGGCCCGCCCACCAGGTGATTTTCTCATCCGCCGTCATCCACGTATTGAATGGATATCGACCGCGTCGGATACACCGGTTGATTTTCTCAACCTCACCTCTTCATTTTAATCATACGTATCGACCGGGTAGGTGTTGGGGTGTGTTGGAGGGATACACCGAGTGATTTTCTCAACCTTACTCCACCACATTGTTCATACGTATCGACCGGGCTGGTGTAGGCGGGTGTTGGGGGGTGTTGGAGGGATACACCGGGTGATTTTTGCATCCCATTTCCAATGCTTTCTGTGTGTATCGACCGGGCTGGATACGTCGGCTCATCCAATTATAGCCGGGGCCTAAGTGCGATGTATCAGGTTGTCCGATAAGTTCTTGCCGTTTTTTTAAATTTTTTATAACTTTATTTTTAAACATAAAATAACAACAATTTAATCAATAATGTATTCTCCGTTGTTTGTTATAACTTGCTCCTGTGTGACTTATGACTTGTTATGTTATATTATGTTATGACTTGCTCCTGTTATGTTATGACTGTTATGACTCGAAATCGCCACTTTTGAACTTCGCAAACCAATATCGAGCAGTTCTTTCAGCTATGGCACCCTCTCCGTATACGGCACAAATCTCTCTAGCAGCTTCCGTGGCTTTGGCACCTCGGTTAAACGCAAAAAGTAGATGGTGTCGAAAATGCTCGTTTTTGTCGACTTGACACTCCATTTAAATGCTCTAAAAATTAACAAAAACTAATCGAAACAAAAAAACCAAATAGACTTTCTTGTAGAGCGAAAAATTCTCTTTCGAATAACACAAAACATTGTACCAGAAAATTTCATTTCGATCGCTAATTTTTTAATTTAAAAAAACGGCAAGAACTTATCGGACAACCTAATAGATGACAATGGAAAGCCCGCAAAAACTATTTTTCCGCTATTTGGACATTTCCAAACTTTCTGCCAGCGAATTAGGCGGTGCTTCTTTGAACTCACCGCGGCTATTGTTAGTGAGGGGTCGCAACACGAGTCGATTAGGGTAGTGATAGCCAGATAGGTCGTCACTCGGGTAGAACGTTCCCTACTCTGACAAAATTCGCTCCAGCGGCGGACCAACCCCGCCTTGAAGGCTCCCAATCGGTGCCTTCAGGGCAGGGTCTAATCAGGGTCCCGGCATCAAACATGAATAATCAAACTCACCGCGACCTGATAGCAATGTATCCGTGACGGTGCATGAACCCAACCGCGATGAAAACCGTCGCGGTTGTGTTTGGGCTTCGTCACGGCGACATAGCTACCAGGTCGCGATGAGCTTGATTAGCCATGGTTGGTGCCGGGGCTCTGGATAGACCCTGCCCTGAAGGCAGCGATTAGGAGCGTTCAAGCCAGGGTTGGTCTACCGCTGGAGGAAATTTCACCAGAGTACCGATCGATATATGCGGCTGAGGATACAAATAGTGAGAGCTCAGCGATGATAATAAAGTCTACGCGTCACTCATGCAACGGTGTCTCCTGGCTTCCCTTCGACATTGCCGAATAAGGAGATGCCCGGTGTCATGGCACAAGGCAGAGTCCGACCCACACCCGAGACTCGCAGAGCCCCCTATCTCTCCGGAATCGACATATCTGCAGAAGGTCTAAGTGAGAAGACTTCAGAATCGGCTGATCTCAACAAATCATGGGGACAGGGGCTCTCTACACACCAAGGGAGGAGTTGTCTCGCGTTTGGCGGCCCTAATTCCACTCGGGACCACTTCGCTTGCATAGAGTCGCGTGACATGTCGAACTGAAAAAAAACGGGACAACTCCTCCCTTTGTGTGTAGAGAGCCCCTATCCCCAAATCATGTGTTTAGTTTCGAGGACGCATTAAAGACTTGGTGAATGCAAAGGTGAATACAGCCGACACGGATCGCGATGCTAATTTGCGTTCGTTCGATAACTGCGCATATTTTACAAAATACGTGCCCGAGTTTGAGCCAACGGACACTAAGTAGCGCAAAATATCAATCCTATTAGGTAGGGCATCCTATTAGGAACTCAGGCGGCCAAGTTTTTACCCTTGTTACCTCCACTGTTTGCACTATAACATCGGCATGGATCATAAAGGGACTTTGCGTTCCCCATTGGAGGTTGGCGCAAAATCGGTGCACCTATGTTATATGTAGTCAGCCGCATCCATTTTTCACAGTCTTCATTCACATTTTGAACACATTCCATCCTACTGTCACTATTCCATTTCCAGCGAAACGAAACATCTCGCCTGAACTGTCTTTCGATGCCGAGTGACTTCAAATCCATACGGCACCGAGTTTGCGCCAACCTTCAACAGTGAACGCGAGGTCTCTCAGAATTCATGCTGACGTTACTTGTTCCAAATGCAATTTATTTCGAATATCCGATTTTTCGATTGTGGTCGGACATCGCACTTTTCGAACATCCGACTTTTCGACTATAGTCGGATATTGCACATTTTCGAATATCTGGCCTTTCGACTGGTATCGGATATCGCACCTTTCAAATATCCGACTTTTCGACTATAGTCGGATATTGTACATTTCGAATATCCGACTTTTCCACTACAGTCGGATATTGCACTTTTTTGAATATCCGACTTTTCGAACAAAAAGTCGGCTTTTTTATCCGACAAATAGAGCCAGAATCTCGTCCGATTATTCGATTAGGAACACGTACAATTTGTAGTTGCCCGTTCTTTCGAAAACCGACAACTGACCTCTAAAAGATGCTCCCCTTTTGAGAAGACTTTAGTACCAGATCGCCTCTGGACAAAGGATAACATGCACATTGTGTGAACAAGTTTATTCCTCTTGTCTAATATCCTTTGATAAACACTTCATAAAACTCATCGAAGAGAAGGATTATGGCTGATGCGATTTGAACACAGCACGCTAAGGTATACATGAAAGTGCCTCCACCGCCCGGCAAACGGACCATTACGTACACCAAGATACCAATAACCGACGGTGTGAACACCTCTAAAATTCATCCATACGGTGCAAAAAGCTAGGCTAGTCTACAAGCTCGTCACCAACTCACCGGCAGCATACATAAGTTTCAATTGTGTATTCGTTTCTTTGACCATCTGACGCATGTCGTACCGACCGTCGATGTTGTTAGCCCTATCGGAATAGAGTTCCCACTCTAAAACCCTACTCCAACCCCAGTAAGAAGACGCTTACCATCGTCTACCAATGGTGTAGAGATTGTAAAGACAGAAAACTTCTGCGAAGATAAACGTAAATGTACCCATGTAGTCTGCGTGAGCATAAAGCGAAAACATCTGAACTTGTTGCAGTTCTTTTTGTTTTGGCAAGCGGTTCTAATATGAGGGTTTTCGAAGTCAGCAACTCACTTCGATTACGATAGACACAAGCTGTGCCGTTCTTAAATTATATAACAGAGATGGATAGCTGCACGACTGAAATCGTTTGCATGAGAACACAAAAAGGGGTCTATCCTGAACGGGGGGGGCATCTAAGATTTATTCATAGGAATGAAGAAAAACTCTGATAAAAGATGCCTGATAGTGCTAGCATTAATAGTTTTTTTGTGAAAGCTCTATAGAAATACTTCGTTTGGTAGCCTTACCAGTCGGTGGTTCATTTCAATTCTGTCTTGAATCGCGAGTGCCCCCCCCCCGTCTAGGATAGTACAACAAAAAGGGCACTATCCTAGATCAATCGAAGACGATTATAAATTGCCACCGGCACAAAATTCTCACGGTAAACAAAATTGATGATACCCATTTGATAAGGGGTAGGGTATAAGAGAAATTGAGAGCGGTATGTTTTCATTCACACACCGTCTTTCTCCGGAAGTGAGCGGCTGATGCTAATCAGACTAGGGATTAGGGGAACAGCCTCACCGGTGATAAAGATATTACGATATCGGAGCCTAAACATGGAGATTTCTGGTAAGAAAAACCACTAGACTTCCGTGAGAATCTTGTGCCGGTGGCAAATTATAAACTTGTATCAAACGATGTATTGCTATAGTTTTCATAACACCAATGACTGATAGCAGCAGCAAGCATCTTTCATCAAAATTTCTGTTCATTTCAATGCATAAATCTTGGGTGCCCCCCCCCATCTAGGATACAGGCGCAAGAAGTTCTAGAGAACACACCAGGGCGTCTCTCAAGTCATGCATCGTCGCACTAGTGACAAAGTATCGAGAGCAATGTAGCACAGCATCTTGCTTTGAGTCCACGACTCGTCATCAAAACTGAATGCCTGAATAGGATTGACCGCAGCGCTCTATCAGAAGAGGGGTCAATCACAGCGCTTTCCAGGAAGATCCGCAGTGTTTTAGGACTTTTCAAATCATGTTTCCATCATCAGCAACAGTAAACTCCGAATGCCGTGCGCTACCGATTGCCACAAGGACACGAAATGATGATATCAGTTGCATTGCTATAATAGACCGACCGACTCCAACTCTCAATGGGAAATTGTAGAGTATTTTATGGCTCTATGGCAATCGGTGAAAATGCGAAATGCCGGACCGGACATATTGCCAGTGCGGTATAATACCATGGCATTAGCCATTGATTCGACGTGATCACGGGGTGGGTTGGTGTCATATCAACCAGCAGCCGACAGCTCGGGGTTTTACTCCCTTTAGGGACGGTGCAGCCGCCAAATAGGGTTAAAACTGATCACCTCAAATTACACGTTACACGACAGATTTAAATCTAGCCTCCACATAGGGGATATCCTCTCTGAGCGACGGTGCAGCCGCAGGCATGGTAACGCCAGTGGAATAAAATTATAGAATAAAAAGAGAATGAATTTTCAAACATTGTCGACCTACCAGTTGTAAATTCATAGTATCACTATCAAGTTAATATCATTACATATAAACTATTAGAATTTATTCTTTGAATACCAGACGCGTTGTTCACAAACAATGTCTTAGAACTTGGTTACGACGGGGGCACGCACAACTATTCGACACTAAAGGAAATCATCAATCAATGAATAATAAAAAAGAAGAAAACTGCTTATCAGTGACAAAATGTCAACATGGAGGGGTGGAGGAAGGATCCTGGTGGCAAGGGTGGAGTGATATGTACGAACACATCCAAATACCGGTGGAACTCGTCTCATCAAAGTACAAAACTACAAACCCAAATTCGGTACTTTTATGGAAGCAATCGGCCGTCAAGGTCGGTGACGGGCATTGGGGAGGGGGGGGGGGGAATCTCCCGAACAAACACATGACAATAAATACATTTCAACCTCGTGGACATAACGAATGTAGTAGGACAGCAGCAGCGATTACTCTAGCATGAAACGAGAGAGAGAGAGAGAGAGAGACTGAAGACAGAAAGGTAAGATAAAGGATCAGAAGTCAAAGCAGATATTTCTAATGGGTTGAACCCAACCGATGCCGGTTTTGGTCCAATGACTTGATCGCCGCTGGAGCGAATTTGGTCCAAGTCAGTGTTGAAAAGTTGAAAACCTACCATGGCTGCGCACATTGTCGACAGCTTCGCGTGCTTGTAAACGTCGACCCGAAGCCATTAAAACGCGTGGATTGAAAGGTAATCCCCGGAAACTCCACGACTTTCTCTGCTCTCTCTTCTTCTAGCTCTTGAATACAGTCCAGTTTGAGCGACGTGCCATCAAAATTCCATAGTTCTTGAATACAGTCCTGTTTGAGCGACGCGCCGTCGCGGTCCAGTTATTGAAGACGGCTTTTGAGCGGCACGAACCACAGGTAATGGACTGAGGAACTCCTGCCACCATAGCTCTTGAATACAGTCCTGTTTCAGCGACGTTCCATCACTGTTCTATAGTTCTTGAATACAGTCCTGTTTGAGCGACGCGCCGTCGCGGTCCAATTATTGAAGACGCTTTTTGAGCGGCACGAACCACAGGTAATGGACTGAGGAACTCAGGCTTGGTTGAAGTCCATCCATCCATCCAGCCGGTATCGAGGTCGAAAATCTGGCAGGCGGTCGGGCCTATGATAGTGAGCGAAGGCGGGCGGGCCTGTGGTGGTCGCTTATATCTCGCTTATTTGGAAGAATTGAGATCTCGCACTTGGCACATGTTATATAGCAGGGGTCTACAACACAATCAAATAAAAATCACCAAACTCATGTCTGAGGATGTACTGTGTCTTAAACGAGGATATTACAGATGCCATATTTTTTTCTGAAAATTCGAAATTCGCTATACCGAATAATTTTCGCGAACGCTTTGGCACAACATTTTAATTTCTACGGAAAACGTTCCATGCACGGAAAAGAATGAAGAAAACGATAAACATTTAAAGATATTTGGAATTCCAACCTTTAAATACGAGCGAAGAGTTTTGATAAGGAATTTGAAGCGGGCCGAATTCTTAAGCAGCGGATAACTTCATTGAGGATGGAAAATTGACCTTTTGGTTGAAAAGGTCACAAGCGGACAAGTAAGAAGTCACCCATTTTTATTAAATGCTAAACTTGAGGGTCAATGTAATATTAATGACAAGGTTAGATAAAGCCCGGACGACGAACTTTTCAAGAAAGCAGACAAGAACACTACAAGTAGGGTTGAAAACAAGCAAGGAAAGCTATTTTTGTAAAATAAAAAAACGTAAAAACCCAGCAAAAAAATTGGAGCGCTGCGGCTGCGCCGCATGTAGACACATCTCACTGGGGCGCGACAGCAGCCCCCACATCAGACTTGAGGAGCATACAAAATATGCATAGAGTGTGGACCTGGGTTCCTAGGATTTCAACCCGAACATCTTCAGCAGTCGACCATAAATTTGTCCAACTACATGAGAAAACAATAAAAACATGAGAATGAGAATACATGAGAAAATCATGAGAGAGAACATGAAAAAAATATTTTACATGAGAAAAAACAATTTTAGGCCAATAGAAGCACAATAAAAGAAAAAAATGCATGCCGCTCTCTCTGCATATCACACTAAACGTCGAATATGCCAGGAATACGTCGTCGATTTTCTGTTTTCCGATCTCAAGTTTTCATTTGTTCACGTTTGTTCAGTTTTACAAGAAAGGGAGGCGGAAGACTTCCGCTACAACTGAACAAATACTAAATCGATCGAAATCGCCAATACAGTTTATCGAAACTGCAGGAAATGAATTCTTCAGCAATCTGAAGATGATCCTGGGTTTAAAAACAAATTGAATGCATTGAAGTATTGGGTTTTTCGAAAATCCGACAGAAAGTTCAAAAATGTATGTAAAACGAATACACAAAAAAACGTGTTGACTCAAGTCTAAATATAATATTTCATTCAGGAAATTTCCGCTCTCGATTTTGCACACTATGGCTAAATTTATCAGAACCAGTTCGTTATCTGATAATTTCAAAGTATCAGGCGCAAAAAAGAGAGGGAACGAATTCAAACAAGTGATGGAAAGCCAATGGGAGACAAACAAATCAGTTACCCAAAGAAAGACCTGGTTCCGTGATTTTGAGGGAGGGCGAAAAAAATCTCACCTATGTCAGAACCCGAATGTTCTTGCAGAAATCTGAAAAAAAAATCTAACCCGCTCAAGGATTCATCGCATTCTGAGGTCTCCGATCAACTCAGACTCAGAGAGGAAAAAACTGATTTCACCCCCAAATACCCGATACACGTTGATATGACCAACCCGCCCGTTGATCACGTCGAATCATTGGCTAATATCATGGTATCATACCGCACTTGCAATATGTCAGGTCCGGCATTTCTCCTCCAGTGGCAATCGGTACCGGACGGCATTTTTCGTCTAGTATCAGCAAGTACATTAGAGCGATCTGCGGTGTTTTACTGGCTTCAGTAATACATCATCCACTTGTCGGCAGCGAACGTTCTTCGAAGCTTCCTCAGCATCGCCGTGATAGCGTAACGAGGATTCCAAGGATCATCAGTGCCCGCAGTCCAAGTGTTCCGTCCCACACGCTTGCAGGAACAGCGTCAGAAGCGTTACAGGTCAGTCAATAGTCCACCCCAAATCTGAACAAGCGGAGCAGACCGTCCTGTTCAGGCTCGAACGGACTGTGGACCCCTACGAGAACTACATGATACCATGTCACTAACAACATGGAGGGTCCTTCAAGAAATGCCCAGCCACCAACCATTACTGCAGGGGAGACGCTGAGTAGCAGAAATGAACATCACTCGTAGGTGATATTTACACGCTGTTGTGAACATTTCTATCACAGGAGTTAGGTCCATTTTCAGACCACCACTGCTACAGAGACATCCACATCTGCTAACGGAAGAAGAAACAACCAGGCTCGCAATGGTGAGAACATCACTGATCAGGTCCGGCGCCTTCTCGACATTGTTCCTCCATAGCAGTTTTAGGGTTCCAAAACTACCAGCAGCTATGACTTCCCCTTCGTTGTTGGAATATCGAGGGCGCTACAGTTCTGCTGTTGTCTGTTTCAAGTGAGTCCGCTGAGCGCAGAGCAGAGCTTATCATATTCCTTTAAACATCTATTGGCTCACAACCAGTCACTTCATACTTAGGAGACTATGGGGACGAGAAGCAGCATAAAGAGCTTTCACGTCGAGTCACCCGTTCGTAGCGGTGAAACGCTTATTTCTCTAGAGTATCGGTATGGAGCTTCGGAGGTCTCCTACTCGCGCTTCCATGAAAATCATATCGATTGATTAGACGGATAGTCGTATCAACGGCAGAAGCATGGCGGCAAATGGTTTGCGCGTTCAGCTGTCTGCAGCACTGTGTCAAAACTCGATGGTAAACTGCACCAAAACCATCGCAAACTCTATGCGCGCATTTTCTGTCGTCCCAGTCGCGACTGCTTTCAAATATTGAGATACACGGGACGACAAAATAGTGCCAAAAAAGCGACTGGAATGACAAAAATGCTGCTTGGCGTAGAGTTTGCTGCGAAAAGTGCATTTACGTCTGCGACACAGCAATATACGCCATGCACTTCGGGGCCGTCCCGTGGCTCGACGCTGCGCGCATAGGACGCGAAGCGGCTCCCTGACCTTCTTCGCAGCGTTCACGCATGCCGCCCCTGAAGAAGTCAGGATGATCGTTATTTATACTAGACGAAAAATACCGTGCGAAGCCGATAGCCACAAAGCCATAAAATGCTTTGGAACTTTCATTTGAGTCTGAGTCAGGCCGATCTGATCTAGAAATGCAGCTGGTATCATCATTTCATGCCTTTGTGGCAATCGGCACTGCAGAGTATTTGGAGTTTACTTCTATTTATTTTGTAGACGCAGCATAATCCCAAGTTAAAAACAAATAAAATGGATACTGTAAAGAACAGACAAAAAAAGAATTATTTCCAAAAACAACAGTAATAGGAAGAACGCATAAAAACAGTCAACAACAACTAGATCTTCACCAACAACTAACTCTATGTTAAAACTGTTCTTCATCTGGATGAAGCGTTTTCAGATGGCCCCTCAAGAAAAACACGGACGGAGTTAGGGCCCCCCAAAAATTGTTGAAATCCAATGAGAAATCCGTGGACAAGTCGTCTCGGTCCTGTTTTTTCTCGTCATTCGCAGCCATTGCATTGGAGCTCATCACAATAGAAGGCTTGACCGATACCAAATCGAGGAACGTAGATTTTGATCAGAATCCATGTCGTGTATCGTCCCTACTGAGACCGAAATCTTTGGAGTGGGCGGAGCGAGTGGGTGCTGATTTGTGGGGCAGAGGGAAAGAAAGCTCGATTTTTCTCGCTTATTAGGAAGGATTGAGATTCCGCGTTTGGCAGGGTTGCTACACACAGCGGCCGGATCATAATATAAAATTTTACCCACGGGCTTGGACTGTGCCTTTGAAGCTTGCAGCTCCATAACTGAAGCGTCAAGTTTGGGAACCCACAGCTTCATACATTAAGCAGTGGGCTTAGGCTTGATTCAAAAATATAGTATGTCGATCCCCCTGATCCCACAGTTAGCACGAACCATGGGATGCGAGAGATCAACGACCCGAGAAGGGCGAGTGACCACCCAATCGAACGTCACTCCAAAGGATGGATACGGACAAAACATCAAACCAAATGGTTTTGAGCTTCGAAATTCCTGTGTCCTGCACCATTCTCTTATTGTCACTGTCTTGGTGTACTGGTGGACACGTTGAGGCACGAATGAAATTGTTGTATATAACAGACCGCCTAAATACGGTCTGAGCGAAAACACTTTATATCACCTTTCCATAGCAGTGCTTATCCACTACAGCGTCCTTCTTGTTACAGTTACATCCGCGTACATATCTAACAAGCGTTGAATTCTTCTCTCATTCCAGCGGACGCGTATCCACAAATCCGGCAGTCTCCTCGATTCTCTTACTGTCACTGTTGAAATCCTGCGTCACGACATCCTTCCAGTTCTCTAACTGCAGCTGAAGCATACCCTGCGTCTCGGCATTTCTTCGTCTCGGCAGTGAGAATTTTGTGCCGATGGCAAATTTATAAACTTGTAACGACAGGGCCCAGGTAAAAATTTGTATCTGAGGTTTTCCTTCTTATGGAGGCTCTGGCTTTTGGTTGTTGCAGTAATTACCCGGATACCGCGAGCGGAACTCTCCTTTCTGCGCTACTCTAGCTTAGCCTACTCCGCTAAAGCTAGAAGACACGGTGACACAATAACAGCACTGCAGCGCAGTGCAATTCCGCTCATCAGCGCGCACATGGTTCGTAACTATAGCTCCTCGTAGTTATTAATGACGAGGCCGCCTATCATTCAGCGGAAAGGTCATGACAGGAATAACAATGTTATGCCGTTAGAAGCGCGCGGATGTGGCGCGTGTTTCTCTGGGCGCAATACCTCTGGGAACTCCTCTAGAATAACCGCAACTCACCAATTTTACACCCCTTATCTCGAATTTGAAACAGTAAGGAAATCGTAAACCTCACCCCATTTTTCAGCATGTATCTGAGGTCTGCGGCTGCGAATCTCGAAATCGAAATTCTGGCGTTACCCTGATTTTTAGATCAGTCTTGACAGACTTTTATGCGTTTTCACTTCAACAGGGACGCTTCAAAGTTAAGAGTTGATCGCACCCTTGAAGCTTCATACCGATATTCGTTTTCACCCTAGTGCTATACAAAACAACCCTCGTGCTCCACTGCAGCATATCCCGTGTTACGCACAGACCTGCGTATGTGAGCCTGTTTACATCAGCGGGATACTCATGAAGACGCCCACTGTGTACCTCGAATCTTGAAAGGAGCATAGAACAAACTTGAGCATCCCGTGACTTCTCAATTCCTTTCAGATATTCATGATATACAGTGAGTCTGGCTCAACTAGCATGCCAACTTTTATATACTACAATATACTATGTGTAATGTACACCATTCATATCTTCAGACGGTGGTAAGTATTAAACAGTATGGAGCAGCTTGCAAACATCTCTGTTTTAATGAATTCTTAGCTTCTGGCTCCGCTGATTGGATCCGCCACGGTTTCAGAGAATTCGCAGCTTCTGGATCCGCTGACTAGATCGGCCACCTCTGCCTTCCTGATTGAGATCATCAACCCCTTGAGGTCATTCTTGACTTGCCCCTTTAGGTTGTCTTAGGTGAGGCAATGAGGTTCACAAAGGTGTTCGCGAGTTTTTTCCAAATCTTTCTTATGACACTCTCAAGCTTTCCTTCACATGGTCAGGAACAACAATCAGTGATGAACCGACATGCCTTTTCCATGCAAAATGTATACGTACACCCTGATCCACTCACAAGTCCTTGGAATTCCTGCCGTGTACATCTACCTCCACGGTTCTTGACCTCCAGCAATTCATGCTTTCTGTGGTGTAATTTGAATCGCCTTGGGTGGCAAAAATTACACGTGGTGTAATTCTTTGTCTCACTTAATCGACTGGCTTTTCACAGACGCGCTGAGTCCAGATCTTGGCCCTCAGATACCTGCGAATTTCTCACAGACCTCATCTACATTCTGCACATATTGTTCCTTGTACTCTGCAAAATACAAGCTGAAAGATTCACTTATGACCCTGCTGGCAGCAATATAAGACCGTGGGGGCTACAGCCGAGGTTGGCGTATTTCTTAATTATCAAACCACGTTTGATACGCGAGGAAAGAGGTGGCACATTAATTAGTGTTTCTGCATCAGAAGCTGCTCTTAAATTCAAGGCTTTTATGACACTATCCAGCTTTCCTTCGAATGCCCAGGGTCAATCAACAGTGATGAACTGACATGCCTTTTCCATGCAAACTGCATAGGTAGGTATGGTTTCCGTTTTCGAACTAGTCTGACGCATGGACCAGGCGGCTGGCCGTGCGGGGTCGGAGGCCTCACTGGAGAATGCGGTTTCGATTCGCGCGTGGTGATCTACCACCGCAGCAACGTCCATTCATCAGACTAAAATGATTGTGCGAACTCTACATCCTGATCCACTCATGAGTCCTTGAAATTTCCACCGCGTACATCTACCTCCACGGCTTTTTACCATCAGCAAGCCATGCTTTTCTCTGGTGTAATTTGAATAACCATGAGTAGGAGAAGTTACCCGTGGTGTAATTCTTCAACTGACGTGATCGAATGGCATTTTTGCAACTCCAGATGATTTTGCCGACCGCTCGCGTGATCGACGGCGCCTGCTCTTCAGAACTCCCTCGCGGAAACGTCTCCAACTCACTTCCCTGCTTGCGGACTTATGAATCCGAAAACGCCATGCGACTTTCAGGACTTGCTTCGCCTTGAACGTGACCTCCGCGACTTAGAGCGTCTGCTGCCGCGCGACCTCGAGCGGTGAGAGCGTGACCTGGATCAGATGGAGCTTCTTCTTCCTCTTCATCGTGATCCACCACGCTCTCGATGCTCTCGATCTGATTACATGCTCTCGATCATGTTCTTCGTCTTGCTCACGTCCAGCCAGTAGCCACTCCTGATTCGAGTTCGGGATCTCGCCGTTCGCCAGGAGTGGATGGTGGATGCGCACTCTCATAATGCTGTATTTGATGCTCGGCCCTTCAAATGATCAAATTCCTCTTGAATAACTCATCTAACCCGCTCAATGAGAGACTACCTCGCTTCCTCGAGTAGTCGTCGGACTTCCTCCCTCAACGATCCCAGACGCATTCTCCCATACACCTTTTTGCCACGACAGACGCGACGCAATCCATTCGCCTATGCTACCATGTATTATACTTCCTGTGAAGCAATACATTAAACCTGAACTGTCTTTAAATGCCGAGTGACTCCCAATCCCCATCGACCTCGCCCGTCACAGCCTTTCGCCCATGATTCTTCAACTTTACCCATTGTGGCTTGTGGCTCAACGACTCCATGAACTCCCTATATACGGATCTTAAGGTGTTATGGACTAGAGGCCTTAGTAAGCCGGATGGCGACACCTTTATGCAATGTATGGGATACTTTCGTGATATAGTTGTGCACGCTATATCGCTACAACGTTTCCTGTGTACACTCAAACGTCTGCTGAGTTTAGTAGAAGCAGGGGCACCAACGAGCAGGTACCAACAGACTTCTGTACACAACTCCATACATACTGAGCCCATACCGCCTTTCCTAATTCATTCGCCTAAAACATGTAGGAATCGTAATAATGAGAGTAATTTGAAGACGCTGTTACAATATTCGCTACGACAGTACGCCCGCACGAAATTGTTGTAGGTCCTTGAAACCACTGCCGAAAAATGCAATACAAACCATAGTAACCAAGTCGTATGCAGGTACTACAACATCGATGGTCGCTTTGACTTACGCCAACTGATTCGCGAACCGGAAAATACTGTAAAAGTACAGTATTCAATAGGTGAGAAGTATTTAGCACTCAAAGGACCGCGCGCCCCAATCAATCCAGGGGCCGGATGCATTAACGCACCGGGTCGGGGCAGGGGCAGGGCAATCGGCGTCTTTGACGATCGCAGTGCGAGGGCAGGAGATCATCTAATCAGTCGTGCCCCATTTCTGTTTTCCGTTGCTCTAGCTGCCCCAGCCTCCTAGCTGGGGCACGATTGATTTCGCGAATCACGAAGACTTTCGAAGGCGCTGACTGCCCTGCCCCAACCCGGCGCGTTAATGCATTCGGGTCCATTGGGTCTTAAACCGGGGTTTTCGTTATGAGTGAATCCCTATAAAAGAAATTTGAGGCGCCTCAGGTATATTTACTAGTATTAAAATTCAAAAAACAACAACAAATCGAGTTCCTGGCGTGGATGAGCCGTATGGACACGCGGTCCCAAAGGCACATCAGCCGTGAACGAGCAGTGTGGACACGCGGTCTACTAGAATTCTATCTCAAAACACCCAAATGTAAATCTGCATTTCAGCCTTGTTCACACCGACGATACTCAGCCTTCTCCTACTTTTCACCGTAGAGAACTACTACGGCACTATCCAACTTTTCTGGATTTTAACATGTCTGGCACAGATAATACTCGCCATTGGTCTGCTCGGTCTTGAGGCGTACGAAGTGTTCGTCAAAGGAAATTAATCATAGAATCAAACAAAAATTGAAACAATCGCTGATACTGCTAAATATTTCAAATAAATATTGGCCAAACTGGATTTATCAAAAGAATCGCGAGATCGAATACAAGAAAGGGTACAACCGAGATTTTGTTAGGAACCGAGCAACCAGAACATGAAAAGCACAAAATGAAAGAAAATGATTGATAAAATAAACGCACTTTCTATTCCAAATTGAAATGAACACGAAATGAATACGTGAAGAAGTCGATGTCAGGCAGTGGAGTCGAATGAATTGTGATCTCATCTCGATCCTGCTCGAACCGGACAACACAGGCTGCTCCGTCCTCTTCCAGCAAATCACGGACCTTAAATGCAGTGGCCACGATGAAAACCATCTTCGAGTTTTTCATTGTAAAAAGGAGAGTTCCAGGGTTCTTCGCAAGAATAATGTTGGAAAAAACGGCTGAAAACGGTTCAAAAGCAGCCCTATATACCCTAAAACACGAACCACGGATTCCTCGCCCCGTCCACTTCGTTGTTGACCACCGACGAAGTGGGTGGATCGGGCATAGCACATCCAAGTTTAAGAGCCATATAGCGTTATTTAGGAATAGTTTTCAGCCGTTTTTGAACATTATTGTTGCGATAGACCTCGGAAACTTCTTTATGGAAAGTCGACAACGATTTCTATCGTGAACACTACCTTTACACAGTCGGGAATTTTCACAACTGCAAGTTTCAAATTCTCAGCGCTACTGACTATAATCGCCTACATATAATGCCAGGTACTCGATTAAAGGCATCGTACGCGCTGAAAACCACTCCCCGTTATTTGAGTTTGAGTCATTGGTTGGGCCCGCCTGAGAACGTGGGTAGAGTTTGTCGGGTCACCGACGCATCATTGGGAAGATATGGGAGATCGAATGCCTCGAATTCCACCAAAAGAGGCCGGCCTTCCGACAGCCATGTAGCCTCAAATGAGAAAAGAAGGTGGCTTATCAACAAATGATACATCAACTTCTACTCATTTACGCGATATAGCTTGTTGAGAAGCTTCTTTCTTTTTCATTTTATGCCACATGACTGTCAGAATGTCGGCCTCTTTTGGTGGGATTCGAGGCATTCGATCACCCATATCTTCCAAATGATGCGTCGGTGACCCGAGAAACTCTACCCACGTTCTCAGGTGGGCCCAACCAATGATTCAAACTCAAAAAACGGTGAGTGGTTTTCAGCGCGTACGAAGCCTTTAAGTGGGAGGGGTTATGCGACAATGGACGACAGTAAGCTTCGGCAAGTAACAGGTGAGGCCCTCCTGTTCAGATATCCCATCACCCCTGTTCGTCACGAATACCACCTGAGCTGCGCGGAGGACAGGTAGCTGCAGCGCCCGGCTCCGTAACTGGTCGGTCACTAACCAGTCATTGTCGTCGGTGCGCCTGCCAGTTTATGCAGTTATACAGCAACGCATTGCCGCTAGTTCTGGGAAACTATATAGCGACTCGACAAATCCCCCTCCCAAATCGCACCATCGTGCATCTCTAATCGGCGCGATTCCATCGAACAGATCGCCAAAGTAAGGCCAGATTCATACTTCACGTCGCTGCGCTTGAATCGCGTAGAATAGAAGAGCACGACGACGCTATCATGAATAATGTGGTCGCCGCGTCGAAGAGTTGCATAGCGATGCGAAACGGCAAGCACGACGACTATAAGTATAGAACGTCAACGACCGATAAACAACGGTGTCGCAGGCAGCAAATGCGACTTTGAGCGTCTGGTCGATTGCAGACAGCGCACTGACAAAGGACTACGGCTAGCTATAAAGCGCAAAGAATGGCGACCATAAACGCAGTATAGCGGCAACAAGCGACCTCCAGCGAAAATCGGGACAATAGTGAGAATCAGGCGACATTGGGTGGCATTTGCCAGAACACGAAAGAAGCTAAATTATTCAGCAAACTCACCGAGGTCAATACATTCGAAAGCAGATTCATACAAACGTTTCCAGACCACTCACCGCGTTTCGGCAACTCCTCTGTATGAACGAAGCCTACCTGGAAACTTCAGATCATCAATCCAGCTTTCAATCAAGTAGCAAACTTCGGCACTACTTTATACCTTATTCACAATCCCATCGTCATCACGATAGCCCACAACTATGTCTCGAATACCGAGCAAGAACGACTGCAGCCACCACTTCATGCTTTTCTGCTTCCAGAACGTGCCCTCCAGCGCGCGCCGCTGCGTTTTCAGCTCAATCGGATCGCCATCTAGGAAAAAACTATGAGGTTCTTCTCTGCTTGAGGTGAATCATCCACTAAAGTTTTTATCAGCAATCGGTACACTCTTTGTCTTGGCTGCGGGCCGATCGCTGTCAAGTAGCGGGCAAATCGCAGACTAAATGTCAATTCACCCGCCAAGAGCCAGCGATTTCGACTACTAAGAAAGTAAAAACAAACCTTTGTTTATCGCGTCCACTTCGCCACTATACACTAGCCGCAGTGGCCGTCCAACCGTGGCGGCCAACGTAGATCGTACAACTGTCGCGAATTCCTCCCGGCAAGTTACAGGACTACTTACATCCGGTTTGCCCTGGAATGGAAACCCCACTTCACTAGGGAGGTCTGGAAAGAACACATAATCAACTGAGGGCTTTCACATAGTCAGGTGAGGCGAGTGGCAAGGGCAGATGAGGGGTGGCCGCGCCAACTCGTAGTTGCCCTCAGCCCCAATCACGGTGCGACTCGCCCAATCCGGCTATGTGAATGTCCTTACCAGCAAGTTGGGTAAACTCACACCCAGCTCAGTAATCGTCATATACTGTTCGAATTTGAATCCCCAGTAAGTCATCATCTTATCCCTTATAGTCATTGAATCTTTTCTGAAATAAAGAAAAGTTAGGAAAATAACTGAATGAATACAGGCAAACAAAAACATCACACAACAGTAACCCTAGGATTTTTTTACCACATATGGTTTCTGTAGAGTCGAGGGACCCAGTGAAGCACATCGAGCGACATCTGGCCACATCAAGCGATAGATTTGAGGCAGCGAATAGAAGGAGAGTCTACGCAACATGAAGAATAAGCGACATGGCGTAACGTGAATACGCAGACGAGGCTTGGCGACGGAGAGCGACCACAAACACAAGTAAAAGGTAAGGTATACTTTGTCGCTGTGATGAGCAATAGGCATGCAAGCTAGCACAAATCGTGGCGAGATCTGCATCGGAGCAACGGCATCGGTCGTTGTAGGAACAGATGTCGCGCGTCTGTCGCAGCGACGTGTCGCGGTTGGCGCACTGCAACAGCGACAGGTTTGAAGAGCCGAAGCTCCGCGTTAGGTTATCGTTGTCGCTGTGCAGAGCGACGGGACCGTGTGTTGCAAAAGTATACCATACCCCTAAAGGCCTATGCATTGTCCGGCGGCAAAGATGGGGAATAGAATGCAGGACGGCGCTGTGTGGTCACCCCCTTAAAGGCAGTGTCCACCATATGAAACCATGTCTGATTTTTTGGTGGAGATAGGCAGCTGCAAGGCCTAAAGGAACCCTAACGTTGAAAAAACTGAGAAAAATGAGCTCGGAACGGTCCCCTACGGCCCCAAAGTTGGACACCCATCAGCTCGTCACCCCCAGATGCACTTTTCACGCCCACCGACGTGAAAAAAATGAATGCTAGAGATTGTGAGATGAGCGATCGTTTCCGATCAATAGCCCCGTTCTTCCCTTCATTCTCAACTTCTCCCTTTACTCAGGTCAGCTCGCATAGATCGGCTGTAAAAGACGGAAATTACAAGCCTCGGACAACTCGTCCACCATGTTTCCTTAGCTCAATATTTGAGGGACCATAACTCCGTACCCTGAAGGTCTTGTGCGATTTCAGAGATATCATTGGAATCAGCATGGGGCCGTTTTCAAGATAAGCGAGAAAACAGAAAAAACGATTTCCATCGTGAACACTGCCTTTAAACGTGGCGGCGCAACTTTTGCCACTCGACTATGAAGAGACCTCAACAGGAAAGAACAAAAAATCCTTTAAACGAACACGGGAGCAGTGAAAAGCAGAGACGAACACTGCTCGGCGGCAGCGCGCCACAAGAAGCGAGAACAAAGCAGCATGAAAAGACTGACGGAAAATGTGCCCAAAGAGGTATGTCGAGTAGGAAAAAACACAAATGGGCAACTACTAGAAATAACAAAAAACCTTGAAAAAAGCCAGCGACAAAGCGCGACGCCTAGCAAAACTCGAAACACCGTGAAACAGTAGGCAACAACTGCTCACACAAGGGGGAAAATACGCCATTTTTTAAATGACGAAATGGGTTGCTGCGGCATTGAGCGACAGTCGGCGACAAACTTTGCGACACAGGGGCGCATGAAGGAGAAGACAGATAGGCAAAAACGGAAGAATTTCTCAAGAGCGAGACTGGGCGACAATGCACGACAATAACAAGAAGCGAAAACAAAATGACAGTTGCCGATATTAAAAGTACGCCATCCAGAAACAGTTGTGAAGTAATTCGCAGTAATAACAAATGAAAGTAGGGATACTGAAATTTAGAGCGGCAAAGATTAGCAGGCGACAGGGGCGACAATGGAAGGCATCAAGCGATGGCGAGCGGCATCAGGCAGCAAGCATCCATAGGCCGGATTTATCATTGCGTTATGCCTGGGTTTGCCGAGTTGGGTTGGGTTTAGCTCGTGCACACGCGCGCTAATGCTGGCGCGAAACAACCCAAGTCCACAAACCCACGGTTGATGCAATGATGAATCTGGCCTCATGTAAACCAGACCATGGCCCTTCAAGTGACAGTCGGCGACAACGGGTAACACTAAGCGAAAATGGGAAAAGCAATGATACGGCCGATTAAGGGCAAAAAACAATGGGCGCTGATGGGAGACAGCTCGCGACAATGAGCGAGGAATAGCGATATTAGGCGACAAAAAAGAGATTTGAGTATACTATTTACTACATCAAACCATTGGAGCCGGAAGTATGCAAACAGTGAACACTAGGATATTATGAGCGACAGGCTGCGGAAACCGTCTGTCGCCTATAAGTCCTGGAGAAAAACGAGAGATACGGCCGATTCCGGGAGTAGAGAACAAAAAACAATTATTGGCAGCGGTAGGCGACAGCTACCGACAGTAGGCGACCACAGGGGAGCTTAGCTACGCCATGTTCGACCGCCTCGAAGAGCAGTGCGATCAAGCAGGTGTAGAACGTCGACAGTTTACAAAACCAGACGACATCGTTCGGCGACAGCGGACGACAAAAGGCGGCAAATAGCGACATCGAGCGATAACAAGAAAGCTAAGCTATGCTGACATATCTAATCTTCGCAAAAGCGAGTGCGATCAAGGGAAACTAAACTCTGTGAACGACCGTAGGCGATGACCGACGAAATCAGGTCACATTAAAGTGTAACCACGACACCCAACCTTTCGGGAAGACAAAAAAATTCAAAGGCACTTTCAACCTTGGGGTCGATTTTCTTCTCAACAAGGGAAATATTTGACGCTGATCACAGTGATGTCTCCAGAATCGCTCAGTACCCACTACGAGCAGAGTTATGGCTCATCGAAAAATATGAATTTGAACAGCAAGAATTTCACGCGGACGAGTTGTCTCGGGCCTGTTTTTCCCGCCATTCGCAACCACCACTTTTCAAAAATTCGATTCTTAAGGCCCTAGTTATACACCGGCGGGACGTTGCGGAAATATCAAGACAACTATCACTTATATGCGCCCTAACTGTGCTCAGGCATGCCAAAAGGAACAGTGGTCGCAGAAAAACGCGCCGGAAGGCCGCACAGAGCAGTTATACACGCCGCGGCACCGTATACTGTATCCTTGCGGGACCTGTCCTATTGGAAATTTGCCGATTTCCACTAGCTGATTATTTTTCAGATTTAAATTAGTTAAAACATTACCAAAACGATATAACGAGCGCTGTTATGATAAGAGGAATTGATTATTAAAGATATTCTGCAATTAAAAAGTGTTAGAAGCGAAAAAACGATAAAATACCATTAGAAAAGCCTGGAAATTTTTCGTCTGCAGTATTGCGCCAAAGACGCCAAAGACGCAACATTGCAGACGAGCCCTGATTCACGCAGCAAGCGGCGCCAATGTCATCGCGAGACGTTTTCATTCCGCTGGTGTATAACTAGGGCCTAATTAACTTCTCCCAAATAACACCATGGGCGAAATTTCCGCAGAATTAGGAGCATGGACCTCCTACGGTGCACGTACCGTAGCCTACCGTAGTTCGCCAGAGAAGGAGACGAAACTATGATTTTCGACAAGCACCTCAGAATGACCCTCCACCATCTTGTTCAAAAAAATCTTTAATTGAAATCAAAAATAGCGTAGCCAACAGATACCTTACCTTAACCTAGTCTCCTCTGTTTCCTTTTCACACAAGAAAATCACGCCCCCAATTCGAGCTGCGGCAAATTCCCACGAATCCCTTGGGCAGAACGGTGTCGATGCTATCCTGGTGAGAAGCCCACGCCAAGAAACGATGTCTGCTTCATGCAGCACCTGAAAAATGATTTCTACTAATATAGATTAAACCTCACTAGGAGGGAAGGTTAGAGGTGAGTAAGCAAAACATGACCTTTTTTAATGGGCCGCCACGAGGCGCTTGGGTGACTATCCAGTCCAGCAACACATCCAGTCTTTCATCACCTTCCTCAAAACAATAATTCAGTTGAATGATTACCTTAACGAGTAAATTATAACTTTTTGAATAGCTTCTTCTAACCTTTTGCTCAAATGTATCGAATCCTTTATTCAAATCGAATCGAACTCGCCCGCCATCGGCCATTGCGGCCGCATACAAATACTTGGCGTCTTCGCGCCCCGTCACTACACATCTGTCCCTAGTTACCTGGAAGAAAATTTAACTGTTGAAATAGAATTCCAGTTATCATAAGAAAATTCCAACCTTCACTGGGAGAGAAATACTATTATCCAAGTTTCAAAAATTCACTGTTTTTTAGGGAATCATTTTTTTTTCGGCTCACAAAACCCATAAAGTGCACTTTTTCACGAGGATAGGTTTCCCAAATGTGACGAAGCCAAGAGTTCAAAGAAAAAAATTGCACCTTAATCACAAAATCTGCTGTTCTTCTTTGCTTTGATACAAACAGGATTTCGATACGAAGAAGTTATCGTCTACTTACCGTATACTCTCCGAGCCTGTGAGGTTGCCCGAACCGTGGAAATGGTCGATCATTGGATTTCACGTCAATCGCAACTCTCAGTATACTTTGATCCATACACGTTACTATACGGCAGGACGACTCCTACCTGAACCTGCGACATCATCTATGAATTATGCAGTCTCTGCATCATTTTGCTCATCTATTGCAAAAATCTTGTACATATGGTCAATTGTATAGTTTGTCGCTGTCATGAGCGACAGTAGTCATAACATTTAGCACAATTCGCGGCGGGACCAGCATCGGACCAACGACATTGGCCATCACGGGAACAGTTGTCACGCGTCCATCGCAGCGGCGTGTCGCGGTGGGCTGACATTCTGCAAATATACCGGGGACTGTTGCTGCCACTCTCGCTCGTCGCTGTGCAGCCTCGTCACTGTGCAGCGCACTGCGACAGCGGCAAGTTTAAAGGCAGTGGTCGCGCTCAAACATGCTCTCCTTCTTTTCCTCTCTAAACCCTTTTCTAGGTATAGAGTAGTAGAACCTATAAGAAAAAATCGCGAAAAAATAGCTGTTCTGGGCTAAATTCGAAGTCTGAACTTTCTCGTCTTTTGATGGTGAACGAGTCCACCCCACATCATCGGCATCGATGATCTCTAATATCGAGAACATCAGCTGGCTTGAAATTGAATTTCAATCAATGAACTTTCGGAGTTATGTACACATCTAGTCAAAAACATTGGTTGAAGTCAGGGCTGTGCGTAATTACGAATTACGGTTCACGATTTACGAATTACGGGCGTGTTTGGCAATTTTTTTACGATTTACGATTTACGAAATTTGGGACCAAAATCGTAACGAATCGTAACAAATCGTAATAAAACGTGAAAACGCGGTTAAATGAGCAATTCCAATCGGCGTTCTAGTACAAATATAAATTTAACACTTTCAATACGACACAACTTCAACACTTTCAAATTTGACACGCCCCTAATATTTGATTACTCTTCAAATTTTTAATTTTCGGTGAACCCGTACCCGTGCATGCCCGGCCGGTCGAAGTCAGCAGTAGGTCAGTCATGGAGAACTATAATTGTTGATAACGAGCTTTAGGAATGACCAATCGCTCCCCTTCTCACTCTGACGGACCCAAACTTATTATTTGGTTTCAACCTTTCCTTGCCCCAAGCCGAGCCAGGTCGGTAGCCTCACAGCTATTTACTTCCATGGAATGCTCTTGTCACATGATGAACACCAGGGACGCAGACCTTTGGTGGAGTTGCACTCTATATCGGACCAAAATTTCGGTCCGCAGTTACAGACAACCGCTGTTGCGACACTTACTGCAAACAGAATCATGCTGTGACCGCGAGGTCCTGAAATGATTGATATTCGTCCCAGCACCACTATCTTCTAGCTCTCTGTAAACTTCTAAAGCGGTCGCCTGCAGCTGCGGACAGCAATTCCATTCCCACATAAATAGACAGTAAACATGGGGCTCGGCTCCAAAGACCTGGCTGGCTCATGGAGCGAGTAAAGGTTGGAACCCAATATAGTTACTTTTCGTTGCAGAATTTTGCGGAGATTTCAAAAACAACCTTCCCCACGCATTCATCTTTAGCGGTTGAAAAGATACAAACAAAAAAGTGGAACTTCGTGAATTCAAATCTGCCGTAATTTCATTTCTGCCATAATCCGTAATTTCAAAATTTGGTTTGAAATATTTCTAAGAAATTATGGCTTGCAGAGTCTCTTACTTTTTCAAAGAAGTTTTCAAATGTTTTAATGAGGAGCAAATTCTGAACGCAAACGAAAAGAAGATGAAGAACCTAATTTTTGAAAGCGCAGATTTAGAGGGAGCCCTCACCCTTTTGCATTTCAGAATCCTAAACAACCATCACCACTCATACCGCCGTCTCCATCTCAACAAACTTACGCTTATGGGGAAGAACGCTTATAACTCCGTTCAGAGCAACGCTTTACAAATATAGAGAGCAGACTCGTTTTCTGCGTCAAGAAGTGGTTTCGTAAATGTATATATTCAAAGGGAAATGTATATCCCCTTTGAAATTGCCACCTTATCCAAGCATCCTTCCTTAAAAGGTTGAGGCTAAAACTATCCAACCGTAAATTTTTTCTCATCACAGCGTTGCCCTCCTTGGCTTCAACTGAACTGTGTTTGTTAGAGCGATAATTCCCTATGCTTTCGTATTCAAAAGTTGTACGAAACCTGGCACAGGTGTGGTGGTACTTAAAGGCACTGTTCGCGATTGAAATCGATTTTCTGTTTTTTGCCTATCTTGAAACCGGTCCCATTCTGATTCCAGTGATGCTTCTAAAATTGTACAAAACCTTCTGGGAATGGGGTTATGGTTCCTCAAAAATTGAGCTAGGGAGGCATGGTGGACGAGTTGTCCGAGGCTTGTAACTTCCGTCTTTTGCAGACGATGTATGCGAGCTGAAAAGAGTAAAGAGAGAAGTTGAGAATGAAGAAAAGAACGGGGCTTTTGATCGGAAGCCATCGCTCATCTCACGATCTCAAGTGTTCATTTGTTCACACCGAGGGGCGGAAAGGGGCGGGACTTGCCCACAGCTGCGGGGTTTGCCCACTTTTCTAAGCCGTTTTGCGGCTCCTGGGTAGCTTTTCGTCCCGTTTTTTCTGCTTCTGCTTCTGAGAGCCACGAGAAGCGTTTGTCATGAAAAATTCGAGGATGAAGTTTATCCCGAACAGTGCCTTTAAATAAACTTAGAGTTTCCATTTTGTCTATTAAAGTCGTTCCTACCCCGCGTATGTGTACTGAATATTTATTCAAGTGCTGCTCTAAAAATGTCACTTTGAAACCCAACCTCCAACCTCCTTCGATATGGAGACACCTCATGATTGAAATGCTACGGTGTTTCCAAATCGAATGAGGTCTGGGTCATGTGTGGGCTTATTACTCATTATCAATTACGATTTACGAATTACGAGGAATTTCAAAAATTACGATTTACGATTTAAGAAATTACAAAATTCAGTTACGCACAGCCCTGGTTGAAGTGCTTGCTTTCATTGTTCACCTGTATTATTAGGTAAATTTGCATTTATTTATTCCTCTGAGTGTCGATGATTTTTGAATGCTTGGCATGAGACTGTGATCCTTCTGTGCACGTGTGCACTAACTGGAAATTTAGGGTCTTAATGACTCTAATTCTAGCCCGTTTTTTACCGCGCTACCTTCATAGTTTTTTTTTGATGTTTTATATCTAAGCTGATTTTTGTAGTTTTTCCGATAAAGTTTTTCATCGTGACCACTGCCTTTAAGGCCAATGGTATAGTTTTGCGACACGCAGTCGCGTCGCTCTGCACAGCGACAGCGACCGTTTGTCTAAAGCTCCCGGCCTTTAAATCTATCGCTGTCGCATCGCGCTGCACAGCGACAGTGGGTGGCAACGACAAGCATCGACGCATTTGCAGTATGTCAGCCCTCCGCGACACGTCGCTGCAACGGACACGCGACAACTCTTCCTATACGGCCACTGCCGTTGCTCCTATGCTGGTCTCGCCACGATTTGTGCTAAATTTCATGACTGTCGCCCATGACTGCGACAAAGTATACCATTGACCTGAAGCATAGTGCATACTTCCCGCGACTGGCGACGCCACATAGCGTCTGTCATATATATCGACCGAAAATCGATATGGATGATATGTATTGTGGCAGTCGCGCGTCGTGGGAAGTATGCACTTCCGCGACAGGCGGTCGCTGTGCACAGTGACCGTGTGTCGCAGAGGTACAGTCGGGTACATGGCTTGGTTCCTCGAGAAAACACATTTGAATAAACACATTTAAATATCACCCGCGGCTGGCGGAATGGTGAGCTGCTCAGCTGCGCTCTTCTCTCGGCCTGAATTGTATAGCGTGCCGGCGCACGCGACCGCCGTGCAGCCGCGGGTGAGATTTAAATGATTGCGGACCTAACTATACACCAATGGCCTTAGACCATTTCTCCTCTTATTGCAGTGGTGTTTGAGCCATTTTGATAGTCTTACCAAGTTCAGCATTGAAAAAATAATCAGCTGGTGCAACTTGCAAATAATCTACCGGAGAGGTCCCGCAAGCACACAGTACTAAGTGCCGCGACATGTAAAGTCCTCGCATTCAATTTAGCCTGACGAGTGGACGGAGCTGCGACGGTAGATCGCCGCGCACGATGGAAACCCGGTTGGTCGGTGATGCCGACAACGCCGCACGGTCAGCTGCAATCATCGCGCCTGTTCCATCCACCAGACAAAACTTGATACGCATTCCATATAACTGCTCGATGGGGCTTTCCGTCGTGGTTTTCACTGCCAACTATTCCTTTTGAAGTGTCTCAGCTTGAAGAGTGTTCGTTAGTGACAGTTGTCCTGTCATTTACGCAGCGTCCAGCCGGCGTATAAGGGGCTGAGCAGAGTTGCATCGCATCGCGACCGTATGATAAGCAGTCGCGACGACTTATCAATACGGCAGCGAATCCTAAAGTCGCGTCGCGACGCGATGCAACTCTGCTCAGCCCCTATATAAAGCCTTACTATCGTTATAGGATCGAAAGTCCTGTCCGCAACTGCGGACAACCGTTGTTGCAACACGCAGCATGATGATCAATCTCTCTACCAGAACGATTGTCATCGAGATCAGGGATGAGCGGAATTCCGCGTTTCGCGTTCCGAAACCCGCAGTTTCGCGCGTTTTTGCCCTTCCGCCTTTCGCCTTCGAAAACCGCAGAAAGTGCTGCGGAACGCGGAAAATGCGGAACAAAATATCGCGACTTCGTCCTTATTGAGAATTTCCCAGATGATTTCTCTGAACTGATTTGAATGTTTTGGCATTACATCAAATCTTCTATTGATAGTTGATAGCTCAAATTTAGCGGCACTTCAAAATTGTGGTCGAAGACATTCAGAAACATATAAGCACGTTATTATGAGCCACCCGACGCTCCGTCGCCCGTAAAAATGGAAAAAAAATGGAAAAAATTTTTTGAAACAGTTTTACGCTCCAAGACTCACCGAAGGCAAAAGCTGTCAGAGGTTTCGACTCTTTCAAAGTTGAATCTCTCAGCAAAAGTCAAGCCAGAAAGGGATTCTTCTAGAAAAATACTGGGATTTTCTAGAGTTTTGGCTCTCTGGCGAAAGTAGTGATTTGGCAATGTCATATTTGCGAAAAATTAAGTCAAGGAAGTCAAAAAATGTCTTGAAATATTTTACAAACCATTCTGGCGCACGATAACCTGAAGTAACAAGCCAACTGGGAAATGTAGTGAAATTATTAAAAACACGAATTGATGGTCAATCATAGATCATTTGTCGAAAGTAAAAGACGAAAGATAGGATTTTACAAGCTTCTCCGTGGCACTTAATAAAACAAAATTAAATGTGCTATGAAAGTACAATACCCGCGCGAAGTTTTGTAAAAACGGGGAGCACTAGCGAAACTTGGTTTTTGGATTCTGAAAACGCCATCATATTCACAACTCAAAATCCTACATAATAATGTGCATTGTGGGCTGAAGTTCCCTAAAATCGTTTCGTTTTTGAGTGAAATTGTTTTTGTAATCGTTTCTCAAAAGCGTCGCGCGCGGCGAAACTTTGAGTAGTAATTGTACAAGTAATATATGAGCAATCTCCATGTATTCTTTGTGAGTTATATGAAAGGGGGGTAATCTCGAGATTTGTGCAGATTTAGTGTTCAAAATTCTTCATTAAACACGCTCGGAAGCTTCTTGAATAATCTGACTTCTGTAGCGAAAGCCCCAGACCGATAAATGAAGGAGTTCGAAAATTCAACTTGCGCAGATCTTAGGACTGCTCCACCTTCATCTTATTTACTACGGAGAAAACACAGAGATTGCTCTCGTATTACTTGTGCAATTACTACTCAAAGTTACGCAGCACTTTACCGCACGCGACGTTTTTGAGAAACGACCGCAAAAGCAATTTTACTCAACAACAAAGCGATTGCAGTGAACTCCGGTCCACAAAGCAATTTATTCGGTAGAATTTCGAGCTGTGAATATGATGGCGTTTTCTGAAACGTCTTCGTTCAAAGAAGTTACATGCATCGGACGTTTTTTTTGCAAAGTTTGGGAAATGCTCCCCGTTTTTACAAAACTTAGCGGGGTACTGTATGTAGTAAAACATTTTCAAGGTTATTGTACGGCAGTCAACACTAGTGAAGCTGGGAAACCGCAGCGCTCCAATTCATATCGTGCCTGACTATGCTTTGATAAGTTTAATAGAGAAGCTTGTAGAATCCGGTCCCTTGTCTGTATTTACTTATCTATAATTGGTCCATGTTCGACCACCAAAACGCATTTGTAATCAACTCACAACAATTCCCAAATTCTTGTTTACGCTAGGTCATTGTGAGCCGAATATTTTTTATAAATGTTCCAGGACATTTTCTGACTCCTTTGACCTCAACTTTCTCGTTAATATGATGACATCAGCAAACCATTACTTTTGCGAGAGAGCTAAACTAGTGAAAATTCTCTACTGTTCGGTCTCACACGTTGGTTCTGACAACGACGTTTCCTTTCTCTAGGGGATAATATAAAGTATAGCCAATAAATCTGTGCATTTTTCGGGATCGATTTCTATATGTATCCAGATGTTCTACTGAAGTTGCATAGTTGGTAATTTATTAAGACAGAATCTCTTCAAAATATTAATTCCTTTAACCAAATGTGCTTCTGACAATTAGACACTAGGGAAGTCTGAGATTTTCGAAAGTTTCCGCGTTTCGCGTTCCGAAAACCGAAGTTCCGCGCATTTTTGGGCGTTTCGCACCCGATTTTCGAAAACCGAGAAAAAAATTTCTGTTCCGAAACCCGAAAACCGATTTCCGAAATTTTGAATTTTTATTCCGCTCATCCCTGATCGAGATGCGTGATGCCACACATAAGTTGTCCGCAGATGCGAACCGAAATTTTGCGTCGACAACGGCATTATATCAATCAGGCGGTTATGAAAGAGTTCAAAAAAAGCGTTTCAAACCTGACCTAAAGTTTCCACATAAGAGTTATTTGGCGGTGCTGATCACGAGTCTGAGGGTGATAGGTCAATTTTTGGGAGTCGTCAACATGCTTTGCTCAGCCTTTCATGGGGGGGGTGGAACATGGAGGGCGAAACATGGCTTTTGGCAATTCCCGAAGTGCTGGGATAGATTTGGCTCGAAATTTTGTTGTAGCGGTTATCTGGGGTGGCAAAAATGAATTTGGTCTCCGACTTTCGATAGACTACGGTAGGTTACGATTTCAGAACTTCTCTAAGGAGTTAATCACGAATTTACCGCCCACTTCTCGATTACGCCAACTACATTGCATTATAGCCCCCGCAACTTGATGTAAACCTCTAATTATCGACAAATAAACTCTAGATTCGTGTTCAGCACCCTAAATAACCCCTACACACGAAGCAAATCCGAGAATTCAGAACACTCTAGAAACTGCCTTTACCTATCCGCGACTCTGGAAAATATTGCCGCGACTATTCCGCTACTGCCCCGCGATCCTAGACTGTCCTGCAACCCTAAACTCTTCGGACAATAAGGAATCACCCGCGGTCCTGCCCCGCATCTCTACCACGGCAGGCGCCGAGCCGGAGAACTCTCGGCAATATTTATCAGAGGAAACCTTGAAAACGCCTACAAAACGTCGTTTATACTTCCGCTGCCGAACGACGCGGCGAAGCGCATCTCCGAGGCATTGAACACGCGTGGTGGCACGAGCAATACTACAGGCTTGAACTCCCGTCGCCAAGCCTGCGACGCTTGGCGACGGGAGCATAAACGACGCTTAACCTCGCTCAGAGAGCCGTTCCTCAGCTGTGTAGAAAAATTGAATCCTACGTCACAAAATGGTTCTAGAAACGCATATTTCGATTTGAGTGACCACTTTGCCCTATCATCCTTCCCTTTTCAGATAAGGATAACCTTATTCTGGGCTGTAGTTACCGCCAACTTGGCATTAACCAACCCAAAGTCTTTCCATGAGAGACGTATACGAAGACATTTTTTGAAATCCTCATATCTTTAGAGAAGCGATCCCGGAACTAACAGCTCATGAAAGCTCCAAATCAATAAAATACACTTCGAATCCATCAGCACATATATTTCCTTCAATGTTAGACATTCACGTGTAAACAGGGTACAGAATAAGGAACAACAAAATTGAATATCAACCTCCACGTAACAATACTTCGCCAGTACTTCTATGATGAGAACAAAATACGAAACCTACAACATACCATAACAAAATAGAATCATCACTCCTAAAATTCTGCTGAAAAGGACAGAAAAAAAAAACAGAACGAGGAACGACTTCAGAGACGAGTTCACAGTGTTTTCACGGAGGTATGCTCTTAAGAAAGAAACTTCAGAACTTGAATACAAAATCAGCGGACGCGGCAGTCACACACGCACACGAGATGTATTTATTTACACACAGAAAACATGATCCCTACAACAAATTCCACGGTTTAAGTCGGCAGTATCGAGTTACAGCAGAGAATCGGAATGGAAATGAGAAACAAAATCAGTACATATCTGGTTGAACGAAGTAGAGATCGCATTAGTATAGTAATAGTCGCATATGGGTCAAAAACACAAACGGCTGAAATCGAAAGCCATCACGAGTGGAGCTGGTGGAAAGCTTGTATGGGTAATAAATGAAGTAGACAGGCAGCAGGGAGAAAATCAATGACTTCCAATAGAAATTTCCAAAAAAAAAATACTGGCAATATCCACTATAGTTAGTTCCGTGGCTTCCTTCCTCGAAAGAAAACATTTAAATCTCACCCGCGGCTGGCGCGGTGGTCGCGCGCGCCTGCCCGCTAATCCATTCAGGCCGGGAGAAGAGCGCAGCCGATCAGCTTACCATACCACCAACCGCCGGTGAGATTTAAACCGCCCGTGCCAGCCTTGCGTGAGATTCGAATTTTTTTCTTGAGGAATCAAGCCACGGATCTAACTATACAAAGGGTTCACACCTACGAGGGTCTATTCAGCGCTGAATTTGCACATAGTGCCATCTAAGAAATTCAATCTGAATTTTTTTTAGTACACGTGATCTTTGGCGCGACCCCAGTGAGCTGGGAGACGCACGTCGGTCGCGAGCAGTGGCGGCGAATGCTCTACAGTCGTGGGTAGGTTTCGGCGGTTGAAAGCCGATTTCGGAGGTAGCCCTATCAAATTTTTGCTCTAATATCTGCTAAATTGAAATTACAATAATTATTTTTTCCTTTCAGAAAACAAATACTCATTTTTCCAATATAAAGAATTGTTTTGTAGATTTTCGTCCTCATGAACTAATCAGCTGTACGCGCCGCAGCCAGAATAGCCCGATTCAGCACGCCGCGCGACCGCACACGACCTACGAGGCGCGTCTCTCCTAGCCTACTCGCATGCCACAGAGTTTATTTGCCTAGAGGCGCCATTTAGCAGAAAATTTGCCCAGCGCAACAATGCGATTCCTCCAAATAAGTGAGATATTCATCGAGACGCAGGTCCGCACACCAAAAGGCAACACGAAGCCACGCCCCTCTTGACGAGTTCCCCACTCAAAGGTACAATACCTACCCTCGGACGTCACGAAACAGCAAAAAAAAAACGTCCCCGCCCCCTAAATTTTCGTCCTTTCCTCATAATTCCATCATATTTGGATTTTTGGGGTAAAAGAAGGTATTGCTAGAATGGTCCCATCATGATCTACAAGATGATGCTGAAATTTTGTTCATAACTTTAACTGTACGTTAGCCATGAGTTTGTCGCCCTTTCTACAAAATGTTTTGATTTGACAGCATCCTGATGAGTCAAAACATCTTTTGATAAGAACAACATACCTATAGCTGACGTAGAGTCAAAGTTACCTACAAAATTCCAATATCATCACGCAGATCTCGATGAGGCGATTCTAGCAACACCTTTCCACCCCCGAAAACGCAAATTTGACGGTGTTATGAAGAAAGAGCTAAAAATCGCGAGAAAACGCCTTTTTCGTTGTATTGCAAAGTTTGAGAGTGCTGTAGACGAGAGGCGTGACATGTTTCATTAGGTAGTGTAAAATATTATTCTCCATGATAATACACACCCCCCCAGAGGAAATACAAGGCCACGCCCCCCTGAGTGAGATTTTAACTTAGTACAGGAGAGAAGCGCGACATATCCGATTTCAAAATAAGCACCAGTCTCTTTTGCACGCTTACATGCAGAAAAAGGTCACATAACCAAAAGGAATCTCTAGAACACGCCCACTGAACGAGTTTTTCGACTCGAAGCAGGGGGAAGATTGAGTTCACCTTGGAGACCTAAATATAGGCCGGAATCATACTGCCAGCGATGGGTGACGGAATGCAATGTTTACCATCAATGTCAACCAAAAATCGATATGTCTAATATACACTGTCGCTGGTCACCGGAAGTATGATCCCGGCCATTACCCGGGAAAGATGTTGCGGATGTGAACGAGTTGTGATCTTGAAGGCAGCATACACGCTCACAAACGTGGTCGAGATAACAGCATAAATAGGCCCGCACGGCCCCTACAATGTCGTCAACGACGTTTGAAGCGCCAAAAACCATCCAGGATGACAATATTTGACAATGTTCGAGCAATCTTGCCTTTCACGCCTGTATTTTCCCACCCATTCGAGTACGAGAATGAGAAATGAAACTTGAGAAGACATGTGATAAGTTGAAGTGATGGCACTATCAAATGGGAGTGCAGAGAGGAACAGCTTCATTTACTTGAATGCAACATGTCTGCATACCGATTAACTTTCGTCCACTTTCTAGCATGCCGCTCTACTTCGGCTGACATTTTGAAATGGAGGATTTCATCGGTGAACAAACATGTTGTTTTCAGGTGAATCAAGCTGTTTCTCTCGTGCACTCCCATTTGATAGTGCTATCACTCTAACTTATCACATGTTTTCTCAAGTTTCTTTTCTCATTCTCGTACTCGAATGGGTGGGAAAATACAGGCGTGGAAGGCGAGATTGCTCAGACATTGTCAAATATTGTCATCCTGGGTGGTTTTTGACGCTTCAAACGGCGTTGACGACACGGTAGGAGCCTTGCGGTTCTATTTATGCTATTATCTCCACCATGTTTGTGAGCGTGTATACTGCCTTTAACTATCCCACCTAGGGCCACTTTTCCGTCTTGCAAAAGCTAGAAGATAGTGAAATCGACTACATAGCCAGAGGGGCGTGGCCACCGGTTTCTTTTTGCGGTTTAGCCTGGGACTACATTGAAAATTCTGCTCATTTGGGGCACTGAAACTCTCATACCTGGCTTACATTCGAAACGATGGGCCTACTATGCATACAAAGCGCAAATGAAGGCTATTTCTTTCTTCACATCATAGACATTTGACCTATCGACAGAGCCAGACAAGGTAGTGACGCGACACAACGGATGGTGCAGGGGAGCCCCAAAGATTTGGCGTAACATGAAAAATTTCGAAATCGTAGAAATTCTGGGCTAAAATGAAAATTTCAGGAAATTTTTCCGGTCTACAGGGTGTGGGTCACAGCTCCGACGAGGTCCGCCACAACGGCCTGCTGAACTCTGCCGCTCGATGCGATGCAAGTAGAGTACATCAAAACTCTGGAGCTTATTCTCTAAGTGGAGTAGGGGCACCATGCCTTCGAAAAAACCATGATAGTCTAAAAAACTCTGAATAGACCCTTCCTACCTAACGCTCCCACCACTGATCAACGGAGAATCCTAGTAAAAGAATATCATTCTAAAAACTCAAGGCAGTAGAACCTCACCAATAGACTTTCTATTATATATGACTGAGCAAGTAAAAATTACGCAGGGAAACCCTCGTATTCATCTCAGTCCTTCTCACTCGGACCCAACTCGTACAACTTCTGAGTGAGAGCGGCCATGTTGGTTGGAGTCATCTTCTCCTGCTGCACAAGTCGAGTCAGCCGCGCAACACAATGCGCGCGAAGACGTTTCTGCTTCATCTCCTCGCCACACACCTCCACGAATTTGCTCTGAAAAACATGCATGAGCAGGCGGAAACGATATGTCAATCTGAGAGTGGAGACAGTGCGTGCCGTGACGCAATCGCTCGCGCTTGCGAGGGTGGTTTTTAAATATGGTGACAAGGTTTGAGATCTCATCCCGTAGGCATACGTGCTAATCGCCCTATATGGTCTGTTCCTTTCTATGAACCTCTCCCTCAAAAAGTAACAAGTTTCGGCGCGCAAAATCGTTGTTAAAATGAATGGTGGGCAGAGGCCTGAGGGGCCCAAAATCGTACGAAATAAATCGCATCGGTGGCATGTTCGAAGATCGTTCTTACTATAGTTCTGCACGAACGAAAATTTCGATTTTTTTCGCTCGTTTTCGTTCGATCGAAATTTTTTCGAACAAATTTTTTTCAAACTTCGTTCCTTCAAAATTTCGTCGAAGAAATTTTGGTGGATTTTCGTTTAATAAATTTTTTTCGAACGAAATTTTTCAGTCCCTCGTTCGAGATCTGATTTTTCGAGTTTCTTTTTCGAAAATTCTTTCGCTTTTCGAAATGCTCCCCGAATCCTAGGTTACATTGTTTCGTTAATCCTCGGGCCGACTTGTCATGGGCGGCAGCGAACAACTAGCCTGCTCGAATGAATTGTGCTTACGACCGGCGAATATAAAGCCTTTCTCGCTCACACGAGTCCGGGCGGAGCAAGCAGCGGAGCGATAGGTCATGGAAAAATATGGCTGTATCACACCTCCAACTGAAGGGGCCTGCAGAGTTCAGCTCGCGGCGTTTCTTCCCGCGACGGACAGCGCTGAGGCCTAGTGCATACTTCCCGCGACGCGCGACAGCGACAGTACATATCAGCAATATCGATTTTTGGTCGATTCATATAGCAAACTCTATGTCGCGTCGCCCGTCGTGAGAAGTATGCACTAGTCCTGAGTGATGCTATAGGGGTCTGCAGAGTTGAAGTCGCGGCGTTGCTCGCAGCGACAAACAGAGCTGAGTGATGCAATATCGATTACGATCGGCGACGAGGGCGACCGACGCGGCGTGAAGGGCGACTAGGGGGAACCGCAGAGTGTTTTGACGCCACGATGGCCGTGCACCACTGCAAGCGAGCGGCAACCGACGCGGCGACGATAATGTTGTGAAACATTTTTGTCGCCGCGTCAAGGCTGACGCTCGATGACCAGTCGCCGGTCGGAGCAACTCTGCAGACCACTTATATCGATTACATTCGGCGGAAGGTGCGACCGACGCGGCGTGATGGGCGACGAGGGACACCGCAGTGTTTTGAAGCCGCGACGGTCTTGCGTCACTGCCAGCGAGCGGCAATCAACACCGCGCCAATAAAGTTCCAAAACAATTTTTTCGCCGCGTCAAGGTTGACGCTCGGCGACCACTCACTGCAACTCTGCAGAGGGGTCTGCAGAGTTGCACCGAACGGCGACTGGTTACCGAGCGTAAGCCTTGACGCGACGACAAAAATGTTTCCCAACATTATCGTCGCAGCGTCGGTTGCCGCTTCCTCCCAGTGACGCAGGGCTGTCGCCGCGTCTAAACACTCTGCGGTGCCCCCTCGCCGCCCTTCACGCCGCGTCGTTGCCCTCGTCGCCGAATGTAATCGATATTGCATCACTCGGCTGCGTTTGTCGCTGCGAGCAACGCCGCGACTTCAACTCTGCAGACCCTTTTGAAAAAGAGAGCGAGGGGAAGTTGCTAGATTACATACGTGGACTCTGTCGATTTCAGCGCACCCATATTCTCGTAATTTTTTTTACATTCCCGTAAGTCATGCATGCGGCAAACCTTAGGTTCAAGTACGGTTTGAGATTCTTAATCAAATTTTGCTTTTCATTTTCAAAAAATTGATAATCGATCGATTTTATCGATTTTTTAGAAAGAGTTGGTAATATGTACACGACACAAAATCTTCAAGGGGACTTATGCTCCAAATCTGACCACCGTACGGCGTCATGGAAGCGAAAAAATTGGCACGAATGCAGCTCTTCGACCCAAAATCTGGCCCAAAAATGGGTTTCGCCGATTCGCCCTCGCGTACTTTCAATATAGGGCGCAGGGACTTCAGATATTATCCGTATTCAAGCATACACTTATGCTTCGAAATGGCCCCATTGAAGCGGTTTTCCACGGTCACATAGGGGAACGAGCAACAATTGCCGAAGCCGAATCAATGGCGAGCTCTACTGTGAAAATCGGGGGCCCTTCAAGCTTTTGCTCGCCATTTTTCTCATAAACCATTCCGAGTTGTACATTTTAGAAGAGAACTGACCTTTCATGGTGATTAGCGACGCGCATATGCACGCGGGGTAAGATTAATCAGAAGAAATTGTCACCATATTCATAAACCACCCTGTATACAACAAGGCAACCCTTTTCGGGACACAATTGCGCATCTTTTCTAAACAGACTCACGTAAAAATCCATCGTCAACTTTTCGCCAACCATCAGATGACGGAATTTGGCCCGGAAACGATTATGTAACAACATGAACTCCTTCTCTTGTGGTGTATCATCGATATAATCACGGATGTTCTATAATACAAAATGATCCTGGACCTTCATTATCAAGGAATGCGAGAATTACATACCCTTTCCGCCAGATGGAGCTTGAAATCGCAAGTGTCCTCAATCACTGAGTGATAGACCTTAGCAGACGACGGCCCGGGAACCCTTAAGGGAACAATATTTTAGAAAAACATTTTTTGGATTTTTTTTTGCATATTTTCTTCAAGAAAACCATACTGTGTATATACTGGATGCACAAACGACATTTCGCCATAGGGAATCATCTGCGCTGTTGGAAGTCCGCTTTTCTTCTTCAGTGGAGGAGGTGGCGCATACAAGATTTTCTTCGTCGGGGAACTGGGGACTCTGAATGAGCTGCTTTATAAGCAAGTGTTAAAAGCCGAGTAAAGTCAAATGACAACTTCACCAACATGGAAACCCTTTTGCTTTCCTGTTCCTTTTGCGGCGGTTTCTCCCAGTCCTTACGAGTGATAACGCTATGTACAAGGAAATGCACCTCCGAAGGCGTGGTTTTCTGGAAAGATTCGTATTACGTTTCTAGCTTTCACACAGTCACTCGATAAATCAGATTATTCCGTATATGCTTAATCTGCTAAAGCTCTCTGGAACAGTTTTGACCCCTCAAACTCTCCCTTTAGAAATATTTTAACGTCGAGTTTCATGGATGTCAGGTCAGAAACAGCTCCACAGGTAAAGCTGTTGAATCTGAGTTTAGTTTCAGAAACTTCATAGGTTTTTTCCAGATCCGTCCGTGTTCTGAAAGCAAAGAATCCAAATAATTTCAATTTTTCAGTTTTCAGCCTCTCACCCAAAATCTCGAAAGCCACGCTTCTGCTTACGCCCAGATTTGACTCGCCAATTTAGTGTTCTAGTACTGTTTATCTGCGATTTATTGTGCTTCTCTGAAACAAAGCCCGGTCCTCAATTGCGTCTCGACACGCTTTGCGGCCGCACGCGCTTGAGCCGGTCTAGTTTCCAGCGCCAAAGCCGACTCAATGTGGCTTTTTATACAGTTTTCTCCAATTTCGCTTACTTTCCAGTTTCCAAAACCCACCCTATACTGAAAAGATCGGCGGCTGCGGCGCTGGAAACTCTTCCGACTCGAAAGCGCGCTGCCGCAAAGCATGAAGACGCAATTGCGGACCGGAATTCGGCCCAGAAAAGCACAGTACTTGCTCTTGTAAGAAAGTCCAAAGAAACTATATTGGCGGCGTAGTAAACTTGTCGTCGATTTCACGAAAATTCAACATCACCCACCTCGTACCTCGCAAAACAGCGAAAAAATCGTTTTCTCCCAATTTTTAGGCCTTTTTTTTAAACTCCGTCAAACTTGGATTCTGGGGAATTGAAAGGATACTGCTGGAAATTGTTACCATCGACATGCACTCGATGGCGAAAAAAAAATCTGTTGATACATTCAACTAGATGTTGACTATAGCTACATTGCCGTTTCCATAACGCGTTTTGCCTTATCAAAATGAAAAAGCCGGCTGGGCATTCTTATGGGTCAAGACAGGTTTTGGATAGAGCAAAACACCTATAGTCAACATACAGTGAAATGTATAAGCAAAATTTTCATACATCTAGTAGAATCCGATGAGGCGATCCTAGCAATCTTTTTTATTCACGAAAACCTAGGTTTGAGTTATCGAAAGTTATCAGAAGAAAGCGGAAAAAGTACGAAAATGCCTTTCTCGTAGTTTTCTTCTGAGTTTTTGGGTGGGTGCTGTACCTCCTGTTTTATGACTTTATGGCATTTCTAAGAGTCGGTGTCTACAATTGTTTTCTCATTATTAAAATTTCTCTTCAATGTCTGCTAGTATTAGATTTTCGTTTTTAGGAAAAAAACTGAACTTTTCCTTGTTATTTTGCTTCAGATACTCGTTCCAGCCATCCCAGACTGATATCAAGCCTGGCAACGTGACGGTTCCCATAGCTGAGCGTGGCGCTTTTTTAAATGACATTTCGGCACCGATCTGCGTTGCAAATGTTAAAAATTCTATTCTTTGTAGTTTGATAGCACTAGGAACTTGTTATGGGCTAACAATATATTCTGTTTTTCTACCTCCTACTTTCTGATGTTTTGGGTTTTATGCAGAATTTATTTTTCCATTTTTGTTATCTGTCGATTAAGATTTTCTGATGTTTTTACGGCTATTGAAAAAAAACCAGCACGCTGTTCTCCCTATCTAGTGTCAGATACTCGCTTCCCCAATCGAAAACAAAACCACGAGAATAAAACGGTGGTTTTGAAGCGATGCTTCTTCGCTTTCATGCTGAATAAATGTTTCCTATTAGTTTGCTCTTTGCGCGCCGATTTATGCCAAGTACAGGACTTTGGCAAACAGAACTATTTTCACATAACCAACTTTTCGCAGATTTAATCTGATAATAAATTTTCTCGCATTACGAGTACAAGCGAATTTCAAGATTCGCCACGTCTTTCTTATTTCACGAATATAACCGGATTCCAGTCTTCCAGGAAACCGATTTCTCGGGTATACGCGAATATTTGCTCACAAGGGAAGTATACAAAGCGTAGGTCGGATCTGCCAAAACGACTAGTGTCATTAGTATCTTTTGTGGCTCAATAGTAAAACTGCGCAGTATCCCGCCGCGAGCCGCTGGTTTGAAGAATTTACAAGCTTAAAAAGCTCATTTTTTGTGCTTTTTGTACCTTCCAGAAAGCGCGTTATTCTTCGGAAAATCCGGAAACGGACCTCATAAATGTGTTCAGCGTCCAAAACTACCACCCTGAGCAAATTTTGGGTGAACGCACATTCTCCGTACTTTGTCCGGACTGACAGCGTTTTGGACTTGTACGGATTTTCGGTTGGGCGCTTATTTCTACCAATTGAGGGCTCTGGAAGCGTTTTAAAAAAATGTTCCAGATTTGACTTAAAATTCTCCCAGGTCCCCCAGGGTGGTTTTTTGGGGCGCTGATCCCGATTCTGAGATTTATTAGTCGATTTTCAAAAGTTTTCGGCTCATTTTGTTTTGAGCTTTCCAACCGGGGAAAATTTCGAGGGAAAAACTCCACTTTCGAGGTTTCCGGTTTTCTACGATAGATATGTCTCAAAATCATTTGCTGAAGGTTATTTGGAGTGCTAAACACGAATCTGGACTCCGTTCATCGATTTTTCCAGATTACAGCAGATTACGGTGGGTATGCGGTAGAGTGGTAAAAATCTCAGATTTTACTCAAAATTTGTATACGGGGGCTATTCGGGGTGGAGAATACGAACTTAACGTCTGTTTGTCGATTTTCAAAATACTGAGGTGGGTTTTGACCCCTGAATGACATGTTACCTACCGTAATCTACAGTAAACCTCAAAATTTCGACAAATGGACTCCAGATTCGTATTCGCCACCCATGATTACCCCTACATACAACTTTTGAGCTAAATCCGAGAAAATTTTTTAAAACTCCAAAAAATGGCTGATGGGTACCCTTGCCTTCTCGCCAGGCTTAAAAACTGCTCATAACTTTTTTGAGCCTGCGGCTCGCGGCGGGATACTGCGCATTTTTACTATTGAGCCAGAAGAGATACTAACCATACTAGTCGTTTTCCCAGATCCGATCTACGCTTTTTATACTCCCCTTGTCAGAATTCGATTCGGCCAAAACATAGGACACAATAAGGTTGGCCAAATGAGAAATTTGACCACCGCTCATCTCTCCTGAAACGGTCGGATGTTCGACTTTTAGAATCCGAACTGCGCAACGTATATCCAACATTTCAATAGAAATGCTTCATTCAATACGACCGAAATTGCCGAATGTGCATCCGCTCCTTCGATTCCGCGCGAGTTTAACAGGGAGCATAAAGTGTGTCCGAATGAGAATGGCGGCCCATGCGGCCAGCAAGCTTGGAAGGCGGCCGTCGCATTCGCCGTTCTCGGACGAGCATGCGAAACGGCCCCCCAGCCTTCGACTACGAACGGGGACGGCATCGGCTGGCAGCAAACACTGCGCCGATCAATCAGCTCTGCAGAAGAGGGGAGGGGGATGGCCGCCGTTGGAATCCAGCACTCGTCCAAGTGCGGCACATACGACGGCCGCATGCCAAACACGGCGGCCGCGTGGGCCGCCATTCTCATTCGGATATATTTTACTGGTGTAAATGATTATTTTTCGAATACATTTTTTAGCTTTTCGAATACATATGTCTGCATATTCGAATATTTGAGCTTTCGAATCTGATAAAATACTACATTTCTACAGATATTCGACTTTATGGACGAATTGAGTCTGACACCCGATCTTTGGGCGCGTCTATGGCAGTGGCAAGAGGCGCCACGGTCACGCACGTGGTCGAGTGATCAATCCTCGCCCAAGACCAACAAAATGCACTATTCTTCAGGGTCGGTGGGTGCCAGACTTGTCTGGGAGGATCGGAACACTGACTTGAACACCGGCTGATCCAAGTCACATTGTATAGGCCCAATACACATTCAAAAACCTCTACGATTCCAAATGAAAGTCGAAAGTTCTCAATACAGCCGGGTACTGGCTTTTTCGTTCGTGCAACTTAGCAACATTATAGATAACTCACAATTCTCTCCATCCTGAACGCCGGATACGACCGCTTCAGATGCTCCTCCAGTTCCTCCACGTTGTCAAACATCTTCGCGGTGAACGGACAGGCAAACCCAGGAACATTGTCAAAAACACCATCCGGCGGCTCCAAATCCACTTTAGGTACCGATTTCGCTGGAGACCTTAGCAGTCCGTTCGCTCTTCGAGCCGGCAAGGTTTTCACAGGTGATTTCGGCTGTTCGTTGCACTTCCTTGGTGACAGGGTCCTCGTTGTAGGTCTCATCAGAGAGGCATTGTTGGTTTCCTTCGTGGTCAGAGATTTCACTGGCGATTTTGAACAGCCATTCGCCTTTCGCGGTGAAAGCGTCTTCGTAGGAGATTTCTGAGGTGATCGTGCTGTCGCTTTACGCGGCGACGATCGCGCATTGCGATTTTCCTTATCCGACGACGGACTTTCGCGAGCGGACCCAACTGCTTCCGGAGAGAATTGTGGATCTTTATAGTGGTACCTGCAACTGCTCTAGCTTGATATTATGGATACGGAATGGCAAATAGTAAATTCGACCCACCACACAATCACATCTGATCCTTTGAGCCGCTCATTTTTCAGCTTAAATCGGGTATCCATGATAGTCTCTATGGCACTCCAATCGAATTCAACGTGCTCATCACTGACGCCAAAGTTGATCAAACCAATCGGACCAGCTGAGCACAACTTCTGAAAAAAGCAGTAAAAACAAGTTGGAGAAAATGCACACGTATACATCAGAATGAAATAATTAGCCCACATTTCCCAACTTGGCTAATTGATCGAGTTGGCCACAGTTAGCCATCCACTTCTCATCGTTGATCTTGAAAGAGATGCCATCAACTGTATCGCTATCGCTATTACTGAAAAATGATCACTTGGCTCGACACAAAAATCCTGCCAACCATTTTACACCCACGTAGAGGTTTCAGCCCGGTAATTCACAATTCTCTGCTAACGAGCTGGGCCCAGCGGAGATACGTCCCCCCTTTCGTGACAAAAATTATCAAAAGTCCCTCAAATTTTTACAAACCCTATCCTCTAAATGAAATTGTGATCAAAAATTTTTACAACTTCCTCCCCAATTTTTTAGTCAAAATTTTACTACCCTCCCCCTTCGCCGTCGCATCCGGTCACGAATCCCGATTTCGACAAGCCTCATAAGAAAAAAATCATTCCAGAGCTACCTGCAGGAGTTAACTCGTGCCTACGGTTTTAATTAACAAAGAGCTCGAAATCAAGTCTGGGACTAGCAGCGACCTGGTGGGCGCAAATGTGACGGAGCTCATCAGAGCCTCTACTCAGAAAAATGAAAACAAGTTACTTGTAACATATAAGGCCGAAAACAAGTTACTTGTAGCATATCTGAGCCAATGTAAGTTACATGCGACAAATCTCACGTCATTTAGTCATTTAAGTTACATGTAACATAGCGGCGGGATAATGCGTGCGGCGCGCCTCCGATACGTTACATGTAACTTAAATGGCACAATATAAGTCGCAAGTAACTTGAATCGGCCAAAAAGATATTTCCAAGGTTGATGCACGACGCACTCGCGGGGTCAGGCTTACGACTGGCGTTGTTGTTGGTTCAATTACCCAAGTTTGAGGTACTTGACCGCACACCAGCAGGGGAGGCACTGTGCAGCATTTTTTTGCGTAGTATGCAGTCTGGGACGCGGCCTCCGCGTCGCGTGTCGTCTGCGTCACGTGATGGCCACCCATAGTGAACATTCAAATGTAAGTTACATGTAACATAAATGTATGTTACTTGAAACATTCAAGTAACTTACATTTATATTACGAGTGATTTGTTTTGATTTTTCTGAGTACAGCTCACTAGGGACTGTTTTAACCACCCCGTGGCGATTTGGAAAACCATGCTGTCGTTGCTGTAGGTCTGTGACAGTACATAAATGAGCCGTGCTTGAAATTCCCTGAATGGCTGCAGGGATTTCAAAATATGGCATTTTCATTGCTCCACAGAAAGGTAAGGGAATTTTTGGGGTGTTCTGAAGAAAAATTTCCGGATTCGGCTCAGAACTTTCAACTGGGGGTTGTTCAGAGGGCTGAACCCGAATCTGGGGTCCATCCAAAGCTGGGCATTTTCATAGATGAAAAAAACAAATAGTAATTTTTAGCAGGTTCCAAAAAAAATTATTGCGGATTGAGCTTACATTTTTTGCGAGGCGTTGTTTAGGGTACTTATAGCAAATTTGAAGACAATTTGTCAATATTTGGAAAATTCCGTCTGATTTGGTCCGAAGCTTTAAATTAGGGGAAATTTTGCTGGCGAAACGCGACTTTTGATGATTTCGAGAATGCTACTATCAAATCGCCTTGAAACTTCTACATACTCAGAGAAATCAAAACAAATTACTTGTAATATAAATGTAAGTTGCTTGAATGTCTCAAGCAACATACATTTATATTCCATGTAACTTAAATTTATATTACATGTAAGTTAAACTTATGTTACATGTAACTTACAATTGAATTTTCACTGTGGGTGGCCATCACGTGACGCAGACGACACGAGACGCAGAGGCCGCGTCCCAGACTACACACTACGCATAAAAATGCTGTGCAGGGCCCTACCTCCTGGTGTGGGGTCAAGTACCTCAAACTTGGGTAATTGAACGAGCAGCAACGCCACTCGCAAGCCCGACCCCGCGAATGCGTCGTACATCAACCCTGGAAATATATTCTTAGCCGATTCAAGTTACTTGCGACTTATATTGTGCCATTTAAGTTACATGTAACGTATCGGAGGCGCGCCGCACGCAGTATCCCGCCGTTATGTTACATGTAACTTAAATGACGTGAGATTTGTCGCATGTAACTTACATTGGCTCAGATATGTTACAAGTGACTTGTTTTCGGCCTTATATGTTACAAGTAACTTTTTTCATTTTTCTAAGTAGGGGTTACTCGTGCTGCAGTGCACGAATCTGCAACCCGTTTATCGGCTTTCGAAAAATTACGGTAGGTTACGGTGGGTAAACGGTAGCTTGGTGAAAGACTCAGATTGGACTCCAAATTTCTCTGTCGATGTTATTTGGGACGCTGAACACATACTTGAGATCCCTTTTTCGATTTTCGAAATTTTAAGGTAAGCAACGCCAAATAAAAGGTATAGTGCGTACCGTAAACTGCGGTAACCCTGAGTCTGGCGACAAATAGACCACACATTTGCGTTCAGTGCCCTGAATTACCCCCAGTTGAAAGTTTTGCACACAATCCGAAATTTTTTATCTGAACGCCCTTGCCTTTTTTAAAGCAATAAAAATGCCGTTTTTGAAATCCCCGCGGTCATCTAGCCAATTTCAAACACGGTTCATTTGTACTGTCACAGACCTACAGCAACGACAACATGGTATTCCAAATCGCCGCTGGTTGGGTAAAGCAGTCTCTAGTCAGACAGAATTTTTGAAGAAAACTTCTATAATCCCATCGTTACCCAGACACCTTGAACGCATACAAAAAAAAGATCAATAAAAATCTTACACCAGGACAACAGTATGATTTCCGAAGCACGGACTGATACTTCCATTCTCACCGTAAGCGACCTTCCGCACACCATAGAGAATGCGCTGAAAGAAAAAACTATTGAAATGACCCTCAGTTCATCAATTTAATTAATACCCCGCACTTTGCAAACAGTGGGAATCATGTCCTAGTGCACTACTCCAGCGTAAAAACAAGAAAAAATTATTAAAAAACCTTCAATCACTTTCGTTTACAACAACAAATCTGAAAATAAGTGATCACAAACCTTCAAAACGGGAGAGTCGTTTTCCTCAGGTTCATTCTCACCCCTGGACCTTCCAATCCTGCGCGCTGAAAACAACTATTCGAACACCCAGCCTCATATGAAAAAGAAAGTACTCGCGAACCTGAACCAATATAGTGATACTTCTGCTCGATATGCACTTTCACCACGAGAAAAACGGCCCTGAAGTGAAACAAATCCAAAAATCTGTAGAAACCTTACATGCCAAACTCATTTCATCAATTACTACGCAAACCCGAAAACTGGAAGCGTTTCAGCGTTTTTATATAGAAGTTTTCAAGCTTCTGAATAGGGTAGGCGTCGAAAAACTACTCAGAAAAACCCACTTCGCACTCTTCTCGACAGGAGGAGGAACAGCATAGTACGACACGGGAGCCTCACGATCATGAATTTTTCCACTAGGAATCACAATCGTGCTGAGGCAGTCCTGAACAGGTAAAAAATACCATGGAAGAGCTACTAGGTTGATGCAAGTTTCCAGACTTTTCACGACTTTGAATAAAAAACATTTATGTCAAAAACAAACAAGGCTCACAACACAAAATAATTTCCATCACATTCAAGGATCCTTCGCCAGGGCAGACCATGAGTTCCCAACGCGTAGAACTCTTGCTGTTTCGAGTCGAAGTATTCTTCTAAAGCCATTTTGACTTCATCATCGTTACAGGGTTCGGCGTGAGGTGTGATGTATCGCAGAGGGGGAGGGGGGTCGGATCCATCGACACCCGGTGGGATGGGGGGTCGGACCTTCGGTCAACAAAGAAACAAGATGGACTTCTATCAGGCCGGGGGGGGGGGGTTAAGAACCATACCGTTAGTATAAAAAATGAAGGCAAAATGAGATCACAATAAGAGGTCAAATTAAAACTGGAGATTATACTGAGAGAGCAAGATGAGACAGGAGATCAAAACAGAAACTGAATAGTGAGAAACATTTGCGAAAAACAAATGAGGCAAGATATGAAATGGGGATGTAAAAATGAGGCAGGAACACACAAGAAGAGCTTACAATTCACTGGTGCTAAAGCATGCAAGACAATAGACGACGGTAGCACGGCCATCGTTAATGACTCTGACATGGAGGAGGAGTGTTGGAAAGGTGAAATGTGTCGCCAAAGCGCTCCTGGATATGTGAGCAGCAGCGGTGTTGAGTACTCGATGTCATCGAGGTCATTACAAGCGGACTATCCTGTCAACGAAATGACACAGATGTTCTGGAATTTCGTAATCTAAGATGCATTCTTAGGCGATTTAGAGTTCACAGGTTCGGTCCCGCTAAATATAAAAATTTCGCAAAGCTGTAAAACGATGGATAGCTGACTGTCACAAAAGCGTTGTTCACTATGATATCTCTTACAATATCCTTAATGAAATCGCCTTTCGATATTCACGCCCTCAAGGCACATAGGAGCCGCTGCGGGCGCGGAACCCACATTTTGAATACGAATGTTCGCATGTGAAAACGCTCCCAAAGTTTCATGGATGCAGCTTGTATCCGAACAGCGCTACATAGGATAGGCGGAGTATTTTTTCATGCCCTGAGGGCACATAGGGGCTATTTCAGGCATCAAAACCATATTTAGTAATTGGCTATCCGGATGTGAAAACGCTCCCAAAGTTTCATGGATGCAGCTTCAATCCGAACAGCGCTACATAAGAAGGGCGGAGTCCGTTTTCATGCCCTGAGGGCACATAGGTGCGGTTTCAGGCATCAAAACCACATATAGTAATTGGCTATCCGGATGTGAAAACGCACCCAAAATTTCATGGACGCAGCTTCAAGCCGAACAGCGCTACATGGGAAGGGGTCCATGAAAAAATGTTCAAGTCCGGAATTGTTGTGAAATATTTACAAGTATTTATCGAATTTTTAATTAGGGAGTTTCGCGTTGCTACAACGTGCGGAAAACCTAGTCACGGACCCAATTAATCAATATTATTCTTTTACCCGGTTGAAAACGGTCTTTGAAAACCCATTTTTAGGTGTGATACAATCGACTGTATCACACCTAAATCCATACAAAATAGGTGTGATACAATCGATTGTATCACACCTAAAAATGGATCTTTAAAGACCGTTTTCAACCGGTTAAAAGGATGAAATTGATTACTTGGGTCCGTGGCTAGGTTTTCCGCACGTTGTAGCAACGCGAAACTCCCTAATTCAAATTTCGTTAAATACTTGTAATTGTTCCACAGCTATCGATTTTTTCATGGAACCCAACCTATGTAGCGCTGTTCGGCTTAAAGCTGCGTCCATGAAACTTTGGGTGCGTTTTCACATCCGGATAGTCAATAACTAAATGTGGTTTTCATGCATGAAACAGCACCTATGTGCCCTCAGGGCATGAAAACAGGCTCCGCCCGCCCTATGTAGCGCTGTTCGGATTGAAGCTGTATCCATGAAATTTAGGGTGCGTTTTTACATCTGAACCGCCAACTACCTAATGTGGTTTTCATTCCCGTAACCACACCTACGTGCCCTCAGGGCACTAATGAACGTTCAGCCATTGAACAAACATTTGGTGCCACTGTCGTAGGAGAGCTGTTTTTGTCTCCTTTCGTGTAGAACATTTACTTATTGCATTATTAGGTCTTGATGTAGTCTTGAATTAAAAATTCGTTCACTATAAAATAAAAAAATTACAAAATGAGGACCTCCCCCCCCCCGGCCGTCGCCATCATTTTTCCCAGGGGGGGGGGTCGGACCAATGTTGGGTTGTATCACACCTCGCGCCGTAGTCTGCATCGTTAGCGAACTGTTTTCCATCCAGGAAGTGCTGCATCGAGCGGAACAGATCGTAGTCGGAAGGGGCATGATCTGAGCTATTTGGAGGGTGACGAAGAACTTCCCAGCCCATATCCAGCAGTTTCTGTTGAACACTGTTCGCCTTCTTCACGGCTACACTTCTCTCGGATAATCCGACAGAAACTGCTGGACCTGGGCTGGGAAGTTCTTCCTCACTCTCCATATAGCCCAGATCTCGCCCCTTCCGACTACCATTTGTTCCGCTTGATGCAGTACTTCCTAAATGGAAAACATTTCACTAACGATGACAAAGTCAAAATGGCATTAGAAGAATACTTCGACACGAAACAGCCCGAGTTCTATGCGTCGGGAACTGATGATCTGCCCAACCGGCGGCGAAAGATCCTTGAATGTGATGTAAACTATTTTGTTGGGTGAGCCTTGTTTGTTTTCGAAATAAATGTTTTTTTATTCAAAGTCGTGGAAAGTCCGGAAACTTTTCATCAACCTAATACATATAAGCATCCAAACTTCACGCACCTTCTGAATCACTTTGTCATTGGTACAGGAAATTATGAAAACTTCCGTGGATACATCATTCAGACCTAAAAATAAGCCTTCAACTAGCGCTATTTGATCACGCACTCGTGATTGCCTTCCACCAATCCGCTGTAGTTTTGGAACTGAAGTTGTCGCCAATAAACGACCACCGTTTATCCCAAGGCGTCGCTCCATAGTAAGAATCCAAACTTCTGTTTTTGTCCTAAGCGGTTGTTTCGCACAGTCAGGCCACTTCGAATTTGATTCAAGGCAAACGCAAGACAATAAGGGTGAGAGGAAGGCTATTTCAGAGAAAACAGAACCGTTTGAAGAACTGCCCATGAGCAGAGTCGGAATAAACAGCGGACGTACTGCAACAGCACCGGTACCTCTCAAACGACGACAGTCTAGTGGAAGAAAACATCTTAAGAACATTGGCACTAACCAGGGCATAGCGGATTAGAGTAGTTGAAAAACTCGTACGTAGTTATCTGCTTGATTCCCTTGGCTATCTGAAACACACTTAGATGAAAATGGCAAAATCTAGTTTTCAGTCTGCATTTTCGTACCCTGAGGGGAAACTACGTGAAGACAGCACACAAGCTCTTTAACATGCTTGAACTAGCCTTCTGACTAGTGAACCTCGCATGGTGTTTCCCCGGATCAGGAAACTGATGAATATTTTCTAGTCAACTCTGGCACGCTCCCTTCGAGTCTAAACTCGGATTTTGCTACGGACATCTGCGAAAAAAATATAGTCTGTCAAAGTTCGTATTTCTTGCAGCTGCGCTGAACGAGACGGTTGCAGTTCCCGAACAAATTTGCTAATAAATTCAATGAAGGGTTATTTGACGTACTGAGCTTGTATTCCAGATCGGTTTCTTAATTTTCGAAGGATTAAACGCCGCCTTTTCCAGATGACGCCATACAAACTGAGTGTGCTTCTCGCGCAACAGATGGAGTCTTTCTTACTGTGAGTCGTGCCAACTTTGCAAGTTGACTTTGCTTGGAGCATCGGCGAATGTCTTTCTGATCTCTCTCTCTCTCTCTCTCTCTCTGTCGGGTTCAGTACTCTCCAAGAGGGGTGGTTGGGTTGCTATACGATATTGATGCAAAATTGTTGGGCCTGGAGCTGACAAAGCTCCTTTACTGGTAATAATCGTGTCTCCGCATGCAAGTGCTCGACTGGGGAACTTCTCGCACATCCGGTAGCTAAACGAAGTGCGGCATTCTGCCCACGCTGCATCTTGGTCCAGGAGGTTTCTGATACCAAGTGCTGCCAAACCGGTGCAGCATACTCCAGAGCGGGCCGAAGTATGGTCTTGTATGTCCTGATAATAGTTTCCTTGCTGCTGCCCCATGATGTACCGCCCAGGGCTCTGAGCACATTAAGTTACGCTTTGACGACGGCCTGCTTCTGCTCGGTGCTCTTATGAAACTTGAGCGATGGATCGAGCACCAGACCGAGCAGTTTGGGAAAGCGAGCAGCAGGTAAACGATCTCCGTCCCACTCGATATGCGAGTGGGCGCTGTGCTCGGATGGATCCGTTGTAAGTACGGATACTGACGATTTGGACGCAGATATCTTCAGCATTTTGCAGTCGAAAAAGCTTTTCAATGTGATCAGGTACTCATTGATCATGGAGGCGGCCACATGTATATCAGGATCCCGATACATTATTGTCATATCATCGGCATAGGCGACCAACTTGATATCCTGGGGAGTGGCGGCCATGTCTGCGCCGCATGCCATAACTCAGGTGCACCGAGTTTCAGTCAACCTTCAATGGGGAACGCCAAGTATCACTAGGATCCATTTCGACTGTAAGTAGCGAGCCTGGAATTATGCCAGTTCGAGCTCATAATGAAATGCTGGCACTCCAATATCGAACGGAAGCGGCACTCGGCACAGAAAACTCCTCACACGACTTGATGAGGAAGCCGGCACAGCCACGACAGATTAGGAGGAACGTCAGAATTGCCACACCAATTATGCTGAGGTCAGGAGCCAGAAACAGCCAAATACGCTCGCGAAAAAAATCATAAGGAATTCATCAAGGAGTTAGTGAGTACCCTAAACTCTGTTCTTCGGAGCTTCCAACGACGTTAGCGTCTCTCAATCAAGCTAATGAACGTGCATTCTGTCTTCGAATTAGACCACGGAATTATCCACAACTTTGAGACAAACATACTTACAGCCTGCTCAATTCGTCTCAGATGCGCGATTTTATTGGCCAAAGCTTTCCTGTCTTGCATCGCACGCGCCCGCAATTTCGAACACTCTCCGAATGACGATGACAGAACTTGTTGATACTCAGCACGCGCCTTATAGTGATCCCACAGCTCTGGAAACATGACAGAGTAACAAAAATATCACTCAGAAATGAGACTGAGTGGAGACACCCCATACCTTCAACGGCAACCACGTCGTCTTTGAGATCATAGTTGTACATAGATGCGTTAGTACTAACACCTGGAAATCGACCATTAAACTACAAAATAAACTTTTAGGACCGCATAAAACGCAAATGGTGCAATTGCGGCAGTAGCACTTTCATTCTGAAGAAAACCTTCAAACCTAAGCTCGGAGAACACTCTGAACCGCCCGCAGAACAGTTGATATTGGTGGGCGTAGACAATCCATTCGTAGAAAACGGGGAATCTGAAAGCGTCCAGAATATCAGAAAAAAATAGCAGGAGTCTCATGTGAAAAGAAGCTACCAGAGTCCAGCTTTCGCTTGAAAGGACGTCCACGCTTCCGCTGGGCGGATGAGGTCGTGGAGGTGGCAGTGATCGAGTCGTCAAGCATCTCCTTCTTGATTTTGTTCAGCACGACTTCTCCATTCAGGGTCCTCTTCGATGGACGCCCTTTCCTTCGTGGAACTTTCTAAAACAAAGGAGTCATCGTAGGAAAACAGGATGTTAGATCATAGGTTCCGAAATTCTGATAGAGACAGCTTCATTAACATGGGAAACCATTTTAGCGTAATCCAGTCTTGTATAGTTGTCGAACTCAGCATGAGGTTGCTAATAATCTTTATGGCCAACGTTTCAGAGTAACCTCCTTCAGAGCTGGATAGGATCTACCAAAACTGGTGTTTCTTTGATCACACGTCTCATGAATCTTACCAAAATACAAGAGCCATAATTTCCTCCGCGTGGCTTGGAGAGGTAAACACAGATGAACTGCACCCAGCCAGCAACTCGCTAGTAATCAAAACAGCGCGGAAAGTCAATACTATAGATGTCTCGCTCTTTGAGTCCGAGCGGAACAAGCAGCGGAGCGGTCGGTCATGATTAAACATAACAATGATAAGAAGAAATGGCATGATGAGCCAGATGAGCCTCCCTTCGACCGGCTCAAAATGAGGAAGAGATACTATGGGAACGCTGTAGACCACCACTTGAGATGTTAGGAGGCTAGTCTTACGTGCCTGAGCTCCCGGGTTATATGCAGCCCGTCTCCCTCCCGATCAATCATACCCGGAGAAGAGCAGTACGTAACCCGGGAGCTCAGGTCATACGTAAGACCAGCCTTCCAACATCTCAAATGGTGGTCTACAGCGTTCCTATAGCATCTCTTCCACATTTTGAACCGGGCGAAGTGAGGCTTATCGTGCTTACCATGGCGAAATCTTCTTATCTCTGCTCTGTTTCATATTGACCGACAGCTCCGCTGCCTGTTCCGCTCGGACTCATAATAGCGAGACGACTATACTATTGACTTCCTGCGTTGCTTTGATTACTAGCGAGTTTCTGGCGGGGAGCAGTTCATCTCCGTTTCTCTCTCCAACCTACGCGGAAGAAATGCTGGTTATTCGAGTTCAGTGAGATTCAGGCGACGTTTGGTCGGAGAAACACAAGTCTTAAACGACCTTTCAGGCTCTGAAGAAGAAAGTTGCTCCAATACGTCAGTCATACAGGTTATTTTTAACAACCTAGTGCTACAGTGCGTTTCATTGTTTATGAACCATCTACTTTTCAACTATCTTATTCTTCAGCTTGAAGCTGGGCATTTTTCACTAGCATGATCGTATTCAGGGTGTCGAAAAACCTATATATATATATATATACATGTCATCAGAATATTACCTATTTGAGAACTTTTTTTTATAAAAATTTACAACAAATTTGTCGATTTTCGACCGAATCATTGTTTATGAACATTCAAGTTTCAAAACAATTTATTCTTCAAACATAATAACTACGCACTAATTAGTAGTCTACATGAGCTCCATGTTTCATGGCTACTTCAAAAAGCCGAGCTGGCATGCTCTTCGCTAGGTTATACAGTACCACGGTGTCGATTTCACTCCATGCTTCGAGGATCGCAGTTCTGAGCTCATCAATCGAGTGAAATTGCCTGCAGTTGACGTGCACTTTGCGCACGATGATCCCCCACAGGTTCTCCATGGGATTCAAGTCAGGGCTACATGCTGGCCAGTTCATAGCTTTGATTCTGTGCACACGAAGCCAAGAGGAAGTCGCTCTGCTACGGTGCACGCTAGCGTTATCCTGTTGAAAAGTGAAGTTTCTCCGTCTGCGACCTCCCAAAAACGGCAGAAGGTGATGCTCCAACATTTCCTCATACTCATCTGAGTCCATGCGACAGGATACGAAGGCAAGGTCGAGCGTATTCTCGCAACTAAATGCCCCCCCCACACAATCAAAGAGCCACCGCCGAAGTTCCGTTTACTGAAGTGCCTGGGCTCCTTCCTTAGGTCACGCCAGTAGGACCTCACATCATCAGGGCCATCCAAGTTGAACTTCTTTTCGTCTGAGAAGACCACCTGAACACCAGAAATCAACTTCTCGTTAACATAAAATGAGCTGACCTTTACTCTATCTACGGCCTGACCTTTTCCCAATCGGTCGCCATGTTCTCTCGCGCGAATTGAAGACGAGCGGTCCTGTGGGAACCAGTGAGGTGTGGAGCCTTCTGCATTCTCTCTCACAATGTTTCCGCTTCGTTTAATAGCCCTCCAGACGGTAGACGTCGATACAGGCAATCTCAATTCTGCACGGACTTGATTTACACTAGCCGTGTTGTTGGATATTCGCTTGCAAATCTGGCGTTCGTCCCTTCGGGAGAGCTTCCGCACACGTCCCCAAGATGAATTGTGTTCGTAGGCGTCTTTATCTTTCAAATAAGTGTAAACGACGCCAAGGCTTCTCCCAATTTGGGCGGCGATATGACGTGGCCCCAAGCCGGCATCTTGAGGGCTCTGATCTGGGCTTTCTCCACAGTAGAGAGTCGACAGCCGCGCGCCATATTGAGACAAGAAATACCTCGTCATTCTCGACCCATCTATATAGGTAGGTTGAAACGGGGAATCGCTTTAAACATTGTTAGTAGGAAGTGTTCATAAACAATGAAATGGTCGAAAATTGAAAAAAAATTTATAAATTGTTAAAAAAAAGTTCCCAAAGAGGTAAAATTCTGATGACATGTATATATAAGTTTTTTGACACCCTGAATACGCTTGTGTTAGTGAAAAATGCCCAGCGTCAAGCTGGAGAATATTATAGTTGAAAAGTAGGTTGTTCATAAACAATGAAACGCACTGTATGTTCGACAACAATACAGAACTGGATTATCATCATGTCAAGGCTTATTGAAGTCGCGCATGGACATTTCAGCGTAGCCTGACATGAGCGAAATGAAGTTAATACATACGAAGACGCCCATTCTACCAATAGTAAAAAAAACTGTGCATGCCACCGACATCTATATACCTAAAAGTTACAAGCTCTAAACAGAAGGTGCACCCAAAAGATAGGGTTTTTGCTGTTTAGCCAAATTTCCTCCAAAGGGGAGGGGGGTATTTAAGGTGCTGAACACGAATATGATAAAAGTTTTCGATTTTTTCGGACGACATTGGGGTGCTATGGGGGTTGGGGGGGGGCACTGTGGCGCGGTGCACTTGGCCACGACCATTTCACAGTGCCGCACTAAATTTGAGCACCTACCCGGGGATTCCCTCCCCTGCCAAAATCAGAAGCTATTGCGGCACGGAAAAAAGGGCGTCGCCAAATGCGATACAACAGTGCCCCCCCCCCCTCATCTCACATAACACCGACATTGGTAGGTATGATGCCAATCTTCTACCGTAACCTATCGCAGCCGTCCCAAAAAACTCCTATCAAATTCGTGACCCGCACCCCCAAATAAACCTCCTCGACGGAATTTGGGCAAGCAGAAAGATATTAATTTTTGGAGTCCACCTACAGTTTTTAGCTTTGTAACTTTAGGAATTAGGTTTAGGCAGAACTCACCCAAAACCTCTGCCACTAATTGCAAAGGCATCCTCGCAAGGCACTTCATTTTACTGCAGACTAAGTTAAAAATGATTTTTCTTCCAAGGAGTGTCCCAAACTTGGACCGAAGTCCCAAAAACAATATTTGAGAGTTGTTTGAACCTAGCGTAATCTTCCCAATAACTGTAAACGGAAAGAATCACTCCTTTCACAATGAACCAGGACAATAAAAGCTTCAAAATGACAGTAAAGGCCACGATTAGTGAAGTGTAGAACGAGAGGGATTTGGAAAGAAACAGAGCTAGCTATCTAGATAGATCATCAACGAGAAATCACAGCATACCGGAACATTGGCGGACCTCAACGCTTCCGGCAAGTGAGATTCTTCCGCTTTGATCATGCTGCCCATCTAAAGAGACTTCTGTTACTCGATAGAAGGCTCACATTTGATTACTACTGCCAAAAATTGAAAACTGCCGAAGGAAAAACGACGGTCTAGTATTTTGCTGTCATAGTCGGAGCGAAATTCTGGTCAGCAACAGCAGAGAACCGCCGCGCAGCACGCAGCTCGAGGAAAATCATGCAGGGCGAAGGAAGATTGATCGTATCGGGACCGCATGGTCCCGAAACGACCAGCAATTGTGTGGCTGCAACTGCAGACCGGAATTACGTTCTGATAATAACAATAGGCACGCACGTCGAGGTACTATGAATACTCTAGCAGACGCTTGAGCGGAGCGACAAAGCTAATCGTATACATGCGTGCTCAGCCATGGTAGCGGTGTATAGCAGTGGGTATGAAACCATTCGGAAGGGGGAGGGGTCAACTCAGGATTCAGTTTGAGAATGAATGATACCGCTTTCAGAAGTCGAAGTATTTTCATGTACTCTCCACGAACACGATGACTGATAACGCTATCAGGCATATGATATTAGCCCAAATTTTCATTTTCTCGAGTGCCCCCCCAAATGGTTTCAAGCCTAGTCCTGGAGCCTATTATGAAGAAGCAAACCTCTCCAAACGCCTTACAGAGAGCGATGAGCAGGAATGAAACTGCTATATGACTAAAAATTTGGGGATTTTAAAAAATCAAAATTTCGACCTCTTCTGCCTCATTTAGCGAGTTTCCTTCACGATTCGCGAAGTTCAAAGTTGACTACTGTGAGCACTCCCTAACCAGAAGTATGATTACCCTCTATAAAACGTCGTAATTCACATCATTCGAGGCGCGAGCGGCGCGCGCGACGTCTCTGCCTCCGTCTGCACCCCGCTCTCTTGATGTCTATAACCTCCGCTCCGCACCAGCACGCGTAGGAACCATGTGAATTTCGCCGCTTTATAGCCTGTAGGCCCGTGGCTTGTTTCCTCAAGAAAAAACATTTAAATTTGAACCGCGGCTGGGGCAGCGGTTTCAATCTTACCAGCGGCTGTCTGGCAATTACCAGCCAGCCGCTGGTGAGATTCAAACCGCCGCGCCAGCCGCGGTTTGAATTTGAATGCTTTTTTTTCTTGAGGAAACAAGCCACGGACCTAACTATATTCCTTTTGTCAATTGAAGTTTCGCGACGGAAATAGGCAGCACAGGCCGGAGTCGCACATTCGCGAAACTTGCAAAAAAACAATAATCAAGCTCCGTCGAGATTTCCCGCAGAGGCTATTGCTTAGTAGCCCTTACTAGGACATGTTTAACTTACACCCCAACTATGTTGTAGGTACAGTCCTGTGTATCACTAATCAGTAATCAAAATTTCCTTAATGCCTCACAAGGGAACTTCTATAGGTCATAGTAACCATTCCAAATGAAGTGTACTTTTCTAAAATCATTTTTTGGATGTAAGGCCCGAATATGCCCATCGCAGCTGCCTACACTCATTCTGGAAGAAGTTATGAGCGTTTTTTAAGCTTCCCGGCGGCCATGTAAGTCTAAAGGAGTTCTAAAAATTTTTTCTCCGAACTTTGCTAAAAACAAGTATGTAGAGGTAATCCGGGATGCTGAACACGAATCTGGGATTCGCTTGTCGAAATTCAAGGTTTACTGTAGGTTACGGTTAGTAATATGCCATTTAGGAGGCGAAACTTACCTTAATAGTTCGAAAATCAACAAATGGACATCTAATTCGTATTCAGCACCCCCAATAGCTCCGACATGGAAACTTTTAGACAAATCTGACCTTGATCAAACTACCGTATACCCACCGTAATCTGCCGTAAGCTGTCAAAAATCGATAAACTGACATCACATTCGTTTCAAGCTCTCCAAATAACCCCCATAGGTACGATTTGAATAACATCTATCGTCCCATTACGGAAATAGTCGAAAGTCGATTTTGCCCTCAAATTTTTCTACCGGTGGAAAGCTTTGAACAAATTTAGTCGAAAACTTTGAACCTCAGGTTCGCGATCAGCACCCCAAATAGCCCCCCAAGGCGAATTTCAAGTCAACTCTGGCATATTTTTCTTCAACGCTCTCTGGACTCCGTAACTGATATAATTGAACGCTGATCCGAAAATTCGTAGAAAGTCCAAAACGCTATCGGTCTGCACAAAGTTCGGAAAATGTGCTTTCACCCAAACTTTGCCTACGGGGGTTGTTTTGGTCCCCGAAAACGAATATGAGGTCCGTTAACGGATTTTCGGAAGTTTACTGCGCTTTTTGGAGGGTACAATAGGTACGGAAATCAGAGAAAGTATGCTTATAACTTTTTTCAGAGTTAGTCTAGGCAGGTGCGATGGGCATATTCGGACTTTACGTTCGAAAATGGTTCCAGAAAAGTACATTTCATTTGGAATGGTTACTATGACTTATAGTAGTTCCCTTGTCAGAGATTTACACTAGATTTCCAGAAGTGGGCGTTCCCATAGCTCACGAAGAGGTAACGAATGCCAATTTTCAGAATGTTCAGAGAGACTATCTTGGATTAAGCCCAAAGCTATATTCTAGAGGTTGTTTTGAGAGCCGATTACCAAACTGAGGCCTAATTGTCAATTCTCCAGAAATTTCGGCTGATTCGGTCAAAAGCTTCCCATTGAGGGGAGATTTTGCTGGCCAAACGCGACTTTAGAAGAATTAGGGGAGTTATTTGGGTTGCCCGATATGTTTGAGTCAAAATTTCTCTGTAGGGAGTATTTGGGACGCCGGATACAAATTCTAGGTCTATTTTTGTCGATTTTCTGAATACTAAGATAGGTTACGTCAGTTAAAAGACATTAAGTGCCATCTGAGCTTGGGAAAATGTATGAGTATGAAGCCGCACTGTTGGATCATTCGTTTTTCGACTACATGTTGTTTTAAGTGTTGAGTGTTACCGGTTTTCGAGTTATCACCTAGCTGCTTCCACCTGTTTGTGTTTTTTATGCAATTCACATGGAGTTCCGGAAAAAAAGTTCATGAGGTGGTACTAGCTCTTGCGTTGAGCGTTCTCATAAATTATTATTTCAGATCTGACATCGGAATAATCCATTGTACAGGCTGCAGGCTGGTTAGGTCCGTGGCTTGTTTCCTCAATTAAAAAACATTCAAATTCAAACCGTGGCTGACGCGGCAGTTAAAATCTCATGAGCCACCCGCTGGAGAGATTTAAACCGCCGCGCTAGCCTCGGTTTAAATTTAAATGTTTTTCTTGACAAAACAAGCTACGGAACTAACAATAAATGAATTATGCCTACCGTAGCCTACATTGATCCTATGTCTAGCGACAAATAGACCCCAGATCCGCGTTCGGCGCCCTAAATAACCCCCAAACTAAAGTTTTCAGCCAAAAATGAAAAATTCTTCTGAACACTCTGAAAATACCCTGATAGGGTGGTATTCTTATCGCGAAACGACGAAAATAAAGAAATAAAAAGCTAAAGCTCGACACTCTTGCTCTCCGTAGGAGAAGAAATGATTTATTCTTAATCTTCAAAATGTTGAATGGTCTGGTGGGTTTTAAACTATCTGAATTCTTCACCTTGATACGTTCTAATACTAGAGGTCAGGAGTTCAAACTCAGCTTCTCTCAGCCTCGAGCTCGCTTAAGGCGATTTTTTTTCACAATTCGAGGGATGTGAATATCTGCGCTTCAGTAAAAGGCTCTTGGTGCCTAGTTCTTTCAGTATTTTTAGAAGGCAGGTTGAGCGGTATTTGCAGCGGGAACCGTTTATTGGCTCTGGTAGGGCCTAGGTTTCTTTTTGTTTGCTGTTGGTTATGTTTTAATGTTTTTCCATTCACTTTTTTTTGTTTTGTTATTCACAAATGTTGAATGTTAAAATGACTTTTTTGGAATGCCCGGAAGCATTTAGGGTTTCGAGCACGGATAATTCATACACTGCCACAAACCTAAAGCAACGAAAACATGGTTTTCCGAACCGTCGGGGTGAGATTTAAACACTCCCTAGATGGGTGGTTCAAATGTCCTGCCAGCGCTAATCTGCTGGCCGGTGTCAGAGATGACAGAAGCTCTCAAAGCTGCTATGATCAGCATGAAACTGAAAAACCACCAAGCTCTACTGGAGGCGTAGAAGAGCATTAGGTAGAAAAACTGGGTCTTTGAGCGCCATTAAAGCCTTATATTATACGGGAAAATTAGGGAAACTTTAACGACTACCTAACGATTAGATATCAACAACAAGAAGGGGTGATACGATAGATGGAACCAAATGTGTATTTGCTCTCACTACAATTTCACGACGCAGCTGAATCTACAACGCTAGGGCTACGCTACCCACGAGAAAAAGGGCTGAAAAATCGTATTTCCACTTGAAAATTAAGAGAAAACTCGATAATATCTTCAAAACTCTCACATGGGACACGGCTTTTGTAGGACTGACACCCAGCAAATAATCCCTCGCCTTTGACAACAGTTCCAGAAAAGACATTAAATTATCGCATCTTCACAGTATTGACAGAAGAGCTCGAATCTGAAATAATTCTTCCACACAAAAATACCTTTGGAAGATGCCGAGACTTTCGATATAAGAACTGTTTTACTGCTACATATTTCTATAGGAAGCGATATCCTCGAGCATAAGGCCAGAGCAAAAGTTTTTCACCAACCGTCTTTGTCAATCAGGGTCCAGCTAGCGAGAGATGGCGTTAAACGGGATCTTGATAAGGGTAAAGGCTTATCGCCATTTCTCGTCTACTAACAAGGGAAGTGTTTAGAGTGGTAAACGCATCTGCCGAAACGACTAGTATCGTTAGTATCTCTATTGGATCAATAGTAAAACTGCGCAGTATCTAGCCACGAGCTGCAGGTTCCAAGAAGTTACAAGCTTAAAAAGGTCGTTTTTCGTGCTTTTTGTACCCTCCAAAAAGAGCATTAATCTTTCAAAAATTCTGAAATGGACCCCATAAATGTGTTCAGCGCCCAAAACTACCCCTCTGAGCGGAAATCGGGTGAAGGCGCCTTTTCCATACTTTGTCCAGACTGACAGCGTTTTGAACTTGTACGGATTTTCAGTTGGGCGAATATTTTACCGATTAGAACGCTCTGGAAGCGTTTTAGGAAAATGTTCCACATTTGACTTGAAACTCTCCCAGGGTGGTTTTTTGGGGCGCTGATTACGGATCTGTGGTTTATTAGTCAATTTTTCAAAGTTTTCGGCTAATTTCGGTCGAAGCTTCCCAACTGGGGAAAATTTCGAGGGAAAAACGCCACTCCCAGGATTTTCGGAGTGCTACGGTAGATATTGCTCAAATTGTTCATCTGGAGGCTATTTGGAGTGCTAAACACGAAACCGGAGTCCGTTTATCGATTTTTAGCAAATTACAGTAGATTGCGGTGGGTATACGGTAGTTCGGTCAAAATCTCAGATTTTACCCAAAAATTGTATACGGGAGTTATTCGGGTTGGAGAATACGAATTTACGTCCGTTTGTCGATTTTCAAAATACTACGGTGGCTTTTGCCCCCCAAATGACATGTTACCTACCATAACCTACAGTAAACCTCGGAGCTTCGAAAAAAGGGACCACCCAACTTTGTGATTTTTTTGAAACTTTCAGCGCCGGATGCGAAAAACCGTTCGAAAAATGAATTTTGTAAGCTGTTGTTTTCTTTTCTTTTTTGTGCTGTGTTCACCACCCTAGATTACCCCTACATACAAGTTTTGGACTTAATCCGAGAGAATTTTTTGAAACTCGCCAAAAAATGGCTGATGCCTTTTCGCGAGGCTTGAAAAATGCTCATAACTTGTTCGAACCTGCAGCTCGGGGCGAGATACTGCACGTTTTTACTATTGAGCCAGAAGAGATACTAACGATACTGGTCGTTTTCGCCGATGTGTTTACCACTCTAAACACTTCCCTTGTGAGCGCGACCGTTTTCGGCAAGCTACGCGGCGATCGCGACATTACCAGCCAGCCAAGCCTCGCTTGCGATTAATTAATCGCCCTCGCCTCGTTAATTCGCCATACTAGAATCGGCAAAAGACCTGAATGAATCCCCTCATTGGAAACCAAAATTTGAAAAAAAGTCGATTTTTTTTACGAAACTACCCTTGGGCGAAAAAAATTCTCAACACCCTCGATGCTGAAAGTTTTCCTCGAAAAATTCAAAAATTTGCTTTTTCTCGCATTTTTCGTGTATTCAACCTGTCATTTATATTCTACTGACGAGAATAGGATAGCGGTTTTCACTTTTGACGCGAGATTTTCGATCACTCCCGCTCCAATACGAATTTAAAAAAAAAAACTGCCTTCTCTTGTGGGACTGTAACCGCTTGACCAGGTGTCAATTCTGAAACCTCTCAGTGTTCTTCTTTCACCAAAAAGTGATATACCGTTCGGAAACGCAAATTATTTTTTAATCATCGCCATTACCACTTCAAGAAAGACTTGGTGGTTCCCCAATTGTATGCTGCAATTGAAATATAATGTTTAGCAATGATCAATTCTGAGTGTTTCCACTTTGAGGCAAACCTCCAAATCTGGCAGAACTAAAAGGACACTTAAACCCTTTTGGAGGTGAGGGTTCTTTAGGGCTCCTTCGCCATCATTTTAAACCTCAAGGGCTTGCCTGTTCAGGAGCAGAAAAATTAAGACACGTATTTTTGCGCGTTCGATGCCTCTAAAAGTTTGCAGCTCCAGTTTTCTCTGCGCTATCCAACCATTTTGGGGAGCGGACATTGCTCACCCCTGCGTGCTGCGTCGCGGTCGGTGAGCGTCGTGCACAGCGAGGCGGGCGACGTGATTCAGCATGTTTTGGAGCATCATCTACTTTCCTGAGTTCATTTTAGACCTCACCGTTTTCTTGTATGAAGGGCTAAAATCTCGTTCACTCGATTATGGGTTCTTCGCGTTCGCCGCGCGCGACACCTGCCGGACCGTGACGCCTACGCACGCGGGTGAGCTATGTCATGATGCCAACCATTTTCCGATGCGACACCCTAAATTCAAGTATTACTAGCAAAGAGCTAACTGATAATCTTTGTTTGTCAATTAATGATAATTATTTTCGAAAAAAAAATGATTCGGGAATTTCAATTCAGAATTTCATTGATTTTTAATCTCTAAATAAATCTAATCTAGAATTCTGAAAAAAAATTATAAAATCCATAAATTTCGAGTATCGCGGCCAAAACCTGTCGAATGAAAGACTGAGTTTGCAAATTGACAAATATCGATTTCTTCCTTTGTGAACATGCAGCTCTGTTCTTCTCAGCCTTATCCAACTAGTTTCAGCCACAAGACCTTAACTTGAAACAGCATTTTTGCTTTTTATAAGTAAAAAGAATGGGGATATTATTGTTTTTTCTTTATAATCGCTCAATTTACTTTACTTTATTAAACTTTTTATTCATTTATTTTTATTTATTTTTCAATCTTGTATATTTTTGGCTTGTTTTAAGTTGTGTTCCATGAGCTTATTTTATGTTGTGTTTTATGAGCTTATTTAAACAAGGGTTGTTTGAATTTTATTTTATTGGATTTAATCGTCCTCATTTTGCCAATCACTTGCGATTCCAGCCTTTTTATGGAACCTGAAAAAACTTAATCATGTTACGATGATATTTCGCGCAAACGCTTTTGCCTAGCCCTAAGAAAGTTGAAATGTCCTATAACCTTTGGCAGCTTTTATGGCTTGCCTCAAAGTAAATAAAAGCATTCAACAATGCTCAGATTTAAAGATTTCGACTTAATTTTCAGCATATAAATCCAGAACCACCCGGCTTTTCTCAAAAAAAAAAAGAAAAAAAGAGAACAACAGCACACAAAATTCATTTTTTCCAAAGGTTCATCACATCCGGCGCTGAAAGTTTAAAAAAATACAAGGTTGGTGATGAAAAACCTTCCACATGACTTCGAAAATTTCTCTATCGCTTACTCTGAAATTAGCGAGCAAAAACTCTCCAAACTCCCAGAATGAACAACAAAGAATGGCTGACAGGTTTATGATAAATTAATAACTCCCTCGGGAAAACGTTGATTGAAAAGAATACATCCCCTGAGGTGCCTACAGCCTATTATCGCCCAAACAATCTTGAAAAAAGGCGATTCTCAACAATCCACGTAAACATACCAAGCACCACAATGAGAAAAATCGTACTAGAATGCGAAAAAATGCCCGATGAATGCAAAAAAAGCATTAAACGGGCGCGAGTGGCCGGCTGCAACCCGCCACAAAATGCTTGCCGATCGATATCGTTGTTCGGAACGCTCCAGTCAACAGAACTTGCTTGAGATTCATACATTAAGTCGCACTTAAGCATCTATTCTCTTTTTTTCACTCAAAATGACTGAGGAATGAGGACAAAGGTCTAATCGAAGAGCCAGCAATAATTGAGAGGACGGGAGAGCTATTTAACCGGCTGGCAGCTAAATCTATATCGCCAAGGTTATCCTACCTATGCAATGACGTCACAGAAAGGATATTCAGCCATGTTTCTATTCAACAAAAATAGGAGAAATTATGCGTTTGCAGGAGAATCTATCTCGAAGCATCATTCCACTCGGATATTCTCATACGCAGCCTGAGACTTCTAACTTGAACAATTGAACAACAATTAAATAGAATTTAATTGAAATAGATTTATAAATTAAAGAAAAATGCATATATGTAATATAAACATTTAAATAATTGAATTCTGGCGGTCTGTCATTCAAAATTATTATCTTCTTATATAATATTTAATTAGCCAAAAAAATCCCAGAAATTAATAGCCATAATATGATCACATTTTCTTGATTTTTCACACATTTTTCTACTAGTTACCCTCTTCACTGAAGAGCCCCGGGGTGGCTAGGGATATGAATTGTCTGAACACAGGGGAAAACAATTCACACCGAAAAAAAAAGTAATATATAAGAAATAAGGGTTCTATCCTTTTCACTAATGAAACGCGAATAGACTGTTTCAATTTATAGGTTGATTGGGGCCTAATAACACTTTTCTCAGACATGTTATTGCAATATTGACATGCCTGAGGAAGGTGTTCATGCTCAGAAAATTAATCGATAAGGTGTTTGAACTCTTAAGTCTCAAGCCGCCTGCATTTAAAATGTTCTGGAAAAAAGGACGGTTAAACGTTTAAGGGGAGATCCCATTTATTATAGAAATGCTACTATTTACATTGAAAAAAAAGTATTTTCCACCGACTGTACTATTTCAAATTTTAGTTCCCATTCGTTATATTTAAAATTCATTTATTAAATTATTTCATTTTTATCATTAATTTTTTATTGATTATATTTTTAATAAATAGATTTATTTTTTATAAAGTGATGTTACAGGTTCTCGATCGAGCAATAAAGAAAGAAGAACAAATGGCACCAATCCACTTCTCGAGCTAAAATGGCCAAAAGCTTTTTTTCATCGGAACCCCGTCCGGATTTTCTGTGGTGCTGAGGATCAAGTTGAGAACCATTTTCAGTTTTTTTTTTCAAACTTACGGTAGGTATACTGTAGTTTGTTCGGAATCACCGATCTGATTGAAACTGTATAGATGGGATTTCAAGCGCGAATCACGATTTCGAAATGAATAAATAGCACAAATAAACTGGAATATAAATTGTACTATCTAAGCCTGAGTAAAAAGTGGCAAGTGCCGGCTACCTACACTGGCTTCAAAAGGTGGTCGGTCGATATCTTCAACAGGAACCATTGGCGTTTTAGTCTTGTTTTTTGACTAAGTTTATAATGATTGAATTGATTGTGTTCAGTTTGTTGATTTTGTTAATGTAATATCACATGTGCTTGCACATGTGATATATTTGAAATTTGAATTTTAAACAAATAATTGTCAGTTTTTCGACTGTCGAGAGTATTCGGTAGGTGGAGAGCAGGGTTTTCGAAGAAAACGGTTGTTGTGCTATTCTCAGGGGAAGGTAGATCTGGGCATCACAAAACTGAAAACAAATAAAAAATTGAAGGAAAAAAAACTCTCAATACAAGTTATTGTTTGGTGTCCTTCCGCGCCAAATACTCGAGATTTAGACTTGCTCTGTTTATCTTGAATTGCACAAAACACGGTCCGCCAACAGTCCTCTAATTGGCCCGCTAGTACCGTAGTGTACGTCCACGACGCGCTCTCGACTGACCCGGGTGGCAGGGTGGGTGGCCGAGTGACGGCATTGACGAATCGATTGCTCTGCATACCGGGTGCACACCCGGGTCTGCCGAGAACGCGTCGTGGACGTACACTTCGGTACTAGCGGGCCAATTAGAGGCCTATTGGGGTACCGTGTTTTGTGAAATTCAAGATAAACAGAGTATAAAAGCCTATTTTGCCGCCACCAATTTTCCTTCTAAAGTGATTGCTGAGCACTTTCAGAGACTACTGACTACTTTAAGAGCAAAATAAAAGACGGATAAGCGAGAACCCATGAAAATCTCGCCAATTGGGGGGCTGGCCGACACCAGTATTAGACGCCCTGGCTCACTTTTTTGTGATTTTTTTTTGCGAATTTTCATTTTTTATACTTAAATTTGCTTTCGTAATTACCAGACCTACACTTCCATAAGGAGAGCTCAAAAATTGTTTTTATCCAAGCTCTGCCTTCAAGGTAACTAAATGATACTAAACCTACCGTACACAGCCATAGTCTTCCGAAAATCAGAAAAAAAGATTATCGAAATCGTGATAAGCATCTAAAATAACCCCCCTGAACAAAGTTACAGCCAAATGTCAAACGTCGGCCCACTACGGTCTCTGAGAAAACTCGCCGCGTCCGTGCCGAGAATCTACCGTGACCCTCGTCTGTGCCGCGATAGATCCGCAGCGGCTCCGTGATCAGACGATTCTGTTCCCGTGTCTTGAGCCTCGACATTGCTGCAATAGTGCGGCAGCGGCTCCGCGTTAGAAACGCGCCGGTTCCGCGGGGATGCAGCACCGAAACCGCGTGGAGTACGATGTACTGCCCTGTGTGGTCAAACGAAATTGTCCCCGGCTCAAATACCCAAGTTTGAGATACATTCCGTATTTCATTGGGCGCGAAAACGGCGGTAACCTCTGTCCTTATCAGCCAGAAGACGTAACAACTGCAGGTGCGTATTTCCGTTTTCAGCTTCCCTTAATTGTATTATAATTCTTGAATCACTTCATACGGAATACTCTCCCGGAGCCGCGGCGGTGCTATCGCGGAGTCGCAGCGGCACTGCTGAGTCGCTGCTACGGCTCCGCGATAGTGCCGCTTCGGTTCCTGTAGGCACCGAAGAGGCACTTTCGCGTAGCCGCAACGGCGATTTCTCTCAGAGGTATACCCACCGTAGCCTACCGTATTCTTCCGAAAAAACTGAGTCAATACTGCGCAAGATTTGACGGGTTTCCATGCAGGTTAGATCCCCTCTTCCGGCAAGGTCTCATACAGCCCCCTAAAATTTGTTTTCCGACCTATACAAGGATGGCTTTTGGAACATGTGCAAAAATTTGAGAACTTTTTTGGAACAATTTTCTTCTTATATATATATATATATATATATATATATATATATATATATATATATATATATATATATATATATATATATATATATATATCTTTCCCAATTCACAACTTTCTTTATAATCGAGATCTACCCATGAACCTCCGACCGGGTATGGTTTAGGTCCGAGGTAGTGCGCTGAGGTACCTCACAGCCCCAGGGCTCTTGCAAGGATCCATTTATAATTTTTTTGCTAGAGTAAGTGTAATACTTTTGATGATGACCAAATCCTATTTAAAACTAGGCAAGATTTTTCTCATGTCTTCTAGTTTGCAGATAATTTGAAACCATTAGAATCATCAATCACCTAAATCGCGCCAAAAAACACAAAGTGTAGAAATCGTTAAAAACCAGCGGAATTGCTAGTCCAAACGACGTTTCAGTGTTCATAAATTCACACTTGGGAACGGCATTAAACAGCCGAAGTGTCGAAACAAGAGCATTATGAGGGAATCCACGTTTCCTAAAAAGATAACAATATTCGAACTTGTCGCCTCGCTACACACCTCCTTGCTAAACACGGCGTGAGCCGTGCCAGACGCTTTTAAGAAGCTTAGCCCAAGCTTTGTAGGAAAATCCGCGCGAAACCATGGATCATGTGAGGATAAAAACAAACGGAGAAGTTCAACCCATGTATGATCTATTAGGAAACTAATCAGGCCTTCAGCGTAGAAGGCAGTCTCCGCAATGGAGTTTCTCTTACTAGGGACCACCCCGAACTCAAACTGGAGTTTCGAAAAAAGGTCCATCAGTGGGTGTGGGGGGAGACAAAAGGGGAGGACTTGAAGTTTTAAAATTTCCTTCAATGCACTTTAGTAGATCAAAAACAACAAAAAATCATTTTTTTAAAGATTTCTGAAATTTAAAAAAATTTCAGCCCGCACTTTGTCCAGGAGGAATATCTTGGGCGTAGAACACGAATGAGAGGTCTCCTTCCGGAATATTAGAGTGGGGTACTGAGGATGAATGATGTTTTATCCAGGGTAATGCATGTCGCTGTGATTGGTCCGGGAAGGGTGCTGCCCCAGGTGGGTCGTGAGTGTGGTCTTCAGATCGATGCAAATTTAGCAAACTTCGATGATTGCTAAATTTTACAAATTACTGTGCTTCTGGTTTTAGTAACTGGAAAGTGAACAAAATTGGAGAAAACTGTTTAAAAAAGCCAAATCGAGTCGGCTTTGGCGCTGAAAACTCGACTGACTACAGCGCGTGCGGCCGCGAAGCGTGTCGAGACGCAATTGCGGACCGGAATTCGGCCGAGATAAGCACAGTATATACTACTACTTTCATGTTTCAAAAACAAATCAGCGGGTACTTGAATAAAATTCTATTCGATTTGTTTTTTTTTTCAAACTTTTGTACCGCCGAGCACCAACTATTATGGCATGGAGGCAGGCGTACAGCTCCGGCGCCCTCGCCTCCCAACGGCCAGTGCTGCGGCCCCCCTCTGTTATGATCACAGCGTGAGCCTAACCCTGACTGCACCCCCAAACAACCCTCCCGGACAAAGCTTGGGCTAAAAATGTTAGAATTTCTTAAAACCCGAGAAGTTTTTTTGTAGCTTTTGATCTACCCAAGTGCACTGAAGGAATCTTCAAAACTTCGAATAAACTCTTCTTGTCTCCCCCCACAACCATCAACCAATTTATTTTTCTTACTTCAGCTTGAGTTTCGGGTGGTACCTAATTAGATATCGAAAATTAATATTCCATGAATTCCCCAACCATGAAAAAAATCGAAAATGATCAGAAACAAGTCCTTCAAGGGGGAGGGGCAAGATTTCCTGCAGTTGGCTGCTTCTGATCATAGAAGAGGCGACTGTAACACAGAAAAGATAGCTTACTCTAAATTTACAGTGAATCATAATGACAAGGCTTAGGCAAAACAGGAATTGTATCTCTAGCGTTTCACGGCCTTGGAGGAATTGTAATCTGTGACCATGAAAGGCCTAGTACTTTACATTGCTTGCATATGACGAGAAATACATAATCAGACCAGCTCCTCTATAGAGCCTTCGCCGCCCGATTCAGGCGATTATTGGGGAGTCAAAAGGCTGCATAGTCTGGCGGCAAAAGACGCGCCGCAATGATGGAGAACAAAGGGCAGGCACGAAGTTGCGTAACCGCTCTCCATCCTTCATCATTGCGGCGCGTCTTTTGCCGCCAGACTATGCACAGGCCTTAAAACTCCGTTCACAGGCGCTTTTAGAACATTTCGGAGAAACCTATGTGAGGGGGGGAGGGTCCAACTATAACGAAGGCCTGAAAGGCGTAAGACACCCAAAACACTATTTTCCAGATTTCAAGCTTATCCTATGTTAGAGAGGATCACTTGCCGATCAAAACGGTAGCTCTGAAATCCTTCGAAGCCCCCCTATGAACGGAGCTATAGCCCCTAAAGTAAGTCCATATTTTGAGGTCGGAAATTAGGTGGACGAGATGTCTCAGGCCTGTAATTCTCTTCACTCGCAGTCGCTGTGCGAGGACGAACCAGGATGAAGGGAAAGACCGACAAGGGAGTGAAAATCGAGGATGCAGTTGAAATTCATCCATCCATCTATCCGCTATTAGGATCGAAAATCTAGAAAAGGGACGCGGCCCATGGTGGTGAAAGAGGGGTCGGGTCCGCGGTGGTCGCTTAAATCAAAGAATTGAGATCTCCCAAATAGCACGAGTTATGCAAGAGGGATCTACTACACAACTACATGAAAATCACAAAATTCATGTATGAGGGTGTGCTATGCCATTAAAGCATATACCAAAGAGAAACTTCAATTCTTCTGAGAAAGCAAAATATGAGCGACCATCAAGGGTCCGGCATGACGCGCGGACGTGGCGTTAGGCCTCTTTCAGAATTCGATCGCCGCGCGACGCGATGGGATGTTTTGAATACGTATCGACGTGCAACGCGATCTCGATCGATGCTCATGATTATCACCAATCGCGCCGCGCGGCGATCGAACTCTGAAAGAGGCCTTAGAGTATAAATACTTTCTACGCGCGACGCACGCAGTCCGCGCTTGCGGTGACTATGAATACTCCAGCGGCGACGCCATGGCGGAGAGGAAAGAAAGGGGTCTTAACTTCACCAAACAAACAAATTATTTCCATGCGTTCACCATCACGGTAGAAGAGAATAGTAGTGAATCATTTATCATGAAAGCAAATGAAATCGATAATGGATTAGTAATGATGATGATGAAAAAGTAGTTACGATCGCCGCCGCCATGGGGGAGCGGGCGTCACGCGCGTGCCGCGCTTGCGTTGAGGAGTATGAAAATCGCCTCAGACACCACCACGGGACACGCCCGTTTTCTTGACTTTCGAACGCAACTGTGGCTAAATAAACAGATGAATTTTAACCGCGTCTCCGTTCTTCCTTTCACTAAAGGTCTATCTGCTCACTCTGGTTCGCTTTCGGGCAACGACTGCGAATGAGGAGAAACTCAGGCCTGAGATAACTCGTCCATCAAACTTTCGCCTATACTCTGTCCCAAAAGAGATTGCGAGCGGGGAGTCCAAAAAGCAGCGCTCCCTCTGCGTCTATGACGTTTTTGAACTACGGTAAGGCATCGCGTACGCAGGTGGTACGCCGCGCGCTGCGAGAGCAAGCGGCGCATGCTGCTTCGCGGCGTTCTACTGTCAATTACTGGCTATAAAACGGCGAAATTCACATGGTTCCCACGCTTGCTGGTGCGGAGCGGAGGTTCGAGACAGTGAGAGAGCGTCGGGCAGACGGAGGCTGAGGCATCGCGCACGCCGCTCGCGCCTCGAATGATGTGAATTACGACGTTCTATAGAGGGTAATCCTTGCACCGTGGAGTCAACACAGGCAAAAAGACTGCATTTCAGTTTGAGAATCGTCTCTGAATGCTAGGACATCCCATCTCATTGTTTCTAACTCAAAAATATAGAGGTCTTAGTGATCTCCATTAGAGCCATATTCAAGAAAATCAGACGGCAAAAGCCGTCATTCTTAAGTTACCCATAGACGCTCACTCCTATTATCCTCATTGACGTTACCTTTTTGCACTGATCGTATCATATGAGCGGTAGGCGCGTTTCCAAACATCTCGTTGAAGGGTTATGATCCAATCAGCGCTTGGTGGTACGCCGCGACGCGACACGCAACGCATGCTCCGGGCCGCGCGGAGTACCACCTGGCCGCAGCCCGTTTGGAACAGAGTATGCAAAATATAGACATTTTTAGAAAGCCATAACTCTCTTTGAAGGTGGCACTGAGCGATTTCAGAGAAGTCGTTGTGATCAGCAAGTGAGCCTCTTCAAGGTAAGCATAGAATCTTAAGAAATAATTTTATGAATCTCTTGTGACTTCGAGAGTGCAACAAAGTGCCGAAGGATGTAGCATTGTCGAGGTAAGGGACAACCTTCTGACTGACTCTACATGGCAGAACTTCAACCAAATCTGAGACACTGCTCGGCTACGGTATATATACCGTAATCCTCTGACAAATTGAAAACGAATGCCGTTTTCATCACTCGCAAATAATCCCCTTCAGCAATACCAACAACTCTCCCAATCACCGTCTAACGCTAACAGAATGATTAATGACTTCCTCTTCTGAAGAATTATAGAAGTCAGCAGATTTAAAAATCATATGCTTCACAGATCCCTCCGTTAATGGTAAGCCACTGCGTGTCGAACGCTGAAATTCCCGGTACGGTAGCGGGCAATCGCGTCGGGACCAACTCCGCATACAAATGCATGACCCGCGCAGAATTGTGTGATTGGGGCGCGCTGGTGCCAAATTGATAATACTTGGCATGTCATCGATTGCAAAGCTGGATTAAAAGTCATTGTTAGTGATGGTGATGTTAAGAATTTGGACTGTTGCGATTACGTCGTTGTTTTTGGAATGGACAACCTGTTCTGAACCCTTATTCAGAATCTGTAGTTATCAAAATCAATGTGCTGCCGAGCATTCCAGTACAGATGCTTCAAGTTTTTCTGCATGTCGCGCTCATCTCTTCCAAACGTCAGCTGGAAGCAAAATTATTCTGCAATAAGTAATTTTGCTCACGTCGAAAATTTCAATGAGTTGATAGCTTCGACCATCCACAGGGGTGGAATTTTCTTCTTCTTTTCTATAATGTGGAGAATAGGCACTTCGTTTTCATCTTTCAGAACCATGTATCAAGTAGGTGTCGTCGCTTCCAGTTCCCAATACCGGGCTCGATGTCGTGATCTCCTCGAGAATATTGAGATCTTGGTCAAGCAGGAACATTAGGAGTGGAAATATGCTTGCACTATCAATGTAGAACATTGAGTTTTGGACCAAAATTCATAAAAACCACTTTTGATTCCGCAACACTAACCCGCAGGAAGCTCGTTGGCAACCAAATCTCCCAAAACACCGAAAAACGCATGAATGTTTGTATATAAACGGATTACTTATTCCAGCAAGTTTCCACTGGGGCACGCTGCGATCTTGGCGGTACACCATTTGTTACCGAACGGTCATGGAAAACGGAATAAAACCCAGTCGCAATGTTGGATTTGCGCAAGCGCGCCCCAATCACACAATTCTGCGCGCGTCATGCAACTTATGCGGAGTTGGTCCCGACGCGATTGTCCGCTATCGTACCGGGGAATTTCAGGGTGCTCTGTGGGAAAGGGGAGGGGCACTATGGCGCGATGGACTTGGACACGCCCATTTTACTGTGCCGCACTAAAATTGAGCACCTACCCACGGTTTCCCTCCCTGCCAAAATCAGGAGAGTCATTGCGGCACGGAAAAATGGGCGTGGCCAAGTGCGGTACAACAGTGACCCCCCCTTCCCACATAGCACCAATTTCAGCATTCGATACGCGGTGGCTTACCCGTTAATGGGCTTCTAATCGACATTTTTTTAGCAATCGATATAATCCAGAATTCTTAAAAAATCAATAAAGGTGAAAGGTGGCCATGTAAATTGAGAGAGGATAGAAGCGAAGACTCGTAACTGTTCCATACTGTGCTTCTTTGGGCCAAGGTCCGGTCCGCAATTCCGTCTCGACACGCTTTGCAGCCGCACGCATTAGAGTCGGTCGAGTTTCCAGCGCCAAAGCCGACTCGATGTGGCTTTTTTATAGTTTTCTCCAATCTTTATAAGTTTGCAGTTTCCAAAACCCACCTAGAGTCAACAGATCGGCCGCTTCGGCGCTGGAAACTCTTCCGACTCGGGAGCGTGCGGTCGCAAAGCGTGTCGAGACGCAATTGCGGACCGGAATTAGGCCCAGAGAAGCACAGTATATTTAGATGTCGGGAAGCTACACTGAAAGAAAAATAAGAGCCATTGAGAAACGCTGAGCGGTTTACTTCCGGACCGACAAAAAAGTGAAGCATGGAACAATTTTCCACTTTAAAAAGAAAATAAACAACATATTCAGCACTCAATCAAGTCAAATGTACAACATTTCCGCTATTTCACTTCTTTAAACCCATACACTGGACTTCAGCTTATGATCTCCTTTCTCGACAAAAATTCAGAGGTTACACGCACAAAACCCTTTAAAATGGAATTATTCTTAAACAAGCAAGCAGAATTTGCTAATGGACTGCGAGCTGAATTCAGTGCGAAGGGAAAGGAAGCAGTAAACAGGCAAAGAAAATAAAAACCAATGGAATTGAAGTCAAAGTTCAACAGCTTGAATTGTGTGAAACCGCGTCTTGCGGTAAACGCGGCGCAGTCCTCCGCCATGGCGCGAAAATCGAGAATTCAAACCGTCTGCTAGCGAGCATGGTTTCTCTTCCGGCGCGAAAAAATGGAGTCGGCGTCGTGTGTAAAACTGGATTTAGAAAACTCGCGTATTTATATAATGTTCTGATTTTCACCTGAACAAAAAGAAAAAGGAAGGGAAACGGTCCATTAGTGTACGAGGTATTCTACTTTTCATACTTCAGAGTTAAAATCCTTTTTCAAACTTCGTCCATGGGCCATCTGTGAAGTCGAACTTCAATTGGAAAACCAACTTCAGTTTGCGGTAGGCTACACTGATTCACGATGAGCACACAACAGGAGGTCGTTAGCTTATCCTCAATTTCGAAACTAAGTTTATTTGGTTGCTTTGCGTGCGTGCGCGGAGCGAGGGAAGAAAGAGAGCGAAAAAGTGGGGAGGAGAAGAGACACAGCATACGCGAGCACACGCAAGATATCGACGGAAAACATTTCACTGCGAAATAGAAGATACCGTCGTTCTCTGGGCTAAATCTCGGTCCGCAATTGCGGACTTCGGCTGTTGCATAATGCGACACGTGATAATCGTGCTGGGAGAAGGGTGAATCGTGCCGGTACCAAGTGGTCCCAGCACGATTAAAACGTGTCGCACAAGACGTTGAAAGTAGGACTTTTTCAGGCGTCACCGTCTACCGTCACAGACAATCGTTTCGGGACCACCTTAAAATTCACTGGCAGCAAGCCAAGACACCGCAAAGAGCGGCGAACCGCCGCGAAAGCAAGGCAGGGTTCTTGCAGACCTGTTCAGTTGATTGAGAATGATACAGCTTGCCTAAAACTTCTCCTTGGCAGGTACAGGCCATAAAACGACCAATGTCTCACCGTCGACTGTGTACCACGCGCTGCGCGACCGCACGCGCGTCGGAAGCAGACGGGTTTTGGCCGCCGCGCGACGAGTTTTGCCGCCGCGCGCGACGTTTCGGCCGCCGCGGCGGCCGAAACTTTCGCGCGGCGGCCAAAACTCATCTGCTTCCGACGCACGTGCGGTCGCGCAGCACGTGGTACGCAGTCGACGGTGAGACATTGGCCGTTTTATGGCCTGTACCTAACATGAATTCAAGTTTCTTACACTGATTTACCTGCAATTGTGTAGATGCGAAAGGATGCTTACGCCTGTGACCCTAAATTAGCCGGAAATTCACTCAGAAAAGTATTCTTCGACGCTGAGCACAAGTTTGTTATCACATTTTTTGCTAAATAAGGGCACATTCTGTTGAGCACCTGTACTTTCCGCTCACTAACCTGTTTTGGTCCATCTTGCAGCCTTATACCTATGGTCTCTTCGATTTATCGAAACTGAATAACTAATAAACTGCTGAAAAACAAATAAGGGGCCCAAACACCCGCATTCGCTGTCGCAAGTCATTTTCTGGAGCATTCGCTTCGCTCCCTTGACTTGCTGCCAATTGATGGCGAAGCGGTCCCGCCACGATTGTCTGTAACGGTAGACGGTGACGCCTGAAAAAGTCCTAGCTTCAACGTCTTGTGTCGTTCTCTGGGCCAAATCTCGCTCCGCAATTGCGGACTTCGGCTGTTGCATAATACGACACGGTGTCGCATAATGCAAAAGCCGTAGTCCGCAAATGCGGACCGAAATTTGGCTCAGAGAACGATAGTACAGTTAGGTCCGTGGCCTGTGTCCTCGAGGGAAAACGTTTAAATTCAAACCGCGGCTGGCGCGGCGGTTTAATTCTCAGAGATTGAGATTCAAACCGCCTCGCCAGCCGCGATTTGAATTTACACGTTTTTTCTTGAGGAAACAGGCCTCGGATCCAAACATACATTCAGCAGAAAAAACTTTGACCGGGAGTCTTTTTGAAGTTATCACAAATCCGATATCATTTTTTATTCGTTAGAAGGATTACGGTAGACTGCGGTAGGTTTAATGTCATTTGCCTACCTGAACTTACCATTGACCGTCGAAAATCGCTATAGGATCGTAAGCAGGGATGAGCGGAAATCTTTTGCGAATCTCCGGAAATCGGAATTCGGGAATCGGAACGCAAAAAACCATCGGAAATCGGAATCTGCTCATCCCTGATCGTAATGAACACCCCAGAGAACTCCATAAAGGCACAGTCCAACCTCAAAATCGGTTTTCTGTTTTTCTGTCTATCCTGAGAACGGTCCCACGCTGATTCCAATGATGTCTCTGAAATCGTTTAAGACCCAATGGGAACGGAGTTATGGCTCCTCAAAAATTGAGCTGCCGAAGCATGGTGGACGAGTTGTCCGAGGCTTGTAACTTTCGTCATTTGCAACCGCTGTATGCGAGCTGGCCTGAATGAAGAGAGAGGCTGAGAATCAAGGGAAGAACTGGGCTTTTCATTGAAAAGCATAGTTCCTCTCGCTACTGGTGAGCTTGAAAGATCGTAAAAGGGGCGGGCCAAAATGGCTTCTCGAGCTGGGCGCCCCAGGGTGGCTTACTCCCGTATCTCGCCTATTCGGAGGAATTGAGAGCTCGCACTTGGCAAATAGTATACGGGGTGGGTCTACTTCACAGTTATGTGGAAATCTCAGATTTCGTCCCTGAGCTTGGACTATGCCTTTAAAGGCATCGTACGTGCAGAAAACCATATATATTTTTCAATTTGTTTGTGTAGCTTGGCCTCTATAGTTGTGAAGCCATAAGTCTAAATGGCCACAAAAAATCCTCATTTGTGAAGAAATGTCAGTCTGAACCAGGGATGGGCGGAAATGTTTTTTCTGAATTTCGGGAATCGGGGATCGGAACGACATTTGCCATTTCGGAAATCGGAACGCCAAAAACCACGGAAAAATCGTTAAGCGGAATGCTTAGCCGTCCCCTGGTAACTGTATTGAATAATTTTCATGTAAATACAATCAGCCCTGGCTTTTTTTGAACGTGGGCAGACTTTGACATTACTCAAGTGTCCCCGCAAAGGTGGATTGGGATAATTTTTTGCCCCAACTGTGTCATTTACACAAATTCTAACTTCGTGGTCTAACTCATTCCAGCGCCGGATGATGCTGAATCTGAATAAGATGAAGTGCAATGAAATTCATGATGGGGCGGCCATGTAGTTGTTGACGCTGTTATAGAATTACGAACGAATCCGCCATAGTGGAGCGAGCGGCGCGCTAGGACATTTATACTCCAACGGCGCATACGCGCGAAACCCGCGTGACTCTAGGGCGTTGAGGAGTGATACAGTGTTCAACCCAGCAATAATCTCAGAATTATCGTCAAAATATGTACCCTAGGCGAAGACAATTCTGCTTTGACTGAATCTATGTTCTCTTTGCACATGATGAGCCTCTGATCGAGTAATCGAGTGCTATTGTCTCAGGAAAAGGGAGGTTAAAGGGACAATTTTCCCTTTAAATCTGCCTCTCTCGAGTGTCCGTCCTCTGTTTCCGAGTGAAATTTATTTCCGTTCATCGAGTGCGTCTGCGCGCATACGCTGCGTCTCCTTACCCCCAACACTTTCTCGCTGTCTCTACCCTCGCTCCGCACAAGCGCGCGAGGGAACAGAGTAAATCTGGCTTGGAACCAGGGGATACAATCCCTCATCTGGTAAACGGTTGGTCTTCGGATATTGTGCAAAGGAACCATTAATCACGGAAGATTGCGTAAAGAGTTTAACGCTGTAAAAAATGTCAACTACTGTACGCTGAACACTACTGATTGATTTTTGAAAATTTCTGTTTTCTGCTGCACATCCCTGGCGCCCACGACGCAGCGCAGACTGCTGAGATTTCCGAAGCCATCTGTTTCGTGGTTACCCCAACAATACTTGGAGTTGTACGTTTATCAGAATTTGTGAAAAAAAAATCAGAAACGGAAAACCCACAATCGATTTTCGAGTTGATTTGAATGATGCAGCTTTTCGATTTTTCGAATAACCGTAGATATTCCATATCAATAATTCGGTAAATTAATTTTGTCGCTGCATCTAATGTTCGATTCAACCGAGTATTACAATAATTCGGTTTTCAGAGTTTTCGGTTTCTTCGAAAAGTCAAAACATCCGCATTTATGAACGTTCGACCGATTTCGGGTCTCGATAATTGAATATTAGGACACAGAGAAAATTTCAGAATTATTCATTAATTATTTGAAAACTTATCTGATTAATAGATTATTTATTTGAATATTCGGACAGAAACTTTCAATATACTATAGAATCGAACGGATTTCCGAATCTATTCATTCACTTGAAAAAAATGAGAGGTATATTTTTTTCGGATTTATTTATTGGTTTAAAGATATTGAAATAAATTTTAATCATTTTGAAGACCCAGGCGTTCTGATGAACCACTTTGATACAACAAACTTGCATGGATCAAGTCCGCACTCATCACGTCCAGAATTGTAAAATGGTAGGCGATGTTGTAGGATTAAGGATAGCTGAACATAAGGAACAGTCGGTCGTTGGGGCAAATGTCTTCCCACCATTGGCGGCAAAGGCCACAAACAGTTGATGGTTCTTGAAAGAGTGACATTTTCCGCGATATTTTCGCGGCATTTAGTCTTGCATTCGCGAATGCGGGAAGAGTGATAGAAAGTACTTTCGCCGTAATCACATTTGTTTTTGTTGTGAGTCCCAGAACCGTTCAGAATGTTCGTATTGCGGCAAAGATAACATCGTCATGGATTCTGAAGAAACTTTGCGTTCCCTATTAGAGGTTGGCGCAATTTCGGTGCACCTATGTTATAGCACGTGGCGCCAAGTTTGCGCCAGCCTTCAACAGTGAACGCGAAGTCTCTTCCGGATCCATGCCGACGTTATGTACCCTCTGTTCCCAACTGCAACCAATCAATCGCTTTATTTTGCCGTAAAGAAACATACAGAATGTATGTGAAGGGGTAGAAGCTTTGCATATACGGGATGATAAAATGAACAAATGTAGTCTACAGGCTGTAAAACGGCGAAATTCACTTGGTTCCTACGCGTGCTGGTGTGGAGCGGAGGTTAGAGACAGTGAGAGAGCGTAGGGCAGACATGTCGCGCGCGCCGCTCGCGCCTCGAATGATGTGAATTACGACGTTTCATAGAGGGTACACGTGCAGTATAGTTGTACAATTTCGAAAAAAATGTCGAACGAACGAAAGTCGAAATTTTTTCGTTCGAAAAATTTCGAAAGAACAAAAATTGAAAAAATTTTGTTCGACGAAACTTCGAACGAACGAAATTTGAAAAAATTTCGTTCGACGAATTTTCGAACGAACGAAAAAAATTTAGAAAAATCTTTCGAAAGTTTTTCGAGAATTTCGTTCGTGTACAACTACAACGTGCAGGTGAACAGGTAGACAAGTAAGTAAGCACTTGTAAAAATGGGAGAACCGTGGACGTAAAGCTCTTATAAAATAAACGGCAATCTCTTCGATGTATTGACGAGGGTTTAGACTTGAACAGTCGACATTTGAAAAAAAGATTTTAAAATTCGAGAACTTTCGATGGCAATTTGTTCCAAATTCGGATAACCCTGTACGCAAAGGAGTGCAACTTGTGGTATTTCGATGTGTTTTTATGCTTTTTTTCATGTGAAAACTAAAAAAATACAATTTCCTGAAAGTTCTGCAGGTTGTTGTTGCAATAATACCGTTTTATTTCGAATGTATGTATTCATGGACAACTTTGTAAAAGATTAGTTATTCTGTGTTTGATTGTTCTGATGAAGAAATAAACATATTACGGTGATGTGGAAACAAGCTAGGATTCATGTGGTGTGTAAAGACTTGAGAAACCCGAGGTGTACTCTCTGTGAAAATCGAGAATCTTATCCCCCGCATCGCGTGCTGCGCACGCGATGCTGCAGCCTCCGTCTGCCCTCTGCTCTATCGCAGTCTCTAACATCCGCTCCGCACAAGCACACGTGAATCCTGCAATGTGTACGCTGAAGGTTTTCATTCCATTCCCTCCAGAATTATGCTGAATGACTGACGGAGAGTCAGCCTTATTTGAAGAGATTTCGTACATTCGGCTTCCTATATTTTCGGATGTTGACCAGTCGAACTCTTCCTGTGTTCTCAGGCCAATCCACCCAATGGTTTAAACCCCTGGGACGGTGAGTGGTTCTCAGCGCGTACGATAACTTTGGTACTGGAAAAGGAAAACCGATAACTGGTTTCCGAAGCCCGACAAGCTCTAGTTAGCCTACCAGGTTGTTCACTAAGTTCTGTCGTGCGATTAGAGAGGGCGTTGCTACTAGCCCAAAACTTTTTGTTTTGTTGGTACACCCTTCATATGAACGTATGTGAAGTTTCATTTCAATCTGTCAATTCATTTTCTTTGTTTACAAGCCATTTAGTGTCGCCGTGTCACAGCAATGAAAAAAATTGAATATCGTGCAGTGATAAAATCCTTATTTTTGGAAGGTGTAGCGCCAAAAAAAAAGTTCACGAACGAATGTTAAAAGTGTATAATGATTGTTCACCTACAAATAGAACAATAGAAAGATGGGTTGCTGAATTTAAACGTGGTCGTAGAAGCCTTGAAGACGATCCACGTGAAGGACGTCCAAAAAGCGCATCAAAACCAGAAATCATAGCCAAAATACAGGCTATGGTTTTGGAAGATCGTCGATTGACTGAGAGAGATTTAGTAGAGGCTCTACACATCTCATTAGGCAGTGTGAGCCATATTTTAAGTGAAATTTTGGGTATTATAAAGCTGTGTACACAATGGGTGCCGCATTCGCTAACAATGGAACAAAACACCTACGAATGCGACTTTCTCAGCACCATTTGGAGCGTTTCAAAGAAGAATTAAGTGGGTTTTGTCCTTCGATTTATCTTTTGGGTCCATCACCATGATGCTGAATCAATACAAGAGGCTAAAGAGGGGTGCAAAACCTGGTTGATCGGCCTCGAAACGAGTTGGTGTCCGGAAATCGACCAAGAAGGTTATGGCATCAGTTTTTGGTATGCGAAAGGAATTTTGGTTGTAGATTACTTGCAAACTGGTGAAGCAATTAATTCCTAATATTACTGCAACCATTCGGACCAGTTGAAGAAAGAAATCGTGAAAAAGACCCGGTTTGCAGAAGAAAAAATCATTTTTTCATCAAGACAATGCACCGTGTCACAAGAGCATTTTGGCAATGGCTAAAATCCATGAACTAAAATTCGAATCGTTGGAGCATCCACCGTATTCACCAGATTTAGCCCCCAGCGACTTTCATTTGTTTCCAGAACGCAAAAAATCTAAAAAAAAGCGTTTTTCATTAAATGAAGAGGTTGTAACCGCTGTTGAAGCGTATCTTGCAGACCTTACGAATTCTCACTTCAGGGATGGGATCCAGAGATTGGAGGATCGTTGGAGCAAGTGTATTGATGTTCAGGGGGATTATACTAATCTTGAGAACTTTGATTGAAGCTTGCACGAGGTAGTATGAGGCTTTATTCGGCTGACGTTTCGGCGGCTTCGCCTTCTTCAGAGCCTGAAAGAGCCAAATAAATTCCTGAAAATACACGGACAAACGCCTTTGCGGTAAACTCTCTACAGAAATTCGACTTCCAATTCTCCAGCTAATAGACAAGAGAAAATTAGGCGTAGTAACATACCCAGTCAAGCCCACAGAGATCGCGGATCAGTAGAGTACGGCGGAGCACCAATGGAGTAGAGTTTCACGCCCAAGTCAGAAGGCAAGTCTGACGTAAGGCTGGAGTTCTCGCGTGATATTTATACCCTCCTCTTTCCGGTTAATCTTGGGGTCCCTCGCACTGATTCAAAACGCCTCAAGAGCTTTCCGCGCACTTGTTATGCCCTCCCGCGCCAGTATCTCCACTCGCACCTCAAAATCTTCCCCCAGGTGGCAATTAATCCGATGGCACCCCAGTGCAGTGTAGCTACGCGACTTTTCTTTACCATCTAAATGCTCTTTGATGCGCACGTGCAGAGGTCGACCTGTTTCTCCGATGTACCCCTCACCGCAGCTCTGGCACGTGATGAGATAGATGACACCAGAAACAGCACAGTCTCCTTCCCTGCCCTGAGGACAAATGGTACAATCAGGGGTAACGCAGGTGCGATCGTATAGGCGATTTCTCACCAATTGACGTTTTAAGTTACTAGGAGGGATATCCACCAGAGCCACTGAATTTTCTAGTCCCGCTCTTCGCAAACACTTTCTGATGGCGCTGCTAACCTCATCCGAGATAAACGGAATTTTGAAGGGAACTTTATCGTCTTGAAGTCCGTTTGGACTCTGCTCGCGGACGTACGTAGGCCGGTACCTCTTTGAGTAAGCTTCATATCCGTTGAGGTGCGCAATCTGGCTAGCGAGTTTTTTGGACTCCTCGCGTTCTCGATCGCCCGAACACACATTTACTGCTGTGCGGAACATACTCCTTACTACTGCCCTTTTGGTTTGAGTGGGGTGGGCAGACCGGCAGTGGACTAGTATGTTCTTGCTCGAGGGCTTGCGGTACCACTTTGTGATTTTCCTATCCCTCAAGAGTTGAACTTGAACATTTAGAAAAGGCAACCAGTCATCACGCGGTTTTTTCCGAGTAAGTTCTATGTGTTCGGACTGACTGAGTGTGTGAACAGGGTAGTTAAGGAGACTGTGCTGTTTCTGGTGTCATCTATCTCATCACGTGCCAGAGCTGCGGTGAGGAGTACATCGGAGAAACAGGTCGACCTCTGCACGTGCGCATCAAAGAGCATTTAGATGGTAAAGAAAAGTCGCGTAGCTACACTGCACTGGGGTGCCATCGGATTAATTGCCACCTGGGGGAAGATTTTGAGGTGCGAGTGGAGATACTGGCGCGGGAGGGCATAACAAGTGCGCGGAAAGCTCTTGAGGCGTTTTGGATCAGTGCGAGGGACCCCAAGATCAACCGGAAAGAGGAGGGTATAAATATCACGCGAGAACTCCAGCCTTACGTCAGACTTGCCTTCTGACTTGGGCGTGAAACTCTACTCCATTGGTGCTCCGCCGTACTCTACTGATCCGCGATCTCTGTGGGCTTGACTAGGTATGTTACTACGCCTAATTTTCTCTTGTCTATTAGCTGGAGAATTGGAAGTCGAATTTCTGTAGAGAGTTTACCGCAAAGGCGTTTGTCCGTGTATTTTCATGAATTTATTTGGCTCTTTCAGGCTCTGAAGAAGGCGAAGCCGCCGAAACGTCAGCCGAATAAAGCCTCATACTACCTCGTGCAAGCTTCAATCAAAGTTCTCAATATTGCTACGATGCCGAGGTTTATCGAGAGTAGAACTTGGGATTATACTAATCAACGAAGTGTATTTCGAACCATAAAATTGTGTTTTCTTATCGAACGACAAAACTTATTGAACAACCTGGTAAAGAAACGCACAACCGAAAATACGTTCAGTCCAAAACGCTGTCAGTCTGGACAAGGTACGGAAAATGTGCCTTTGCCCGAATTTTGTCTAGGGAGGTAGTTTTGGGCGCAGAACACATTTATGAGATCCGTTTCCGTAAATTTCGAAGACTAATGCGCTTTTTGGAAGGTACGAAAGGCACAAAAAACGACCCTTTCAAGTTTGTAACTTCTTGGAACCTGCAGCTCGGGGCGGGATACTGCGCAATTTTACTATTGAGCCACAAGAGATACTAACAGTACAAGCCGTTTTCGCTGATGCGTTTGCCACTCTAAACACTTCCCTTGTCAGAAATGTTTTTTGGAACCGTATTTTGTCTTCTTTCCACATGATCGAAGAAAAAAAACTGTGGACTAATTTCTCAGAACAAATCTCGTCTGGAAAAGCTTCATTGAACTGCTCAACCAATGAAACACTACGGATTCGTCGTGACGCGATAGCTGTACGTCGATTCTTAGGCCTTCTTTCTTCTCTTGGCGGCCGCTGCCAACACAACACTGCGACGTGGGCAAGGGCAGTAGGTGGAGTCCTTTCCGGGAGATCCAGGCTGTCCATTGCTTCCAGGATGGCCGTCCATTCCCTTGCTTCCCGGCATTCCTGGATGTCCAGCTGGTCCTTCCTTGCCGGGTGTTCCCGCGGCACCGTCGTTTCCACGTGCACCAGCCTTTCCAGAATCTCCTCGTGGTCCCATTGGACCGGGATGTCCAGCCGGACCAGTGCCCTTGCGTCCATCTTGGCCAGGTGGTCCAGGTCTTCCGTCCATTCCAGGATGTCCGTCCTGGCCAGGGTCTCCCTGTGGACCTTGTGGACCAGTTGCACCATTCTCTCCTCGCTTTCCGGGCATGCCTGGTTTGCCATCCATTCCTGGATGTCCCTGTTGGCCATCGGGACCGGGTGGCCCTTGTGGTCCGGGTGGGCATCGGATGCAGGCACGGTCGGGAGCGGGGCAGTGGATTGGAGCATAGACAGTCATATCATCACGTCCAGGAGGACCATTTTGGCCGGGGTTTCCTGAAATCAGAATTATAAAGTTCCTTTGGTGAAAAATTTCACAGACAGAATATGATCATTTACCATTTTGTCCAGGTGGTCCGGGTGGTCCAGGTGGTCCAGGCGGACAAGTGATCCTCTCCGGTTCGCAGTGGCACCATGCGGGCAGGCCACCGAACTGCCTCTTCTGACGGAAGATCGAGTTGAACGGATTAATACGTGGCTTCGATGGTGGTGTAACCAGTAGCTGCACATCCATCATCTCTGTCCAGGCCGTATCGGTCTCCACACGGAACACGGCAACTGAGTCCAGGACCTAAACGTATGGATGAGTGAGGGAAGTAGCACATTCACAGTTTTTGGATTTTCTCTGAGGTGAAATCATTCACAGCTCTGGCTCCCAACGTCCTTTATCGGGGATAATACGAGTATAGCTGCTGCATACCGGCTGCTGCTTGGTGGATCACGAGTTTACTCTAGGTCCATCATCATTTTTAGTTAAACTACAAATAAGTCAGCCTGACCATTCAAGTGAACTGCACCATCCAAAACCATTTTTAGACGTAGAGTCCGAATATGTCTAATACTACTCTGAAAAATCTTAAAGACGTTTTTGCTTTGATTTTCGTGCCCAATGCACCTCCCGAAACGCGCAGCAATCTTTCGAAAACCTGAGAGCGGACCTCATAATCGTGTTCAGCTCTCAAAATAACCACCCTGGACTAAGTTTGGGTGAACGGTGATTCTTCCAACAGCCTAGAGTAATACTTATTTGGACTTTAACGGACTTTCGATTGAGCGTTTCCTATACCAATTAGGGGGTTATTAAACCTCCACTTAGATAGATCTTTCTCTGAGCTTCATGATGTTTCGACAATTTTTGAGTTAAATGAAGACTCGTAGACTAACTGCATTTACTGGCGACGTTTCGAGGTTATTAAACCCTTAAAGGCAGTGTCCACGATAAAATTCGTTCTCGGTTTTTGGCTGGAAACTGAAAGTTCAGGGTCTCATTGCAGCACTGGGGTGGCAAGAACGAACGAAAAAGAACCCAAAAGAGCTCCATACGGCTCCGAAGTCCGCTCGCGCTAGCCCTTCCGCTCGCTGTCGAGTTTTCCGAGGCACAGTTTGGTCCGCTTCTACATTAGCATCGGAGCGCGAGCGCGGCTGAGTTTTAGCATTGGGGCGCATTCGCACACGTTGTCTACTTCAGGCCCATGCCCGCGCAACTCATCCACCGTTGAAATGTGGCTTTCATGAAGAAGAAGAGCTGATTTTGGATGTTTTGCAGCATTTTTAATGAATCTTTCTTCACTGATGAAGCAGTCAGACTTCAAACCTTCGTTTTCTGGTGGAAACTCGAAAACGATATCTATCGCGGACACTGCCTTCAACTTTTTTCTGGAGTGGTTTTGGGCAGCTGCGAAGGGCATACTCGAATTCTACGTCCAAAATGGTTCTAGAAAAAGACCTTCCATCCGGAATGGCCAGGCCGACTATCATCAAAAGGATCCTCAGAATGCGACTAAGAGGTTATCATCGCGTAAAACCTTAGAGAAAACCATGTTTGTTGAAAACATAATTGGGGGCAGTAACAAGTGAGCAGCTGCTGACTTCGTCGCGACTTCGTGCTGCGTTTGTTTTCAGCTGCAATTTTTAAAGTCTTGACTTATGTCACTTCTCATTGCTGCAAATCAAAGATTCGTCTGTAGGGGTCTGCAGAGTTGCAGAGACAGGCGAGTGGTCGCCGAGCGTCAGCCTTGACTCGGCGACAAAAATGTTCCGAAACATTATCGTCGCTGCGTCGGTTGCCGCTCGCTGGCAGTGATGTAGGGCCGTTGCGGCCTCAATACACTCTGCGGTACCCCTCGTCGCCGTTCACGCAGCGTCGGTCGCCATCGTCGTTGAATGTAATCGATATTGCATCACCCAGTGTTGTTCGTCGCTGCGAGCAACGCCGCGACTTCTACTCTGCGGGCCTCTTGAGGCTGACAATCGCTCTGGTTGAGGTCGTAGTTGTGTAACGTCCTTTTAAAAATTCACACAGTTCCATGAAGAACACTTTCCACAGGAAAGGCTAAAAATCAATAATTACTGCAGCACAAAGCCAGCAACTGCCGGGTCGTCCCCAAAATCAAATCAGAACAGCTGCCGTGATCTATACCATTTGGACATAAGAGTATTGGACGCGTATAGCGTAGCGGCATATCTTTACACGTTCAGATTCGGTTCCCGCCGGTCCGCAATTGCATCTCGACACGCTTTGCGGCCGCACGCGGTCGAGTCAGTCGGGTTTCCAGCGCCTAGTAAGACGACTCGATGTGACATTTTTATACAATTTTCTGAAATTTCTCTTAGTTTCCAGTTTCCGAAACCCACCTAGAATCAGCAGATCGGCGGCTGCGGCGCTGGAAGCTCTTCCGACTCGGGAGCGTGCGGCCGCAAAGCATGTCGAGGCGCAATCGCGGACCGGAATTTGGCCCAGATAAGCACAGTAGGATTCGACAAACTGGCGCTAGATACACTACATATGAAAGGTGAGAGATTTGAGCTGGCATTTATAGGGCCCTGAAGGCATTCGAACTTGAGCGACTACAGAGTTGAATGCGTGGCGCAATCCAATACAGGTTTAGGATGCTAGATTATTTTTCAAACAAAAAATTCGTACCATGTTGTGAACTTCGTTGATCTCATTGTAGAGCGAGGGCAGGACGATGAGGCAAGCCCCAATGGCCAGCATTGAGGCCGCCGAGGCAACCATGACGATGTGCTTCTCCACGATCATCGTCTCCTCCGGGCAGATGGCGATGGTCAACGGTGTTCTGGCACCGCCGCCATCTGCCTCTTTTATACGCCATTTCTCTCAACTGACCTCGATGTAATCTACCGGTTCGGAAATATTAAACAACATCGTTTTTATGCCGTCGGCGATTAGACGCATGGGAAAAACGGCGCACGTCAGCAACCAAGTGGGCGGCAATTACTGAATATCTTCACGTATGTGAACCGGGAGAAGTAGGTTTTTGAGACGGATGACCTTTCGGAGGTGTGCTGCCGCCGGAACAAGAAATTTTCAAATTCATTATCAGTCTTCCGAAGTGGAACTGCTATAGATGGCCCGCAGTTCAATAATTTTTCGCACTTTCTTGCCCATTAAATGTTCTGCAAAGTTTTCGTTCTTTTTCCTCATGAATTGCTCCAAAGAGCGCCGACAAACTACATCAGAGTCATTGCTCGTTTATGGAAACGTTCGTTGATCCAGCGAAACCAGTACTTCTAGAGCATAGCCGATTTTACGACTAAATACTTGCCTTGATGATGTCGCTGCGGAATAAACTCTCCTCTTTCTTCCATGAAAGTTACCAGGATTCGTGAGAGGTGAGCAGCATCATAACATATAGTTCACGTAATACACTGCGCGATAAGACTATATGACACACCCCGAGTTTCGCTGTTCTGGATTTTGCGTAGACTAAGCAGTAAAACTGCAAGTGCCAATGGACGCGGCATCTTTTCAAACCCCTGGGTGCAGGTTTTCATAATAATACGTCGACTTTTGGAAAGCTGGCACCGGAATGTGTCGAAATTGACCGATGCGAAACTATATGACATAGCAGAGGATAAAACCAACACTTCAATTTTACAGGCTCTGCACTAATCCGTTTATTATAATAACAATCAATAACATAAATTTAATACTCAGTGGAGTTACCCTGGCGCAGGGTGACGTCGAATAATCTGTTTGGCATACTGTTCACTAAGTGCTTGAGGAAGCCATCTTCAATTGCGACCCACTCGGCGATAAGGGGCTTCCTTCAGTTGAGCTACGGACTCGTACTGCTTGCCAAGAGCGTATACGCGTCGCGCAAGTACCAAGTTGTCCAATAATTCTTGTCCGAAAATTTCACCATTTTTAATTTTTTTCAACTTTATTGAAAAACAAGTCTAATCAACGATATAATCACCACAGTTATCCACAACAGTGGCCCATCGATTGGGCAGGTCGCCGATGCCTTTCGTCAGAACTCCGGGGGCTGCGACTCGAAGAAGTCCGCGATGTCGGATTTGAGGTTGTCGTAGTTGGTGAATTTTCTTCCGGCCAAATGGTGCTTCAGCGGGCGGAACAAGTAGTAGTCGGAGGGGGCGAGGTCCGGGGAATACGGCGGATGGGCAACCGTCTCCCAGCCGAGCGTCGCCAACTTCTGCAGGATCTCCTTCGCCACGTGGGGGCGCGCGTTGTCGTGCAGCAGGCGGACCGAGGCCCGTCGGGGACGCTTTTCGCGGATGGCGGCGGCTAGTTTCTTGAGCTGATCGGTGTAGGTGGAGGCGGTGACCGTCCTGCCTTGCGCGAGCAGCTCGAAGTACAGCATGCCCTTGGTGTCCCACCAGCAGCAGAGCATGATCTTCAGCGGGTGCAGGTCGGCTTTCGGCGTCGTCGGCAGCTCTTCTCCGCGCGGGAACCAGACGGCACGGCGGGCGACGTTGTCGTAGAGGACCCAGCTCTCATCATCAGTGACCAGGTCCTCGAGAAACTCCTTGCGATGCGGACGAAGGAGGAGGGACTGGCAGACGCCCACGCGGCTCTGCTTGTTGGCGTCCGTCAGACGGTGGGGGATCCAACGGGCCAGAACTTTGTGGCAGCCGAGTAAGTTCAGTCGATTGTGGATGGTAGACTTGCTGCAGCCGAGCGTCGTCGCCAGTTCACGGGTGGTGGCTTCCGGCTTCTTTTAGATACAGCGACGGACTTCGTCATCATCCACCGTAGAAGGCCTCCCGCTGTGCTCCCTGTCCTCGAGGCTCGTGTCGCCGCTCTCAAAACGATTGAACCAGCGGCTGACTGTGTGTTGGGACACTGCACACTCCTTGCACGCTCTGCAGATGTTGGCGACCGCGGTGCCCGTGTCGTTGTCGCAGCCACTCGTAGTACACGAACGTACGAATTCGACCTTGGTCCATTTTAGCTTGTACTGGTAGCTAGACGCGGCAACTGCTCCTTATATACCCCTAGCGTAGAATTTTGGAGAACCTTCTAAAAGGTTCTTACACTTGCCTGATATTATAACACTTCTAAGGAAAATTACAGAATTTTGAAAATTTTCGGACAAGAATTATTGGACAACCTGGTATACCCCAAAAGTTTTCCATTGGGTTGAGGTCCGGCGAGCAGGTGGGCCGTTCAAGTAAATCGACATGATCGGCCTGAATCCAATCAAGCGTCGACCTGCTTACATGAATGAACGAATTGTCCTGCTGGAATACTAGGCGATGACGTCTCAAAAAGGGCAGGAGGTGAATTTTTGGTACAGTCTGGTGATCTGCAGGGTTCACACTGCGAGAAACGAAGGCGTTGCCTAGCTTGCCGTACCAGCCGAATGCTGCCCAACACATGAAACTTCCTCCTCCGAAGTTCCTCTTCGGGAACGTGAGTGGGTCCGTGCGCAGATCCCTCCAGTACGAGATGAATCCATCAGGCCCGTCTAAGTTGAACTTTTTTCGTCAGAGAAAACAATCTGAAAAGTTACTTTCATGTGACGTCGTTTAATATGAAGATTGAAGAACGGATCCACTTTTTTTAATGGGTTTGCATGTTCACTCGAACGAACTGGAGCCGCGATTTCTTGTGGCTTTCCGTAAAACGTGAAACCTTTCTCACTCGTTCGCGGACCACGTTCTGGGACCAATGAATGGTTCGCAGAACTGTGGATTTGTCCACGCGCAGATCCAAAGCTCCCTTGATCTCGCTGGCGGGCCTCATGGAATTCGATGCCAGCATCACGACTGACCGTTCCTCTCGGTCGTTCAGCTTCCTTGGTCGTCCAGTTCGTGCTTTATGCAAGTACAAAGCAGGATCTTCAAGGTATCGAGCAATGCAACCTCGAGTTCGTCCAATTCATTGGCTCATAGATCGAATACTGAGGCCCATTTGGCTCATGAGATCAATTTGAGCTCTTTCGCTTTCCGACAATCTGGTTCCACGTGGCATTTGGAAGATTAAGAGCAGGAACATTCGCCTGCTCCCAAAAATCGCCTGCTATGTCATATAGTTTTGCATCGGTCAATTTCGACACTTTCCGGTGCCAGCCTTGCAAGATTTGACGTATTCTTATGAAAATTTGTGCCCAGGGGTTTTCGAAGGTGTAGCGTCGATTGACATTTACAGTTTTTCTGCTCGGCCCACACCAAATCCAGATCCGCGAAAATCGGGGTATGTCATATAGTTTTGCCGCGCAGTGTAAGTTCAGTCTGATGAATGGACGAGGCTGCGACGGTAGATCACCGCGCGCGAATTGAAACCTCATCGATCAGCCGCCTGGTTCATGCGTCAGACTAAAGCGAAAACGAAAACAATACGTGGGTAAAACTTGGGCAAGGGGCTCTCTACACACGGAGGGAGAAGCACGGACGAGTTTCATTGCTTACGCGACGCGCGCGGCGGAGTTTCTATCCCAATCACTAGAGCGCGTTTGCCAAAGGCTCGCGAGATTTCAGGACATTTCATTTTTCGATTGATTCTCTCATGACTTTTTCTTTCTATTTCCTGGCTGTTCCACTCATTATCTTATCCTGCACACTCATTTCAATAAGTCTTGTATCATGGTTCGCGTGCTATATAAAAATATCAGCGATGATATCTTAATTATGCCTAAAAACATGATTGGTAAACTCTCAAAATAGGTACAACGGCACGAGAACATACAAAACTTATTGAAATGAGTGTGCGGGATAAGATAATGAGAGCAACAGCCACGAACCATTAGGAAAAAGTCATGCGAGGATCAATCAAAACATGAAATGTCATGAAATTTGGCGAGCTTTTGGCAGACGCGCTCCAGCGTTGGGATAGAATTTCCGCCGCGCGCGTCGCTTCAGCAATGAATCTCGTCCGTGCTCTTACCTCCGTGTGTAGAGAGCCCCTGACCCGTAAAACTTGGTAATTCCCTTTGGTTGAGACTCAAACTCAAGCCAAGGGGTAATTCCAGAAGAATGAAAATAAAACTGCCTAGTTTCTATAGAAACGACTCATCAAATTTCGATTTTCACGCGATCGAATGGCAGGATTTCTCGATGGAATGATAACCAAATTTGGAGTCAATCCGGAATTAATAATAAGAAGTTACATGGGATGTACATAGATGGAGGACGGTATGTAGTTTACCCTCATTTAGTCGACCTGAGGTGGAAATAATTCAGCAGTGAGTTAAACAAAGGCCAGATTGAGAGCTGCTAAATTTGTCCGATCACTTGAGCCACCCAGAATCGATGAGCTAAAAGTACCCCTGAACAAAAATTGGGCTGAAAATTTTTTATTATTCTCTGCACCAGGGTAGTAATGGAATTTACTGTTTTCTGTCCATTTTTGGTGATTTTCCACTGTTTTGTGTGCCCTGTCAAACTAGACTTCCTGCTTTCTGTTTCCAAAAACAATTTTCGCACATTCCTGCTTCCGCACGCACCCCCAAAAATGGGTTAAAGGCAGCATACACGCTCGCAAAAGTTGTTGAGATAACAACATAAGTGGGGGTCGTACGGGCCTTAGAAGAGCCCTCACGAAGGTAGAAGAGTTAAAAACGAGTTAAAATGACCGTAATTGAGCCGTATTGAGTCACAAAATCATCCTTTCTCCGCCCATCGATACGGGCTGCGCCCCTCAATAGAAATGTTCAATGCTCGATTACGGTCATTTTGGCTCATATTTTACGCTTCTAACGTCGTAAGCGTTCCAGGAAATGCCGTACGAGTACATTAGCGTCGTTATCCCAACAAATTTATCGCTAGCTCCGCTATTTCAGCCAATGCGGTACAACTCGTCCACTTCTGGGCCAATATAGAACGAACCGTTATATCTTCATTTCAGTCGATTTTTTTCGGTTTTTTTCGTTATCTCTGAATATTGACAGCTTCAGAACTTTGATTCATTGCATAAAATTGATATAATTTTTGAGCGTGTATGCTGCTTTTAAGGGCTCCAGAGGTGTAAAATTTTTAGCCCAATTTAGATACATGTAAAACCGGCTGGTACCTAGCAGCGCAAGTTAGGTACCAGCCGGTTTTACATGTATTCAATCAAGCTGTTGTAACCTTTGCAGAAGCGATTCCTATTGCTAGAGTAACTCAACTCGACTCTCTAAAAAGAGCTGAATAACTCGTTTTCTTCCATTTCTTTAGCATCTTTTCGCGTTTGTGGTGTTCTCTGTGGTGTGTAGTTAGTACGATTAATCATAAATGGAATTACTACAGAGTGTTCGTTGTTCCATTTCAAGGCTGTACACGATAGTGACTTTTTTGGCTGCGTTCGAAACTGAGCTCAATCGGCAGTCTGCTTGAAGATGTCGGAAGACCGATTTCGATGACACTCGCGAATACATAAAAAGGGCTTACCTAATTCGAAGTCGGCAATCTCCCGTCTAATGTAAGAGCAGCTCGAATCTTCTGTAATTAGACCAGTTCCAAAACTGATGCTCCTATGCCCCATTGAAATCTGGGGCCGCATTCAACAATGATTTAACCGCGAGGCAAGTGTAAAGTCCTTCGAATTCGGCATTTACCCGGTATTCACACGCGTACTTACTCGAAATTTTCGGGTAAAAATCCAGGGGCCGTATTCATCATTGAAATGCCGGGTGAATCTTACTTTACATTTACCTTACCCGGAGCCGATAACTTACTCACTGCGAAACGGTATTCATCACACACTTACTTACCCGGGTAAGATCCCGCGCAAAATGTGTTTATTGTGCACTTACCAAAAACACTTAATAGGCGTCGTTAATTTGAAAATCTTTCGCCGATTCATAATTTTTTTTATTCAAAAGGGCTAAAGAGAAGTGCATTGGTTTGATGATTAATGAAAACTTTGAAGTACATCATAGGGGGCCCCTCCTATATAGAAAATAGCATCATTTAACATAACTGACTATTCAACTTCTTCTAGCGAGATTCTTCCAAAGGCACTCGTCACTTTTTTCTAATCGCTGTCCTACTCTAATGGAGGATTACTCTATGATGGAATTTTTCCTCTAGGAGCATTAGGTTAAAGATAAAGCTACCCACTACCCATTTTTGTCTTCTTCCGGTCCAGTTTTTCAACCAAATTTGATACACCGTTCAAAAGCGCCAATTAGTTCCTATCTAAGGTTTTTTTTGAGCTCTCAGCTACTCTTGGTGGGTCACGAGCTTCAGGGGAAAATTTGGTAAATTGTTTGCAAATGTTCACCGATCGGCCAACGATAAATATGCCCTTTCGTGCGTAATACAAATCGACGAAAAAAAGCCAAAGGATTCTTCTATATTGCGTCGTGCTTATTCAATTGTAGAGAAAAAAAACTCAAACCTATTATTTAATCGGCACAATAAATTTTAGCATTAGAAAGGCGGCTCTCCCTCGTATACTGCCGGAAGTTTTCTTCTAAAAATCACTTCATTGCGAATTGTCAAGTATTTTTTCTTTCAAAATTCGAAGAAAAAGCAGAAATTGGTGGCAGAAAGTTGACTATTTGCGAATTATCTATGGTGGATGAGAATATTACCTGTACAAATGTACTGTGAGATTTGAGGTCCAAACTCATTGCACAGAAAAAAGTTCGAAATGCGAAAATGTCGAGTACTTAAGCCATAAATTGAATTCGAGCGTGAGGATCACAGATTATCATTTTCTAGAAGGAGCGTCAAAAATATTAGATAAAGGAACGACAGCGTTCTCGGCAGCTACACTATTAACATATGACCTGAGAAATTCAATTGGGCCAAGGATATTGTTTTCTCAAACTATTACTTTCGATCCAGCACAATATAACCTAACTCAGTAAGAGTTCGGTGAACAATGGCACGAGGAGTATAAAGCCGAAAAGAAAATCTTTAGTTGCATTTTCTGATGCATTCAAAATTTGGTAAAGAAATCTAGTGGACAGAAGCAAGAAAAGTCTACCGCTTTTCCACGACAGACAACAAAAACCAATGAGAACACGCATGAAAAAACATTTATATTATAACTTTCTGTTTGTGGAAAGAAACATTGAATTAATCATTAAAAAAACAAAATAACCTATAATGAAACGAGTAGTTTTAATTATCGATGAAAATAATGCGCTCCATTGCTGTTTCCGCGGTGAGTGCAGCTGTAGCTGGCTGGGAGTAAAACCTACCCGGCTCCATACGTCGGGTAAATTTTACCTGGATTTTTACTGGAAAATCGCGAGTAAGTAAGCGTGTAAATACCGGGTAAGTGCCAAATTCGAAGGACTTTACACTTACCTCGCGGGTAAATCATTGATGAAGACGGCCCCAGGTAAATATTACCCGACGTATGGAGCCGGGTTGATTTTACTCCCTGCCGGCTGCAGCTGCACTCATCGCACAAAAAGCAATGGAGCGCAATATCTCCACCGATAATTTGAACTACTCGTTTCCTTATAAGTTATGTCTGCCTTTTCATGACTCATTCAATGAGTTTCTTCCCATAAACAAAAAATTATCTATTTTTTTACATGCGCGTTCTCATAAGAATTTTTTGTTAGTCGTGAGAAAGCGGTGGACTTTCTTTTCTTCTGTCCACTTGATTTTTTTACCAAGTTCTTGATGCATCAGAAAATGCAACCAAAGATTTTCTTTTTCGGCTTTCTATTCTTCACCGAACTCTAACTGAATTAGGTTATATTGTGCTGATGCAAGAGCGATAGTTTTGAGAGAACAATTTCCTTGGTCCAATTGAATTTCTCAGATCATATGTTAGTAGTATAGCATTCGAAAGCGCAGTCGTTCCTTTATCTAGCACTTTTTGGCGCTCCTTCTAAAACATGATAACTTGTGAACCTCACGCTCGAATTTAATTTATGGCTAAAGTACTTGATGTTTTCGCATTTCGAATTCTCGTCTGTGGAACGGTTTTGGCCATCAAATCTCACAGTACATTCGTACTGGTAATATTCTCATCCACCATAGATAATTTGCGAAAAGTCAACTTTTTGCCCCCGATTTCTGTTTTTTCTTCGAATTTTGAAAAAAAACTCGACAAATCGCAATGAAATGCATTTCAAAAGAAAATTTCCAGGGGCCGTATTCATCAATGATTTACCCGCGAGGTAAGTGTAAAGTCCTTCGAATTTGGCACTTACCCGGTATTCACACGCTTACTTACTCGCGATTTTCGAGTAAAAATCCAGGTAAAATTTACCCGACGTATGGAGCCGGGTAAATTTTACTCCCAGCCGGCTACAGCTGCACTCACCGCGGAAACAGCAATGGAGCGCATTATTTTCATCGATAATTAAAACTACTCGTTTCATTATAGGTTATTTTGCCTTTTTTATGATTAATTCAATGTTTCTTTCCACAAACAGAAAGTTATAAATGTTTTTTCATGCGTGTTCTCATTGGTTTTTGTTGTCTGTCGTGAAAAAGCGGTAGACTTTTCTTGCTTCTGTCCACTAGATTTCTTTATCAAATTTTGAATGCATCAGAAAATGCAACTAAAGATTTTCTTTCCGGCTTTATACTCCTCGTGCCATTGTTCACCAAACTCTTACTGAGTTAGGTTATATTGTGCTGAATCGAAAGTAATAGTTTGAGAAAACAATATCCTTGGCCCAATTGAATTTCTCAGGTCATATGTTAATAGTGTAGCTGCCGAGAACGCTGTCGTTCCTTTATCTAATACTTTTGATGCTCCTTCTAGAAAATGATAATCTGTGATCCTAACGCTCGAATTCAATTTATGGCTTAAGTACTCGACATTTTCGCATTTCGAACTTTTTTCTGTGCAATGAGTTTGGACCTCAAATCTCACAGTACATTTGTACAGGTAATATTCTCATCCACCATAGATAATTTACGAATAGTCAACTTCCTGCCACCAATTTCTGCTTTTTCTTCGAATTTTGAAAGAAAAAATACTTGACAATTCGCAATGAAGTGATTTTGAGAAGAAAACTTCCAGCAGTACACGACAGAGGGAGAGCCGCCTTTCTAATGCCAAAATTTATTGTGCCGAATAAATAATAGGTTTGAGTTTTTTTCTCTACAATTAAATAAGCACGACGCAATATAGAAGAATCCTTTGGCTTTTTTTTTTCGTCGATTCGTATTACGCACGAAAGGGCAAATTTATCGTTGGCCGATCGGTGAACATTTGCAAACAATTTACCAAATTTTCCCCTGAAGCTCGTGACCCACCAAGAGTAGCTGAGAGCTCAAAAAAAAACCTTAGATAGGAACTAATTGGCGCTTTTGAACGGTGTATCAAATTTGGTTGAAAAACTGGACCGGAAGAAGACAAAAATGGGTAGTGGGTAGCTTTATCTACAACCTAATGTTCCTAGAGGAAAAATTCCATCATAGAGTAATCCTCCATTAGAGCAGGACAGCGATTAGAAAAAAAAGTGACGAGTGCCTTTGGAAGAATCTCGCTAGAAGAAATTGAATAGTCAGCAATGTTAAATGTTGCTATTTTCTATATAGGAGGGGCCCCCTATGATGTACTTCAAAGTTTTAATTAATCATCAAACCAATGCACTTCTCTTTAGCCCTTTTGAATAAAAAAAATTATGAATCGGCGAAAGATTTTCAAATTAACGACGCCTATTAAGTGTTTTGGTAAGTGCACAATAAACACATTTTGCGCGGGATCTTACCCGGGTAAGTAAGTGTGTGATGAATACCGTTTCGCAGTGAGTAAGTTATCGGCTCCGGGTAAGGTAAATGTAAAGTAAGATTCACCCGGCATTTCAATGATGAATACGGCCCCAGTAGTATACGACAGAGGAAGAGCTGCATTTCTAATGCTATAGTTTATTCTGCCAAATCAACTAAGGGGTTAAACTTTTTCTCTCTACAATTAAATAAACACGACCCAATATAGAAACAAATTTACCTTTTTTCATCGCTTTGTATTACGCTGAAAAGGGCATATTCATAGCTGGCCGATAGGTGGACATTTCCAGGAAATTTTCCGAATTCCCACCTGAAACTCGTGACCCATCAAGAGTAGCTGAGAGCTCAAAAGAAATCAGACAGAAACAGAATGGCACTTCCAAACCGTACATCAATTTTGGCCGAAAACTGCACCGAGCACCGAAAAAAAAAGACAAATAAGAGCAGTGGGGAGCTTCAGCTACCACCTTATACTCTCGGAGGAAAAAATTCCATCATAGAGTAGAACACCGATTAGAAAAAACCGGCGATGCCTCTGGAATAATCTCGCTGGAAGAAATGGAATAGTCACTAATGTTAAATGATGTTACTTTCTATATATGTGGAGCCCCCTCTGATTATCATAATTTGAGGTTTTCTTTAATCTCAAAACCCATGCACTCTCTAGCATCCTTGAATAAAAAAAAGAGGAAATCGACAAAGAATTTCAAATTGACGACGCCTATTCAGTGTTTCGGTAAGTGCACCCTGTGCACATTTCGCGCGAGATCTTACCCGGGTAAGTAATTGCATGATGAATGCCGTTTCGCGGGGAGTAAGTAATCGGCTCCAGGTAAGGTAAATGTAAAGTAAGATTTACCCGGCATTTAAATGATGAATTTTTGAGTGAAAATGCAGGTAAAATTTACCCGACGTATGGAGCCGGGTAAATTTTACTCCCAGCCGGCTGTAGCTGTACTCATCGCGGAAAGAGCAATGCACGACCCAATATGAGAAAATCTTCTGGCCTTTTCCATTATCATGTATTACGCAAAAAAAGGCATATTTATCGTTGGCTGTTCGGTGAACAATTGCAGAAAATTTTCCGAACTTCCTCCTGAAACCCGTAACCCACTAGGAGAAGCTGAGAGCTCTAAAAAAATTTCAGATAGAAACAGGCATGCGCTTTTGAACGGTATATCAAATCTGGCTGAAAAACTGCACCGAAAAAAGACAAAAAAAAGAGCTCTGGGCAGCTTTAGCTACAACCGAATACTCTTAGGGCAAAAAATCCATCATAGAGAAAAACACCGATTAGAAAAAACCGAGGAGCGCCTCTGGGAAAATCTCGCTAGCAGAAATAGAATAGTCAGTAATATTAAATGATGTTATTTCCTATATATTATGAACCCCCTAGGATGTACTTTGAAGTTTACATTAATCATAAAACCCATGCACTTCTCTCTAGCCTCCTTGAATAAAAAAAGAGTGAATCGGCGAAAGAATTTAGAACTGACGACGCCTGTCAAGTGTTCCGGCGAGTGCACACTGTACACATTTTGCGCGGGATCTTATCCGGATAGATAAGTGCATGATGAATGCCGTTTCGCGGTGAGTAAGTAATCGCCTCCGGGTGAGGTAAAAGTAAAGTAAGATTTCTGAAAATTTAGCTTCCTGGCAAAAGTTACGTCAAAAAAAAGTTTCAAAAATGTCTTGAAATATCTTAAAAAATGATTTGGCCTGATGCAGTGAAAAAGTTAGGAAATGGAGTGAAATAGCCAAAAATACGATTTGGTGGTCGACCATTTCACAAGCTTCTCTGTTAAACTTATCAAAGCGAAATCGAGCGCGATATGGAATGGAGCGTTGCCTTCACCTAGCTTGACCTATGCTGAACCCCTTTTACAGATTCCGAGAATGGCTTAAAGGCACAGTACACCCTCAGATATAGATTTCGAGATTTTCATGTAATTGTGTAGAAGACCCCTCCTGTATAACACGTGCCAAATGCGAGACCTCAATTCCTCCAGATAAGCGAGATATAAGCGACAACCACAGGCCCGACCCCCTTCGCTCACCACCACAGGCCCGACCCCCTTCCGGATTTTCAACCACGATATCGGCCGGATGGATGGATGAATTTTTAACAAATTGCCGTTCTTCAGTCCATTGCCGGACTGTCTCCTTATCCTGGCTCGCTCTCGCGCAACGATTGCGAATGAAAAGAAATACAGGCCTGAGACAACTCGTCCACCAATTTTTCACCCTGGAAATCTTGGCATCTTTGAAAAGCCATAACTCTGTTCAAAGAGGGTCTTGGACGATTTCAGAGATACCAATGTGATCAGCGTATGACTCTCTCCAAGATAAGCATGAAATCTGAATATTAATTTTTTGGGTGTCCTGTGCCTTTAATGTTTCCGTTGCGCGCTTGATTCGTTTTGATAAATTTAACGGTAAAGCTTGTGAAATGATCGACCACCAAATCGTATTTCTGGTTATTTCACTTCATTTCCTAGCTTTTCCACTACTTCAAACCAAATCACTTTTAAAGATATTTCAAGACATTTTTGAAACTTTTTTTGACATTACCAAATCGTTACTTTTGCCAGGAAGCTAAATTTTCAGAAATTTCACATTTTTTTCCCGAAGGTTCCCTTCCTAACATAAATTTTGCTCAACGATTTCCAGGAAAGATAACACATCTACCAGACGATTCTGTCCTATGAGTGCAACTTCTGAAACTTGCGACCCCCAATCATAAAAACACTACTCATTGCCGCATTTTGCGCAGCAGGTGAAAAATCGATATTATTGATCATAAATAATCAATTCTGCATGATGAGAAGAATTTCCCAAGCAAGGTTCTTAGACCATCAACAATCAACACTCATTGCGGCAGTTTGCGCAACAGGCAAAAATCGATATTATTGATTAATATTAAGCGATAATGTCTGATGAGTGAAATTTCAAAACCAAGAGATCCATACCCATTAACAAGTACCACTCCTCGTCGAATTTTGTGCAATAAGCGCGAAAATCGATAATATTGATTATCGATCGATGACGTGTCATGAGAACAAAATCTGACAAGTTTAGTACTTATCCCCAATGACCTATGTTAATTGGCTGCAGATCAACCCACATACCCTGCTCACCACAGCCGTTAACATGCCCTAGCAGTTTTCGCGCTTCACGGCTAATTTAGTATGTTAGCCCACGATTTTGAGATACCTTTCAAAATTAAGGTATCAAGTTCAAATTGAAATATGAGCGACCTGCAACCATTTCCAGCCTCCTTCCAAAAATTAGCTTCCTATCTCAATTTTAAGTGTACCCACAAGATCGTGAACGCCAACTGAAAAAAAGAGAATAACACCAAAATCGAGCGGTTTTTTTAAACTTTCTCAAAAACCAGTAAACCATTCCAGGACATTTTGGTGGTTAACGCCATCTTTTTGTGCTCTTTTCAATGCAATTGAGAGCTAATTTCTAGGTTCACTCTGAACTCAGATTTCGAAAATGCGGTTGCGCACGTGACCAGTTCAAAACCACAATTTACCCGGAATTTCAATGACGAATACGGCCCTTGCAAATTACTAAGGTTTGATATGCAAGTATCTTCAGCTTAAGCCCAAATTGTACGCTAACCCTTTTGCTCTAATGCTGATCACAGAATGATTGGAAGCATCCTACGTGCTGGAGTCCACTAGCCCTTTTCTCTCACTGGCTAAGTTGGACTAGCCAGAGAGGCTTAACAACGCTTGGTGGGTCTAAATTGCTCGTGGAAAGATATGAAGAGCCTAATATAAGCTACTCCACCAAATCTCACCACTCATCTCCCACTTTGAACAGAACGCCATGCTACCGCGCGCCACAATCGCTCCAGCCGCGAAGCGGCTGGAGAGGTTTGGTTTTGCCCGGGACTTGTGATCACTTAGAATTCTGTAAAGTAGTTAATAAAACCTATTAAACAAATTCTCCAGAGATTTCCATCGGGATATAGGTGAGAGGGTCCAGGAGGCACATGCTGACAAAATTTGAGCCAAATCGGTTCAAAACTAACAAAGTTAGATCGGCGAGTCCTTATCAAAAATTCTTGTTGTGCGTGTAACTCGTTGCTGCTTCCTGCTTCCTGCTTCGTGCTTCGTGCTTCGCTCCTCGTGCGTTACGCACCCTTAGTAGTGGCCACTGGCAATGGTCGCAGGCGATCAGTTGGGCAGGCAGGTAAGTTGGTATGTGGATAGATAAGCAGGCTGGTGAGTAGGTAGACAATGAGTACTTACTGTTTAACATTAACTACTTCACTTAATACTGCTAATCATATCAAGTGATATTATCAGTTGGTAGATCAAATCGCTAAAACACGTTGTAGGCTGTACTTTTTGATGGGAAGGGACAAGGAAAGTGACTAACAAGTTTGTTACTTACTGTTTAACATTAACTACTTCACTTATTACAGCTTATCATATCAAGTGATATTATCAGTTGGTAGATCAAATCGCTAAAACACGTTGTAGGCTGTACTTTTTGATGGGAAGGGACAAGGAAAGTGACTAACAAGTTTGTTACTTACTGTTTACATTAACTACTTCGCTTATTCCTGCTTATCATATCAAGTGATATTATCAGTTGGTAGATTAAATCGCTAAAACACGTTGTAGGCTGTACTTTTTGATGGGAAGGGACAAGGAAAAAGACTAACAAGTTTGTTACTTACTGTTTACATTAACTACTTCACTTATTACTGCTTATCATATCAAGTGATATTATCAGTTGGCAGATAAAATCGCTAAAACACGTACTTTTTCGTAGGGAAGGGACAGGGGAAGTGGCTAACAAGTTTATTACTTACTGTTTAACATTAACTACTTCGCTTATTCCTGCTTATCATATCAAGTGATATTATCAGTTGGTAGATTAAATCGCTAAAACACGTTGTAGGCTGTACTTTTTGATGGGATGGGACAAGGAAAGTGACTAACAAGTTTGTTACTTACTGTTTAACATTAACTACTTCACTTATTACAGCTTATCATATCAAGTGATATTATCAGTTGGTAGATCAAATCGCTAAAACACGTTTTAGGCTGTACTTTTTGATGGGAAGGGACAAAGAAAGTGACTAACAAGTTTGTTACTTACTGTTTACATTAACTACTTCACTTATTACTGCTTATCATATCAAGTGATATTATCAGTTGGTAGATCAAATCGCTAAAACACGTACTTTTTGATGGGATGGGACAAGGGAAGTGACTAACAAGTTTGTTACTTACTGTTTAACATTAACTACTTCACTTACTACTGCTTATCATATCAAGTGATATTATCAGTTGGTAGATCAAATCGCTAAAACACGTTGTAGGCTGTACTTTTTCGTAGGGAAGGGAAAGGGGAAGTGACTAACAAGTTTGTTACTTTCTGATGACGTCATCAAAGTGCGTGGGCATGTAATGACGTCATCAGGACGTCGTGCTAAGTGCATAGGGCATCTTATGACGTCATCAGGATGTCGTGTAAAGTACACACGGCATCTGATGACGTCATCAGGATGTCGAGGAAAGAGAGTCGTACGTCATTTGTAGCGTGCGCAACAAGTCAATCACTTACTGATTGTCATATCAATCCATGCTATTTGGAAAATATTGAAGATTTTTACAGATATTACTTCGTAATATCAATAAAAAGTGAACAATTCTATCAAAAAGGGGTCTTCCAAGCGAAAGAGGTTTGGTTGGCGTCAGAAACGTTCCAACAAAAAGGGAACAATAGGCAAGTAGGATGAGGAGAGTCTACAAAAATTGAACAATATTTTCTGAGACTGATTTTCTTGGCCGAAACTTCTTAATAGCGGAAACAAACCGTTGTGGCATTTCACGAGGAAGAGTTCAATGGTTTCCAAGAATGGACTTCTATTCTTGACGAGATTATAAGAAAATACTCTTGTTTCGTGCTGCACTTTGAGTTCGCTTCTCGTAGCAGCTGGAGCTAGCCGTCTGTGTAGGTAAAGTTGAAATCATTTTCTCTTCTAATGATAACTAATAGGTGCACATAATTATACATTTTTATCGTTACTCGCATAATCGGAGACTATTTGGAACCACAGAGTGCTTCCGTGTGAAACACCGCAACGGTTTGTTTTCGCTATTAAGAAGTTTCGGCCAAGAAAATCAGTCTCAGAAAATATTGTTCAATTTTTGTAGACTCTCCTCATCCTACTCGCCTATTGTTCCCTTTTTGTTGGAACGGTTCTGACGCCAACCAAACCTCTTTCGCTTGGAAGACCCCTTTTTGATAGATACCGTTCGTAGGATTTGGTCAGAAAGCGCGCGAGGACGCGTTTTCGCGTCTTTTTTCAATAATTCGCTTCAAACGACCCTTTGTGCAAAATTCTGTTGATATTCATGACCCTCGCGTTGACGGCTACACAATGGTATAGCCATTAAAGGCATCGTACACGATGAAAATCATGTTTCGGTTTTTAGCGTTTTCCTGTTGTTATATCCCTATAGTGACTTAAAGTTGCAAAGAGCCCCTCAGAAGCGTCAACACAAGAGAAAACCCATTTTAAGAAACTTCAAAATATCATTTAGAGTTCGCGAAGACATCTACTTGGGATAGTTGCGCTGGGAACGCAAGGAACAGTTTTACGATTCGTTGCTTGGCGCAGAGTTGGAAGCAATTCACCAAGGACGACTACAAAAACAACGACTCAAAAGAAACCAAATAGATTACCAACCTGTTGCATTCACTGAAATCAGCTGCTTCCGATCGATGCTGAATGGCGAATCGACTAACGTGTGCTCTGCGCTCTACGACGCGTCAATGAACGCCCGCCGGTAGTGACCACAAAGTTTTGTTTTTTGTAACAACGGATCGACCCCAAGATCGGCCCCCAAACCAAGGAAGCCGTTTTGAGGTGAAAAAATCTTTATTCAGAGAATATTTTATAACTCCAAACCTCCTGAATGACTTTGTCATGACCCAGTAGTCCTTCAGAGATTCGGTTCTCATCATGTACGACGCTTTTAAGGGGATTTCTTGAAAACTAAAGGAGCGTCATAAATATTGCTCTAGTGTGGCTCAAGGTTAGGTCCAAAACGCGCTCATCGAAAAGGACGAAAAAGACGCGAAAACGCGTCCTCGCGCGCCTTCGCGAGTCCTACGAGCGGTATTGTAAATACACCGCTTGTTCGCTGGCGCGTCGTAGGACGGAAGTGGCAGTCGGTGATAGCGAATTTTCGACACAACAGTTGCGGGAGGAAACTAGCAGAGGGTCTGAGGTAAAAGTTGTGCCAAGTTAATGAGAGTTGCTGAGATTTTGAAATGTTGGTCTCTACAAACTGCTTGCTGCAATTTGAGGTTCTGCACAGTTAGGGTTCCTTCAAGTTTGTTTTCACTTTTTCAAATGTTATTTATTTTTCTGGAAAGTACTGGATGAAGTCAACTACTTTAGGCACGGCTTGCTGATTTGTGTTCGTATAAATGTATCCTCTGATTCCGAGCCAAATTCACTCTGTGCCCTCACGCGCTTGTGCGGAGCGAGGTTAGTGGCAGCGAGGAATTGTGGGGAGAAGGAGACGCAGCGTACGCGCGCAGACGCACGCGATGATTGGAGACAAATTTCACCCGGAAACAGAGGATATGCTCATGTTTCTGTTTGCTGCATATTCCATCATTTTAACCAGAAACATGAAAAGTTTTTTTTCAGCTTGATTCACGTGAAAACAATTATGACAAAAAGTCCACTTATCCTAGAGATAACAGCTGTACACCTTACGAGGGAACTACTTTTAGTCAGTCCGGCCATTCTGGATCAAATGTACTTTTCAAGAAGCGTTTTTGGCGTAGAATCCGATTATGGTCTTCGTAACTGCCTAAAACCACTCTGAAAAAAGTTACACGCGTTTTTCAACGACTGGCGGCAAGGTAAGGGCACCCATAAAATCTTTTAGGGCGTTTTGAAGAAAAACTTCAGATTTGGCTTAAATCTGGTATGCAGGGGTAATCTAAGGTGCTGAACACGAATTGGAAGCCCGATTGCCGAAATTCTGAAGTTTACTGTAGGTTACGGAAGGTACCATGCTATTTAGGGGCTTGAACCTACCTTAGTATTTCGAAAAGCGACAAATGGACTTAAATTCGTGTTCACCACCCCAAATAACCTCCGCATACAAATTTTGAGTCAAATCTGAGACTCTGACCAAACTACCGTATACCCACCGTAATCTACCGTAATTTGTCATGAATCAATAAATGAACTTCGAATTGGTGCTCAGCTTCTCAAATAACGCCCAGAGAAGCAATTTAAGCCACATCTGAAGGAGAAATCCGGAAATCGTCAAAAGTCCCGTTTTGCCATATCAATTTCCTCCAGATGGGAAGCTTTGAACGAATCGAAACGAAAACTCCGGAAAATCCACGAATAAACCCCAGATTCGTGATCAGTGCCCCAAATAACCCACTTAGGCAGATTTTAAATCAAATCTGGAACATTTTTCAAACGCTTTCAGAGCTTTGCAATTGGTATAAATGAACGCCCAACCGAAAATCCGTTCAAGTTCAAAACGCTATAAGTCTGTGCAAAGTTTGGAAAATGTGCCTCCATCCAATTTTTGCACGTGAGGTTCGTTTTGTGAGCTGAGCACAACTATGAGGTCCGTTTCCAATTTTTCCCAAGACTAGAACGCGTTTTGGAAGGTACAGCAGGTACGAAAATTTGGCGAAAAACGCCTATAACTTTTTCAGAGTGGGTGTGAAGATCATAATCGGATTTTGCGTCAAAAACGGTTTTAGAACCTCGCTAGTCAGGTATGAGCTTTTTAGAGACTGTGAATGTTTATTGGTCAATTCGGATACGCTCTCTTCGAATCTGAAATCGGATTTTGCTACGGACATCTGCGAAAAAAATTATAGCCGGTCAAAGTTCGTATTTCACGCCTTTTTTCTATCAAAAACGAGCAGTAGGCGGCGTTCAGAGTTTTCGCGGCGCAACGCGATGGCACATGTCAGCGCGACGCGAAAATCGCGTCGCGCGGAAATCAAGGTGTGAACAGCGCGCGAACGCTAGGCGACTACGCGCAATTGCGTAATTTCCGCAATTTTCTGTACCCAAGCAAAACTAATCAATATTTGATCTTATTCTGTCTATTTAAGTGTAATGTACCTTTTTTAAATCTTTTATCTGTATTATTATGGCACATTTTTGTTTTCGTTGCGACAACTTGCTTCTTTAATGACGAAACAATCAAAAAGACATCGGGAGCGAATGATGCTTAGAATTTTTTTTTGGAGTTGATAGTACAGATTAGGAATGTTTCGGTGAAATGAGACCGAATTATGCTTGTGTCGTTTGTAAACCGTAAAGCAACTTTATAGCTCGTCAACTCTTTGAAACCATCACCCTCACTCATCACGCTGTCCTAAAATATGCAGACAAAATTGTTTGCAGTATCATCTGAGAACAATACAATAACCCATAACAATTTCAATCAACCTAGTATTTGAAAAGGCTCGAGAAAATTAAAAGCGCTCCTTGAGTCCCCGATGATGGAAGCAAAAATGATGACAATCGCTCCGCGACCATCGCTTCGCGTTGCATTGCAACGCGACGGTCGCGGGGCGATTATAATTTGCGCGTCAAATTCGATGTATCGCGCCTTTTCACTGTGAACACCTAGCGACGACGCGACGCGACGTCGCTTGATCGATACGTAGGCTAATCATAACGTCGCGTCGCGCCGCGAATGAACTCTAGACGCCGCATTAGAGTTTGCGAAATCCGGAAACGGACCTCATACTTGTGTTCAGCCCTGAGTGAAGGCACATTTTCCAAACTTTGCACAGACTGTCAGCGTTTTGGACTTGTGCGGATTTTCGGTTGGGCGCTTATTAATACCTCTGAAAGCGTTTAAATCAATGTTGCAGATTTCACTCAAAATTCTTCCAGGTCGGTTATTTGGGGCGCTGATTACGAATATATTGTTTATTTGACGATTTTCCGAGCTTTTCGACATGATTCGTCCAAAGCTTCCCATCGCCGGGAAAATTTTATGGCAAATTGCGACGTTTGCCGATTTCCAGAGTGCTACGATAAATATGGCTAAAATTGTTGCTCTGTGGGTTATTAGCAGTGCTAAACAATAATCTGCAATCCATTTATCGATTTTTGATAGATTACGGTAGGTTACGATGGGTATACGGTAGATTGGTCCAAGTCTCAGATTTGACTCGAAATTTCTTTGTGGGCGTTATTTGGGACGCCAAACACGAATATGAGGTCCATTTAAAAAAAAATTGTAGTTTTAAGGTAGGTAAAGTCAGTTAAAAGGCATGAAGCCTACCGTAACCTACAGTAACCATAAGTCTAGCGACAAACAGACCCCAGATTCGCGTTCAGCGCCGTGAATAACCCCCAGTTGAAAGTTTTGAGCCGAATCCGAGAATGTTTTTCTAAACACACTAAAAATTGGATGATGGCTAGGTACCCTTACCTTTTCACGAGGCTTCAAAAACGCTCATAACTTCGTTCAGAGATGTCCGTAGCGAAATCCGAGTTCGAATTCGAAGAGAGCGTATCCGAGTTGACCAAGAAACATTCACAGTCTCTCTGAAGCTCATACCTGACTAGCGAAGTTCCCTGGTTAGTTATAAGTTTCGAGCCAAATTCAGAAAAAAAAGTCGGAACACCCTGAAAATTGCTCTCTCCTATTCGCGAAGCCTTGAAAACGCCTATAACTCCGTCAAGAGATCCGCTACGCAGATACTGAGGAAAAACTGAGAAACCTACGTCAAAAACTGGTGTCAGGGACGTACATCTGATTTTAAGTGGCCACCTTGTCCAGGTGTCCTTACCTTGTCAGTTGGCACCCTAAACCTTTGACCACCCTCCCTCTCCCCATTGACCTTCTCTAAGTAACACTCCTTCACATAACTTCATTATGTTGAACCTTTCAGAGAGTGTATGGGATGCAATGACCGATTATACAATATCGCAGTTGCGGAACACTGTGCGACAGTAGACTGTCATGGGTCGCTAACCGGATTGAGCACGCACGTCATCCCGAGAAAAGCTCAATTCACATCCTCTATAGAGGCGAACTTTTTCAGAGAAAGTCTGATTTTCTGAAGGATGCATACGTGTGATGGCAGGCCCTGACATAATGCCCAACAAGGATGAAAAGGTGCGAAGTTGAATCAGAGTGTGGGGCTAAGGAGGCCAACGCTAGGAAGAAAGGTTAGTGGGTAACTTCATATCGCGATTTAAAGGCTAATTTAAATTCGAATGCAAAAAATGGAGTTTTTCCTATCATCGGTTATACCAGGCCGCGGCTTTGATGTTCGACAATATAGTCTGCCTTGACCTGTCTTTCAGCCACTTGAATTAGTTGCTAGTTTCTGGCCGTCACAGCACTCTCCAATGCTGCTTTGGGCAGCTGTTTTTCATTTGTTTTCACATTACCAGTATCAGGGTCTGTGATGCCCCTTTGAGGTGTCGCACCCTTTCCCAACAAACAACCTCTGTGAGCGCCATTAATTTACAAGCATCCTGCTAGCAGCATTCGTGATCGCGGCAGTAAGGTAACTAGCTGTGAGTTTCACAGGAAGTTTGTATAGCCGTCAGCCTTGCACTACAGAGATGCTATCCAGTCTTCAGCTCGCCACTTTCTTTCCTGTTCAATTTGAATGCAGCTGCAAGCAGATAATGCTACTGGAGTGTGGCTGGCCCTAGGAGCCAATGTCACAGACAACTGGGTGCGACGAATGTCTCAGCTGAAAAGCTGTTCCTACTAAGCCTTAGCAGGCATGTTAGGACCTCTGCCCACGGACTCTCTAGTAGCCACAATTTGGTAGCACTCAGAGAACTGTATCATGCTCATTCTCATACGGTGGGACTTCGGTGCTAACTAAGCTCTCCGTCACACTGAGAATACTACATGAACAGTAGGATTGTCTAGTGATGTTGGATCATTGGCTTGATGGTTGCAAGGTGACCGCAAGTCACTTCCCGAAGCTGGAGTGAATACGAGATATGCCAACAACTTTGGTTTAAGGACTGGCTACCTACATAGTCAGAAGTTATGACATGTATGTGTTTCTTCGACCAGTTCAAGACGAAAAGCCTCTATTGGATTATTGATGCTTACACCAAACCGAGCTACCTGAGAGTCTATTAATTATCCTTCATCAAACACTTTTTCATCTTCTGTTCTCTCTGTCTTGCCATAATGACATGCGCCTTACAGACGACGCCAAAACCAGTTGTAATCTGCAAGTTCGCAGGAAGTTGATATATGTGGGTAAAACAGCCATTTCTCATTGAATCGGTTCCGCTACTGCCTAGTTCCACTGACTGATATCTGTATTGAATAACTGCTGATGTATTGAAAACAGAACAGTTTGGCAATGAAACCTTTATGAAAATTCTCCTGACAATGCACTGATGAAGACTTAGGCCTTCTTCTTCTTGCTGCGGCGGCTGACACTGCGCGATGGGCAGGGACAGTAGTGCGAGTCCTTGCCGGGATTTCCGGGCATACCGTTGGTTCCCGGATGACCGTCGTTTCCACGGCCGCCAGCCATACCATTCTGGCCGGGTGGACCAGTGGGTCCCGGCATACCAGGAGTGCCATCGTTTCCGCGATCGCCAGCCTTTCCGGGCTCTCCACGGGGTCCTGGATGTCCAGGCATACCGGGGCCGCCAGTTCCCTTGCGTCCATCCTGGCCAGGTGGTCCAGGTCTGCCATCCATACCAGGATGTCCGGGCTGTCCCTGGTCTCCTTGAGGTCCTGGTGGTCCAGCTTGGCCATTCTCTCCGCGTGGTCCAGGAGTGCCGGGTCTGCCGTCCATTCCGGGGTGTCCAGGTGCTCCGTCTGGACCAGGTGGTCCAGCTGGTCCAGGTGGGCAACGGATGCAGGAACGATCGGGAGCAGGGCAGTGGATCGGGGCATAGATCGTCATGTCATCACGTCCTGGTGGTCCCGGATTACCAGGATTACCTGGAATACGAAGCATACATTATATATTGTTAGGAGTGGCTATAATAGATAGCAAGATAAAGTAAGTAGCTACCATTAGCTCCGGGCTGTCCTGGTGGTCCAGGTGGTCCAGGTGGGCAAGTGATACGCTCCGGCTCGCAATGGCACCACGCGGGTAGGCCACCGAACTGCCTCTTCTGACGGAAGATCGAGTTGAACGGATTCTGACGCGGCTTTGATGGCGGGGTCACCAACAGCTGCACATCCATCATCTCCACCCAGGCTGAGTCGGTCTGCACGCGGAACGTCGCCACTGCATCGAGGACCTGAAGCCACTATTTGGAGAACTGCACTGAAGATATTGCGCTAGTTCTTAGCCCATGTAAAAATTTTTCGGCAGCAATAGGCTATGGGTTCGGAAGACTATCGTTTGACAAAGTTAAATAACCCATCAGGAAACTGTGTTATGACCGAAAGACGACGGTTGCCCCAGTTTTAGGCTCGAGTTGTTGCAAACTGGGACCCGGATGGAATGATTTGACCCACGAAATGTAACAAATGGGATACGTTAGAACTCTCAGAAAGCTGAATCAGGTGATAAAAAGAATCCCATAGGGAGCAGATAGATGATCAAACCAGGACCAACTTACCAGGTCATGAACCTGACTGATCTCATCGTAGAGCGTCGAGATGACTAGCAGAGCACCAGCCGTGGCCAGAATAGAGCACACGGCTGAAACGCCGATGATTTGCTTTTCGATAAACATCAGCTGCTGTGGAAGCGCTGCTTCTGCTAGACGCTGATGCTCTACTGGCCCGTCAACCAACTTATATAGTAGGCCTTGGGGCTGGGTCAATTGAGAGCAAAACCGTTTCGCTTTCGACGGATTCACACTCACACACCCATCTCGTAGTTGCAGAGACAAGAGAGCGTTCGAAAAAATCGTTCACTCCACTTCAGCCACGATATGCATGTTAACTAGCTGTCCGCAATTGTTTCAGCTAGCCGAGAGAGTGCGCAGGGGAGAGAGATGGTCGCATGGGTGCTAACGAAGGGCAAGAAGAAAAAAACACCACGACGCTGAAGAACTGTAAGACTGGAACGTAGTGTATTAGTGTAAATCAGATAAACGAGCACACTTTCAAGTGCTCCCGTTTGCGCTTGTAATATAATAAATGGCTAATGAGAACGTTACAGCCGTTTGGAATTATAACCTTGTTAGGTAAACACCTCTCAGCCATTTCGGCAATCATGAAAGAGGTTCAGTAAAACGCTAGTTAAAATGACGGAAATGACTTTTGATCTATTTCTTCTTTGCAGAAAACGGATAATTGAGGAATGAAAGAACTGCGAAATCAATCAAAATTAGACTGCTGGATAGACGAAAACGGCCGACATGAAAGGTCGGATCTGATGTACTCAGAAAATCGCCGCATTCAATGCATGTCGAATATGCATTCACCTCGAGTGACCACACCCATCGATTAGCTTCATCGCAGGGGCACGTGCTCCAAAAAGCAGCACGTGCTGCAAATTTCCATCGTAGAATCACGTGCTGCAAGACTTTATCGCAGGAGCACTTGCTGCAATGTGTTTCAGCGGTGTTGTAGCTGAACACCGACAAGTCACGCGGTCGGCACACCGACATGGGACTCAGCCAGCTCGCCGAGCACCATCTGGGCAGGGATTCATGAAAGGCAAACCACGGTTACGGCTGGGCTAGCGGAGGAAACCGGCATTCACAAAAAATCCGGTTTGGTTACGGCTGGGCTACGATTGGGCTACGCGTAACCGCACCTCGGAGCTGCGGTTAACCTCGGTTAGCAGCGGTTTTGCGGCTTAGTTGTCGAATTGATGGTGTGTTGTATTAGTGCACAACACTGAGGCTCGAGGAAATACCGTTCTGGTTAATCGCAAACGAGGGGTTTCTCAGGTTTTCTGGATAAAATAACGTTTTATTTTGTTGATATGGACCATGAGCACAATTAATTCCGAAACCTTTTTCGAATACGCATAAAAACTTGATATCTTCAAGGCAAGCTGAAAATATAGGAATGCCGCTCGTTATTGACTGCCACATTATAGGCCCGCTAGCCATAATGTGTTCCTATCGATAACAACGAAAATTCTCAGAATCATCAACCTCATCTGTAAGTTTCATCTATGTTGCCCATGGCTAACTAAAATCTCTATGCCTGTCCTCCCTGCTCTCGCTCTCTGCTTTATTTTTTTTCATCGTTGTTCTTTTTGTCTCCACTTTTTGTTCCTAATTCTTGTCTTCCGTGCGCTGACCATTTACCGAGCAGCCACAGGCTCTTCGCTGGGGTTTCTCCCCCATTTCGGCTCCGAATTCCCTCATTTTTTCCTCAGAATTTTCTCCCAGCACTTTTCGTACACGTTTTCGTCATTTTTCTGTTGGAAAACCCTAACTTGGTTTGGTACTGTGATGCATGATTTTGGTTTTTCGCATTTACAACGTTTTCTTCTACTTTTTTCCGAAGCGCCCACTTGGATTTCAAATGTTAATGTTTTTACATGGTTCTGTGATCAGCGTGGGTTTTCTCGATGTTTTTAGTTCGAACCTCTGTTTTTCCATTGCATTTTGAGCTTTTTTCATATGCTTTTTTTTCTCCTGTTGTGAGCGAAAGTAAGCTTGTGTGAGAATGGCAAGAAGAAAAAAAAACAAAAAAGGGATTCCTAGACAAAAAAAGAGATGGAAAAAAACTCGGAACTCAAACGACAAACGGAGAACTTGAAGCCAGAAACTCATCGAGAGGACGATGATGATCCCTGCAGCAACACCTAAGCCATGTGAAACACACAAAAAATAGAGGGGCGCTTCGAAAAAAAAAAGAAGTTGAAAAGGCTAGTAATGCGAGAAAAAAGCCGAATTGGGGGTTGAAATTTCACCAGCAGGTTTGCGGCTCATCGTGAGAAAGCAGCACCACTTTATATACTTTTGAAAAACCAAAAAGGATTTGTTAAAAAAAAGGAAAAAATGAAAAGCTTAAAAATGGAAAAAACATCTGCAAGTTGAAGAAGATCCCTTCAAATGCCTGCGATCCATTGAAGAAGGTAAAGCACAAGGTAGACAAAAATAAGAATTCAAAAAGCAAGCAAAATTAGCAATCATGTGCAATAAAAACAGTGACGGGTTAGGGAAATTCCGACCCGAGTGCCAATATTGATTTTCTCTAATCGGGATTCTCGGCGTCAATTGAGTGGCAAGTACGTGGCCGCGGAATGATTAGCCACCCAACCGCGATGGGGCGGTTGTGAATGCCGGTTCGCGGTTTGGCTACCGCTGGGGTTGCTGCCCTAACCAAACCCAGACCTAGCCGGCTGCGTTCATGAATCCCAGCCCTGGAGCCACCACCGATGTACGACATCCCCAACGGGTGGGCGAGCCAAGTACCGCAAACTCGGGTTATTGACGAAGCTTCATACATCTGAGTCCCACCTCAGAGTGCGTCGTATGCTTTCCTTTCTTAGAAAATCGCTTAGTCATTGAGTTGAATGTGTAGCATGCACTCATTGATCGTTTCATTTGTTGGGGCACGTGTGGTAATTTGAAACACAATAAGAGCACGTGCTCCCCAAGCAGCACGTTCCCTGACAGTGCTCGAAACAGCCTTGTCTTCGAATTGAATGCATATTCGACACGCATAGAATGTGGCGATGGGCTGAGTATCTATGCGCCGTGACCGTGAAAACCCGCTTCATTTAGAATGGCCCCTCCATAATCATGTTGCGAAGCTCTTACAAAGTAATCAAAACGGGGCAATTACACCTACCTGCCCGAGGCTGTCATTGAGACGACACCCCAGGAAACACGAAGTAAAGGACAAAGTAGAAATAATGATGAGCAGCTTATATAATACAATACCCGCGCTAAGTTTTGTAAAAACTGGGAGCATCTGGCAAATTTGGCAAAAAAGCGTCCGATGCATGTAACCTTCTTGAATGTAGACTTTTTTGAATTCTGAAAACGCTATCATATTCACAGATCAAACTGCTACCTAACTATATGGCTTGTAGACCGAAGTTTCCTAAAATCGCTTTGTTTTTGAAGGAAATAATTTTTGCAATCGTTTTCCAAAAACTTCGCGCGCGGCGAAGTGCGGCGAAACTTTGAGCAGTATTTGTACAAGTAATAGAGGAGCAATCTGTATGTTTTTTTCATAAATTAGGTGCAGGTGAGAGAATCTCAACTTCGTGTTGGTTGAATTTTCGAGATCCTTCAATAAACACGCTTGAGAACTACCTGAAAAGTCGGAGTATTTTTGCGAGAACCCTGGACTCCTAAATAGAGGATTCCGAAAATTCAACCAACATAAACCTTGAGATTCTCTCCCCTGCGATTAATTTATGAAGAAAACATAAAGATTGCTCCTCTATTACTTGTACAATTACTGCTCAAAGTTTCGCCGCACTTCGCCGCGCGCGACGTTTTTCACAAATGATCGCGAAAATTATTTCCTTCAAGAACAAAGCGATTTTAGGGAACTTCGGCACACAAACCATATAGTTAGGTAGCAATTTGTTCTGTGAATATGATAGTGTTTTCAGAAATCAAAAAAGTCTACATTCAAGAAGTTTACATGCATCGGACGCTTTTTTGCCAAGTTTACCAGATGCTCTCCGTTTTTAAAAAACTTAGCGCGGGTATTGTACATATAACCCTCTATAAAACGTCGTAATTCACATCAGTCGAGGCGCGAGCGGCGCGCGCGTCGCCTCTGCCTCCGTCTGCCCTACGCTCTCTCACTGTCTCTAACCTCCGCTCCGCACCAGCACGAGTACCCTCTATAAAACGTCGAAATTCACATCAATCGAGGCGCGAGCGGCGCGCGCGTCGCCTGGGCCTCCGTCTGCCCTCCGCTCTCTCACTATCTCTAACCTCCGCTCCGCACAGGCACACGTAGGAACCAAGAGAATTTCACCGTTTTATAGCCTGTAGAAACCATGTGAATTTCGCCGTTTAATAGCCTGTATCAGAACGGAATTTGCGAGAAAGAGGGAATTTTGAGCGCGACATGATTCAGATTTAAATTTCAAGCGCGCAACGATGGAGCATACGATTTGCGGTGGAGCGAGCTAAAAGATAGTCCTCATGGTAGGATTTTCCGATGAACGAAGTGAATGCACGTTGCACGTTCAGTTTCCAATTGCAACCAAACTATGGCTTTATAAGTATTTGTAGGCATGGCTAACTCATTGTCCATCTCAAATTTGTTGAAAGCCTGGTCGCAGCGTGTGGGATGACCCCGCTATGAATAAAAATTGCCTACAGTTCACCGCAGTGGGCATGGTGCGGTTGCGGTAGACGCACCAAAACTACGGTGGAAACCAGGCAATTCTGCCAGATTTCGTCATCGGTTGACAGCACAGCTGATCTTCTGGGTGACTTACGGTTTTTCTTTTATTTTTCACGTTTGGTTCCACTTTATTTTTTATTTCTGACTTTCCTAATGCTGCGAATAGGGGCTTTCATAGTGCGTAAGGGAAATAATTTGTTTGTTCGGGCTTAGTAGTGTTTTTTTTTAAATTATATTCTAAATTGAGAAAAAAACAGCGAATTACCCTCACGAACTAACAAAAGCTCCTATTCGCAATATCGAAGAAAACAGAAAGAAAAATAAAGCAGAAACAGCAAAAAAAAAACAGCGAATCCATCAGAACATCAGCTGTCGTGTCGATCGATGGCGAAGTCCGGCAAAGTGCCAGCTTTCCACCGCAGTTTTAGTGTGTAGACCGCAACCACACTGCTTATCTGGGTAAAATTCCGGTCCGCAATTGCGTCTCGACACGCTTTGCGGCCGCACGCGCTTGAGTCGGTCGGTTTCCCAGCGCCAAAGCCGACTCGAAACGGCTTTTTTATACAGCTTTCTCCAATTTTGTTTACTTTCCAGTTTCTAAAACCCATCTAGAGTCAACAGATAGGCGGCTGTGGCCCTGGAAACTCTTCTGACTCGTATGCGCGCGGCCGCAAAGCGTGTCGAGACGCAATTGCGGACCGGAATTCGACCCAGAGAAAAAAGTATGTCTTTTTAACTTTGCGGTAAACTGTATATCGTTCATTGATAAATTTTCCATGGATAGCATTACTCGAAATTTTGTTTCTGAGCCAGCAACGTACCAGTTTGTTCAATAAGTTTTGTCGTTCTATAGAAGACCGCGTTGCTACTAGCCCAATTTTTTTTGTTGGTACACTCTTCATATGAACTTATGTGAAGTTTCATTTCAATCTGTCAATTCATTCTTTGTTTACAAGCCATTTAGTGTCGCCGTGTCACAGCAATGGAAAAAATCAAATATCGTGGAGTGAGAAAATTCTTATTTTTGGAAGGTGTAGCACCAAAAGAAATTCACGATCGAATGTTAAAAGTGTATAATGACTGTTCACCTACAATAAGAACAGTAGAAAGATGGGTTGCTGAATTTAAACGTGGTCGTACAAGCCTTGAAGACGATCCACGTGAAGGACGTCGAAAAAGCCCATCAACACCAGAAATCATAGCCAAAATACAGGATATGGTTTTGGAAAATCGTCGATTAACTGACAGAGATTCAGTAGAGGCTCTACACATCTCATTGGGCAGTGTGAGCCATACTCCAAGTGAAATTTCGGGTTTTAGAAAGCTGTGTGCACAATGAGTGCCGCATTCACTAACAATAGAACAAAAACACATTTGAATGCGACTTTCTCAGCAAAATTTGGAGCGTTTTAAAAAGGATAAAGTGCATTTTGTGAGTCGATTGATCACTATGGATAAGACTTGCATTTTTTTGGGATTTTTTTTTTGGTTTTTTTATGCATTAATGTTCAGGGAGATTATACTTAAAGACAGTGTCCTCGATAAATTTCGTCCTCGGTTTTTGGCCGGAAATCGAAAGTTCAGGCTCTTGTTGGAGCACTGGGGTCGAAAGAACGAACGAAAACGAACCCAAAAGAGCTCCATACGGCTCCGAAGTCCGCTCGCGCTAGCCCTTCCGCTCGCGGTCGAGTTTCCCGAGGAACAGTTCGGTCCGCTTCTACATTAGCATTGGAGCGCGAGCGCGGCTGAGTTTTAGCATTTGGGCGCATTTTCGCACGCTGTCTACTTCAGGCCCATGACTGCGCAACTCATCCACCGTTGAAATGTGGCTTTCAAGAAGAAGAGCTGATTTTAGACGTTTTCAGCGTTTTTCATAATTCTTTCTTCACTGATGAAACAATAAGAGTCCAAACCTTCGTTTTCTGGTGGAAACTCGAAAACGATTTTTATCGTGAACACTGCCTTTAATAATAAAGTGTATTTTCAAGCATAAAATTGTGTTTTTTTTATCGAACAACAAAGCTTATTGAACAACATGGTATTTCCATAGTGAGCCATGTAAGCTTTCACGCAGTTAAGACAGCGAGTTTCTGTTCTACCGCTTAGTATAATTTCTAACAGTTTCATTATAAAGGCGATCCCAGCCGCAAATCTTGTTGTACATGCCCAGAACCATTTCAGGCAGAATCGTTTCATATCCGCAGTGAATTGCATGGCTCTAACGGTGCAAGCATAGGATCTCTCGTTGATCTGTCCTTCAAACCAGCTTTCATAGATAGCTGGCCAGCTTCCAATGGCATGAAGGGCGGCTGGACCCCCCCCCCTCCATCCTCCTGATATCCGAGTTGAGGACGACTGGAATCGGTTTGTAGCATATTGCGCCAGTTGATGCTTTCTACTTTGCCCACAAGTATCTCAAATTATGTCTTTATTAATGGTATCTGAGGCTTCTAAAGCTCACCACTTCACAGAGATCAATGTTGTTGAATCCTCATTCAGTCTTTGGTCAACATTCAATGACCACTAATTTCTAATTTTGTTAGAAATTCAAATGCGTTCGATTACGAGAAAAGCATGTTCTCATTGTTCGTAAAAAAGTGTGGAAACCTTCACCCTCCTTTCCGAACAAGTGACGTTTTGGTTCCCTTCACAGTGTGGCTGACCCTTTGTTTCACTGTGAGAGGTGAAGGCACTTTGTCTTCTTCAGACATGAAGGCGCACCTTGCAAACTTCATGCAGTGCGTATTGTCTTGAGAACCTCAATGTTAAGATGGAAAATTTCGGTCCCCTAATTATCACCATTGAGACCTTGGATCACCACCAATTACATATAGCCTACACACTTTAGGCATCTTTCATAGTCCTCACCGCAAGCGCGGCACGCGCGTGACGCGCGGGAGGGGCGGGGGACTATGAAAGGTCTTACCGCGCGGCACGCGCGTGACGCGCGGGAAGAACTTTCATAGTCCATCAGCACCGCCATAGCGGCGCCGCCCAAACCGCCGTGGCGGTATTACCGTTTCAATCAATAACTGCTTCTCGATTTGAGTCCACTCCAACATAAATAATTCTGGGACTATCCTGCGCCACCGCATACGCAAATGCAAGCGAGGAATTTCTGTACAAGTCCCAGTTGAGGCCCGACTTTTACCCGCACCGCCATGGCGGTACCGCTTTGGAGATTTCATAGTGGCTTTCCGCTCGTCCCGCGCGTGCCGCGCGGTGAAAAAGTTTCATAGTCCACCGCTCGTCCCGCGCGTCACGCGCGTGCCGCGCTTGCGGTGAGGACTATGAAAGATGCCTTAGCTAGATTAATAAGAGATGACTTTTACGACATCACCTGTTTGAAGTGAAGGCTCCCGGTGTCTCACTGTCTGAGGAAACCTTCGAACACTTCCTACGTGTGTCTGAATGTCCCAACAGTGGTGAGTCATTGCCTCATCGTCTTCACCGGCTAACTCGCCACGCATCAACTGTAGCGCATGGAGCAACAGGTACGGAGTTGGAACTATAGACAGGAGGTCAAGGGATCAATCACCGTCGTGCGCTGACTTATCGCAAAAAATGGTTCTGAGAATGATTTCGGTCGAAGTTAAGGGCTAATTTGCTCTTTTTTTCGCAGATTCTCGGCCTAGTTTACAGAACCTTTGAAAATTGGATAGATGGGGAGGGGTTTTTGAAATACTGTGCTTCTCAGGGACAAATTCCGGTTCGCAATTGCGTCTCGACACGCTTTGCGGCCGCATGCGCTGGAGTCAGCCGAGTTTCCAGCGCCAAAGCCGATTCGATATGGCTTTTTTTATACAGTTTCCTCCAATTTTGTTTACTGTCTAATTTCTAAAACCCACCTAGAGTCAACAGATTGGCGGCTACCGCGCTGGAAACTCTTCCGACTCGATAGCGCGCGGCCGTGAAGCGCGTCGAGACGCAATTGCGGACCGGAATTTGGCCCAGAGAAGCACAATACATGTAGCGAGCTTCTCCGCGTCACGGTCCACCAGTCTCCTGGCAGACCGATGGGTCTCTTACCCAGACCGTTGCGTACGTTTGACGAACTCGGTAAATTGGAAGTGTAATTGTTATTGCCAGCTAAATGCCAGTTGGCAACCAGCACTTAGGCAACTGCTCGCCAGCCGTTCACCGCTGGCTTTACCTGACATGGCGAGGGTATGCCGACTGTCGGCCTCGTAATCGCCACTGGTCGGCTAAATGCCAGCTGTCACCCACCTGTTTAGCAACTGACAAACTTCCGCCAGCTGTCCTCTGCTCCCATTACCTATCTACTTCGCTGCCATACAACGTTTCTGTAGAAAGAAGGGTTATCCCCATCGTTGCATGTCTCATGCGAAAATTGGAATAATTGGCGTGTGGATCGAGAAGCAGAATCTATTTTTGGACCGCCTCCCGGATGAACCTGTCCTGGTTCGATTCGGGGAAGAAAAGGTCCTAATTTTTTTGTCCATGTGGTGGCTTTCATGTTTGGTGGGAGGATGAAGAATAAACTTCTGGAATTTTGAGCTGAAAATGTGTTCACAGTCTCCTTGAACACGAAACAGCAGTCCGATGAGGTGTTTTTACTTTTTCAGAGGTATATGTATATGTATATGTTTATTACACTCACATAAGGCAAATGCGTGATAATAATAAGGTTATTGATTAACGTTTGAAAACGCGATATTAAGGGGTCCGCAGAGTCGAAGTCGCGCCCTTGCTCGCAGCGACGAATAGCGCTGGGCGATGCAATATTGATTACATTCGGCGAAGAGGGCAATCGACGCGGCGTGAAGGGCGACGAGGAGACACCGCGAAAGGGATCTGCAGAGTTGCAAAGACCGGCGAGTGGTCGCCGAGCGTCAGCCTTGACACGGCGACAAAAATGTTTCGAAACATTATCGTCGCGGCGTCGGTTGCCGCTCGCTGGCAGTGATGCAGGACCGTCGCGGCGTCACACTACGGTGTCCCTCGTCGCCCATCACGCCGCGTCGGTCGCACCTTCCGCCGAATGTAATCGATATAAGGGGTCTTTAGAGTTGCGCTGACCGGCGACTGGTCACCGAGCGTCAGCCTTGACGCGGCGACAAAAATGTTTCCCAACATTATCGTCGCCGCGTCGGTTGCCGCTCGCTGGCAGTGATGCAGGGCCGTCGCGGCGTCAATACACTCTGCGGTGCCCCCTCGTCGCCCTTTACGCCGCGTCGGTCGCCCCCGTCGCTGAAAGTGATCGATATTGCATCACCCAGCGTTGCTCGTCGCTGCGAGCAACGCCGCAACTTGGACTCTGCAGAGCCCTAAAGGGTTTTCACGTTGCGACGGCCCTGCATCACTGCTAGCGAGCGGGAACCAACGCGGCGACGATGATGTTTCAAAACATTTTTGTCGCCGCGTGAATGTTGATGCTCGGCGACCAGTCGCCGGTCGGTTCAACTCTGCAGACCCCTTTACGGCATGCACTCTCAACCTGAGAGTCCCCATTTTCGCTTCGATGAGAGTCGGACTCGGTTTTATTGGAAGAAATCTATCTTTTCCGAGAAGCACTACTGCTAAATCTTGAAAAGCGAGCTTAATATAAGAGAACTACATAAAACTTTGAATTATAAGGTACTAGCTATGAGCAGTGATAACTTATTAGGCGCTATTCATGCTCGTCAACGCCAGCGTGTCACGCGCGGGAGTGGCGCTGGAGTATGAATGGGCTGGCGCCACAGCCGCTCCGCCATGATGGCAAAGGCCCGGCCCTAAAGACTTTTCCCTCCTTTTCTTCATTGATCCATCATCAATTCCTTCGTGTTTCATAATATAATAATTATTTCTAGTGCTATACTCAGCTACTATTATGGTAAGGGCGTGTAAAAATCCTGCGTGCCTGACAAAGTTTAGGTCCACTTGAATCCGTACCGCCATAGCGTCGCCTCTGAAGTATCTATAAGCGCGTCACGCGCGCGGAATGCTTTCGTACTCCAACGTCACGCTCGCATGTAAAGCGCGGGCGTTGAGAAGTATAAATGGCGCCTCAACTCCAAGTCCGTTGCAAAACTTATGGGAAACTCAGAAAGAGCTGGTCCGAGTTGAGGGACGCCAAAAGCCCATACATGACTAGCGAGGCTCCTTAGTGAAAAGAGGATTTCCTCGGATTGGTTCATATGATCAGCGCCAACAAAATAGACCATTCACGGAGTTTTTCCTACAATTTTTAGAGGCTTTTTTAAACATTCACTGTACCGCGTAGTAGTCGGAATTTTTCTCGTTTTCTAAGACGCTCTTGGTTCAAAAATTGAGTCGATTTTTTTATTTACAGGTGTTTGTACCCCACCTAGGTAGGTAAGGAAATCTTTCAGCCGCTCTGTATGGTCGCTTTCTCAGATTTAGTCTAGTGGATGGAGCAGCCGCAATCACTGCGGCTGGTCGTGCGGCATTGGTGACACCACCGGCAAAAGAGGTTTCCATCGCGCACGGCGATCAATCTCTGCAGCCCCTCCACTCACTAGACTAAAATCTGCAAGCAGACTTCGTGTAAGTCTACGCATCTAATAAAAAGTAAGGCAACACACACTACTCAGACAGTAGCTGCGGACGGATCGCTGGCTTTTGGCGAGCGGATCGACGCCCCCTCCCCGCCATCCGCCCGCCAGTAGCCAGCGATCGGCCCGCCAGTAGCCAGCCATCCGCCCTCGATGCCACATATGGGTTATTCCGATGGTTTCCACCACGCTCTCTGTGTGCGGGACCCCCCCACCCCCCCTAGCCGTGGGGACCAGCCCCCCCCAGCTGCCAAAATTATTCTCCGGCTTCTGAATGATCCTTCAAAGGTGACTTGAAGTTACCCCCCAGTATCGGGCTCGAAATGCCGAGTGAGCAGTCAGTGCGATGCAGCGCCTTTACACCCTTCGGTTTGTTTACTTTGAGCATACTACTGATACCCGAAAAGAACTCGTCAATGATTGTGAAGTTTCACCGTGTAAAATTTGAGCGGGCGGATCGCTGGCAGCCAAAGCAGTGGCGAACGGATCGCTGGCCATCAAAGCCCTAGCGGGCGGATCGCTGGCTGGTTGCGGGCGGATCACTGCATCTCATAGCTCAGCGGGTGGATCGCTGGCTATCAAACCCCTTGCGGGCGATGCGCCCGCAACTTTCTGGCGTATCGCCCGCAGAGGCCTTGATTGCCAGCAGTCAGTCCACACCTATTGTCTGAGTAGGTCAAGTAATGCCGGTGAACACATTCTCTGAGATGAGCAAAATTTTTTACCACTACCTGTTCTCGCAATCAACTCTATCACCATCCAACTTCTGCTGAGCGTCTATTTTTTTCCCAAAAATCTCCCATAAGGAACTGTCCTTGACGTTGCCACGACGCATTTGTGAGCACATTAAAACAACCTAGGCACGCAGGCAAAAACCATAAGGGAAATCACGGCTGCATTTTTTGTTAAGTGCGCTCATCGCTGACACCACAGTACAGTAAATGGTGTGGAACGCGTTCATTTTTCATTTTTCACATAAGCAAGTTTTTTGCCTTAGTTTACTACGCAGTAGCTATCAGTGCCAGTGGAACTCTTTTTTTTTCGCCGACGTCGCTGTGAACGATGACGGTTATGTTGAGTGTGACCGAAAAAATCTACCTTCGCTCTTCGAGCTCGATTATAAATATGGGTGACGATAGATGGATTAGGGAAGACAGTTTCGAGAATGTAACTTCTGCTACTGTTCCAACGAACTGGGGGGTGGTCTTACACGTACCTACAATTCATTTAACGCTCAGTAATCTTCCGAAAATCTGGATGAAAACCTTGTAATCGTGCTCAGGGTCCAGAATAGCCCCCTGGGTGATTTTGAGTGTGAGCACATTTTTCAAACGTTGAATACAATTCCAGATTTTCCCATTTGTACAGGTTGTTGGTTTAGAGTTTACAACTTATCAATTGGGGGATTCTGGAAACGTTTGAGAAATACTGTGCTTATCTGGGCCAAATTCCGGTCCGCAACCGAGTCTCGACACGCTTTGCGGCCGCACGCCCTCGAATCAGTCGGGTTTCCAGCGCCAAAGCCGACTCGATGTGGCTTTTTTATACAATTTGCTCTAATTTTTCTTAGTTTCCAGTTTCCGAAACCCACCTAGAGTCAGCAGATCTGCGGCTGCGGTACTGGAAGCTCTTCTGACTCGGGAGAGTGCGGCCGCAAAGCGTGTTGAGACGCAATCGCGGACCGGAATTTGGCCCAGATAAGCACAGTAGGATTCGAAAAACTGGCGCTAGATACACTACATATGAAAGGTGAGATATTTGAGCTGGCATTTATAGGGCCCTGAAGGTATTCGAACTTGAGCGACTATTGTGGTGCGCGCACCAGATTTGGTTTTGAACTGGCCACGCGCGCAACCCGTTTTTCGAAATCTAAGTTCAGGGTGAAGGTAGAAATTAGCTCTAACTTGCATTCAAAAGAGCGCAAAAAGTTGTATATACTGCCCAAAAATGGTTTAAAATGGTTTGCCAGGATTTGAGAAAATTTCGAAAAACCGCAAGTTTTCTCTGTTAATCTCCTCTTTTTTTATTCAGACGGCGTTCACGATCTTGTGCTACCAGTTAAAATTGAGCTAGGGAGCTCATTTTTGGACAGGAGGCTGGAAATGGATGCAGGTCGCTCCTATACCATTTTCAACTCGATACCTTTACTTTGAAGGGTACCTCAAAATCGTGGGTTTACATACTAAATTAGCCGTGGAGCACGAAAACTGCTTTCTTCTGCTGCAGTTGTGGAGACCGGGGTGTGTGGGTGAATTTGCAGCCCATCAACACAGGTTGTCGGAGGTAAGTGCTGAACTGGCCAGAATTCGTACTCATGACACGTCATCGATCGATAATCAATATTATCGATTTTCGTGCTTTTTGCACAAAACGAGGCCAACATTGGTGATTGCTTCTGGGATTGGTTTTCTTGGTTGAGGAATTTTGCTCATCAGTCATTATCGATATATGCCAATCAATAATAACGATTTTTTCGCCTGTTGCACGAAATGCCGCAATGATTTTTGATTGTTGATGGCTCTAAGTCATTTGTTTGGGAAATTTTTCTCATCATGCAAGATCAAATAAGTATTAATGATCGATAATATTGTGTTCTCACATGTAGCAAGGAGTGGTATTATTCACTGTTTGGGTCATAAGTTTTAAAAGTTGTACTCATACGACAATATCGTCTGTTAGATGTTTCTTCATTCCGAAATGGAAATTGTTAAGCAAAATTGAAGTCAGAAAGGGAACCTTTGGGAAAAATATGTGAAATTTCTGAAAATTTAGCTTCCCGGTAAAAGTAGCGATTTGGCATTGTCATTAAGAAGTCGAAAAAAAACTCAAAAGTATCTTGAAATATCTTTAAAAAGTGATTTGGCATAAAATAGCCTGGACTAATAAAAAGCTAGGAAATGGAGTGAAATAGCCAAAAATACGATTTGGTGGTCGATCATTTCACAAGCTTCTCCGTTAAACTTATCAAAACGGAATCAAGCACGATGTGGAACGGAGTTAATCTAGCTTGACCTATGCTTATTTCCTTATTACAGCTTCCAAAAATGGCTTAATGTTTCCGTTGCGCGCTTGATATCGTTTTGATAAGTTTAACGGAGAAGCTTGTAAAATGATCGACCACCAAATCGTCTTTTTTAGTTATTTCACTTCATTTCCCTTCTTTTTTATTACTCAAGGCTATTTTACGCCAAATCACTTTTTAAAGATATTTCAAGATACTTTTGAATTTGTTTTGACTTCTTAATGACAATGCCAAAACGCTACTTTTACCGGGAAGCTAAATTTTCAGATGTAATGTTGGATTCGTGTTCAGCACCCGCGCTAAGTTTTGTAAAAACGGGGAGAATTTGCCAGCGTTGGCAAGAAAGCGTTCGATGCATGTAACTTTTTTGAACGAAGCCGTTTTTGAATCCTGAAAACGCTATCTTATTCACAGCTCGAATTCACATAATAGTTACATAATAGTCTGCATTATGGATCGAAGTCCCCTAAAATCGCTTTGTTTACGGGCAAAATTGTTTTTTTGCGGTCCTTTCACAAAAACGTCGCGCGCGGCGAAGTGCGGCGAAAGAAACTTTGAGTAGTAATTGTCAAGTAATAGAAGAACAATCTCGATGTTTTCTTCGTGAATTGGATGAAATTGGGGCTATCTCGAGATCTGTGCAGATTGAATTTTTGAAACCTTTCATTAAACACTCTCGGGAGATTCCTGAAAAGTCGGACTTTTGTTGCGAAAGCCCCAGACCGATAAATGGAGGATTTCGAAAATTCAATCTGCACAGATCTCGAGATAGCCCCACTCCCATCTAATTCACGAAAGAAACAAAGAGATTGCTCTTCTATTACTTGTACAATTACTTCTCCAAGTTTGGCCGCACTTTGCCGCGCGCGACGTTTTTGTGAAACGAAAGCAAAAACAATTCTACTCAAACCAATGCTATTTCAGAGAACTTCGGTCCACAAAGCAAGTTATTACGCAGGAATTCGAGCTGTGGATATGATAGCGATTTCAGAATCCAAAAACATCTTTTCCGGTCCGTAATTGCGTCTCGACACGCTTTGCAGCCGCACGCGCTCGAGTCAGTCGGGTTACCAGCGCCAAAGCCGACTCGGAAATGGTTTTTTATACAATTTTCTACAACTTTTCTTAGTTTCCAGATTCGAAAACCCATCTAGAGTCAGCAGATCGGCGGCTGCGGCGCTGGAAGCTCTTCTGACTCAGGAGCGTGCGGCCGCAAAGCGTATCGCGACGCAATCGCGGACCGGATTTTGGCCCAGATAAGCGCAGTACATGCATCGGACGCTTTTTTGCCAAGTTTGGTAGATGCTCCCGATTTTTACAAAACTTAGCGCGGGTATTGTACTAGCAATAGTCGGTATCCTACCACTAGGCGCCGATATCATATCAGCATCAAGGGTTCCCAAAGTTATGAAATGGACAGTATGTAATTCGTTTTCGCACCTGGTATGACGCTCCAAACACTTCCTTGCAGATAAAACGTCTAACCGAATGTCTCTGAGGTTTTGAGCTTCGAAATTCCTAGGAAAAAGACTTTGTTTTCTATTTCTTGTATCGAAAACTCCAAAAATAAGATGGGCCGATACACATGCTGGGATATTAGAGCCTTTCGCGATAAAGAATATTCAAAAATCTGTGTCTGTTTCTCAAGTCAAACGAACGCAGGACAATTGTTACACGACGTGGGCGGGGTAACCCAATGAGTCCGTCGGACCACAAGATTTTCGCCCAATTCCTGGCCGTTCTTCGTCGGAGGGACCCAATCCTTTCGTTCCTGCCACCCAGAAAACTAATTTTCAGATTCTAAGCTGAAGTTGGTGAGAGTCACAATCTGATCACAAGGGCATCTCTGAAGTAGTACAAGACCCCCTATAAACAGAGTTATGGCTCCTTAAAGTTGCCTATATTTTGAGGGTGAAATATTGGTGTACGAGTTGTCTCAGGCCTGTATATCTCTTCATTCGCAATCGTTGCGCGAGAGCGAACCAGGATAAGGAGACAGTCCAGCAATGGACTGAAGAACGAAGACTTGTTAGGAATTCTTTCATCCATCTACATAGCCGCTATAGAGTTCGTAAATCTGGTGGTTTCGGGTTTGTGGTGGTCGCTTATATGGAGGAATTGTGATCTCGCACTTGGCACGTGTTTTATGGGAGGGGTCTACAACACAATCAAATAAAAATTACGAAAAAAAATGGGTAACGCCCACTGCCAGGTTTCCGACCTCAATAGGGAAGAGACGCGCGAATGATTTTATTCAAAACCTACTGTGCTTGTCTGGGTCCAATTCCGGTCCGCAGTTGCGTCTCGACACGCTTTGCGGCCGCACGCGCTCGAGTCAATCGAGTTTCCAGCTCCAAAGCCGACTCGATATGGCTTTTTTATAGTTTTCTTCAATTTTGTTCAGTTTCCAGTTTCTGAAACCCACCTAGAGTCAACGGATCGACTGCAGCGGCGCTGGAAACTCGTCCGACTCGAAAGCGTGCGGCCGCAAAGCGTGTTGAGACGCAATTGCGGACCGGAATTTGGCCCAGATAAGCACAGTATGCTCTTGGAGTTGTTTTCGGTCTGGCTTAATATTGTGGCCTGCTTGCAACGATGGCTGCGAATAACGAGAAAATATAGGCTCGAGACAACTCGTCCGCGAGCTTCTACCAGTTCAACTTCAATTTTTTTGAGGAGCCGTAACTCAGTTCGTAGTGAGTTCTGAGCGATTCTAAAGACACCATTGTGATCAGCGTGGGATTTCCTCCAAGATAGGCAGAAAAACAAAAAATCGATTTCGAGGTTGGACTGTGCCCTAAAGGCACAGTCCAACCTCAGAGGTAATTTTTGATATTATGGTCCGGTCGCCGCCTATAGCAACCCTGCCAAGCGCGAACTCTCCGTTCGCTCAAATAAGCGAGAAAAAGTCGGCCACGCCCCTTTGAAGAAAAAATGGGTAACGCCCCTGCCAGGTTTCGGACCTCAATAGGAAAGAGACGCGCGAATGATTTTATTCAAAACCTATGTTCTTGGATTTGTTTTCGGTCTGGCTTTATATTGTGGTCTGCTGCAGAACGATGGCTGCGAATAACGAGAAAATACAGGCCCGAGACAACTCGTCCGCGAGCTTCTACTAGTTCAACTTCAATATTTTTGAGGAGCCGTAACTCAGTTCGTAGTGAGTTCTGAGCGATTCTGGATACACCATTGTGATTAGCGTGAAATTTTCTCCACGAGAGGCAGAAATACGGAAAGTCGATTCTGAGCTTGGACTGTGGCTTTAAGTCTGATTTACACAGCTGCCGTGGCAGGAAGAATCAATTCCGACTTTTTTCACCCATTCCCTGTTCAGCTAATCTGATGTTTTAGAAAACCATGTTTCAGATGTTGTAGGAATAGTCCTGTACTGTCCTTCACGGAGAGCAATTTCGGTCCGTAGTCGCGGCCAACTGGTGTTGCAGCGCGCACCTAGACGATAACCTTGCCGCGAACACGTGGCCCAAGCACGATTATCCCGTGATATGCGTGTCGCAACCCCTCCCCCCTCAGGCATTGATTGAATACGGATTTTGGACATACAAGATTATACCCACCACATTTAAAACATGATTTTCTGAAACCTTGGGTCAACGGTGAAACAAGTCCTTGTATGACCCCTATCCTCCTCGAGAGTGATCGCATACAACGGAGGATTTGCAAAAATGTGAATGAGACTGAATCTTCTGTAAAAAAATTGTGCTGGATGTAAACATGCCGCAGAAAGGAAGTGAACTTTAAGGGAATAGTTTTTATGATTAATTTAATTACTATTTCAACAGAAACTGGGAATGAGTATTTTAGGAGGGGAAAACAACAATAGACAATTTCAATACATTAAATTATTTGAACACAAAAAAACTCGCCTATTTTCAACCGAAACCGATAGATTAAAACTCTTAACAACACCATTTTGAAAAACACAATAGAGAAAGGTTCATAACAAGCAGCAACAGAAATAACCAGTAGATCAAGGTGCACAACGTCCAATAAATCGAGGATACAAGCACACGTCCCTGATATGATGCGTGTTGGTCAGCCAACATATTAAACGCTCCAATCCCAGACCGTAACCTCCATGAGGAACCGGGCCATACCTTCGCTGGTCCATGTACCTGCACAGAAACTCTTGAATTTCACGAGTTCAAGAACTTCGGAGCCGAAAATTTACCTACCAAAAGTAGTTCTTGGGATCAATTCCTGCTTTCACAAATGCATCATGCAGCTCTTGTTCCCGCCACAAACGCATTGAACCACCTACTATCTCGCCGACGCCTACAAAACCAGAGGAATTACAGGCTTAGAAAAAACGCGAGCCGTGACGCGACCGCTCGCGCTGTTCGCGGCAAGACGAGACGTTTTCAACGACAAAAAACATCCACTCACCAGGCATGAGAAGATCGACAGACTCTGTAAGCTCATTGTTCTCCTCGCAGCGAGACATGTAGAATGATTTGATACCAGCCGGGAACTTGTTCAGCAGTATTGGCTGTAAAGGAATGATTTGAAACAAACCTCAGACTTGTCCTAAATCTCTGAGTGGATCACAGCAGATACAGGAAACAGTTCTTGAGATAACGTCCTATCAACCTGCTGTCGGCAGCCGACTAGGTAGAGTTCACGTAATAAATCAAGTCTGATGAATGGACGGGGCTGCGTCAGCAGATCGCCGCGCGTGAAGCGAAACCCCGTTGGCCAGTGATGCCGCGAGCACTGCACGGCCAGCCGCCTACTCCATGCGTCAGACTAAATCGAATACGGAAACCACACACAAGTGGTCTAAAACGCCGTTCCGAACAATATTAATACCAGCTAACGTACTTCCATTGACGGTTTGAAATCTAGTTTTGCATCATCTGTTTCCGAGTGAAATTTATTTCCGTTCATCGTGTGCGTCGGCGCGCGTATGCTGCGTCTCCTTCTCCCCACACTTTCTCGCTGTCTCTATCCTCGCTCCTCACAAGCGCGCGAGGGAACCGAGTAAATTCGACTCGAAACCAGATAGCTGCTAGAGACTTCTCTGAACCGAATTTGGGAGGATTCCTCCGATGAACGAAAAGGTAAGGACTATACTTGGGCCGAATCGAATGATCGAATCATCATCCGATTGAAAAAAGTCGACTTCGATTAAATCGACTAAGTCGACTATTCGAAAAGTGGAAAATTCGGCTAAATCGAAAAGTCGATCATTCGAAAAAGGGCGATTATCGGAGAAGTCGAGAAGTCGATCATTCGAAAAAGGGCGATTTTCGGATAAGTCGAGAAGTCGATCATTCGAAAAAAGTAATATCCGACTTATTCGAAATTTTTGCCGCTTTCGAGAGTACCTGATATACTTGTTATCCCAGAATAATTTTTCGGATAATGGATCGATTCAGATATTGCCGATTTTAAATTTTCCGGATATTGATTGGTTGAATTCAGATATTGCATTTTCTCAAATTTTCGGATAATGGATCGATTCAGATAGCGTCATTTTTCCAATGATTCGGATACAGATATCCGGTCGGATAACTTCGGCTATTTTCAGAACCAAGTTCAATTGAGGCAAAACGGTAAAAAATTAACCAGGTGCTCAAGGCAAGCCTCTGAAAACATCCATAATTGAAGAAACAGAAGTACTTCACTGCATTTGCAGCATGTTCACCTACGAACATCAATCTTCAGAGATGCATAATACTAAAAATATGAAAACAAATCTTCAATTAATCTATCGTCGTTTGGAGGCACAGTATCATCCATACGCAGGTTTTTCAGAACAACTAGCTAATAAAAAGTATGCAAAGCGACTACATAGAAAACTTCTAAACTGAATGACTAGCCACTTGGTCATCTCACTTAACTACGCCCATTTTTCCGCGCCGCGACGACTCTTCCGATTTCGGAAGGAGGAGGAAAACCCTGGGTTAATGTACTAAACAGAAGGCGGTACGGAAAAATGGACGTGGCCGAGTGCACTTTTCTCCCAATTTATCCGATTTTATCCTAAATTTTACCCGAGTTTTATCCGAATTTAAGTTTCCCGGATATTGGTTCGATTCGGATATCCGGTCGGATATTCAAAAAGGAGTGATTCGGATATTAAGTATAGTACCTGGTTACTGAGAAAGATGTTAGAAATGCCAGCTACTCCATCTGGACACATTTTTCTAATTTGCGCGTCATCAATGCAGAATTTTTGTAGCGGGGGACAAACATAATTGATGCCTTCTTTCTACTATCGAATTAGTTTTTTCTTATTTCTACATGTGCACAACGTTCAATGAAATTTGTGCTGAATTAAGAGCTCATAATCATAAGATTTTAAATGAAGGTGTTCGAATGGAAATGAAAATGGGGAAACTGCAGGCGAATTATGCTGATCATCGAGGAGGAAAATTGTCATATTAGTGGGATCGTAAGCGTAGAAAACCATAGGTTATTCATATTTTGTATAGCTTGACCTCTTTAGTGAAAGAAAATGTCGGACGAGTTCCTAAAAATCTTCATTTCTAAAGAAAAACCAGTTTCAATACACTGTAAAAATGACTTGAAGTTCGCGCCAAAATCGTTTTTGAAGTTTTCCTGCGAGTGGAATTTGGGTCATTGTTGTTTTAGTGTTGTTTGACAGTCCCATCAACATTCTATGAGAAAGTGGTAGATGATGGGACAGAAGTGCTAGATGATCGACCCCATAGCGACTTTCCCTTGGCCGTAGCTTTTGAAGGCAGTGTTCACGATAAATCTCATATTCGAGTTCGACTCGAAAAATGGGGTCGTTCGGTCGTGAGCCATCCAATAGTGATTAAACAGCGGAGAAAAGCGCTCAGAATGAGCTAAAATAGCTGTTTGTAACGTTCTAGACGTGGACGAGCTTACGGACCCTGCTAGTTTCCACAAGTGCGCGCCACTAGCGAAATATGCGCGAATCGATCGGACTGAACGTGGCGGAGTTCCTTGGCAATTTGCCATCGGAAACGTCCTTGGCGCCACAAGCTCGTCAGGACGGGTCGGGCAGGCTAAGAGCAGGCGTACTTGGGTAACGAAATCTTTTTGCCTTCGTTTTTATTGATCTCTGGACCGTTTTCGCTGCTTTTTTTTGACCCTATCCCCTCTAGCATCTGCCAGCGCAGTATTTCACACTAAAAACTTGAGCGAGATTCATCGTGAACACTGCTTTTAGAAGCTGAAATAGGGCTCGGCTGATATCTGAGCTAGGTATGGGGTGTCAGCTTGTGCGCTACATTGAGAATGTCGCGACGCATCCGCGCGCTCGAGGAAAGGGGCCATTCTTATCAAAGCTCTGTTCACACAGTCAGCGCAGATCGCACTGATAGTTTGCGTTCCCTGTTGTGCGGTAGCGCAAGCTCGGTGCTCGCGTGTTATAACACGTGGTACCTAGTTTACACTAACTGTCGATAGGAACCGCCAAGTATTAGCATGATCCGAACAGACTGTACACTCGTTGCCCCATACCTCGGTAAATTTAGGAGACTCGCTTTAGTTCCCAAGTGTTACTTCCCCGCCGTTGTTCCCCCGGACAGTAGCCGTTAGACCCTGAAGCCAGCTTCCAAAATTATCGTTTCTTTCATTTTTATTTAAAGAAATCCCTGAGTCGCAAATAATGCCTAGTAAATCCTATCAACTTTTTTGTGCTTAAGCTATTCTTTTTTCGCAATCCGATTTCATAGGTATGCGGAGAAATATGTAATGGAGCTGTTGCGGGAACGAAAAAGTCAATTAGGCTGTCACGTCTTCATGTACCGTCCGAATGGCTGAATGAAAGGGTAGATAATTTTTAAGTCGATTGAAAAAGTCGACTTTTTATTCGAAAAGTCGATCATTATCATTTTTATCCGAAAAAGTCGATCATTCGAAAAGTGGAAATTCCGGCTAAATCGAAAAGTCGATCATTCTAAAAAATGTGTTTTTCGACTTATTCGAAAAAGTCGATCATTCGAAAAGTTGAAATTTCGGCTAAATCGGAAAGTCGATCATTCGAAAAAGTCTAATTTTCGACGTATTTGAAGAGTCGATCATTCGAAAAAATTTCCAATTTGCCCAAGTATAGTAAGGACCACCAATAGGAACCTTTAGGATGTTGAGAGAAACTGTTCAGAACTTGGCTTAAAACTTGTTTCTGTGGGGGGTTTTCAGGGTCCTAAACACAAAATCATGTCCATTTCTCCATGAAAAACGCGCGAGATTTGATTAAGAGCCTCCAACCAGGGGTAAATGATTTACGGAGATCTTCAAAGACGCAGACTGCCCTGCCCCTGCCCTTACCCGGCCTGTTGATGCATTCGGCCTCAGATGGGTGTACCCTTACTTTACCTTGGCGTTCAAGTGGGGAAATCCCCACAATTCGGTTCAAGGAGGTACTCAGCAGCTACGAACTTAGATTTGAAAACACCGATGGAAGCACACTAGCTGGTACGAATGTAGTCGGAAACGGCGTTTTACATCAAATATGAATCCCCAGCATGTTTGCATGAGTCACATTGAGAGAATAATTTATCACCCACCACTCCTATGGTATCCGTCATTTTCCTCTCCGCAGCTTCGGCTATGTCCTCTCCAAACACAAACTTCTCACCTAACTCGTTACGCACATCATGCTCAATCAGCCATTCAATGGCTTGAGCATAGGTCATTCTCAGGAATGGGCGCTGCGGTGGTTTGAAGTCCTGGAATTTCGCCTATCTCTCTCTCAGATTCTAACACTTTAGTTACTCCACAGTGCACTTACCGGGTTCACATGATCAATCAAAGCCTTCGTAGCAGGATCAGCCAGCAATCGATCAATGGTATCGCAAACAATGTTCTCAATTCGATCCATCAATTGTTCGAAAGTAATAAAAGCACATTCCGCCTCAACATGAGCGTACTCGGCAAGATGGCGACGCGTTCGCGATTTTTCGGCACTAAATGAAAACCGGTTATTTTCACACAAACCCGAGGAGAGCGGCGAATAAACATACCGATACGACTGCGCAATGCAGTACACATCACCCAATGAGGCAATACACGTCTCTAGATACAGTTGTGACGATTGGGTCAGGTACGACGGTTCACCAAAGTAATCAAGGGAGAACAATGTGGATCCACCTTCGACCTAGAAATCGAAAATCAGTCAAAAATGGAGCATCCTAGGTTTGGAAAATCATACCTGGGTTTGAACGAGGGTTGGCGGGCAAACTTCCGTGTAACCAGCATGATGGAAATGTTCTCGCATGGCACGAGTGGCTGCCGCACGGATACGCAATATCCGCGACGCATTCTCACCACGTATAACCAGATGTCTGCAGAATGGAAAATCCACATTTCAAACTCTTATTCAGAAAAATTTCAAACAAAATATGAGGTTATAGCAAAGGTTTTCCACCATCTGACTTTGTAAATTTTTGATACTTCCAGCGCTGGTCTTTTGGCCAAGTGTGATATACCGGTCAAAGACGCAAACTTATTTTTATTTAATGCTTCCTTTTTTCCTTTGTAGAAAACCTGTTCATGCCGAATTATATGATCAAACACTGTAAGATTTTGAGAATCGAGCTGCTTCGAGTGCTTATATTCACTTTGAGGCTGACCACCAAAGTTGCCAAAACCGGCATGCCATTTGAACCATCTGACTAGGGACTGCTTTACCCATTCCTCGGAGACTTGGAAAACCATGTCGTCGTTGCTGTAGGTCTGTGACCGCACATGAATGATCCGTGCTTAAAATTCGCTAAATGGCGGCGGGGATTCCAAAAATGGCATTTTCATGGCTTTCGGAGTGTTCACAAAAAAATTTCGGATTCGACTCAAAACTTCCGACAGGGTGTTATTTAGGGGCTAAACCCGAATCTGGGGTCTCTTTCTCGCCAAACTTATAAAGGAAGTATATAAAGCGTAGGCCGGATCTGCCAAAACGGCTAGTATCTGGCACTATCCTAGACGGGGGCACTCAGGATTCAAGTCAGAAATGAAGCGATCCACCGATCGGTAACGCTACCAATTGAGGTATTTCTATAGGATTTCAATGGCAGCAGAGCTTGACAGCAATATCAAGCATTTTTAGCAGGTTTTTTGTTCATTTTTATGGGTTAATCTTGGACGCCCCCCCCCGTCTAGGATAGTCCCTAGTATCGTTAATATCTCTTCTGGCTCAATAGTAAAAATGCTCAGTATCCCACCCCTAGCTGCAGGTTCAAAAAAGTTATGAGCATTTTTTAGGCCTCGCGAAAAGGCAAGGGTACCATCAGGCATTTTTTTTTTGAGTTTCAAAAAATTTTGTCGGATTTAGCTCAAAAGTTGTGCGTAGGGGTAATCTAGGGTGGTGAACACGAATCTGGAGTCCATTTGTCGAAATTTTGAGGTTTACTGTAGGTTACGGTAGGCAACATGTCCTCTAGAGGACAAAACCCACCTTAATATTCTGAAAATCGACAAACAGACGTTAAATTCGTATTCTCCACCCCGGGTAACCCCCGTAAACAAATTTTGATTAAAATCTGAGATTTTGACCAAACTACCGTATACCCACCGTAATCTACCGTAATCTGCAGAAAATCGATAAGCGGACTCCAGATTCGTGTTGAGCACTCCATATAACCCTCAGAGAATGATTCTGAGGCATATCTATCGTAGAAATCCGGAAATCTCTAAAGTGGCGTTTTTCCCTCGAAATTATCCCCGGTTGGGAAGCTTTAAACGAAATTAGCCGAAAACTTCGGAAAAACGACAGATAAAGAACAGATTCGCGATCAGCGCCCCGAAAAACCCACCTGGAGAATTTTAAGTCAAATCTGCAACATTTTCTGAAACGTTTCCCAAGCTCTCTAATCGGTATAAATAAACGCCGAACCGAAGGCCCGTAAAGTCCAAAACGCTGTCAGTCTGGGCATAGTATGGAGAATGTGCCTCCACCCTAATTTTGCTCATTGGGGTAGTTTTGGGCGCTGAACATATTATGAAGTCCGTTTCCGGATTTTCCGAAAACTAATGCGCTTTTTGAAAAGTACAAAAATCACAAAAAAAAGACCTTTTAAGCTCGTAACCTCTTGGAACCTGCAGCTCGGGGCGGGATACTGCGCAGCCTTACTATTGAGCCACAAGGGATACTACAGACACTAGTCGTTTTGACAGATCCGACCTACGCTTTGTATACTTCCCTTGTAAGGGTTACTGCGCGTTATGGTGAGCATAATGACTTTTGACTGGCGAACACTAACATTAAAGTTTCGAAAATCGAAAAATGGACCTCAAAGTGGTGTTCGGCGTCCCTAAGTGGAATTTTGTGTCAAATCTGAGACTTTGGGCTGTAGTAAACCACCCCTATCAGATGATATATTATTTCGATAAGATAATCCGATATTCTCCCAGACAAGTTTCAGATGATCTTAATTTGGTATTGACCAATAATTATCGCTATCAGTCACAACTGGTCGATGAACTTAGGCCTGTATTCATTCCATTACCGGTGATGCGCACTGAAGCGGTCGTCCTCGCATATTCATGATATGATAACACATGATTATACGTGTGAGAATAAGAAAAGCCGGCCCTCATTCTGCAGGTGGTCATTCTCTAATCGACCAACTCCATGCTTTCTTTCTCAACGAATGGAATGAGATGTTTGTTGTTTTGTGATAGCTGATAATGATAACTGGTATTTCATCTAAAGAAGAAGGCCCCCGTCATAGTCGGTGGATCTACTGAGTCCCACCGGGTCGATACGCATCGAATTCGTGGAAGACGGGTGCAAAAAAATCAACCCGCTGAGTCCGACTGCGACCGTCTGATGCCCACCGCACTCCCCCCGGTCGATACTGATGGTTCTCATGCGTGCAAGGGCGGGGCCAATGCACCGACTGAGTCCCACTGAGTCCCACCGAAATCGTCCTCACCCCACCCGGTCGATATAGGAGTTTCTCACGTGATTTGGGTGCATTTTTTTCGGCCGACTGCGACCTGCCGAGTCCCGCCGCATCTCGACTTTCGTCGTCTGCGCTCTGCCCCACCTGCTGCTGATACGGAAATCAGATTCAGACATGTTGAAAACAAGAAAAATCAGCCACCAAACACGTTCCGATTCACAACTGACGTGATAATCGTCACTATCAATTGCATGTTTCGCAGAGGAGTTGGTTGGCGCTGGGGGCAACCGGACTCAGTGGGACTCAGCAGGTTTTTCCACCCCGGACTCATTCGGACTCAGCAGGTTTTTCGACAAAGTCTGACCGGGGCCTAAGAGGCGCTCCGGGGTTACTCTTAAAGATAAGGCGAGCTTCTGCGGGAGTGGGTGCTCTCTCGCTTTCCTCTGTCCAGATGATCTGTAGAAGTTCAGCTAACCTGATGAAATTAGCATCATCTTAAAAATGTTCATCATCTGAATGATGCGCTTACAGATGAGATTCATATCCTTCACCATATCATCAACATAATCTTACAGATCATTCCAGCATTTCTTCATACGATCGTTTAAAATCATCTTAACTTCTTTTTGAGAACGTTTACTACAGCCCTTTGACCAAGATACCGTATACCCATAGTTTTATACCGCAATCCAAGGAAAGTCGATAAACCGACCACAGGTTTGTGTTAGACAGCCCAAATAACCACTATGTAGAAGTTTCAAGACAATTCGATCGTAGCATTCTCGAAATCGTCGAAAGTCGCGTTTTGCCAGCAAAATTTTCCCCACTTTGAAGCTTCGGACCAAATCAGACGGAATTTTCCAAATATTGACAATTGGGCCTCAGATTCGTAATCAGCACCCAAACCAATCCTTTGAAAAAAGTTTCAAGCTCAATCCGAAACAATTTTCTTGAACGTCCTGAAGACTGTCATTCTTGTACCCCTTTTCTCTTGGCAAAGCTATAGAAATGCCCACTTATGGGAATCTCCCGTACATCCTTGAGGCATTTAGCGGATCTGGAAAACGGACTATCAATATGTCTCATACCTACAATTATCCTCTTCTGAAAGTGGGAAGAAGCATAATATGAAAAATAATTTGCTCTGCTTGATCAAAATATCCTCTGTAGAAATCGGAATTCCCATCACTGACGGCGCATGCGAAGCTGCTGCATACATATACCCTGTACTCTCTCTCTCTTTCTCGCTGTCTCTACCCTACGCTCCGCACCCGCACGCGTAGGAACAATCGGAACTTTGCTTCGGAAGTAGGGAAACCTTCGCTACCACCTAGTATAAACCCGACAAAATTGCATACCTGTTGTCCAGCATCACCTCCACACCAGCCTCTTCGTTCAGGACATTGTCTATGCCACCAGGAGGAGCTGCACCAATCAGCCTCCAATAGTCCACTATCAACTCATGACCATCAGGCGCCTGCTTTCCCTCAGGAACCTGAGAATTGAACAAACTTCACCTACTATGCCATCACAGATATAATATTCTACTCCACCCCATCGTTCACCGGCGCGCATACGGTTCTGCAAGTGTCGCGGTTCTGCAAGTGTCGCGCACACGGCTACCACCGCCAAAACGCTACCAAGCCAGCGAATTTCTGACGGCATATACATTGAAACACTTACAATAAACGTCTTATAACTAAACGAAGCTGCGCGCGACAACCTTCGATTGCGCTGCATGTGCAGTTGGGTGAGCAATGTTCTCCGCCTATATTTTCAGAGGGGACAATATACCCACCTTCTTGATGGTACCATAGACCTCAACTGAACTTTCCGTACTCAACGTGACTGCATCATAACTTTGACACTGAAAACTCGTTATTTTACACTATGAAAAATGAAAATGAACATCATATCACTATATATTACACCATATAATGTCAATCAATAAAATTGACTTGAAGAGACAAATTCCAACCCACCAAAGCATCGTTGAGAACGCACTGCAAGTAACCTGAGCCGTCACGTAACACCCAGAACATGAGCGCTTTGCCTAGAACACAAAAACTTCTTACACAAAAAAAAAGAACAAGAGCTTGAGCATCAATTCAAAGGTGCTAGGCTATTCTGTTATAGGCTGCCACATAATGTAATATCATGCGATGTCCCAACACAAATATCAAACCCCTACCTTGCCTCCGTAATCGATGAACCCAAGCCTTGATATGAACACGCTCATCCCTATGTTGAACACATTCAGAGATCTTTACACTTTTCGCAGCGGGCAAGGACTCATCCAGCGAAAAGGTAATCTGGAAACGAAATTAAAATTAGAAAGAAGCTCTATAAACCTGACAATCTAAGATAAATACCTTCCTAGCCTCCTCCAATGCAGCATGTGAAGCTGCTTCTTGTTCCTTTGCCCGACCAGCTGCTTTCTCTGCTTTTTTCAGCTCAGCTTCGTACCTATATCCATCGAATCAAACATTTTTAGAGCAAACACAACAGACTTAAGCCCAAATCAGGCACTCAAGAGAAAAAATTTGACCTAATACAAGGCAAACTATACACTTTTTATCAGAAAAAGCTCTATTCCGGCGCAGTTAACTTTTACTAACTTGTTTCGCCATGAAAGGAGACGCTGATCCCAGATTTCATAACAACCTACATTAAAACTAACATTCTGGAACTCAAATCCGGAGTAATATGATAGAAAAGACATAAATTTTGAACAAAGTCAGCAATTCTTAATCGAACCCAACCTTGTCTAACCCCGAACTATACATTTTCGTTACGAGCAGGCGATTTTTATACCCAGATTCAGAGCTTTGGTTCCCAAGTTCTACACTCACCAACAAAAAAAAATCAAAACCCTAGCCGAACTCTAACCTTTTCTGACTGAAAATTATTGAAGTTCACCTAAACTTCAAAAATAGCGTTTACAAAGAGGCATTTTTCCATCAAGTGTCAGCACTTCCCAGTCTATACTTGGTAACTTCTTTTGACCTGAACGAGATCACCCAGATAACCTTCAGCTCCGAGCCGCACGGGACAGGAATCGGAGCCGCCTACCAGTTCGGATCGTTCTCCCGTTCCGCGCATCCACTGCTGTTGCGATCTGGAGGAGTCCGGACAGCAACAGTAGTGGCCCGGAGACAGGGTTGAGCAGGCCGTTGTGCCGAATTTCGGCGGAGTTACGACCCCCAATTTTTCGTATTTTTCCCAAAAAACCCGAAATTTTTACGACGCCCCCAGGGGGAATAAAATAATTTGCTTTTTATCGTTCAAGATCCATACATTTGACCTTAACAAGTGGTTTCCACAAAAATCCTATTTTTCCTCAAAAAATCCTATTTTCCCCTAAAAATTTTACGACCCCCCCAGAAAAATTTCCATTTTTCCCAAAAATTTCCAAATTTTACGACCCCCCGTTGTGCCTGGTCACAACCCTGCTCAACCCTGCCCGGAGACTGAGAGAATGAGCCGAATTGTCGGGCGACTTCGATTCGATCCCCTGCGGCTCGGGACCAATAATCGCTCAAGACGTTCATGAATGAAATCTCTGAATCGCCCAATAAAAAAAAACAGCTGAACCAACTTTTTCAGATTTTTCTTTATTGCTGCTTTGGCAGCTGGTTCCCAGCACTTGGATCCGTCCTCCTTAACTGTACGAACAAGGAACTCGCCACTGTTCTTTGTCAACATCATCGCCTTAAAAAGAACATGCTTCGAATGGAAGAAGACTATCAACTTTCGAGAAAAATACACTATTTCACCATTTCTGGATTAAAAAAAACACGGACCCTAGGCTCGATTTCCGCGATCTTGCAATAGTTTTACCGTGAACCGGGGGTAACGCAAAGTGTGGGTCATGCACTGCACGCCCACTTCCTAGAAACACAAAACTCCTTAGAAAGAGTACATTCAGCCAGCACTAATAGGTAACCCTGGGCAGGGCAGGTCGAAAATCATACTTGGCTTTCACGGAAATTCTGCACAGAAATAGATCAGTGGGTTTTCTTATGTCCTTGTGATCTTGATAGAGTGCGCTATACCTTCCAAAACACAACTCTTCCTCTACCCCAAAGGAAAAACCGGCCTGCTTCGATTTCTACATCAAAATTTTGGAGAAATTCTGATGTAAAGTAGTCATGGAACCTAGTGATACTTTGCGCTCCCTGTGGTATGCTGGCGCAAACTTGGCGCCATATGCTATACCATAAATGCACAGAGTTTGCGCCAACCTTCTATGGGGAATGCAAAGTATCACTAGGATCAATGCCAACTGCTCTTATAAATCTTCAAATGCCCCTCGTTTTGTTCTTTCTATCCATACGAGCTGTTTCAGTCTGTAAAACATTGAGACTTTGTGGAGACTAGATTAAGCGTCGGAAAGATCCGCGAAATTTATCCAATAGGGACAATTTTGAAGCTTCTCAAAAAAAAATTCATCACACTCTCATTGTCAGGCGGCTTCAAGGCACTTAACTTCATAATTAAAGGCAGGGTTCGCGATAAAAACGATTTTTGAGCTCTCTTCACGAGAAAGTCATTTGGATTTTGAACGTCACATGAATTTGGAAATCACAAAGTAGAAATAAGTGAAAAAAGAATTCTGGGAGAAAACGCCCCAAAACAAGGTATAACGGCTAATTACAGGTGTCCACACGCCCCTTCCCCCAATTAACGAGATTTTCATGAATGCTTGTTTATCCGTCTTTTATGTTGCTCTTAAAGTAGTCAGCAGTCTATAAGAAGTGCTCCAGAATTACTGAAGAAGCAAAATTAATTATGGCAAAACGGACATTCATAGAAATTTCGATAATTGAGTCGGGCGGCCTCCAAGCAATTACTTGTTCTTGAAGGTTTGTTCTCCAATTTTTCACTTTTTTGATGACCAGATATACCTTCTCATGTGAATAGCACAACAACAACTTTTATCGCGAACCCTATGAAAACAACTTACTTGTAACATAAAAAGCAGAAAACAGGTTAATTATAGCATATCTAAGCCGAAGTGAGTTACTTACGACTTATCTCGTCATTTAAAGGCATCGTACACGATGAAAACCATATTTGGGTTTTTGATGTTTTCGTGTTATACTATCCCTATAGTGACTAAGGGTAGCAAAACGCCCCCTCAAAAACGTCAACTTTTTAAGAAAAACCCATTTTTAGAAAGTTCATAGCAAATTTGAATTTCGCGCCGGCATCAACTTGTGATAGTTGCGCAGAGAATGCAAGGAACAGCCTTACGCTTCGTTCCTTGGCGCAGCGTTGCAAGCAATTCATCGAGGATGCCGCTCAACTACGACTTCAGCGAAATTAAAATGGGCTACCCACCTGCTGCGTCCAGTGCTGCCGGCTGCTTTCGATCGATGCCGAATTCGAAATCGACTGGCGTGTGTATTGCGCCCTACGACGCGTCAAGGCACGCCCGCCGTCGGCAACCCAAGAGTTTTGTTCCTTGTAACAACGGATCGACCCCAAGGCCGGCCCCCCAAACCCAGGAAGCCATTTTGAGGTAAGCGAATCTCCACTCAGAGATGGTTTTGTAACTCCAAACTTTCTGAGTGACATTGTCATGGCCCACTAGTCCGAATGAACGCATAAACCCAAATTCGGTTTTCATCGTGGACGATGCCTTTAAGTTACATGCAACATATCGACGGAACACCACGTGCATAACCGTAAACGATATGTTACATGTAACTTGAATGGCAAAAGATAAGTCGCAAGTAACTTAAATCGGCCAAAAAGATATTTCCCTAAGAGTATACGACGCAATATCGGGGTCAGGCTTATGACTGGCGTTGCTGTTGGTTCAATTAACCCAGGTTTGAGGTACTTGACCGCACACTAGCAGGGAAGCTGACGCACATCGTTTTCCGCTTAGCGTGTGATCTAAGATGCTTGCGGACACATTCTCTGCGTCGCGTGATGGTCACCCACGGTGAATATATAAATGTAAGCTACATGTAATATGTGTAACTTACATGTAATATGAATGTAGATATTTTACATGTAATATTGTTGGAAGCGAAGAATTCAGTGATATGATCGAGAGATTCTGATGAGGTCAAGATACTACATGTCAATATCAGGCGGCCTCGGCTTCTTCTTCTTTGCAGCGACATTGAGGGCTTCGTCATAGGTTGAGAAACTGGGCGACCAGTAACGGATTTGTCCCTAAGTCCATTACGGTCAGCGTGGTGGGTCTCTCCGGTTATTTGAAAAGGTGTGCAGTATCATGGCCGAGGCAGCCGCAGTCCGGGCAAACATCTGATTTGCTGCTGTCTATTTTGCTGACGTAGGACATGAGCATGGTAGAATGACCACAGAGTGCACCTGGCCCTTCTTCCGAGTGCAGCCTCGGATAAGCAGACTTGGGGCGGCACTACCCCCAATATGGGATTAATGACCGCCTTTCCCAGATGGCACCGTACGAACTGAGTAAGCTCCTCGCGCAATAGCCGGAGTCGTTCTTGCAGTGAGTCGTGCCATCTTTGCAGATTGACTTTGCTGGGAGCATCGGCGAATGGCTTTCTGATGTCTCTCTCTCTCTCTCTGACGGGGTTTAGACCTCTCCAAGAGGAGAGTGGTTTGGTTGTTTGACAATGTTGATGAAAAATTGTTGGGTCTGGAGCTGACGATGCTCCCTTACTGGTAATAAGCGGGTCCCAGCATGCAAGTGATCGACTGGGGAACTTCTTGCACATCCGGTGGCGATTCGAAGAGCTGCATTCTATATGCGTTGCATCTTAGTCCAAGAGAATTCCGAAACTAGATGCTGTCAAACTGGTGCGGCGTATTCTAGCGCAGGCTGGAGAATCGCCTTGTAATAACGGTTTCTTTGCTACTACCCCATGGTGTACCGCCCAGGGCTCTAAGCACGTTAAGTTTCGCTTTAACAATAACCTGATTCTTTTCCGTGTTCTTATGGAACTTGAGCGATGGGTCGAGAACGAGACCGAGAAGTTTTGGGAAGCGGGTCGCAGGCAAACGGTCTCCATTCCATACAACATACTGATGCGCTGAGTTCAGATGGGTCCGTTGTGAGTACGGATACCGATGACTTTGACGCAGAAATCTTCAGCATTTTGCGGTCGAAGAAGCTTTTCAATGTGATCAAGTAGTCATTAATCTTAACGGCGGCCACATTTATGTCCCGATCACGACACAAGACGGTCATATCATCAGCGTAAGCGACCACCCTGATATCTTAGGGAGGGGCGGGCATATCTTCGAGGTACAGACTGAAGAGAGCAGGCGACAATACGCCGCCCTGTGGGACTCCAGCTGCAATCGGAATGCTGTTTGAGACATGATTCTGGAACATCACTCTAGCCCGTTTGTTCTTAGTAAATGCAGCTATCCAGCGCTTTTGCCATGGAGGAATTGATGACTCCAGTAAGTTGTTTGATAAGATACCAAGATTCACTGTGTCGAAAGCCTTAGTGAGATCCAAATGCAATTCAAACATTCCTACTGCATAACCGCCGGACACCATGCTCAATGCTACCAGGAGGACAATCACCAGCAGCTTTTCTGGAAAGATGTCTTCAAACTACTTTGCCACTACTGAAGCCATCAACCACAACTGAGCCGTGCCAACAAAATCAGAAAATTTGAGTCCCAGCTCAACAAGCACCACTGAGCACGCCCGAAGCTATTTGAAAGAGGCCACCTTGTATGCGTGCGTTATCATCGACCCGGACATCCAAAATGGTCTCCAGAACGTGTACTACTTCGTCATGGACAATGTATCTACGATGTTCAAGTCGGGGACCAATGCTGGAGACGTCAAGCCAACCAATTACGTCCCAGAACGTGTCCTACTGCTACAAGGACGCTCATGAATCAGTTCGACCTGCCTCTCTTGCCATGTCTCGATACACACCTATCCAGTGGCGAAGACTACATATTACCGACCACAACGAGTCTACAACCGAGTCTGCGGCTATTGCAGAAGATAACTTACATTGGCCTGTGTATCCTCGCAAGTGAATGGTCACGTCGTAACTTGCTTAACACGTGTACAGCCGGTATATAAGGCACCTCACCTCACTCAAGTCCTCATTCGGCACTCTGATGCTGGCCCTGGAAGGTGACTTCGAGTTGCTCTCCGGAGGCCAGCTTATTTTTGACCGCTGTGGGGGGGGCGGTTTTCGCCGCGGTCCTCAGGGAGAGTGATTCCTCGCCGTTTTCGCCGCGGTCGTCGGGGAGGGTGGTTCCTCGCCGCAGGCCTTGGCGGAGATTAGGCCCTTGTAGTGGACACAGGCGGGGCTGTCTCTGCCGTGGACCGCGACAATCACGCACCAGGGGTGCGTGATTGTCGCACACCAATGTCACCTGCATCTGAGGAGTAAGTTAAATGTTACTTCTGTGTAAGTTACTTCTATACTAGAAGCAAGTTACTTGTGACATGAAAGTAAGTTAGTTGCAACATTATGTAAGTTACTTGTGACATAGAAGTAAGTTACATGACGACTTCACGTAACTTACTCAAAAATAACATTTAACTTGATTCAAGACTTTTGAGTAGGTCTCTCATTTCGGATCGGTCGAAGCAAGAGTGATCGAGCTTATCATGTCGAAATCCTCTTATCACTTTTGTATTTTGCCATGGCCGACCGCTCCGCTGCTTACTTCGCCCGGAGTCATCCGAGCAACATTGGCTTTAACTAGCTTTCATTTTTATGAAGGATTGGCAAAATGCATACCACAAAAAATCAATCAAATATAGTCTACAGCAATTGGAGTAGGACCTGGTGAGGTTGCGGACTCCTCCTAATATATAGTGGAGTTCAACAAGAGTGTCTCATTTACTTATCAAAGAGAAGCGTTCGATTGGAGATGAATGAACATGAAACTCATTGCAGCACAACCGCTCTCGCTCAATCGGTATCGAGCGTGCTGGTATGGGATTCATGCACATTGATCCCCAGTCGACCGCTTCTTATTGACAAGTAAATGAGACACTCTTGGTGGACTCCACTATACAGTAGTCTAATTGTGTTATCACTCATTTTTTCGAAACAACTAAGATTGGTCGGTGAGTTTTCGTTTCTACTCTCACATTTTCACCTGTTTTCAGTGCCTCCACAGATGTATTCGTATCGGTGAAAACACAGACTCAAAGATCTATCACAGCTGTTTCGGGAAAATGAGTGATACCACTAACAAACTACCATATGTTATCACGAGTCCGCAACCTCACCAGATCCTATTTCCATTGCTGTAGACCTTACAAGAACGATAATTAAGTGCGCCAGAATCGGGCTACCGTAATCTTAGCCGTAAAATTAATTGTTTGGCGACGGTTTTCCACGGACGAAACTACTCATTCGACGGCAGATAATGGATTTTTGTTCGTCAGTGTCGTGTTGGCGCTCAATTGATAAAAGACCTCAAGAGGACAGTTTTTTGTTATTGAACAGCTCAGTGAATGGACCCAAAACGACTTTTTTATTTCTCGCTCTTCCTTTCAGTACTTTTCCTGAGCGCCGTAGTTTCTTCGCTTTTTCATGAAACTGATTGAAAACTGAACATGGGTACCGGAAAATGGATGTTAACAGGAAAATCACGGAACGAGTTTTCCTAATTAACAATCAATAATTCACATAACAAGGCATTCATATTAGGAAGATAACTGCTTAAACTGGCAAAGATTCGTAGGTATCAGATAGTATTGGGAAGAGAACTGCTTAAACGAGCAAAGATTCATAGGCGTTAGATTTGGAGCAAACTGCTGATTACTTTTCGGGACACCCATAAACAAGCCGTTCCTACTAAAATAGTATGGTAGGCAATGGATTTGTTTTGAAAAAAAAAATGTTTCGGATTGTTTCTATAAGTAATTTGAAGAAATTAACGAATGTTAGCGCGAATTGAAGTTTGAATCATGGAAATTGTTGAGTACGCCTATAAAATTATCAGTCCAACTATTGCCATTACCAGAAATCCCAAAAAAACTCAGATGATATAGAAGTATTGAGAAAAGTCATGGTTTCTCAATATATGATTATCGCCGTCGAATGAGTCGTTTCGTCCGTGGAAAACCGTCGTCAAACAATTTATTTTACGGCTAAGATTACGGTAGCCCGATTCTGGCGCACTTAACTATCGTTCTTGTGTAGACCTTAAGATAAAAAAAGAGTATATAATACCTAATTGTGAAGTGAGGTGAGTACTCCTGCAGGAGGGGGTGGGGGGAGGCATTATGGGGGCGCACTTAACCCCGCCCACTTTTCTGCGCCTCAATGGCTCCCCTGATTTTGGAAGTGGAAGGGGGGGGGGAGCGGGGGCGACCAGGGGTTGGTATTTAAATTGCATTGCGGCAGTGAAAAAGAGGGCGGCCGAGTGCGAAGCCAACCTTTCATTCGGACCGTGGCTTGTTTCCTCAAGAAAAAAAAAACATTTAAATTCAAACTGCGGCTGGCGCGGCTGTTTACATCTCACCAGTGGCTGGCTGATAATTACCACCCAGCCGCCGATGAGATTAAAACCGCCACAGTTTGATTTAATGTTTTTTTGAAGGAAATAAGCCAGGGACCTAACTATACTTTTCGCAAACCTATTGTTGTGCAAAAGTTTCGAGCGAACCTAACAATGAATAAAGCACCTGAAGGCACGTAAAAGTAGCAGTAATACCAGTATATTCTTGAAAGCATACCTGAAAGAGTGATCCGAGTGGTCTCTCTTCAGTTCCGTCATTCTCGTCAGAACCTGATTCAGGACAGATGTATAGTTTAGTCATCCTAAAACAGATATTACGCCGAAGTATTCCATAAAATTCTTCGCCTACACCGAGAAACATGACTAACTAAGGTAAAGGGTTTCACGGAAATTTAGGAACACACGGTTTTCATGAGAATTTTCGGCATACTTCCTATGCTGAAAACAGGATAATTTATTGCTAGAATATGTGGGAACACGAAGAAACCACTAGCCCCGCCGGCTTCCTCGGTTTCCTCTTGGGAAGAGGCACAATCTTCAGAATACTTGGATACTTTCAATGACGAAAACTGATCGAAATGGACACTGAAACACTAGGAAAACACTATGATGTTCTATAAGAAATAAAAGAAACCATTGGTCCCGCCCAAAGAATTCTTTGAATCGTGTCCGCCCAACAACGAAAAAAGATCCAAAAAGGAAGTCACACGCTCCGCCCACTTGCATACCGGCGTCCACAATACTGACCAATGAAGACTTGCCCTAGATAACGGATCTTTTTTTTTCGAGCCGGCATATAGTCTGTGAGAAACTTCTCCATGATTAGGTACGTGGCTTGCTTCCTCAAAAAAAAAACATTCGAATCTCACTAGCAGCTGGCGCGGCGGTCGCATGCGCCGGCCCGCTAATCGATTCAGGCCAAGAGACGAGCGCAACTGATCAGCTAACCATACCGCCAGTTGAACTTTAGCCGCCCGCGCCAGCCACGGGTGAGATTTGAATGTTTTTTTGGGGAAACAAGCCACGGACCTAACTATGTGAAATGCGGGCTCGAAAAACGACATACCCACAGTGTTGAGCAATCAAAACTCGTCCCTGGGTGGGCACATGGTTCCCCCTCCAGATGGGCGTATAATGAACAAACTTTTTTGTATAGGAACACTTCTCATTTAGCGAAATTGATGGAAGTATTCAAAAAATTAGGGAAGAAAAAAGCAGAAAAAAAGAATCACCTCTCATCTGAAAAAAAACACAGAGCAACAAAAAAATCGATAATAACTCTGAATATCACAGATTAAATATCACCATTACAGCAAAATTATAGTGAAATTTATTCCGCAATTACTACACCATTCACAGTCTTTATACCGGTATTACAACTTATGCATCACAGTTCAATAAATGGGCTTATTGATCGAATACACGGAATGGGAGGCACCTAGGACCCCTTCGTTGGAGAAATTTGTGGCACGCGCCGCGCTCCAGCGACAACAGCCGAACAAAAGAACGTTTTTAGCGTGGTCGCGGACAATAGATACCGTAATCGCTGCCGTAAAATTAAAAGTTAAGCGAATGTTGGTTGCGGTCAAAACAGCTGATTCGTCGGCAGCTAGTATTTTTCCGTCAATTGATGTGGCTTTTGAGGAGGAAGAATGGAGAAACCGTCATTTTCTGGTCAATTCATTCAATTCAATCTCCACTACGCAATCAGCTGTCATGTGAAATGAAAGGTCAGCAAATCGTCGCATTTTGTGTGCTTCACATGATAGCTGATTGCGTAATGAAAGTTAATTGAATGACGTGACCAGAAAATGACGGTTTCTCCACCTATCCTGCTCATAAACCATATCAATCGACGGAAAATTACTAGCCGCCGTCGATTCAGTTGTTTTGACCGCAACCAACGGGCTTTTAGCATTTAATTCTACGGCGGCGAATACGTTATCTGATCTCCGCGACCACACCAAAAGCGTTCTTGTGTTCGGCTGTCGTCGCTGGAGCGTGTCACATTTTCTTCCCACCGAACTGTTCCTAGGCGCCTCCCAATCCGTGTATTCGATCAACAAACCCAATAACTGTACAAATTCTTTACAAAAAAATCAGTTTTCTATGATGTGGAATCAAACAGCTGCGCAACTCGCATATAAGCACGCCTGTTCGACTGTTCAATACGATTTTTAGATATAAAATAGCTGATAGGAAGAAGAACACAATTAATCAATGCAAATATGTGAAAACTTGTCAACCGCGACGCAGCAGCCCGATGACACGGGACAAATACAACGGCACCTGACTCAGTACAATTGACTCGATCGAAAAACCCCGTAGGTTCACAATGTTTCGTTTTTAAAGCCTTGGTTTCGAATTCGGAGCATTTCACACATGACTCCAGCGTGACGGTGCGTTCGGTTTTCCAACACTCTTGGCGCGATTTCGTCTCCCGAGTAGCCTTCGAGTCTGGAGCGGCAGACTCGTATTTGGTCTGCAGATCATCCTCGACGAATTCCTCCATGAACACCACAATCACGGAGAAACAGAGAAGGGCGACGACAAAGGAGAAGAGCCGCTTTGAGTAGAAGGTGTCCATTCTCGCGGTACTCAACGAAATCGGTGCAAAACCATAGGAGAGATCTAAAAGCAGCTCTCACACTTTCGATTTTTTGTATAACTTTTTATATGAACTATCACCAAAAAACCAAATCTGCAACACTTCAATAAGTTATACCGATTCAGACACTCGAAGTTGTGTTCCGCCAGACCGCCGTTGTCCATGCTTGTCTTGGGGCAAACTCCAGGTGTTTCGGGTGAAACAGAGGGTGTTTTAGAGATAACAGACGTCAAAGCATGCGCCGAAGAGCGATGCATCGAAATGAACGGCCGACTTTTCGGGACAACAAACTCAGCCCTTGTACGGCAGTAGTCTGGCGGAACACAACTACGAATTTATGAGTAAGTGTATCCGCTAGATTTTGGAGGCATTCATAAATTGAATAGCGGCACTTTACGGACTCCAGATGTCAAACAAGTCGACCCAAACTTCGTCCGAGAGGAGTTTTAGGGGGAGGGAACACTATACAGCGAACACTGAAGATTTTTTTCGGTGGATTTGATCAATCAATAAATCGATTTTATTTGCAATTTCGACGCTTTTTCAGCGATTCGGAAACTGAATCACTCAAATTTTAGCGTTTTCCGGTGAATAAAATTTTGACATTTTTCGGAAATTGGATCTCTCGAATTTGAACGTTTTTTCGATGATTCGGATCTTGGATCACTCGGAATTTGACATTTTCCCCCTGATTCAGAATTTCAATCACTCGAATTTTGACGTTTTTCGGTCGAGCGAATTTAGAAGTCTTTTCGTGATTCGGACTTCGATTTCCTCGGATTATGAAGTTTTTGGTGATTCGGATTTTGATGTTCTCTGGCGATTTGGAATACTAATCTTTCGGATATTGACTTGGGTGAATCGGATTTTGCCGTTTTCCGATGATTCGGATTTTGGAACACTCGGATTTTTATGTTTTTTTCGATGAATCGGATTTTGAATCGTCAAAATTTCGAATCATACGGAGATTCGAAACCAAATATAACAACCTTAGTCAGATCGGACACAAGGGCCAAGCTCCTGTATTCCTACCGCATTTCCTAGAAAAGCTAAAGCGGACCCGATATGCGCAATCAGTACCCCCACAAAAAATCAACGCCTGGACGGTTTACTCTGAGAGAAAATGAAGCTGCGGCTCTGCGATAGTGCCGCCTCGGCGTCTACAGGCAACGAGGCGGCCCTATCGCGGAGCCGCGGTGGCACTACCGCGGAGCCGTAGCGGCGACGGCTACGGGAGAGTACCTCATATAAGGTTTTTGAGAATTTTAACACAACTAAGGGGGCCTGAGTATAAGAACAAAATACGCACCTGCCATTATTACGTCCTCTGAATGATAGGGACAGACGTTACCAGCGTTTTTGCGCCCAAGGAAATACGCATAGTACTTCATACTTAGGTAATTGAACCGGTGACAATTTCGTTTTACCACACAGGACAGTAAATTGTACCCCACGCGGGTTCGCTGCTGCATCCTCGCGGAGCCGGCGTGGTTCTCACGCGGAGCCACTGCGGCACAGTCGAGGTCGCGGTACTTTCGCGGCACTGGCGCAGCGAATTCTTTCAGAGTAAGCAATAAAAAAAAATGACCATCTAAAGTCCAAATTCGAGAAGAATAGTTCGGGAATTAAGAAAATATCGAATCTCGGTGCTTTATACTAGGGTGGTTCCTTAGCTCTATCGATTTGATCAAAAATCAAAATTATGTCCAACATATGGGGTAATTTTTTAAAAATTTGTCTACAGGTAGGATACAATTAAAAATACATTAACGATTGACTCATTAAACCATTTTCAGCAACTATACAGGGTTCTTAGTCCAAAGAGAAAGATGTAGCAAAAGAATACGCATAGTAAAACAATTAATGCACCAAGAACATAAATATTTTAAAAATGCATAAAGCTGTTGTGACTGCTGGAGGACTCTTTCCTTTAATACCTGATGAAGTACAGAAAATATCTCATAACATGATGCAACAAAACAAACTGGGAAACTTACTTGAAGCCACACAAGCTGACGATTCCGGTGAGATTGTGCAATTCCGGTGAGATGCCAGCAGTGCGGTTACGGTAGTGAGTTGGCGATGGCGCGCACATCGCACCTTTAGTAAGTGCGCCAATCGCGACGATCTCTCTGCTGAAGAACGTCGGCTATTTTCCCCGAATATGGAGATGGCGCCGTTTATAATACGCCAGAACAACTTTATATTCAGTTCGTAGCAAGTTTTCTGCGCGGACTAACGTGACCCTTCATTAAAGAGGCAAGTCAAATCAAATTTTGTTTGTTCCTGGGCGTGCGTGCGCGGAGCGAAGACGGAGACAGCGAAAAAGTGTGGATGAGAAGGAGCCGCAGCATACGCGCGCACACGCACGCGATCTACAACAGTAAATTTCACTGTGAAATAGGGGAAGAATGTATTCTACGGTTGGGTCCGTGGCTTGTTTCCTCAAGAAAAAACATGTAAATCTCACTCGCGGCTGGCGGTGTGGTGATTTGATCAGCTGTACTCTTCTCTCGGCGTGAATCGATTAGCGGGTCGGCGCACGCGACCACCCTCGCCAGCCGCGGATGAGATGAAAATGTTTTCTCTTGAGGAAACAAGCCACGGATCTAACTATACAATTGCTCCTTCCTTGATTGTGCATTTGCAGACAAAAGTCGCACACTCTCTTTTAGCTCAATTATGATACACGTCGTTCTCGGAGCCAAATTCCGGTCCGCATTTGCGGAATACGGCTGTTTCATCGTGCGACACGTGATGATCGTGCTGGGACCATTTGGTCCTGGCACGATTCACACTTCTCCCAGCACGATTATCACGTGTCGCATGATGCAACAGCCGTAGTCCGCAATCGCGGGCCGGAGTTTGGCTCCGAGAACGGTAGTACATGCTGTAAAAACACAAAAATTCCGTGATTTTTTCGCACGCGGGAGCGGAGCGGGGGTTAGAGACAGCGTAAGAGAGGGCGCGCGACAGATGGAGATAATAAGGCGGCGTTCAGAGTTTTCGCGGCGCCACGCGATGGCACACGTCAGCGCGACGCGAAAATCGCGTCGCGCGGAAATCAATGTGTGAACGGCGCGCGAACGCTAGGCGACTACGCGCAATTGCGTAATTTCCGCAATTTTCCGTACCCAAGCAAAACTAAACAATATTTGATCTTATTCTGTCTATTTAAGTGTAATGTACCTTTTTTATCTTTTATCTGTATATATTATTATGGAACATTTTTGTTTATGTTGCGACAACTTGCTTCTTTAATGACGAAACAATCAAAAAGACATCGGGAGCAAATGATGCTTAGAATTTTTTGGAGTTGATAGTACAGAATAGGGATGTTTCGGTGAAATGAGACCGAATCATGCTTGAGTCGCTTGTGAACCGTAAAACAACTTTATAGCTCGTCAACTCTTTGAAACCATCACCCTCATCACACTGTCCTGAAATATGCAGACAAAATTGTTTGCAGCATCATCTGAGAACAATACAATAACCCATGACAATTTCAATCAACCTAGTCTTTGAAAAGGCTCGAGATAATTAAAATGGCCCTTGAGTCCCTGATGATGGCAGAAAAAATGATGACAATCGCTCCGCGACCATCGCGTCGCGTTGCATTGCAACGCGACGCGATGGTCGCGGAGCGATTATAATTTGCGCGTCAAATTCGATGTATCGCGCCTCTTCACTGTGAACACCTAGCGACGACGCGACGCGACGTCGCTTGATCGATACGTAGGCTAATTTTAACGCCTCGTCGCGCCGCGAAAGAACTCTAGACGCCGCCAAACAGCTGCCGAGGAGCGTAGAATCCGCTATTGCAGACTTCTAGCGTGCCACTTTTTTGACTAGAGCCTAGCCATCTTGCTGCAATCTTTCCATTGAAAAAGTGATGCGCAGACGCCGAAGTCCGCAATGGTGGAACGCCCGCGTTCTGAGACTTGACTGCACTATCCCTAACGGAATGAGATTCCAGTCCGCAATGGTAAAGCCGCCTCTTCCTGCCGCAAAAGTGGAACTTGAAGATAGTCGTGCTAAGACCACGGGGTCTCAGAACGATTATTCTTTGTCTTAGCACGATTACTCTCGAGCTGCGTTCTGCGACAGCGGTTGCCTGCAACTGCGAACCGAAATTTCATTTCAATGACGACCCACATTGCGGGAAAAAATATGCGCGAATAAGGTGCACACACTCCTATGGACGGCGAAAGAATGTCGGTCGGCGGTGAATAAAATTGTCAAGGCTCGCTCCGGACTACACGCACCGCGACCGCTTCACCTGCCAATTATCTTTTTGTCAAATTATGTCGTAACTTTTTCTTAATGGAAGAAAAACTTTAGATACCATTCAGCGGCTAAAAAAAATTCACCTTCTAATCTTACTTAGATAAAGTGACTTCAACCCCAATAATCCAAAATGTAAAGCTGAAATGCGCTTAAGAAATCCGTATTCTGATATTTCTCTGTATTTTTTTGCAGAATTTCCACAGCAGTTGCGATTGTTTTATGACATAGTAAACGAGTAGTGGCAGTACGGCGCGCGAGTATTCGTAGCGTGTACTGCGTAAGGGGCCGTTCATACTTCTGCCGCCGAGCCGCGCAGTAAAGTGGAATCCTATAATAGTGATCGTGCCGCGCCGCGGGATCAACACCAGGGGTCGTTTGTACTCCCGCCGCCGAGCGGCGCGGCATAGTGCTTTTCTGTAAGGCGTCGTTTATACTTCTGCCGCCGAGCGGCGCGGCGAGGTGCAATTCTACAATATTGATCGTGCCGCGCCGCGTGATCAATATTACAGAAATTCAATGTGCCGCGCCGCTCGACGGAGGGAGTATAAACGACGCCTAATATTGATCACGCGGCGCGGCACGATCGATATGATGGGACTGCACTGTGCCACGCCGCTCGGCGGCGAAAGTATAAGCAATTCTTGAGGGAGTTGCCCCATTCATCCGCTCTGCCATGAGAAGCGCTACGTGAACGCTTCATCTTCCACGTTGTGAAATTCGGAAACCATGTTGATCACTAAATATTGTGACGTGGATGACTAAAGCAGTACTCCCTAAGCATTCTTCTTAGATATCGATCATCTGCTCTTATGACCGCGTCGCAAGCGCGCGCAAGTCCCACACTGTACACAAGAAAGCAATTGGGAGACTACAATTTTTTTACAAATATTCTATAGCATTCCATTATTTTCCGAATGTCCGTCCTCCGTGACCCTGAACGACAGATGAAAATTTTCAAAAATTTATCTTCAATCAACATTTCGAACGAAAATTAATTATTTATCTGTAGTATTTAACAAATTGTACTGTACATTACATTAAAACATGCATTAAATCAATGAAAAAGGCGTGTAGCGACATGGCGTGACGTGACACAAAATCAATATCGATTGGCGTTTAGCTCTCGAAGTGCTCTTTGTCGAACACGTACTCTCCCATGCCGTTGCCAAGTCGCTTCAGGTTGGTGATCATCTTCGCGATCTCGTTAATTGATTCAACCTTAAATCCATAGGACGCTTATCTATTGATTGGTCAAGGCCAAATTATCGATTACCTGCTCGTGAAGGTACTTCGATTCGAGGAAATCAGCCATATGCGGGTCATTGCACGAAGACGCTGTGGCATGAAGATCGAGAAGGGCCTGGTTGTTGAACTTCTCCAGAGCCAAAGCAGCCTGTAAATCGTTTTGTGGATCACCAGGAGGCTAGCGGGCGACTTCCGGGAGTAAAGCTGTCATCCTTCCGAGAAGATAGCGGCTGACCCTCGAATGAGTATAGCGATAACATTGCAAGGGACCGCAGATTGATTCAGTACAGTTGGAACTCATTACATTAGCATTTACTCACTGAGCGGGAGTGTCAAGGTGGCCGGCAGAAAACTGTCAAATACCGGGCGGACTGCTGTTACATTTGACACAAAATCCCAATTTGTGTTGAAGTCTGGAGTTGTTCACAGACTTATTTTATATAGACGCTTGTGAATCGCGGCTAAACACCGGACGAAGCGCGGACTGTTCCCCAGAAGAACCACCGGAAATGTCTGGTCGGATCGCAGTCAGAATCCCAGAAGATTCGCAGATTATCGCTGTGTAGGAGGCAGGCCCAATATAGCAGGACGGACAACGGTAAACTATAGCGCAGATGCCGGGCCGACAGCGTTCAATTACCAGGCAGATGCCGGGCTGACAGCGTCCAATTACAGGGCAGACTGCTGTTGGATCTTATAAAAATCACCATTGATGCCGGCGGATCGCGATCAGACATCGGGCGGACCGCGGTCAGTCACAGAGTGGATCACGGGCATGCTTCGCTCCAATCGCACCCAAACCGCAACGGATCGATGGTATTAGACTAGCGCCAGCTGAGTATCCGAAGAATGTCGGGCGGATCATGGGCAAACACCGGGCGAGTCGCGGGCGACATCGTGGTTCAAGCTGAATCGCTGGCAAGACTCCGTCGAATAACTACCGGCGCTGGATAACCTCAATCATCCACTCGAAAGATTATAGACTATCGGACGAATCCCCGTCAAAAATCTTGCGGGCCGCGAACCTTTGCCAGGGAGATCGCACGTAGGTAGCGCTTGAATGGTGTTTGTTGTATGAGAAAATTGCTATTTCACGAAGGATTCAAAATGAAAGCTAGCACCGGATGATTGAAGGTTGGCGTTCGAGCCGCAGTTACCTACCGGGCGATCCGAGTTCAGTTGCCAGTAGGATAGCGGGACAGCTTCAGTGGGATTGCAGTCGAATATCAGGAGGTTAGTCGCTTTCTGTGCTGAATCCCATCGAATAAAATCCGGAAAGCGGTTGAAAACTGGCGAACGGATCGCGGCCCATCTCCGGGCAGATCGCGGCAGTTTCTATCAGGCATCGCTATTGATTGAGGCAACTTTTTTTTTGCTCAAATTTCACCTGGAACGCCTCGAGAGCGCTTCCCCACTCGTCCTTCTCCGGCTTGTTCACCGCCTGCATCACAACACGACCACCACGGAGATTCTGGAACTTCATCAGGGCAATGGCATGCTCACGCTCCTCATCCGACTGTTTCCGGAACCACCTGTAATACGCATTTTTTGAGTCTGTAGAATTTCTCAGCCCGTTATTGGCTGGTTGTTATGGGCGGAGCTTTCGGCTATGATTGGTGAGAATTGAAATGGGTTCTTCTTTAGCAGAATTTTGACTTTGACGTCGAAAAGTAGTGTATTTAATATAAAGTATAGAAAAATCGACAAACCTCACATTTAGGCGCGAAAAAAATTGAAAAATTAAGGAACCCCAAAAACTTCCTCGTCGAAGGACTGCAACTGCCACCACGGCAGACAGCCAGCCCCCTATCGAAAAGTGTCCTAGAAATAAGGCGATTTCAAAGAATCTTTACTTGCTCTATCCGACCCTATCGATTGTTGGTCTAGAATAATCAACAATTTGAGTTTTCTATTTCTAGAATCAGAATATGAAATTGTAAGGCCGGTCCGAAAGAGAGTGTCCGCCAAGGCGGTCGGCGTGCGTGTCAAGCGGCCATTGCGGGAGCATTTTCTGTACCTGCATATCGATGAGCAGGAATATTAGACGAATATAAAGGTAATATCCCAGCCAGCTGTATACAGCGGTGGGGAAGCTCGTTAGACAAGATGTCTTCGCGACGACCGCTCGACATGCACGCCGACCGCGTGGGCGGACAGATTCATTCAGACACAGTTCAAAAACTTTGGGAGCAAATTTTGGAAATGCGCAACTCTTCGTTACAACGATTTTTTTTTCAGAAAAAAAGTTCTACGGTATGAAACTCGGTTTTCACGCAGTGTTCAGGTTTCAATACCGAAAAAACGTATCGGAGCAAGTCGCAGGAGTGTAGTATAAACTTCACTTACTTGGCGATATTTGGTAGCGCAACATCGTCACGATCGAAGTACAAGGACATTGACAGATAGACATTTGAGGCATACATTTCGATATTCACCTGAAAATTTTTGTTCAGGAGTGGAAATCATCGCGGGCGATTCTAAACTCGGAGCCGCCAGGAAGTTCCGCTCGCTCTCCCTATCAGCGGGTCCGCTCCTGTTGCTATACGGACCACTGCTGTTGCCGTCCAGGCTCGTCCGAGTCTTCCGGACAGCAACAGTATTAGACCGGAGATTGGGAGAACGAGCCGCACTGCCAGGCGGCTCTGATTCCTGTTCCGTCCCCTGCGGTCGATTGACCTACAGATCACTCATGAGATTTAGTCTTTTTCAATGTTAATATTTCACGGACCACCCGTGTGTTTGACCTCTTGCACAAAGCCCAGCTGATATTCTAGTGACCACCCATGAAGCTCATCCATATTCGTGGCTTACTGGGACCATTCTTCAGTCGTCACGACAATTGATATCCTGTAGACCACCCTATAGGGTTTAGTCCTCTCCACATCTTTTCCCCTGTTAATATCCGAAGGACCACTTCGGGTGTTTACTTTCTTGCGGTCAGGCTCATAGTTAATATTCTAGTGACCACCTATGAAGTTTGGTCTCTTCTGTCGTCATGTCAGTTGGCATCCTACAGGCCACCAACAAAATTTGGGCTTCTTCGTAAATTCTATATATAATATTCAAAATTTTAGTTCGATTCTCTCCAAACAGCTACAAATTGTCATTCTGGTGACCACCCATGGAGTTTATCCTTCTTTGACAGGTACTCGCAGCTGATAGTTTGGGATAAGGATCACCGATGAAGCCTGGTTTATTCCAGGGCGTTTTCAATTTTAACATTCTGAGAGCCACCCATGATATTTAACCCATTGAAAGAGTCCCAGCAAATATATTTCGATAAGCACCCATGAAGGTCCCGACCTTTTACCCCTGGCTGCTACCCTGTCCTACGGACCACCCATGGAGTTCATTTCTTTGAATGTCACCGTTGATAAGCTACGCGCAACCCGTGGGGTTTAGGCCTTCTCAACCTGTATAGAAGCTTGTGACTCTAGTTAGCATCCATGAGGTCTACTCTCTCAACTGTCCCGACGTATTTGATATGCCATAGACCAGCCATGAGGTCTAGAACAGCTCAGTCAGCCGTCCTAAAAAAAATGAACTTCTTCAAACCATTGTAAAATACCTCTACTTTTATTGTCAGCCTTTATGCTCCACCCACTTTAGTCCAGATCCAATTTAGAACCGTGAGAAAGACTCCGCCCATTTTAGGCCCGAATACTTCCACGGTCATTAAAAACAATAAAAGCCATTTTCTTCAATTGTTAGTCGGCCAAGGGCCTAGGACCAAATCATGTCTACCCTCTAGAAAATTCATTCTAAAACTCAATTCTGTCTCAATGGGACTGTCCGCCCAGGCGGTCGGCGTGCGTGTGGCGCGGCCGTCGCGAGGGCACTATTTTGGATGAGCCTTCCCATGCAAACAAATGCATGATGGCCGCAAAGAGCTGACTGGGATACTATTCGCCACTCGTCAAGCATTTCTTCTAATCAATTTACAAGTCCGAAAAACTCCTTCATGACGGTCGCTCCACACGCACGCCGACCGCTTGGGCGAACAGCCCCTTTTGCGGGGACTTTCTGTACAATATTTTTACCTCCTGTTTCATGTTTATGTTGCAGCCCTAAGGCCGTAATTGCAGAATTTTTCATTAGAATAACCCTCTCACCCACCTGCTTATTAACAGCTGCCTCAGCGTCCTTGGCGTAGTTCATGCGTACCTGCGATTCCATGGTTCCTGAAAGACGAAGGTTTGCCATAGATTGATTTTTCCAAGAATATTGGATAGAGCCGTGAAAACGAGAGCGGCAGGCAATCTGGCCGCAAAGAAGTCGAATAGACATTGTTATCTCTGGCGGACCAATTTGGACGCCTCAGCAGGGGCGGGTCAAACCACAGCCAGCTGATAACACAGAAAGTTTCTTTCGCAACGCCACAATTCACCACAGAGATAATATTTATCTAGCCATGAAGCAACTTCCTTGGGCATATGACTGGGAAAAGCACATAGGTCAATGAATGACAGGAGAAGGACACCTACACAAAGTGGCCATTTCGAATGAAATATATGTTTTCGGGACCATTTGTTAACGTAGAATTCCATTTTTCACAGTAAAGCTGCGGAACGTTTCTCTAAACGGAGTTATAAGCGTTTTTCGAGCTTCACTCATAGGCGCATCATAAGGGGCGATCCGTGAATTTTCCACGTCTTCTAAGATGAATCAATGAGATTTGTACACCGGCAGTCATCCTACAGGGTGTTTTTACGCAGGAATATGTGCTCAGATTAACGAATCGACGCGCCCCCATATACCCATTCGAGAAAACACCCAACGTTCCTTGTTGGCGCAGTGGCAGTGCGCGCTGCAGCGAGAAATGAGGAGACAGGTTCGAATTCGTGACTCACACGTTCTTTTTTCGCTATTGTAAATTACTCATGTCCATCATCTGAAGTGTTGAGGAGCAGTAGTATCAAAAAAAAAACTTATATTCGTGTTCAACGCCCCAAATAACCCTCTTCCCCCTAGGCGACTTTTTGAATGATTTTTTTTCGAATTGTACGGCACTGAAGGCTGGAGACGGAAAATTTCATTTTTGGGAGTCCAGAGATCGGAAATGTTCACCCTCCGATATTTCCAAGGGGATTATTGAGAGTGCTGAACACGAATAAAAAGTTCGTTTCCATTTTTCTGGAAGATTTCTTTAGATCAAAGCAGGTATAACGTCATTTAGGTACGAAAATCTCTTGAGAAATGGTCACAACTCTGTGTCAGAAAATTTTCCGCAGCTGTTAACTGAAAAACAATTTCTATGTCAAAAATTGGTACCGACATTGCATACTGTGCTTCTCTGGGCCAAATTCCGGTCCGCAATTGCGTCTCGACACGCTTTGCGGCCGCGCGATTTCGAGTCGGAAGAGTGTTCAGCGCCGCAGCCGCCGATCTGTTGACTCTAGGTAGGTTTTGGAAACTGGAAACCGAACAAAATCAGAGAAAACTGTATAAAAAAGCTACATCGAGTGGGCTTTGGCGCTGGAAACTCGACCGAATGGAGCGCTTGCGGCCGCAAAGATTGTCGAGACGCAATTACGGACCGGAATATGGTCCAGGGAAGCACAGTATTTCATCTAAAGTGCGCCCTTTGTGTAAGTATCCTTCTCCTGCTCTGAGTCTGATCGGTCAATGCTAGTCTTTGATAGTTTTTGCCGAGAAATGACAGCGAAACGCCTGCTCGCCGGGTAATAGCCGCGAAATAGCCGAGGAATAATGCTCTCCAGGTTAGTATATGACGCACTCCAGAGGCATGATTCAGATGTGAACACCTCCGTCGGTCCAATTGCCCATGTCTGAGGTACTTGCACCTCTTCGGCCTCCGAAGGCCCAGCACACCCGATGGCAGCTCCCGATGGCGGCTCGGCGAGTCGGCGACGGCTTCGTCTCGGTTACTTTTGATTACTCCCCGTCACTTCTTGGTTATTTCTCGACTATTTCTTAGCTATTTTTCGTCCGTTTCGTGAAAAGCCGAGAAATAACCGCGAAATGGCCCATCAGGAGCCGCTGCGGAGCCTGGTGGGCTAACTCTGTGAGAATTCGCAGCGTCAGTGCCGGGAAAGTACTGCGACCCTCGACTGTGCCGCGATAGTTTCGCGATAGTGCCGAAGCGGCTCCGTGATCAGACGATTCTATTACAGCGTCTTGAGCCTCGACGTCGCCGCGATAGTACCGCAGCGGCTCCACGTTATAACGGCGCCGGCTCCGCGAGAATGCAGCAGCGAACCCGCTTGGAGTACGATGTACTCTCCTACGTGGTAAAACGAAGTTGCAGTCGCTTCAATGACCCAAGTTTGAGGTACATTTCGTATTTCCTTGGGAGCGAATTCGGCGGTAACCTTTGTCCCTATCAGACAGAGGACGTTACGACCGCAGGTGCGTATTTTCATTGTTAGGCCCCCTTTGTTGTAGACTAATTCTTAAACAACTTCATATCAGATACTCTCGCGGAGCCGCTGCGGCATTATCGCGGAGCCGAGGGGGCAACTATTTTCAGCAATATCTCGGCTAAGTCTCGGCTATTTCCCCGCGAAAACTCTCAGAAGCGGTGCGATGGTTATGTCCCTTAAAAGTGAAAAGTTCGCGGCCAAATCGGTTATTAAGGAGTTATTGGAGGTCTTCTATCGTTTGGATCCACTTTTACAGCTTTTTATAGTTTTGTTTTCGCAAAAAAAATCAATAAATGCGATAATTTCAGAGAATCGATAAAATGCTAAGGCAGTGATTTATATTAATGTAGAATTCTGAAAACATATTCGTGAAGTTCGACCACTGTTTTTGTTCAGCAAAGGAAAATACCATCGCACTTCTATCGTTGACCGATGAGACACACTTCACAGGTTTGTCGATCAGTGAAAAAACTGGAAAATTTTTTGAAAAAGGTTGACAAAAATTGAATGTTTTCCAATAGCAACAGGCACTAGTTTAGAGGGTCTACTGGGATATAGAGTAAAAAAAAACTGCCCTCTGAGCAGAATTTCTGCAGAATTTTTCGATTTTTTTTCTCAAAAACACCGGAAGCGGAAAAGCGAAAAAGAATAAGCCGAAAAGGGTAGGACGACTTGGAAAAAAAGAGAAAAAATCCCGCCGAATTTCTAACATGCCTTCGAGTTTCACACGAGCATATTTTTCGCGGTACCCTGCCTCCCCCATGAATGACAGAATTTTTTTGAAGAGTTTTGAACAATTGAAGTATACCACCAAATGGTTGGTAGACAAACTCTTTCCTGGATTCTTTTCAGTTTTTTAATTTCTTCCAAAAATTCTCCAAGGAGAACGAATAATCTCGCCTATGTCTGGTCATGAGGCTTTCATTCCTGCCCTACAAATACGAGTTGGGTGGTCGTCTTGTGGCGCCAAACAGTGATAAGATTAGGCTTATCAGAGGGAAGGGCTACGCAGCGCTATTGGTTACCGAAGTGGCGCCGACCAATAGTAGTGCCTAGCCTCTCCCTCCGATCCGCCCACTCTCCTCATTGTTTGGCGCCACCAGATGACCACCCATACGAGTATGTATCCTCTGTTTCCGGGTGAAATTTATTTCCGTTCATTGCGTGCGTCTGCGCGCTTACGCTCTGTCTCCTTCTCCTCACACTTTCTCGCTGTCTCTACCCTCGCTCCGCACAAGCGCGCGAGGGAACTTTGGAAATGTGGCTCAGAACCAAAGAATAAGTTGGACGTAATCATAGCACTCTTCTTGCTGGAACGAAATTCCGGTCCGCAGTTGCGGACGACCGCTGTTGCAGCACGCAGCACAATGATATTCGTGCCAGAAGCCGGTGGTCTCGGCACGATTATCATCGTGGGGCATGCAGCTGCCCGCAAATGCGGTGCGGAATTTCCCTCCGATAAGGACAGTAGGTCAACTAAACCAGTGCTCAAAAGCAAAGGAGAACCTAAATCAAATTTTTTACATGGGCAATCTTGTCAAAGAGGAGAACAGTTGGAGTATAAATACGGATAGACTAAACTGAAATGACCGGAAAATCGTTCGAAAGAGCTGAATATTTGAAGACATTCAGACGAGCGAGCAGATTCTGAATAGATATAATTGATGTCGCCACATGGTGGACTCGCAAACCACGTCAGAGTCTGAACTTAGCTCGAGAATCGATCGGGTTCTGTGGAATAAACATCATAGGACTTCACGAAAACATGTCACTCTCGCGGGAAATCGCACTCTACCGAGACCATTGATCACTATGACTACCCCCGCATGGCTTACATTCAGAAACTATGCATTATTTCCAAGTTGTTTTTGAAACAAAGATCTTTCTCATACTCCCGAAAGATTTTTTTCTTGCTATTCTCACTTTATTTCTGAGTGAGACTTACAAGGGTCCATCGCGCGCTTGCGCGCGCGTGCGTTGCCATGTGCATTCGAGCATGGAGGCCGTAGCGCGGAAAAGCGGGCAAAGCATGACTTCTAGTTAACCAGGAATGAGAGAAGCTTCCTTAGAAGTTCTGGAAATAGAAGAATTTCTGAATCATTGAGAATGGGTAATCGAAAAAAATACGGTTTCCTTTCGAATTCTGCGGCGGTTTTTTTTTTATTACAGAAACCGGAAATCAGGAGATCCAAAATCAAATTTTCGCTATTCTTTGCTGCGAACTGGTCACAGACACACGGACAAAAACTTTCCAGGCTTAACTTTGAAACCCCAAACTTTAGGAATGGACCGAAATAAGGAAACAAAAGTGATTCCGGACACCCTCCATGGAGTCCATAGTTACTATGCAACTTGAATTAGCATAAACCGATCAATTACGTAGATAAGCTAATCACAATCGCACACGAAAGGTTGGCGTTTGATGCCGATCTCCGTCTGTTACATTCACTAAGCCGATTAGAGACTCGTAGTCTGAAAGACGATTGCATAAGAAAATTCTGAAAAAGTCGTCACTACCTACCGATTGGAGCGCATTTTACGAAATGAAACCCTATCTTAACCTAAGGTGTCCTTGAAGGCACAGTCCAACCTCAGGGACAAAATTTGAGGTTCCCACATATTTGTAAGGTAGACCTATCCTATATAACACCCGCCAAGTGTGAGCTCGCAATTGTACCGGATAAGCGAGATAAAGGGAGAAGTTACTGTGGCGCAGCCACAGCAGGAATCCACTTTGCCACGCCCCCTTGGAGGAACTATCGAGCTCAACAGTGGCATGATGAGCAATGGTTTCCAATCAGTAACTCCGTTCTTCCCTTAATTTTCAGCCTATCTCTTCATTCAAGTCCGCTCGCCTGCATCGATTGCGAATGACGCAAGTCACAAGCCGCGGACAACTCGTCCACCATGCTTACATTGCTCGATTCTAGACAATTTTCGAGGAGCTATAACCTCGTTCCCACGGGGCTCTGTACAATTCCACAGACATCATTAGAATCAGCATGGGACCTTCAAGATAAGCGGAAACATAGAAAAAACGATTCTGGGATTGAAATATGCCTCCAATGGCAGTGTCCATGATAAAAAAAACTGTCTCCGAATTACCACCGAAAATCTGAAGATCCAAGGCCCATGGCAACAGCAATGCCAGAAGAGAATCGGCGAAAATTGCCTCAAACACACCGATGCGGCCTCGAAGGCAGTGTTCACGATGATTTCAGCTTCCGAGTTTTTCACAGAAAACAAAGCGTTGTTCTACAAGTGTTACCAAAATTACGAAGAAACGGCGACAAACGCATCAAAACGTCGTATATGAGCGAAATTATTCTATAACATGGACTAATTGTTCAGGTGGATCAACTCGTCAATGGTGGTTCTCACCGGTGGAAAATTGGGTCAATCGAAAATAGAAGATTATTTCATGCAATTTAGGATTAGTTAGAGCCCTAAAAAAAGGACGGAGCAATCGCGTGTAGAGATTTGCAAAGGACGGGTCCACAAAAGATTTCGTTGTCACAACAAACACTTCCTGTGATACTTAAGAGGCGGGGTGATACTTAAGAATTTCGTGTACTTCTGGTGCGTTTTTCTCAAATTCTACGTCATTTTAGTTCTACCCGGGGCCACCTAATCAATATAGCGAATAATCTCACAATTTAAGACTATCGTGAACACTGCCTTTAACCCAATCACGACCTCGCCTAATTTCGGGTCACTGAACATTTCTTAATCGTGTCCCACCGGTGGGACACGCGAGCTCGAATGGCGCGCCACTGAAAATCGATTTTTGTTTTTCATGTCTATCGCATAGCTGTCAGTGAGGTAAACACTGTACCTGAATTTCCGCCGAAACGAACTCCATAAAAGCAAAGCATATTCTAATGTTAAGAAAAGTTTTAAATAGCTTCACAAGGGAATCGTTTCTGAGAACAGGAAGGTTTACCTGCGATTCAGTACCTAAAAACACAGTGCGGAATTCACAACTGGGCCTAGAGTCACTTTCTCACAGACGAAAGGAGCAGGATTTAATCATTACGTATAAAATCCTTAACAATTTTGTTCATCTTGTTGCAACTAAATTTTTCCATCTGAAAGAATCCATAACTCGAGATTCCACGTTCAAAATTCAAATACCTCGTGCTAAGCTTTCGGTGAGGGCCAACTCGTTCGTATGCCGAGCCGGTTTCGAGTACGCCAAACTTAGTAAGCGTTTCAAAATTCCTGGTAAGTTCACTGGCTTTCTAAGGATTGTGAACAGGTTTTTGTCGAACGAATAGGTTTTCCCCAAAACTTCGTCTTCTTCATTGAAGTTTTTTTTCTCCACCAATGCGTTCGTTTGACAATTTCCTAGTTTGCGAAAACGATTTTGCCTTGTTTTAGTTTTATTACCGTTTTTGTTTCCTTTATTCTTCTAGTTTGATCATCATTATCCCATCCATATCCTCACATAAGTTAGCCTTATGTAATAAACATGAAAGACAACAACTTCAGCTATGAGTTCCTTCTCAGAAAGCAAAAAAATGGCAGAGGAAGGGAAAAGAACTCATAGTGTGCTTAGACAATTGTTTTTGGAGCCGTTTTTTATATTTAGGTCCGAGCTACTTTCACAAAAGTTTTAATACCGCACAATAGTGGAGCTACGGACGGACCACGAAATATGTGGTCAAGTCTAGAGTAGGGTTATACACTCGTCATAAGGTTTCAAGAATCGTTCTTGTTGCGGAGAAATCGATTTTTTAAAAGCGTGTCCCACCAGTGGGACACGAGGCCGTGAATGGGTTAAAGGCATCGCGCGAGCTGGAAATCCGATTCGAATTTTTATGTACCATCAAACAAATCGCGCTAGCGGATATCACCCACGAAGCTTGAGGTTCTGAGAATTCGCCTCTTAAAAGTTATGGCCACCTGTTAACTGCTGTGGGGTCGATCATCTAGCATTTTTTCATAGAATGTTGATGCGACCGTCAAACAACATGGAAATTAGTTATGGTACAAACTGCATATGAAGGATAACTACAAAAATGGCAATGACCAGATCTACAAATCCAGGAAGACTTCAAAGACCATTTTGGCGCCAGCTTCAAATCCATTTTCGCAGCATATTCAAAAAGGTTTTTCTTTACAAATGAGGTTTTTCTCTTCTGACATTTTCGTTCACTAAAGAGGCCAAGCTATACAAAAACGGCAAAAAATATACGACTTTCTGAGCGAACGACGCCTTTAATCCATTTACGACCTCGTGTCCCACCGGTGGGACACGCTTTTCAAAAATCGATTTCTCCGCCACAAGAACGATTTCTCAAACTATCTTACGACGGATGTGTAAAACATATTCTAGACTCCACTACTGATTCCGTGATCCGTCGGTAGATTCACTATAGCACGAGATTCGAACTTTTGTGAGAATAGCTCGGGCTCAGATAGAAAAAAAAAACGGCTGCGGAAACAATTTTCCGGGCGCACCTCAGGCAAACTCAAATGTCGACTGCAGGTTGGAGCACCTATTTCTCGAGCAACCGGCGATAGCAGGTTCTTTCGGGAGAATAACATGGACCTGTTATCGACCTGCTATCGACCTGTCGATAGCAGGTTCACAGCAGGTTGACAAGGCAACACATCCTATCGCCGGTGAGCATTGATCGTCCAAGTCTCCGCATGCTCAACCAAATATTCAGTCGGTTGCGCAATTGAAGAATCTGCTTTTGTTTTGTTTATTTGTCTTTCGTGAAGCACACTTGTTTTTATGTGATAACGCGCAAATCAGGCCTTGTATTGACTGGAATTATTACTCAAATAGTGTTCTAGAGATTTTTGTAGTATTCAACTACTTTATCGTCTCTTGGGATTTTACTATGAGTATTTTTTCGAACACCGGGTATATTTGGAGTCTTGAAACATCCTGTTTTGAATTTTCGATTTCGTCGTGATTTTTTATTGTTTCGCTTCTCGCTTCATTGGATATTGCATGTTTTTCGCCTCTCTGTATTCCGTGAATACGGGAAATCGAAAAGTTCTTTGCTTTCGTTTAGGCCAAGTGTCCGTTTTTCGAATATTTGTCTCAATTCAGCTTACATCTTAATTACCCATCAGAAACGTTGTTCATTTGTACAAGTATATCACTTGAAAACCATTCGAACTTCGAAATCGATTACTTTCTTCAATTTTTGTACAACTGTTCACACGTAGAACAATTGAATCGAGTATGTGATCTATTTTTGAACTTACTCGTTTATTTAAGAAACTCTAAAGAACTCACACCAGGTTTTCAAATCAATGGGAGACTTTATGAAGATCACAATCGAGAAATTATCCTAATTTCTCATTAGATCTAATTTTGATGATGTGATTACATAATAGACATGAACAATCGTCGCTAGGTTTTCAATGAAGGAATGATTCAAATCTCGCGTTTTTAGAACACCTCAGATGAATGAGTAATTAGGATAGCCACTATAGAAAAATTCCTGATGAATAAGTTTTCTCAATTATATCCACTTCAAAATTAACGAATGTACGAATAAATTCGAAGAAGGCATTCTCAAAAATTTTGGATGAATTTTCGAATACAGCGTTTTTGAAATCTCGGAATGAGTGAATAAATTCGGCAAGGTCTCTCTTTTTTTGACTGAACGATTGTTTTAGAAAACCTGTCTTCTATTTGAAGCAAATGAATACTTGGAAAATATATTCGAATATTCGAATGAAAATTAGCTTTTTCCGACATATTTCCGAAAAGATCCTGAATACTCTCTGCACATTCCTTTTCAATATCCAAACATATGAATTTAGTGACACAAAATTGGCCGACTACTCAGAAAATCGAGTATTCAAGCTCTCCGAACAAACCGAATACTCCAGAAACTGACTGATTCAAATTTCTGAACGAATCGAAGGCTTGAAAAAGCAAATATCAAAATTCCCGAGCAAAACCAACATTCGAAAAAATCAGAAATTGGAATTTCCGCTTGAATCGAATATTAGAATACTCAACTTTTCTAACTATCTGAATTTATATCACACAGGCGCCCTTGGTCTGGGTCAGAAGTGCGTCGGCACGCTGCTTAAAGGCGCAGTCCAACCTCAGGGGTAGAATTTGATGTTGTAGTCCGCCCACCGTGTACAAGCGCAAGATCTGAATTCGATCAGATGAGTGAGAAAATCCAGGGATAAAGTCGGCCCCACTCCCCATACCCTAAAAGCATAATCAAGCGTTTTGCTCCGAATAGGGGACCAAAATCATTGCAAACTGAAAAACTGATTAATGTGGCGATGCTCATAGGCAAAATAGACTATAGCAGAGCTCTTGGTTCCCTTTTCGAGGCGGTGTGCGCCGTTATGTAGGCTTTTGAGTATTGTGGGCGGGGCCGACTTTTTCCCTGTAGTTTCTCCCTTATTTGATCGAGATCTCGCGCTTGGCAAGGTTGCTATTCACGGTGGACTGATCATAGTACGAAATTTTACCCCCGATATTGGACGATGCCTTTAGAGATCTTTCATAGACCTGGTCATTTTGGCTCTGCCGGGGATTTCATACGTAGTTGCTTCCTGTCCGTGCCGCGCGTGTCGCGCGGTAAAAAGTTTCATAGTCCACCGCTCATTCCGAGCGTCACGAGCATTCCGTGCTTGCGGTGAGGACTATGAAGGATACCTTACGCACAGAGATTCGATTAGCGGGCTTTCTCCCCTGAGTATCCTCTGTAAAAATTGAAGTTCTGATCATTCAGAGCGCGTGCGGAGCGCGCGATGCTGCTACCTCCGTCGACCTCTGCTCTTTCGCTATCTCTAACCTCCGCTCCGCACCTGCCCGCGCTGAAACCACTAGGATTTCATTGTTTTACAGTCTATGCATATCTTTTTTATCAAATATGGTATACCTTTAGAAGGCGCAACACTTCCTCTATCTAATAGCGTTACCCGAAATTCCTACTTATGTATTTTACATCGAAGTGTCGGGGACGGTTCAAGGGACCGAAAATATTTGGGAACACCTCGTTCTCCCCTACAAATCTATCGACGCTGTTCAAGATCCAAGAACATTTGAACTTCGTGAGGGCTGATTCTTGTAGCAAATCGAGTTCGCGGATTTTTTCTCAATTTAGCGAGTATGGCTTTTCTTGAAATGTTTAGAAGGTACGATTCCCATTATACATATCTCCATCATGCAACGCCTTCAAGCCAATCAACTTCAAATTTGATAATAATGCACAACGATTTATCTTACTGCCTACACCCAATCATTTTGCCAATTATCAACCATTTTCAGAGACTAGATTTTAACAGTTTTCAAGGGTTTCTGAAAAGAACTAACCACAATAAGGAAAATAGTTATAACCAGAAAAGACTCTCTGAATAATATTTACATCCGCGAATTTGAGATTTCGTGAGGGAAAATTCTCAGATAATGATGATAAGCCAGGAGCTTCCGTTTCGAAGAATTACGGTAACTGCGATTTTCGTGCATTGGAGAAATTTCATTAACCTGTTTTAGTACCATAATTCTGCCCTTACATAGTCAAAAGTTCTATATATAAATTTTTTGCCTTAGTTTTCTTGGTTTTTGTATCGTTGCTGCATATTTCTTGCTTAGAGTTTCGAAAAACCCGTTGAAGTCGAATTGGTTCGAAAGAAAATCAATTACTATTTTTTTTCTTATGCCGGCCACTGAAAGCTGCGACATAGCTCAAATATTGAGTCGGTAAGAGTTGCACCTCGATAATAATTACGGCAGAAAAAAAACCCAAATGCCCATGTTTAAGGGCAGTTGAGTATGAGGACGGCTACAATTGCAGCTAGGTAAAGTAAAAATACAGCAATAGTTTCTGAATCCTGCGATGGTTCAGCTCGTTTAACAGCTCCGAATTTTGAAGGTGGTCACACTCATCAAAAATCCGGCGATAGGATGTCTACAGCAAAATCCATAATTCCGGCGATAGCAGGTCGACAGCTGAACCTTTCGAGGCTTCAGTTAAGTCATGCCGCCGTCTCGAAATCCGGCGTTAGGAGGTCTACATCTGGACCTTTCGGCGTGATACCAGGTTCTCTCGCGCTGAAATCACGTTTTTTTCGTGTCCTCAGCTGATGTGCTCTGTGATGACACCTCAGAAACCTGCTGTCGACATTAGAGTTTGTCTGAGACTATGATATTTTTCTGCTGCCATTTCTTAGCTTTATCAGCAGGAAACCTGAGTTGGAATCACGTTCTGTTGTGCTGGAATCGTGCCATTACCATGGATACACCTTCCATGACCCCGAAACATCGATTCTCTTCAATTTATACTTTTTTTACTAGCCATGACGAAACCTAAGACAAAAATTTCAAACAGATGGCAGGTTACTGCATAGGATTCACAGAAACTTCTTTAAAGGCAGTGATCACGATAATCTTCAACTTTGAGATTATGCGCCATATTGATTAAGTGGCCCCCGGTAGAACTAAAATGACGTAGAAATTGAGAAAAACGCACCAGAAGTACCTTGAATCCTTAAAGGCACAGTAAACCCTCAGATATGAATTTTGAGATTTTCATGTAATTGTGTAGAAGACCCCTCCTGTATAACACGTGCCAAATGCCAGATCTCATTTCCTCCAAATAAGCGAGGTATAAGCGACCACCACAGGCCGACCCTTCATCACAGGCCCGGCCCTTCCTGTTTTTCGACTTCGATATCGGCTGAATGGATGGATAAATTTCAACCGAATCTACGTTCTTGAGTCCATTACCGGCCCTTCTCATAATCCTGGCTCGCTCTCGTGCAACGATTGCGAATGAAAGGAAATACACTCCTAGGACAACTCGTCCACCAATTTTTCACCCTCAAAGTCTAGGCATCTTTGAAGAGCCATAACTCTGTTCATAGGGGGTCTTGAACGATTTCAAAGATACCACTGTGATCAGCGTGTGACCGTCTCCAATACAAGCACGAAAACTGAAAAACAAAATTCTATGTGTACTGTGCCTGTGAAGGCACAGGACACCCAAAGAATTATTTTTCAGATTCCATGCTTATCTTGGAGAGAGTCACGCGCTGATTACAGTGGTATCTCTGAAATCGTTCAAGACCCCCTATGAACAGAGTTATGGCTCTTCAAAGATGCCTAGACTTTGAGGGTGAAAAATTGGTGGACGAGTTGTCTCAGGCCTGTCATTCTATTCATTCGCAATCGTTGCGTGAGAGAAAGCCAGGATATGGAGACAGTCCGGTAATGGACTGAAGAACGACGATTTGTTGGAATTCATCCATCCATCAGGCCGCTATCGAGGTCGAAAATCTTTTAGGGGGTCGGGCCTGTGGTGGTGAGCGAAGGGGGTCGGGCCTGTGGTGGTCGCTTATATCTCGCTTATTTGGAGGAAATGAGATCTCGCATTTGGCATGTGTTATACAGGAGGGGTCTTCTACACAATTACATGAAAATCTCAAAATTCATATCTGAGGGTGTACTGTGCCTTTAAGTATCACCCCGCCTCTAAAGTATCACTGGAAGTGTTTGTTGTGACAATGAAATCTTTTGTGCAGCCGCAATTCTCCACTTTATATGGCTCCGTTCTTTCCTTAGGGCCCTAACCAATCCTGCTTTGCATAAAATATTCTTCCATTTTCCATTAACCCGATTTTCCACCGGTGACAACCACCATGAACATGTTCATCCAACCGGAAAACTAGTCCACGTTATAGTATAATGTCACTGAAAAACGACGTTTTGATGCGTTCCTCGCCGTTTCTTGTTTCCGGTTTCTAGAAAGGCTACGGTTAGTACTGTGCTTCTCTGGGCCAAATTCCGGTCCGCAATCGCGTCTCGACACGCTTTACGGCCGCACGCGCTCGAGTCAGTCGAGTTTCAAGAGCTAAAGCCAACTCGATGTAGCTTTTTTTATACAGTTTTCTCCAATTTTGTTTAGTTTCCAATTTCCAAAACCTACCTAGAGTCAACAGATCGGCAGCTGCGGCACTGGAAACTCTCCCGACCCGAAAGCGCGCGGATTTAAAGCGTGTCGAGACGCAATTGCGGACCGGATTTTGACCCAGATAAGCACAGTATACGGTAATATTGGGAAAGCTTGACACTTGTATTCGGTTTGTTCTTTCTCGTGCTTGAGCGGAGCGAGGGTAGACACAGCGAGAAATTGTGGGAGAAAAAGAGACGCAGCTTATGCGCGCACACGCACGCGATCAGCGGCGCTAAATTTCACTCCGAAAAAGAGGATATAATATATTTTCTAGGGCGCTATTGAGGGTGCTGCCTTGACTACAATCATCTCTGATTTTGGCATGATAATGATAGAACACGGTAGTATTATTAGTAGTAGTACGAACTCAGTATAGTTAGGTCCGTGACTAGCTTTCTCAAGAAAAAACATTTAAATCTCACCCGCGGCACGGGCGGGCGGTTCGAATCTCACCCGCGAATGGCACGGGCGGTTTAAACCTCACCAATGACTGGCGGTACGGTGATCGGATCAGCTGATGTCTTCTCTCGGCCTGAATCGATAAGCGAGCCGGCGCACACGACCGCCGCGCAAGCCGCGGGTGTGATTTAAATGTTTTTTCTTGAGGAAATAAGCCACGGACCTAGACTCTGGTTCATTTCAAGTGATCTCCTGTTTTCGATTATCACAGCGCAGAGAGGTGACTTTTTCGTCGGAACCTCCTCCTAGTTATACTTGACCGAGGTTCACCGCTCCGCTGCTGGTGTTAATCGAAATTCACAGGTCATTAGGGGTTTACCAGAGTCTAACTGTATGCATATACTCTCCGTTTCAGGCCAAAATTGGTTTCGTTAGTGTGCGCGCGTGTGTGGGGGGGGGAGAGGGAGAAACAGCAGAAGCGTTGGAGGGAAGAGACGCGGTAGGTGGTTCTGGTTGAATCCTGCTTCAAAATAGAGGGTTTGTTCTGCATTCAGATATGCATTTGAGAAATACAATCGTTCATCCGGATAGATCAGGAATATGAAGCAGCTTGCGGTGAATGAATGAATTTGGCGCAAGCTGTCGTGACGCGGCAACTGCTAAACACTGGATGCTCCGTCTTCCGGGTCATTGGCAAAGGACCACAATAAGTAAATAAATGGATCAATAAATAAATGATATACTGGTTCTAAAATATACACAATACTACTTCAAGAGAGTTGATACAGGTCATCAAGAAATTATGAGTAACAGAACATCTGGAAATTTTCTCTAGAAAGTCTTCAGCCTGACGGGCAGACAGACAGCGGGGGAAAGAAAAGGCGATTGGTGTGGTCGTGTGTAGTCGATTATCGAGTAAAGGCCTTGATCTGAATCTGCGACGATATGTGGTGACCTTCGAGGTGCAAAGTGATGATAAGAAACTATAAGATAAAAAAAGATCAATTCGAATAATGTACTTCCGGCGACCTAAGGTAACTGCAGGTTCGTGTGCTAGCCGATGAATGGATGCAAAATTTGGGTCAAGGCCATGGTAAAGCAAAAAAACCCTCGGAAAACATCGCGGGTCAATGCACTTCATGTTGACTACACTTTTCGTGTCCCATTGGATGTCCCAAAATATCCAAACCCTCCCTGTGGTCTTTTCACGAAGGTAAACACAAGGTGGGAGAGTGACCCACGTCATCTGCACGGGCAAGGGTTATCAACGGGAAGAAACACATGGAACACACATGATCACACTGTCTCGAAATATGTATCTATGAGAGAAGAAAATCCAACCACGGCAGCGGACGATCAATTATGTTTATGCAGCCGCTTGCTGGTGATTAAGGCGGACCAATGATCTATGATCTAGATTTCCACATATTGGACCACTAAAAGTTCTATTTATTAGGCCGATGCAGAAATACTTGCGGTTTTTCGAAAAAAATTCCTCGTTCGTGTGACAAGAAAAGAATACGTGGACAAAATGGCCATTTAAAGGCAGCTTACACGCTCAAAAATGATATCAATTTTATGGAATGAATCGAAGGTCTGAAGCTGTTAATATTCAGAGATAACGAAAAAACCGGAAAAAAATCAACTGAAATGAAGATATAACGGTTCGTTCTATAGTGGCCCAGCAGTGGACGAGTTGTACCGCATTGGCTGAAATAGCGCAGCTAGCGACAAATTTGTTGGAATAACGACGTTAATGTACTCGTACGGCCCTTTCTGGAACGCTTACGACCATAGAAGCAAGAAAAATAAGCCAAAATGACCGTAATCGAGCATTGTATATTTGTATTGAGGGCGGAGCCCGTATCGGTGGGCGGAGAAAGGATGACTTTGTGACTTAAAGGCACAAGATCCCTAAAAAATCAATTTCCAGATTTTGTGCTTATCTTGGAGAGAGTCATACGCTGATCACAGTGGTATCTCTGAAATCGTCCAAGACCCCTTTGAACAGAGTTATGGCTCTTCGAAGATGCCTAGATTTTGAGGGTGGAAAATTGTTGGACGAGTTGTCTCAGGCCTGTATTTCTCTTCATCAGCAATCGTTGGGTGAGAGAAAGCCATGATAAGCAGACAGTCCGGTAATGGACTGAAGAACGACGACTTGTTGGAATTCATCCATCCATCGAGCCGCTATCGAGTTCGAAAATCTGTTAGGCATCTTTCATAGTCCTCACCGCAAGCGCGGCACGCGCGTGACGCGCGGGAGGGGCGGTGGACTATGAAAGTTCTTGCCGCGCGGCACGCGCGGGACGCGCGGTAAGAATTTTCATAGTCCATCAGCACCGCCATAGCGGTGCCGCCCAAACGACCGTGGCGGTTTTACCGTTTCAATCAATTATTGCTTCTCGATTTGAGTCCACTCCAACATAAATAATTCTGGGACTATCCTGCGCCACCGCATACGCAAATGCAAGCCAAAAATTTCTGTACAAGTCCCAGTTGAGGCCCGACTTTTACCCACACCGCCATGGCGGTGCCGCTAAAAATTTCATAGTGGCTTTCCGCTCGTCCCGCGCGTGTCGCGCGGTGAAAAAATTCATAGTCCACCGCTCGTCCCGCGCGTCACGCGCGCGCCGCGCTTGTAGTGAGGACTATAAAAGATGCCTTAGGCGGTCGGGCCTGTGGTGGTCGCTTATATCTCGCTTATTTGGAGGAATTCAGATCTGGCATTTGGCACGTGTTATACAGTAGGGGTCTTCCACACAATTACATGAAAATCTCAAAACTCATATCTAAGAGTGTACTGTGCCTTTAATACGGCTCAAATGCGGTCATTTTAACACGTTTTAACTTTTCCAACTTTGTAGGGGCTCTTTAAGGGCCCGTAAGACCCCACTAATGTAGTTATCTCAACAGCTTTTGCGAGCGTATATGCTGCCTTCAAAATATATGTTTCTGGGACCATTTTCCGACGGAGAATTCGAATTTTTCTCCTCTCCAGCAGGATGTACCTTCGAATGGAGTTAGACAGGGATGCTGTACATACCGGCGTTTTCGAAATTGAAAACCAAGCACTTTGAGGCGAGTTGTGGCCGAAAGACGCTTTAGTTGCCCACTTTGCCCATTTTTCCCTTGGATAGCGGCGGTATTGTATTTTTGGAATGGAAATAATGAATCAAAGTTTTTGTTGTGAACACCACTTTCGAATTTATCACATGTTGAAATCTCCTTATTGTTAGACAGCTAGACGTGCTCTATAACCGCAGCTGACCCTGCGGTTGAACCACAGCTGACTGTGCTGTTGGACTGCAAGTAACGCTGCGGTTGTGCCGCACTATGTCACTTCTAAGTAGATTGAAGATCACCTTTCATCCGTGATAAAGAGTGGTGCCATCATGTGACAGCGCACAGTGTGCCCATTAACTTTCATAAGCCTCCTCTTTTCTGTTCAAGCCATATGCACCTGTTATCAGTCGTCACGCACGGGAGAGAAAACAGCCGCAAAATCATCAGAATCCCGCTCTAATCAGCTCTTATCAGTGCCTACGTGACTGAAAAACATCGAGCTACGTGCGGCCGATCGCTGTCGAAACGGCACGTCTCTAATAGAGAATGCTAGGGAAGCGATGATCGAGGAAAAATTCAGAAAATTGACTTTGAAGCAATGAAAAAACTTCATTAGTCGTTAATGGGGGCCGCAGGGTCTTGGAAGTGGCTCTAGTTCAGTGAAATAAGGCAAAGGACTCAAAAGCGCTAGCAACATGAAATCTTCAGCATAGGATGACGTAATTGAAAGAGAAAAGAAAATTGTTCCTACGACGCGTCACGAAACAAAGTAGACAATAGGGTAGCAGCAAATACAGATTTGAGTCAGTTTGATTAGATTCTGAATGAATTTTGTGACTTCTTAGATTTGCCCAAATGTTAAACCCTCTTCTGTCCCGTGACGCATTGTTGGAGCGAATTCGTTCCGCCGATACGTCATAAAACGGAATGAAGTACATGAGGTTTCCGCTAACGAAAAGTGTCAATAAGTTTTGGAAGATTCTTTAAAGACGCAGTGTCCGCGATAAAAACCATGTCTGATTTTTTTGGTGGAGATCGGCAGCTGCGGGGCCTAGCGCCACCCTAACGTTGAAAAAACTAAGAAAAATGAGCTCGGAACGGTCCCCTACGGCCACAAAGTTGGACACCCGTCAGCTCGTCACACCACAGATGCACTTTCCACGCCCGCCGACGTGAACAAATGAATGCTCGAGATTGTGAGATGAACGATGGTTTCCGATCAGTAACCCCGTTCTTTCCTTTATTCCCAACTTCTCTCTTTACTCAGGTCAGCTCGCATACATCGGCTGCAAAAAACGGAAGTTACAAGCCTCGGACAACTCGTCCTCCATGCTTCCCTAGCTGAATTTATGAGGAACCATAACTCCGTTCCTAGAAGGTCTTGTACGATTCCAAAAACATCGTTGGAATCAGCATGGGATCGTCTTCAAGATAGGCGGAAAAACAGAAAAACGATTTTCATCGTGAACCCTGCCTTTAAGGTCTGACGAAGGCGCTACGCGCCGAAAGCTTACTAGGAAGAAGAAGTTTGGAAGAAGAGAGTTTCTTTTTGCACAAGTTTTTTGAAACTTTCGGTTGCCAAACTTTTGATCCTTTTGCAGCCTCGACTAATAAACCTTGTGAACCATTATGAGGCTCAGGGACAGCAGCATTTTGCATGCTCTATTTTTGTAAACGTTGCAAATTTCGAGCATCTTCCAAACCGAGACTATAGAATGTGAAACTGAGCAGAATCCATCCTTTATCAAATCAGGTGCGCTCTCCGTGCGATGGAGAAAAACGTCGTTCTAGAAGCACTGATATACAAAATAACAAACAATGCGTGAGTAGGTTTCATTTTCCGCCCAACTTTTTGAAGAGGACTCAACTGCATTATGGATGTTAGTTCACATGTGCTTTGCGCACCTGGTCACCGCTGCAATCTTTTTATGGAATATATGTATCTCTGCATGGTCTAATACGAGCTTGAACTGTGACGACCTTAACAAGCTCAATCTAGCCAACAGTTGAACTTGCGTCACAACCCAGTCCTATGAGAGCTTTTGTACTTAACAGCCTATCCACCCTTTTGCGGTAACCACAAATGCCACTGAATTTCGGCCGTTATCAGACGTCGGATTACTCATTATATAACGGTATCAGAGATCTGGTTTCTCTTTTTCCATTACAAGTTTGCCGCTACCGCAAAAGCATGAATAGGGCATAGAGGCGGTGTTCAAGGTGATCTCGGATCTCGAGTTTTCCACCGAAATTAGTGTGCGACGGCCGCCAGGTGTCACTAGAATTACGACGAAACTGCGGGAGTCGCACCAAAGCGCCTAATTTCTGTGAAACAAAATTCTAGCATAGACCATTTATCCAGTAGGATGAACGGGTTTTTTCTGGCTGTGCCATCGAGAATTGAGGAACACATTGTGCAAAACAGTATTAGTGGGAGCCCATGGGAAAAATGTGGAATTGACGACCCACTCTGGTGAAAATGGTCTTGGCATGCAGCTACAGGATGATTATGTCAGGTTTTTGTTTCTAAACATGTAGACGCATAGAAAAACATGTAAACTTTATGCCAAGAATACTAATAAAACAGCACAAAAATTCAATTCTTCTGGACGGGTCGTCTATTCCGAAAGAGCACCCAAACAGTTGCTGATTTCTTTGTATTCTTTAGTGGGTCGCCTATTCCGGAACAGGTCTATCCAGAACGGGGGGAGCACCCAAGATTTATTCAAAGAAATGAAAAAAAGATAAAAGATGCCTGATAATGCTATCACTCATTGTCTCTACTCCGACACTGGGAAAGGTCATCTACTGGACTTATCCGGAGGATCTACTGTTATCAGCTGTAGATGAACGGATTTGAAAACGCGAAATGCCGGACGGCACCGATTGCCAACACAGGCGTCAAATGCAGTGTTTGGTGGTGTGACTGCACAACACACTGCAGATGTTACGCCTAAGTTATTGATTCCACCACAAATCATGGTAGAACCACGAATTCATAGCGGAAACGCTATTTGTGAGGTAGATGTTCATTTGATACGCTACTAAAGGAAGATGTGAGAGAATGATCAACATAAGAACTAAGAGAGAATTCTAAAATATATGAAACGTGAAAAAAAGGAAGTAGCAGAAACTAGTAATGAATGGCTTAGGCCTTGTAACAGTTTTCGTAGTTTTCGCTTGAAGAATAGGCCGTCACCCAGGGATCTCCCTCCGTTGAAGCAAATAGAGTAGAACGGATTTTCACCCCCGAAATACCCGATATACGACAGATTTTGCCTCCACGAAGGGGTTTTCCTCCCCTAAGCGACGGTGCAGCCGCAGGCTGCACCGTCCAAATAGGGTTTAAACTGATTTCCACCCCCGAAATACCCGATACACGACAGATTTAGCCTCCACGCAGGGGATTTCCTCCCCTAAGCGACGGTGCAGCCGCAGGCTGCACCGTCCAAATAGGGTTTAAACTGATTTCCACCCCCGAAATACCCGATACACGGCAGATTTAGCCTCCACGCAGGGGATTTCCTCCCTTAAGCACCGTCCAAATAGGGTTTAAACTGATTTCCACCCCCCGAAATACCCAATACACGACAGATTTAGCCTCCACGCAGGGGATTCCCTCCTAAGCGACGCAGCAGCCGCAGGCTGCACCGTCCAAATAGGGTTTAAACTGATTTCCACCCCCGAAATACCCGATACACGACAGATTTAGCCTCCACGCAGGGGATTTCCTGCCCTAAGCGACGGTGCAGCCGCAGGCTGCACTGTCCAAATAGGGTTTGAACTGATTTCCACCCCCCGAAATACCCGATACACGACAGATTTAGTCCCACGCAGGGGATTTCCTCCCCTGAGCACCGTCCGAATAGGGTTAGAAATGATTTCTAGAGAGTTTCCACCTCGAAATTCACGGATAACATCCGACATCCTCAATACTACTAAATTTTCATTCTCATTAATGAATTGCGATCAGTTAGTCTTGAATTGAGTCAGGGGGTCGGGAATTACAATACAGGCGTAGCTGGGAGCGGTGTGTGCAAGTGCATACCACACACCACAACGCATTATTTGACGGCTATGCTGGCAATTGGTGCTGTCCGGCATTTCTCCTCCAGTGAACGGATTTCTCCTGTAGATGACCGAAACCTAACATGTTTTTATGGGTATACTAGCACAGCAGATTAACAGAACTCGGTTTTGGAGGGAATTTCAAATTCCGGTGTGGGCGGTAACCCAACATGTTTTTACAGGGATACACTGTTTCCCGGTTCACACAGGGGACCCCGGGGCCCAGAGGAAGAGGGGGGTCACCCCACCACCACGGTTCGCAGTGGGATGCACCCCACCGTGGACCGTGGGGAGATGGCCCCACCCCCCCCCCCCCCCCCTCCCCTCCGAGCCGTGGGGAGCCCCCTCCCCTTGGTGACAAAAATTATCCTCTGGTATCCGGTGGATCTTCTGGGGTGCGATTCATGAACGCACATTCGTTGGTTAGGTTTGGCTAGGGTTTGGTTTGGTTTGCAAGCCCACGCGTGACCAAACCACTTACCCGCGTTAACCAGCGATTCATGAATGTTTTCGCCGGCTTGGTTTGCAAACCGGGTGTCAAAACGTGTTTGAAGTTGGTAAATCGATGCCAGCTAATCAATTCTGTCGGCTTCAGTGTTCGTCTTTTTCATTCTTGATGCTTTTCCTGATTATTCACTGTGAAAAGTTTTATAATATAGTTCATGAAAATTCAACTGATCTCATGGTCAGAGTTATTAACGAACTGCTTGATTTTTTCACCGTTGTTTAGAGTGAAATTGCTGTTATAAGATCAATAAGTACTTGCAATGTCTATGTTGCGGTGACTTAGGGCGAGATAAGGACATAGTTCTACACGAACGAAATTTTCAAAAGTTTTTCGAAAGATTTTTCGAAATTTTTTTCGTTCGCTTTCGTTCGTTCGAAATTTCGTCGAACGAAATTTTTTCAAATTTCGTTCGTTCGAAATTTTGTCGAACGAATTTTTCTCAAATTTCGTTAGTTCGAATATGTTTCGAACGAAAAATTTTCATTTTTCTTTCGTTCGAAACGATTTCAAAAGAAAAAATTTCGATTTTCGTTCGTTCGACATTTTTTTCGAAATTGTACAACTATAAAGGACATGTATGGAAAAAATCGAAGCAAGTTTGCAGCTTCATGTAGGTTTCCGAAAAACAAGACTAGGAAAAAAAGAAGGATCGCAGTCAAAGCGGTGAAAAAAAGTCTAGTGCGCTGGAATGCGAATGCCGCTGTCGCCGTGACGCGCCCGACGAAAATGGTGAGGGTGTAGTTAACGCGCTCCACTGACAATCATTTTCGGTGACTTCTCGGCAAATGGTTGTCAACGGCTCAGGAGGGGGGGGGGAGTTCCGCCGCCGACTATTTGCTGAGGCATCGGCGCCCTAAGACTGCCTGGGGTTGAAAAAAAAAACATGGCGTCACATTAAACATTTAGTGAAATTGCACGATCTGCACGTAATTGCACGTCTGGCCGGCTAACCGCACCTAGCCCCTTGCTGACCAGCCGCTCCGAGGTGGGTTGGATTCTAGCCCACTCGTGACCCAGAGATAACCAAACCGGAGCTTGATGAATCACTGGTTTGCAATCCCCCCGAGACAAACCCTAACCAAACCAGACCGAACGCGTTCATGAATGCCTCCCCTGGTGAGTGATTCGAGGCCACCTTCCAGGTCCGGCTCCGAAGAGCCGACTGAGGCACACTGTGAGATGAGAAGCCTTCTATACCAGCAACATTGTTAATACTTTTGTCTAAACATGTTAATGATCCTGACGAATACCTGGCGTCATATATGTAGTTTATAGGTGTTTACTGCGTTCAATACATTTGAAATGACGCTATAACGGTTTGCGTCGCGGCTGCAGAGCGGAGATCACTCCAGTAGTTCACCTCATCACCATCATTCGCTAATCTTTAGTATAACATACCTCTTGTAGGTCCTCCACATCGTCATTTTCTCCCGTAGATCTCCTCTCCCAGTGTCGGAGTATAATGGCTAGACTCTGTTTCATTCCAAGTGAACTCATTTTTCGTTCATCACAGCGCGGAGCGGTGGCTTTTTCGTCGAAACCTCCTTATCACTAGTTATATTTCACCGAGGCCCACCGCTCCGCTGCTGGTGATAATTGAAATCAACAGGTCACTAGGGATGTACCAGAGCTTATATAGAAATACTTGGTTTGGTAGCCTTACCAATCGGTGGTTCATTTCATTTCTGTCTTGAATCGTGGGTGCCCCCCTTCCCCCGTCTAGGATAGTGCCGAAAAATGGAACAGCAGAGAGTAGAGATTTCTATTGAACTGTAAAAGGGGCGTGCCAAAGTAGGTAAATTCCTGTTGGGGGCGCCCCAGGAAGGCTTACTCCTATATCTCGCATATTCCAAGAAATCGAGAGCTCGCACTCATCAGGTGTTATATGGGATGGGTCTACTTCACAATTAAAGGGAAATCTCTGTTTTCGTCCCTGAGCTTGAACTGTGAATTTTAAGGCAGCATACACGCCCACAAACATGGCTGACATAACAGCATGAATGGGTCCACGCGATCTCAACCATGTTATCAGCGAATTTTGAAGCACTAAAAACTATCCAGTGTAGCATTACGTGAACAATCCCGTCTCGAAAGGCTGTGAAACCCACCCCTACCAACAAAAGAATGAAGAGCGGAGCATGGTAAAGCATGTGCTATTTTAGAGTGATAACACTATCAACCCTTTTATGTGTCACCTCATCGTGGTGAAGGGGTGAACATTTATGATCAGAATTTGTCCTGTGAAATGGCCAACGGCACAAACGGTCACGCAGTTCGACGTAGCATTAGTTTTACTAATGTGAGAACGGGCGGCTCCCGATAGCACCGGCTCTGCACTCTGGGAGTAACTAGACCACAAACCTGGCTTCTACATTCGCTAATATTATGAAACCGACCCGAAATCGGATATGCTCTCCCACGACGCCCGGAGATGCCTCTATCGCGGACGGACGTGGAACAGGACGGGGGGGGCGTCACTGGAAAACCCCACACCCAACGCGGACAATGTCTATGCATCTGCACGTACAACTGTCCAACAGCCGAATCGGACGCAGATCTCAGAACTCTCCTACATCAGTCTAGAAGAAATAACTATGACGTTATTTGCTTGCAGGAAATCGTAATGGGACAGAAGGTTGCTGCTAAGAATATTGGAGGAGTCGGCTTCCTTGTTCATCCTGAACTCCGCCTGTCGTCCGTTCACATGAAATTCTGGGTCCCCGTTTAGCTGTGTTACGATTTAGGACTGAGCAGAAGACCCTTATCTCATTCGTGAACTGCTATGCACCAACAGATGCGACCGAAGATGAGGAGAAAGATAACTTCAACTGTGAACTTGAGGCTGCGAGGCGGGAAAAGTCTTACTACAAGTTCATTTGTGGAGACTTCAATGCAACTCTGGGCAACGCAAATGACGGCAGTTTGAGGCTTGGCCATCACGGAAATAACTCCGTTTCCTGGGGGTCTTGTACGATTCCAGAGACATCATTGAAATCAGCATGGGACCGTATTCCAGATGAGCGGAGAAACAGAAAAGCGACTTTTATCATGATCACTGCCTTTAACGCCACCTGATATGATGTCAACAGCCAGACAAGTGGCGGTGCTTGCTGGGCAACGGGCAGGTCTCAGGTGGGCAATGCGCGTCATTTTAGTTGTCAGCAGGCTGCCTGTTATCTGATGACAAACGATCGACTTGTTGTCGACGACTCTGTTCGCCAGAGTAAGCATTTCGCGCTGGATCCGACAGCGAATTCCATGACAGAGAACTCGACAATATAGGAAGCCCTGTGCTACTCAATTCTCATCAGGTTTATTGAACGGTCTATTCACACTCAGGTGCATATTTGGCTCTGTCTCCTTCTCCTTTCACTGGCATACTCGCAGAAATTGAAGCCCGAAGAGAATGCATCGCTCAAAGCTAATTGTGGTGAGAATTACCTCGGTGAGTTTCGTTAGATCATCAACTTGGGTCATTAGTGTCTCACCACCACTGTACGCTAGTGTTGTTCCAATAGGTTCAGCGCATAGGTCGGGACCACACTTTTAGCGTCGAGCGACGCGATACAATGTTTACCATCAATATTTATTTGTCGCGCTCATATCAACGCGCTAAAATCATAAGAATCAGTTTAGAAAATTACATTATGGACGTTCCGAAAGCAGAACAAAGCAATGCCAAAGTAACAAATCGAAAACATATGAGTTAGAACACACTACATTGAATGTGCACTAACTAGGGCTTGCCTCACATTTCCGGTGGGCTTTCATAAAACCATGTGTTGAGAAATGTAGGAATGAGACACAGCATTTGTTTTCCGTTTTCAAAATCCCCTTAATGCCTCAGAGATTTACAGGAGATTGCCAAAAGTGGACATTTTCATAGCTTCGCGTAGATAAAACAGATAGAGTTAGCGTAATAATTCTAGTCTGGTGAATGGACGGGGCTGCGACGGTAGATCACCCCGCGCGAATCGAAACCCCATTCTTCAGTAAACCCCGCACGGCCAGCCGCCTGGTCCGTGCGTCAGACTAAATCGAAAACAGAAACCATACACGAATGGCAGTTTTCAGGATGTTCTGAAAAATTGTCCCGGATTGGGCTGAAAACCTGTTTCTAGGCGTTGTTTTGGAGCTGATCACGAATCTGAGGCCCATTTTATCAATATTCGAAAAAAATTCTATCTGATTTGGTCCGAAGCTTTAAAATGGGGGAATTTTTACTCCTTTGCTCTTGTTACTCCCTCATGCGTCAGTACCGGAAAAGACCCTTTACCAAATGGAACTTACTCGTTCCATTGCAGATCTGAACAGAGACAGATGATGAGTGACGAAATCCGAAATTACATATTTCAGGAAAACGGAAATCAAGAAACAGTGATGTGTACAAGTCTTTCGGAGGGAGAAACCTCAAGCAGAACGAGTACCCTTGGATTGCTTTTGTTGGTTACTATAAAAAGGAATATAAAATAGATGGTACTACCAGAAGCTTCTGCTTATTAGCTTTGTTGCCCATTTTGGCTCTGTGGAACCAGGCAATTTTTTTTCGCGTTCCGCTTTTCTTGTTTCACCTTTTCTAGGTGCTGGTCTAGACAAGCACGGTCGTAAACATCACTAGATTGGACTGTGACGCGAGTTGTAAACGGCAACTCCGCATTGCCGTTCAGTCCGCAAAGTGCACGCTGCCTGCGAAAGCGTGCTGCGACGCGGTTGCGAGTATCCTCAGACAGGGATGTGGGATCACCCAGGCGGTTTTGCCTTTGGTGCCCGGGTGATCCCACCGCCCGAGTGATCCCACATCCCTGTCTGAGGATACTCGCAACCGCGCCGCAGCACGCTTTCGCAAGCAGCGCGCATTTTGCGGACCGAACGGCAATGCGGAGTTGAACTGTAGTTCGATGTGAATTGGGGTCCTCACCCAAATGAGCACAAATCGCGGGGGAGGGGAAGTGACTATAACAAGTCCTCAGAAGATACTCCGAACTTGCTCTAGCTGAAGAAAATGGCTTTATAGACTATTTGACGAGCGGCACCTCTGTTGGGGGGAGCACTCAAGTCTTCCCGTATCCTGCTTGAGCTCAAAACTACATCCAGCGGGAGGTCCTAGCTGGCTGAAAATCCATCGAAATTCAAGTCCAGCATTACGGAGGGAGTGAACTTGAGCTTTTCCGTCAGAAGACAGGTGAAGTCACCCTGGAAAGTTAACAAATAGCATCACATTGGACCGGTTATACAGAAATACGCATGAAAGTAACTCTTTCTGGCGATCATCGTAGTTTTGTATTGCTCAAGTGTTGCTGTACTTAAGCGACGCGCGGAATACAAGCTTTTCCCTATAATTGAAGGCGAAATGAGCAACTTTTGGTCATGCCACTTGATCCATTGTTGTTTATGAAGGAGAAAACATAGAAACTCCCACAAATATTCAATAATATCTGAGATGACGATATTATCACAATATTATATGCTCTGGTAAAACTAGTTGTCCAGAATCGGACGAATAGTTGTCAAGAATCGGTCGCCAATAGAGAAGTTGTCCAGAAAGATGATAGAAGTGGTCGAGAATTCCGAGATCCGCAATATTCGTCGACAATTGCGGCCGATTTCTTCAGAATTCCGGAGAAAGTTGCTGAGAATTTCGGGGAACGAGTGTTTGCCGAGGATTCGGACAGATTTCTTGACAACTCCTTCCGAAATTGGGAATATGTCTCGAATATGTCGAAAATTTCCCAAGAATTCAGGACATCACTTCAGAACCCTCTTTACACCACATTCTTTGAACGTTGCGGCTGCTGTTTTTGCTCTTTTCTTTTCGTGTGGGTCCTTTGTCATTTTTGAGTCGACCGGGCTGGGTTTACCCTATACACAAACTTTCACCGCCTAAGATGGAGGCTGAACACCGCTACAGTATAATGGCTCACACCTTTCTCAGGTGAGGTCCTCCCCCGGAAATCGACAATTTCGTAAAACTAGGAGCCACGAGAGTAGGATATTTGAGTCCAGCTTGGTAGATTTACTCTGAAGTCAAACTTTCGCCGTCTTAAAGTAATTCCGAGCACCGATTCAGTGATAGCGCACTGGTGCTTGGCAAGGCCAATAGCGGCCCATGTTGAACGATTTTGTAGACCAACAGCATATACGATGCACAGTTTGCATCTGCCGAACGTCGATGAAACGAACCAAGTTGGTAATTCGACAATCATAGTGGGTTGAAACCATTTCCGTGGGCTTCACCGACCGTTGTAATCAACGGTTGGGCAGGAGCCCCAAATTTTTGTAAGTTTATACAGTTCTACATGTGTATAACTGTGTGATAACTGACAAAAATCGTGCAAGGAGTTGTCGGGAATCGGTCGAGAAGTTGTCGAAAATTGGGCGAAAAGTTGTCAAGAATTCTCTAGAGTCTGCGAAAGTTGTCGTGCATTCGTACGCCTGCAGGAGAACTTTTCGTCCGATTCTCGACAACTAGTTTCACCTGAGTGAGATGACAATAATACGTAGGATTGGCTACCCGATGTCAACGACTTGGACGTCCCTGGACTAATCGATACGTATCCTGACTTTAGTATAAGCAATATATTAGTTTATGCTACAGGTATTATATGCAGAGAACTTGAAGGTTTATAGGACGAGGGAAGGGACGAAATACCGAAGAAAATGTGAACACCACTGAATTATCGTTGGTGTCTCAGGGGTATGGTATACTTTTGCGACACACGGTCGCGTCGCTCTGCACAGCGACAGCGATCGCCTCCCGTCCTTTAAATCTGTCGCTGTCGCAGCACACTGCGCAGCGGCAGCGACAGTTGTAGGGACAGGCTATGGCACAGTTCCAGTATGTCAGCCCTCCGCGACACGTCGCTGCGACCCACACGCGACATCTGTTCCTACGACGACCGTTGCTCCGATGCGGGTCCCTTCACGAGTTGTGTGAGATTGCATGCCTGTCGCTCATTACAGCGACAAAGTATACCATAGGCCTCCCAGGGAGACGAAATAGTTCGATCTTCAGCCACTCCCCCTTCGTATTCCTGCGCGCAATTTTTCCCGCCAAGCAGCGTCGCGGCGATCCCTCATCCAGTGATTGACGATACATATCACGATAACCGAGCAACATGGCGCTGGGTCTGTTCATCAGTGATGCTCTTCGCGAGCTAAACTGTAGTATAAGATATGTGGTAGTGCTTTCAAGGCCCAAAGCCCCAAAATTAAGCACGGCACGGCGAGTGGAAAGAGGTGGCACTGAGAAACAGGATCAACGACCTCGCTTGGCATCGGCAGGGGAGAATATTTATGACTCAGACTACGTCACCCATACCAGTCCGACGCGGGCAGCTCGGCCGTGTTTCGGCTTTCGTTGCGGGACCAACCGTGCCCGGGCCTCATTGAGGAGCAATTGCATCGCGCCTACGCGACAACATTCATACCATTGGGGTGACCCGCTGTGCGCGGTTTCGTCTGGCTCATTGACGACCCAGGCTGGACTTAGGCAAACTATATTTCTAACCATCACTTTATCTCTGTCCTGCAAACCCGGGGAAACTAGGAGACACGAGCCGGTTGTTGATAAGGTGAGCTAACTTTTTGAAAAAATTGTGGAAGATCTTGAGCTCAGATAAAATAAAAATTAATTCTATCAAAAAGGGGTCTTCCAAGCAAAAGAGGTTTGGTTGGCGTCAGAAACGTTCCAACAAAAAGGGAACAATAGGTAAGTTGAATGAGGAGAGTCTACAAAAAGTGAACAATAGTTTCTGAGACTGATTTTCCTGGCCGATGCTTCTTAATAGCAAAAACAAACCGTTGCGGTGTTTTACACGGAAGCACTCTGTGGTTCCAAAACTCGTCTTGACTACACGAAAACCGTTAAAAAGTATGTGCATGTAAACCTAATACTTACCATCAGAATAGAAGATGATGCCAAAAACACAGACGGACGGTTAGCTCCAGCTGCTACGAGAAGCGAAACCAAAGTGCAACATCTAATGAGAATATTTTTTAAAATAATCTCGTCAACGAATAGAAGTCCATTCTGGAAACCATTGAACTCTTCCTTGTGAAGTACCACAACGGTTTGTTTCTGCTGTTAAGAAGTATCGGGCAGGAAAATCAGTCTCAGAAACTATTGTTCACTTTTTTGTAGACTCTCCTCATTCAACTTACCTATTGTTCCCCTTTTTTGTTGGAACGTTTCTGACGCCAACCAAACCTCTTTTTGCTTGGAAGACCCTTTTGATAGAATTGTTCACTTTTATTGATATTACGAAGTAATATCCCTGAAAAATCTTCAATAATTTTCGAATAGCATGGATTGCTATAATAATCAGTAAGCAACAAACTTGTTGCGCACGCTAAAAATGAAGCGCTACTCACTTTCCACGACGTCCTGATGATGTCAGAAAATGCCCTATGCACTTGGCACCACCTTGGCACGACGTCCTGATGACGTCACCAGATGCTTTATGCACTTGGCACGACGTTCTGATGACGTCATCAGATGCCCTGTGTACTTTACGTGAAATTCTGATGACGTCATCAGATGCCCTATGTACTTTACGACACCCTGATGACGTCATCAGATGCCCTATGTACTTTGCATGACACCCTGATGACGTCATCAGATGCCCTATGTACTTTACATGACACCCTGATGACGCTGGCATTAGATGCCCTATTTACTTTACACATGACACCCTGATGACGTCATCAGATGCCCTATGTACTTTACATGACACCCTGATGACGTCATCAGATGCCCTATGTACTTTACATGACACCCTGATGACGTCATCAGATGCCCTATGTACTTTACATGACATCCTGATGACGTCATCAGATGCCCTATGTACTTTACATGACACCCTGATGACGTCATCAGATGCCCTATGTACTTTACATGACACCCTGATGACGTCATCAGATGCCCTATGTACTTTACATGACACCCTGATGACGTCATCAGATGCCCTATGTACTTTACATGACACCCTGATGACGTCATCAGATGCCTTATGTACTTTACATGACACCCTGATGACGTCATCAGATGCCCTATGTACTTTACATGACACCCTGATGACGTCATCAGATGCCCTATGTACTTTACATGACACCCTGATGACGTCATCAGATGCCCTATGTACTTTACATGACACCCTGATGACGTCATCAGATGCCCTATCTACTTTACATGACACCCTGATGACGTCATCAGATGCCCTATGTACTTTACATGACATCCTGATGACGTCATCAGATGCCCTATGTACTTTACATGACACCCTGATGACGTCATCAGATGCCCTATGTACTTTACATGACACCCTGATGACGTCATCAGATGCCCTATGTACTTTACATGACACCCTGATGACGTCATCAGATGCCCTATGTACTTTACATGACACCCTGATGACGTCATCAGATGCCCTATGTACTTTACATGACACCCTGATGACGTCATCAGATGCCTTATGTACTTTACATGACACCCTGATGACGTCATCAGATGCCCTATGTACTTTACATGACACCCTGATGACGTCATCAGATGCCCTATGTACTTTACATGACACCCTGATGACGTCATCAGATGCCCTATGTACTTTACATGACACCCTGATGACGTCATCAGATGCCTTATGTACTTTACATGACACCCTGATGACGTCATCAGATGCCCTATGTACTTTACATGACACCCTGATGACGTCATCAGATGCCTTATGTACTTTACATGACACCCTGATGACGTCATCAGATGCCCTATGTACTTTACATGACACCCTGATGACGTCATCAGATGCCCTATGTACTTTACATGACACCCTGATGACGTCATCAGATGCCCTATGTACTTTACATGACACCCTGATGACGTCATCAGATGCCCTATGTACTTTACATGACACCCTGATGACGTCATCAGATGCCCTATGTACTTTACATGACATCCTGATGACGTCATCAGATGCCCTATGTACTTTACATGACACCCTGATGACGTCATCAGATGCCCTATGTACTTTACATGACACCCTGATGACGTCATCAGATGCCCTATGTACTTTACATGACACCCTGATGACGTCATCAGATGCCCTATGTACTTTACATGACACCCTGATGACGTCATCAGATGCCCTATGTACTTTACATGACACCCTGATGACGTCATCAGATGCCCTATGTACTTTACATGACACCCTGATGACGTCATCAGATGCCCTATGTACTTTACATGACACCCTGATGACGTCATCAGATGCCCTATGTACTTTACATGACACCCTGATGACGTCATCAGATGCCCTATGTACTTTACATGACACCCTGATGACGTCATCAGATGCCCTATGTACTTTACATGACACCCTGATGACGTCATCAGATGCCTTATGTACTTTACATGACACCCTGATGACGTCATCAGATGCCTTATGTACTTTACATGACATCCTGATGACGTCATCAGATGCCCTATGTACTTTACATGACACCCTGATGACGTCATCAGATGCCCTATGTACTTTACATGACACCCTGATGACGTCATCAGATGCCCTATGTACTTTACATGACACCCTGATGACGTCATCAGATGCCCTATGTACTTTACATGACACCCTGATGACGTCATCAGATGCCCTATGTACTTTACATGACATCCTGATGACGTCATCAGATGCCCTATGTACTTTACATGACACCCTGATGACGTCATCAGATGCCTTATGTACTTTACATGACACCCTGATGACGTCATCAGATGCCCTATGTACTTTACATGACACCCTGATGACGTCATCAGATGCCCTATGTACTTTACATGACACCCTGATGACGTCATCAGATGCCCTATGTACTTTACATGACACCCTGATGACGTCATCAGATGCCCTATGTACTTTACATGACATCCTGATGACGTCATCACATGCCCTATGTACTTTACATGACACCCTGATGACGTCATCAGATGCCCTATGTACTTTACATGACATCCTGATGACGTCATCAGATGCCCTATGTACTGATAGCCTGCGACCACTGGCAGTGGCTAGTGGCAGGAACGAGGAACGAGGGACGAGGAACGAGGGACGAGGAACGAGGGACGAGGAACGAGGGACGAGGAACAGGACACGAGGGACGCGTTACAAGAAAAACGCGAATTTTAGCTAAGCTTCCGCCGATCTAACTTTGTTAATTTTCAATCGATTTGGCTCAAATTTTGTCAGCGGGTGTCTTCTATACTCTCTCACTTATATCCAGAAGGAAATCTCTAGAAAATTTGTTTTACAGGTTTTATTAACTACTTTACCAAAATCTAAGTGATCACAAGTGCCAGGCAAAACCAAACCTCTTCAGCCGCTTCGCGGCTGGAGCGATTAATGAGGCTGATTGCAGTACTCTGGCGAGCATAAAATTGCCTTGGCCATGACGACTGCAGAATCTAGATGTTGTGTTGCTGTTGTGATTATCAGTGGTTTTTTAATCAATGTTCTAGAGGGAAGAGAGCCCAATGAAATCGAAACGATGAAGAACGCATAAACTGCTTAACATCTGCTCCCCCAGATTTGTGTGTTCAAAGGCACGGTACACCCTCAGATATGAATTTTGAGATTTTCGTGTAATTGTGTGGAAGACCACTTCTGTATAACACGTGCCAAATGCGAGATCTCAATTCTTCCAAATAAGCGAGATGTATGCAATTACCACGGGCCCGACTTCCTCCAGCCACCACCGCAGGCCCGGCCCCTTCCTGACTTTCGATTTCAATAGCGGCTAGATGGGTGATTTTCAACAGAGTCGTCGTTCTTCACACCCTTTCCGATCTATCTCCTCAACCTGTTGGCGACTGCGAATCAAGAGAAATACAGGCTCGAGATAACTCGTCCACCAAATTTTTGCCTTCAAAATACAGGCATTTTCAAGGAGCCACATCTCCTTTCGTAGGGGGTCTAGGAAGATTTCAGAAATACCATTCTGATCAGTGTGTGACCCCCTCCAAGATAAGAATAAAGCCTAGAAAATAGCTTTCTGGGTGTCCTGTGCCTTTAAATTAACACGTTAATTTGCGTTTGTGAAAAGGTGCCCTTGAGGTTTTTTTATGCAATGCTTTTCTCGCGATGTTCATCGAAAAAAAAATGTGATTGTGAGAAACTTACTAACACGACTGATTAGGTTTAAAGTCTAGCTTGCTAAGATGAGTCTGGGCCCAACAAGTAGCGAAGCGGTCGGTCATGGCAAAATATGATTATGATAAGGAGATTTTGATATGGTAAAGCCGATGAGCCTTACTTCGACCGGCTCAAAATGAGCGAGCTAGGCTATATTAAGTCTACATTATTACAGTTCCATACTATTTCTGCAATGGAGCGCTCATATCTCCTCGCCATATTCTAGCTGTCGCCCATTGTGTGCTAACGGGCTATTATGATCAATCCGCGAAATCCTGCTTAGAACGGAGAAAAAGGTTATGTTTCTCATTGTCATTTTTGCCATGCCATTCAGTGTTTACTACGTCAAATACAGCGCGCGTTCAAAATATAGGATACAGATAGAATTTAAGGTTCCGCAACAACTTCAGGACTTCCGCCGAATTTGGATGCCAAATTTAGCTTCACCGTCTACAGTAACCTCACAAAACCGGAAAGCTGCTTATAGGCGTTAAAATTTTGCGTCTTCTCCTCGACACGAAAGCTCACGCTCCTTGACACATGGCGACATGTGCAGCAGCTATAGTCCAGGACGGTGGCCAGAGTTCTTCCCGACTTGCGGTCTTTCTTGATCCCAGTCTCCTAGAAGTGTTCCATAATACATACATGTGGGAATAGCACATAAGCCAGTACAAAGTTGCAATCTGATGGCGACTAAACCACTTCGCTGGCGAGTCTTTTATTGTTGAAGTATGCAACCCTGATTTCCGGACTGCTCCTGTTTCGTGAGTACCCGAAATCCGGAGATTACTCAGTGAGTAACGAGTACCAAATCAGAGAAAATTCAAGCTTTAGTTAACACACAAAAAGCTCCCACTCTTTATTCTAGCTCAAAGAACGTTATGGAACCCTCCCATAGCACTTTATTCCAGTAATTTTAGTGTTGCAGCTCGAATGAATTCAGCTTGACTGACTAGATACACGGAGAAAAATTTCTTTTGCCTTTCATCTGGAGCCGACCATTCCTTCGATTTCGTGTTCGTCTTCCGCTGATTTGCATCTTTAAACTACCAGGTTACCTACAGAGCTCAGGTTTTCACTCTACCAGAACAGTCGGACACCAGGGGTCCATATTTAGTCAATATACGACCAGCAACGAATGCAGCACCTTGGCAGCAAAGTGGGTAAATTGCCATCAGATAGCAATTTCGCACTGGCTGATGTGCTGCTCTAAGTTTAACTTGATAGAAAACGATTGAAAGGTTCTAGTTAAAAAAGTTCCCAGATTGAGAAGAGCTCTGACGATCGATCCAGGCCATAGCTGCTGCAGATGAAATGCGCTGCAGAACCGGGTCGGCTCGATGCCGAATCGAATATCCCAATCATAATGAAGGACACACAAATATCGATCACCTTGATTCATTTGAAGGTAGAATTCATTATGGAAAAGGTTTTTTTTATTTTCCGCCTATCTTGAAACGGTCCCATGCTAATTCCAATGATGTCTCTGGAATCGTACATAACCTTCTGGGAACTGAGTAATGGTCCCTAAAAAATTGAGCTGGGGAAGCATCGTGGACCAGTTGAACGAGGCCGCAATTGATCCGTACCGAGTCACTAAATCATCCCTTTTTTTCGCCCACCGATACGGACTCCGCTTCTCAATACAAATGTTGAAGGCTCGATCACGGCCATTTTGGCTCATTTTTTCCGCTTCTGAGCGTTTCAGTGAAGGCCGTAAGAGTCAATTAGCGTCGTTATCCTAACCAGTGTAGCTTCACTATTTCAGACAATGCGGTGTTACTCGTCCACTTCCGGACCATTAGAGGAAGAACCCTAATACCTTTATTTCAATCGATTTTTTTGGATTTTTTCGTCATTTCTCAATACTAGCATTTTTAGACCTTCGATTCATTCCATAAAATTGATATCTTTTTTGACCGTGTATGCTGCCTCTAAAGATAAAGTCAAACTGCACGTGTATTTTGATGAACTTTTCGTAAGCTTTCAATGATAAATAGAAAGATCGACAGGCAACCTTATCGTGAATGCTAAAATTAGCTGTAAGGCCACTTCCGCGAATTTCTCTACAGAGATGTGGAAAGTATACCGTATCAACGTTTTGGAAGAGGAACATCTTCTGACAGGTCTCATAGCTATTTATGTTGCTTTTAAAAATTCGTGATGCGAATGACACAGAATATTATCGACCGCTGAATTCCAAACCAATTTTTCCTTCTTTTCAGAAATCGTCGCATACTCTGGGGAAAGATGAGTGATTTTAAGATTATTGTCGGCAGTCAATGCTCTAATCCTATAAAATGTGCTTTGCCACATTTAACTCCAAAAAAGGTTAGCGGTTCTATTGGGTTGATGCATAGTTACCCTCTATAAAACGTCGAAATTCACAGCAGTCGAGGCGCGAGCGGCGCGCGCGTCGCATCGGCCTCCGTCTGCCCTACGCTCTCTCACTGTCTCTAACCTCCTCTACGCACCAGCACGCGTAGGAACCAAGTGAATTTCACCGTTTTATTGCCTGTATAACGGCTCCTATGATCTGCATTTTTCGCCATCGGAAATCAGGGCCAGTAGCAATCCCCCAACTCAGATAGAGACATCACACTTCCCGCGGTACCACTAGCCGACGTCCCGTAACCCCTCCCGCGGAAGGCCAATAGATCGGTCGCGGGCAGTCGGCAGCGCTGTTTCGTTGACACGGTGAACACGCACTCTGCCGCCCTTCTGCCACCGCCTTACGGCTAATCTGATGACTGACAGAAAACAGCCCTATAACAGTTCGCGGCACATTTAAAAATTACCCTCTAAGTAAAGGTCTGTTGAAAGAAAATTTCAAAAATCCGCTTTTGGGGACTTCATCTTGAACTGCTCTTGACAAGTAAGGAGTGAGCTTATACCGGGAAGCTTCCTACACTCACCGCTTCTTGCAGCCTTCCCATTCGCAGATGCCATTAACGGAAAGTGGTTCACCTGCCCAAGGCCAGCGTCGCACACAGCGCGGGTTTTGGAAAGAGCCTCAACACAGCGTTCTCTGCTCAGCAATTGTTCATTGGCTCCACTCTAGTATGTGGTGCAATGATGATTCCAATGTGGGAATCGATGAGTGAGTGTTCGATGACCCCCAGGAATAGCCGACTGCCCGCCGACACTCCGCGGAAAGACGGGAAAGCCTCTCTCCGCGGGAAGTGGGGTGCTGTGCCACGCCCACAAAACTGGGGCTGCGCGAAGTCGACTAGGCCGACTTGGCCGGCGGGAAGTGGGCTGTTTTTATCTGAGAATGTGGTGACTCGGGAGAGGCCCCCAAGAGGCAGCCAACCTGAGGTCGGTGACGCCTAGATAGGCCTTCTATGGTTGCCACCTTAGGACGAGAGTCATTTTCGAAGAGTAGAGTTTAATGCAAAACTCCCAATAGTCAACGCATTCGAACCAGCACCGCACCAACCTACGAGAGGGATGCCCAACACAGTGCCTTAGACCACAAGGCCACGTGTTAATGTGTTGGGAACTCTTTCTGTTTTCCTACATACACTCCCTCCACAGTTCTTCGTATTCATTGTAACTTTGATCGAACTTGCAGTAGTAAATATGGGTTTCGGTTGAGTGCAAATATTTCTATCTTTCAGATTTAATAAGTTTTTAACCTTGGATGATGGGATTTCGAAATTTTCCGCGAAAATCATCAAAGCGAGAGAATGTTAGATTCAAAAAACGATTTTAAAAATTTTTTGTTGGATGACGACTTACCACGGAACCACGACACACAATACTGTGTAGTATAATTGTCGAGAAGCCAACCTCGTGTTTTTTTCACAATGTGCCGGAAAGTCCAATTAATTTTTTTAAATTATGAACTATTTTTTTCCTTAGTCTGTTTCACGCTTCCCAGTCAACATAGAAAGAAGTGAACTTGAAGTGAAAGAGGAAAACGAAGTTTAGATAAAAGCCGCACTTAGATGAACTATTATACAGCATTTAGTCATTCGTACACGCGGATCACGTAAGTTCCATGCATTTTCTGAAAAACGAAACCATTTTTCAGCCATCTTTCTTAGATGACTTTCTAAGCAAATCTGATTTTATTTGTGGTGAGCAATTATTGAAAAAAAGTCTGAAAATGGTTGAATATGGCTACAGCAACTTCTAGGAATTGGAAGTTGAGCTTAGCATAGAACTAAAGCACGTGAATTCTATAAAAGAGGCGTATTCATGACAGCTACGTACAATTTGACGTTAATGTACCACTAGTCTTCGCCAGGAATCATTGAAACATCAATGAAACCTTCGAACGTTTCGCCTGTCATTCCTATCAGCTGGCAGCGGAGCTGGATGGCAGCCAGCCGGCGGGTGCAATTTTTCCTTGCCCACCTAGACAACGAGATAGGCCGCCGTGCTGCGCTGGGGTGATAAGTGGACAGCGGATTGGTCGGATCGCAAGCACTCCACTGCCCTTTCTTGGAGCGCACTTGCTTCAGAAAGTCAGCACCATTGGACGTGCTCGACCCCATGACCGCGGTATCAACTCAGCTCCTCTTCGCTCCGCCCGCTATTTCTCTTTCCTCTGCGGCGGTGAGCGAAGTCACCACCCATTTCCTGCAGTCAGCCACCTAACAAAGGAACGCTCACTGCTCCCAGGTGGCTGACTGCAATGGTCATTAACTTGGCCAAAACGTGATTGACCCAGTCACCACGCAGTGACAGCCGGTAGCTGCCACCTTTCGGGGGGATCGCTACAGGCCCAGCTGGCAGAAGGTAACATGACATCCGCAAGCGCTTTTTTCTTCTACTAAACTCTACTAGCAGGTTCCCGTAAGATCCAATCATCTTTAAATTCAACACTGACATTCGAGGTGTGGTCTCAGCACTGAGCACACCATCTATTTCAACTTTTTGAAACAAAGCTCTCCCACTAACACAAACATTGAACAAAAAGATGTCTAAATCATCGAACTCAGGTCAAAAGCATAGTCACCATCTACTCCAGAAACTACTTCTAATTTGCTGGTCGACCTCAAAGACAACGAAGATACGGGCCTGCGACGATGCAACGACGGGCTTTCACATCAGTCACTGATACATCCAACTCTTGGTATATCTTGTTTGTTTCCAACCTTCTGCTATCGTGCAGAGTTGCAGAGCAAAGGATCTCGAACCGAAGAAAATCGTCAAGGACGATGGTACCCTTCAAGAAAAAAGAACGAGATGGGGTCAAAAACTATATGCCGATTTTCTCCTGCATCAGCCTTACAAGCTGTTCACCGCTATTCTACTGAACACACGGAATGAGTTCCGGCCCGTGCCACGGGCCCCTGTCAGGGTTGGTGCTATTTGCATCTGTAACCCACCGACACCCCCCCCCCCAACACCTCCCGACACCCACCAACACTCACCCGGTCGATACGCATGATTAAAATGATGGGGTGGGGTTGGGAGAATCATCTGGTGTATCCGACTAGAACCCACCGGAAGTGATAGCGATGATTACGGGGCCAATAGGATTGCACCTGCTCAGAGAAATAGTGAAGGAGTGTAAAGTAAAGAAACGGAGGTAGCAGTGTGGATAGCTCCATAGCGATACACAATGTTTCATTATCGGCCCACCCACCCGGCGACATTTTCACCTCCGTCATCCACGTATTGCATGAATATGAACCACGTCGGTCACACCGGGTGATTTTCGAAACCTCACTCCATCATTTTAATCATACGTATCGACCGGGTGGGTGTTGGTATGTGATTGACGCTGTTGGGGGGGGGTTTCGGCGGGTGTTTTTTTGCATTCCATTTCCAATGCTTCCTGTGTGTATCGACCGGGCTGGATACGTCGGCTCAGCCAACTCTGACAAGGGTCACAGGCCGGTTTTCACAAAAAAAAACCAAAAAAGACTATCAAGTTTCACTTAAATGTGCGCTTAATTACTAGGAGACACTGCACCAGAAGAGCTTTGATAAAGATAGGAAACGCGTATAAAAAACCTCGGTAACAGTGCATCAACCGAATACATTAACTCAAATAATCTGTGAATATTTCTGAATGCCCTGCTATTCAGATATTTTATCATTATAAATTTGATGAATGCAACTATGCTAATGACATCGCAATACTCGAGCTGGAAAACCCGGTGTCTAGCGAATATGTTCCCATTTGCATGCCACAAAAGGACGAAAAAGTTTCCGAGAAATTAAAATCTGCAGGACTCGGATTACCAGGGCGTAAGTCGGAGTTTTGAGTTTGAATGTTCCTTCAATGCATCTCCTAGACTCTGATTGCGTTGCAGAAATTTTTCTTCTCCTGGTTTTTCTATCACCTTATTGTTTACAGCGGATTCCTTCACAGCAGAAAGCTACCATGTTGTTCAGCTTGAATTCGTAGATGTCAAAAGGGATAAAATCATAACCAAAGCCAGAAAGGGAGTGGGCCTTTGTGGTGTGAGTCTGAGCTTTTATGAAACCTTTGTTTAAGGCATACAAGCTCGTAAACGTGGGTTCGATAACTACGGAAATAGAATGGTATGGTTCAGATTACAACGCCTACTCATTTTGAAGCGTCAAAAACGACTCACCATGCAGCTACACGAGTAAGAAATCGGCCCCGTCCCTGTATTTCTCCGCCTCCTGTATTTGCCGTTCTCCTTCAGTACAGGGGTTCTGGGCCATTCCCACCGTCTTCGATGCAGGTGGTCTACTTGTTCTACTTATTGCACCACCCACAAAGTTCTCCGACGATGAGAACGGCCCTGCACTCCTGTTTTGGAGGAGAGTGGCCATCACGGGGGGCAGAGAAATACAGGAGCGGGGCCAACTTCTTACCCGTGTAGCGGCATCGTGGGTCGTTTTTGACGCTTCAAATGCTTAGGCGTTTTAATCCAAGCCATACCATTCTAAGTTTTCGCAAAAACGTTCACGAGCGAGTAGAGCCTTTAAGAGAGCCTCAATTCTTTAACGTCGTTGTTTCCAGGAAGATGGTGGCCCGTTATTCCAATCCAACAACAAAGACAAGAGCATTCTAATTGGCCTTCTAGTCTTTAACGTCTCCTGCGTGCATGGTGAGCATTATCTGACTCAGAACTTCGATTTACCTTGACCTTTTGTTGTCACATCCACAATTTTGAGTCCGTCCTATAAGTACTATGACACAGTGTTCCACCCACCTACATTGACTGAAAATTAATCACAGTTCAGAGAGTATTTCGTAGCACCTGCAAAAGCGAAGCCATCACTAGGGTCCAGCAGGTGTGGATCACGGAAGATTGCGCCGGACGCCGTAGAACGTGTACGGGACCCATGTGAGAATGCGCCGGGAGCCGTAGAACGTATACGGAACCCATGTGAGAATGCGCCGGACGCCGTAGAACGTGTACGGGACCCATGTGAGAATGCGCCGGACGCCGTAGAACGTGTACGGGAACCAGGTAAGAATGCGCCAGACGCCGTAGAACGGGTACGGGACCCATCTAAGAGTGCTCCGGACGCCGTAGAACGTGTACGGGACCCATGTGAGAATGCGCCGGACGCCGTAGAACGTGTACGGGACCCATGTGAGAATGCGCCGGACGCCGTAGAACGTGTACGGGAACCAGGTAAGAATGCGCCAGACGCCGTAGAACGGGTACGGGACCCATCTAAGAGTGCTCCGGACGCCGTAGAACGTGTACGGGACCCATGTGAGAATGCGCCGGACGCCGTAGAACGTGTACGGGACCCATCTAAGAGTGCTCCGGACGCCGTAGAACATGTATCATCGCAATGTTAATGGGACATGGTGCGGTTGCGGACACGTGCTAACATACGGAGTCTGATTGTGTTATCAATCAATTTTTTTTCGAAATAACTAAGGTTGGTCAGTGAGTTTCTGTTTCCACTCTCTTGTATTTTCACCTGTTTTCATTGCTTCCACAGATGCAGTCGTATCGGTGAAAGCACAAACTCAGTAATTTCTCACAGCTGTTTCGGACAAATGAGGGAAACCACGAACAAACTACCGCATGGTAGGACGAATTCGCGACCGCACCTTGTTCTTTTAGCAATGCGGTAAACTATACGGGACCCATGTGAGAGTGCGCTGGACGCCATAGAAAGTGTTTGGGACCCATGTGAGAGTGCGCCGGACGCCATAGAACGTGTACGGGACCCATGTGAGAATGCGCCGGACGCCGTAGAACGTGTACGGGAACCAGGTAAGAATGCGCCAGACGCCGTAGAACGGGTACGGGACCCATCTAAGAGTGCTCCGGACGCCGTAGAACGTGTATGGGACCCATGTGAGAATGCGCCGGACGCCGTAGAACGTGTACGGGAACCAGGTAAGAATGCGCCAGACGCCGTAGAACGGGTACGGGACCCATCTAAGAGTGCTCCGGACGCCGTAGAACGTGTACGGGACCCATGTGAGAATGCGCCGGACGCCGTAGAACGTGTACGGGACCCATCTAAGAGTGCTTCGGACGCCGTAGAACGTGTACGGGACCCATGTGAGAATGCGCCGGACGCCGTAGAACGTGTACGGGACCCATGTGGGAATGCGCCGGACGCCGTAGAACGTGTACGGGAACCAGGTAAGAATGCGCCAGACGCCGTAGAACGGGTACGGGACCCATCTAAGAGTCGTCCGCACGCCGTAGACCGTGTATGGGACCCATGTGAGAATGCGCCGGACGCCGTAGAACGAGTACGGGAACCAGGTAAGAATGCGCCAGACGCCGTTGAACGGGTACGGGACCCATCTAAGAGTGCTCCGGACGCCGTAGAACGTGTACGGGACCCATGTGAGAATGCGCCGGACGCCGTAGAACGTGTACGGGACCCATCTAAGAGTGCTCCGGACGCCGTAGAACATGTATCATCGCAATGTTAATGGGACATGGTGCGGTTGCGGACACGTGCTAACATACGGTAGTCTGATTGTGTTATCAATAAATTTTTTTCGAAATAACTAAGGTTGGTCAGTGAGTTTCTGTTTCCACTCTCTTGTATTTTCACCTGTTTTCATTGCTTCCACAGATGCAGTCGTATCGGTGAAAGCACAAACTCACCAATTTCTCACAGCTGTTTCGGACAAATGAGGGAAACCACGAACAAACTACCGCATGTTAGGACGAATTCGCGACCGCACCTTGTTCTTTTAACAATGCGGTAAACTATACGGGACCCATGTAAGAGTGCGCCGGACGCCATAGAGAGTGTGCGGGGCCTATGTAGGAGTGCGCCGGAATCTGTAGAAAGTGTGCGGTACGACGTAGCAATGCGCAGGACGCCGCAGAAAAAGGAATGTCTTTGTAACGGGCTCGAGATCGCTAATCTGCAGGATTTGCCGCACTTTGGATTGATTTTCTGCGCGTGCACAACTGGAGCAAATTTATTTTTTCTCTCGGTATAATTCTCCGCTGTGTGCGTTTTCATGTGTCCACATGTGCGGCAGGCAATCTTTATGTCTTCAACAAATATATTGGGGCAAAATAATTTCTGAGCCTACTCTATATATGCAAAGGCAATATGATCAAATTATAGTGAAAATTCATGAAGAAGTAGAGCAAATAAAAAAGAATGTTACAGACGACATCAGAAAATTTTAAACAAATAACTAAAAGAATAGCTAATGAATAATACCCCTGAGGGAAGGTAATTCCGCAAAATAAAAAAAAAAACCTCAATCAAAAACAGGAAGCCGCATCGTTATGCACTTATCTTGATACGTAACCGGTGATGTTTGACTCATTTGAGGTCACTTGGTATGACTAGCTTCTACCGTTCTTGCGAAACCCTCTCTCCCACTTCCTCCTGAGCTGTCCCGGCGTATTGATGCTCCTCGTTGATGTGTTGTCATGCGCTCAAAGATTTTATGTGTTCAGTTGATTTTTTGTGTTGTTTTTCTTCGTCACTTGAATTTAACCTTCAAACTGTGTTGTTCTTGGCATGCCCGAAAGGGCGTATATAAATATATAAATAAATAAATAAATAAATAAATAAATAAATAATAAAAACAAGTTGAATAGAACAGGGTAGACACAGTCACACATTTCCGCATTTAATATTGTCCCACTTCTTACTCGATTGATTATGTCAACCTTATAGGCCTTGTTCGAGAGTAAGCCATGTCTAGATCAAAAAGAAAGAATTGTAAATGCTGATTCCAGAGTTGCCTGCGAGTTTGAAGAAAATACACTTCAAAGCGAGTTAAGATCAGGACACGAAAAAAAAAACGATTTTCCGCGTTTTTTTCGCCTTTTTACCAAAACTTGGGGCGGGTATTTTAGTGCTACAGTTGGGTTACCAGGTGAACATCCACGTCTCGCACCGGAAGTCTACCGATTCGCCTCACTTTTGCTCTCGAAATGAGGTACTTCGTTGATTAATAAGAAGTAGGCACAACGTCTGAAAAGGACGGAGTACTTCAGCCACCCTGAGCATTGCCGTGGTAGAGCGTCGAGAAAACTATAAAACCCATCATACGTAAATTACACGGGACTTTTGTGACAACCCTTTCCAATTTACCACTGATGATCTTGAAAATGTCTGTCCTCTCCTCTGCATAGCTCTGGTCACTTGAACTGATCGTTTTTGATTACGACTTCAGTTTGGATATGCAGTTTCAAAGCAGTCGGTGACAATTCCTTTTCTGAAATTTTAGCTCAAGGGAAACAGATCACATTTGCGCCCGATGCACCAGCTCATGACGATACATTCACCGATGTTCGTCAATATCTGGACTGGATTTGTGACAAATCAGGTACCATCATTCAATCTTTGGATATATCCATGGCGTGTGCATAATATCATATTCCAGGAGTTTGTCCATTGGAACCCGAGGAACCGAAAAAGCCACTGAAACCCGTCGAACCAAAAAAGAAGGCAAAAAGCAGCAGTTTCCAGCAAGGAAGTGCTATTGTTGTTTTCCTCTGTATTCTTTTTTTGTTTTTATTCGACGTTTGATCCGAAGTGTCCGCTTCCCCAAAGCATTGGAGCTGCCCCACCTTTTCGCAGTGAGTCAACGGAAGCCTGTGATTTCCCATTTTTATTAAAAGCGTCCAGCCATCCTTAAGCATTTTGCACCCTCTCTGTGACATTATATGCACTAACTTAATTTTTTGCACTCATTGTTTGTATGAATTCTGCTCTTTACACATTATTTGCATGATGTATTTGCTTGACGCAATATTCGTGTCGTACTTCGTCCCGATATATGAAGAGATTTTGTTCTAGGATTGAGCCGGTATCTGCCATCGAAGTTTGAACTGATCTGTTGATTGCGATCGGTGATCATAAGGCTTACAAACAAGTTTGGAGGGACTTCAAAAGCATGAAACAACTACTCTAACATTCGCTTGGGAGTTGCCTCGTAGGGCGGGGCCGGTTACGCCCTCTTTTTTCGGCTGCTCTACATTTTTCCCACGTCGCGCCGAAGTCATGGTCGAAAAAAGTGGGAAAAAAAAGATGAAAATGTGGGGCGACTCCCAGGGAAAAGTTCCCCCAGCTCGCGACTTTTCTTCCAACGCCACTCTCGAACCAAAACAATCGATACCGCGCAAATTTTCCTATGACAGCCTTTTAATAATTCTACGTTCACAACTCTAGTTTTCCGTTCTCATCTTTCTCTTATCTTTCCTAGTCTTAAATTCGTGTGACTAATTTCATTCAGTTGTTCGTGTAGAAATTTCGCATCCTCAGCGAAAATTCTACCAGATTCTTGAAGATTCGAAAGTTTCCTCACATATTTCTAGCGGAATTTTTTTCAAAATTATTCGTAATTCTAACGTTTTCTGTCGGGTCGCTCCGTGATCTGCTAAATTTTCCGTATTGCGCAAGATTTTTTTGAAAAACGTGAGATTGGTCGGGATTTTTTATCATCATACACGATGAAAACCATATATAAGTTTTATGTTTTTACAGTTTGGCCTCTTTGGTGAACGAAAATGTCGAAGTAGCCCATGAAAAACCTACATTTGTAAAGAAAAATCAATTGGAACATTGTAAAATGAGCTTGAATTTCGCGCCAAAGTCGTTTTTGAGGTTTTTCTGCATTTGGAGACTTGGTCACCGCCACTTTAGAAGTTTCCCGGCATGTAGATTTCAGAACCGTGAATTTTCCACATTGTTCGACTTTCACATCAACATTCAACGAAAAAGGGTTAGATGACCGACTCAGGAGTACCAGAAGATCGACCTCACAGCAGTTTTAAGGTGGCCATAATTTTTAAGGGAGCACTTTCGAGCCTCAAGCTCAGTGGGCGATGTCAGCTAAGCCCGAGTTGTTTGATTGTACACAAAAAATCGAAAGTGATTTACCGTGGACGATGCCTTTCAATCACCGTTACGTGTCTGGTAAAGTCAGAATTCTACAGAGATTAGTGATATTTCTGTGAAAGAAATCGGCCTAAGTGCTGAGTCTATCATGATTTGTTAACGTATACTTCCAATTTGTTGGATAGTTTTCTTTTTTTAAAAATTTTGATAATTTTCTCTTTCTCAGCTATCCTCGCTCGTTCGTTCACATTTCTCTTCTTTCCTCTTGCTGATTGTAGCGACTTTTGCCGCTAATATTTTCTTCTTCTTATCTTTTCTGTTTACCTCATTTTTTCTTTCTAGCATTGAGGACAACTCTGGCAGGAAGATCAAATCAGCAAGCTATATTTAGAGGCTGAGGTTAGCTAATGGGAGACGTTGAAGGGGCATCTGACTCTGCGCAAGGTATGGATTACACATTTCTCATAGGACTCGAAAATTGAAAATTCTCAATTTTGTGTGTCATTTCAGAAGCAAAGGTGATCTACTTGAGACCGACAGCACCAACGCGGAAGGCGCCGCGGACAAATGATGGCGAGTTCTGTTTGGAATCAGGGTTTGGCGTGAGGTGTAGTGTATCAGAGAGTGGGGGTCGGACCTCCGATCAACCAAGAACCAAGATGGGCTCCTACGAGTGGTGGGGGGAGAGATGAGTATGAAAAATGACGGCAAACAGAGACAGTAAAATGAGATCAAAATAAGGGGTCTAACTAAGACTTAAGATCGAACTGAAAGGTCTTCTTTTTATATAATTAGCTTTAGGTGTGATGCAATCGATTGTATCACACCTAAAAATGGGTCTCCATATGGTTTTCTCGATATCGTTTTTTTTGGCTCTAAATCCTACATACTGGTGGTTTGAATGTCTTTGCGTTCAGCTCCTTTTCTGTGAAGACTATGGTTATTCAAAGAATTGTCATCTCTTTAGTTTTTTAGCGAATTAGCTGTTATCTGCGATGATCCTGCAACCCATATCTATGTGACTTTTCTCCCTTTTCTGATCTTGATTGTGTTCACTTGTGCTCCAAATGCAATGTAAGAATCTATTATTCTCTTATCTTATTTGTTGAAGATGAACAATTGTTATAGTTTTGAAGTTGTTTTGAGATCACTTATTTGCTATCGTATTCACTTCCAGCTGCTGTACTAAGTCAAGTTATGGTTTTAATCAATAAACAATCTACAATAAATTTTCTTCTATGAGAGGAATGTGAAGTGATATGTGCATATGATATAAGAAAATCCACGATTTCACGACAAAATTCGCAGTGTTGGAAGAATGTGAGGCGACAATTTTACTACAAATTTCGTGGTGTGAGAAGAATGTGAGGCGGCGATTTCAACAAAGAGTTCGTAGTGTGAGAAAAATGTGAGGCGAGAGTGAGGCTAGAGTGAGGCGAGACGACATATCATCGGGCAGTCACAGGAGTCGCCTCACTTTTTTCCCAGCTGGGGCTAAAATTTCACCCTAATGAGGCTACGCCGGAGCCGATTTGGCGGGAGTTGCCTCGATGTCACGAGGCGACTCTTACTTTTCATCGAGGCAACTCCCAAGTGAATGTCAGAGTAGCTTGTTTGCTTGTGCAGCATGCAAAACGAATATGCATGACGGAGCTCTGTCAACATACTTCAAGAATTTACAGTTTACCGCAATGTTAAAAGGACATGGTGCGGTTGCGGTCACACACTAAAACTACGGTGGAAGACGCCTAATCAGATTATCGATCGACAGCACAGCTGATTTTCTCTGTAAGCTACGGTTTTTCTTGTTTGTTTCGGCATTAGTTTTGCTCGTAACTGTTTAAATATTGCGAATAAGGGGCTATTCTTAGTGCGCGAGGGAAATTAGCCGTTTGTTTGGGCTTCAAAAAGTATTTTTTTCAAATTTCTGTTTTGAAATCGAAAAAAGCGGCACATTCCTGTCGCACACCAAGTAAAGCCCCTATATGTGGTATTATAAGAGTCAGAGAGAAAAGTAATGCCGAAGTAGACAAGAAAAAAAGGTAACTCACCCCAAAAATCAACTGTGCTGTCGATCGATAATGAAATTAGGCGTTTTCCACCGTAGTTTTAGTGTGTGACCGCAAGCGCACCATGTCCTTTTAACATTGCGGTATACTGTAAATTAATCGTTCCGCAGGAAGGGAAACTAATTTTTACCTCAACGCGCTACACAGAAGAGCACATTCCCTTGTTATTGCCAAAACTTCATGTTGTCGACTGGAACTGCGCAAGCATTGAATGCTCTGTTTGCTAAAACATGCGCTATAATTTGGAGCACAACAGGTGTACATGCTTCTCCAACGAAATGTCCGCTCATTGTGCTCGGAACTATCTGGTCTTCAAGTTAAACGTATATTTGAGACAACGAATGTCGTTGGTGAGGAAGTATGAGAATCTGTGAAATCATGGATGGTTCACCAAGTAATGGTTTTCCGTTTGAGTATTCTGAAAAGCAAGCAGTCAGTGAGAAGGGAGCATGTTCCGAAGGAAAGAAACGTTCTGGTAGTCAGAGGAGAGAATATGAAAAATGTTAGGCGTAAAAACCATAAAATACGCCGATTTTCTGCTATAATCTGAGCTTAAAGGCAGCAGACACGCACAAAAATGGTATCGATTTTTTGACATAAATCAAAGGTTTGGAGCTAGTTGTATTGGGAACTGACGAAAAAACGAACGAAAACTGCGCGCGAATAGAGGAATAACGGTCATGTCGTTATCAGGTGAAAGTGGACGAGTTTTACGGCGCGCGGGTTAAACAGCGAATATTAGCCACAAAACGGTTGAGATAGAGAAGCCGATATACTCTTACAGCCTGTACTGGAACGTTAACCTCGTTGAAAGCATCAAATACCAGCCAGAGGGACCGTATTAGTACTATCAATCTGGACGAGTTAGTATTGTGGGGCGGGGTTGCAGAAATTTTTCGATTTGCATTGCGCAAATTTAGTAGTTTTGACTCATATTTGACGCTTCCAACGGCGGGAGCAGTCTACTAGGAGCCATGCGACTTCAGAAACGTAGTTATCTCAACAACTTTCTCGAGCGTGTCTGCTGCCTTTAAAGGCAGTGGTCGCGCTCAAATATGCTCGTCTTCTTTTCCTCTCTGAACCCTTTTCTGGGTATAGAGTAGTAGAACGTATAAGAAAAAATCGCGAAAAAAACGCTGTTCTCGGCCAAATTTGAGGCCTGAACTTCCTTGTCTTTTGATGGTGGACGAGCTTACCCTACATCATCGGCATCGATGATCTCTAGTATCAAGAACATCAGCTGGCTTGAAATTAAATTTCAATCATGAACCTTCGGATTTATGTACACATCTAGTCAAAAACATTGACTGAAGTGCTCGCTTTCATTGCTCAACTGTTTTATCAGGTAAAATTGTATTTATTTCTTCCTCTGAGTGTCGATGATTTTCGACTGCTTGGCATGAGACTGTGATCTTTCTGTGCACGTGCGCACGAACTGAAGTTTAGGGTTTTAATAACTCTAATTCTAGCCCGTTTTTCACCTTCATAGTTTTTGAGCTGTTTTTGATCTGAACTGATTTTTGTTGTTTTTTCGAAAACGTTTTTCATCGTGACCACTGCCTTTAAGAGCGTCCCATGGTGAGTAGATTGGTGATTTTTCAAAATCCAATCACATTGCGTATCGAGCAGCTCTTTCAGCTGATCCAATACGTCGTATTATTCAATACTCACTAAATGGTATTTGGTACTGTCGCCCGGTATTGCCAATTACTCATGAATCACGCTCATGTAATAAATTTGCTAGGCTGTCGAATCCATCATTATATCACATGCCGTTAGGAGTAGCAGTAAAGGCGTCGGCACTTTTAATGATTACCAACTGTGCAAAACAGGGATTGCTAAACAATCGACTGCCCATGATTCTAACTCTGTGATAGAGGTGAAAACAAGTGAGACACTGCTCGGCTACGAGACCGTTTGTCCTTGCGGGTAGTCATCAAAGGTGCCGACGCCTTCCCGTATCATTCCGGAGTAGGGGATGGTTCAGCAGCCCTAGAAAGTCTGCCATCGCGTAGACCGCACATAACTCAATTAAGCTCAGCTGAGTTAAACTAAACTACACTCAAGCAGACCACATTTGGCGGCTGTTTCACTGCTACTTCTCGAAAAAACCTCTCAGAGTACTGACAGAAATCCCTGATCGGACTAACGCTTTTTTCCGTTGCCGTGGACTGTAAATCCTACTTTTTCAGATGACTCAGGGGCAGGTTGACAAGCATTTATCGATTTAGTCGTGGCAAAACATATGGCCTAGTTTTGACTCGTTTTGACCTTCAGTGGGTCGAAGAAAGGCGTATCGGGTTTATCATATCAAAATCTCCTTATCACTATTATGTTTTGCTATGAACGACCGCTGCTGCCTCTAAAACAGTTGCTCGCGCTCAAATATAGGCTCCAAGTCTTGCCTTTTCCTCTAGGAGATTTCTGGGAAGTTTGAGGCTCCGCAAGAAGGTATAAGGATTTGGCAATGCTCCAGAAGGTCGTGAAACCGTTTCTTTAGATTTGGGTATCTAACAGATTTTCTGAATGTAGTGAAATCGTTGAACTGATTTCGATGTTGTTGGTATATGCTTACCCCACATAATCGGCATCAGGCAGTATACTCTGGTATCGCAAGCATCAGCTGGCGAGATAACAGCATAGATCTCTCCGCAGTTTATGTACACATCTATGTCGTCAACGACGTTTGAAGCGCTTGAAACTGTCGTTGTTCAACTGTATTTATTAGGTAAATGTTTGCAATTTCTTCCTCTGAGTGTCGATGATTTTTCACTGCTTTGAGTAACAGAATGAGAATCGATACTTGTGAAAACGTGTGATAATTGAGAGTGATAGCACTATCAAATGGGAGTGCACAAGAGAGATAGCTTGGTCTTACTCGAGTATAACATGTCTACATACCTAGCGACTCTGGTCCACTTTCGAGAATGCCGCTCTACTTTGGCTGACCTCTTGAAATGGAGGATTTTATCAGTGCACGAAACATGTTATACTCAAGTAAACCAAACCACTTCTCTCGTGCACTCCCATTTGAGTAGTGCTATCACTCTCAATTATCACATTGCGTATCGAGCAGCTTCACAAGTATCGATTCTCATTCTGTTTACTAAATGGTTGGTCGTGTATGAAAATACGGGCGTGGAAGGCAGTACTAAGGTTGCTCGAACATTGTCAAATACTGTATCATCCTGGAGTAGGGGATGGCTTCAGACGTCGTTGACGACATAGTACGGGCCGTGTGGAGCTATCTATGCTGTTGTCTCGACTATGCTTACGAGCGTGTATGCTGCCTTTAAATGTAGTGAAATTGTTGCAAATGGATATGGCAGGCGCTCTGTGAATTATCACAGTCAAATCACGCGTCAAAAGGGTGTTTTTTTTGGAGCGTATAATGAACCAAATGAGAACAAGAATAAGTCTAGCAGCAAAAACGTTTTGATACAATGCGAACCGTGAAAGCGTTGAAGACACGAAAACATAGCGTCAGTAGGTAATAAATTGTGTAAAAATTCGTTTTCGTGATTTTTATTTAATCGGTGTGGTAAGGTCTAGTACCTTACTTAGTGGTTAGTGGGAGCAACACTGAAAAGGCAGAATGACATTCGAAAACCTTATTTCTAGCCCATAAGGCCACATTTCGTTCGGCATTCTTAATTGAAAATCTCCTTATGTGTTATGTTTGCGCGCCATGAACGACCATCTGACTCGTGATTTTGACTCTGAAAATTCAGAGCGCCTACGGCTTCAATCCAGTTGTGCAACAATTTCACTACACTTAATGATTACGTTCTCTGCATATGCTACCAATAACGGTCAAACCAATTCTTTAGAAATTCACCTCAGTATCAAATCAGTTCTGAATATCCGAATCTAATGAAACAATTTCACGACATATTGTTGAGTATAGGCCAAATCCTTAAATGTAAAGTGCAGCATACGCTCACCAGAAATGGTTGAGATAACAGGCATAAATGGAACCGCCTGGCCCTAACATGCCGTCAACGGCGTTTGGAAGCGCTATAAAACCATCCAGGTTGACAAGAATAAGTCTAGCAGCATTTTGATACAATGCAGAATGCCTGTGGAACCCCACCCCTACAAATAACAGAATGAAGAGTGAGGCATGTGGAAGCATTTGATAATTTAGAGCTGTTTTCACTATTTTCATTTAATCGCTATTGAGGAACAGCTTAATTTCCTACTGTATAACTTGATGGAACATACACTGATTAAGGCAGAATCAACTTTCAAAGCCCTTATTTCTACTCCGGCTGGCCACATTTCGTTCGGCATTTCATCAGTAAACAGACAGTTTTTTGTGTATATTGCGCGTAAACCAGAGGACCGTTTCTCTCGTAGACTCTCATTTGACTCTGATCACTCATAGAGCGCCTATCAAATGTTTTCTATGTCTCACTGCTCATTCTATTCTCGCTGAAGTGGGGTTCTCTGCAACTATGGTAATGCTGAATTCTGTCAAACGTGAATTCAACAAATTCGCCGTTAAAATCAGTCTGATATCCGAATCTAATTTGTGCAATGTTCACTCAACCATGTGTGAGCAAGGCAATACTGCCTTAACCTTTCTGTGGAGCCCAACTTTCAGAAATTTCACAACTTTTTCCAACGGTTTCCCTGCTGCAGTATTGTCAATCTCTAAGAGCCAAGTTGGTTTTTTTAAGAAAACATAGTGTCAGAAAGAAACAACCGCTCCGCTGCTAAGATTGCAAGATAATAGTTGTAACGTGTGTAGTGATTCTTGGGCTGCCACGTGGGTCTTGGTGTGTTCGTGGATACATTGAGACACGAATGACTTTATTTTGTATGCTAGACCGCTTAAAGGCATCGTACACGATGAAAACCATATTTGGGTTTCTGATGTTTTCGTGTTGTACTATCCCTATAGTGACTAACGGTAGCAAAACGCCCCCTCAAAAACGTCAACTTTTTGAGAAAAACCCATTTTTAGAAAGTTCATAGCAAATTTGAATTTCGCGCCGGCATCAACTTGTGATAGTTGCGCAGAGAATGCAAGGAACAGTTTTACGCTTCGTTCCTTGGCGCAGCGTTGGAAGCAATTCATCGAGGATGCCGCTCAACTACAACTTCAGCGAAATTAAAATGAGCTACCCACCTGCTGCGTCCAGTGCTGCCGGCTGCTTTCGGTCGATGCCGAATTCGAAATCGACTGGCGTGTGTATTGCGCCCTACGACGCGTCAAGGCACGCCCGCCGTCAGCAACCCAGGAGTTTTGTTCCTTGTAACAACGGATCGACCCCAAGACCGGCCCCCCAAACCCAGGAAGCCATTTTGAGGTAAGCGAATCTTCACTCAGAGACGGTTTTGTAACTCCAAACTTTCTGAGTGACATTGTCATGGCCCACTAGTCCGAATGAGCGCATAAACCCAAATTCGGTTTTCATCGTGGACGATGCCTTTAAATACGGTCTGGAATAGACAGAATAGAATAGAATAGGCAACATGCTATATCATGTTATCACTGCAGTGGAAATCCACTACAACGCGGCTTCCTACAGATAAGATACAATACATATGCATACTTTTTGAATGTGAAAGTGGAGAAAAGGAAGAAATAAGTTTTACAATGACCCAATTGTGCAGGATCAGGGCTCTATCCTAGACGGGGGGGGGGCGCCCACCATTCAAGACAGAAGTGAAATGAACCACCGATTGGTAAGGCTACCGGTCGAAGTATTTCCATAGAGCTCTCATGAACAATGATTGTTAGCAGTATCAGGCATCTTTTATCGAAATTTTTCATCATTTCTATGAGTAAATCTTGGGTGGCCCACCCCGTCCAGGATAGACCCAGGGTCAGTCACTCTAGCCAAACTTCACCGGTTCTTGCTGACGTGGCTCGTCTACGCCGGCCCATATGTCTGATTCGGAGGCATGACTTCCATACGGTGTCCTAGACATTAAACTGAGATCATGTGCACATGTCTTGATGTCTTGCACACTCTTACTGAGATCCTGAACACATTCCACGACGTCCTGCACACACCTGCTGGGGTCATGCACACGTTTCATGACGTCTTGCTCATCCTTACAGGGGTCCTGCACACGTTTCATGATGTCATGCTCACTCTTAATAAAGTCCTGCACACATTCCATGATGCCCTACACACCCCTACTGGGGTCCTGCACATGTTAAATCATGTTCTGCACACATTCTACTACGTCCTGCACACCCATACTGGGGTCCTGCACAGGTTCCATGATGTCCCGCACACTCCTACCGAGGTCCTCCACACATTGTACGACGTCCTGCACACCCCTACTGGGGCCCTGCACAGGCTCCATGATGTTCTGCTCACTCCTACTGAGGTCCTGCACACGTCCCATGATGTCCTGCACACTCCTACTGGGTTCCTGCACACATTCTGCGACGTCCTGCACACCCCTACTGGGGCCCTGCACAGGCTCCATGATGTTCTGCACACTCCTACTGAGGTCCTGCACACATTTTACGACGTCCTGCTCACTCCTACTAACAAGGGAAGTATAGAAAGCGTAGGTCGGACCTGCGAAAACGACTAGTATCGATAGCATCTCTTCTGGCTCATTAGTATAAATGCGCAGCACCCCGCTCCGAGCTGCAGGTTCAAAAAAGTTATGAGCATTTTTTAAGCCTCTCGAAAAGGCAAGGAAACCCATCAGGATTTTTTTAGAGTTTAAATTTTTTTTTCGGATTCAGCTCCAAAGTTGTATGTAGGGGTAATCTAGAGCAGTGAACACGAGTCTGGAGTCCATTCGTCGAAATGTTGAGGTTGACTGTAGGTTCCGGTAGGTTACATGTCATTTAGGGGGCAAAACCCAACATAGTATTTTGAAAATCGACAAACGGACGTTGAATCCGTATTCTCCACCCCGAATAACCCCTCATTCGAATCCTTATTGTTCATTATTCGTCTAATATTCCCGAGAATCGATTGACTGTCCAAAAATGCCTTCGCCTTGGCCGTCCGACACGCACGCCGACCGCGTGTGTGGACAGTCTCGTTCGAACGGAGCACGCTATCTTGGCAGCGGAGGGGAATGTAAGACTAGTTGCGGAGGGGGGTCGGCTTGAAAGTATTCGGGGGGGGGGGCTCGAGAGGATGAAATGATTCATTAATGAAAATAAAAATTTGCGCTGATATCATATGCCTGATAGCGTTATCAGTCATAGTTTTCGTCGAGACTTCATGGAAATAGTTCGACATCTTTTAGCGGTAAATTCTCCTACTGAACCCTCAGACAAGCACGCTCATGCCGATCGTTTTTTCCGCAGGGCTACCGTCACCTCAGAGAAACTCACGGCCCGTCAGCGGCGCTTTTCCAAGATAGTCCGCGGCCGACGACCGGACGATCCTTCACCGAAGCCGGTAAAGCGCCGGCAAAGCGCTGCGGACCATAACGCAGGCGCCGCGGATAGTCCTGCAGGCACCGTGGATCGTCCCTCAAATTTCAGTAAAAACTAGCGAGACCAAGCGAAGTTTTCGCTTGAGAAAACTTTCCGGCGCGTCAACTTCTTGAGGCAGAATAGTTTGTCGAAAAGATTTAAACTGACTTTTGTCTACCCGAAAGTTGCTGACCAAATGGACTTTTTCAAGCAAAAAAAATTGTCGCTGGCAATTATTAAAAATTAAACATTGCAATTCTTAAAAATCAAAAATCGCCGGAAATTCCCGGAATTGTAAATCAAAAATTGTCGGAAAATTGGAGAGGGATATAAAATTTGGAATCAAACAGCGAAAGATAAGAAGCCAGCGGTGGATTGTCGGTTGCTACCGGCATCAGATTTACGACTCCTTTCATAGTGTTCTTCTCAATTTGTAGAGTCCCCAAGCTAATCTTCTCACATGACCATCCCTGTCCTTACAAGGACAACCACACTCGCAGTTCATGTGGTTTCCTTAATTGACCGTCACCATGTAGTTCTTCTCAATAAATGAACTATGTGTGTGAACTATTGTTTTCTTGTTAAGCAGATTTTGATAAGGTCATACTTTGAACATATATAAAACTGATTTAGGGAGGTTAATGAATAGAATTAACTGAGCGGTTGCAATGAGTGGCGAACAGTGAAGGGAGTGGGCACAAGTCTGCTTCGCTGCAGAAGAGTTATGCTTTGACATGAAATAAGTTGCTAGAATCTCGTTTTTTTCTTCATTCTACACTTTCTATGGCGTCCTGCGCACTCCCACAGAGGTCCTGCAAACTCCCACTGGTGTCCTGCTAACTTTCTATGGCGTACCTGAACACTCCCACTGGGGTCCTGCACACTTTCTATGTCGTCCTGCGAACTGCCACTGTGGTTCTGCAGACTTTCCAAGGCGTCCTGCGCACTCCCACTGCGGTCCTGCACACTTCCACTGGGATCCTGCTCATTTTCTATGGCGTACCTGCACACTCCCACTGGGGTCCTGCAGACTTTATATGACTTCATGCGCACTCCCACTGCGGTTCTGCGGACTTTCCAAGGCGCCCTGCGCACTCCCACTGGGGTCCTGCTCACTTTCTTAGTTGTCCTGCACACTCCCACTGGGGTCCTGCACACTCCCACAGGGGTCCTGCACAGTTTCCAAGACGTTCTGCACATTCGCACAAGGGTCCTGCACACTTTCTAGGGCGTCCTGCACACTCCGAATAGGGTCCTGCTTACTTTCTGTGACGTCCCGCACATTCCCACTGAGCTCCTGCACACTCCACAGGAGTCCTGCACATTCCCACAGTGGTCCTGCACACTTTTCAATACGTCCTGCACACTCCCACTGGAGTCCTGCGCACTTTATATGGCGTCCTGCACACCCCCATTGGGGTCCTGCACACTTCCTATGACGTCCTGCACACTCCCACTGGGGTCCTGCTCACTTTCTTTGACGTCCTGCACACTCCCACTGGAGTCCTGCGCACTTTCTATGGCGTCCTGCACACTCCCATTGAGGTCCTGCACACTTCCTATGACGTCCAGCGCACTCCCACTGCGGTCCTGCGCACTTCCACTGGGGTCCTCCTCACTTTCTATGTCGTACCTGAACGCTGCCACTGGGGCCCTGCACACTTTCCAATACGTGCTGTACATTCGCACAGGGGTCCTTCATACTTTCTAAGACATCCTGCACACTCCCATTGGGGTCCTGCACACTTTCTATGACCTCCTGCACACTTCCGCTGAGGTCGTGCACACCTTCCATGACGTCCTTCACACTCCCATTGGGGACCTGCGCACTTTCTATGACGTCCTGCTCACTTTATGTGGCGTCCTGCATTCTCCCACTGGGGTACTGCACACTCCCACTGTGGTCCTGCTCACTTTCTTTGACGTCCTGCACACTCCCACTGGGGTCCTGCACACTTTCTATGACATCCTGCACACTCCGAATAGGGTCCTGCACACTTCATATGACGTCCTGCGCACTCCTACTGGGGTCTTGCACACTTTCTGTGACGTCATGCACACTCCCACTGCGGTCCTGCGCACTCTCACTGGGGTCCTCCTCACTTTCTATGGCGTACCTGAACTCTGCCACTGGGGTCCTGCGCACTTTCTATGACGTCCTGCACACTCCCACTGGGCGCAGTCTCATTATCACAATCGTAGAAGCGAAGCGGTTGTTTTGAGAATGATTCTAGTTGATTTTTTTTAAAACAACCGCTTCGCTTCTGCGATTGTGATAATGAGGACCGAACGCGATTGCGGAACTGAACTATACATACATACATACATACATACAAACATCGGGACATAACTGCTTTACGTATAAGGATTTATTACGCATTTTAAGACATACGTCAGATAAGAAAACGTGAGAAATGAAACAGAAAAAACAAGAGGATGCTCATAAACCGCAGTTCCACTCAGAAAGAATCTTGATTCCTGCCAAACGCTTGAACTGTTCAAAAATTTGAGGATTAGGCTGTAGCCCATGCCTTAGGGACACGCGTGACCCGCTCGACAGGTGAAGCTGAATGCCCTAACATTTAATCTCGGCTTTCCACAGTAATCTCCCGTTATCTGCAAAAAATCGAGAAAAGATTTCCAGATTCGTGTTTAGCACCCCAAATAACCCTAAGACAATGATTTTGAGACACATCTATCGTAGAAAACCGAAAACCTCGAAAAAGGCGTTTTTCCCTCGAAATTTTCCCCGGTTGGGAAACTCCGAACGAAATTAGCCTAAAACTATGGAAAATCGAAGAATAAACCAGAGATTCGTGATCAGCGGCCCGGAAACCCACGTGCGAGAATTTTAAGTCGAGTATGGATCATTTTTCTAAAACTAAAGAAATTTCCTTCCAAAGCCCTCCAATTGATACGAATAAGCGTCCAACCAAAAATCCATACAAGTCCGAAACGCTGTCAGTCTGGACAAAATATGAAAAATGTGCTTTCACCCAAACTTTGCTCAGGGGCTAGTTTGGGGCGCTGAACCCATTCATGAGGTCCGTTTCCGGATTTTCCGAAGACCAATGCGCTTCTTGGAAGGTACAAAAAGCACAGAAATTACCTTTCAAAGCTTGTAACTTCTTGGAACCTGCATCTCGGAGCGGGATGCTGCGCAGTTTCACTATTGAGTCACAAGAGATACTAACGGTACTAGTCGTTTTGGCAGATCCGACCTACGCTTTGTATACTTCCCTTGTAAGGTCCTGCACACATTCAATGATGTCCCGCACACCCCTACCAGAGTCCTGCACACGTCCAATGATGTCCTGCATAGTTCCATTGCGGTCGCGCATAGTTAACTGACGCTTCAGCACACCGTGCGACGCCTTCTTATCGATGGTACGCATGGTACGAACACGCGGTGCGCTCAAAAACATTCCTCCCGCACAGGTCCTCTTCCAATCCGGACGCTCAGAGTACACCACCCTAGAGAGCCAGGTATTTATATGGACTCTTTAAGAAAACATTGACTGATAACGAGAAAAAACCCTTCATTTGTTAACTAATACTAATCATGAGAGACCGGTTTCCGAGTTTGAACCGCCCGTTAGGGGCCCAGAAGTCATTATGGTGAGTTCTGCCAATTATTTTCGGCATTCCCGTGGCCGATTACCTCTAGTCACAAATTTTCAAGCAATTTGGTCCACGCCTTTCAAAAAAAATGGAGTTCGACGAACGGAGGGTGAGGCGGAGCCGGAGGCGGTGATGGAGAACGTTTTTACGTACCTTTGAGTAGGTGATCTCACTGTAAAGCATTTTATAGTTTTGTGACAATCGGTACCGCACGGTATTTGACGTCTAGTTGATACAACAGTATACTGACAGAAGTCCGTACCCGCGCCAACACTGTTTTCCGTTGTCGTGGACTGTGTGTCTCTCTAATCACCGCAACGAAACTCTCATTGTTCTCCAGCAGACGTCTAAGAACGCCTGGGATCCCAGAAGGCTGCTGCTACCACTGAACCATTCTTGGACCACTCTAGATTCGGAGTAATGTGATCTCAAAACTACGAAATTGTTTTCTCTAAGTGAGCAGAAACAGGAAAACACTAACCTGGTCCTCGACACACGAAAACTGCAGGGCTTCGCATTGATCCACCTGCCGTCAAGCAGGCTTGCCCACCCACATGGGTGAGCTGATATGTTAGTCGAGCTGGTTTCATCATCGACACATGGTTTAGCACTGTAGATACAACCGCTAAGTGCTGGAAGGCTATCTTCTGATTGTAAACAAGTCAACCCTGTTCAAAATATAATGTTCTATAAATTTATCGGAATGGTGTGGATGCTTCTCATTTGCTCTCCGTTCGCCCCAGAAGAAGCTTGGCCGCTCCAGAATGGCGGATCCGCTACACCAGAAGAAAATTCAGCCAAGGCCGCTCACCACAACAACGGCAAATTATGAAACTATGCCACACGTCGCATCGGGACGTCGTCGTTGTTGCTCTGGACAAATGCTCCAAATTTTAGTCCAGGTATTATCCCAACCGTAGCGTTGGTTATTGACGGAGCAGCAGCACTCTTAGTTGTCGCCATAATCATATTCTGCTGCTGCCGTGGCATGTGTTGAGACAATGAGACTCACTATGTTTAAATGTAATCGTTATCATGATATCAATGATATCATTTCTATGCCAGACTGGGTGGTCCTATAAAAGGGGTCATTCTTGTTATGTATGTTCATTCACCACTATCTTCAGCCAATAAAGGTTCCTGATACTCGTCTACAACAGTGGCGATCAGGATGAGAGGATGAGAATGATTTTTCAACAGGTAATCGACTCGATGATTGCTGGTCTTTCTGGAGTTGCGGCATATCTCGGTGACGTCATTGTCACTGGTCGCACAAATGAGGAACACCGCAACAATTTGGAAGCCTTGTTCAAAAGGATCCAGAACTATGGTTTCCGCGTCAGGATGCAAAAGTGCAATTTCATGATGGCCGGAATCAACTATCTTGGAGTCTTCATCGACAAACATGGACGCCGCCCGGATCCGAACAAAATCAGAGCTATCACCGAAATGCCTGCACCAAAAGACGTGACACAACTTCGATCATATCTAGGTATGATAAACTATTATGAAACATTCGTCAACGACATGCGTCTATTACAAGCTCCTCTGGACGCGTTGCTGAAAAACGGATGTCAAATTTGAATGGAAAGCTGAGCATTGAAAAGCTTGTGACCTAGCAAAAGAAGTTCTCAAGTCACCCCCAATGCTCACTCATTACAGTCTGAAATTGGATATCATCGTCGCGGCCGACGCATCAGACTATGGAATCGGAGCAGTAATTCTACATCGTTTTTCAAACGGAACAGAAAAGTTCATCTGTCACGCTAGTCGCAACCTCAACGATGCAGAGAGGACATACGGTCAAATCGAGAAAGAAGGATTAGCGCTAGTTTTTGCAGTGCGCAAGTTTTATCGATATCTGATGGGGCGACACTTCACGCTTCTCATGGACCACAAGCCCCTACTAGCCATTTTCGGAAGTAAAAATGGACTGATCGCATACACCGCCAACCGACTTTTGCGGTGATCGTTGATTTTCCTCGGATACGATTCTAAGATCGAGTATCGACGAACGACGGATTTCGGCCAAGCAGATGATCGCGAAGCAAACGACTTCAGCCGAGGATGTCGTCATTGCAAACGCCACCATGAAAGCAGAGGCCGCTTGCCGTGCTGTCAACTATATGCTGCCGATCGACATGAACCGGATCGCAGAAGAGAGCACAAAGGATGATACACTGCGTGACGTTATGAATTTCGTTCGAGCAGATGCATGGCCATCGAAGAATTCTCCCAAAATCAGCCGCCCTGCAACAGTCGCTCTCTCTCTCTCTCGAAAACGAGTCTTTTCTTCGGCTCACGCATTTTCATTCCGTTGGCACTCCGTCGGCGTGTCTTATTAGAAGTTTTACATGAAGGACACCCTTGGCATCACGAGGATGAAAATGCTTGCGAGAGCGTACGTTTACAAATCTCACAAAGGATATAGAAAATGACGTACGCCGATGTCAGAGCTGCCAAGAAGCTGCTAAAGCTCCTCGCAAAGCAGAGCTGTATTCCTGGCCCATGGAAAATGAGCCATGGAACAGCGTGCATATTGATTTTGCCGGACCTCTGAATGGGAAAATGTATCTGGTCGAGGTTGATGCGTTTTCAAAATGGCCTGAAATAATAGAAATGCACTCAACAACAACTGCAGTCACAATTCGGCAACTCACACGACTTTTTGCTCAATGCGGGAACCCAGCGACTCTGGTGTCATATAATAAAGTCAGTTCACTTTGAATGACTTCCTCGAATGTTGCAAGGCTAATGGTATCGAACACGTGCGATCTCCACCGTTTCATCCCCAATCGAATGGTTAAGCAGAACGCTTTGTTAAAACTTTCAAGAGGACTATAAGAAAGATGGAATCCGAAGGGACGCTTTCAGATTCACTGCAATTGTTCATATCCGTATACCGAAGAACGCCGTGCGCATTGTCTCCAAATGGACTCTCTCCAGCAGAGATTTTTTCGGACGGGAAATTCGAACACAGCTGACTATGCTCACGACACCAATAAGCACAAACTTCACAAGAAATGATGCCATGGAAAAACAATTCAATCAACCCTTCCAAAGCAGTTTGAACCTAAAGACAATGTATGGGTTTGAGACTACAGGACAAATCGAAAAAAAAACTGGATCCCTGAAAGGTTCTTGGTCGACATGGTCACGCTGTCTACGATGTGCTCATCGATGGATCGATAAAACGACGTCATGCCAACCATATGCGTCAGAATGTGTTAGACTGTGATGAGCGGGATCTTCTCGATCTTTGGAATTTGCCTACAGAACCACAGCAAACTCCTGATCTACGACATACGCGACCCGTAGAAGCGGAAATGCCACCTGCCGCGATGGAATCAGCCTCTGAGACCGAGTCAACGTCGACGACAACTGCGACGCCGAGCACGACGCCACACCCAGTACAACGACCACATCGCCAACGACGACCACCCAGACGTCTGGAAATGGATCTATTCGCACAATCTTATACATAGACTGTTGGATGAATGTCTCGTTTTGAGCCTACCATTCATCTTAGGAGGGAGATGTTGAGACAATGAGACTCACTATGTATAAATGTAATCGCTATCATGAAATCAATGATATCATTTCTATGGCAGACTAGCTGGCTCTATAAAAGGGGTCATTCCTGGTATGTATGTTTATTATTCACCACTGTCGTCAGCCAATAAAGGTTCCTTATACTCGTCTACAACAGTATGGCAGCAGCGGATATCGATGAATCCAGCGTCTACAGGAAACGAAGGAAACACTCGGTGAGTCGAACTAATTTTGGAATAGAATACTATTTTAGAATGGATTGCCTGGATTTTGTCGAGCATCCTCCGCAAACCTGGATTATACCGGGTATCGGAAGCGAAACCACCGCATTGAGGAGGTTGTGGGAGAATCAGCAGATCCCGGCCAAAATATTATGATCCGAAAGTTCAGTGAGATGTTGTGGATGCTTCTCATTTGCTGTTCATCGCCAATCCAAAGGAGTTAGGAAGCGTTAAGTGTTGAAGCCGAAGACGAGCAGGGGCCCCGGACGCGGCCACTCCACCAAGGTACGCAGGTATCTCAGACATCGGTGGGAAGTCCCCGGGGACGACAGCTTCCCTTGGAGCATCTCGGGAGCTTTCCTCCAATTCGGGTAAAGGCGAAGTGGAATTGTCAATAGCAGTGGGCGATGCTCAAACAGTAGAAAATCTTTAGTTTTTCCGACTCCTTCAAAAATCGGGATGTAGTATACTCCGGCACTCGTGGATGTCGACCCCAGCGCAAAAAATGCTTTTTGTGGAGAGCGGTAGAAAAACCCTTATTTAGGCGAAGCGCAGGAAATTTTTATGAGTATTCAGTAAACCAGGGACTACATCAATTTTTTGCCCACTAAATCTGCAGTGGATGTCGATCGCCGAGGATTCCGAAAATGTGGATGTCGACCGCCAAGAATGTGTAAGATGTGGATGTCGACCGCCGGGGATGTCGAAGATGTGGATGTCGACCGCCTAGAATCTCAAAGATAAGAATTTCGACCGTCTACGCAGGCCTTCGTGAGCGTCGAATTCATGGCAAAACACTGTTTTTGTGAACCGCGAAGGAAAAACACTTATTTAGGTGGAGCGCAGGCCATTTTTAAGACTATTTATTGAACCGCCGCTCACAAAAATTCTTCACCTTCTAAATCTGCTGTGGATGTCGACCGCCGAGGATTCTGAAAACGTGGATGTCGACCGCCAAATAGAAAGTCAACATGTTTAGGCGAAAATATAACAATGATGTTGCCGTAAAAGGCTCCTAATCTCACCGTGCGCCTAAGAAGGCTCTTTGGAGCCGAATCTGGAAGGTGTCCTCGAGTCACTTATCAGAAAGTCCATAAGAGGATGATGGATAATTTGATTGCCGAGAGTAGGGAGAATCTGCCCACGGCTTGGGGGAAGGGGTTCTCAAGTGAGAGTTTATCTCCCCACGGTCCACAATAATGTGCACCCCATCGTGGGACGTAGCGGTGGGGTGACCCTTTTTGTGGGAACCTTCAATACGGGTCGACCGCGAGCAAAATGCAGGTCCACCGCAAGTGTCGTCGGGCGTCACAACCACATAGCCCGCGGTCGACAACTGATCAGGTCGACAGCCAGCGATTAGAGCGTCGAGCGCTGGCCATGCGGTTGTGACACCCCACAACACTTGAGGTTGACCGACATGTGGCTCGGGGTCGACATATACCACTGCCTGAGTAGTTCACCAAAGCGGATATACATTCACAGACGAAGCAGAAGCGGTGGGTTCGAAATCAGTGTGCATCCACCTCACTGCGATTCGACCGCTCTCGCTTAACTAGTGGCTAGTGTGTGGCATTTAGTTTCGCGCATAATGATCTTTGACCGACCGCATCTGCTTCGCCTGTAAATGTATACGATGTTGAAAAATTCCACTATAATTTATTTATTTATTTATTTATGCATGCAGAGGTGCGCATAATTAAGCATCTCGAAATAGAAACAGTACAACCGGGTCATAGAAAAATTTTAAAAAAAGACAAATAAAGTGTTAAACAGAATGGAATCGCTAATAGCAAAAACAAAAAAATAATTTGGAAACAAATCAAACACGCCTCGAAAAGAGTCCACGGACGGTAACACAACTCGCTTCGCACAGAAAAATACGTCAACAAGCCTCATGATACATCACTGAAGTTTTGAATAGAACTATTAAAAGAAGCACACGAGACAAATTACGTTAATCTCATGGTTGTCGCGCTTTGCAAAAAGTTCAGAAACTTCAGATCAGAAGGAGATCTTCGCATTAGTTATAGGGAATCACACGCAATCTAATTGTAGCATGGTTTCAACCGAGAAGTTAGAGGTGACATCTCAGGACAAGCAAGCTTCATTGCTAGTAGAGATTTGGGTGAGAATAAAAACAACTCTCCACCTTGTATGCCTTGTATGTAGTGTATTAGGTTCACCGGCTTAGACTAGTAACAGTACAAATGCTGCCCTACCATGTGGGATCTTTGGTGATTCATCGACCCTCCCGCCACTAACAGGTATCTGGGCTAATTTCATCAACAAAATCTGTAGTAATATTGTGGTGCACTTACTGTAGTTCTGATTGATATCCACCATACAATGAATGTTATCCATGAAACGTCACCAGTACACCAATCGGTTGAAAACGGTGCGCATCAAATACAGGGCCGAACGGGACGAAAAAAATTATAGTGTAAGGTATGAAATGAGAGCGATTGACTGAACTCAACGCTGCAGCTGGGACAACCTGGCTATCATGTAATAGCGTCTGATGCCCTCCTATATAGCATAAGAACTAGGAACACCAGTTATATGCCAAGAGGCGTTCAAACGAAAACAAAAACATTCAGTGTAGACAAGATTGCAAGATCTTTTGAATTTTGTTTATGGCGATCTTCCACTATATCACTAATTAGGCTCGGAGACACCTGGAATTGCAAGCATCATATCACGTATAGCATTGCCGATAGTCACACCATCCTACACATCTGGAATATCCAAAATCGCAAACAAATCAACCTTCTTCATCCTCTTCTTGAAAACTTATACATTTCCAGCTTCAATTACTTCTTTCGGTAGCCTCTCAAGCCACCTCGCTCCCCTGAAGAATTGCGAGTTGACTATTTTGGTCCTATTTATTCTCTTGACACTGGGACACTGCAGAGTCAGTCTGGAAACTCGCCCTCCAGATGGTCGGAAGCACCAGTATTTACTAGCCTTCAGTTTCAAATCACCCTTAAAGGCATCGTCCACGATGAAAACCATATTTGGGTTTTGATGTTTTCGTGTTGTACTATCCCAATAGTGACTAACGGTAGCAAAACGCCCCCTCAAAAACATCAACTTTTTGAAAAACCCATTTTAGAAAGTTCATAGCAAATTTGAATTTCGCGCCGGCATCAACTTGTGATAGCTGCGCAGAGAATGCAAGGAACAGTTTTACGCTTCGTTCCTTGGCGCAGCGTTGGAAGCAATTCATCGAAGATGCCGCTCAACTACGACTTCAGCGAAATTAAAATGGGCTACCCACCTGCTGCGTCCAGTGCTGCCGGCTGCTTTCGATCGATGCCGAATTCGAAATCGACTGGCGTGTGTATTGCGCCCTACGACGCGTCAAGGCACACCCGCCGTCAGCACCCCAGGAGTTTTGTTCCTTGTAACAACGGATCGACCCCAAGGCCGGCCCCCCAAACCCAGGAAGCCATTTTGAGGTAAGCGAATCTTCACTCAGAGACGGTTTTGTAACTCCAAACTTTCTGAGTGACATTGTCATGGCCCACTAGTCCGAATGAACGCATAAACCCAAATTCGGTTTTCATCGTGGACGATGCCTTTAAGCAACTTGAAACAGAAGACAATATCATTAAATACTCTGCGATGGTGAAGACTCTGTAATTTGAATAGATCAAGGCGCTGCTGATAACTTCGAAAAGTTTGAGCTGTGCTGGAATTACCTAAGCATCTCGTCAGCAAGATCTTCAAGAATGTTTTCTGCACCTTTTAAATTTTTCCCTGGAGTTTCTTCTCCACCAACGCGTAGCTAAATGCCTCGCACGGAAACAAGAGATGCCCAGGGTTTCGGAGGCATCTAGTCTGATTTTGACACGAGAATTTACGTAAATTACGGAAAGTTTAGCCTCAGTTGGTGAAATTTTAGCTACAGCGCCCGCATATTCTACGCAAATTCTCGCTACAGCACCCGCATATTCTACGCTTATTCTCGTTGCTGCACTCGGTCGATCGACCCACCCTGTCTTGATCCGTACTAGAAAGACGATCCCCGCTGCGATCGACCGCATCGCCGTTTCTTCCCCACGGCCTGCAGCATACCAGCGGCCAAAATTATCCCTTGCGTTGCAGTGAGCGACACGGTGTCACCCTCCACGACCACCCACAGAGTGTCAAGTTATTCGTGGGTTGACTGGGCCAGGACTGATTGAACGGCATCCCTGAGTTCCGCGTAGCCAACGCGGGTTAAGATTGCATTTCAACACAGCCTGTCGCTAAATCCGTGGATTCTCGCTACAAAATTATAGCGAGAATATACGGGTTTAGCGTCAGAGAGAACAATGGTTCGAACGACACAAGAATATGCGGGTTTTAGCTATCGTAGCTAAAACCCTTAAATTCTCGCTACATGGAATGGGGCGGCGTTTCAGGCCGCGCCCTCGGAGGCATCTAGCTACGCGTTGGCAGAGTTTGTACTCAGACTCCAAATTTGAGAACCGTAATCGAGAATCGGCAAAACATATGCCTTGTAGAGACGTGTACAACAGCGAAGGATCATTGCTTTTTATGTTTCTACAAATAGTAAACAATGTCGAAAACGCCTTGGAAATCATTTTTCTTACATGTCCTCGAAGTCAAGCTTAGTGTCAAAAAGCACCCCAAGATCACGAACTTCTTCAGAGTTGTTTAAAACAGACTCGCCAAACTTATATTCCAATTGCTGATGCTTGCCAATATGGAAAACACAGGGGTTTTAGACAGATTAACAGGCAGCTGCATACACGAAGCACATTGCATAATGTTTGAAATAGTCGTCGATACTGCACTATGAACTTCTGACTGATTATCATCGTTATAGAAACCATAGACTTTTATGCCATCCGCATACATTTGTACTTTGACATCAATATGCGTTTTCAGTTTCGCCGGCGAATCAAAAGTATAGGCAAGAAACAGAAGAGGTGGTAGAACTCCACCCTTCGGCACTCCGCTGGGGCAGGGGTATCACGCTGAGTGAGAATCACCGACTTTCACACACATAAATCTTTCACTGAGGTACGATCGGATCCAGTTGAGGAGCGGCTCCTGAATACCAAGTATACCAAGTTTTTCCAAAAGTTTCGCATGATTTACCTTTAGACAAATCGAAATATATTACATCTACGGAGCTGCCAGTATTCAAGGCAAGATTCCAATCATAAACAAAGTCGGCTAGCTGGGTAATTGTGGAGGCACCTCTGAAAAACCCATGCTGCTCTGGTGGGATAAGATTATTAGTGGTGAACCACGAGACCATTTTTTCTCGCACGCGATCTTTTCCAAAACTTTAGCAGGAGTCGAAGTGATACTTATTGGACGGAAATTGGTCACTAATCTGGAGTCGGAAATTTTAGGAATTGCAGTAATTATGGCTTCTTTCCATTGTGACGGAACTTCTTCAAAAAGTAAGGAAATATTGAAAATCATCGACAAAGGTGTGCAGAGTGCAGATGCACAATTTTTGTAAACTATCTGGGGAACACCGTCAAAAGGAACTTTATACCGTAGTGTTTTTCCGACAGCAACCACATAAGAACGTAAAGGCCAACCCAAGATTGCTCGACACAACGCGGTCGCGTCACGGCTCTCGTGAACAAAATTGATGATAAACAATTGATAAAGGGTAGGGTATAAAAGAAGTGGAGAGTGGTGTGTCACCATTCACATACGGTCCTTCTCCAGGGGTCAGCAGTTGAGGATCTGCCTTTATTAGGAAGTAGGAAAACAGCACGGTTGTGAAGATATAACGAAATAAAGACGAAAACTAAGAAAATTATAGAGTCGTCACGCGACCGCTTCGTGTCAAGCAGTGCTCGGTACCTTGACGTTCCTATCTAGCAAGCCGCAACGCGTGGTTAAAGTCTGTCTGAATGAGACAGTCCGCCGACGCGTTCGGCGTCCGGATCGAGCGGCGATTGCAGGAGTATTTTTCGTAAGAACCTCCCCAGGGCAAAAAAAAACAGCTGACCGGGATATTGTTCAATATTCGCCTAATCTTCCCGAAAATCGATCAACTATCCAAAAAAAAGCCTTCGCGTTGGCCGTCTGACACGAACGCCGACCGCGTGGGTGGACAGTCTCATTCGAACGGAGCTCGCTATCTTGGCAGCGGAGGGGGATGTAAAACTAGTTGCGGAGGGAGGTCGGCTTGAAACTACTCGGGGGGGGGCTCGAGAGAATGAAATGATTCATTCATGAGAATAAAAATTTGCGCTGATATCATATGCCTGATAGCGTTATCAGTCATTGATTTCGTGGAGACTCCATGGAAATAGTTCGACATCTGAAAGCGGTAAATTCTCCTACTGAATCCTCAGACAAGCACGCTAATGCCGATCATTTTTTCCGCAGGGCAACCGTAACCCCTCAGAGAAACTCACGGCCCGTCAGCGGCGCTTTTCCAAGATCGCCCGCGGCCGAAGACCGGACGATCCTTCACCGAAGCCGGTAAAGCGCCGGCAAAGCGCCGCGGACCATAATACAGGCGCCGCGTATAGTCTTGCAGGCACCGCGGATCGTCCTGAGATCCGCCGCGGACCGTCCTGAGATCCGCCGCGGACCGTCCTCTCCAACACAATCATGACCAGTCCACCTCTTCTCGGGAGATGCGTGAATGTCGCGGTCCGGGGCAGAGAAAGCCCCGCCTAGGTACGGACAAGAGCGTAGCCTTTGCCGAGGTCTGCGGTGAGGAGCCACCCTGCCTGCGGACTGCGGCGAAAACCGCCCAGCTGTAAGGGTATCCCTATCTCCTCAGCGACCAAAAATATGTTTCCTCCGGAGAGTGACTTCCAGGGCCGGCATCAGAATGCCGAATGAGGACTCGAGTGAGATGAGGCACCTTTTATACCGACTGTGCATAAGACAAACACATTAGGACGTGATCATTCGCTTTACCATGTTTTTCATGGTTGCCACTGCAGCCGTGCCGATGGTCAAGTGAGATGTGAATGAGTGAGATGAGGAGGTGGAGTTGTTCGAATGCCGGTGCGCCCCGGAGCCACCCTCATCGAGAACAACAGCGCCGCGGATGAGCCGTTTAACCAACCCGCTAACCGTTGTGCCGCGGATCAGCCGTCAAGCGCCGCGGACCGTCCGGAGAGCTCATCTTCTGCCGCGGACGGGCCGTGAGTTTCTCTGAGCCTCCTTGAAAAATTTTCCAGGTGTCATATTGGATATGCGCACATCGTAATAGCCAGCAAGCATGTTTGCACAATTTCGACCTACTCAGCCACTTCCCATTGGCTTCTCAAAGAGAGCGGCGTGTGAATGAATGCATGCCACTCCTCTGTCCGTTTATACCCCGCAAGTTATGAGCGTATGTTATTGTTCGTTATCATGTTTCGCTCAAGAATGGTTTCGGTGGCCTTGCGAAAAAATGATCGGCATGGGCGTGCTTGTAATCCTCAGAGCCCCCACCCCCCAGATAGTTTCATACCGGGGGTTACTCAGGATTGCAGTAGGGAACACTCGAACGCTAATGTCGGACAGGGAACGCAATTCTCATACCGGGACGTGCTTTGGTGTGTCGATTGCGTCCAACACTACTCATTCCACGACATCATGGTAAAAATTTACAACAGTGTTTTTAAATTTGCCTGTACACACTGAAACTCAGCCTAAATTGGAAATCCTTTGCCATTTTGATCTCCTTATACGTACATTATCATATAACTCAAGTTTTCTTCTAACATAAAACAGGGAAGTCTAGAAATGAATTCCCCGAGGTAGCAAAATTTCCATGATGTCGTAGAATGATTAGTAGTGGACGCGATCGACACATCAAAACACACTATTTTACGGCATGAGAATCTCGTTCGACTCGGGCACTGGGAGAGGAGATCTACGGGAGAAAATGATGCTGACGAGGAACTACAAGAGGTATAGTGGAGTGCACCAAGAGTGTCTCATTTACTTATCAATAAGAAGCGGTCTGCTGGGGATCTATGTGCATGAATCCCATACCAGCACGCTCGATACAGATTGTGCGAGAGCGGTTGTGCTGCAATTAGTTCCATGTCCATTGATCTCCAATCGACCGCTTCTCATTGATAAGCAAATGAGACACTCTTGGTGGACTCCACTATATGTTGTACTACAGATGAACGAATGAAGATGAGGAGGTGAAATAATGGAGTGATCGCCGCTCCGCAGCCGCGGAGCGAACCGTTATGACGTCATTTCAAATGTACTGAACGCAATCAACACCTACAAACCACATATATGACGCCAGACATTCGTCAGGATCATTAACATATTTAGACAAAAGTATTAACAACGCTACTGGTATAAAAGGCTTCTCATCTCGCAGTGTGCCTCAGTCGGCTCTTCGGAACCGGACCTGGAGGGTGGGCTTGAGCCATTTACCAGGGGTGCGTTCCAAGAAAGTTTCCAGGACGCAGGGGGAGGACAAATAGCCTTTCCATGCTCTGCCAATTCGAGACTTGATGTCTCAGCAAAAGAGACTTGATGCTTATGTACAAGTCGGCATGAAGTCTTAAATTGCAGCGTTAAATTCACTGTATGGGAGAATTTGCCACTAGGATAGGTGAGAATGAGGTGAATATCCCGTGAAAATGGTGCGAACTGGCAGCGAGAGAGGGTCCAATTTACCCCAAAAATGAGGTGAAGTTATCTTGAACAATGGGTGAGTTTACCTCAAAAATTTCACGAAAGCTCCACAGCACAGGAAGCCCCGCCTTGTCTGCATCATGGGCGTAATCTTCACCGAGGTCTGCGGTGAAGAGCCACCCTCTGCGGGCCGCAGCGTAACTCTCCCCCCCGCTGTGAGGATACCCGCTGTATCCTCCCAGCACCCAAAATTATGCTAGCCTCCGGAGAAGTGACCCGAAAGTCACCTTTTCCAGGGCCGGCATCTGGGAGTCGTATTCGCCAATAACCTGAATTTACCCCGCCGGGCGGAGTAGTCGAAGAGGTAAATGAGGTGAAATTTCCGAGTACAAAACGCGCGCTCCACGGCCACACCTCTCGCCTCCCTTGGCTTCCCTCGCGACCGCCGGAATTTTCCAGAATAGAATAGCTGAAGAATGGCGGCTTCGCGATGGAATCTTCTACCTTTGCAGTGATATCGATACGTAACACGGTTTGCATTTCCATCTTACATGGTGTAAGATGGGTTGATCTACTCCTCTGCCGAGCGCGGTATCATCCCTTCCGCTTCCCTTCGACTACCCTCGGCGGGTTGTTGGCGAATACGACCCCAGAATGCCGAATGAGGACTCTAGTGAGATGAGCCGGCTTTTATACCGGCTGCGCTCATGGCAAACACATTTAGACGTCATCATTCGTTTTATCATGTTTTCGCTGAGATGTGAATACACCGAGTGATTTTTGCATCCCATTTCCAATGCATTCTGTGTGTATCGACCGGGCTGGAGACGTCGGCTCATCCAACTATGAACGGGGCCTAACACCCACCTGGTCGATACGTATTACCAGGTTGTCCAATAATTCTTCTCCGAGAATTTCGCCATTTTTAATTTTTTTCAACTCTATTGAAAAGCAAGTCTAATCAACAATATAATCACCACAGTTATCCACAGGGGTGTGTATACAAGTCCTGTTGGTACCTGCTCGTTGGTGCCCCCTGCTTCTACTAGATGGCAGCAGACGTTTGAGTGTACACAGGGAACGTTCGAGCGATATAGCGCTAACAACTATATCGCGAAAGTATCCCCCGCACATTGCATAAAGGTGTCGCCGTCCAAAGCACACTAAGACCTCTGGTCCATAACACCTTAGGATCCGTACCTGGGGAGTCATGAGTCTTTGGCCACAAGCCCACCGCAATGTTCGCCACCCTGAACTGTCGATCGCTGTCGAGTGATATCCAAAACTGCGCTATCCAGACTTCTGAGCTATTTCCATGCACCGTTTGCTGCTTTGCAGGAAACCCGCCTCAGGATAGACCCGTCATCAGCGTCGGAGAAGTACACCATCTACTGCGGTAACGCTGACGATAGGAGAGTGGGAGGCTGTGCAATAGCTGTAAGGAAGGATTTCAATAGGTATGGTCAAGGAGTTCGGCTCAACGTCACGTGTCGGAATGCATTCGTACGACTGCGGGATCACAGAGGATTCAATCTGTGGATAGTGAGTGCTCATTGCGCCCACTGAGAACCGCCGAAGACAATTCGAAGGATGCGTTTTATGAGGAACTCAATACGTTGCTGGCCAGGATACCCTTGTCAACATGCTTTGTTGTCGTGGGGATTGACGCAAATGCGAAGATGGGACTTGATCAGGAATCCGAAGTACTCGGTAAATGGTTCTACCCAATTGTAGCAAACATCGGACCAAGCCGGCTACCGCCTTGTCGACTTTGTAAAGAACGCAGTGGTCTGATTATTGCATCGACATTCAAGAGGAATCATCGCCGCCATCAGCTTACGTGGCAGGGACCAACCCGGCTATCTCCGGAAGAGCAGCGGAAGCGGAAGATGTGCTTTTGAAACTACAGCTTGACTATGTCCTGACGAGTGAATATTTAGTATCGGACATTCGAAGATCTAGAGCTGTGTGAGATGTCGCATCTCGATTCGGATCACCGTCCTGTTCTGTTGAACTTCACTGCGAGGGATTCATAAGAGGAAGCGAGGGGCTCAGCCTCTCCAGAGGATTGACATGACAAGTCTCAGAGATGAAGAGTGCAGAAAGAATTTCTGGTAACGCGTTTCTATTCACATCGAATTACGGACTAAACTTCTGCGACGCGGATTCTTTTTGTCAAATGCATCCAGGACGCTTCGAAGAGAGGCACTCCCGGTTGTACAACTATAAGAAGAAGTTCGCCTAGCGCTCCTCCAAGAAGAAACAAACATCTACCTACAACAGAGTATGTGCTCTCCGAACTGCAGGAAATCTTCGTGGAGAAGCGTCTGAGGAAGTTGTCGTCCGGCAGCTTCAAGTGACCGCGAACGAGTGGACGTGGGTAGAGCTAAGGAGTTCGAAGGCTTGGGAGGAGAAAGAGTCTGAGGAAAGCCTACACGTTGCTGCGACAGTATGGCGGGAAGATGTAAGAGATGTTCTCCCCTGTCTCTGAACACTATAATGGAGTTGCATTTGGTGATGCGACGCTGCCAATATGGGAAGGATTACTTCAGTTCACTACTGAATCGTCCAGCGCCATCAGTACCTGAGCTCCCGCATGTTCAGAGAGCACATTACGATGTCAGTGAGGAACCGCCGACTGAGTCTGAAGTTTTGGATTATTGTCCGGAAAATGAAGAATGGAAAGGCGGAGTGGAGGATGACAACATCACTGCTGAAATGCTGAAGCTCTTCCTCCGATGGGATTCGTGGAAAATGACCAACACCATCCGTGCCATATGGATGAGCCGAAGATGCGATTCGTGGAGACATGCGATCATCGTACCTCTTCTATAAGAGAAGCTATCCGTCACGGATCCTAAGAACTTCACAGAGGAATCTCTCATGCGCTACGTGTCATGTGCAAAGTTTCCGAACGTATCATTCTCAGGCGACTTATCAGAGCATCGTGAAGGAACGACCAGAGATGAGCAAGCCGGTTTTCGACCTGGAAGATCGACCATCGACCAAGTGTTCTGTCGTGAGAAGAGTAATTGAATCGTGGCAGCGGTTTTTGAAGGAAGGAAGGAAAGCCATTACACGGCTTGCGGACTTTGAAGCCGCGTTCGGCGCTCTTCCTCATCGTGATCGATTGGCTCCAATGCTCTGCGAGCAGATGGAGTCCCGGAAAAAGTATGTTCGGTTAATCGAGGACATAGACAAAGGAACAACAGCGGCAGTTCGTACACCTGTTCGGATTTACGTCAGCTTTCGAGGTGAAAACAGGAGTAAAGGCAAGGGGCCGTTGCAGGACCTTTTCTTCTTTCAACTTCGCCAGTTGATGACATCATGCGTAGAGTTGCAGAACAGTTTCCTGCGGATGTGATCCTAACACCATCAGGGACGCTCACTTGTCGACCTAGATTGCGCCGACGACATTGTGTTATTCGCTGAAAACAACGCAAAACGCAAGGATTGTGAACCTCGTTTCCGAAGTATATGCCGCAGCCTATGGACTTCGTCTTCGTGGAAACAAATGCAAGCAGATGTGGGTCTCTCAAGAGGCCTTCAACTGGAGTTTGTGTGTGGACGGACAACGTATCGAACTGGTGGACGATTTCTGTTATTTGGGGCTGTTTGCTTTGAAGAACGATGGTAGTTATGCAGCGGATATTCGACAACGATGTGCAGAAAGCTTAACGTCTGCATTCAATTCTCTGGCAAGTGTTTGTGGTCTTACCACCATCGCGAAGCGAAGTCAAGGAGTGCGCGTCTACCTATCCGCTATTCGCCCTATCATGATGTACGGATCCGGAGACGTGGGCAGCACCGAAAATCATAGATGGAAAGGTTGGATTGGCACGGAGAGGAAGCTTTTTGGGCGTTTGCTTGGATATTTCTGGCTGCGTGTATGCCATAACGAAAGACCTTTACAAAATCGACGCAGTGCGCCAACGACACGAGGGGAGGTGCCGGCATCTCCTAACGCCATCTCAAGCCTTATTGGAAAGTCGACTTCGACTGCTCGGGCATATACTAAGAAGAACGCCGGATCGTCTCGTACAACACGCTTTAAAAATGCTTCCAAATCTGTCTGGAAACGGCCACCTGGGCGTAGGCGAAAGTTCTGGACGGATGTGGTTAGAGAGGATTTAAAGTCACTCGGCATCGAAAGACAGTTCAGGCGCGATGTTCTCGTTTCACTTAGGAAATGGAATAAGTGACAGCTGGATGGAAATGTGTTCAAATTGGCTGAAGACCGTGAAAAATGGACGGCTGACTACTAGGACAGCACACCTCAGTGAAGATGCGGAATGACCGCGTCGAGCGAAAACCAACCGATTAAGTCAAGTAGAAAGTAAGTCACAGTTATCCCACAACAGTGGCCCATCGATTGGGCAGGTCGCCGATGCCCTTCGCCCAGAACTCCGGGAGCTGCGACTGGAAGAAGTCCGCGATGTCGGATTTGAGGTGTCGTCGTAGTTGGTGAATTTTCTTCCGGCCAAATGGTGCTTCAGCGGAAGAAACAAGTGGTCGTCGGAGGGGGCTTGAGGTCCGAAGAAGGGCTCCACTGGCGGATGGGCAACCGTCTCCTGCAGCCGAGCGTCGCCCAACTTCTGCTGGGTCTCGCTTCGCCACGTGGGGCGTGAGGCCCGTCGGGGACGCTTTTCTCGGACGGCGGCGAAGCTGGTTTCTCAGAGCTGATCGCTGGTCGTCAGATGGGGAAGCGGTGACCGTCCTGTCCTTTGCGGGAGCAAGTCGAAAGTACAGCATGCCCTTGGTGTCCCACCAGCAACAGAGCATGATCTTCAGCGGGTGCAGGTCGGCTTTCGGCGTCGTCGGCGGGTCTTCTCCGCGCGGGATCCAGACGGCACGGCGTGCGACGTTGTCGTAGAGGACCCAGCTCTCATCTCCAGTGCCTAGGTCCTCGAGAAACTCCTTGCGATGCGGACGAAGGAGGAGGAGGACTGGCAGACGGCCACGCGGCTCTGCTTTGTTGGCGTCCGATCAGACGGTGGGGATCCAACGGACCACAACTTTGTGGTAGCCGAGTAAGTTGAGTCGATTGTGGATGGTGGACTTGCTGCAGCCGAGCGTCGCCACCAGTTCACGGGTGGTGGCTTCCGGCTTCTCCTTGATACAGCGACGGACTTCGTCATCATCCACCGTAGAAGGCCTCCCCGCTGTGCTCCCCTGTCCTCGAGGCGCTCGTGTCGCCCAGCCGCTCTCGAAACGATTGAACCAGCGGCTGACTGTGCGTTGGGACACTGCATCCCCTCCTTTGCACGCTCTGCGAGATGTTGGCGACCGCGGTGCCCGTGTCGTTGCCCAGCAGCCACTCGTAGTACAATGAACGTACGAATTCGACCTTTGGTCCATTTTAGCTTGTACTGGTAGCTAGACGCGGCGACTGCGCCTTATATACTCCTAGCGTAGAACTTTGGAGAACCTTCTAGGAGGTTCTTACACTTGCCTGATATTATAACACTTCTAAGGAAAATTATAGAATTTTGAAAATTTTCGGACAAGAATTATTGGACAACCTGGTACTAAAATGATGGAGTGAGGTTGAGAAAATCACTTGGTGTATCCGACGCGGTCGATATCCATGCAATACGTGGATGACGGCGGATGAGAAAATCACCGGGTGGGCGAGCCGATGATAAAACATTGCGCATCACTAGAAAGCTAACCTTACTGCTACCTCCGTTCCTTCACTTTACTCTCCTTCACTATTTCTCCGAACAGGTGCAATCCTGTTGGCCACGTAATCATCGTCATATCTAGTTGGATACACCGAGTGATTTTCTCAACCTCACTCCATCATTTTAATCATACGTATCGACCGGGTGGGTGTTGGAGGGTGTTGGGGGGAGTCGGGGGTAGTCGGTGGGTTACAGATGCAAATAGCACCAACTCTGACCGGGGCCTCATGGTAAACACATCGAGACGTGATCAATCGTTTTATCATGTTTTCGCTGAGATGTTTTCACTTGTTTAGAAATTTCTGACATGCCAGCAACGGCGGTAATTTCAATCCCTTTGCGCTGAGTGATATCCCGCCGCTCAACAACTGATATGCATTAACATGTTGGCGCCGGTGGTATTTTCTCTCTTTGAGCTGACTGATATCCGACCGCTCAGCAAATTCACCCTTCGCGCGGATAAGCTTTGATGACGGCGCTAAAGGTGAATTTCATGCCTAATGATAGCAGAGCGTGATAAAGCCCGCTTTCCCCGAAGCATCCAGTCTCGAATTGGCAAAGTGGACAAATTTGATTCCCATGGTTACGTATTATACTGCAAATTGCTTCCACGCGGCCGCGGCTTTGTTTCCATGGAAGCCTTTTTCCATGGGAATGTTCTTGGAACCCAGGGGTGCGTTCCAAGAACATTCCCATGGCAAATCCATAGAAACGTAGCCACAGCGACGTGGAAGCAATTAGCAGTTACAATTCGTGGCCAGGGGAAACAGACTTGACCATGAAAAGGCTATTTTCCCTCTTACGGCATCATAGAAACATTCTTGGAACGCAGAAGATCCACTGGAGGTATGACACCGCTAAGGGGGGGCACTCAGGATTCAGTTGGAGAATGAATGATACAGCTTTCAGAAGTCGAAGTATTTCCATGGAGTCTCTACGAAAACAATGAATGATAACGCTATCAGGCATATTATATCAGCCCAGATTTTTATTTCCATGAATGAATCATTTCATTTTCTTGAGTGCCCCCCCCCCCCAAATGGTTTCAATCCCCACTGGATACCGGAGGATAATTTTTTTCGCCGAGGGAGGGGGGCTCGCCGCACGGCTCAGGGGAGAGGGTGGTGGCCAACTGTAGGGCCCCCGCCATACTCCTCACCCCACGGTGGGGTGGGCCACTTCGGATTGTGGCAGCAATGGGGTGCCCCATCCCTGGGGACCCCCAAAGGGGATTACTCTAAGTGGAATGTCCTCAGGTCCCCCTGTGTGGAACCCGGAAACCGTGTCATCCCTGTAAAAACACTTTAGGTTACCACTCTGCTGGAAATTTGAAATTCCCTCCAGAAATCAGGAATTCTGTTCTCACTGCAATTGCTAGTATACCTGTGGCTCAATATGTTAGGTTCCCGTCATATACAGTAGAATTCCGTTCATATACAGCTGATAAGATTGGAGTCCTTGGATAAGTGCAGTAAATGACCTCTCCCAGTGCTGGAGGATCCCTGTCCGACGTTAGCGTTTGAGTGTGAAGAATGAATGATACCGCATGCGGTAATCGAAGTATTTCATTGGGATTTCCGTGAAAACAATGACTGTTTACGGTTTCTAAATCTGTTATCGGTAGACATTCTTATTTTCGTGAACGAGTTTAGGCTTCCCCCCCCCCCCAACTAGTTGTGCACCAGGGTGGTCGTTTCTCCACGGCTCAGGGAGAGGGTGGTAGCCAACTGTGGGGCCCCATACTCCCTGACCCCACGGTGGGGTGAACCCACTTCGGATTGTGCAGCAATGGGGTGCCCCATCCCCTGGGACCCCCAAAGGGGATTACTCTAAGTGGAATGTCCCTGGGTCCCTGTGTGGAACCCGGAAACCGTGTATCCCTGTAAAAACACTTTAGGTTACGCCTCTACTGGAAATTTGAAATTCTCTCCAAAACTCCTGAATTCTGTTCTCACTGCAAGTGCTAGTATACCTGTGGAAAAACATGTTAGGTTCCCATCATATACAGTAGAATTCCGTTCATATACAGTTGATAAGATTAGAGTCCTCCGATAAGTGTGGTAAATGACCTCTCCCAGTGCTGGAGGATCCCTGTCCGACGTTAGCGTTTGAGTGTGAAGAATGAAATGATACCGCATGCGGCAATTAAAGGAGCCATTAGGATTTCCGTGAAAACAATGACTGTTTACGGTTTCTAAATCTGTTATCGGTAGACATTCTTATTTTCGTGAACGAGTTTAGGCTTCCCCCCCCCCCCAACTAGTTCTGCACCAGGGGTGGTCGTTTCTTCAGTTCTACCATGGTGTTTTCTCAAGGACAACCACTCGGATTCCATAATAGAGATATCATAGCTGCGTTACGGCATCCCGAAATTAGGAAATGGGTGATACGCTTTATTTCTCCGCCACTGGCAGGTTTTGGTATCACAATAGGTATGAAACTAGTTGGGGGAGCACTCAAGATTTATAATGAAATGATTGATATGAAACCTTATCAGCACGTTTCTAACACGTGATACGACTTGTTCAACACGTTTCTAACAGGTTTATCTGTGTCTCCATTTCTCGGAGTGAACCTTGAGTGCTCACCCCCAAATAGTTTCAAGCCTTACTATATTAGAAGTGGTGTGGTTCCGAGAATGATACCACGAGAAGCAGGGAAATGATGTGTATGACCGGTTTGCAGGAGCACTGTGCTACACTTCCATTCCACTACTTCAACACAACAAACACACGAATTCGAAATTTTTTTATTCAAATTTTCGTATGAAACCTGGTAGAAAATTTTGTTTAATGCATAATGTGCTACGGAGGTTTTCTACCATTTCGGTGCCTCTTCTGTTTTGTCTGTGGTCTGTGTAGCCCACAGCGGGCCGGGTGTTACCCCAGCCAGGTTTGCTTGGGCTCCAGCCACAGGACCAGCACCTCCTGTTCCAGTTGATCCGTATGAAATATCTGCTCCTGTTCCCGGGCCATCCACAGATCCTAAGGCATCCAGAATGTTCGTGTTTGCATCTCCGGGATCCGAAGCACCTCTGTTTTCATCCCTGCTCATTCGTAGCAGCTTCTTTAGTCTTCGTGTGGCTTTTCCAAGTCTGTGTTGCCCATGTTGTTCTTCTGCGTCGAATGTCTCTCCCTGGGTGTTCCGCTCTGGGAAATCCTCCTTGCCCTTCGATGCTGGTGTACTGGCGTCCAGTTTGTCAGATGGCCTTGATGCATCCTTTTCGCCGTCTTTCGTTTTGGGCTTCGGCTCCCTTGCATGAGAACCAGATCTGGCAGGTTCCTAGAAAATCAGATTTCTGATCAATGCAGAGCAGTATGTTTGGGTGTTCTTTCGAACTAGACGCAAAATACCGTGGGGTACCGATTGCCACAAAGCCATAAATGCTTTCCAACTTTCCTTTCAGAGTTTGAGAAAAGCACGCCCATGCCGATCACTTTTTCCGCAGGGCTACCGTAACCATTTTTGAACAAAAACATGAGTAACGAATGTAAACACACGCTCATAACATGCGGGGTATAAAAGAGCAGAGGAGCGGTATGCATTCATTCACACACCGCTCTCCTCGAAAAGCCACTGGGAAGTGGCTGAGGACGTCGAAATTGTGCAAACATGTTTGTTGGCTATTACGATGTACTCATAACCAAGCTGACACTTGGAAAATTTTTGAAGGAGGTTACGGTAGCCCTGCGGAAAAAATGATCGGCATGAGCGTGCTTGTGAGTTTGAGTCGTCTGATATAGAAATGCAACTGATATCGTCATTTCATGCTCTTCTGGCAATCGGTACCGCTCGGTATTTGGAGCGCGGAACACTCGTTTTCCACATTCCCTTTTCGCTATCATAGGGAAAAGAAACTTCACGAAGTTCACAGAGACCTACGAATACCGGTATGGAGCTTCGGGGGCGATTTCTTTGGGTGCAAAGCTAGTTGGTGAAAGCGACTCACGTTCCAGTCATGAAAATGAAACACGCTAGATTTAGCCTCCACGCAGAGGATTTCCTCCCCTGAGTTGATTTGTGCAGCCACAGGCTGCACCGTCCACATAGGGTTCAAACTGATTTCCACCCCCCCGAAATACCCGATACACGATAGATTTAGCCTCCACGCAGGAGTTCTCCTCCCCTGAGCGACGATGCAGCCGCAGGTGCTGTCCACATGAAGTCTAAACTGATTCCTGTTCTGAACCAATTCGATAGATTTAGCCTCCACGCAGGGGATTTCTCTCCTGAGCGATCGGTGCAGCCGCAGGCTGCACCGTCCACAATGGGTTCAAACTTATTCCCACCCGAAATACCCGATACACGATAGATTTAGCTTCCACGCAGGTGAGTTTTCTCCCTGAGCGACGATGGTGCCGCAGGCTGCAATCAGTCCGCCATAGGGTTCAAACTGATTCCACCCCGAACTACCCGATAGATTTAGCCTCCGCAGATGTTTCCTCTCACGAGCGACGATTTGCAGTCATAATTTCTTCTGATGAGTTCAAACTGATTCCCACCCCGAAATGCCCGAGCACGATAGATTTAGCCTGCATGGAGTTTTCCAGGCGCGATGCAGCCTCAGGCTGCACCGTCTATAGGGTTCAAACTGATTCCCACCCCGAAATACCGATGCACGATAGATTCAGCCTCACGCACCCCGAACTACCCGATAGATTTAGCCTCCACGCAGTAGATGATTTCCTCTCTGAAGGCGACGCAGCCGCAGGCTGCACCTTCCACGATGGGTTCAAACTGATTCCCACCCCCGAAATACCCGAAACACGATAGATTTAGCCTCTACGCAGGAGTTTTCCTCCCCTGAGCGACGATAAAACAGGCTGCACCGATCCACATAGGTGAATTCAAACTGATTCCCACCTCTGAAATAATTCGGGATGCACGATAGATTCAGTTCTCCACGCAGGGGATTTCCTCCCCTGATCACCGTCCATATAGGGTTCAAACTGTTTTTCACCCCGAAATACCCGATAAACGATAGATTTTAGCCTAATTCGGAGAGGATCGACGGACGATCCTGTGAAAGAGTGGCTAAGCTGCCGCAACAGCAGCACTCCCTTTGTGAAAGCTTCTAGGTCTCCACATTGTAGCTAGTTATGCCTCTTTTCCGGTGTTGGTGTATTCTCAAGGAAAAAGCGAATTTCAATTGTATTCCAAAAACTTGGTATTCCGGAAAAAGTAAACTCCAAAACGAAAAAGTGCACCGGATTATAAGTGAGTATTCTGTAGGGTTGCTGGGGAGCAATCATTCGATTTCCCCATTTTCTGGTTTATTTAACGGTCTAGTCCGATATCGCTTAGTAGTTTTCATATTGATTGGGTAGCTGTTGTGTGAACATTTTACGGCTAATACGCTTTCTTTGTTACGTCGAACGTCATGTGCAGATTTGGAACGTTGTGCTCTATTTTTTTGTTCACATCCGGTTTTTTCCTATCATGTTCCATGAGATCGCATGTATTAAACAGCTCAACGTTCAGGTTATATTCATGTGTGACTCTGTTTTACCAGTTCGAGAGCATCCAAGTTATAAAATCTAATAGATAATCGGCGTTCTGCTGGCTGAATGACGATTTTTGAGTTAATTGCTCTCAAAATAATACTCAGCTCAATTTCGTATACGAAATCATTTTCATATGTTGACATGGCTGAGGATTGGTCCATTACCGAGCCTTTGCAGAGCCTTTGCACTGAGGGATTGCTGCCGGTCGTCAGAGCCAAACAGCGCATGTCTGCTACGCGACCGCGACTAGAGCGCGTCGGAGCACGGTCCGACCCCCGAAGCTCCTCACTCGCACCCGAGACCTACTCTGGGGAAAGTCCCCAGAACTCTATTACCGAGATCTGCCGTCCGAGGACCTGCCACCTTGTACTGGACCAGAGCCAAAGCGACAGACTTCCGGCAGATTCAGTGTTAGGTATAGGACACCGCCTGAATTCTGCTTGAAAGGGTGGAAAACTAGTGTGGGGGCACTCATGTTCCATCCCATGCAAAAATGAGACTTCCTGCCAGTGTCAGAGGTCTAACATTATATCATTGTCATTGTTTTTATAGAATCTCTCAAACTCAGACGCTTTTGCGACCGGTTGTACGGCGGTCATGCCATATCTGGGCACCCTAGCAGAAACGTACAACCGTCAATTCCGATTCTTCAGTACAAGAATGTGAAGAAAAAAGAACACGTTCTAACATGTCATATTTTGTTAACAGCAGGTTTTAACTCGTCGATATATGCTTCACTACTTCTACTGTGTACGTTTCTGCAAGGGTGTCCAGGAACTATCCTAGACGGGGGTGGGGGCACTCAAGATTCAAGTCAAAAATGAAATGAACCACCAATCTATAACGCTATCAATCGAAGTATCTCTATAGAATTCCATCGAAAACAATGATTTATAGGGTATGACACCGCTAAGGGGGGGCACTCAGGATTCAGTTGGAGAATGAATGATACTGCCATCAGAAGTCGAAGTATTTCCATGGAGTCTCCACGAAAACATTGGCTGATAACGCTATCAGGCATATGATGTCAGCTCAAATTTTCATTTTCATGGATAAATCATTTCATTTTCTTGAGTGCCCCCCCCAAACGGTTTCAATCCGATTGATAGCAGCATCAAGCATTTTTTATCAGGAAGTGCGAGTAGGGAGCTTCGGGAAACCGTTCTGCTCCTGAACAAGTAATAATCGATCAAACGCGTTCAGGCAGGCAATTGCATGTAAACATGTTTTGTCACTTCAGCAGGCACGTTTTAACGTCAGGAGCCGATCGGTTACCCAAAGCTCTATACCGCTATCCTTTTATCAGGTTTTCCATCAGTTTCTATAGAAAAATCTTGGCTGCCCCCCCCTGTATAGGATAGTCCCAAACACGGACTGATAACGCTATCAGACATATGATATGAGCCCAAGTTTTCATTTTCGTGGTTGGATTATTTCATTTTCTCGAGTAGCCCGCGAATACCAAAGATGTGTTGAAAAACGTGTGAACGGGATTTTGGTTCTGATGCACCGCGGTGTGAAACCGTTTCAATGACGGTGAAGAATCAAATGTTTGGCGGTGGAGTGCCGGTCGCCCGCCAGGGTCGACTAAGCCAGTGTCCACTGCTTCCCTTGGGCGCCCTCAATTCAGTGATGGCCAATGTAGTATGCGGTAGCTTTGCGGTGGATTTGCGTCCGATTCCCAGTGAAATCCAGGTCGCGGTGGATGCTTGGCAGAATCCAGGCGTTCTGAAACATGAATCTGAAACATCAGTTTATTTCTAAATGAGTCAGACTCACCTAGTGTTTTTTCGCTTCCTGTAGATGCTGGATTCGTCTATGTCCGCTGCTGCCTTCCCGCAGCAGCAGCAGAATATTATGATTGCCATCACGATGACAGCAGCTGCTCCTCCCACGACCAGTGTTATGGTCGGTATACCACCTGGCCTGAAATTCGGGCATTTGTTCAGAGCAAGAACAGCGACGTCGCAATGCGACGTCGTCTGGTGGCATAGGCCCCCGTGAGACTTCGTCGAAAAACCTGCTGAGTCCGACTGAGTCCGGTTGCCCCCAGCGCCAACCGGTTTCTCTGCGAAACACACAATCGGTAGTCAGCGGCAGGAGTAGGTGGGGCAGAGCGCAGACGACGAGAGTCGATTTGCGACGGGACTCGGCAGGTCGCAGTCGGCCGAAAAAAAATGCACCCAAATCACGTGAGAAACACCTATATCGACCGGGTGGGGTGAGGATGATTTCGGTGGGACTCAGAGGGACTGAGTCGGCCTCAGTTGGTGCATTGGCCCCGCCCTTGTACGCATGAGAACCATCAGTATCGACAGGGGGGTTTGCGGTGGGCATCAGACGGTCGCAGTCGGACTCAGTGGGTTGATTTTTTTGCACCCGTTTCCCACGAATTCGGTGCGTATCGACCCGGTGGGACTCAGTAGATCCACCGACTATGACGGGGGTCATAGTTCCATACCTTGCCGTAGTCGTGGTGAGCGGCCTTTCTGTCGACTTGGTAAACTTCAGGCGGGGTGGCATCTTCGAGCTGGCGGACATCTTCTGAGTGGAGCTCACAGCGAATGAGATAAATCCACACCATCCCGATGTATATATAGAGCATAATATCTTGGACAGGGTTGAGTTGTTTACTAACAGAAGATCGCCTTCCAGGGCTCAGCGGTCGTACTGTGCTCAATCATGTGTCGGTGGTCAAGCTTGCTCGACTTGCAAATCGCACCATCCGCGAAGCAGTGCTCAGAGCCCCGGGTCAAAAATGTGGGACCTATGCGGAACACGGGGAGAGTGTGCGGGACCCATCTGGGAGCGCGATGAGCTTAATGTGTGTTGGACCCATCTATAAGTGCTCGGAGCGCAGTAAAAAAATGTGTATGGCCCATCTAGAAGTGCACAGAGCGCCATGGAAACTATGCGGGACCCAACCGGGAGAGCGTAGAAGGCCGAAGTAAGTGTGTGGGACCCATTTGGGAGTGTGCAGAGCGCCTGCGGAAGTGTGTGGGAGCAATCTAGAAGTGCGCAAAGTGGGACATCATTTGAGGACCCCAATGTACCTATTTGTGCCCTCGAATCGTCTCGTAATAGTTTTGCACCTTATGACGATGTTGGGCATTTATGACTTTTTAAGCCACACGTAAAGCCTAGCTTTTTTGAGAAGTCCGGGCGAAGTAAGAAGCGGAGCAGTCGGCCATGGAAAAATATAACAGTGAAAAGGAGATTTTGACATGATAAGCCCGATAAGCCTTACTTCGACCGGCTCGAAATGTGGGAGCTACTTAGAAAAACTCACGGCCCGTCCGCAACGGAAGATGAGCTCTCCGGACGGTCCGCGGCGCCGGCACAACTGATAGCGGGTTGGTCAAACGGCCCAGCCGCGGCGCTGATTGCTCCCGATGGGGGTGGTTCCAGGGAGCACCGGCAGATGAACAACTTCCAACTCCTCATCTCACTCATTCACGTCTCACTTGACCGCAGGCTCGGCTGCGGTGGCAGACATGAAAACATGATAAATCGAATGATCACGTCCTAATGTGTTTATCACATGCACAGCCGGTTTAAGCGCCTCATCTCTTTCGAATTCCCATTCAGCATTCTTATGCCGGCCCTGGAAGGTGACTTTGAGTCCCTCTCCGGAAGCCAGGGGTGCGTTCCAAGATCATTCCCGCGGCAAAAGTTTTCCATGGAAACGTAGCCAGAGCGGCGTGGAAGCAACTAGCAGTTACAATTTGTGGGCAGGGGAAATACGTTTGACCAAGGAAGGGATATTTGCCTCCTCCACGGAATCAGGGAACAGTCTTGGAACGCACCCCCAGCTTATTTTTGACCGCTGGGGGATAAGGGATTCTCACGGCTGGGGGGGGGGGGGCAGGGGGCGGCTTTTGCCGCAGTCTGCTGGGAGGGTGGTTCCTTACGGCAGACCTTGACGGAAATAATCTCAGATATTCGTAGAGCGCGACCCAAGCGGCGAGAATACAGGGCCAGCCGAGGATACATACTCGGGCGCACCAAATTCGCCTTGGGTCACCCTTCAGTGCCATTGTAGGGCCAGCCGAGGTAATTTTGTAGTGAGCTGAAGAATTTCATAACTTTTTTTAGGCCATTTTGGGTGTTTCAAGGTTCGTAGAGGTGCCCCTGGGACCTCTAGGAAGGGGTCATCTCTGTCCTAGGATGCCCCACGGTCCCCAGTGGGGTGCATCCCACTGGAGACCGTGGGGAGATAGACCCACAGTTGGGTGCCACCACCCCCCCCCCGACTCGTGGGAAGCCCCCTCCTCTCGGCGACAATAATTATCCTCCGGTATCCAGTGGATCTTCCAGGAAGTGACTCGAGGCCACCTTCCTTGACTCGAAGCTCCGAAGATCCGACAGAGGCACACTGTGGGATGAGGAGCCTTTTATGCCAGTAACATTGCTAATACTTATGTCTAAACATGTTAGTGATCGTGATATCGCATCCACTTTGTGGGAAAATGCTTTCAACGTGAAATTCTCGCGGGCGAGCTCATTTTCTCCTCGCCTCACCTCATTCGAGTCCACGCATTAAATTTCTGTCCTCGGATCAGCCTCAAAGCTCAAAATTACCTCAGGTCGCCCTATACGAATGTCTGACTTGGGAAGACCGCCTTTCTGTGTAGTTGCGCATAAGACACGCTATTTGACGTCACATTTGCAGGAAAGGACGATCCGCGGTGCATGCAGGATGGTCCGCGGCGCTTTGCCAGCGCTTTACCGGCTTCGGTGAAGGATCGTCCGGTCGTCGGCCGCGGACCATCCTAAATATGTGCCATGAGTACTTTTCATTGTTAGCTTTGAATCTTTCAATGAGATAATTAGAAGAGTGGTCGCCCTAATCGCTCCAGCCGCGAAGCGGCTGGAGAGGTTTGGTTTTGCCTAGGCCTTGTGATCGCCTAGAATTTTATAAAATAGTTTATAGAATCTTTAAAACAGGATTTCTGAAGATTTCCTTCTGGATATAAGTGAAGGGGTCCAGAAGACACCTGCTGTCCAAATTTCAGCCAAATCGGTTCACAAATAACAAAGTTGTGAGCCCGAAAGCTTAAGAAATTTTCATGGTGTGCGCCGTAGGCCGTAGGCCGTGGGCCGTCACGCTTTTCAGTCCTCACTGTTAAAGGCATCGTACGCGCTGAAATCCACTTTCCATTTTTTATGCTCAATCCCTTCGTCGGGCCCCTGTGAGAACGTACAACGAGCTTGGCTGCTCAAAAACGTACCATTGTGAGCATAGAGGAAGTGGAAAGTAAGGAATTCCGTCAAAAGGGGCCGTCCCTTCCGTCAGTCATTTGGTACTTTCGCAATATTTTAGCAGAACGTCGTGTCGCTATATTACAGGCGTATGCCACTCGTACGCTTACGCACCGTCGGACGAAAGTGGCATTATCGACTGGAAATTTCTCGTCACACAACGAGCGATTGCTTCCAACGCTGCGCCAATGGACGAATTGTAGGAACTATTTCAGTTTGCGCCCTCCGCGTAACTATCCCGGAGTCGATGCCGGCGCGAATTTCAAATGATTTTCAGAATATTTTTAGAACGTTTTTCTTGAAAAAGTTTACGTTTTTGAGCGGGCTTTTCGCTACCTTTAGTCACTATAGGGGGCTAACAACTCAAAAACGCTTAAAAACAAAACATGGTTTTCAGCGCGTACGATGCCTTTGATAGCCACGGCCAATGGTCGCTGCAATCAACTTGGCAGACAGGTAAATTGGTAGGGGGTACGTAGGCTGGTAAGTAATCGATTTGTAGGTGAGTGGGTATTCTGATGACGTCATCGGGACGTCGTGAAAGTGTCTTCGGGCTTCTGATGGACGTCATGGGGACATCGTCGAAAAGTGCTCCGGGCTTCTGATGACGTCATCGGGATGTCGTGAAAAATGCTTCTGGCTTCGCTAATGACGTCATCGGGACATCGTGAAAAGTGCTTAGGGCTTCTGATGACGTCATCGGGACGTCGTGAAAAGTTCTTCGGGTTTGATGACGTCATCGGACGTCGAAAAGTTCTTCGGGCTTCTGATGACGCCACTCGGGATGTCGTGAAAAGTGCTTCGGGCTTCTCTCGCTGACGTCATCGACATCGGTGCGTCTGGCTTCGATGACGCTACTGACATCGTGAGTGTTTGGTTTCGGCTGACGTGCATCGGGACATCGAAAAGTAAGCTTCGGGCTTCTGATGACGTCATCGGGACGTCGTGAAAAATGCTTCGGGCTTTGATGACGCTCTTCATCGGGACGTCTCGTGAAAAGAAATGTCATCTGGCTTCTGATGACGTCATCGGGACGTCGATGAAAAATGCTTTCGGGCTTGATGACGTCATCGGGACGTCGTGAAAGTTCTTCGGGATTCCGTTGAGCGTCATCGGGACATCGTGAAAAGTGCTTGGCTTCCTCTGATGACGTCATCGGGACGTCGTGAAGAAAGTGCTTCGGGCTTCTGATGACGTCATCGGGACGTCGTGAAAATGCTTCATTCTGATGACGTCATCGGACGTCGTGAAAAAGTGCTTGGGCTACTGATGACGTCACTCGGGACGTCGTGAAAAAAGTGCTTCCGGGCTTCTGATGACGTCAATCCGGGCATGTCATGAAAAGTGCATCTGGCTCCTGATGACGTCATCGGGACGTCGTGAAAAGTGCTTCGGGCTTCTGGATGACGTCATCGGGACGTCGTGTATAAAAAAGTTCTTCGTATCTGATGACGTCATCGGGACGTCGTGAAAATGCTTCTGGCTTCTGATGACGTCATCGGGACGTCGTGAAAAATGCTTCTGGCTTCTGATGACGTCACTCGGGACGTCGTGAAAAGTTCGCTTCGGACTTCTGATGACGTCATCGGGACGTCGTGAAAATGCTTGGCTTCTTGATGACGCTCATCGGGACGTCGTGAAAAATGCTTCGGGCTTCTTGAATGACGTCATCGGGACGTCGTGAAAAATGCTTCGGGCTTCTGATGACGTCATCGGGACGTCGTGAAAAACGTTTTGTCTTGATGACGCCATCGGACGAAAAATGCTTCTGATTCTGATTGACGTCATCGGGACGTCGTGAAAATGCTTCGGGCTTCTGATGACGTCATCGACATCCGTCGAAAAAGTGTGCTCGAGTTTCTGATGACGTCATCGACGTCGTCGAAAAATGCTCGACTGATGACGTCACTGACGTCGTGAAAAGTGCTTCGGGCTTCTGATGACGTCATCGGGACGTCGTGAAAAATGCATCTGGCTTCTGATGACGTCATCGGGACGTCGTGAAAAATGCTTGGCTTCTGATGACGCTCATCGGGACGTCAGTGAAAAGTGCTTCGGGCTTCTGATGACGTCATCGGGACGTCGTGAAAAGTGCTTCCGGGCTTGCTGATGACGTCATCGGGACGTCGGCAACGCTCTGGCCTGATGACGCCAATGGGACGTCGAAAAATGCTTCGGGCTTCTGATGACGTCATCGGGACGTCATGAAAAGTGCTTTCAGGCTTCTGATGACGTCATCGGATGACTTCGTGAAAATGCTTCGAGCTTGAATGACGTCATCGGGACGTCGGTGAAAAAGTGCTTCGACTTCTGATGACGTCATCGGGATGTCGTGAAAAAGTGCTTCGGGCTTCTGGATGACGTCACTATCGGGACGTCGTGAAAATGCTTCGGAGCTTCTGATGACGTCATCGGGACGTCGAAAAGTGCATCTACTTCCGATGACGTCATCGCACATCGTGAAAATGCTTCGGGCTTCTGACGGCCGTGACGCCTGGCATCCGCTGACGTCATAAATATCGTGAAAGTTCTTTCGGGCTTCTGATCGTGTCATCGGGACGTCGTGAAAAATTGGCTTCCGGGGTTTGATGACGTCACAGACGTCGAAAATGAGGCCCTTCAGGCTCTGATGACGTCATCGGGACGCTCGTAGAAAAGTGCATTTCCGGGCTTCTGCCGATGACGTCACTCGGACGTCGCAAAGTTCTTCGGTTTGATGACAGTCATCGGATACGTGAAAAGTGCTTCCGGGCTTCTGATTTGACGTCATCGGGACATCGTGAAAAGCTGTACCGGTCTGATGACGTCATCGGGTGACGTCGTGAAAAAGTGCTTCGGTTCCTGATGACGCGTCATCAGACGTCGTAGAAAAATGCATCTGGCTTCTGATGACGTCATCGGGACGTCATCGTGGAAAAGTCGCTTCGGGCTTCTGATGACGTCATCGGGACGTCGTGAAAAATGCTTCGACTCTGATGACGTCATATCAGACGTCGTGAAAATGCTTCGGGTTTCTGATGACGTCATCGGGGACGTCGTGAAAAATGCTTTCGCTTCTGACGCCATCGGGACGTCGTGAAATGTCGGCTTGATGACGTCATCGGGACGTCGTAGAAAAAATCGCCGCTCCGATCTTGATGACGTCATCGGACGTCGTCATGAGTTTTGCCTGTTTCTAAATGACGTCAGTCGGGACGTCGTGAAAAGTGCTTCGACTTGATGACATCAGTCATCGGGCCAATGCGTCGAAAATGCTTCAGGCTTCTGATTTGACGTCATCGGGACGTCGTGAAAGAAGTGCTTCGGTTTGATGACGTCATCGACGTCGTGGTGCGCCAAGCTCTGGATGACGTCATCGGGACGTATTGGGCTTCTTGAAAATTTCATTTGACGTCGTGAAAGCTGATATTCTGATGACGTCATCGGGATGTCGTGAAAAATCGCTTCGGGTTTGATGACGTCATCGGACAACGAAAGTTCTGGCTTCTGATGACGTCATATCGGGACGTCGTATGAAAAATGCTTCGGGGGATTCCTGATGACGTCATCAGACGTCGTGCAAAATGCTTTGGGCTTCTGATGACGTCAATAGTCGGGGACGTCGAAAAGTTCTTCGGGGATTCTAATGACGTTCATCGACGTCGTCGAAAAGTGCTTCGAGCTTCTGATGACGTCATCGGGACGTCGTAGAAAAGTGCTCGAATTTCTGATGACGTCATCGGGACGTCGTGAAAAATGATGACGTCACAGACGTCGTATCGCCTCGACCCGATGACGTCATCGGGACGTCGTGAAATGCTTCGGGCTTCTGATGACGTCATCAGACGTCGTGAAAATAATGCATCTGGGCTTCTGATGACGTCATCCGGGACGTCTGTGAAAATGCTTCGGGCTTGGATGACGTCATCGGGACGTCAGTGCTCTGGCTTCTAAATGACGTCATCGGGGGACGTCGTGAAAATGCTTGTTTGATGACGTCATCGGGACGTCGTGAAAAGTGCTTCGAGACTTTGATGACGTCATCGGACGTCGTAGAAAGCTCGACTCTGATGACGCTGGTCAGACGTCGTGAAAATGCTTGGTTTCTGATGACGTCAATGGGACGTCGAAAATGCTTCGGGATTCTGATGACGTCATCGGGACGTCGTGAAAAATGCTTGGCTTCTGATGACGTCATCAGACGTCGTGAAACAGCTTCGTTTCTGGGGCTTCTGATGACGTCATCAGACGTCGTGAAAAGTGCTTCGGGATCTGGATGACGTCATCAGAATACAGAAAAGTGCTTCTGGCTTCTGATGACGCTTTCATCGGGCCAATGCAGCGCGCTCTGGGCCTGATTACGTCCATCGGGACACGTGAAATTTCTGGTTTCCATGACGTCAATGGGACACGTGAAAGGCTTGGCTTGGATGACGTCATCGGGACGTCGTGAGAATGGCTCAGATCCTGATGACGCCGTCATCGGTACGTCGTGCAGGTGGCTTCAGGCTTTCTGATGACGCTCATCGTGGGACGCCGTGAAAATGCTTCTTGGCTTCTGATGACGCGTCATCGGGACGTCGTGAAAAGTTCTCAACTCTGGCTTCTAATGACGTCATCGGGACGTCGTGAAAAGTGCTTCTGGGTTCTGATGACACGTCATCGGGCACGTCGTGAAAAGTGCTTCAGATTCTGGATGACGTCATCGGGACGTCGCGAAAAGTACGCTTCTGGTTTCTGATGACGTCATCGGCTAACGTCATGAAAATGCTTCCGGGCTCCTGATGACGTCATCGGACGACGTGAAAACGCTTCTTCTAGCTTTCTGATGACGTCATCGGGGGACGTCGCGTGAAAATGCTTCGGGATCCTGATGACGTCTATCGATCGGGACCGTGAAAAATGCTTCCGGGATTCTGATGACGCGTCATCAGGGACGTCGTGAAAAATGCTTCGAAGGCTTCTGATGACGGTCATCGGGACGTCGAAAATGCTTCCGGGCTTCTGATGACGTCATCATCGGACGTCGTGAAAAGTGCTTCGGCTCGATGACGTCATCGGGCACGTCGTGAAAACGCTTCGGGCTTCTGATGACGTCATCGGGACGTCGTGAAAAATGCTTGGGTTTCTGATGACGCTCAGTCGGGCTAACGTCGTGAAAATGCTTCCGGGATCTCTGATGACGTCATCAGACGTCGAAAATGCTTTGGGCATTTCTGATGACGTCATCAGACGTCGTGAAAAGTGCTTCAAGCTTCCGATGACGTCATCGACGTCGAAAATGCTTCCTGGTTCTGATGACGTCGTCAGTCGGGACGTCGTGAAAAGTACCTTAGGGCTTTCCGATGACGTCATCGGGACGTCGTGAAAATGCTTCGGGCCCTGGATTTGACGTCATCGGGACGTCGTGAAAAATGCTTCGGGATTCTGATGACGTCATCACCGTCGTGAAAAATGCTTGGCTTCTGATGACTTCAACGGGACGTCGAAAAATGGTGCGCTCATTTCTAATGTCGTCGTCGGGACGCCGTGTACCGCTTCGGACTTCTGACGACGTCCATGGGGCCGTCGTGTATATAAAAGGCTTCAGTACTTCTGATGACGTCATCGGGACGTCGTGTAAAGTGCTTCGGGCTTCCGATGACGTCACCGGGACGTCATGAAAGTGCTTCGGGCTTCTGATGACGTCATCGGGACGTCGTGAAAAACGCTCTTCGGGATCCTGGATTGACGTCATCGGCACGCAGTTCTGGATGAACGGTCACCGACGTCGCTTCAGGGATCCTGATGACGTCAACGGCACAACATGAAAATGCCTCGGGATTCTGATGACGTCAGCCGATGTCGCGAAAAGATGCCTTTAAGCTTCTGATGACGTCATCAGACGTCGTGAAAGTTCTTTCGGGATCAGATGACGTCATCAGGACGTCGCGAAAAGTCGCTTCTGACTTATGATGATGTCATCGGGACGTCGTGAAAGTGCTTCGGAGATTCTGATGACGTCATCTAGACGTCGTGAAAGTTCTTCGGGCCTCGACTGACGTCATCCGGGATGATCGTGAAAAAATGCTTCAGACTTCTGATGACGTCATCGGGATGTCGTGAAAAATGCTTCAGAGCTACAGATTGATGACGTTATCAAGGTCGTCAGCTAGAAAAAGTTCTTCGGGATCTGATGACGTCATCGGCACGTCAGTGAAAAACGTGCTTCAGATTCTGATGATGTCATCGGGACAAAGTCGTGAAAATGCTCGGGCATTTTTCACGACGTCCCGATGACGTCATCAGAATCCCGAAGCATTTTTCACGACGTCCCGATGACGTCATCAGAATCCCGAAGCATTTTTCACGACGTGCCGATGACGTCATCAGAATCCCGAAGCATTTTTCACGACGTCCCGATGACGTCATCAGAATCCCGAAGCATTTTTCACGACGTCCCGATGACGTCATCAGAATCCCGAAGCATTTTTCACGACGTCCCGGTGACGTCATCAGAAGTCCGAAGCATTTTTCACGACGTCCCGATGACGTCATCAGAATCTCGAAGCATTTTTCACGACGTCCCGATGACATCATCAGAATCCCGAAGCATTTTTCACGACGTCCCGATGACGTCATCAGAATCCCGAAGCATTTTTCACGACGTCCCGATGACGTCATCAGGAGCCCAAAGCATTTTTCACGACGTCCCGATGACGTCATCAGAATCCCGAAGCATTTTTCACGACGTCCCGATGACGTCATCAGGAGCCCAAAGCATTTTTCACGACGTCCCGATGACGTCATCAGAATCCCGAAGCATTTTTCATGACGTGCCGATGACGTCATCAGAATCCCGAAGCATTTTTCACGACGTCCCGATGACGTCATCAGAAGCCCGAAGCACTTTTCATGACGTCCCGGTGACGTCATCAGAAGCCCGAAGCATTTTTCACGACGTCCCGATGACGTCATCAGAAGCCTGAAGCCTTTTTTTATACACGACGGCCCCATGACGTCATCAGAATCCCGAAGCATTTTTCACGACGTCCCGATGACGTCATCAGGAGCCCGGAGCACTTTTCATGACGTCCCGTTGAAGTCATCAGAATCCCGGAGCATTTTTCACGACGTCCCGATGACGTCATCAGAATCCCGAAGCATTTTTCACGACGTCCCGATGACGTCATCAGAATCCCGAAGCATTTTTCACGACGTCCCGATGACGTCATCAGAAGCCCGAAGCATTTTTCACGACGTCCCGATGACGTCATCAGAATCCCGAAGCATTTTTCACGACGTCCCGGTGACGTCATCAGAAGTCCGAAGCATTTTTCACGACGTCCCGATGACGTCATCAGAATCCCGAAGCATTTTTCACGACGTCCCGATGACGTCATCAGAAGCCCGAAGCACTTTTCATGACGTCCCGATGACGTCATCAGAAGCCCGAAGCATTTTCGACGTCCCGGTGACGTCATCAGAAGCCCGAAGCATTTTTCACGACGTCCCGATGACGTCATCAGAATCCCGAAGCACTTTCACGACGTCCCGATGACGTCATCAGAAGCCCGAAGCATTTTCACGACGTCCCGATGACGTCATCAGAATCTCGAAGCATTTTTCACGACCTCCCGATGACGTCATCAGAAGCCCGAAGCATTTTTCACGACGTCCCCATGACGTCATCAGGAGCCCAAAGCAGTTTTCACGACGGCCCGATGACGTCATCAGAATCCCGAAGCATTTTTCACGACGTCCCGATGACGTCATCAGAAGCCCGAAGCATTTTTCACGACGTCCCGATGACGTCATCAGAAGCCCGAAGCATTTTTCACGACGTCCCGATGACGTCATCAGAAGCCCGAAGCATTTTTCACGACGTCCCGATGACGTCATCAGAATCCCGAAACATTTTTCACGACGTCCCGATGACGTCATCAGAAGCCCGAAGCATTTTTCACGACGTCCCGATGACGTCATCAGAAGCCCGAAGCATTTTTCACGACGTCCCGATGACGTCATCAGAAGCCCGAAGCATTTTTCACGACGTCCCGATGACGTCATCAGAAGCCCGAAGCACTTTTCACGACGTCCCGATGACGTCATCAGAATCCCGAAGCATTTTTCACGACGTCCCGATGACGTCATCAGAAGCCCGAAGCACTTTTCACGATGTCCCGATGACGTCATCAGAAGCCCGAAGCACTTTTCACGATGTCCCGATGACGTCATCAGAAGCCCGAAGCATTTTTCACGACGTCCCGATGACGTCATCAGAATCCCGAAGCATTTTTCACGACGTCCCGATGACGTCATCAGAAGCCCAAAGCATTTTTCACGACGTCCCGATGACGTCATCAGAATCCCGAAGCACTTTTCGCGATGTCCCGATGACGTCATCAGAAGCCCGAAGCATTTTTCACGACGTCCCGATGACGTCATCAGAAGCCCGAAGCATTTTTCACGACGTCCCGATGACGTCATCAGAATCCCGAAGCATTTTTCACGACGTCCCGATGACGTCATCAGAATCCCGAAGCATTTTTCACGACGTCCCGATGACGTCATCAGAAGCCCGAAGCACTTTTCACGATGTCCCGATGACGTCATCAGAAGCCCGAAGCATTTTTCACGACGTCCCGATGACGTCATCAGAAGCCCGAAGCATTTTTCACGACGTCCCGATGACGTCATCAGAAGCCCGAAGCATTTTTCACGACGTCCCGATGACGTCATCAGAATCCCGAAGCATTTTTCACGACGTCCCGATGACGTCATCAGAATCCCGAAGCATTTTTCACGACGTCCCGATGACGTCATCAGAAGCCCAAAGCATTTTTCACGACGTCCCGATGACGTCATCAGAATCCCGAAGCATTTTTCATGACGTGCCGATGACGTCATCAGAATCCCGAAGCATTTTTCACGACGTCCCGATGACGTCATCAGAATCCCGAAGCATTTTTCACGACGTCCCGATGACGTCATCAGAAGCGTAAAGCATTTTTCACGACGTCCCGATGACGTCATCAGAATCCCGAAGCATTTTTCACGACGTCCCGATGACGTCATCAGAATCCCGAAGCATTTTTCATGACGTGCCGATGACGTCATCAGAATCCCGAAGCATTTTTCACGACGTCCCGATGACGTCATCAGAATCCCGAAGCATTTTTCACGACGTGCCGATGACGTCATCAGAATCCCGAAGCATTTTTCACGACGTCCCGATGACGTCATCAGAATCCCGAAGCATTTTTCACGACGTCCACATGACGTCATCAGAATCCCGAAGCATTTTCACGACGTCCGATGACGTCATCAGAAGTCCGAAGCATTTTTCACGACGTCCCGATGACGTCATCAGAATCCCGAAGCATTTTTCACGACGTCCCGATGACGTCATCAGAATCCCGAAGCATTTTTCACGACGTCCCGATGACGTCATCAGAATCCCGAAGCATTTTTCACGACGTGCCGATGACGTCATCGGAATCCCGAAGCATTTTTCACGACGTCCCGGTGACGTCATCAGAAGCTTGAAGCATTTTTCACGACGTCCCGATGACGTCATCAGAATCCCGAAGCATTTTTCACGACTTCCCGGTGACGTCATCAGAAGTCCGAAGCATTTTTCACGACGTGTCGATGACGTCATCAGAAGCCCGAAGCATTTTTCACGACGTTCCGATGACGTCATCAGAAGCCCGAGGCACTTTTCACGACGTCCCGATGACGTCATCAGAAGCCCGAAGCATTTTTCACGACGTTCCGATGACGTCATCAGAATGAAGCATTTTTCACGACGTCCCGATGACGTCATCAGAAGCCCGAAGCACTTCTCACGACGTCCCGATGACGTCATCAGAAGCCCGAAGCACTTTTCACGACGTCCCGATGACGTCATCAGAAGCCCGAAGCACTTTTCACGACGTCCCGGTGACGTCATCAGAAGCCCGAAGCATTTTTCACCACGTCCCGATGACGTCTTCAGAAGCCCGAAGCATTTTTCACGACGTCCCCATGACGTCATCAGAAGCCCGAAGCATCTTTCACGACGTCTAGATGACGTCATCAGAATCCCGAAGCATTTTTCACGACGTCCCGATGACGTCATCAGAATCCCGAAGCATTTTTCACGACGTCCCGATGACGTCATCAGAATCCCGAAGCATTTTTCACGACGTCCCGATGACGTCATCAGAATCCCGAAGCATTTCTCACGACGTCCCGATGACGTCATCAGAAGCCCGAAGCATTTTTCACGACGTCCCGATGACGTCATCAGAAGCCCGAAGCATTTTTCACGACGTCCCGATGACGTCATCAGAATCCCGAAGCATTTTTCACGACGTCCCGATGACGTCATCAGAAGCCCGAAGCATTTTTCACGACGTCCCGATGACGTCATCAGAATCCCGAAGCATTTTTCACGACGTCCCGATGACGTCATCAGAATCCCGAAGCATTTTTCACGACGTCCCGGTGACGTCATCAGAAGTCCGAAGCATTTTTCACGACGTCCCGATGACGTCATCAGAATCCCGAAGCATTTTTCACGACGTCCCGATGACGTCATCAGAATCCCGAAGCATTTTTCACGACGTCCCGATGACGTCATCAGAAGCCCAAAGCATTTTTCACGACGTCCCGATGACGTCATCAGAATCCCGAAGCATTTTTCACGACGTGCCGATGACGTCATCAGAATCCCGAAGCATTTTTCACGACGTCCCGATGACGTCATCAGAAGCCCGAAGCACTTTTCATGACGTCCCGATGACGTCATCAGAATCCCGAAGCATTTTTCACGACGTCCCGGTGACGTCATCAGAAGTCCGAAGCATTTTTCACGACGTCCCGATGACGTCATCAGAATCCCGAAGCATTTTTCACGACGTCCCGATGACGTCATCAGAATCCCGAAGCATTTTTCACGACGTCCCGATGACGTCATCAGAATCCCGAAGCATTTTTCACGACGTCCCGATGACGTCATCAGAAGCCCAAAGCATTTTTCACGACGTCCCGATGACGTCATCAGAATCCCGAAGCATTTTTCACGACGTCCCGATGACGTCATCAGAATCCCGAAGCATTTTTCACGACGTGCCGATGACGTCATCAGAATCCCGAAGCATTTTTCACGACGTCCCGATGACGTCATCAGAAGCACGGAGCACTTTTCACGACGTCCCGATGACGTCATCAGAAGCCCAAAGCATTTTTCACGACGTCCCGATGACGTCATCAGAATCCCGAAGCATTTTTCACGACGTCCCGATGACGTCATCAGAATCCCGAAGCATTTTTCACGACGTCCCGATGACGTCATCAGAATCCCGAAGCATTTTTCACGACGTCCCGATGACGTCATCAGAATCCCGAAGTATTTTCCACGATGTCCCGATGACGTCATCAGAATCCCGAAGCATTTTTCACGATGTCCAGATGACGTCATCAGAAGCCCGAAGCACTTTTCACGACGTCCCGATGACGTCATCAGAAGCCCGAAGCATTTTTCACGACGTCCCGATGACGTCATCAGAAGCCCGAAGCATTTTTCACGACGTCCCGATGACGTCATCAGAACCCCGAAGCACTTTTCACGACGTCCCGATGACGTCATCAGAAGCCCGAAGCATTTTTCACGACGTCCCGATGACGTCATCAGGAGCCCGAAGCATTTTTCGCGACGTCCCGATGACGTCATCAGAAGCCCTAAGCATTTTTCACGACGTCCCGATGACGTCATCAGAAGCCCGAAGCATTTTTCACGACGTCCCGATGACGTCATCAGAAGCCCGAAGCATTTTTCACGACGTCCCGATGACGTCATCAGAAGCCCGAAGCATTTTTCACGACGTCCCGATGACGTCATCAGAATCCCGAAGCATTTTTCACGACGTCCCGATGACGTCATCAGAATCCCGAAGCATTTTTCACGACGTCCCGATGACGTCATCAGAATCCCGAAGCATTTTTCACGACGTCCCGATGACGTCATCAGAAGCCCGAAGCATTTTTCACGACGTCCCGATGACGTCATCAGAATCCCGAAGCATTTTTCACGACGTCCCGATGACGTCATCAGAAGCCCAAAGCATTTTTCACGACGTCCCGATGACGTCATCAGAATCCCGAAGCATTTTTCACGACGTGCCGATGACGTCATCAGAAGCACGGAGCACTTTTCACGACGTCCCGATGACGTCATCAGAAGCCCAAAGCATTTTTCACGACGTCCCGATGACGTCATCAGAATCCCGAAGCATTTTTCATGACGTGCCGATGACGTCATCAGAATCCCGAAGCATTTTTCACGACGTCCCGATGACGTCATCAGAATCCCGAAGCATTTTTCACGACGTCCCGATGACGTCATCAGAAGCCCAAAGCATTTTTCACGACGTCCCGATGACGTCATCAGAATCCCGAAGCATTTTTCACGACGTCCCGATGACGTCATCAGAAGCCCGAAGCATTTTTCACGACGTCCCGATGACGTCATCAGAATCCCGAAGCATTTTTCACGACGTCCCGGTGACGTCATCAGAAGCTCGAAGCATTTTTCACGACGTCCCGATGACGTCATCAGAATCCCGAAGCATTTTTCACGACGTCCCGGTGACGTCATCAGAAGTCCGAAGCATTTTTCACGACGTCCCGATGACGTCATCAGAATCTCGAAGCATTTTTCACGACGTCCCGATGACATCATCAGAATCCCGAAGCATTTTTCACGACGTCCCGATGACGTCATCAGAATCCCGAAGCATTTTTCACGACGTCCCGATGACGTCATCAGAATCCCGAAGCATTTTTCACGACGTCCCGATGACGTCATCAGAAGCCCGAAGCATTTTTCACGACGTCCCGATGACGTCATCAGAATCCCGAAGCATTTTTCACGACGTCCCGATGACGTCATCAGAATCCCGAAGCATTTTTCACGACGTCCCGATGACGTCATCAGGAGCCCAAAGCATTTTTCACGACGTCCCGATGACGTCATCAGAAGCCCGAAGCACTTTTCATGACGTCCCGGTGACGTCATCAGAAGCCCGAAGCATTTTTCACGACGTCCCGGTGACGTCATCAGAAGTCCGAAGCATTTTTCACGATGTCCCGATGACGTCATCAGAATCCCGAAGCATTTTTCACGACGTCCCGATGACGTCATCAGAATCCCGAAGCATTTTTCACGACGTCCCGATGACGTCATCAGAATCCCGAAGCATTTTTCACGACGTCCCGATGACGTCATCAGAAGCCCGAAGCATTTTTCACGACGTCCCGATGACGTCATCAGAATCCCGAAACATTTTTCACGACGTCCCGATGACGTCATCAGAAGCCCGAAGCATTTTTCACGACGTCCCGATGACGTCATCAGAAGCCCGAAGCACTTCTCACGATGTCCCGATGACGTCATCAGAAGCCCGAAGCACTTTTCATGACGTCCCGGTGACGTCATCAGAATCCCGAAGCATTTTTCACGACGTCCCAATGACGTCATCAGAAGCCTGAAGCCTTTTTTTTACACGACGGCCCCATGACGTCATCAGAATCCCGAAGCATTTTTCACGACGTCCCGATGACGTCATCAGAAGCCCGAAGCACTTTTCATGACGTCCCGGTGACGTCATCAGAAGCCCGAAGCATTTTTCACGATGTCCCGATGACGTCATCAGGAGCCCAAAACATTTTTCACGACGTCCCGATGACGTCATCAGAATCCCGAAGCATTTTTCACGACGTCCCGATGACGTCATCAGAAGCCCGAAGCACTTTTCATGACGTCCCGGTGACGTCATCAGAAGCCCGAAGCATTTTTCACGACGTCCCGATGACGTCATCAGAATCCCGAAGCATTTTTCACGACGTCCCGATGACGTCATCAGAAGCCCGAAGCATTTTTCACGACGTCCCGATGACGTCATCAGAAGCCCAAAGCATTTTTCACGACGTCCCGATGACGTCATCAGAATCCCGAAGCATTTTTCACGACGTCCCGATGACGTCATCAGAAGCCCAAAGCATTTTTCACGACGTCCCGATGACGTCATCAGAATCCCGAAGCATTTTTCACGACGTCCCGATGACGTCATCAGAATCCCGAAGCATTTTTCACGACGTCCCGATGACGTCATCAGAAGCCCAAAGCATTTTTCACGACGTCCCGATGACGTCATCAGAAGCCCGAAGCATTTTCCACGACGTCCCGATGACGTCATCAGAAGCCCGAAGCACTTTTCACGACGTCCCGATGACGTCATCAGAAGCCCGAAGCATTTTTCACGACGTCCCGATGACGTCATCAGAAGCCCGAAGCACTTCTCACGATGTCCCGATGACGTCATCAGAAGCCCGAAGCACTTTTCACGATGTCCCGATGACGTCATCAGGAGCCCAAAGCATTTTTCACGACGTCCCGATGACGTCATCAGAATCCCGAAGCATTTTTCACGACGTCCCGATGACGTCATCAGAAGCCCGAAGCATTTTTCACGACGTCCCGATGACGTCATCAGAATCCCGAAGCATTTTTCACGACGTCCCGATGACGTCATCAGAATCCCGAAGCATTTTTCACGACGTCCCGATGACGTCATCAGAATCCCGAAGCATTTTTCACGACGTCCCGATGACGTCATCAGAAGCCCGAAGCACTTTTCATGACGTCCCGGTGACGTCATCAGAAGCCCGAAGCATTTTTCACGACGTCCCGATGACGTCATCAGAAGCCCGAAGCATTTTTCACGACGTCCCGATGACGTCATCAGAATCCCGAAGCATTTTTCACGACGTCCCGATGACGTCATCAGAAGCCCGAAGCATTTTTCACGACGTCCCGATGACGTCATCAGAACCCGGAGCATTTTTCACGACGCCCCGATGACGTCATCAGAAGCCCGGAGCACTTTTCACGACGTCCCGATGACGTCATCAGAATCCCGAAGCATTTTTCACGACGTCCCGATGACGTCATCAGAATCCCGAAGCATTTTTCACGACGTCCCGATGACGTCATCAGAAGCCCGAAGCATTTTTCACGACGTCCCGATGACGTCATCAGAAGCCCGAAGCATTTTCACGACGTCCCGATGACGTCATCAGAATCGAAGCATTTTTCACGACGTCCCGATGACGTCATCAGAATCCCGAAGCATTTTCACGATGTCCCGATGACGTCAACAGAATCCCGAAGCATTTTTCACGACGTCCCGATGACGTCATCAGAAGCCCGAAGCATTTTTCACGACGTCCCGATGACGTCATCAGAAGCCCGAAGCACTTTTCACGATGTCCCGATGACGTCATCAGAAGCCCGAAGCACTTTTCACGATGTCCCGATGACGTCATCAGAAGCTCGAAGCATTTTTCACGACGTCCCGATGACGTCATCAGAATCCCGAAGCATTTTTCACGACGTCCCGGTGACGTCATCAGAAGTCCGAAGCATTTTCACGACGTCCCGATGACGTCATCAGAATCTCGAAGCATTTTTCACGACGTCCCGATGACGTCAACAGAAGCCCGAAGCATTTTTCACGACGTCCCGATGACGTCATCAGAATCCCGAAGCACTTTCACGACATCCCGATGACTTCATCAGAAGCCCGAAGCATTTTTCACGACGTCCCGATGACGTCAACAGAAGCCCGAAGCATTTTTCACGACGTCCCGATGACGTCATCAGAAGCTCGAAGCATTTTTCACGACGTCCCGATGACGTCATCAGAAGCCCGAAGCATTTTTCACGACGTCCCGATGACGTCATCAGAAGCCCGAAGCACTTTTCACGACGTCCCGATGACTTCATCAGAAGCCCGAATCACTTTTCACGACATCCCGATGACTTCATCAGAAGCCCGAAGCATTTTTCACGACGTTCCGATGACGTCATCAGAAGCCCGAAGCACTTTTCACGACGTCCCGATGACGTCATCAGAATCGAAGCATTTTTCACGACGTCCCGATGACGTCATCAGAAGCCCGAAGCATTTTTCACGACGTCCCGATGACGTCATCAGAAGCCCGAAGCATTTTCACGACGTCCCGATGACGTCATCAGAATCCCGAAGCATTTTCACGACGTCCCGATGACGTCATCAGAAGCCCGAAGCATTTTTCACGACGTCCCGATGACGTCATCAGAAGCCCGAAGCATTTTTCACGAGGTCCCGGTGACGTCATCAGAAGTCCGAAGCATTTTTCACGACGTCCCGGTGACGTCATCAGAAGCTTGAAGCATTTTTCACGACGTCCCGATGACGTCATCAGAATCCCGAAGCATTTTTCACGAGGTCCCGGTGACGTCATCAGAAGTCCGAAGCATTTTTCACGACGTCCCGATGACGTCATCAGAATCTCGAAGCATTTTCACGACGTCCCGATGACATCATCAGAATCCCGAAGCATTTTTCACGACGTCCCGATGACGTCATCAGAATCCCGAAGCATTTTTCACGACGTCCCGATGACGTCATCAGAATCCCGAAGCATTTTTCACGACGTCCCGATGACGTCATCAGAATCCCGAAGCATTTTTCACGACGTCCCGATGACGTCATCAGAAGCCCGAAGCACTTTTCATGACGTCCCGATGACGTCATCAGAAGCCCGAAGCATTTTTCACGACGTCCCGATGACGTCATCAGAAGCCCGAAGCAGTTTTCACGACGTCCCTATGACGTCATCAGAAGCCCGAAGCACTTTTCACGACGTCCCGATGACGTCATGAGAAGCCCGAAGCATTTTCACGACGTCCCGATGACGTCATCAGAAGCCCGAAGCATTCTTCACGACGTCCCGATGACGTCATCAGAAGCCCGAAGCATTTTTCACGTCGTCCCGATGACGTCATCAGAATCCCGAAGCATTTTTCACGACGTCCCGATGACGTCATCAGAAGCCCGAAGCACTTTCACGACATCCCGATGACGTCATCAGAAGCCCGAAGCACTTTTCACGATGTCCCGATGACGTCATCAGAATCCCGAAGCATTTTTCACGACGTCCCGATGACGTCATCAGAAGCCCGAAGCATTTTTCACGACGTCCCGATGACGTCATCAGAAGCCCGAAGCATTTTTCACGACGTCCCGATGACGTCATCAGAAGCCCGAAGCACTTTTCACGACGTCCCGATGACGTCATCAGAAGCCCGAAGCACTTTTCACGACGTCCCGATGACGTCATCAGAAGCCCGAAGCATTTTTCACGACGTCCCGATGACGTCATCAGAAGCCCGAAGCACTTTTCACGACGTCCCGATGACGTCATCAGAAGCCCGAAGCATTTTTCACGACGTCCCGATGACGTCATCAGAAGCCCGAAGCATTTTTCACGACGTCCCGATGACGTCATCAGAAGCCCGAAGCATTTTTCACGACGTCCCGATGACGTCATCAGAATCCCGAAGCATTTTTCACGACGTGCCGATGACGTCATCAGAATCCCGAAGCATTTTTCACGACGTCCCGGTGACGTCATCAGAAGCTCGAAGCATTTTTCACGACGTCCCGATGACGTCATCAGAATCCCGAAGCATTTTTCACGACGTCCCGGTGACGTCATCAGAAGTCCGAAGCATTTTTCACGACGTCCCGATGACGTCATCAGAAGCCCGAAGCACTTTTCACGATGTCCCGATGACGTCATCAGAAGCCCGAAGCACTTTTCACGATGTCCCGATGACGTCATCAGAATCCCGAAGCATTTTTCACGACGTCCCGATGACGTCATCAGAAGCCCGAAGCATTTTTCACGACGTCCCGATGACGTCATCAGAAGCCCGAAGCATTTTTCACGACGTCCCGATGACGTCATCAGAAGCCCGAAGCATTTTTCACGACGTCCCGATGACGTCATCAGAATCCCGAAGCATTTTTCACGACGTCCCGATGACGTCATCAGAAGCCCGAAGCATTTTTCACGACGTCCCGATGACGTCATCAGAAGCCCGAAGCATTTTTCACGACGTCCCGATGACGTCATCAGAAGCCCGAAGCACTTTTCACGACGTCCCGATGACGTCATCAGAAGCCCGAAGCACTTTTCACGACGTCCCGATGACGTCATCAGAAGCCCGAAGCACTTTTCACGACGTCCCGATGACGTCATCAGAAGCCCGAAGCATTTTTCACGACGTCCCGATGACGTCATCAGAAGCCCGAAGCATTTTTCACGACGTCCCGATGACGTCATCAGAAGCCCGAAGCACTTTTCACGACGTCCCGATGACGTCATCAGAAGCCCGAAGCATTTTTCACGACGTCCCGATGACGTCATCAGAAGCCCGAAGCACTTTTCACGACGTCCCGATGACGTCATCAGAAGCCCGAAGCATTTTTCACGACGTCCCGATGACGTCATCAGAAGCCCGAAGCATTTTTCACGACGTCCCGATGACGTCATCAGAAGCCCGAAGCATTTTTCACGACGTCCCGATGACGTCATCAGAATCCCGAAGCATTTTCTCGACATCCCGATGACGTCATCAGAAGCCCGAAGCATTTTCACGACGTCCCGATGACGTCATCAGAATCCGAAGCATTTTTCACGACGTCCCGATGACGTCATCAGAAGCCCGAAGCATTTTTCACGACGTCCCGATGACGTCATCAGAAGCGAAGCACTTTTCACGACGTCCCGATGACGTCATCAGAAGCCCGAAGCATTTTTCACGACGTCCCGATGACGACATCAGGAGCCCGGAGCACTTTTCATGACGTCCCGATGAAGGCATCAGAATCCCGGTGCAATTTTCACGACGTCCCGATGACGTCATCAGAATCCCGAAGCATTTTTCACGACGTCCCGATGACGTCATCAGAAGCCCGAAGCATTTTCACGACGTCCCGATGACGTCATCAGAATCGAAGCACTTTTCACGACGTCCCGATGACGTCATCAGAAGCCCGAAGCACTTTTCACGACGTCCCGATGACGTCATCAGAAGCCCGAAGCACTTTTCACGACGTCCCGATGACGTCATCAGAATCGAAGCATTTTTCACGACGTCCCGACGACGTCATCAGAAGCCGGAAGCACTTTTCACGACGTTCCGATTACGTCACCAGAAGCCCGAAGCACTTTTCACGACGTCCCGAAGACGTCATCAGAAGCCGGAAGCACTTTTCACGATGTCCCGAAGACCTCATCAGAATCGAAGCATTTTTCACGACGTCCGATGACGTCATCAGAAGCCCGAAGCACTTTTCACGATGTCCCGATGACGTCATCAGAAGCCCGAAGCACTTTTCACGACGTCCCGATGACGTCATCAGAAGCCCGAAGCACTTTTGACGACGTCCCGATGACGTCATCAGAATCCCGAAGCATTTTTCACGACGTCCCGATGACGTCATCAGAAGCCCGAAGCACTTTTCACGGCGTCCCGATGACGTCAACAGAATACCGAAGCATTTTCACGGCGTCCCGATGACGTCAACAGAAGCCCGAAGCATTTTTCACGACGTCCCGATGACGTCATCAGAAGCGCGAAGCACTTTCACGACATCCCGATGACTTCATCAGAAGCCCGAAGCACTTTTCGCGACGTCCCGATGACGTCATCAGAGGCCCGAAGCACTTTTCACAACGTCCCGATGACGTCATCAGAAGCGCGAAGCACTTTTCACGACGTCCCGATGACGTCATCAGGAGCCCGAAGCATTTTTCACGACGTCCCGGTGACGTCATCAGAAGCTCGAAGCATTTTTCACGACGTCCCGATGACGTCATCAGAAGCCCGAAGCACTTTTCATGACGTCCCGGTGACGTCATCAGAAGCCCGAAGCATTTTTCACGACGTCCCGATGACGTCATCAGAAGCCCGAAGCATTTTTCACGACGTCCCGATGACGTCATCAGAACCCCGAAGCACTTTTCACGACGTCCCGATGACGTCATCAGAAGCCGAAGCATTTTTCACGACGTCCCGATGACGTCATCAGGAGCCCGAAGCATTTTTCACGACGTCCCGATGACGTCATCAGGAACCCGAAGCATTTTCACGACGTCCCGATGACGTCATCAGAACCCCGAAGCATTTTTCCCGCCGTCCCGATGACGTCATCAGAATCGAAGCACTTTTCACGACGTCCCGATGACGTCATCAGAAGCCCGAAGCATTTTTCACGACGTCACGATGACGTCATCAGAAGCCCGAAGCACTTTTCACGACGTCCCGATGACGTCATCAGAAGCCCGAAGCACTTTTCACGACGTCCCGATGACGGCATCAGAAGCCCGAACCGATTTTCACGACGTCCCGATGACGTCATCAGAAGCCCGAAGCATTTTTCACGACGTCCCGATGACGTCATCAGAAGCCCGAAGCACTTTTTACGACGTCCCGATGATGTCATCAGAAGCCCGAAGCACTTTTCACGACGTCCCGATGACGTCATCAGAAGCACGAAGCAATTTTCACGACGTCCCGATGACGTCATCAGAAGCCCGAAGCATTTTTCACGACGTCCCGATGGCGTCATCAGAAGCCCGAAGCATTTTTCACGACGTCCCGATGGCGTCATCGGAAGCCCGAACCACTTTTCACGACGTCCCGATGATGCCATCAGAACCCCGAACCGATTTTCACGACGTCCCGATGACGTCATCAGAAGCACGAAGCAATTTTCACGACGTCCCGATGACGTCATCAGAAGCGCGAACCACTTTTCACGACGTCCCGATGGCGTCATCAGAAGCCCGAAGCACTTTTCACGACGTCCAGATGACGTCATCAGAAGCCCGAAGCATTTTCACGACGTCCCGATGACGTCATCAGAAGCCCGAAGCATTTTTCACGACGTCCCGATGACGTCATCAGAAGCCCGAAGCATTTTTCACGACGTCCCGATGACGTCATCAGAAGCCCGAAGCATTTTTCACGACGTCCCGATGACGTCATCAGAAGCCCGAAGCACTTTTCACGACGTCCCGATGACGTCATCAGAATCCCGAAGCACTTTTCACGACGTCCCGATGACGTCATCAGAAGCCCGAAGCATTTTTCACGACGTCCCGATGACGTCATCAGAAGCCCGAAGCATTTTTCACGACGTCCCGATGACGTCATCAGAAGCGCAAAGCATTTTTCACGACGTCCCGATGACGTCATCAGAAGCGCAAAGCATTTTTCACGACGTCCCGATGACGTCATCAGAAGCCCGAAGCGCTTTTCACGACGTCCCGATGACGTCATCAGAAGCCCGAAGCATTTTTCACGACGTCCCGATGACGTCATCAGATGCCCGAAGCATTTTTCACGACGTCCCGATGACGTCATCAGAATTGAAGCATTTTTCACGATCTCCCGATGACTTCATCAGAAGCCCGAAGCACTTTTCACGACGTTCCGATGACCTCATCAGAAGCCCGAAGCATTTTTCACGACGTCCCTATGACGTCATCAGAAGCCCGAAGCACTTTTCACGACGTCCCGATGACGTCATGAGAAGCCCGAAGCATTTTTCACGACGTCCCGATGACGTCATCAGAAGCCCGAAGCATTCTTCACGACGTCCCGATGACGTCATCAGAAGCCCGAAGCATTTTTCACGTCGTCCCGATGACGTCATCAGAGGCCCGAAGCACTTTTCACGACGTCCCGATGACGTCATCAGAAGCCCGAAGAACTTTTCACGACGTCCCGATGACGTCATCAGAATCGAAGCATTTTTCACGACGTCCCGATGACGTCATCAGAAGCCCGAAGCATTTTCACGACGTCCCGATGACGTCATCAGAATCGAAGCATTTTTCACGACGTCCCGATGACGTCATCAGAAGCCCGAAGCACTTTTCACGACGTCCCGATGACGTCATCAGAATCGAAGCATTTTCACGACGTCCCGATGACGTCATCAGAAGCCCGAAGCATTTTTCACGACGTCCCGATGACGTCATCAGAAGCCCGAAGCACTTTTCACGACGTCCCGATGACGTCATCAGAATAGAAGCATTTTTCACGACGTCCCGATGACGTCATCAGAATCCCGAAGCATTTTCACGACGTCCCGATGACGTCATCAGAAGCCCGAAGCACTTTTCACGACGTCCCGATGACGTCATCAGAACGAAGCACTTTTCACGACGTCCCGATGACGTCATCAGAAGCCCGAAGCATTTTCACGACGTCCCGATGACGTCATCAGAAGCCCGAAGCATTTTTCCCGACGTCCCGATGACGTCATCAGAAGCCCGAAGCATTTTTCACGACGTCCCGATGACTTCATCAGAAGCCCGAAGCACTTTTGACGACGTCCCGATGACGTCATCAGAATCCCGAAGCATTTTTCACGACGTCCCGATGACGTCATCAGAAGCCCGAAGCACTTTTCACGGCGTCCCGATGACGTCATCAGAAGCCTGAAGCCTTTTTTTTTACACGACGGCCCCATGACGTCATCAGAATCCCTAAGCATTTTTCACGACGTCCCGATGACGTCATCAGAAGCCCGAAGCACTTTTCATGACGTCCCGGTGACGTCATCAGAAGCCCGAAGCATTTTTCACGACGTCCCGGTGACGTCATCAGAAGCCCGAAGCATTTTTCACGACGTCCCGGTGACGTCATCAGAATCGAAGCACTTTTCACGACGTCCCGATGACGTCATCAGAAGCCCGAAGCACTTTTCACGACGTCCCGATGACTTCATCAGAAGCCGAAGCATTTTTCACGACGTCCCGATGACGTCATCAGAATCCCGAAGCATTTTTCACGACGTCCCGATGACGTCATCAGAAGCCCGAAGCACTTTTCACGGCGTCCCGATGACGTCAACAGAAGCCCGAAGCATTTTTCACGACGTCCCGATGACGTCATCAGAAGCGCGAAGCACTTTCACGACATCCCGATGACGTCATCAGAGGCCCGAAGCACTTTTTACGACATCCCGATGACTTCATCAGAAGCCCGAAGCACTTTTCACGACGTCCCGATGACGTCATCAGAAGCCCGAAGCACTTTTCACGACGTCCCGATGACGTCATCAGAAGCCCGAAGCATTTTTCACGACGTCCCGATGACGTCATCAGAAGCCCGAAGCACTTTTCACGACGTCCCGATGACGTCATCAGAAATCCGAAGCACTTTTCACGATGTCCCGATGACGTCATCAGAAGCCCGAAGCACTTTTCACGACGTCCCGATGACGTCATCAGAATCCCGAAGCATTTTTCACGACGTCCCGATGACGTCATCAGAATCGAAGCATTTTCACGCCGTCCCGATGACGTCATCAGAAGCCCGAAGCATTTTCACGACGTCCCGATGACGTCATCAGAAGCCCGAAGCATTTTTCACGACGTCCCGATGACGTCATCAGAAGCCCGAAGCATTTTTCACGACGTCCCGAAGACGTCATCAGAATCCCGAAGCATTTTTCACGACGTCCCGATGACGTCATCAGAAGCCCAAAGCATTTTTCACGACGTCCCGATGACGTCATCAGAATCCCGAAGCACTTTTCGCGATGTCCCGATGACGTCATCAGAAGCCCGAAGCACTTTTCACGATGTCCCGATGACGTCCTCAGAATCCCGAAGCATTTTTCACGACGTGCCGATGACGTCATCAGAATCCCGAAGCACTTTTCGCGATGTCCCGATGACGTCATCAGAATCCCGAAGCATTTTTCACGACGTCCCGATGACGTCATCAGAAGCCCGAAGCATTTTTCACGACGTCCCGATGACGTCATCAGAATCCCGAAGCATTTTTCACGACGTCCCGATGACGTCATCAGAATCCCGAAGCATTTTTCACGACGTCCCGATGACGTCATCAGAATCCCGAAGCATTTTTCACGACGTCCCGATGACGTCATCAGAATCCCGAAGCACTTTTCACGACGTCCCGATGACGTCATCAGAATCCCGAAGCATTTTTCACGACGTCCCGATGACGTCATCAGAAGCCCGATGCTGTTTTCACGACGTCCCGATGACGTCATCAGAAGCCCGAAGCACTTTTCACGACGTCCCGATGACGTCATGAGAAGCCCGAAGCATTTTCACGACGTCCCGATGACGTCATCAGAAGCCCGAAGCACTTTTCATGACGTCCCGATGACGTCATCAGAATCGAAGCACTTTTCACGACGTCCCGATGACGTCATCAGAAGCCCGAAGCATTTTTCACGACGTCCCGATGACGTCATCAGAAGCCCGAAGCATTTTCACGACGTCCCGATGACGTCATCAGAATCGAAGCATTTTTCACGACGTCCCGATGACGTCATCAGAAGCCCGAAGCATTTTTCACGACGTCCCGATGACGTCATCAGAAGCCCGAAGCATTTTTCACGACGTCCCGATGACGTCATCAGAAGCCCGAAGCATTTTTCACGACGTCCCGATGACGTCATCAGAAGCCCGAAGCACTTTTCACGACGTCCCGATGACGTCATCAGAAGCCCGAAGCATTTTTCACGACGTCCTGATGACGTCATCAGAATCGAAGCATTTTCACGACGTCCCGATGACGTCATCAGAATCCCGAAGCATTTTCACGGCGTCCCGATGACGTCATCAGAAGCCCGAAGCATTTTTCACGACGTCCCGATGACGTCATCAGAAGCCCGAAGCACTTTTCACGACGTCCCGATGACGTCATCAGAAGCCCGAAGCATTTTTCACGACGTCCCGATGACGTCCTCAGAAGCCCGAAGCACTTTTCGCGTCGTCCCGATGACGTCATCAGAAGCCCGAAGCACTTTTCACGACGTCCCGATGACGTCATCAGAAGCCCGAAGCACTTTTCACGACGTCCCGATGACGTCATCAGAATCGAAGCATTTTTCACGACGTCCCGATGACGTCATCAGAAGCCCGAAGCACTTTTCACGACGTCCCGATGACGTCATCAGAATCGAAGCATTTTCACGACGTCCCGATGACGTCATCAGAACCGAAGCATTTTTCACGACGTCCCGATGACGTCATCAGAAGCCCGAAGCATTTTCACGACGTCCCGATGACGTCATCAGAATCCGAAGCATTTTTCACGACGTCCCGATGACGTCATCAGAATCGAAGCATTTTTCACGACGTCCCGATGACGTCCTCAGAAGCCCGAAGCACTTTTCGCGTCGTCCCGATGACGTCATCAGAAGCCCGAAGCACTTTTCACCACGTCCCGATGACGTCATCAGAATCCCGAAGCACTTTTCACGACGTCCCGATGACGTCATCAGAATGAAGCATTTTTCACGACGTCCCGATGACGTCATCAGAATCCCGAAGCACTTTTCACGACGTCCCGATGACGTCATCAGAAGCCCGAAGCACTTTTCACGACGTCCCGATGACGTCATCAGAAGCCCGAAGCATTTTCACGACGTCCCGATGACGTCATCAGAAGCCGAAGCATTTTTCACGACGTCCCGATGACGTCATCAGAAGCCCGAAGCACTTTTCACGACGTCCCGATGACGTCATCAGAAGCGAAGCACTTTTCACGACGTCCCGATGACGTCATCAGAATCGAAGCATTTTCACGACGTCCCGATGACGTCATCAGAATCGAAGCACTTTTCACGACGTCCCGATGACGTCATCAGAATCCCGAAGCATTTTCACGACGTCCCGATGACGTCATCAGAAGCCCGAAGCATTTTTCACGACGTCCCGATGACGTCATCAGAATCGAAGCATTTTCACGACGTCCCGATGACGTCATCAGAATCCGAAGCATTTTTCACGACGTCCCGATGACGTCATCAGAAGCCCGAAGCATTTTTCACGACGTCCCGATGACGTCATCAGAAGCCCGAAGCATTTTCACGACGTCCCGATGACGTCATCAGAATCGAAGCATTTTCACGACGTCCCGATGACGTCATCAGAAGCCCGAAGCACTTTTCACGACGTCCCGATGACGTCATCAGAAGCCCGAAGCACTTTTCACGACGTCCCGATGACGTCATCAGAATCGAAGCATTTTTCACGACGTCCCGATGACGTCATCAGCAGCCCGAAGGACTTTTCACGAAGTCCCGATGGCGTCATCAGCAGCCCGAAGCACTTCTCTCGACGTCCAGATGACGTCGTCAGAATCGCGACGCATTTTCACGACGTCCCGATGACGTCATCAGAATCCCGAAGCATTTTTCACGACGTCCCGATGACGTCATCAGAATCCCGAAGCATTTTTCACGACGTCCCGATGACGTCATCAGAAGCCCGGAGCACTTTTCACGACGTGCCGATGACGTCATCAGAATCCCGAAGCATTTTTCACGACGTCCCGACGACGTCATCAGAAGCCCGAAGCACTTTTCACGACGTCCCGATGACGTCATCAGAAGCCCGAAGCATTTTCACGACGTCCCGATGACGTCATCAGAATCGAAGCACTTTTCACGACGTCCCGATGACGTCATCAGAAGCCCGAAGCATTTTCACGACGTCCCGATGACGTCATCAGAATCCCGAAGCATTTTTCACGACGTCCCGATGACGTCATCAGAATCCCGAAGCATTTTCACGACGTCCCGATGACGTCATCAGAAGCCCGAAGCATTTTCACGACGTCCCGATGACGTCATCAGAAGAAGCACTTTTCACGACGTCCCGATGACGTCATCAGAAGCCGAAGCATTTTTCACGACGTCCCGATGACGTCATCAGAAGCCCGAAGCACTTTTCACGACGTCCCGATGACGTCATCAGAAGCCCGAAGCATTTTTCACGACGTCCCGATGACGTTATCAGAATCGAAGCACTTTTCACGACGTCCCGATGACGTCATCAGAATCGAAGCACTTTTCACGACGTCCCGATGACGTCATCAGAAGCCCGAAGCATTTTTCACGACGTCCCGATGACGTCATCAGAATCCCGAAGCACTTTTCACGACGTCCCGATGACGTCATCAGAACGAAGCATTTTCACGACGTCCCGATGACGTCATCAGAATCGAAGCATTTTTCACGACGTCCCGATGACGTCATCAGAATCGAAGCACTTTTCACGACGTCCCGATGACGTCATCAGAATCCCGAAGCATTTTCACGACGTCCCGATGACGTCATCAGAATCCCGAAGCACTTTTCACGACGTCCCGATGACGTCATCAGAAGCCGAAGCACTTTTCACGACGTCCCGATGACGTCATCAGAAGCCCGAAGCACTTTTCACGACGTCCCGATGACGTCATCAGAACGAAGCATTTTTCACGACGTCCCGATGACGTCATCAGAATCGAAGCATTTTTCACGACGTCCCGATGACGTCATCAGAATCCCGAAGCATTTTCACGACGTCCCGATGACGTCATCAGAATCGAAGCATTTTCACGACGTCCCGATGACGTCATCAGAATCGAAGCATTTTTCACGACGTCCCGATGACGTCATCAGAATCCCGAAGCATTTTTCACGACGTCCCGATGACGTCATCAGAAGCCGAAGCATTTTCACGACGTCCCGATGACGTCATCAGAAGCCCGAAGCATTTTTCACGACGTCCCGATAACGTCATCAGAAGCCCAAAGCACTTTTCACGACGTCCCGATGACGTCATCAATAACCGAAGCACTTTTCACGACGTCCCGATGACGTCATCAGAAGCCCGAAGCACTTTTCACGACGTCCCGATGACGTCATCAGAAGCCCGAAGCACTTTTCACGACGTCCCGATGACGTCATCAGAAGCCCGAAGCACTTTTCACGACGTCCCGCTGACGTCATCGGAATCCCAAAGCAATTTTCACGACGTCCCGATTACGTCATCAGAAGCCCGAAGCACTTTTCGCGATGTCTCGATGGCGTCATCAGAAGCCTGAATCACTTTTCACGACGTCCCGATAACGTCATCGGAATCCCGAAGCACTTTTCACGACGTCCCGATGACGTCATCAGAAGCCCGAAGCACTTTTCACGACGTCCCGATGACGTCATCAGAAGCCCGAAGCATTTTTCACGACGTTCCGATGACGTCATCAGAAGCCCGAAGCACTTTTCACGACGTCCCGATGACGTCATCAGAAGCCCGAAGCATTTTTCACGACGTCCCGATGACGTCATCAGAATCGAAGCATTTTTCGACGTCCAGATGACGTCATCAGAATCCCGAAGCACTTTTGACGACGTCCCGATGACGTCATCAGAATCCCGAAGCATTTTTCACGACGTCCCGATGACGTCATTAGAATCCCGAAGTATTTTCTACGATGTCCCGATGACGTCATCAGGAGCCCGAAGCACTTTTGACGACGTCCCGATGACGGCATCAGAATCCCGAAGCATTTTTCACGACGTCCCGATGACGTCATCAGAACCCCGAAGTATTTTCACGATGTCCCGATGACGTCATCAGAATCCCGAAGCATTTTTCACGACGTCCCGATGACGTCATCAGAATCCCGAAGCATTTTCACGACGTCCCGATGACGTCATCAGAAGCCCGAAGCATTTTCACGACGTCCCGATGACGTCATCAGAATCGAAGCATTTTTCACGACGTCCCGATGACGTCATCAGAATCCCGAAGCATTTTTCACGTCGTCCCGATGACGTCATCAGAAGCCCGAAGCAATTTTCACGATGGCCCGATGACCTCAACAGAATCGAAGCATTTTTCACGACGTCCCGATGACGTCATCAGAATCCCGAAGCATTTTCACGACGTCCCGATGACGTCATCAGAATCGAAGCATTTTCACGACGTCCCGATGACGTCATCAGAAGCCCGAAGCATTTTCACGACGTCCCGATGACGTCATCAGGAGCCCGAAGCACTTTCCGCGATGTCCAGATGACGTCATCAGAAGCCCGAAGCATTTTTCACGATCTCCCGATGACGTCATCAGGAGCCCGAAGCATTTTTCACGACGTCCCGATTTTTCAATACGTCCCGATGACGTAATCAGAATCCCGAAGCACTTTTCACGACGTCCCGATGACGTCATCAGAAGCCCGAAGCACTTTTCACGACGTCACGATGACGTCATCAGAAGCCCGAAGCACTTTTCGCGATGTCCCGATGACGTCATCAGAAGCCCGAAGCACTTTTCACGATGTCCCGATGACGTCATCAGAAGCCCGAAGCACTTTTCACGATGTCCCGATGACGTCATCAGAATCCCGAAGCATTTTTCACGACGTCCCAATGACGTCATCAGAAGCCTGAAGCCTTTTTTTTACACGACGGCCCCATGATGTCATCAGAATCCCGAAGCATTTTTCACGACGTCCCGATGACGTCATCAGAAGCACGAAGCACTTTTCATGACGTCCCGATGACGTCATCAGAATCCCGAAGCATTTTTCACGACGTCCCGATGACGTCATCAGAAGCCCGAAGCAATTTTCACGACGTCCCGATGACTTCATCAGAAGCCCGAAGCACTTTTCACGACGTCCCGATGACGTCATCAGAAGCCCAAAGCACTTTTCACGACGTCCCGATGACGTCATCAGAATCGAAGCATTTTCACGACGTCCCGATGACGTCATCAGAAGCCCGAAGCATTTTTCACGACGTCCCGATGACGTCATCAGAAGCCCAGAAGCATTTTCACGACGTCCCGATGACGTCATCAGAAGCCCGAAGCACTTTTCACGACGTCCCGATGACGTCATCAGAATGAAGCATTTTTCACGACGTCCCGATGACGTCATCAGAATCCCGAAGCATTTTCACGACGTCCCGATGACGTCATCAGAAGCGAAGCATTTTCACGACGTCCCGATGACGTCATCAGAATGAAGCATTTTTCACGACGTCCCGATGACGTCATCAGAATCCCGAAGCACTTTTCACGACGTCCCGATGACGTCATCAGAAGCCGAAGCATTTTCACGACGTCCCGATGACGTCATCAGAATCGAAGCATTTTTCACGACGTCCCGATGACGTCATCAGAAGCCGAAGCATTTTCACGACGTCCCGATGACGTCATCAGAAGCGAAGCATTTTTCACGACGTCCCGATGACGTCATCAGAAGCCCGAAGCACTTTTCACGACGTCCCGATGACGTCATCAGAAGCCGAAGCACTTTTCACGACGTCCCGATGACGTCATCAGAATCGAAGCATTTTTCACGACGTCCCGATGACGTCATCAGAAGCCCGAAGCATTTTTCACGACGTCCCGATGACGTCATCAGAAGCCCGAAGCATTTTTCACGACGTCCCGATGACGTCATCAGAATCGAAGCATTTTTCACGACGTCCCGATGACGTCATCAGAAGCCCGAAGCACTTTTCACGACGTCCCGATGACGTCATCAGAATCGAAGCATTTTCACGACGTCCCGATGACGTCATCAGAAGCCCGAAGCACTTTTCACGACGTCCCGATGACGTCATCAGAAGCCCGAAGCACTTTTCACGACGTCCCGATGACGTCATCAGAATCGAAGCATTTTCACGACGTCCCGATGACGTCATCAGAAGCCCGAAGCATTTTCACGACGTCCCGATGACGTCATCAGAATCGAAGCACTTTTCACGACGTCCCGATGACGTCATCAGAAGCCCGAAGCATTTTCACGACGTCCCGATGACGTCATCAGAATCCCGAAGCATTTTCACGACGTCCCGATGACGTCATCAGAATCCCGAAGCATTTTCACGACGTCCCGATGACGTCATCAGAATCGAAGCACTTTTCACGACGTCCCGATGACGTCATCAGAAGCCCGAAGCATTTTCACGACGTCCCGATGACGTCATCAGAATCCCGAAGCATTTTTCACGACGTCCCGATGACGTCATCAGAATCGAAGCACTTTTCGACGTCCCGATGACGTCAACAGAAGCCCGAAGCATTTTTCACGATGTCCCGATGACGCCATCAGAAGCCCGAAGCACTTCAGACGACGTCCTCATGACGTCATCAGGAGCCCGAAGCACTTTTGACGACGTCCCGATGACGTCATCAGAATCCCGAAGCATTTTTCACGACGTCCCGATGACGTCATTAGAATCCCGAAGTATTTTCTACGATGTCCCGATGACGTCATCAGAAGCCCGAAGCACTTTTGACGACGTCCCGATGACGTCATCAGAATCCCGAAGCATTTTTCACGACGTCCCGATGACGTCATCAGAAGCCCGAAGCACTTTTCACGGCGTCCCGATGACGTCAACAGAAGCCCGAAGCATTTTTCACGACGTCCCGATGACGTCATCAGAATCCCGAAGAACTTTTCACGACGTTTCGATGACGTCATCAGAAGCCCGAATCTTTTTTTCACGACGTCCCGATGACGTCATCAGAAGCGCGAAGCATTTTTCACGACGTCTCGATGACGTCATCAGAAGCCTGAAGAACTTTTCACGACGTCCCGATGACGGCATCAGAATCCCGAAGCATTTTTCACGACGTCCCGATGACGTCATCAGAACCCCGAAGTATTTTCACGATGTCCCGATGACGTCATCAGAATCCCGAAGCATTTTTCACGATGCCCAGATGACGTCATCAGAATCCCGAAGCACTTTTCACGACGTCCCGATGACGTCATCAGAAGCCCGAAGCATTTTTCACGACGTCCCGATAACGTCATCAGAATCCCGAAGCATTTTCACGACGTCCCGATGACGTCATCAGAATCGAAGCATTTTTCACGACGTCCCGATGACGTCATCAGAATCCGAAGCATTTTCACGACGTCCCGATGACGTCATCAGAAGCCCGAAGCACTTTCACGACGTCCCGATGACGTCATCAGGAGCCCGAAGCACTTTTCACGACGTCCCGATGACGTCATCAGAAGCCCGAAGCACTTTTCACGACGTCCCGATGACGTCATCAGAAGCCCGAGGCACTTTTCACGACATCCCGATGACGTCACTAGAAGCCTGAAGCACTTTTCACGACATCCCGATGACGTCATCAGAATAGAAGCATTTTCACGACGTCCCGATGACGTCATCAGAATCGAAGCACTTTCCACGCCGTCCCGATGACGTCATCAGAAGCCCGAAGCATTTTTCACGACGTCCCGATGACGTCATCAGAAGCCCGAAGCCTTTTTCACGACGTTCCGATGACGTCATCAGAAGCCCGAGGCATTTTCACGACGTCCCGATGACGTCATCAGAAGCGAAGCACTTTTCACGACGTCCCGATGACGTCATCAGAATGAAGCACTTTTCACGACGTCCCGTTGACGTCATCAGAAGCCCGAAGCATTTTTCACGACGTCCCGATGACGTCATCAGAACCCCGAAGCACTTTTCACGACGTCCCGATGACGTCATCAGAAGCCGAAGCATTTTCACGACGTCCCGATGACGTCATCAGAATCCCGAAGCACTTTTCACGACGTCCCGATGACGTCATCAGAACCGAAGCATTTTTCGACGTCCCGATGACGTCATCAGAATCGAAGCATTTTTCACGACGTCCCGATGACGTCATCAGAAGCCGAAGCACTTTTCACGACGTCCCGATGACGTCATCAGAATCGAAGCACTTTTCACGACGTCCCGATGACGTCATCAGAATGAAGCACTTTTCACGACGTCCCGATGACGTCATCAGAAGCCCGAAGCATTTTCACGACGTCCCGATGACGTCATCAGAATCCCGAAGCACTTTTCACGACGTCCCGATGACGTCATCAGAATCGAAGCATTTTTCACGACGTCCCGATGACGTCATCAGAATCGAAGCACTTTTCACGACGTCCCGATGACGTCATCAGAATCGAAGCATTTTTCACGACGTCCCGATGACGTCATCAGAATCGAAGCACTTTTCACGACGTCCCGATGACGTCATCAGAATCCCGAAGCATTTTCACGACGTCCCGATGACGTCATCAGAAGCCCGAAGCATTTTTCGACGTCCCGATGACGTCATCAGAATCGAAGCACTTTTCACGACGTCCCGATGACGTCATCAGAAGCCCGAAGCATTTTCACGACGTCCCGATGACGTCATCAGAATCCGAAGCACTTTTCACGACGTCCCGATGACGTCATCAGAAGCCCGAAGCATTTTTCACGACGTCCCGATGACGTCATCAGAAGCCCGAAGCATTTTCACGACGTCCCGATGACGTCATCAGAATCGAAGCATTTTTCACGACGTCCCGATGACGTCATCAGAATCCCGAAGCATTTTCACGACGTCCCGATGACGTCATCAGAAGCCCGAAGCATTTTTCACGACGTCCCGATGACGTCATCAGAATCGAAGCACTTTTCACGACGTCCCGATGACGTCATCAGAAGCCCGAAGCACTTTTCACGACGTCCCGATGACGTCATCAGAATCCCGAAGCATTTTCACGACGTCCCGATGACGTCATCAGAAGCCCGAAGCACTTTTCACGACGTCCCGATGACGACATCAGAAGCCCGAAGCATTTTCACGACGTCCCGATGACGTCATCAGAATCGAAGCACTTTTCACGACGTCCCGATGACGTCATCAGAAGCCCGAAGCACTTTTCACGACGTCCCGATGACGTCATCAGAATCGAAGCACTTTTCACGACGTCCCGATGACGTCATCAGAATCCGAAGCACTTTTCACGACGTCCCGATGACGTCATTAGAAGCCCGAAACACTTTTCACGACGTCTCGATGACGTCATCAGAAGCCCGAAGCACTTTTTACGACGTCCCGATGACGTCATCAGAAGCCCGAAGTACCTTTCACGCCGTCCCGATGACGTCATCAGAAGCACGAAGCACCTTTCACGACGTCCCAATGACGTCATCAGAAGCCCGAAGCATTTTTCACGACGTCCCGATGACGTCATCAGAAGCCCGAAGTACCTTTCACGCCGTCCCGATGACGTCATCAGAATCCCGAAGTTTCTTTCACGCCGTCCCGATGACGTCATCAGAAGCCCGAAACACTTTTCACGACGTCTCGATGACGTCATCAGAATCGAAGCACTTTTCACGACGTCCCGATGACGTCATCAGAAGCCCGAAGCATTTTTCACGACGTCCCGATGACGTCATCAGAATCCCGAAGCACTTTTCACGACGTCCCGATGACGTCATCAGAAGCCCGAAGCATTTTTCACGACGTCCCGATGACGTCATCAGAAGCCCGAAGCATTCTTCACGACGTCCCGATGACGTCATCAGAAGCCCGAAGCATTTTTCACGACGTCCCGATGACGTCATCAGAATCCCGAAGCACTTTTCACGACGTCCCGATGACTTCATCAGAAGCCCGAAGCACTTTTCACGACGTTCCGATGACCTCATCAGAAGCCCGAAGCATTTTTCACGACGTCCCTATGACGTCATCAGAATCGAAGCACTTTTCACGACGTCCCGATGACGTCATCAGAAGCCCGATGCACTTTTCACGACGTCCCGATGACGTCATCAGAAGCCCGAAGCATTTTTCACGACGTCCCGATGACGTCATCAGAAGCCAGATGCACTTTTCATGACGTCCCGATGACGTCATCAGAAGCCCGAAGCATTTTTCACGACGTCCCGATGACGTCCCCAGAAGCCCGAAGCACTTTTCGCGTCGTCCCGATGACGTCATCAGAAGCCCGAAGCACTTTTCACCACGTCCCGATGACGTCATCAGAATCCCGAAGCATTTTCACGACGTCCCGATGACGTCATCAGAATCCCGAAGCATTTTCACGACGTCCGATGACGTCATCAGAATCCCGAAGCATTTTTCACGACGTCCCGATGACGTCATCAGAAGCCCGAAGCATTTTTCACGACGTCCCGATGACGTCATCAGAATCGAAGCACTTTTCACGACGTCCCGATGACGTCATCAGAATCCCGAAGCACTTTTCACGACGTCCCGATGACGTCATCAGAATCGAAGCATTTTCACGACGTCCCGATGACGTCATCAGAAGCCCGAAGCACTTTTCACGACGTCCCGATGACGTCATCAGAATAGAAGCACTTTTCACGACGTCCCGATGACGTCATCAGAAGCCCGAAGCATTTTTCACGACGTCCCGATGACGTCATCAGAAGCCCGAAGCATTTTTCACGACGTCCCGATGACGTCATCAGAAGCCCGAAGCATTTTCACGACGTCCCGATGACGTCATCAGAATCGAAGCATTTTCACGACGTCCCGATGACGTCATCAGAAGCCCGAAGCACTTTTCACGACGTCCCGATGACGTCATCAGAAGCCCGAAGCATTTTCACGACGTCCCGATGACGTCATCAGAATCCGAAGCATTTTTCACGACGTCCCGATGACGTCATCAGAAGCCCGAAGCATTTTTCACGACGTCCCGATGACGTCATCAGAAGCCCGAAGCACTTTTCACGACGTCCCGATGACGTCATCAGAACGAAGCATTTTTCACGACGTCCCGATGACGTCATCAGAATCGAAGCACTTTTCACGACGTCCCGATGACGTCATCAGAATCCCGAAGCACTTTTCACGACGTCCCGATGACGTCATCAGAATCGAAGCATTTTCACGACGTCCCGATGACGTCATCAGAAGCCCGAAGCACTTTTCGCGACGTCCCGATGACGTCATCAGAATCCCGAAGCACTTTTCACGACGTCCCGATGACGTCATCAGAAGCCCGAAGCATTTTTCACGACATCCCGATGACGTCATCAGAAGCCCGAAGCACTTTTCACGACGTCCCGATGACGTCATCAGAATCCCGAAGCATTTTCACGACGTCCCGATGACGTCATCAGAAGCCCGAAGCATTTTCACGACGTCCCGATGACGTCATCAGAAGCCCGAAGCACTTTTCACGACGTCCCGATGACGTCATCAGAAGCCCGAAGCATTTTCACGACGTCCCGATGACGTCATCAGAATCGAAGCATTTTCACGACGTCCCGATGACGTCATCAGAATCGAAGCATTTTTCACGACGTCCCGATGACGGCATCAGAATCCCGAAGCATTTTTCACGACGTCCCGATGACGTCATCAGAATCCCGAAGTATTTTCCACGACGTCCTGATGACGTCATCAGAATTCCGAAGCATTTTTCACGACGTCCCGATGACGTCATCAGAATCCCGAAGCATTTTTCACGACGTCCCGATGACGTCATCAGAAGCCCGAAGCATTTTTCACGACGTCCCGATGACGTCATCAGAATCCCGAAGCATTTTTCACGACGTCCCGATGACGTCATCAGAAGCCCGAAGCACTTTTCACGATGTCCCGATGACGTCAACAGAATCCCGAAGCATTTTTCACGACGTCCCGATGACGTCATCAGAAGCCCGAAGCACTTTTCACGATGTCCCGATGACGTCATCAGAAGCCCGAAGCATTTTTCACGACGTCCCGATGACGTCATCAGAATCCCGAAGCATTTTTCGCGACGTGCCCATGACGTCATCGGAATCCCGAAGCATTTTTCACGACGTCCCGATGACGTCATCAGAATCCCGAAGCATTTTTCACGACGTCCCGGTGACGTCATCAGAATCCGAAGCATTTTTCACGACGTCCCGATGACGTCATCAGAATCGAAGCATTTTTCACGACGTCCCGATGACGTCATCAGAAGCCCGAAGCACTTTTCACGACGTCCCGATGACTTCATCAGAAGCCCGAAGCACTTTTCACGACGTCCCGATGACGTCATCAGAATCCCGAAGCATTTTTCACGACGTCCCGATCACCTCATCAGAATCCGAAGCATTTTCACGACGTCCCGATGACGTCATCAGAAGCCCGAAGCACTTTTCACGACGTCCCGATGACGTCATCAGAAGCCCGAAGCATTTTTCACGACGTCCGATGACGTCATCAGAAGCCGAAGCATTTTCACGACGTCCCGATGACGTCATCAGAAGCCCGAAGCACTTTTCACGACGTCCCGATGACGTCATCAGAAGCCCGAAGCACTTTTCACGACGTCCCGATGACGTCATCAGAATGAAGCACTTTTCACGACGTCCCGATGACGTCATCAGAAGCCCGAAGCACTTTTCACGACGTCCCGATGACGTCATCAGAAGCCCGAAGCATTTTCACGACGTCCCGATGACGTCATCAGAATCGAAGCATTTTTCACGACGTCCCGATGACGTCATCAGAATCCCGAAGCACTTTTCACGACGTCCCGATGACGTCATCAGAATCCGAAGCACTTTTCACGACGTCCCGATGACGTCATCAGAAGCCCGAAGCACTTTTCACGACGTCCCGATGACGTCATCAGAAGCCCGAAGCATTTTCACGACGTCCCGATGACGTCATCAGAATCGAAGCATTTTTCTGACGTCCCGATGACGTCATCAGAATCGAAGCACTTTTCACGACGTCCCGATGACGTCATCAGAATCCCGAAGCACTTTTCACGACGTCCCGATGACGTCATCAGAAGCCCGAAGCATTTTCACGACGTCCCGATGACGTCATCAGAATCCCGAAGCACTTTTCACGACGTCCCGATGACGTCATCAGAATCGAAGCACTTTTCACGACGTCCCGATGACGTCATCAGAAGCCCGAAGCACTTTTCACGACGTCCCGATGACGTCATCAGAAGCCCGAAGCACTTTTCACGACGTCCCGATGACGTCATCAGAATCGAAGCACTTTTCACGACGTCCCGATGACGTCATCAGAATCCGAAGCATTTTTCACGACGTCCCGATGACGTCATCAGAAGCCCGAAGCATTTTCACGACGTCCCGATGACGTCATCAGAATCCCGAAGCATTTTCACGACGTCCCGATGACGTCATCAGAATCGAAGCACTTTTCACGACGTCCCGATGACGTCATCAGAAGCCCGAAGCACTTTTCACGACGTCCCGATGACGTCATCAGAAGCCCGAAGCACTTTTCACGACGTCCCGATGACGTCATCAGAATCGAAGCACTTTTCACGACGTCCCGATGACGTCATCAGAATCCCGAAGCATTTTTCACGACGTCCCGATGACGTCATCAGAATCCGAAGCACTTTTCACGACGTCCCGATGACGTCATCAGAATCGAAGCATTTTTCACGACGTCCCGATGACGTCATCAGAAGCCCGAAGCATTTTTCACGACGTCCCGATGACGTCATCAGAAGCCCGAAGCATTTTTCACGACGTCCCGATGACGTCATCAGAATCCCGAAGCATTTTCACGACGTCCCGATGACGTCATCAGAAGCCCGAAGCATTTTTCGACGTCCCGATGACGTCATCAGAATCGAAGCACTTTTCACGACGTCCCGATGACGTCATCAGAAGCCCGAAGCACTTTTCACGACGTCCCGATGACGTCATCAGAAGCCCGAAGCATTTTTCACGACGTCCCGATGACGTCATCAGAATCCCGAAGCATTTTCACGACGTCCCGATGACGTCATCAGAAGCCCGAAGCATTTTTCACGACGTCCCGATGACGTCATCAGAAGCCCGAAGCATTTTTCACGACGTCCCGATGACGTCATCAGAATCCGAAGCATTTTCACGACGTCCCGATGACGTCATCAGAAGCGAAGCATTTTCACGACGTCCTGATGACGTCATCAGAATCCCGAAGCATTTTTCACCACGTCCCGATGACGTCATCAGAATCCCGAAGTATTTTCTACGACGTCCCGATGACGGCATCAGAATCCCGAAGCATTTTTCACGACGTCCCGATGACGTCATCAGAACCCCGAAGTATTTTCACGATGTCCCGATGACGTCATCAGAATCGAAGCACTTTTCACGACGTCCCGATGACGTCATCAGAAGCCCGAAGCATTTTCACGACGTCCCGATGACGTCATCAGAAGCCCGAAGCATTTTCACGACGTCCCGATGACGTCATCAGAAGCCCGAAGCATTTTTCACGACGTCCCGATGACGTCATCAGAATCCCGAAGCATTTTTCACGACGTCCCGATGACGTCATCAGAATCGAAGCATTTTTCACGACGTCCCGATGACGTCATCAGAATCCCGAAGCACTTTTCACGACGTCCCGATGACGTCATCAGAAGCCCGAAGCATTTTCACGACGTCCCGATGACGTCATCAGAATCCCGAAGCACTTTTCACGACGTCCCGATGACGTCATCAGAATCGAAGCATTTTCACGACGTCCCGATGACGTCATCAGAAGCCCGAAGCACTTTTCACGACGTCCCGATGACGTCATCAGAATCGAAGCACTTTTCACGACGTCCCGATGACGTCATCAGAAGCCCGAAGCATTTTCACGACGTCCCGATGACGTCATCAGAAACGAAGCATTTTTCACGAGGTCCCGGTGACGTCATCAGAATCCCGAAGCATTTTTCACGACGTCCCGATGACGTCATCAGAAGCCCGAAGCATTTTTCACGACGTCCCGATGACGTCATCAGAATCCCGAAGCATTTTTCACGACGTCCCGATGACGTCATCAGAAGCCCGAAGCACTTTTCACGATGTCCCGATGACGTCAACAGAATCCCGAAGCATTTTTCACGACGTCCCGATGACGTCATCAGAAGCCCGAAGCATTTTTCACGACGTCCCGATGACGTCATCAGAAGCCCGAAGCACTTTTCACGATGTCCCGATGACGTCATCAGAAGCCCGAAGCACTTTTCACGATGTCCCGATGACGTCATCAGAATCCCGAAGCATTTTCCACGATGTCCCGATGACGTCATCAGAGTCTCGAAGCACTTTCGACGACGTCCCGATGACGTCATCAGAAGCCCGAAGCACTTTTCGCGATGTCCAGATGACGTCATCAGAATCCCGAAGCATTTTCCACGACGTCCAGATGACGTCATCAGAATCCCGAAGCACTTCAGACGACGTCCTGCTGACGTCATCAGGAGCCCGAAGCACTTTTGACGACTTCCCGATGACGTCATCAGAATCCCTAAGCATTTTTCGCGACGTCCAGATGACGGCAGAAGAATCCCGAAGCATTTTTCACGACGTCCCGATGACGTCATCAGAAGCCCGAAGCATTTTTCACGACGTCCCGATGACGTCATCAGAATCCCGAAGCATTTTTCACGACGTCCCGATGACGTCATCAGAATAGAAGCATTTTCACGACGTCCCGATGACGTCATCAGAAGCCCGAAGCATTTTTCACGACGTCCCGATGACGTCATCAGAATCCCGTAGTATTTTCTACGACGTCCCGATGACGTCATCAGAATCCCGAAGCATTTTTCACGACGTCCCGATGACGTCATCAGAGCCGAAGCATTTTTCACGACGTCCCGATGACGTCATCAGAATCGAAGCATTTTCACGACGTCCCGATGACGTCATCAGAAGCCCGAAGCATTTTTCACGACGTCCCGATGACGTCATCAGAATCGAAGCATTTTCACGACGTCCCGATGACGTCATCAGAATCGAAGCATTTTTCACGACGTCCCGATGACGTCATCAGAATCCCGAAGCATTTTTCACGACGTCCCGATGACGTCATCAGAATCCCGAAGCATTTTTCACGACGTCCCGATGACGTCATCAGAATCCCGAAGCATTTTTCACGACGTCCCGATGACGTCATCAGAAGCCCGAAGCATTTTTCACGACGTCCCGATGACGTCATCAGAATCCCGAAGCATTTTTCACGACGTCCCGATGACGTCATCAGAAGCCCGAAGCACTTTTCACGATGTCCCGATGACGTCATCAGAAGCCCGAAGCACTTTTCACGATGTCCCGATGACGTCATCAGAATCCCGAAGCATTTTTCACGACGTCCCGATGACGTCATCAGAAGCCCGAAGCATTTTTCACGACGTCCCGATGACGTCATCAGAATCCCGAAGCATTTTTCACGACGTCCCGATGACGTCATCAGAATCCCGAAGCATTTTTCACGACGTCCCGGTGACGTCATCAGAAGTCCGAAGCATTTTTCACGACGTCCCGATGACGTCATCAGAATCCCGAAGTATTTTCCACGATGTCCCGATGACGTCATCAGAATCCCGAAGTATTTTCTACGATGTCCCGATGACGTCATCAGAAGCCCGAAGCACTTTTGACGACGTCCCGATGACGTCATCAGAATCCCGAAGCATTTTTCACGACGTCCCGATGACGTCATCAGAAGCCCGAAGCACTTTTCACGACGTCCCGATGACGTCATCAGAAGCCCGAAGCACTTTTCACGACGTCCCGATGACGTCATCAGAAGCCCGAAGCACTTTTCACGACGTCCCGATCAGGGGTGTGCGGAAATTTCTGTTTTCTGATTTCTGTTTTCTGTTTTCTGGCCGTTTTGGCCTTTCTGTTTTCTGATTTCTGTTTTCTGAAAAATCTGCAGAAAACAGAAAAAAAATCAGAAAAAATCAGCGAAATTCGTATCTGTGGAACAGCGCAGCTTATCTAGTCCTTTACGAGGTGCTTTTTGTGTTCAATGGTGCGATTGCTGTTGAAGGCAGAGTTCGCGATAAAAATGTTTATTGTGGTATCTTTGTGAGAAGGTAGTCCTGGTCATAACAAAAGTGAAAATAAGTGGAAAGTCGGAGAAAAAACTCAAAAACAAGCTATTGCTGGGTCTCAGCCCGCCCCCAATTAACTAGATTTCTACAATTGCTTGTTTTGTCGTCATCCATTCTGCATTTAAAGTAGTTGCGGGAAACTGAGAGACTACTAACTTTTTTAGTGCCAAAATAGAAGACGGAAAATAGGCATTTATAGAAGTTTTGTTCGTTGGGGGTGTGCGTACACCCACCAATTAGCCGTTTTGACTTGTTTTTGTGCGTTTTTCTGCAAAATCTTCCTTATTTTCACTTTTTGATTATCGCATTCTTATAAAGAAAAATCAACATTCGTTTTTATCGTGAACCCTGCTAACGCACTCGCAGGGTAGTTCTTTGGCACAATAGAGATAGCATTCCAGGGCAGAGCCCGAATTCAACCTCCCCTTGTCAGCAGCTGCTGCACTTACTTGGTCGCAGCAGCTGCTGCTGACAGCGAGGGGTTGAACCCAATGTCAGTATTAGGTGTATATGCAACCCTTATTGTGTTGACGTACTACCATACGGGTGAGTGCTCTGAGAGTTTTGCCCGAGCAGCAGCCGATAAATAGCTGCAAAATGCCTGATTTTCGCCGAGAACACTGTCGTGTTTGGAAAAAACCTGGTTGCCGCGAAATAGGCGTCAAATAATGGTCGTCGAGAAACAGCCGCAAAAAAATGCTCTCAAAGGGGAGTATAAGACGAATTGTTGAGGCAGATTCGGATGTCAACACCGCCGTCGGTTCAACTACCCGTGTTTTCTCGGTTATTCCTCGCTTATTTCGCGAACAGCATGGTCGCAGTCACCTAGCAGCCAAGAAATAAGAAATACTCGAGAAACAGCTCAACAGTATCAGTTGTTGAGCCTGGTGGGCTATTTCACGGCCAAGACTCTCAAAGTGTCTTTAAAGGCACAGTCCAACCTCAGAATCGCTTTTCTGTTTTCCTGCTATCTTGAGAACGGTTCCACACTGATTCTAATGATGTCTCTCGGATTGTACAAGACCCCCTAGAAACGGAGTTATGGCCCCTCAACAACTGAGCTGTGGAACCATGGTGGACGAGTTGTCCGGGACTCGTAACTTCCGTCGTTTGCAACCGGTGTATGCGAGCTTACCTGAATAAAGAAAGAGACTGGAAATGAAATGAAGAACAGGGCTATTGATCGAAAACCATCGCTCATTTCGCCATTATTGAGCTCGAAAATTTGTAAAAGGGGCGTGCCAAAGTGGCTTCTCAAGGTGGGCGCCCCAGGGTGGCTTCCTGCTACATCTCGCTTATTCGGAAGGACTCGCAATTGGCAGGTGCTATTCAGAGTGGGTCTACTTCACAATTATGTAGTCTCAGATTTCGTCCCTGAGCTTGGGCTGTGCCTTTAATGATGTTGTATCCGTCATTGACGCGTCATTGCTACTATCAATGCCTTATAGGTCATCTGTGCAGTTCTGCACATATTATATTACAAGTATGACAAAGGTATTCAGAATCACATCCTCTCTTCACTTGAAAAAAAAAGTTAAAATGAAATGAGTATTTTTTTCTGAAAATTTTCTGTTTTCTGATTTCTGTTTTCTGTTTTCTGGCCATTTTGGCCTTTCTGTTTTCTGATTTCTGTTTTCTGAAAAACTTGATTTTCTGTTTTCTGAAATTTTTTGAAAAATTTCCGCACACCCCTGGTCCCGATGACGTCATCAGAATCCCCACTCACCTACAAATCGATCACTTACCAGCCTACGTATCCCCTACATCTGTCTGCCAAGTTAAATGCCTGCTACCACTGGCAGTGGCTATTAGCAGTGAGGACTGAAAAGCGTGACGACCCACGGCCTACGACCTACGGCTCACGGCTTACGGCGCACACCATGAAAATTTCTTAAAGGCAGTGTCTTCGATAAAGACCATGTCTGATTTTTTGAAGGAGATCGGCAGCTGCGGGTCCTAGCGCGACCCTAACGTTAAAAAACTAAGAAAATGAGCTTAGAACGGTCCCCTACGGCCCCAAAGTTGGACACCCGTCAGCTCGTCGCACCCAGATGCACTTTCTACGCCCACCGACGTGAACAAATGAATGCTCGAGATCGTGAGATGAGCGATGATTTCCAATCATCAGCCCCGTTCTTCCCTTCCTTCTCAGCTTCTCTCTTCACTCAGGTCAGCTCGAATAGATTGGCTGCAAGAGACGGAAGTTACAAGCCTCGGACAACTCGTCCACCATGTTTCCTTAGCTCAATCTTCGAGGGACCATAACTCCATTTCCAGAAGGCCTTGGACGATTACAGAGACATCATTGGAATCAGCATGGAGCCGTTTTCAAGATAGGCAGAAAAACAGTAAAACGATTTTCATCGTGAACACTGCCTTTAAGCTTTCGGGCTCACAACTTTGTTATTTGTGAACCGATTTGGCTGAAATTCGGATAGCAGGTGTCTCTTGGACCCCTTCACTTCAAACCAGAAGGAAATCTTCAGAAATTTTGTTTCAAAGATTCTATTAACTATTTTATAAAATTCTAAGTGATCACAAGGCCTAGGCAAAACCAAACCTCTTCAGCCGCTTCGCGACTGGAGCGATTATTGTTGCTCTATGCATCCCCCACAACTCTCAGAAGAGGACGTCTCCTACCGCGAAAAGGACGTCCTTGTCGGTGAACACGCAGCACGTATGATGCATGAATCAATCTTTCACACAGATGCCTCTGGCTCGTTTACCTCGGCTTGTAATACAAAGACAAACTTCACCCCACGCGGAAGTGGACGGAATGCGGCTAGAGCAGACCCGTTATGTTTAGGGCAGATAGCGCGCTCCATTGACGAAACCTGCGCTGTTTGCAAAACAACACTTCGCGCCAAGTTAAGTAATTCAAATATTTTTTCTATTTTTAAAAACTTTTTTCTAGCTTTGATAAAAGTTGTGCCGTGTGCAGCCTCGTACGATTCTTTATTTGCAATCATCGCTCGATATTAGATCCAAAAAGCTTTATGTAGGCTTCTCAGAAACTTTCTTAAGTTCGGTAAGCCGTTTTCTTTGGATAACGCCAGAACCGATCCGATTCACGGTTTTAGACAATGCTGTGTGTTAAATGAGCTTAAAGGCACAGTCCAACCTCAGACTCGTTGTTCTGTTTTTTAGCCTATCTTGGAAAGGGTCCCACTCTGATTCAAACGATGTTTCTTGAATTGCACAAGACCCTCTAGAAACGGAGTTATGCCCCCTCGAAAATTGTGTTACAGAAGTATGGCGGACGCGTTGTTCGAGGCTTGTAACTTCTGTCATTTGCAACCGATGTTCTTCTTCTTCTTTGCAGCCACGTCGAGGGTTTTGTCAGCTGCCGAGATGTCGTACGTTCGTGCCGTGGCCGTGTGGAGGAAGCAACATCAACTCCGTGCAAACCGACATCAACCCCTCCACGAAGAGGGTTTTTGCTATGGGAGAGATGCTGGCTGGCCTCAGCTCTTCTAAGGATTCACCCACAAAGGGCCGGCGTGGAGAGGAATCCTGGACCCGCTCAGAAGTACCCATGCGCCACGTGCGGCAAGGATGTCACATGGAGTAAAACAAGCGTCCAGTGCTTCGGATGCCAAAGGTGGGTGCATCTCTTCTGTTCGGGTCTCAATTCTGTGAGGCATCATAACTCTGCTTTTCGCTGTGTCCTATGCTCCTCACCTTCCAACTCCGATTCCTCCACCTCCAATCGCCCACTTTCTATTGTACATATAAATCTCAATGGCCTTCGTGCCAATCTATCTGAGCTCTCTCTCTCTCTTTGCTCGTACTCACCATCCAGATGTTATAATGGTTCAGGAAACCAAACTTTCCCCCTCTGCTACCTCTTCTCACCCAAATATCCCTGGCTATACTTCATACCATGCTCCAAGATCGTCTTTCGGTGGGAGAGTTTCTACTTTTGTACTATCCACTCTTCCTTCTCACCTAATTCCCAATGTCCCTACGGACGGTACTCTCGAGTACGTCCCCATCCATCTCCCACTCAAAACTCCCCTATCTCTCTTCAACATCTACATTCCCCCAACTACATCTTGTCCCCCAACCTATAATCCTATCCCTCTTCTAAAACAACTCAACGACTGCGCCCTCTCACCCTCAGTCGTCTTGGCGGGCGACTTCAATGCTCATACCTTTTGCTCTTCACTTGACTCTGATGTTAGAGGAGAGGACGTCGAGGAATGGGCGGAGGAGTGCGACCTGGTTATCCTAAACGATGATCAGCCCACTCGCCTCCCTTCCACCGGCCGATCTTCTAGCCCAGACATTTCGCTCGTTTCCTCCAATCTTTCTAGTGCTTGCTCGTGGTCCACTTCTACAACTCTGCCTAGTGATCACATTCCCATTTTCGTCCATATCGATCTCTCAAATTCTCTAGCCCCTTATTCTGGTATTCGTCACCGTTCTTATCTCAATTTAGGCCTTGCAGACTGGAGCCTATTCAGAGAGGTTGCACTTCACCGAGCGGCTGAATATCCATGGAATGGCGATGTGCACCAGAAAGAGCGTCACATATCTGACGCTATCCGGAAGGCTATGAAAGCGGCCATACCAGAAGGACGTGTGAAAACTTTTTACCCTAATGTCACCAGGGAAATACTTCAGAAAATCAGGACAAGAGATGAAAAGAGATCTGCCAACCATCTGGACCCGGAGGTCACTGAACTTGACGACGAGATTAGAAAAGACTTGGACAAGCACAAGAAAGACGAGTGGCAAAAATTCACTGAAAAATTGAACTTCAAGGCAGATGGTGCTGCTACATGGAAAATCCTGAGAAAACTCCGGAAAAACCACACCCGCCACCGTATCTACTATCGAGTTTGAGAACGCTGCCGAGATGTCGTACGTTCACGCCGTGGCAGTGTGGAGGAAAGAAGATCACCTCTATGCAAACCGACGTCACCCCCTCCGCGAAGAGGGTTTTTGTCATGGGAGAGGTGCTGGCCGGCCGCAGCTCTCCTTCGGATTCTCCTGCAAAGGGCCGGCGTGGATAGGAATCCTGGACCCGCTCAGAAGTACCTATGCGCCACGTGCGGCAAGGATGTTACCAGGAGACATACCAGCGTCCAGTGCTTCGGATGCCAAAGGTGGGTGCATCTCTCCTGTTCGGGTCTCAGTTCTGTGAGGCATTATAACTCTGCTTTTCGCTGTGTTTTATGCTCTTCACCTACCAACTCTGATTCCTCTTCCTCAAATCGCCCCCTTTCCATTGTACGTATCAATCTCAACGGCCTTCGTACTAAACTTTCTGAGCTCTCTCTCTTCGCACGTACTTACCATCCAGACGTGATCATGGTTCAAGAAACCAAGCTCTCTCCATACCCTACCTATCCTCATCCTAATATCCCGGGCTACACTGCCTTCCATGCTCCAAGGTCAGCTCTTGGCGGAGGAGTTTCAACCTTTGTTTTATCTTCTCTCCCCTCCCACCTCATACCAAACACCCCCACGGATGGTACTGTCGAGTACCTTTCAATCCATCTCCCCCTCAAAACCCCCCCCTCTCCGTCTAACATCCATATTCCCCCTACCACCTCATGCCCCTCCTCCTACAATCCCATTCCTCTTCTCAGACAACTCAACGATTATTCCCTTTCATCATCAGTTGTTTTCGCGGGCGACTTTAATGCCCACACCTTCTGCTCGTCCCTTGGTTCTGATGCTAGAGGAGAAGAAGTCGAAGAATGGGCTGAGGAGTGCGACCTGGTCATCTTAAACGATGATCAGGCCACTCGTCTCCCTGCCAACGGCCGATCTTCTAGCCCAGACATAACTCTTATCTCGTCCAACCTTTCCAACGCTTGCTCATGGTCTACCTCAACAACATTGTCTAGTGATCATGTTCCCGTCTTTGTGCACATCGATCTCTCAAATTCTCTTGCTCCTTATTCTGGTGTTCGTCAACGTTCTTATCTCAATTTAGGCCAAGCAGACTGGTGCCTGTTCAGTGAGGTTGCGCTACGCCTAGCGGCTGATTACCCATGGAATGGCAATGTGCACCAGAAGGAGCATCACTTATCTGATGCAATTCGCAGGGCCATGAAGGCGGCTATCCCTGTTGGCCGAGTTAAGACGTTCTATCCAAACGTCACCAGAGAAATTCTTCAGAAAATCAGGACTAGAGATGCCAGAAGAGCAGTTGACCATCTAGACCCTGTCGTCGCTCAGCTGGATGGTGAGATCAGAAAAGATCTCGACCAGCACAAGAAAGAACAGTGGGAAAAATTCACAGAACAGTTGAATTTCAAGACGGACAGTGGAGCTACTTGGAAGGTGCCTCGGAAACTATCGGGAAAGAGCTCGCCAGCCACCATCTCCACTATTGAGTTCGGTAATAACGTTTTCAAGTCAGGAAAGGAAGCCGCCTACTCTCTCGGTAAAAGTTTCTTTGTCACGAGTACAAGGCGAGGTCCGCAAAATAGAGGGACAGTAAGAGAGCTGTGCCGCCTCCCGCTCATGAGCGCGGCCGAGGCGTACACTGTGGCGCAAGTAAAGAAGATTATAAAGGACATGCGGAACTCCAAAGCTGTCGGTCCGGACGGCATTTGTCCTGCTGTACTGAAGAAACTCCCGACTGAGATCCTTCCGCTCATCGTTGATATGATTAATACTTCGTTCAGCACTTGCACTATTACGCAAAACTGGAAGACAGCCAACGTCATCCCGTTGCCCAATCCTGGCAAACCTCAGTCATCAGTAAAGGGATATCGTCCCATTAGCTTGATGTCACCTTTCGCCAAGGTGGCCGAAAAGCTCATTGTCAAGGATCTAGCGGAGCACAACGAGAAGCAGTTGTTTCAACATGGGTTCAGGAGGCTACATTCCACAACTACGGCGTTGCTAGAAATTACCAGCTATGCTATCGACGGGTTCAACTTTAACAAGCCATTGAGAACTGTAGCTGTTGCGTTGGATCTCACCAAGGCATTTGATACGGTTAACCTTGGAGTCCTGTCAAGCAACATTCTGGAGTCGTCAATACCATCTTGGCAGAAGCGCTGGATATCGGCCTTTATTAAAGTCGGCGGGCAAGAGTCATGTTTCAGAACCATGTCTCCAACAGTATTCCTATGGCAGCTGGAGTCCCTCAGGGCGGGGTTCTATCGCCAGCCCTCTTCAGTCTGTACCTCGAAGATATGCCTGAGCCTCCACAATACATCAAGGTCGTCGCGTATGCTGATGACATAACAATCATGTGTCGAGATAGGGACTTACAGGTGGCCGCCAATAAGATCAACGAGTACCTGATCACACTGAGGAGCTTTTTCGACCGCAAGATGCTAAGGATCTCTGCAGCCAAGTCGTCAGTGTCCGTTCTCACGACGGACCCATCCGAGCACAGCGCTCATCCGGATGTCGTGTGGGATGGAGACCGGTTGCATGCTGCTCGCTTTCCAAAGCTGCTCGGTCTTGTGCTCGATCCGTCACTCAAGTTTCATAAGAATACCGAGCAGAAGCAGGCAGTCGTTAATGCTAAGCTCAACGTTCTCAGGGCCCTGGGCGGCACTTCGTGGGGTAGCAGCAAGGAGACTATACTCACAACGTATAAGGCAATTCTGCAGCCCGCCCTGGAGTACGCCGCACCGGTTTGGCAGCATCTCGTCTCAGAATCCTCCTGGACAAAGATGCAACGAGTACAAAATGCTGCTCTCCGTATCGCCACCGGATGTGCAAGGAGTTCCCCAATCGAGCACCTGCATGCTGAGACCCGTCTATTACCAGTGAAGGAGCACTGTCAGCTCCAGGCCCAGCAATTCCGCATTAACATTATAAAGCAACCAAATCACCCGTCGTGGAGAGTGCTGAACCCCGTGAGAGAGAGAAGTGTAAGAAAGCCATTCGCCGATGCTCCAAACAAAGTCAATTTGCAAAGATGGCACGACTCACAGCAAGAACGACTCCGTCTTTTGCGCGAGGAGCACACCAATTTCGTACGGTGTCATCTTGTGAAGGTGGCCATAAATCCTATACTAGGAGATATACCGCCCCCCGTCTGCACCTCAGAGTCTCAACTCGGAAGAAGGGCGAGATGCACGCTCGCATCATTACGCTGTGGTCACTCTACAATGCTAATGTCTTATGTCAGCAAGATTGACAGCAGCAAATCTGATGTGTGTCCGGACTGCGGTATCGTCGGCCATGATACCGCACATTTATTCAACTGTCCGGAGAGACCTATCACGCTGACACCAATGGACCTATGGACGAATCCACTACTGGTCGCCCACTTCCTCCGCCTATGACAAAACCCTCTATGTGGCTGCAAAGAAGAAGAGAAGAGTTTGAGAACAATGTATTCAAGTCAGGACAAGATGCCGCTTACGCTCTGGGCAAGAGCTTCTTCATAACATGTGCGAAGCGTGGCCCGCAAAACCGAGTGACAGTAAGGGAGCTGTGCCGCCTTCCGCTTATGGGCACGGCTGATGCCTTCGCTCCTGCGCAGGTGGAGAAGATTATAAAGGAAATGCGTAATTCCAAAGCCATTGAACTTGACGGAATCTGTCCAGCAGTCCTAAAGAAGCTCCCCAGTGAATTTCTCTCGCTGCTCACTGATTTAATGAACACATCATTCCGAACCTGCACACTGCCACAAAACTGGAAAACAGCAAATGTCATTCCTCTGTCTAAGCCCGGTAAATCGCTGTCATCAGCGAAAGGATACAGGCCAATAAGCCTTTTGTCACCTCTAGCCAAGGTTGCTGAAAAGCTTGTCGTCAACGATTTGGCTCAGCATAATGAGAAACAACATCACCAGCATGGCTTTAGGAAGCTACATTCCACCACGACGGCGCTTTTGGAAATCGTTGGCTTTGCCATCGACGGCTTCAACATGAGAAAGCCCCTCAGGACCGTTGCTGTAGCCCTGGACTTGACAAAGGCATTCGACTGTGTTAACCTGGGTATTCTATCGGATAACATACTGAAGTCCTCTATTCCACCGTGGCAGAAGCGTTCGATAACAGCATTCGTCAAGGGCCGTCGAGCAAAAGTTATGTTTCAAAATCATGTCGCTAAAAGTATCCCCATAGCTGCCGGTGTTCCGCAAGGCGGAGTCTTATCGCCCGCTCTATTTAATCTGTACTTAGAGGACATTCCGGCACCTCCCCAAGACATTAAAGTTGTCGCCTACGCTGATGATATGACTATCATGTGCCAAAACCGCGACATGCAAGTGGCCGCGAGCAGGATCAACGAGTACCTTATGGATTTGAAAAGTATTTCGATAACAAGATGCTCATTGTCTCAGCTGCCAAGTCTTCAGTATCAGTTTTCACAACGGACCCCAAAGAGCACAGCGCCCATCCCGATGTCAGCTGGGGTGGAGATCGCCTGCCTGCTGCTCGCTTCGTCAAACTACTCGGCCTTATACTCGATCCGTCGCTGAAGTTTCACATGAACACCGAGCAAAAGCAAGCAATTGTAAGAGCTAAACTCAATGTGCTAAGGACACTGGGAGGTACATCATGGGGCAGCAGTAAGGAAACTATTCTGACCACGTATAAGGCTATACTGCAGCCCGCCCTAGAGTATGCGGCACCGGTTTGGCAGCATTTAGTGTCGGACTCATCCTGGACTAAGGTGCAGCGTGTACAAAACGCTGATCTTCGGATCGGCACCGGATGTGCTAGAAGTTCGCCAATCGAGCATTTACACGCCGAGACACGGGTGCTACCAGTAAAGGAGCACTGTCAGCTCCAGGCCCAGCAGCTGTACATTAACATCGTCAAGCAGCCCAACCACCCATCTTGGAGAGTACTTGAGCCTGTAAGAGAGAGAGGCATCAGAAAACCTTTTGCCGGTGCTCCAGATAAAGTCGATCTGCAAAGATGGCACGATTCATATCAAGAACGCCTCCGTCTGTTGCGCGAGGAGCACACCCAGTTCGTCAGAGGGTATCTGGAAAGAGCGGCTGTTAATCCTATTCTGGGTACTGTGCCACCTCGAGTTTCTGAGTCTGAGTCTCAGCTTAGTAGACGTGCCAGATGCACTCTAGCCTCGTTGCGCTGTGGGCACTCAACGTTCCTGAAGTCCTACGTGAACAGGATCGACAATAGCACTCCCGACGTTTGCCCGGACTGTGGTGGTCCTGGCCACAATACCCTACACTTATTCAACTGTCCAAAAACCCTACAGCATTGACTACAGTGGACCTTTGGACGAATCCAACGCTGGTCGCCCAGTTTCTGAACCTATAGCAATTACTCCGCGGCTGCAAAGAAGAAGAAGGGTTTTGTCATAGATGAAGAAACTGGGCGACCTGTAGTGGATTCGTCCATAGATCCATTGTGGTCAGCGTGGTAGGTCTCACCGTACAGTTTTATAAATGTGCTGTATCATGGCCGATAGTACCGCAGTCCGGACAAACATCAGATTTGCTGCTGTCAATCTTGCTGACGAAGGAAATGAGCATTGACGAGTGCGAGTGTGCATCTAGCCCTTCTTCGAGTTGAGTCTCGGATTTGCAGACTGGGGCGGTACTTCTCCTAGTATAGGATTCACCGCCGCCTTCTCCAGATGACACCGTACGAACTTGGTGTGCTCCTCGCGCAAAAGACGGAGTCGTTCTTGTTGTGAGTCGTGCCATCTTTGCAAGTTAACCTTGCATGGAGCATCGGCAAATGGCATTCTTTTGGCTCTCTCTCTCTAACGGGGTTTAGCACTCTCCAGGACGGGTGCTTTGATTGCTTAATAATATTGACTCGTAATTGTTGGGCTTGGAGCTGACAGTGCTCCTTCACAGGCATTAGACGGGCTTCGGCATGCAGATGCTCGACTGGGGAACTCTTTGCACATCCGGTGGCAATGCGAAGAGCGGCATTTTGTACGAGTTGCATCTTAATCCAAGAAGATTTTGAAACTAGATGCTGCCAAACTGGTGCGGCGTATTCCATGGCTGGCTGAAGAATCGCCTTATACGTCATAAGTATCGTTTCCTTGCTGCTACCCCATGAGGTACCGCCTAGGGCCCTGTGTACATTGAGTTTGGCTTTAACGACAGCCTGTTTCTGCTCGGTATTTTTATGAAACTTGAGCGACGGATCGAGCACAAGACCGAGCAGTTTTGGAAATCGAGCAGCAGGCAGACGGTCTCCATCCCACTCCACCTCCGGGTGAGCTCTGTGCTCGGATGGGTCCGTTGTGAGGACGGATACTGATGAACCGATGTTAACGAACCGACCAGAACAAAGAGAGAAGTCGAAAATGAAAGGAAGAACGGGGCTACTGATCGAAAACCATTGCTCATCTCGCCACTGTTGAGCTCGAAAGGTCGTAAAAGGGGCGTGCCAAAGTGGTTTCCGTATGTGGGTGCCCCAGGGTGGCTTCCTCCTATATCTCGCTTATTCGGAGGAATTGGGAGCTCGCACGTGGCAGGTGCTATATATGTTGGGCCTACTTCGCAATTATGTGGAAATCTCAAATTTCGTCCTTCTTCTTCTTCTTCTTTGCAGCCACATAGAGGGTTTTGTCATAGGCGGAGGAACTGGGCGACCAGTAGTGGATTCGTCCATAGGTCCATTGGTGTCAGCGTGGTAGGTCTCTCCGGACAGTTGAATAAATGTGCGGTATCATGGCCGACGATACCGCAGTCCGGGCACACATCAGATTTGCTGCTGTCAATCTTGCTGACATAAGACATTAGCATTGACGAGTGACCGCAGCGCAACTATACGAGGGTGCATCTAGCCCTTCTTCCGAGTTGAGTTTCGGATTCGCAAACTGTGGGCCAGGGTCAAGCGGGGCGTTGTGTAATTTTCCCAAATCGAAGCGACCCCCCTCTCACTATCAAATCTTCTAAAGAAAAACAAAAAATTCGCGATCGCCCCGAGGTGTAATTTTTGACACTTTTTCTGCAAAAAAATGTTAAAATTTTTTGGTGGTGGAAAGCAACTTCTATTATTTTGGCTTCTACGAAATTTTATTTTTGGCCCGAAAATTTTGCGATCCCCTTCTAATCTTCAATTTCGGGTCAACAATTTTGCGACCCCCCTATTGGGAAATTTCACAACCCCGCTTGACCCTGCTGTGGGCGGTACTTCTCCTAGTATAGGATTCACCGCCGCCTTCTCAAGATGACACCGCACGAACTTGGTGTGCTCCTCGCGCAAAAGACGGAGTCGTTCTTGCTGTGAGTCGTGCCATTTTTGCAAGTTAACTTTGCATGGAGCATCGGCAAATGGCATTCTTTTGGCTCTCTCTCTAACGGGGTTAAGCACTCTCCAGGACGGGTGGTTTGGTTGCTTAATAATATTGATTCGTAATTGTTGGACTTGCAGCTGACAGTGCTCCTTCACAGGCAATAGACGGGTCTCAGCATGCAGGTGCTCGACTGGGGAACTTCTAGCACATCCAGTGGCATTGAGAAGAGCGGCATTCTGTTCGCGTTGCATCTTAGTGTAAGAGGATTCTGAGACTAGATGCTGCCAAACCGGTGCGGCGTATTCCATGGCTGGATGAAGAATCGCCTTATACTTCGAGCGCATTGCAAACCCCAAAAGCGCAACACATGCCCACCGACGTGAACAAATGAAACCTCGAGATCGTGAGATGAGCGATGTTTTCCGATCAATAGCCCCGTTCTTCCCTTCATTCTCAACTTCCCTCTTTTCTCAGGTCTGCTCGTATATCTAGGCAAATAAGGGGGTTACAAGCCTCGGACAACTCGTCCACCATGCTTCGCTAGCTAAATTTTTGAGGGACCATAACTCCGTTCCAAGAAGGTCTTGTACGATTCTAGAGACATCATTGGAGTAAGCATGGGACCATTTTCAAGATATGCGAAAAAAAAGAAAAACTATTTTTATCGTGAACACTGCCTTTAAATCGAGGTTTGGTTTTGTGTGAAGAATTCACTCAGAAATCATTTATTACGTCAATTTGTTATGTGTGTAATTTCTGTGAGGTGAGGGAATAAAAATTCCGATCAGAGGCGAAATTTATGGTGGTTGAATGGTTGATTGTAGGACAGCTTCGCCAACGATTTCTAGCTTACTTTTCATCTTAAGATTGCTTACTAGGCGAGGTGAGAAATGTTTTCAAGCTGTTCACAACCTTTTATGTACATAGAGCAGTAATTAACGTTGTCATGATTACCTTTGAACAAAAGTACACTATATAGTGCGTTGCAAAATTATACGACATACCCCAATTTCCGCGATTCCAAACTTCGCGTCAATTAAGGAGACAAACGGTAAACGCCAAGATGCAGCACTCTCGAAAACCCTTCGGTACAAATCTTCATGAAATAAGAGCCCTTAGCAGGAGACTGGTAACGGAAATTGTCAAAAATTGCCGTTGCAAAATCATACGACATAGCTGACGTTTTCGCAGAAATTTCTATTCTACGCCATCTGTATCAGTTCGTCCGTGGTAAGAACCACTAGAAACATCACGTCATCAGTCTTCAGAAATGTCTTGGCGCTGAACCGCTTCGAAAACCCTGTTTGGTATGTTTCAACCCAGCTTTTTGTGAAAGCCCCTTTCAATCTGCGCCCATTCGCTTATAATGGCTAGTTTCAGCGGAGCCATACGCTCGTATTGTCTGTTCTGGATGTAGATTGAACGCCCAAGAATACCTGAAACGTTTTCCACAGGGTGGAGGTCCTGAAAACCGGCCGGCCGTTCTAGCGAATTGGCATAATCGGCCTGAAACCAAGCCTGCGTTGTCCTACTGACAAGAAGTGAAGGCGGAAACGGACTAGAAAGAACTGGGAATGATTTTCCGGCACATTCTGATAATCTGTGGAGTTTATAGGTCATGTCGCTATTAGCCTGTCCAGCTTGAGACCCCACCTGGATCCGGGTCAATGCATTATTCTTCTCTGAAATTCCTACTCAAGGATATAGTCGGGTCTTTTTGTAGATCTTTCCAATGTTTGGAATGTTTAGTCAAAAATAAATAAATGTAATAGAATTGATCAAGCTCGTTCGGATTGCACTTGCTTCCGACCGATAGAAAAGGATTTCGAAGGATCCCCGAACTTATCCTTGAGTAGGAACTTTGGAGGAGAAAGAATAGTGCATTGACGCGGATCCAGGTAGGGGTTTAATCTAGACGAGCTTTTTGCGACATGACCTATGAACTCCACAGATTATCAGAATAAGCCGAAAAATCATTTCCAGTTCCTTCTAAACCGTTTCCGCCTTCACTTCTTGTCAGTAGGACGACGCATGCATGGTTTCAGGCCTATTCTGCCAATTTGCTAGAACGGCCGGCCGGTTTGCAGGACCGCGGCCCTGTAGAAAACGTGTGAGGTATTCTTGGGCGTTGAATCAACAGGCAATACGAGCGTGTGGCTCCGCTTAAACTAGCCTTTATAAGCGAATGGGAGCAGATTGAAAGGAGCGTTCACAAAAAGCTGGGTTAAAACATACCAAACAGAGTTTTCAAAGTGGTTCAGCGCCAAGACATTTCTGAAGACTGATAACTTGATGCTTCTAGTGGTTCTTACCATGAACGAACTGATACAGATGGCGTAGAATAGAAATTTTTGCAAGAACGTCAGCGATGTCGTTTAATTTTGCAACGACCATTTTCGACAATTTCCGTTGCCAGTTTCCTGCTAGTGGCTCTAATTTCATGAAGATTCGTACCCAGGGGTTTCCGAGGGTGCTGCATAGACTGGCGTTTACCGTTTGTCTCCTTTATTGACTCGAAGTTTGGAACCGCGGAAATTAGGGTGTGTCGTAAAATTTTGCAACGCACTGTATTTCATTTCGATCACGCTTGAAGCTTGTTCTTTTCTGAAAAAGAGCAAGGTAGTTTGAAACTGGTTACTTGAGGCCTTCGTGCATTACCACGTTCACCTCACTTTTAGCATGTTTTCTTCCTTTCTTTTGTTACATACAAGTTCAAAGCCTGCATTTTATATAAAATTCTTCATACAGCCTATCTTAGAAAAGTGAGCCGGATGGGCGACCGCATCGCGCGATTAAAGTAGATCACAAAGGAATTTTCTTAGTCTCGCTGACGACTTTTTAGCTTTTCTTTTGATATTTAATAACCGATTGGACTGTAGATCGATCACTGGTCGAGAGATCGCCGCGTCGAACACACGTGACACGCACGGAAGCGATTACGTAATGATCCTATCATTGCCTCCTCGCTTGCGTGCGTGCCACGTGTGTTCGACGCGGCGATCTCTCGACCAGTGATCGACATACTAGACGAAGAATTTCGAAAAAATAAAAGTCATCAGCGAGACTAGGAAATCCCACATACGATCCGCTTCAACCGCTCGGCCACCGGCCCAGCTTACTTTTTTGCAGGAGAGGCTGTATCGTCGGCATGGATCCTACTGAGACCTTGTGTTCACTATTGCAGGTTGGCGCAAACTCGGTGTCATATTCTACTCTGAGGCCCGGTCAGAGCTGGTGCTATTTGCAACTGTAACCCGCCGTGGCCTGCTGTATCCCGCCATCACCCGCCCGGTCGATACGTATGATTAAAATGGTGGGGTGAGGTTGAGAAAATTACCCGGTGTGGTCGACTAGAGCCCATCGGAAGTGATGACGATGGTTACGTGGCTAACAGGATTGCACCTGTTCAGAGAAATAGTGAAGGAGAGTAAAGTGTAGTAGCGGAGGTAGCAGGGTTGATAGCTTCCTAGTGATACGCAATGTTTCATTATCGGCCCGCCCACCCGGAGATTTTCCCGTCTCCATCATCCACGTATTGCAGGGATATCAACCATGTCGGGTGATTTTCTCAACCTCATCCCATCATTTTAATCATACGTATCGACCGGGTGGATGTTGGGGTGTGTCGGCGGGTGTTTTTGGCATCCTATTTTCAATGCTTTCTGTGTGTATCGACCGGGCTGGATAGGTCGGCTTAACCAATTCTGACAGGGGCCTGAGAGTTTTGGCCGAGAAATAGCCCAACAGGCTTCGCAGCGGCTCCTGGTGGGCTGTTTCTAGGCTTTTCACGAAATGGACATGAAGTGGCCGAGATATATTCGAGAAGTTATGAGAAGTAACCAAGACGCAACCGTCACCGGCTCGCTGAGCCGCCATCCGTGACCACCAGCAGTTGGGCGGGGCCTGCAGAGGCTAAGTGTGGTCCAAGTACCTCAGACTTGGGTAATTGAACCGACGGAGGTGCTGACATCTGAATTATGTCTCTCGAATGCGCCGTATATCTACCTAGAGAGCATTACTTCTCGGCTATTTCGAGTCGAGCATTATTTGGCGGCTATAAAGCGGCAAGCAGGCATTTCGCGGCTATTTGATTTGATTTATTACATTTGTAGAACCGTGTCAAAGACAACAACAGAAAGAAACATCCAAGCGGCAGTTAAGAGACTAAAAACACAAAAAACAGTCGGACAGCAATAAAGCGATTGGATAAACTGATTATTAGACTTACACCGGAGAAACCATCAAGAAAATGGTTATTACAAACATCACTCTTGGGACAACCGATAACTCGATGAATTCACTGAGCTTCCCAACTACCAAACCTGACCGAAGTTATTTTGTTGAAGTCAGACCCTGCCCTATTGACAAAGAACCGTACAGTAGTATCGGAATTATTAGCGCTCGGAACAATCGCATTTTAGTCTCCAGTGAGACATTGTTTTTCTTCCACAGACACCAACCAAGCGATGCAAGGGCACTGGATGCCTGCCCGATCCTGCTGCATACCTCTGCCGTGGCCGCAACTTTCCGTTCTTGCATGACTGATCCAAGGTATTTGAACTCACAGACCTGCTGATGTTCCGCTCCGAAGTGCACAGTTGCAGGCGAGCCATCCGAGGTCATCACTTTTGTCTTTTCCTGATTTATTCTTAGGCCGTAAGAGCTTGCAACTTGCGCCACTCTATTTATCAGGCACGTTGCATCCTCATCGGTATCCGCAAACACTGCACTGTCATCCGCAAACATCAGATCCGAGGCGTATCCATTACTGCTATACTGGACACCTCTTTTGTTCTCAAAGACCTCCGTCATAATAGCGTCGACGATTGAAGAGCAACGGCGATACAACACCACCTTGACGAATTCTACTGTGCTTATCTGGGCCGAATTCCGGTCCGCAATTGCGTCTCGACACGCTTTGCAGCCGCACGCGCTCGAGTCAGTCCGGTTTCCAGCGCCAAAGCCGACTCGATGTGGCATTTTTATACAATTTTCTCCAATTTTTCTTAGTTTCCAGTTTCCAAAACCCACCTATAGTCAGCAGATCGGCGGCTGCGGCGCTGGAAGCTCTTCTGACTCGGGAGCGTGCGGTCGCAAAACGTGTCGAGACGCAATTGCGGACCGGAATTTGGACCAGATAAGCACAGTAGCTTTAACCGTAAACTCTTCCGACAGCTTATCCCCAACGCGAACCGAGCTGGAAGAACCTTCATACGTTTTCTGGAGCATTTTAACTATCTTGCCTGGTATATGTTCGCTATCAAGTGCTCTCCATAGCGCAGGCCAATGAACACAGTCGACTATTGTACGGTTCGGAAACATGGACTCTACTGAAGCCAGACCTTGTCAAGCTGGAAGTCTTCCAGTTGCGGTGCCTGCGACATATTCTTGGGCACGATTCGTGACCGTATTTGCAACGAAAATATTAGAAGGAGCTGTATGGATCAATCGTTGGTTGAAGAGCAACTGAAGACAAGAAGATTACGGTGGTTTGGACATGTATGTAGGATGGATGCTAGCCGACTCCCGTACAGTATGCTGTGGCGGAAGCGCCCGCCATCGTGGAAGATCCAGAGAACTGCCCCGAAGAAGGCGTGGCTCAAGCATATAGACGAAGATCCGTGGCTCAAGCATATAGACGAAGATCTGGAAAGCCAACGGTGCAGTGTTTTTAACGCTAAACTTATTGCTGCAAACCTTACTGAGTGGAAGCGTATCGTACAGGCCGCACGAGCTCCTTTGGAACCTACAGCAGTGTAATGGTTGAGAGAGCATTCCGCTCCACCAGACGCCAGCTCACTGGATGAGTGAGTATTGGCAAAGAAGTGCTGTCTTACATTTCGCCTGGTCTCAAAGAGGCCCAATTTTATCGGATCCTCCCCCTTCCCCCAGTGGTTGACGGTCTCAGGTTGAACAGTCGACTAGCCCTGATACCAGCGCTCCCATGAATAATCTTATTGATCATTATCATAACAAACCTTCTCCTGTGCTCTAGAGTGGTCAGGCCCAATCTAGCGTTCCAGGTTACATGACACACGATTAGTCTCAAACCACGATGTCCTGAAGAAAACTACGTGTAAAAGTGTTCTGATTTTTCCCCAACGCATTGACGGATCCCTTTTTGTATGAATTAAAGACTTCCGTACCATACTCCATGAGTGGACGGACGCACGTTTTATACACAGTCAGCACGTTTGCATTCGTTGTTGATAGAGCTGGAAACGCGCTGTGCATCATCCTATTTCTCTGCCAAAACTCAGAGTGTAATATAAGGGGAGGCGGTCATTGCTCTCCCGTACGTTCTGCGTTGTGGTTGGTGAGCGTCGCGCGTGGAGGAATGAGCGTCCACGCGGCATTCCAGTATTTAAGCGAATTCAACCATAATGGCATGTCCCGAAGCACTATTTACTTTGATATGTTCATTTTATATCACTAACGATAACCATTTTACTGTATTTGGTGCTGAAGACTTTTCCACACAATGGTGGGGTTTCCGCGTTCGCCGCGCGCGCGACACTCACCGAACCGCAACGCGTACGCACGCAGGTGAGCAATGACATGGAGCCGTAATATAAGTGCACCGAGTTTGCGCCAACTTCCAATAGGAAACGCAAAGTCTCATTAGGATCCATGTCGATGTTACCTTGTAACACACGTCTAATTGTAAGTGGTGACCAGGGATGAGCGGAATAAGAAATTTTAATTTTAAAAATCTGAACAAGATTTGGATTTTCATAATTTTTAACTTGGGACAATATTCAAAATTCTTTTGATGGGAACAAGTTGAAATTTTCACCCAATCTCATTGAGATCTGACGACACTTATGCATGAGAGAGTATTTCGGAGTGGAGTTTATGTGTATTTGGTTGCCTCGCGTACGTGTGCGGAGCGAGGGGGAGCGGACATTGCACACCCGTGCGTGCTGCGTCGTGGCCGGTGAGCGTTGCGCGCGGCGAGACGGGTAACGACGCGACATCCTCACATTCAGGTTAAATGAGGTGAATGGGCATGTTTTGGAACATCATCCGCTTCCCTGTCTTCATTTAAGCCGCTCATGATAACCGTTTCCTTGTATAGGAGGCTGAAAACCCGTTTACGCGATAGTGGGTCCTCCGCGTTCGCCGCGCGCGCGACGCTCACCGGACTGTGACGCGTACGCAAGCGGGTGAGCATTGTGATGGAGCCGAAGCGAGGAGATATCCTCGGTAAAACGTCGTAATTCTCACGTCTCATGGAACGAACGGCGCGGGCGATTCTGCTCCCTCTGTCTCTCATGCGCTCTCTCATTGTCTCTAATCGCCGCACCAGCACCGTGGAAAAAAAAACCTGCTTGGCCCGGTGGGGTTGACCGCGCGCAGAGCTACTATCATTCTCCGAGCCAAACTCAGGTCCGCAATCGCGGACCACGGCTGTTGCATCATGCGGCACGTGATAATCGTGCTGGGAGAAGGGTGAATCGTGCTGGGACCAAGCGGTCCCATCATAATTAACATGTCTCGCGTGATGCGATCGCCGTAGTCGGCAAATGCGGACCGGAATATCGCCCAGAGAACGATAGTATGTGTTCGACTTTATTTGGTTGACTGCGCGCAGGTCTACGGCTACGGTCCTGATGATTTGCGCGCGGTATGCCCCATTAAATGTTAATAGTTTAATTGGACTAATACAACAATCTGACTTTGGCATTGTTGCGCTGTCGGAAACATGGCTCACCCCGCTCGTCACTGATGTTTCGCTATTTGGTGGTTTATGCTCTCAGTTTAATCTGCTCAGATGTGACAGAACTCACAAAAGGGGGGAGGTGTGGATCTCTTCGTCAAAAAGTCTTTTTGCTCTAAGGTGGTGTATCAGGAGTGTTATTCTGAAGGTTTTGAGCTTCTTTGTTCGGACCTTATGCTGGGGAATAAAACACTGAGCATAATTGTAGCTTATAGGGCGCCCTCATGCTCCGCAGGGGTGTTCGATCAATTCCTGAAATCATTGGGCGACTTAATTTCCTGTCGTCAGGCTTGTATTGTTACGGGCGATTTCAACCTCCCGGAAATATCCTGGTCGCTTCAGACCACCACGGCTGGTTCCTTGTACGGTAAACAATTTTTGGATATGTGTGCTTCGCATAATCTTATCCAAAATAATGTAATCGTAACCCAAGGTAGTAATGTTTTGGATCTTCTGCTGTTCAACGAGGACGATTTGGTTGACAGTGTGGATGTTGCTGCTCCATTGGGTACGAGTGACCATGCTTCGATCACATTTAGTCTGAAGGTGCACGTCGAGGCGTTAGATGACAGGGTCCTCAAAAGGATCTATAGCGTATTAATGAGTACCTTGAAAACGTTGACTGGTATGGCTCTCTGGGTACTGTGGATGCCGTGGACGCTAAGTATGAGCTCTTCCCTTCTATTCTGCACCACACCATTGATTTGTTCGTGCCTATCTGTTTAGTCTCTTCAAAAAAGGGTGTCTCCCAAGGCACTTGGAAAACCTTTCTCTCAGGAAAACTCGAGCTTGGAACGTAGCGAGTAATAGCAACTCTGTGGAGGATTGGTGCGAATACAAAAGAATCACGGCAATCTTCGAAAAACGCTTGAAGAAGTACAATAGCGCGTCGGAAAAAAAGGTAATTGCATCCAAAAATAAGAACTCAATCTACAAGTTCCTTAACTCTAAGCTAAAAAGCATGTCTGATGTGGGTTGTTTTGAGAGAGAAGATGGTTTCAGTGTAGTGGATGACGCCCAAAAGGCTCAAATTCTGGCGAGTGTGTTTATGAAGGCATTCCTTGATGACACTGGCTCGGATGAGCGTGTTAGTCCTTCGCTTTTTCCTGTTATGCCTGACTCTGTTTGGTTACTCCCGGGTGAATTGTCGGATCTACTGTGCTTACAGGCCATAAAACGGCCAATGTCTCACCGTCGACTGCGTACCACGCGCTGCGCGACCGCACGCGCGTCGGAAGCAGACGAGTTTTGGCCGCCGCGCGGCGGCCAAAAATCGTCGCGCGGTGGCCAAAACCCGTCTGCTTCCGACGCGTGTGCGGTCGCGCAGCGCGTGGTACGCAGTCGACGGTGAGACATTGGCCGTTTTATGGCCTGTATCTGGAGTCAAATTCCGGTCCGCAATTGCGTCTCTACACGCTTTGCGGCCGCACGCGCTCGAGTCAATCGAGTTTCCAGCTCCAAAGCCGATTCGATATGTCTTTTTTATACAGTTTTCTTCAATTTTGTTTAGTTTCCAGTTTCGAAAACCCACCTAGAGTCAACAAATCGGCAGCAGCGGCGCTGGAAACTCTTCCGACTCGAAAGCGCGCGGCCGCAAAGCGTGTCGAGACGCAATTGCGGACCGGAATTTGACCCAGATAAGCACCGTACTAGCCAAATGGCCGAATTCGTTTTCCGACACGCCGGATCACTTACCATTGTCTTTCATTAAAAAGGTCATTGATTCCATAGTTGGGCCACTAGCATACATTTTCAACTTGAGTTTTATGCGTGAAGTTGTTCCGAGCAGATGGCGTACATCTTTTGTGACTCCTATACCGAAGAAGAAGCCGTTTTCTGATCCCAGCAATTACCGGCCCATCAGTATCACGTCTATCTTTGCAAGGCTTTTTGAAAAAGTAATGAAAAAAAGAATTATGGCCCATCTAGAGGAGAACTCCATCATCTCGGAACATCAACATGGTTTTCAAAAGGGCAAATCCACAATTTCGGCGATGCTGCAGTCACTTGATGATTGGACGCGTGCGCTGGACAAAGATATAGGTGTGGATGTCATTTACCTTGATTTTTCCAAGGCATTTGACAGAGTTTCTCATCGCAAATTAGTAAACAAACTAGAAATAGTGGGTATCCATCCGCGTATAGTGGCTTGGATTCTTCTTCTGCAGCCTCAAAGTGGTTTTTGTCATAGGTTGAGGAACTGGGCGGCCTTCACAGGATCCGTCCAGGGGTCCATTGTTGTTAAGGAGGTAGGTCTCCTCGGGCACATGAACAAGTGCGCCGTGTCGTGTCCGGGAGCACCACAGTCCGGGCATGCGTCTGGTCGGCTGCTGTCGATCTTGTTGGCGTAAGACATTAACAGAATAGAGTGACCACAGCGCAGCGAGGCGAGAGCACATCTGGCTCGCCGGCCGAGTTGAGACTCGGTCTCGCAAACCCGAGGCGGCACTGCTCCTAAAATAGGGTTCACAGCCGCCTTCTCCAGATATCCTCGAACAAACTGGGTGTGCTCCTCGCGCAGAAGTCGAAGCCTTTCCATGTTGGAGTCGGCCCATCTCTGTACATCAACTTTACGAGGAGCATCTGCGAACGGCGTCCTAATCGACCTCTCTCTAATGGGCTTCATAATTCTCTTTGCCGGATGATTTGGCTGTCTCAGAACATTAATATACATCTGCTGTGCCTGGAGTTCACAATGCTCCTTGACCGGCAATATGCAGGCCTCCGCGTGAAGATGTTCTATTGGGGAGCTCCTTGCACAACCGGTAGCAATTCTAAGCGCAGCATTCTGTATACGCTGCAGCTTATTCCAGGAGCTGTCTGACACCAGGTGCTGCCACACTGGTGCCGCATATTCCAGAGCCGGCTGAAGTATTGCTCTGTAGGTTCTCAATATAGTCTCCCGGCTGCTTCCCCATGATGTTCCTCCGAGAGCTCTCAGAATATCAAGCTTTGCCTTGACGACTGTCTGTTTCTGTTCCGCGTTTTTGTGGAACTTCAGTGACGGATCGAGTATAAGACCAAGCAGCTTAGGGAATCTTACTGCTGGCAAACGATTACCATCCCATCTGACATCTGGGTGGGCACTGTGTTCCTTGGTGCTTGTTGTGAACACTGATACAGAAGACTTTGCAGCAGAGACTGTGAGCATCATATTATCGAGGAAAAGCTTCAACTCGACGAGATAGGCGCTGATCTTGTTAGCGGCTACTTGCAGGTCACGGTCCTGGCACATGATGGTGATGTCGTCGGCGTACAAAACAATCTTTATATCCTGTGGTGGCTCGGGAAGATCCTCAAGATACAGGCTGAATAGGGCAGGGGACAACACTCCGCCTTGCGGAACACCAGCTGCGATTGGAATGCTATCGGATACGTGATTCTGGAATTGAACCTTAGCCCGGCGGCCTTTAGTAAACGCTGCAATCCATAGCTTCTGCCAGGATGGCAGCGAGGACTTCAGCAGTTTGTCGGACAGCAGTCCCAAGTTAACAGAGTCAAATGCTTTGGTCAGGTCGAGGGCGACGGCCACCGTTCTTAGGGGCTTTCTCATGTTGAATCCGTCGACCGCAAAGCTGACGATCTCTAATAGAGCAGTAGTAGTAGAGTGAAGTTTCCTGAACCCATGCTGATGCTGCTGTCGCTCATTTTGCTCAGCCAGGTCCCTCACGATCAACTTTTCAGCTAATTTGGCAACGGGAGATAAAAGGCTAATAGGTCGAAAGCCTTTTGCCGTACTATGGGACTTGCCTGGCTTTGGCAACGGTATCACATTAGCTGTCTTCCAAGCTTGGGGTAGAATGCAGGTCCGGAAAGAAGTGTTAATGATATCTGCAAGCATCGGTAGAAGTTCCATGGGAAGCTTCTTCAGGATGGCTGGGGAGATACCGTCAGGTCCGATAGCCTTCGAATTCCGCATTTCTTTGATAGCCTTCTCTACTTGCGTGAGAGCAAAGGCCTCAGAAGCGTTCATGAGCGGCAACCGGCTCAGTTCTCTAACCGTGACTCTGTTTTGCACGCCTCGCTTGGCACGTGTGATGAAGAAGTTCTTGCCGAGCGCATAAGCAGCCGCTTTCCCTGATTTGAAGACGTTCTCCTCGAACTCAGTAGCGGAGCTCATCGAGGGAGCGGACCTGCCAGAAATTTTCCTCAACACTTTCCACGTCGTAGTTCCGTCAGCCTTGAAATTCAGCTTTTCAGTGAACTTCTCCCTGCATTCCTTCTTGTTCTTATCCAGATCCTGCTTGATCTCATTATCCAGCACAGCTATGTCCGGGTCTAGATGGTCTGCGGCCAGCGTTGAGCAGCCTTGCCACCGGTCGCAACGGGGGGTCGTAAAAATTCTCGAAAAATTTACCAAAAAAAATGAAAATTTGGGGGGGGGGTTCGAAATATTTCCGGAAGAAATGGGGTTCATGTCCAAACCACTCGGGAAGTAGAGTGAGGCAGGAGTAGTAAGTCGCGTAATTTTTCGTCCCAGGGGGGGTGGTGTTCGTGAAAATTTCGGTCACCCGGGAGGGTCGTAAATTTTTGGTCACCGGTCGCAACGGCCTGCTCAACCCTGTCTGCGGCTCTCTTCTCATCTCTGGTTCTTATCTTCTGCAGTATTTCCCTGCTGACATTTGGAAAAAAGGTCTTGACACGACCCTCAGGAATTGCTGCTTTCATGGCCTTGCGGATGGCACTTGTTAAATGACGTTCTTTCTTATGGACATCACCATTCCATGGGTAGTCGACCGCATGGCGAAGTGCAACATCTCTGAACAGGGTCCAGTCTGCTAGGCCTAAATTAAGATAAGTACGATGACGAAAACCAGAGTAAGGGGCAAGAGAGTCAGAGAGATCAATATAGACAAAGACGGGAATGTGATCACTGGACAGAGTTGTGGATGTGGACCACGTGCAAGCATTAGAGAGATTGGATGACACAAGAGAGATCTGGGCTAGAAGGTCGGCCGTTGGCAGGGAGACGAGTGGGCTGGTCATCATTGAGGATAACCAGGTCACACTCCTCAGCCCATTCCTCAACGTCATCCCCTCTGGCGTCAGAGTCAAGAGCAGAACAGAACGTGTGAGCATTGAAGTCACCCGCAAAGACAGCTGAGGGAGAGAGTGAGCAGTCGTGCAACTGCTTAAGGAGAGGTATAGGATTATAAGACGGGGGGCAAGATGTTACAGGGGGGATATAGACGTTAAATAGAGATAAAGGGGTTTTGAGGGGGAGGTGGACAGGAACGTACTCAAGAGTATCGTCCTTAGGAGTTTTGGGAATAATATGAGAAGGTAAGGCAGATTGCACAAAAGTAGACACTCCGCCCCCAAGATCAGACCTTGGCATGTGATAGGCGGTGTAGCCCGGAATGTTAGGTTGGGGATAAGTGGTAGATGGAGAGAGCTTGGTTTCTTGAACCATGATAACATCCGGGTGATGAGAACGTGCGAATAGAGAGAGTTCAGATAACTTGTTGCGAAGGCCGTTGAGATTAATGTGAACAATGGAGAGGGGGCGATTGGTAATTGAGGAATCAGAGTTGCTGGGGGCAGAGCATAGAACACAACGAAAGGATGAGTCATGATGCCTCACAGAACTGAGGCCCGAACAGGAGAAGTGCACCCACCTTTGGCATCCGAAGCACTGGACACTTGTTTTATGCCAGAGAACATCCTTGCTGCAGGTGGCACATGGATACTTCTGCTCTGGACCTGGATTCCTCTCGACACCGGCCCTCTGTAGTAAAATCCTCAGGAGAGCTGCGGCCGACCAGCACCTCTCCCATGACAAAAACCCTCTTCTCGGAGGGGTTGACGTCGGTTTGCACGGAGGCGATCTTCTTTCCTCCACACTGCCACGGCACGAACGTACAACATCTCGGCAGGCTTGGATTCGTGCTTTTCTCACGGGCAGAACTTTCAGGGTCAGGCTCAATAGTACGTTCTCCTCTCCCTTTGCAGTCCTTAGTGGTGTTCCCCAGGAGGGAGTGCTTTCACCAATACTCTTCAATATTTATACGTATGAGCTTCCCTCGATTATATCCTTGAACAATGTCGGCTGTTCGGCATTCGCTGATGACTTTAAGTTGTATAAACCTATTTTGACAATATAAGAATCGGAGTGTTTGCAAAAAGCTCTTAATGATGTAGCCAAATGGTCGAATGAATGGAAATTGCCGCTTTCCAGCGAAAAGACTAAGGTGATGAAGCTTGGTAAGAGACGAGTTAGTGGCTTCTATACTATCGACGGTTCGCAGTTGAGCGAGGTCAGCGAGATTGAGGACCTTGGTTTTCTTATCAAGGATGATCTTAATTTCGATGATCACTGCCTCCAGGTCGCGTCCACGGCTAATTGGATGATGCACAGCGCGTTTCGAGCACTATCAACTACTAATGCAAACGTGCTGACCGAGGTCTATAAAACGTACGTACGTCCACTTATGGAGTATGGTACGGTAGTTTTTAATCCATACAAAAAAGGATCCATCGACTCGCTTGAGAAAGTCCAGAATACTTTTACACGTAGAGTTTTCTTCAGGACATCGTGGTTTCAGACTGATGGTAACGTGTGCCATGTCACCAGGAACGCTAAATTGGGCCTAACCACTCTAGAGCACAGGAGAAGGTTTGATATGATAATGATGTATAAGATCATTCATGGGAGTGCTGGTATCAAGGCTAGCCGGCTGTTCAACCTTAGACCATCAACCACTAGGGGAGCACCGGTGAAATTAGGCCTCATTGGGGCCAGGCGGAATGTACGACAGCACTTCTTTGTCAATTGGGCGGGGTCTGAATTCAATAAACTACTTCGGTCAGGTTTTGTAGTGGGGAAACTCAGTGAATTCAAAAAGACACTTGAGAGTTATCTGTTGTCCCAGGAGTAATGTTTGTAAGATCTCTTTTCTTCATGGTGCCGGTGTATGCCTAATAGTCAGTTGGTCCATTTGTCTATTGTTGTTCGACTGACTTTAGTGCGTTTAGTCTCCTAATTGCGGTTTGGGTACTTATTTCTGTTGTTGTCTCTGACACGGTTCTACCGTGTAATAAATCAAATCAATCAAATCAAGTTCACCGAATTCAAAAATACGCTTGAGAGTTATTATCTGTTGTCGCAAGAGCGATGTTCATAATATCCCATTCCTTCATGGTGCCTATGTATGCCTCGTAGTCAGTTTATCTACATATTTGCGTTATTATTGTCCTCTATCCTTAGTCTCTTCAACTTCCCGTTTAGGTGTTTTGTTTTGTTGTTTGTCTATCACATGGTTCTACAGTGTAGTAAATATGTAATAGATGTATATGTATTTTTTGACGAAAAAGCGACCGCTCACCGCTGGTGATAATCGTAACGAGCAACGCATTTATATCCTATCGGCGGCTGTCATTTGAATTCCCGCGCCCGCCGCGTTGGGTCGCCGCACCGCCGTCACGATGCGGCGGGTGGCGGGCTGGGGCGATGCCAAAGAGCTGGATGAACGAGTAAAAACGCAATCTAGGTGGTTCTTGACGCCTAAACGAGACAGTCCGGATGTTTCCTTCCTGGATAATGCTTATCAAAGCGTCTCCCTATTATTCGACCTAATTAGGGTCTTGATTAACGACTGGGTCGGCAGTATTAGGTCTGTTAAGTTTTCTGAGTGCACAAGGTCCACTTATCGAAACTTTAACTCGTTGATATGAGCTATTTTGAACCTCGACAACGGCAGTAGAAGTAATTTCAAGCATTTAACCGCTGTAAACCTCATGTGCACTAAATTCCTGCTTAGCATTGCTTCTAGCGAACTACGTACCGTTGTATCGGGCAACCTTCAGTATTCCGTTGTATACGTTTGCAGAAATATGATGTGCATGGTAGAGAAATGCGTCTAGTTCTTATCAAAGGATTCGGCACACTCATCGCACTGCGGAAAATCTCCAAGAAACCCAAATCGCCTCTAGGTTCCAATACTTTTATCGACAACATTTTTTAAGGCTACCTAACATAATAATCCTGTTGCAGATACGGCTGCATGGCTGATTAGAGTAAGGGTAGGGGCTTGTGTCTCCCATCAGCCAATCGGCAATGTCTCAGGGGTGTAAAGATCTCAGTCGATTGGCCGACGGAAGTATTGACCCCGCCCGTACTCCTATCTACCCCTATATAGGAATATGAATAGGTATGAGCACGATAGTGCTTCCTCATCCAGTTTGTTACTCATCTTATCAGAGGAGATCAAGCATGCCTCATTCTACACGAAGAAGTGAAGTCGGACCTTTCTAACAGCTTAACTTTCAAGATTTGGCTTGATCCTCGTTCTCATTCCTCACGCAAGTTCAGTGGCGTGCCGCAGGCAAAGTTCGTAGGCATGATACGCTCCGCAATGCTGCGCATAAGTCACTTTGCTCCATTGCGTCCGTGCCGCGCAAACGCTGTTCTTCCCTTGACCGTTGTCTCTTCTCTTACTCCGCACACGCACGCACTCGAGACAGGGAAATTTTTCTTGAAAAAAAATCGGGAAGAATAGCCTTACCAGCACACTCTTCCTCACTATATCATCCTTGCGTTGGCAAAGATTGGTAAGGAAGTGCCTTTGGAAGCACTGTATTCCAGCGTAACAAGATTTTGAAGAAGGGCCCTGAAGGTGATTTTGCAGTTTTCAATTATCGGTGAGGAAAGCTACGAACAGAGCTGTCGATGGTACTGTGCTTATCTGGGTCAAATTCCGGTCCGCAATTGCGTCTCGACACGCTTTGCGGCCGCACGCTCCCGAGTCAGAAGAGCTTCTAGCGCCGCAGCCGCCGATCTGCTGACCCTAGATGGGTTTTGGAAACTGAAAACTAAGAAAAATTAGAGAAATTGAATAAAAAAGCCACAACGAGTCGGCTTTCGTGCTGAAAACCCGACTGATTCGAGCGCGTGCGGCCGCAAAGCGTGTCGAGACGCAATTGCGGACCGGAATTTGGCCCAGATAAGCACAGTAGTGGTCGACATCTCGGGGTGTTAATTTCGTGCTAAAACTTGGTGGTCGTCTCGCCTTGAAAACCCATTTTCTACCACCCCATTTAGCTGTATACAGCGAAAGAGGTTCACATGGGAATCGAAGCGATAATTTACTCCAAAATAACGCTCACAAGTGTCGTTGAGGTCCGCCAACGGGTAAAAGTTACGGAGTGTAGACGTTGTGCACTCAGAAAATATACCAGACCTAATATTGGCGACCCAGTGGATAATCAAACCTCAGTTAGGTTCAATAATAAGCAGTAGCTTGTTTACTAGCGTCATCCATGTGGAAAACGGCCGAATTATGTCGATTAGCCGTCAAAAATCCACCCAAAGCGCGTTTTTCTTCGCACATCCAGTTCTTTGGCATCGCGCCAGGCCGGCAGACGCCGCGTCGCGACGACTGTGCGCGGCGGGCGCGGGAATTCAAATGACAGCCACCGATAGGATATAAATGCGTTGCGTAACGAGAGCTTGCTAAAAATGCTCTAGAGCTTGCACAAGTTCGCTTACTCTAAACTACGCTAAAATGGTTTTCCTTGTGAGACCCGGGAAGACACCTCTTGCCCTGCGCAATGTAAATCAGTGCCCTTCTTTTGTCGTGTGTGGTCGAAATGTTTGTTTCAAAAGTCGAGTTTGCCTTTCACTTACTCATTTAATTCTCTCACATTGCGTTTCTCGTCTTATTATACTAGTGAGGCTAGTCATGAGTTTGTGTTCTTGTTTCGTATAATTCTAACCTTTTTTGAGTGTCATAGATGGTTCGGATCATGATTTCAAAGATTCTCAGTGATAAAATCAAATCAAGCTGCTTTTAAATGACCAAAACCTGTTCGACCGTTTCGCTGACTATTTTGTATTACGACCAGGGTCAAGCGGGGTTGCGAAATTTCGCAACGGGGAGGGGTCGCAAAAATTTCAACTCGAAAAAGAAAGTGAGGGGGATCGCAAAAATTTCGGACCAAAAATTATTGTTTGGTAATAATATCCCAAAAATTCCCGGTATTCTTGGCCACCGAAGGGAGGGATCGCGGCATTGCTCAGGTTTTAGACGCTTGAGTCCGACTCTATGAACTTTTGGCGTCTGACGGTTTCAGTTGTCGAATATAAGCTGCCCAGAAATCACTCCTCGCATCGGGGGAACGCAAAAATTTTGGATTTTGGAAAAACATCGATGGTGGGGGGTCGCTCCGATTGGGAAAATTACGCAACGCCCCGCTTGACCCTGATTACGACTCATCGTGCCTATAAAATCATCTCTGCCAATTCAAGACTTGATACCTCAGCAAAAGAGACTTGATGCTCATTTACAAGTCGGCATGAAGTCTTAACTTGCCGCGTTAAATTCACTGTATGGGTGAATTTGCCGCTAGGATAGGTGAGAATGAGGTGAATATCCCGTGAAAATGGTGCGAACTGGCAGCGAGAGAGGGTCCAATTTACCCCGAAAATAAGGTGAGTTTACCTCGAAAATTTCACGAATTTGATGGTCCACAGCGCAAGAAACCCCGCCTTGTCCGCAACATGGGCGTAATCTCCGCCGAGGTCTACGGTGAGGAGCCACCCTCTGCGGATCGCGGCGTAACTCGCCCCCCTCCCCGCCGGGAGGATACCCACTGTATCCTCCCAGCAGCCAAAATTATGCTGGCCTCCGGAGAGTGACCCGAAGTCACCATTCAGGGCCGGCATCAGAATGCCGAATGAGGACTCTAGTGAGATGAGGCGGCTTTTATACCGGCTGTGCTCATGGTAAACACATCGAGACGTGATCAATCGTTTTATCATGTTTTCGCTGAGATGTTTTCACTTGTTTAGAAATTTCTGCGATGCCAGCAACGGCGGTAATTTCACCCTTTGCGCTGATTGATATCCAGCCGCTCAACAACTGATATGCATCAACATGTTAGGCCCCGGTCAGACTCGGTCGAAAAACCTGCTGAGTCCGACTGAGTCCGGATGAGTCCGGGGTGGAAAAACCTGCTGAGTCCCACTGAGTCCGGTTGCCCCCAGCACCAACCAGCTCCTCTGCGAAACACGCAATTGATAGTGACGATTATCACCTCAGCTGTGAATCGGAACGTGTTTGGTGGCTGATTTTTCTTGTTTTCAACATGTCTGAATCTGATTTCCGTATCAGCAGCAGGTGGGGCAGAGCGCTGACGATGAGAGTCGAGATGCGGCGGGACTCGGCAGGTCGCAGTCGGCCGAAAAAAATGCACTCAAATCACGTGAAAAATACCTATATCGACCGGGTGGGGCTCAGTGGGACTCAGTCGGTGCATTGGCCCCGCCCTTGTACGCATGAGAAATATCAGTATCGACCGGGGGGATTGCGGTGGGCATCAGACGGTCGCAGTCGGACTCAGTGGGTTGATTTTTTTCCACCCATTTCCCACGAATTCGGTGCGTATCGACCCGGTGGGACTCAGTAGATCCACCGACTATGACGGGGGCCTTAGCCCTGCCGGTATTTTCACTCTTTGCGCTGACTGATATCCGACCGCTCAGCAAATTCACCCTTTGCGCGGATAAGCTTTGATGACGGCGCTAAAGGTGAATTTGATGCCTAATGATAACAGAGCGTGATAAAGGCCGCTTTACCCGAAGCATCAAGTCTCGAATTGGCAGAGATCTAAACCCACACGATCGAAAACTTTTTATCGTAGACATAAGCCATGTTTTGACTGCAGCCCTGCTGTTTTTCATTGCAGCGATTTCGCACCCGCTTCTGCGGCGATGTAGCAGCGACAGCGATTTTGTTCATAGTGCATTGCCTCATGGATGATCGAAGAAATTCAATCAATCAGTGAAATTAATGACTGGTAGTCGTCATCAATAACACGTTTCGACTCGTAAACACTGATCTTGTCATGTGAAAGGGTCAGCGTTCATTAGACGAAACGTGTCATTCGCTGGCAATCGCCCCACCGCGGCCATAAGGGGCTGAGCAGAGTGCCACCGTGGCGCGGCGCGGTCTGATGATGGAGAGCCGTATTGATAGATCGCCGCGATCTATCAATACGGCTCTCAATCATCAGGCCGCGCCGCGCCGCGGTGGCACTCTGCTCAGCCCCTAATGGCTGCGATGGAGTGATGATCAGCGACCATTGAGAATCGCTCCTCCCGCAGCGAAGCAGTAAAACATAGCATTTCGTCGCGGCGACCCAGGGATGAAGGACGTTTGCCACGAAGCTATCACAACTGCTCAGAAAAATCAAAACAAGTTACTTGTAATATAAATGTAACTTACTTGAATGTCTCAAGTAACTTACATTTATATTACGTGTAACATACATTTATATTACATGGAACTTAAATTTATATTGCATGTAAGTTACACTTATGTTACATGTAACTTACATTCGAATTTTCATTATGGGTGGCCATCACGTGACGCAGACGACACGCGACACAGAGGGCGCGTCTCAGACCACACACTACGCAACAAAATGCTGTGCACGGCCTTCCCTGCTGGTGAAGGGTCAAGTACCTCAAACTTGGGTAATTGAACCAACAGGAACGCCAGTCCTAAGTCTGACCCCGCGAAAGCGTCGTATATCCCCCTGGTAAATATATTCTAGGCCGATTTAAGTTACTTGCGACTTATATTGTGCCATTTAAGTTACATGTAACATATCGGAGACGCAATTCACGCAGTGTCTTCTCAGAAATTGAAAACTAGTTACCTGTAACATATCTAAGCTGATGTAAGTTACTTGCGACTTATCTCAAGTCATTTAAGTTACTTGTAACATATCTAAGCTGATGTAAGTTACTTGAGACTTATCTCAAGTCATTTAAGTTACATGCAACATATCGGAGGCGCCCCCCACGCAGTATCCCGCCGATATGTAACATGTAACTTAAATGACCTGAGATAAGTCGCAAGTAACTTACATCGGCTCAGATATGTTACAAGTAACTTGTTTTCGGCCTTTTATGTTACAGGTAACTTGTTTTCATTTTTCTGAGTGGAGCGCCTTTCCATTACGCGCGATGAAAAAGGAACAGTTGTCCCTCGCATGACCGCAGCGACCACCTGCTGTCAAAACATGGCTATAGCTCCTAAAAAACTATGATAACTTGCAAAGGTTATAAACGCAAAACGCCAGACCTTCCCATGCTTATCTTTCACTCTCCCATGTTTTACATGAAAACGATAAGCACTTTATACGTAATCAGGCAATCTGTAGATCGGAGCCCCGTCTGACAAGCGTCGGATGTAGACTCTGAATACCGAGCGGTGCTGATTCCCACTAGGGCAATCTGAGGAAATTCGCCCAAAGTCGTGACGGTGCCTGAACTCAGCCTTGATGGAAACATTCGCGGCTGTGTTTAGGCAGCGGTGCAAAACTAGTTGGGGGGGGGCACTCAGAATTCAAATGAGGAATGAATGATACAGATTTGAAAAAAAAACATCTAATTCCATGGAATTTCCACAAAATTACAATTCAGTAAAGTAATTTTGCACCTAGGCTTCCTCACGGCGGCATTGCTACCAGGTCGGATGTGCTTGATCAGCCATGATTGGTGCTGGGACTCTAGATAGACCTGCCCTGAAGGCACCGATTAGGAGCCTTCAAGGCGAGGTTGGTGTGTCACTGGGGCAAACTTTCTCGGAGTAAACTGAAATGCCGAAAACGCGAAGTGCCGGACCGGACATATCGCCAGTGCGGTATGATACCATGGCATTAGCCATTGATTCGACGTGATCAGCGGGTGGGTTGGTCATATCAACCAGCAGCCTGCAGCTCGGGGTTTTCCTTCATAGGGACGGTGCAGCCGCCCAATTGGGTTAAAACTGATTTCCTTTCCCCGAAATACCCGATTCACGACAGATTTTGCCCCCACGCAGGGGATTTCCTCCCCTGAGCGACGGCACCGTCGAAATAGGGTGAAAACTGATTTATACCCCCGAAATACACGATACACGTTGATATGACCCCATCCGTTGATCACGTCGAATCAATGGCTAATGCCATGGCATCATACCGCGCTGGCAATATGTCCGGTTTCGCAGCAGTGATTTTGTGTGATATGCGGACACTTTCAAAGGCGCAGACTGCCCTGCCCCTGCCCCAACCCGGTCTGTTGATGCATCCGGCCTCTGGAATCATCCGTGCTCCCTCGAGGTTAAACATGTAAATAATGTTGTTTCAGCATCATCACCATAATCAGTGTTATCAAGAGATTTCCACTCAGTTCGAAGCTATCTCATAGCGTTGAAAGGTTGTTTCCGTTTACACAGAGATGGAGCAGAATGCGAATGGAAGCTTCTTGCAGGATCGGCGCAAGTCTGTGAGGTACGACTTAGAATGAAACCGTACGTTTTCTCGGAGATACGTTGGTAGGTAAACGACTTCGGTATGAAACCGTTTTGGGGGGGGGGGGGGCGCTCAGGATTCAGTTGGAGAAAACAATGACTTCTAACGCTATCAGGCATATGATATCAGCCCAAATTTTCATTCTCATAGATGAATAACTCCATTTTCCCGAGTGCCTCCCCTCCTCCCCCCCCCCACAAACGGTTTCAAGCCAACGACTTGGAACCGCGACTGCAGATCGTGTTCTTTCTAGCAGATGTCCGCTGGAATCGCACTGGTCGAGTTAATGCCTTTGCTTTCCAACTCCGAGGCTGGTCTTTATCCTCAAGTTGTTTCAGTATCGCTAATGACTTTTTGCTGTTGGCATTTGCTGGCCAGTGGATACCCTTTCAGAGTCGCACAGCTGTCAATTCCCATGAGACACGTGGCACGCACGCAAGCGAGGAGGTAATGATTTATCATTACCTTCTCGCTTGCGTGCGTGCCACATGTGTTCGACGCGGCGATCTCTCGACCAACGATCGACGATATATATTCATTACATGGCGGTTGGCAATTCAAAATATGTAACACGATACAACATTAAAATCAAACGCAAGGCAATGAAATGAGATCTGATAAACAACTAAACTCCACTTAGGTGCTTACTAAGGCCCCGGTCAGAGTTGGTGCTATTTGCATCTGTATCCCCCCCGCACCCCCCAACACCCCCAACACCCACCCGGTCGATACGTATGTTTAAAATGATGGAGTGAGGTTGAGAAAATCACTCGGTGCATCCAACTAGATATGACGATGATTACGTGGCCAACAAGATTGCACCTGTTCAGAGAAATAGTGAAGGAGAGTATGGTGAAGTAACGGAGGTAGCAGTAAGGTTAGCTTTCTAGTGATACGCAATGTTTTATCATAGGCCCGCCCACCCGGTGATTTTCTCATCCGCCGTCATCCACGTATTGCATGGATATCGACCGCGTCGGATACACCGAGTGATTTTCTCAACTTCACTCCATCATTTTAAACATACGTATCGAACGGGGGGGGGGTGCGGGGGGATACACCGAGTGATTTTCTCAGCTTCACCTCACCATGTTGTTCATACGTATCGACCGGGTGGGTGTTGGGGGTGCGGGGGGATACACCGAGTGATTTTTGCATCCCATTTCCAATGCATTCTGTGTGTATCGACCGGGCTGGAGACGTCGGCTCATCCAACTATGACCGGGGCCTAACGAGATATTTGAAGTGGGACAGCCCAAAGGGAATTTTCCTGCTCCTGGCCAGGGCATTGAAGGCCACGCCGGCCCTATGAGTGAAAAAGTGCAGTCTACGCTGCGTTTAGTCCCTGGGGACATACATTTTAGTGGAACCCCCTCTCGTTACAGAGTCATGATATGACAGGAATTTTGCAGCAGTAATGCGAACCATCCCAAACATTATTTTTCAAATATTATCAGGTCATTTCGTTTTCTCCGAATGTATCTCTTGAAAGCGCGAAGGTACTCAGGACGACGGCCGGCGAACCTCTATGCCGAAAACGACGGCCGGCGCCCCACATTTCGAGGGTGCCGGCCAGCGGCGAACCATGCTGCATGCGATGCACACGCAGCGCGGATATTGGCTCGCTCGCGAGCCACAAAACACGCCACGCCAACTTCAATTCGGCCGGTTGGAAAGACAATTGATAACGGTCACGAATGATCACGTCGTAACGTGCTTATCACGTGCACAGCCGGTATAAAAGGCGCCTCATCTCACTAGAGTCCTCATTCGGCATTCTAATGTCGGCCCTGGAAGGGGACTTCGGGTCACTCTCTGCTTACGGCCATACCACGTTGAAAGCACGCCATCCCATCCGATCTGGCAAGTTAAGCAAAAAGCCACTCCGGAGGCCAGCATATTTTTGGCTGCTGAGGGGATAGGGGGTATCCTCACGGCTGGGGGGGGGGCGGCTTCCGTCGCGATCCGCGGGGAGGGTGGACCCTTACCGCCTGCTGCGGACCGAGGCGGGGCGTTTCTCCGCCGTGGACCCGGGGTGACATGCTTGAGGTTAACAATAATACAAATAATCGCGGGCCATCTGGTAAAAGCTAAACATGCGGCTGGCCGGCAAACCAAGCGCGGGCCATCCACGGAAAGGACTGCGAGCCAGCTGAAAAAGGTCGGCGGGCAATCGACATGAAGCTGGCCGGCGAACCAAAAACGGGCAGCTGGAGGACGGAGACCGCGGGCCAGCTGGGAAAGGTTCGCCGGCAGTCGCCCTGAGTACTTCAGTAGAACAGTAAGGTTTTAGTTTTAAGAGATTTGAATAAATTATCAACTTTGAAAGTAGCCTTGTTTGCGATTTTTCGGACATGCTCATCAAAACTTAAATTATCACAATTTAGGAACCCTAGATCCACAGTTTTCTCCACGTATTCCAAAGCGGTACCATGCACATAGTAAACATATCCCGAGCCAGATGAAGGTATGCTAAACACTTTGGTTTTCTCCACGGACAGAGGGAGTTCCCAGCCCTCACACCATCATTTACCAAAGCATTTATGGCATTTTGCAAAACAATTGAATCATCCAATGATTTGATCACCTTATATATCTTTATATCATCAGCGAAAATCTTGCATTCTACATCATTAGTGCACTGAGTTGAAAAGTGTAGATGTTTAACAAAAGAGGGGATAGTACACCGCCCTGACTCTGAGAAAATTTGCATTGACAGTGGCGGGACGGCACCGCAAGCCGGGACCGTGCCGTGTCGATGTGCCAGCGGCACAGCGATCCGGGCCCGTGCCGCGGCACTGCAGGAACGGCTCCGTAATCTTGGAAGATCCCTTCATGTCCGTAACAGTACAGCGACGGCACCGCAATCATGAACGGTACCGCAATGGCGAAGCGTGGGCCTCGCAACAGTTTCGCGCCGGCTTCGCGATATCACCGCAACGCCACCGCTACAGTGGCAGACATGAAAAAACATGGTAAAGCGAATTATCACGTCCTGATGTGTTTATCACATGGACAGGCGGTATAAAAGGTGCTCCACCTCACTCGAGTCCTCATTCGGCATTCTGATGCCGGCCCTTGATGGTGACTTCGAGTCCCTCTCCGGAGGCTAGCATATTTTTCACCGCTGGGGTATAGGGGATTTCACGGCTGGGGCTGGGGCGGTTTTCGCCGGGGTCCGCAGTGAGGGTAGTTCCTCACCGCAGACCTCGGCGAAGGTTAAGCCCTTGTCCGGACCTAGGCGGGGATTTCTCTGGGGGGGGGCAGCCAGATTCAGGCACCGTCGCGGCCCGAATCAGGCACCGTCGAGATAGGGTTGAGGTAATTCTAGACCGGGTTTGGGAGCCGTCGCGTCCTGGTTGAGACACCGACGCGGGATTGATGCAATGGCATAGCTGGTGGAGGGACTCTGGATAGACACTACCCTGCAGGCACTGATTAGGAGCCTTCAAAGCAGGGTTGGTCTGCCGCCGGAGCAAATTTTCTCAGAGGAGGGACTCCACTAGTATTAGAACGAACATTCGAGAAAGTGTCCTTTATGCGGACTTGGAATGTGCGAGCGGTCAAAATTTCACGGAGCTACTTGTGGAGGACACCGTGGATGCCAACTAATTCTAATCTGGCCATAAGTTTTTCATGGGGGACCTTATCAGAAGCTTTCATAAAATCAAAATAGACAACATATACCACGTGCTTTTGTTCAGTGGCAAGTGTCCAATCATTCAAGGCCTCTAAAAGCTGCGTTTCAGTAGATGAAGCGGAAACAACACGTTCTAACCCGTCAAAACTTGCTAACAACAGGCTGTAAGGGGCTATTCATACTCCTGACCTCTCGCTCTGCCAGAGCGACCCGCGCGGACGAAGAGGTAAGGCCCCCGTCAGACTTCGTCGAAAAACCTGCTGAGTCCGACCGAGTCCGGTTGCCCCCAGGGCCAACCAGTTCCTCTGCGAAACACGCAATCGATAGTCAGCGGCAGCAGTAGGTGGGGCAGAGCGCAGACGACGAGAGTCGAGATGCGGCGGAACTCGGCAGGTCGCAGTCGGCCGAAAAAATGCACCCAAATCACGTGAGAAACACCTATATCGACCGGGTGGGGTGAGGATGATTTCGGTGGGACTCAGTCGGTGCATTGGCCCCGCCCTTGTACGCATGAGAACCATCAGTATCGACCGGGGGGATTGCGGTGGGCATCAGACGGTCGCAATCGGACTCAGTGGGTTGATTTTTTTGCACCCGATTCCCACGAATTCGGTGCGTATCGACCCGGTGGGACTCAGTAGATCCACCGACTATGACGGGGGCCTAAGTATGAATGAAATTCCATGCTCTCCCGCCCCGCCACAGGGGTGTCAGAGTTAGTGATTCATACTCCACTCAAGATTCATTTACGAGAGTCGAGCGTGGAGATTAAAGGCATCGTACGCGCAGAAAACTGTATATTATTTTTCACGTTTTTGTGAATCTTGGCCACTCTAGTGAACAACAATGTTGAAGGGGCCCATGAAAAACCATCATTCGTAAAGAAAAGTCACTTTGAACACATTGTAAATATGAATTTGAATTGCGCGCCTAAATGGTTTTTGCAAATTTTCTGCATTTGGAGGCCTCGTCACTGCCATTTTTGAAGTTTTTCTGCATGTGGAGTCTGTGCCGTAACTGTTTCTCATGTTGTTTGACGGTCGCATCAACATTTTATGAAAAAGTGCTAGATGGCTGGTGAGAACTGGTGCCGGATCCTCGTCTTTAACCCCTTCCAACCTCATAACCCTACGTTTTTGATGTGCCGAAGTTTACCGATGTAGTCAGCCGGGCTCTTTCATGAAATTGGGCCTGAAAAATGAAAATTGGTTTTCAGCGCGAACGACGCCTTTAATGAAAATTTTTCCTATATCAGATATCTGATAGCATTATCAGTCATTGTTTACCTAAGATCTTCACAGAAATTTTCTTTCTCTCAGAGCGGTGTAATTTCCTCAGGCATATCGGGAGACACTCCGCGTAAGACTCCCGATAGGAGAAAAAACAGACCTGTGCGGAGTCATACGAAAAAGGGTCAGCAAGATTGACAGCAGCAAATCTGATGTTTGTCCGTACTGCGGTTCCATCAGCCATAACGCCGCACATTTATTTAACTGTCCGGAGAGACCTACCTTGCTGACCACAATGGATCTATGGACAAATCCACTACTGGTCGCCCAGTTTTTCCGCCTATGACAAAACTCTCTATGTGGCTGCAAAGAAGAAGGCGCAGCGGGAGTGCAGCATAGCGACGCTCGTGATGAAGTCACAATCACGGTCGGGACACTACCTAAAGGCCTAGCCGGAGACCCCAACGAGCAGCCGAACGATGAAGTCATTAACTGCACGGGTTATTCATTTTAACATTCACCACAAACATGTCGCCCCGGGATGTCGCGGTCCGACGGCGGAAAAAGTCCCCGCCTGGGTCCACGACGAAAACGTAATCTTCGCCGCGGCTGTGGTGAAGAACCGTCCTTCCGGATCCGAGATGCTCAACCACCGCGTGGTGGATCTGTGGAGTCGACTACCAAGATCAAGGAGACTCATCAAACGGGCATCAACAACTCCACGAGGAGTTTTTCCTGTATGGGAGTGCGAATGGCTGGCTGCCGCACTCCGTATTCTATTACTACGAGCTGGCATTGAGAGGAACCCAGGGCCACGCAGCAAGACTCCGCGATATCCCTGTTGTCACTGTGGATTATCGGCTCAACATGCGAGCGTTCAGTGCGGTGGTTGCCTTGGCTGGGTACACCTCAAATGTTCGGGGTTAGCTAGCTATAGTAACTACACTGATGCTTATTGTTGTATATCTTGCTCTAATTCTCCCCCTAGTGTTCCTCTTCATACTCTGGACATTTTTCAACTTAACATTAATGGCCTGCGTGCCAAACTTGTTGAACTGACATTGTACGTTGAACGCTTTCATCATGATGTCATCCTCTTGCAGGAGGCAAAACTTAGCGCATCCTCTTCTCTCCCCCGCCTCCCCGGTTACACGTCTTACCACCTCCCCCGTACTTCTCATGGTGGTGGCGTCTCTACTTTTGTAACATCTTCTATTCCCTCACACCTCATTGCGCTCCCCGCTGATAACGTTGTTGAGTGTATTAGTGTCCATATTGTATTGCAAAGTTGCCCATTAGATGTTGTTAATGTTTATATCCCCCCAACCACCTCTTGTCCCAATTCTTGATCCTACATCATTTTTGCTTACTGTACACTCTTCCCTCCCATCGGCCTCAGTTATTATGGCTGGTGATTTTAATGCACACTCATCGTTCTGGTTCTCCTCTCTAGGGCCCGATGATAGAGGCGAACTACTTGAGCAGTTTGCGTATGATTGTGATCTTGTTGCTATTAATGAGGACGCTCCTACGCATCTTCCGAGCACAGGCAGGCCCTCTTCGCCAGATGTCACATTTGTCTCCTCCTCTCTCGCTGTATGTTGTAACTGGTCCACTGCTGTTGTCATGACCAGCGATCATGTACCAATATGTGCATCACTGGATTTGTCTCTTCATAGTCATCTCGCACCCTTCTCAGGCTCACGTAGCAAATTGTACACAAATTATCGTAAGGCTAATTGGGTCCTGTTTAAGGAGGTGTTACTCAGCCGGGTAGCCAACTATCCGCTCACCGGCTCTGTACACGAGAAAGAGAAGTTCGTCGTTGATGCCATATGCAGGGCCTCTAGAGCAGCCATTCCGACAGGACGTGTAAGAAGGTTTCACCCTAATGTTCCGAAGGAAGTTCTGGAGCTCATCGAACTACGGGATGAGAAGCGACGAATGAGAAGTGAGAAGACGGGATGCTGACTTGAGCATACAGCAACTGTCAGACGAGATAACTAACTTGCTTAACGTGCACAAGCAAAAGCGATGGAAGGAGTTCACTGAGTCCATAAACTTCAAGACAGACGCCAAGAAAACATGGAGTGTTCTGAAGAAGCTGTCAGGAAAGACAATATCAACGGACCGAAACATGCTGGAGTTCCCTTCGGGTAGATTCGAGTCTGGATATGGTGCTGCCTGTCGACTTGGGAAGCTCTTTGCCTCGGCGACTTGCGCCGTGATCGTTCTCACAGAAGAACTCTCCGGTCTATAAGGAAACTCAGTCGTCACGATACTCCTGCGATAACTGCTTCAGCTGTGTCTGCCCTCATCAAATCATTGAAGAACTCCAGGGCTGAGGGACCAGACGGCGTTTCAGCTGTCCATCTGGAGCATCTACCGGACCAGTTCCTTGAGTTGCTCAGCGATCTTGTCTATTCGTCATTCAGTACTGGTGTGGTTCCCGCGAGATGGAAGCAAGCAATCGTCCTACCGATCCCGAAGCCAGGAAAGCCTGAGGACAAGGCAACTTCTCATCGACCCATTTCCCTTTTGTCCCCCATCGCTAAGTTAGCGGAGAAGATCATCTGTCCGCATCTCCAAACTGCACTCCAACATAACGTATATCAACATGGCTTTAAGAAGGCTCACTCCACCATAACTGCACTCACGTCGATCACGGAGCACATTATTGCTGGTTTCAACAAGAAAACTCCTGCTGGTAGAAGTCTGGTCGTGGCAATTGATCTGACTGCCGCCTTTGACAATGTCAGTACGTCATTGCTGTCTAAATCGATACTGGACTGTGATGTGCCGGAATGGTGTAACCGATGGACCGACAACTTTGTCAAGGGTCGCTCTATGCGTGTGAAGTTCGATGGACACTTGTCGAGGTCTGTTCCCTTGAAGGCAGGCGTGTACCCCAAGGCGGAGTATTGTCACCGAGTCTAATCCCTCTGTATCTATCTGATATTCCGAAGCCACCGCCCAACATCCATTTGTGTATGTATGCGGATGACATCACTATTGTGTGTACTGACCCTGTTATTGATCACGCCAGTGTGGCAATGAACAAATACCTTAGCAGTCTGGCCAAATTCCTGGAATCAAAACAGTTAAAGGTTTCTCCTACGAAGCCCAGCGTTACTCTGTGCACCACTGCAACGGCTGAGCACAAATTGCATCCCCAGGTTCTCTGGGAAGGAAATCTGCTGCCCTTATCTGGGCACCCTCGTCTACTCGGTGTGTTCCTGGACCCTTCATTGCGTTTCCATGAAAACTCACGTATTCGAGCTGCTACGGCCAGTGCGCGTAATAATATACTCCGTGCTCTGGCAGGAACTACATGGGGTAGCTCAAAGGAAGTGTTGCGTGTCACTTACAGGGCGATGATACAGCCCGTACTGGAATGTGGAGCTCCGGTCTGGTCAAGGCACTTGACGGAAACGTCCTGGAACAAACTTCAGCGAACACAAAACGCTGCTCTACGTGTCATCACTGGATGCCCTAAATCCACTCCTGTATCCCACCTACATCAAGAATGCGCGCTTCTTCCTGTAAAGCAGCATTGCCAATTGCAGATGCAACAGTTCCATATTGGCATAGTCAGGAATGCCACACACCCCAATCACCCCCTGCTATCATCCGACCCCCCTCATTCCCGTAACATCCGTGCACCGTTGTATGCCGCTGTCTCTGTTAATGACCGTCAACGTTGGGCAACCTCAGAGCTCAACCGGAAGAGGCTCCTGCAGATGGAGCACACCAGATCCGTCAGTGAATAACTTACCTGTGCCCCTCACAATTCTATACTCGACGGTGTACCGCACAAGGTCGATGATAGTGATAAGGACCTACCAAGACGCGCCCGTGTAATTGTGGCAGGTCTGCGCTGTGGACATTCCTCATTCCTCAAGGCCTATGTCCATAGAATCGATCCATCGGTCCCCGACGAATGTCCTGATTGCCACGGCACAGGGCATGATTCATTACATTTATTTTCATGCCCAGTTCGGCCAACTTCTCTGACAGCTCTGGATATGTGGAAAAAGCCGTGTGATGTTGCCGCCTTCCTGCGCCTATGAGAAGAAGCTCGCTGTGGCCGATAAGAAGAAGAAGAACCGTCCTCCCCGCGTATCGTGGCGAAAGCCCCCCCTCCCAGCTGTCAGGATATTCCTATCCCCCAGCGATCTAAAATATGCTGGCCTTCTTCTTCTTCTGCAGCCTCAAAGCGGTTTTTGTCATAGGTTGAGGAACTGGGCGGCCTTCACAGGATTCGTCCAAAGGTCCATTGTGGTTAAGGAGGTAGGTCTCTTCGGGCACATGAACAAGTGTGCCGTGTCGTGTCCGGGAGCACCACAGTCCGGGCATGCGTCTGGTCGGCTGCTGTCGATCTTGTTGACGTAAGACATGAGCAGAATAGAGTGACCACAGCGCAGCGATGCAAGAGCACATCTGGCTCGTCTGCCGAGTTGAGACTCGGACTCGCAAACCCGAGGCGGCACCGTTCCCAAGATAGGGTTCACAGCCGCCTTTGCTAGGTATCCTCGAACAAACTGGGTGTGCTCCTCACGCAGAAGACAAAGCCTTTCCATGTTGGAGTCGGCCCATCTCCGTACATCAACTTTACGAGGAGCATCGGCGAACGGCGTCCTAATCGACCTCTCTCTTATGGGCTTCATGATTCTCTTTGACGGATGATTCGGCTGCCTCAGAACATTAATATACATCTGCTGTGCCTGGAGTTCACAATGCTCCTTGACCGGCAATATGCAGGCCTCCGCGTGAAGATCTTCTATTGGGGGAGCTCCTTGCTCAGCCGGTAGTAATCCAGAGCGCAGTATTGTGTACACGCTGCAGCTTATTCCAGGAGCTGTCTGACACCAGGTGCTGCCACACTGGTGCCGCATATTCCAGAGTCGGCTGAAGTATTGCTCTGTAGGTTCTCAATATAGTCTCTCGGCTGCTTCCCCATGATGTTCCTCCGAGAGCTCTCAAGATATTAAGCCTAGCCTTGACGACTGTTTGTTTCTGTTCCGCGTTTTTGTGGAACTTCAGTGACGGATCGAGTATAAGACCAAGCAGCTTAGGGAATCTTACTGCTGGCAAACGATTACCATCCCATCTGACATCTGGGTGGGCACTGTGTTCCTTGGTGCTTGTTGTGAACACTGATACAGAAGACTTTGCAGCAGAGACTGTGAGCATCATATTATCGAGGAAGAGCTTCAACTCGACGAGATAGGCGCTGATCTTGTTAGCGGCTATCTGCAGGTCACGGTCCTGGCACATGATGGTGATGTCGTCGGCATACATAACAATCTTTACATCATTGGGAGGCTCGGGAATGTCCTCAAGATACAGGCTGAATAGGGCAGGGGACAACACTCCGCCTTGCGGAACACCGGCTGCTATTGGAATGCTATCGGATACATGATTCTGGAACAGAACCTTAGCACGGCGGCCTTTAGTGAACGCTGCAATCCATCGCTTCTGCCATGATGGTAGCGACGACTTGAGCAGTTTCTCGGACAGCAGTCCCAAGTTAACTGAGTCAAACGCTTTGCTCAGGTCGAGGGCGACGGCCACCGTTCTCAGAGGCTTTCTCATGTTGAACCCATCGACCGCAAAGCTCACGATCTCCAATAGAGCTGTAGTAGTAGAGTGATGTTTCCTGAACCCATGCTGATGCTGCTGTCGCTCATTTTGATCAGCCAGGTCCGTCACGATCAACTTTTCAGCTAATTTAGCGACGGGCGATAACAGGCTTATTGGTCGAAAGCCCTTTGCCGTGCTTTGGGACTTGCCTGGCTTTGGCAACGGTATCACATTGGCTGTCTTCCAAGCTTGGGGTAGAGTGCAGGTCCGGAAAGAAGTGTTAATGATATCTGCAAGCATCGGTAGAAGTTCCGTGGGAAGCTTCTTCAGGATGGCTGGGGAGATACCGTCAGGTCCGATAGCCTTCGAATTCCGCATTTCTTTGACAGCCTTCTCTACTTGCGTGAGAGTAAAGGCCTCAGAAGCGTTCATGAGCGGCAACCGGCTCAGTTCTCTAACCGTGACTCTGTTTTGCACGCCTCGCTTGGTACGTGTGATGAAAAAATTCTTGCCGAGTGCTCAAGCAGCCGCTTTCCCTGATTTGAAGACGTTCTCCTCGAACTCAATAGCGGAGCTCATCGGGGGAGCGGACCTTCCGGAAATTTTCCTCAACACTTTCCACGTCGTAGTTCCGTCCGCCTTGAAATTCAGCTTTTCAGTGAACTTCTCCCAGCATTCCCTCTTGTTTTTATCCAGATCCTGCTTGATCTCGTTATCCAGCACAGCAATCTCCGGGTCTAGATGGTCTGCGGCTCTCTTCTTTTCTCTGGTTCTTATCTTCTGCAGTATTTCCTTGCTGACATTTGGAAAAAAGGTCTTGACACGACCCTCAGGAATTGCTGCTTTCATGGCCTTGCGGATGGCACTTGTTAGATGGCGCTCTTTCTGATGAACATCACCATTCCATGGGAAGTCGACCGCATGGCGGAGTGCAACATCTCTGAACAGGGTCCAGTCTGCTAGGCCTAAATTAAGATAAGTACGATGACGAAAACCAGAGTAAGGGGCAAGAGAGTCAGAGAGATCAATATAGACAAAGACGGGAATGTGGTCACTGGAGAGAGTTGTGGATGTGGACCACGTGCAAGCATTAGAAAGATTGGATGACACAAGAGAGATATCTGGGCTAGAAGGTCGGCCGTTGGCAGGGAGACGAGTGGGCTGGTCATCATTGAGGATAACCAGGTCACACTCCTCAGCCCATTCTTCGACTTCTTCCCTTCGGGCGTCAGAATCAAGAGCGGAACAGAACGTGTGAGCATTGAAGTCACCCGCAAAGACAGCTGAAGGGGAGAGTGAGCAGTCGTACAACTGCTTAAGGAGGGGAATAGAATCATAAGAGGGGGGACAAGATGATATAGGAGGAATATATATGTTAAATAGAGATAATGGGGTTTTGAGGGGGAGGTGGACAGGAATGGACTCGAGAGTACCGTCCTTAGGAGTATTAGGGATAATATGAGAAGGTAAGGCAGATTGCACGAAAGTAGACACTCCGCCCCCAAGAGCTGTCCTTGGCATGTGATAGGCGGTGTAGCCCGGAATGTTAGGTTGGGGATAAGTGGTAGATGGAGAGAGCTTGGTTTCTTGAACCATGATAACATCCGGGTGATGAGAACGTGCGAATAGAGAGAGTTCAGATAACTTGTTGCGAAGGCCGTTGAGGTTAATGTGAACAATGGAGAGGGGGCGGTTGGTAATTGAGGAATCAGAGTTGTTGGGGGCAGAGCATAGAACACAACGAAAGGATGAGTCATGATGCCTCACAGAACTGAGGCCCGAACAGGAGAAGTGCACCCACCTTTGGCATCCGAAGCACTGGACACTTGTTTTATGCCAGGTAACATCCTCGCCGCAGGTGGCACATGGATACTTCCGTGCTGGACCTGGATTCCTCTCGACGCCGGCCCTTTGTAATAAAATCCTCAGGAGAGCTGCGGCCGACCAGCACCTCTCCCATGACGAAAACCCTCTTCTCGGAGGGGTTGACGTTTTTTTGCACGGAGGCGATCTTCTTTCCTCCACACTGCCACGGCACGAACGTACGACATCTCGGCAGCTATGCTGGCCTCCAGAAAAAGACTTGAAGTCACCTTTCGGCGCCGGCATCAGAATGCCGTATGAGGACTCGAGTGAGATGAGGCGCCTTTTATACCGGCTGTGCACGTGATAAGCACGTCACAACGTGTTCATTCGTGATCACCATGAATTGTCATTCACCGGTGCTCCCGATCCGAGCATCGCTCACATTGTTTTCTGGCGACTCTCCCGCTGGGTGTTAGACCATTATTATACACCACGACGGGCCTGTCGCGGTCGCAGAGCACTGCTACGTCGCTTTCGCTGAGGGCCAGCCGTCGCTGTCGCTCAGGGCCAAGAAACACCCTGCACGATGCCGGATTTGGCTGGGTCGCTGACGCTGACACCCGTCGCACTGCACTGCAGTGCGACGAACAGCAGCGACAGCGGCCGATAACCGCACGGTTTCCACATTTCAGGCATGACATCCTCTTTCGAGCCAGCGTGTTTTGTGGGTGCGAGAAGGCTCCGGGATTTGACCCAAGATATGCGATGTAAACAAGAGGTGGTTCAGTGGATTTATAAGAGCAGCAGTGATAGAGGTCCCTGGAAGGCACCTACTGATAGAACAACTTGAAGCGAGAGTCACGAAGAGCCGCACAACCCCCTTTACCGTTAGCCCCGCCCACCAGGTGAGCGGAGCAGATGTAGTCGAGGACGACACAGCGACCGCAATCAATCTGCAATCTGTTCTTGCGACTGAATTTTTCTACTGTGTGGGCCTGGTCTCGGCACGATTCGTAAAAGTTGACCGCACCTGTCGCGGTCTCAAACATCGGGTATAACAATGGCCTTATGCGGCAGACCCGCTCTCAAATTTCCCGGTAGAGTCCCCCGATTTGTCTGAGTCATTGCTCATTTGAATTCTGCTCCAGCACTGGCAGAGGTCATACACTGGAGTTATCCGGAAGATCTAGTTTTATCAGCTGTAGATGAACGGAATTTTCCCGTCTTCTTCTTCTTCTTTGCAGCCGCAGGAAGGTTTTTGTCAAAGGTTCAAGAAACGGGCGACTGAAACCGGATTCGTCCACAAATCCATTGTTGTAAGAGTGGTAGGCCTCTTTGGGCATTCGAATAGGTGATCAGTTGTGTGGCCACGGCTACCACAGTCCGTGCACTCGTCCGGATTACTGCGATCGATCTTATGCAAGAACGACATCAGCATAGGGGAATGACCGCAGCGTAACGAGGCAAGGGTACTTCTAGCCCGCCTACCGAGTTCCATCTCGGTGTCGCTGACTATGGGTGGTGCGACCCCCAATATGGGATTGACGGTCATCCTACTCAAGTGATCACTGACGAACTTGGTGTGGCTGCCGAGATGTCGTACGTTCGTGCCGTGGCAGTGTGGAGGAAACAACATCACCTTCGTGCAAACCGACATCACTCCCTCCACCGAGAGGGTTTTCGTCATGGGAGAGTCGCTGGCTGGCCCCAGCTCTCCTGAAGATTCTACTACAAAGGGCTGGCGTCGAGAGGAATCCTGGACCTGTGCAGAAGTATCAATGTGCCACCTGCAGCAAGAAAGTCAACTGGAATGGAACAAGCGTCCAATGCTTTGGATGCCAAAGGTGGGTGCACTTCTCCTGTTCAGGTCTTAGTTCTGTGAGGCATCACAACTTATCCTTCCGTTGTGTTCTGTGCTCCGCCCCCAGCAACTCTGATTTCTCATTCACCAACCGCCCCTCTCTATTGTACATATAAATCTTAACGGCCTTCGCACCAAATTGTCTGAACTCTCACTCTCTTCGCACGTACTCATCAACCGGTTGTTATTAAGGTTCAAGAAACCAAGCTCTCTCCATCTACCACCCATCCCCATCCAAACATTTCTGGCTACACTGCCTATTACATCCCAAGGACAGCTTTTTGAGGCGGAGTTTCTACGTTTGTACTTTCTAACTTACCTTCTAATCTAATTGCAAATGTTCCTAAAGATGGTACTCTCAAGCCGTTCACCTCACTGTTAAAACACCACTATCTCTATTCAATATTTACATCCCTCCCTACACTTATTGTCCCCCAACCTACAACCCCATACCTCTTCCTGAGCAGTTGCATGACTCATCTCTCTCCCCATCGACTGTCTTCGCGGGTGACTTCAATGCTCGCACGTTCTGTTCTGTGCTTGAGTCCGACGCCAGAAGGGAAGACTTCGAAGAATGGGCAGAGTGTGATCTGGTTATCCTCAACGATGATCAGCCTACTCGTCTCCCTTCCTACGGCCGACCTTCTAGCCCGGACATCTCCCTCGTTTCATCCAATCTTTCTAATTCTTGCACATGGTCCACTTCCACAACTCTTCCCAGCGACCACATTCCCGTCTTTCTCCATATTGATCTCTCAAACTCTCTTGCCCCTTATACTGGTATTCGTCAACGTTCTTATCTCAATTTAGGCCTTGCTGACTGGGTCCTGTTCAGAGAGGTTGCGCTCCGCCAGGCAGCTGAGTATCCATGGAATGGCGATGTGCACCAGAAAGAGCATCACATATCTGACGCCATCCGGAAGGCTACAAAAGCGGCCATACCTGAAGGACGTGTGAAAAGTTTCTACCCTAATGTCACCAGGGAGATTCTACAGAAGATCAGGACAAGAGATGAAAAGAGAGCTGAGAATCATTTGGACCCTGAGGTGGCCAAGCTGGATGAAGAGATAAGAAAGGATCTGGACAAGCACAAGAAAGACAGTTGGGAGAAGTTCACTGAAAGGTTGAACTTTAAAACCGACGGAACAACTGCGTGGAAAGCATTGAGAAAGATATCGCAAGTGCTCTCCTCGAACTCTACCATAGAGTTCGATAACAGCGTCTTCAAATCAGGAAAGGCTGCCGCATATGCTCTTGGCAAAAATTTCTTCATCACACGTACCAAGCGTGGCTTACAAAACAGAGTCACGGTAAGAGAACTAAGCCGTCTGCCGCTGATGAACGCCACTGAGGCCTTTACTCCTGCTCAGGTGGAGAAGGCTATCAAGGAAATGCGGAACTCGAAGGCTCTCGGACCTGATGGTATCTCAGCAGCCATCTTGAAGAAGCTTCCACCGGAACTTCTACCGATGATCGGAGATATCATAAACACTTCTTTCCGAACCTGCACTCTACCACAAGCATGGAAGACCGCCAATGTGATACCCCTGCCTAAGCCAGGCAAATCGCAAGCACGGTGAAGGGCTATCGCCCTATTAGCCTGTTATCACCGATCGCGAAAGTAGCCGAAAAGCTAATCGTAAGGGACCTGGCAGAGCAGAATGAGGCACAGCAACATCAACATGGGTTTGAAAGCTTCACTCCACCACCACTGCCCTTCTGGAGATTGTCAGCTATGCGGTCGATGGGTTCAATTTCAGAAAGCCTCTTAGAACAGTGGCCGTTGCCCTCGATCTAACTAAAGCATTTGATTCTGTTAACCTAGGACTTTTGTCCGAGAAACTATTGAAGTCCTCGCTGCAACCGTGGCAGAAGCGTTGGATAGCAGCGTTTACGAAAGGTCGTCGGGCCAAAGTGCTATTCCAGAATCACGTCTCCGATAGTATACCTGTAGCAGCCGGTGTGCCGCAGGGTGGAGTTTTGTCACCTGCCCTCTTCAGCCTGTATATTGAAGACCTACCCGAGCCTCCTGAAGACATAAAATTGTTGCGTATGCCGACGATATCACCATCATGTGCCGTAATCGTGACATACAGGTAGCCGCAAACAAGATCAGCGACTATCTCGTCGAGCTTAAAACTTTCTCGATAGTACGATGCTCACAGTTTCCGCGGCGAAGTCTTCTGTTTCGGTATTCACATCTGACCCAAAGGAACACAGCGCCCAACCTGTTGTCAGGTGGGATGGTGACCTCTTGCCTACAGCGCAATTTCCTAAACTGCTGGGCCTCGTTTTGGACCCATCGCTGAAGTTTCACAAAAATGCTGAACAGAAGCAGGCAATTATCAAGGCAAAGCTTAATGTGTTGAGAGCTCTAGGAGGAACGTCCTGGGGTGGCAGCAGAGAGACAATCTTGACGACATATCGAGCTATTCTGCAGCCTGCATTGGAGTATGCTGCACCTGTCTGGCAGCACATCGTGTCGGACAGTTCCTGGACTAAGATGCAGCGAATTCAGAATGCTGCACTACGAATAGCCACTGGATGTGCAAAAGCTCACCGATTGAGCACCTTCACGCCGAGGCCCGTATCTTGCCAGTGAAAGAGCATTGTCAGCTCCAGGCTCAGCAGATGTTTATTAATGTCCTTAAGCAACCTAATCATCCGTCGAGAAAACTATTAAATCCGTGAGAGAGAGATCGATCAGAGTGCCGTTTGCCGATGCTCCGAACAAAGTGAATGTACAGAGATGGACCGACTCGAATCAAGAACGGCTTCGTCTCTTACGCGCGGAGCACACTCGGTTTTGTGAAGGATCATCTCGCCAAAGCGGCCGTCAACCTATTCTCGGTGATGTGCCGCCCAGGGTATGTGATACCGAGTCCGAGCACGGAAGGCGCGCCAGGTGTATCCTCGCTTCGTTGCGCTGCGGACATTCTCCATTGCTTATGTCTTACCTGCACAGGATCGACATTAGTCAGCCTGACGTGTGCCCGGACTGTGGAAACCAAGGCCACGACACTAAACACCTATTTGACTGTCCGAAGAAGCCAACAACGCTCACTACAATAGACTTGTGGACGAATCCAGTGCTGGTCGCCCAGTTTCTCAACTTGTGACGAAACCCCTCTCAGTGGCTGCAAAGAAGAAGAAGAACTTGGTGTGCTCCGCACGTAAAAGACGCAGACGATCCAGTTGGGAGTCCGTCCATCTTTGTATATTAACTTTCTCGGTAGCATCCGCAAAAGGCCTTCTGATATGTCCCTCTCTCACGGGATTCATGATCCTTCTTAATGGGTGGTCAGGCTGTTTGACAATGTTAATAACCAGTTGCTGCGCTTGGAGTTGGCAGTGCCCCTTAACTGGCAGAATTCGGGCTTCAGCATGAAGATGTTCCACTGGGGTGCTTTTAGCACACCCTGTGGCAATCCGAAGAGCAGCATTTGTGACTCGCTGCATCTTTGTCCACGATGAATCCGATATCATGTGCTGCCATACCGGTGCAGCGTACTCCAACGCCGGCTGCAATATTGCCTTGTAGGTGGTCAAAATTGTCTCCTTGCTACTTCCCCACGACGTTCCTCCCAGAGCTCGTAGGACGTTGAGCTTTGCTTTCACTGTAGCCTGTTTCTGCTCAGTATTCTTGTGGAACCTCAACGAAGGATCCAATACTAGGCCGAGCAGCTTAGGAAAACGTGCAGCGGGCAGACGAGCGTCTTCCCAATTCACAACGGGGTGAGCGCAGTGTTCCTTAGGGTCAGTGGAGAAAACTGATACAGATGATTTAGCGGCAGAGACAGTGAGCATCATATCATCGAGAAAGTTCTTCAGAACGATGAGGTAGCTATTGATCTTGCGTGCTGCTACATTAATGTCTCTGTCCCGGCACAAGATGGTGATGTCATCCGCATACGCAACGACTTTGATGTCACTTGGGGGGACGGGCAAATCTTCCAGGTAAAGACTGAACAGAGCAGGCGATATGACTCCTCCTTGAGGGACACCGGCAGCGATCGGGATGCTATTAGAGACATGTCCCTGAAAGAGCACTTTTGCTCGGCGCCCTTTGTTGAGTGCTGTAATCCATCGCTTCTGCCAAGGCGAGATGGTGGACCTCAATAGCTTCTCATACAGTATGCTCAAGTTGACAGTGTCAAACGCCTTCGTGAGGTCCAGGGCTACTCCAACAGTGCGTTGAGGCTTGGTGGCGTTGAAGCCATCCAAAACATAGCTCACAATCTCCTGCAGCGCCGTGGTGGTAGAGTGTAATTTGCGGAATCCATGCTGGTGCTGCTGATTGTTATTATGCTCGGCAAGCTCCTTGACGACCAGTTTCTCAGCGACCTTTTCCCGTAGATGACGGGAACCTAACATGTTTTTACAGGTATACTAGCACTGCAGTTGAACAGAACTCGATTCTGGAGGGAATTTCAAATTTAGGTGGAGGAGGTAACCTCACGTGTTTTTACAGGGATACACGGTTTCCGGGTTCACACAGGGGACCCCGGAGACATCCCACTAGGGTAATCCTCTCTGGGGTCCCCACAGGGGGGGGGGTTGGGTGACCCCACCGTCACGGTCCGCAGTGGGGTGCACTCCAATGTCGACCGTGCGGAGATGGCCCTACAGTTGAGTATACAGGTAACCTACCCAGAAGTAACATTAAACTTACTCCTTAGATGCAGGTGACATTGGTGTGCGACAATCACGCACCCAGAGACAGCCCCGCCTGGGTCCACTACAAGGACCTAATCTTCGCCAAGGTCTGCGGCGAGGAACCACCCTCCCTGAGGACCGCGGCGGAAACTACCCCCCCCCACAGCCGAGAGGATACCCCTATCCCCGTAGCGGACAAAAATAAGCTGGCCTTCCAGGACCGGCATCAGAATGCCGAATGAGGACTCTAGTGAAGTGAGGCGCCCTATATACCGGCTCTACACGTGTTAAGCAAGCTACGACGTGACCATCCACTTGCGAGGGTTGACGGGCCAATGAAATTTACATGCGAGATTCAAAAGTCATAAGTATCATTGTTATGCCCATGTAAGTTACTTGCGAGTCCCAAACTCGCAAGTAACTTAAAAAAACTGAGATAAGCCACATGTAACTCGATTTTGTCCGGATATCTCGCAAGTAACTTGATTCGAAACTTCTGAGTTCCAGGTCAGACTCCGAAGAGCCGACTTAGGCAAACTGTGAGGTGAGAAGGCTTTTATACCAGCAAAATCGCTAATATCTTTGTCTGAACATGTTAGTGATCCTGACGAATGTCTGAGCGTCTTATATGTGGTTTGTAGGTGCTTACTGCGTTCTGTACATTTGAAATAACGGTATAACGGTTCGCGTCGCGGCCGCACAGCGGCGATTACTCCTGTAGTTCATCTCACCATTTTCACTCGCTCATCTTTAGTGCAATACACCTCCTGTAGTTCCTCGTAACGTCAATTTCTTCCGTAGATCTCCTCTCCCAGTGCCGGAGTGAATGAGCACCTATGTACCCTCAGGGCATGAAAACAGGTTCCGCACATCCTATGTAGCGCTGTTCGGATTGAAACTGTATCCATGAAATTTAGGGTGCGTTTTTACATCTGAACCGCCAATTACATAACGTGGTTTTCATTCTCGAAACCGCACCTATGTGCCCTCAGGGCACTAATGAACGTTCAGCCATTGAAGAAACATTTGGCGCCATTGTCGTAGGAGAGTTGTTTCTGTCTGCTTTCGTGGAAAACATTTATTTATTGCGTTATTAGATCTTGATGTAGTCTTGAATTAAAAATTCGTTCACTATAAAATAAAAATTACGAAATGAGGACCTCCCCCCGGTCGTCGCCATCATTTTGCCCAGGGGGGGGGCTGAGCAAATCGCTTGACTTGGGTGGGGGGTCGGACCAATGTTGGGTTGTATCACACCTCGCGCCGTAGCTTGAGCCCGATGCACATTTCACGACGTCCCGATGACGTCATCAGAAGCCCGATGCACTTTTCACGACGTCCCGATGGCGTCATGAGAAGCCCGATGTACTTTTCACGACGTCCGGTGACGTGATCAGAAGCGCGATGTACTTTTCACGACGTCCCGATCACGTCATCATAAGCCCGATGCACTTTTCACGACGTCCTCATGACGTCATCAGAAGCCCGATGCACTTTTCACGACGTCCTGATGACGTCATCAGAAGCTCGATGCACTTTTCACGACGTCCGGTTTCGTCATCAGAATCCCGAAGCACTTTTCACGACGTCCTGATGACGTAATCTATATCCCCACTAACCTAGAGATCGATTACTCACCAGCCTATGTACTCCCTACCAACTTACCTGCCTGCCAAGTTGATCGTGGTGTTCATACGTGAGGAATGAATAGCGTGACGCCCTACGGCGCACACCATGATTTTTTCCTAAGCTTTAGAGCTCACAACTTTGTTATTTGGGAACCGATTCGGCCCAAATTTTGACAGGTGGTGTCTTCTGGACCCCTCCACCTATATCCAAAAGGAAATCTGCAGGAAATTTGTTTGAATGGTTTTATAAACTACTTTGTTAAATTTTAAGTGATCACAGGGCCTAGGCAAAACCAAATCCCTCCAGCCGGTTCGCGGCTGGAGCGGTACTTCGATTGATAGCGCTTCCAGTCGGTGATTGATTTCATTTCTGTCCCGAATCCTCGGTGGCCCCCACCCCCGGCTAGCTCAGAACTTCGTTCCGGCCTTCCCGGTACGAAAAATTGCTTTTCGGGCGACCCGGACACTCAAAAATTGGGGCCAGATCCGTTCCGGGCGACCCGGTAACTCCTCGATTGTTACCAGCCACCCGGATGGCGAAAGTTGCCTTCCCGTTGCAGCGAATTCGCGGGTGGATGTACAGCAGCGTACGAATAATGTACAATGTACAATTTTTCGCGCAACCCGATTCACCATTTCGGGCGACCCGGACGAGCAGCGATTGGTCGCCCGGTATTGGGTAGCCGGAAAGCGCGGTCCCAGGTTCTGAGTAGGATAGTACCTAAACCTGTCATAGCAGCCTAGGGGTGCGTTCAAAGAACCTCCCACGACGCCGTGGGACGAAAAACAACCTTTCCATGGACAAATTTGCTTTTTATGGATGCAAATTATCTTCTTCTTCTTCTTCTTCTTCTTCTTCTTTGCAGCCACATAGAGGGTTTTGTCATAGGCGGAGGAACTGGGCGACCAGTAGTGGATTCGTCCATAGGTCCATTGGTGTCAGCGTGGTAGGTCTCTCCGGACAGTTAAATAAATGTGCCGTATCATGGCCGACGGTACCGCAGTCCGGACACACATCAGATTTGCTGCTGTCAATCTCGCTGACATAAGACATTAGCATTGTAGAGTGACCACAGCGTAATGATGCGAGCGTGCACCTGGCCCTTCTTCCGAGTTGAGACTCTGAGGTGCAGATGGGGGGCGGTATATCTCCTAGTATAGGATTTATGGCCGCCTTCATAAGATGACACCGTACGAACTTGGTGTGCTCCTCGCGCAAAAGACGGAGTCGTTCTTGTTGTGAGTCGTGCCATCTTTGCAAATTGACTTTGTTGGGAGCATCGGCGAATGGCTTCCTTATACTTCTCTCTCTCACGGGGTTTAGCACTCTCCACGACGGGTGATTTGGTTGCTTTATAATGTTAATGCGGAGTTGCTGGGCCTGGAGCTGACAGTGCTCCTTCACTGGTAATAGACAGGTCTCAGCATGCAGGTGCTCGATTGGGGAACTCCTTGCACATCCGGTGGCGATACGGAGAGCAGCATTTTGTACTCGTTGCATCTTTGCCCAGGAGGATTCTGAGACGAGATGCTGCCAAACAGGTGCGGCGTACTCCAGGGCGGGCTGAAGAATTGCCTTATACGTTGTGAGTATAGTCTCCTTGCTGCTACCCCACGAAGTGCCGCCCAGGGCCCTGAGAACGTTGAGCTTAGCTTTAACGACTGCCTGCTTCTGCTCGGTATTCTTATGAAACTTGAGTGACGGATCGAGCACAAGACCGAGCAGCTTTGGAAAGCGAGCAGCATGCAACCGGTCTCCATCCCACACGACATCCGGATGAGCGCTGTGCTCGGATGGGTCCGTCGTGAGAACGGACACTGACGACTTGGCTGCAGAGATCCTTAGCATCTTGCGGTCGAAAAAGCTCCTCAGTGTGATCAGGTACTCGTTGATCTTATTGGCGGCCACCTGTAAGTCCCTATCTCGACACATGATTGTTATGTCATCAGCATACGCGACGACCTTGATGTATTGTGGAGGCTCAAGCCTAGTTTTGACTGCATCGCTGCTTTTTTTCATCGCAGCGATTTCACACCCGCTGCTGCAGCGATCTGGCAGCGGCAGCGACTCTGTTCATAGTGCATAGCCTCACAGATGATCGAAGAAATTCAATAAATCAGCGAAATTAATGGCTGATAGTTATCAATAACACGTTTCGACCTGTAAACACTGGCCTTGTCATGTGAAAGGGTCAACGTTCACTAGACGAAACGTGTCATTCGCTGGCGATCGCTCCATCGCTGTCATTTTGGCCGCGATGGAGCGATGGTCAGCGACCGTTGAGAATCGCTCTTCAAGCAGCGATGCAGTAAAACATAGGATTTCGTCGCGGCGACCCAGGGATGAAGGACGTTTGCCACGAAGCGATCACAATTGGAGCGGCTTTCCATTACGCGCGATGCAGAAGGAACAGTTGTCCCTCGCATGGCCGCAGAGACCACCTGCAGTCAAAACTAGGCTTCAGGCATATCTTCGAGGTACAGACTGAAGAGGGCTGGCGATAGAACCCCGCCCTGAGGGACTCCAGCTGCCATAGGAATACTGTTGGAGACATGGTTCTGAAACATGACTCTTGCCCGCCGACCTTTAATAAAGGCCGATATCCAGCGCTTCTGCCGAGATGGTATTGACGACTCCAGTATGTTGCTTGACAGGACTCCAAGGTTAACCGTGTCAAATGCCTTGGTGAGATCCAACGCAACAGCTACAGTTCTCAATGGCTTGTTAAAGTTGAACCCGTCGATAGCATAGCTGGTAAGTTCTACCAACGCCGTAGTTGTGGAATGAAGCCTTCTGAACCAATGTTGAAACAACTGCTTCTCGTTGTGCTCCGCTAGACCCTTGACAATGAGCTTTTCGGCCACCTTGGCGAAGGGTGACATCAAGCTAATAGGACGATATTCCTTTACTGATGACTGAGGTTTGCCAGGCTTGGGTAATGGGATGACGTTGGCTGTCTTCCAGTTTTGCGGAATAGTGCAAGAGCTGAACGAAGTATTAATCATATCAGCGATGAGCGGAAGGATCTCAGTTGGGAGTTTCTTCAGTACAGCAGGACAAATGCCGTCCGGACCGACAGCTTTGGAGTTCCGCATGTCCTTTATAATCTTCTCTACTTGCGCCACAGTGTACGCTTCGGCCGTGCTCATGAGCGGGAGGCGGCACAGCTCTCTCACTGTCACTCTATTTTGCGGACCTCGCCTTGTACTCGTGACAAAGAAACTTTTACCGAGAGAGTAGGCGGCTTCTTTTCCTGACTTGAAAACGTTATTACCGAACTCAATAGTGGAGATGGTGGCTGGCAAGCTCTTTCCCGATAGTTTCCGAAGCACCTTCCAAGTAGCTCCACTGTCCGTCTTGAAATTCAACTGTTCTGTGAATTTTTCCCACTGTTCTTTCTTGTGCTGGTCGAGATCTTTTCTGATCTCACCATCCAGCTGAGTGACGACAGGGTCTAGATGGTCAACTGCTCTTCTGGCATCTCTAGTTCTGATTTTCTGAAGAATTTCTCTGGTGAAGTTTGGATAGAACGTCTTAACTCGGCCAACAGGAATAGCCGCCTTCATGGCCCTGCGAATTGCATCAGATAAGTGATGCTCCTTCTGGTGCACATTGCCATTCCACGGGTAATCAGCCGCTAGGCGTAGCGCAACCTCACTGAACAGGCACCAGTCTGCTTGGCCTAAATTGAGATAAGAACGTTGACGAACACCAGAATAAGGAGCAAGAGAGTTTGAGAGATCGATGTGCACAAAGACGGGAACATGATCACTAGACAATGTTGTTGAGGTAGACCATGAGCAAGCGTTGGAAAGGTTGGAAGAGACAAGAGCTATGTCTGGGCTAGAAGATCGGCCGTTGGCAGGGAGACGAGTGGGCTGATCATCGTTTAAGATGACCAGATCGCACTCCTCAGCCCATTCTTCGACTTCTTCTCCTCTAGCATCAGAACCAAGGGACGAGCAGAAGGTGTGGGCATTAAAGTCGCCCGCGAAAACAACTGATGATGAGAGGGAATAATCGTTGAGTTGTTTGAGAAGAGGAATGGGATTGTAGGAGGAGGGGCATGAGGTGGTAGGGGGAATATAGATGTTAAACAGAGAAAGGGGAGTTTTAAGGGGGAGATGGATTGAAAGGTACTCGAGAGTACCATCCGTGGGGTGTTTGGTATGAGGTGGGAGGGGAGAGAAGATAAAACAAAGGTTGAAACTCCTCCGCCAAGAGCTGACCTTGGAGCATGGAAGGCAGTGTAGCCCGGGATATTAGGATGAGGATAGGTAGGGGATGGAGAGAGCTTGGTTTCTTGAACCATGATCACGTCTGGATGGTAAGTACGTGTGAAGAGAGAGAGCTCAGAAAGTTTGGCACGAAGGCCTTTGAGATTGATATGTACAATGGAAAGGGGGCGATTTGAGGAAGAGGAATCAGAGTTGGTAGGTGAAGAGCATGAAACACAGCGATAAGCAGAGTTATGATGCTTCACAGAGCTGAGACCCGAACAGGAGAGATGCACCCACCTTTGGCATCCGAAGCACTGGACGCTGGTATGTTTCCAGTTCACATCATTGCCACACGTGGCGCATAGATACTTCTGAGCGGGTCCAGGATTCCTCTCCACGCCGGCCCTTAGCAGGAGAATCCGAAGGAGAGACGCGGCCGACCAGCACCTCTCCCATGACAAAAACCCTCTTCGCGGAGGGGGTGACGTCGGTTTGCATAGAGGTGATCTTCTTTCCTCCACACTGCCACGGCGTGAACGTACGACATCTCGGCAGCTTGCAAATTATAATTGACAATTGCTCCCACGTGGCCGTGGCTACGTTCCATATACGCGTTTTGCCATGGGAATGTTCTTGGAACGCACCCCTGAACCTGGGAACACGCTTTCCGGTTACCCAATACCGGGCGACCGATCGCTGCTCGTCCTGATTACCCGAAAGTGTGAAGCGTTGTGGTTCGAAACTCCGGCCATCCTGAGCATAGAATTTTATGACCCGCAGCACCTCCCCCGCTCGCGAAATTCAACTACCGGGTCGCCTGCAACACTGCAGAAATTCGACGACCCGCTACTATATTTTTGGTGATCCGCTACCCCTCCGCCGCTCACCGAACGGGAAAAGGCGGGTGTCAGGTTGCGTATGTCCACTAAGTATACTGTATGTTGCGAACATCACGTCATAATCGGCGGCAGATCTGTGATTTCCTCTTGAATGTTGAAGAAAAACATACGAAACGTTAAAATCGGTAAATTTTCCCCCGCACAGAAACATCAATATGAAGCCTATCTCCCTCATTTCGGTGGTCTCCATGCAATAAAAGTTCACCATGTTTGGCAAGCAGGCCATTGATATCACGGTCAAGTTGGGGGTTGTGTAGTTTTCCAAAATCTGAGCTACCCTCTCCCCCCCCCCCCCCCGGCCATCAGACTTTTTTTCCAAATATCCTATTTTTTAGAGATCCTCCCTCCCCCGAGCTGTTAATTTTAGGCACTTTTTTCAAATGTTGAACTGTAGAGTATTGAAAAGGTGCTTCATAGCGTTCAATAACCGTTATTTTCAATTTCCAATCACTTAAAGAAGTTTTGATTTTTAGTCCGAAATTTTCGCGATCCTCCCTAGCCTTCATTTTCGGGTCAAAATTTTTGCGACCCATCCCCATCCCACGTTGCGAAATTTCGCAACTCTCGCTTGACCCTGATTGATATTGAGTTGGGAAATGTTAAGACTATGTAAAGGAATTCTAGGAGGAGAATTAGAGCAAGACATACAGTCGATGCGATGACTAAGCCGGGCGGCGCTGAGTTGAAGCAGGCACGCGGCGGCGCAGCCTTGACGGTACAACAGTAAGCGTGCGTGTTGTCATTATACCTGGATAATCCGTATATCTGAGGTGTACCCATCCAAGGAAATCACCACATTAAAGGCTTATATGTTAAAGGCAGAGTTCACGATAGATTTCACTCCCTTTATCTCCACGGTTTACGAAAGGTCTTGTGCCCTATATCGCAAGGCATGTTTAAAAAAGGAGGAAGAAAATGGCCAAAAAGGCCGGAAACGGAAGAGACTAAAAAATTCGGGTTGTCTCATTCTCACGCTTCACTGCTGCTCATTGCCCGCGGGTCTCATTCAATAACCAATGATTTTAGTCAGAAAACTATTACTTATTTTAAATAGTCACTGCGAGGCCCTCAAAGGTTTCGAGGTCTCGCTTCTAGAAATCCTAGAAGGCATTTTCTAAAAATGTCATATGTGGCCGTCTTACGAATTAGTGTATAGCTGGGGTGTGCGGTAATTGCCGATTGCAGTTTGCTGGCCGTCTCGGGGTTTGCCGTCGCCGTTTGCCGAAATTTTATTTTTCGATGCCGCACATCTGGTGTACAGCCTGTCCTCCAGAAAGCAGTCCAAGAAACATTAGGTGTTCAAGGGTAATCAGAAGTCAATTTTCAAATAATCAGTGAAAAAATTTTCTTCTTTCGATTTGTATTTGCCTATTGGAGTGGATATGCACGAGTAAATTTCAAAAATTGAAAAAAAAACTTCTCGGCTAGCTGGGAAAATTCTCCTATGATCTGCCTCAAACGAGCCTCGCCACTGCCCGTGGTCATCTCCACCTGTCTCCACCGGGACTCCCTGCTGGAAGACAGGCTGCACGTGCAAAAAAAGACAAAAACTTTTCGTTGCTGTCATGGCGGTAAACGAACAAAAAAGTGGAATCAAGGAGAAAAGCTTCACGAAATCATTGAATCTCAGAGAAAAAGCTACATACAGTACCGTGCAAAAGTCTATTCGCCTGGAATTTCCGCGAATAACGTTTTTATACATATCTTGGCTTGCCCTTAGCGAAACTCAATGAAACTTTAGTATGTTATGGGACATCACAACCCTTGTTTTACACAGACACAACATTTTGTGGTATTATCTTAAATTAGGACTATTCCTTCAAATCATGGCTATTACAATTCCAAACCCATGGCACTTATTCGCCATTTAAAGGTCTTCAGAACCGCTGTATTGCTTTCTGAGAAAATAGTCTCTATCGGAATTTCTGTGAAGACCAAGAATTGAACAGGTTGGAGAGAATGTTCGAAAATTGTGGTGAGCGCGAAGCGCTCACCAGGATTTGGCTTTGATCTCTTCCCGCGCGGATGCCCTACAATGAGATCACCTATTCATACCGTCAACAGAGGTATGAGCTGTACACTATTCGACGCGCTGCAAGAAATTACATATGTGTGCAACTTCTCATCCTAACTGGTCCCCGCTTTCTAAAGTTATGACCTCTCAAAGTACGCAAAAACGTTCTCCACCACCGCCTCCGCCACCGCCTCCGCCTCCACCTCCGTCCGTCGAAAACCATTTTTTTGGAAGGCGTGGACCAAATCGCTCGAAAATTTGTGACTAGAGGTAATCGGCCACGGGAATGACGAAAATAATTGTCAGAACTCACCATAATGACTTCTGGGCCCCTAACGGGCGTTTGAAACTCGGAAACCGGCCTCTCTGGATTAGTTTATAAAAATGACGGGTTTTTCGTTATCAGTCATTGTTTTCTTAGAGACTCCATATAAATACCTTGCTCTCTAGGGTGGTGTACTCTAAACGTCCGGCTTGGAACAGGACGCTATGCGGAAGGGTTGTTTTTGAGCGTGGCGCGTGTTTGTACCATGCGCACCAAAGATAAGAAGTCGTCGCAGGGTGTGCTGAAGTGTCGGTTGACTATGCGAGACCGCAGTAGGAGTATGCAGGACGTCGTGGAACTACAGCAACCCCTCAGTAGGGGTGTGCAGGACGCCGTAGAATGTGTGCAGGACCTCAGTAGGAGTGTGCAGGACCTTAGTGGGAGTGTGCAGGACATCATGGGACCTGTGCAGGACCCCAGTAGGGGTGTGCAGGACCTCAGTAGGAGTGTGCAGCACCTTAGTAGGAGTGTGCAGGACATCATGGGACCTGTGCAGGACCCCAGTAGGGGTGTGCAGGACCTCAGTAGGAGTGTGCATGACATTATGGGACCTGTACAGGACCTCAGTAGGAGTGCGCAGGATATCATGGAACGTGTGCAGGACCCCAGTAGGGGTGTGCAGGACGTCGTAGAATGTGTGCAGGACCTCAGTAGGAGTGTGCAGGACCTTAGTAGGAGTGTGCAGGACATCATGGGACCTGTGCAGGACCCCAGTAGGAGTGTGCAGGACATCATGGAACCTGTGTAGGACCCCAGTAGGGGTGTGCAGGACATCGTAGAATGTGTGCAGAACATCAGTAGGAGTGTGCAGGACATCATGGGACCTGTGCAGGACCCCAGTAGGGGTGTGCAGGACGTCGTAGAATGTGTGCACAACCTTAGTAGGAGTGTGCAGGACATCATGAAACATGTGCAAGACCCCTGTAAGGATGAGCAGGACTTCATGGAATGTGTGCAGGACATCAGTAGGAGTGTGCAGGACATCATGAAGCGTGTGCAGGACCCCAGTAGGGATGAGCAGGACGTCATGGAATGTGTGTAGGACCTTAGTAAAATTACACAGGACATCATAGAACGTGTGCAGGACCCCAATAGGGGTGTGCAGGACATCATGGAATGTGTGCAGGACCTTAGTAGGAGTGTGCAGGACATCATGAAACGTGTGCAAGACCCTGTGAGGATGAGCAGGACTTCATGGACTGTGTGCAGGACATCAGTAGGAGTGTGCAGGACATCATGAAGCGTGTGCAGGACCCCAGTAGGGATGAGCAGGACGTCATGGAATGTGTAGGACCTTAGTAAAATTACACAGGACATCATAGAACGTGTGCAGGACCCCAATAGGGGTGTGCAGGACATCATGGAATGTGTGCAGGACCTTAGTAGGAGTGTGCAGGACATCATGAAACGTGTGCAAGACCCTGTAAGGATGATCAGAACTTCGTGGAATGTGTGCAGGACATCATGAAGCGTGTGCAGGACCCCAATAGGGGTGTGCAGGACATCATGGAATGTGTGCAGGACCTTAGTAGGAGTGTGCAGGACATCATGAAACGTGTGCAAGACCCCCTGTAAGGATGATCAGAACTTCGTGGAATGTGTGCAGGACATCAGTAGGAGTGTGCAGGACATCATGAAACGTGTGCAAGACCCCCTGTAAGGATGAGCAGGACTTCATGGAATGTGTGCTGGATCTCAGTAGGGTGTGCAGGACCTCAGTTCAATGTCCAGGACACCGTATGCAAGCCAGGCCTCCGAATCTACAAGAACGTTAGTTAAGTCCGCCAGAACAGGGCTACCGTAATCTCACTCGAGTTGGCTCTAAAATTTTCTAAGTTCTGACTCCGAATTCGCTTCATCTTCCTACAGGTGGTGATGTTTTCCTGCTTTTTAGTCCAGGCAGATCCTCAACTGCTGACCCTAGAGAAGTACGGTGTGTGAATCAAGACACACCGCTCTTCACTTCTTTTATACTTTATCATTGATCAATTGGGTATCATCAAATTTGTTTACGAGAGCCGAATAACATCATTCCTAAGATTACGGTAGTCCTCTTCTGGCGCATTTAACTATCGTTCGCGCTGGAAATCAATTATCATTTTTCAGGCTCAATTTCATGATTGAGCCCGGTAGACCACACTGGTAAACTTTGGCGCGTCAAAAACGTTGGACGATGAGGTTAATATCCGCCACCAATTCTCACCAGTCATCTAGCCCTTTTTCCTAGAATGTTGGTGCGACAGTAAGATAACAGGAAAAATTGGTTACGGCACGAACTCCACATGCAGAAAAACTCCAAAAATGATTTTGGCGCAAAATTCAAATTCGTATTTACAATGTGTTCCGATTGACTTTTCTTTACAAATGAAGGCTTTTCATGGGCTCCTTCAACATTTTCTTTCACTAGAGGGGCCAAGCTACGCAAAAACTCATAGAAATGATGAAAAACTCTGATAAAAGAGGCCTGATACTGCGCTATCAATCATTGTTTTTATTAGAGCTCTACGGAAATACTTCGACTGATAGCCTCACCAATGGGCCGTTCATTTCATTTCTGTCTTGAATGGTGCGTGCCCCCCCCGTCCAGAAGAGTGCCTAGAACCTGTACAATCGGGTCATTTTGAAACCCATTTCTTCATTTTTCGACTTTTAAATTCAAAAAGTATATGCCTTGCATCTATTTGTAGGAAGCCGCGTTGCAACAATTATCTCGCAGTCTTAGCAGCGGAGCGGTTGTTTCATCATTTCTAACACTGTGTTTTCGAAAAAAAAACTTCACTTTCAGAGCTTGACGATATTGTAGAAGGGAAACCCTTGTAAAAAGTTGTGAAATTTCTGAAAGTTGGGCTCCGCAGAAAAGGTCAAGGATTGGGCATTGCTCCTAAATGTTGTGAAATTGTTTTATTGGATTTGGCTCTCAACTTGATTTTTCAAATGTAGTGAAATTGTCGAATTGATTTGGCTGTGATGATACTATATGCAGATAACATAATCATTAAATCTAGTGAAATTGTTGCAAACGAATTTGGCAGGAGCTCTATGAATTATCACAGTCAAATCACGCGTCAGAAGGGGTTTCTCTTGGAGCGCATATTGAATCAAATGAGAACAAGAATAACTCTAGCAGAAAAACCTTCTCATACAATGTGAACCGTGAAAGCGTTCAGGACACGAAGACATAGCATTAGTAGCTAATAAATTGCGTTAGATTTCGTTTTCATGATCTTTATCTAATCGGTGAAGGAAGGTCTGGTACCTTAGTAGGAGCTACACTGAAAAGGCAGAATAACATTCGAAAACCTTATTTCTAGTCGATAAGGCCAGGTTTCGTTCATTGTTGGCTGTTTTCTTTTTGTCTTTATTTGCTCGCCAGAGGACCTTCTGACGCGTGATTTGACTGTGATAATTCATAGAGCTCCTGCCAAATTCGTTTGCAACAATTTCACTAGATTTAATGATTATGTTATCTGCATATAGTATCATCACAGCCAAATCAATTCGACAATTTCACTACATTTGAAAAATCAAGTTGAGAGCCAAATCCAATAAAACAATTTCACAACATTTAGGAGCAATGCCCAATCCTTGACCTTTTCTGCGGAGCCCAACTTTCAGAAATTTTCCCCTATAAAATTATTCACCCCAGAACCATTACAAAGTATGTGCTTCATAAGCTTTGACAAAATACAGCTGAAACATAAATTTCGCTCTTTTACGATAACGTCAAAGAGATATTCAATAGGTGCAATATCGCATGATTCTCTTTCGAATTTATTTCTAAAAAATAATTCGAAGGAGATCAATTTTCGATAAGGTTATATTCTTCACTTCCGCACTGCCGTTCAGTCCGCAAAGTGCGCTTGATTGCGAAATCGTGCTGCGGCGCGGTTGCGAGTATCCTCAGACAGGGATGTGGGATCACCCGGGCACCAAGGGTGCACTTTGCGGACTGAACGGCAGTGCGGAGGTGAACTGTACAATGGTTCCAAAGACCCTCGAATGGCAAATAACTGCTATGGGTTTGGAATTGTAATAGGCATGTTTTGAAGGAATAGTCCTAATTTAAGATAATAGCACAAAATGATGAATAAATTCCATATTTAAAGACTGCATGTTTAAAAATTTTTTTTGTGTATGTGTAAAGCAAGGGTTGTGATGCCCCATGACATACTAAAGTTTCATCAAGTTTCGCTAAGGGCAAGCCAAGATATGTATAAAAACGTTATTCGCGAAAACTCTAGGCGAATAGACTTTTGCACGGTACTGTATTTTCAAAAATAATTCCCTTTCGTGTCATCATTGTATAGGGTTCTAATATCAGGACTCAAACTTCGTCAATGATATGACACAACGCCCCGTCATTCAAGCTCGGCCAAGATATACTTGCGGAAGCTTACAAGGAATGGATGGAAAACAGTGAGCTAAAGCGAATTGGTAAGCAACAAGGAATCGAGTGGAAGTATATCACGCCGTACGCCCCTTGGAAAGGCGGATTTTACGAAAGGCTAATCCATTCCGTGAAGAACGCCATGTACAAAGCCGTCGGACGCAAGAAGTTAGACTTCGAAGCCATTACGACACTCCTAACCGAAATTGAAGCCTGTCTTAACAGCCGTTCTTTGACGTACGTTGTAGCGGACATGGAGGAAGACTCACCTACAATTAGGCCCATAGACCTTATTCAAAGAGATATTTGTCTAACCCACCCGCTGGAACTGCAATATGAAGCTACGCAGCAGGACCCTGACTACCGCCCGCCGGAGGATCTCATTCTCCCACGAAAGAGATATCAAGCAGTGGAAGCTTCGGAAAGCTCTTATCAGTTGACTCTGAATTCTGGAAGGTTCGCATTTAAACTACCTGACAGAACTGAGAGCATTTCACCAAAAATCTCTTGAACAAGGCAAGTCAACTTCGAAAAGCCCAAAGATCGGACAAGTCGTTCTTATGATGGACCTCAACCTACCGAGCAATGCAGGGAGTATGGGAAGAATCACAGCAATCAACTCGACAAGTTGAGCTCAGATCATCAAAAGGAAGAGTAATAAGAATACCGATCAACCCTCTCATCCCACTCGAGTCGGAAGAAGGTCGGCAGGACGATGCTTTTCTGACGTCAACGGAGTGCACACCTCCACCAAGGAACAACTTGAGAAAAACAAGATCTCGATCTGAGCGATCGGGAAACAGCTCGCAACAAACAGAGGACAATGGTGCGCGAGAAGTTGCAAAGAAAGAGTGCGGAAAGATCAAAGTCCCGCCCGGTTTATCGCGACTATCGCGATACTCCGGGTCTGGCTATGCAATCGGCCATACATAAACTTGTCAAGTGGTCGCAACAATGGCAACTTCGGGTATCTCAGAAGAAAACCATTCATCTGCGAATTGGAACACCGCAAGCATCGTGTCCATAACAGATGGAGAACCTCTCGATTTGCACAGTAAATATGGTCAGGGACATTGTATTTCGGTATAAAAGTGATCTTGATTTCTCTCCACATTATGATGTGGATATGTAAAAAAGCCATGGTACGTTCATTTCGTATACTTGAAGCTCTTTCGACAAAAGAAGTGTTTTAATTAGAACGTATCAAACCTACATAAGGCCGCTTGTTGAATGTGGATGCACAATTTTCTGTCCAGACAGAAACAAGGATATCCACAGGATTGAAAAAGTACAGAACAGCTCCACTAGAAAAGTTTTTATAAGGACCGAAGGCTATCAGTGTCTCAGGATTCCCCACTCCAAGGAGAGGAATTCAGTCCTGGAGTTACCAACTTTAGAATCAAGACGGAAAGGATTTGATGCCTGTATGGTTCATAAAATATTTAAAGCTCTGAAAAATACTGACGTTTCAATGTTTTATACACTAGCACATTCTGTAACCAGAGGAGGAGGGATCAAGATATCTTATCGGAAGCCGAAAACTCGACATAGAGTAACAAATTTCACAGTTCGAGCGGGGTAGATTTTTATAAACCTAAGCAAAACTGTTAATGCATCCTGTTCAGCAAAGATGTTTAAACGTCAGATCGTTAAAAAGCTTTTCAAGACGTGAATTGCAACACACTTAGCCTTGTCTCAGTCATACTTTCCCCCAATATTTTGATTTATTATAGATTGTCGTAACCAAGCCTATTCTCTCATGTGGTATAGATCAACTTATTTTGCCATTGTCTTAAGCATCGTACAGAAATGAATAAAAGATCTCAGCCAAGCTCATATATTCGCCTGAACACAAAAGGTCGGATGTAATTTTCAGCGTCTCATGAAACCTTCAAAACCCTTGTCTAGACCCACTATTGTAGTTCGTGTTGCACTAATTTATTGTGTTTCCGGGTCCAAAATTCGGAAACGAAAGCGGAACGGAACCGCCCAAAAAACACCGGAAATACGGAAACGGAACAGTCCCGCACAGCCCTGGCGTGGAGGAATTGACCGCTATGAAAGATGTTGTCTATCAGTGCATTCAAGTGCATCAGTTCCTCCACCTATGACAAAACCCTCTATGTTCCTGCAAAGAAGAAGAAGAGTGCATCCAAGCGATCAGCCCACTTATCAGCTTTTCCTTGACTTGATCATTTTTGTAATCTGAGTGTTCATTTGTTCACATCGAGGGGGCGGAAATGGGGCACGGGGCGTTTCTGTAACTCTAAAAGGCTTGTTTGCAGCCGTTATTTCGCCACTCTTGGCTCGTTTTCTACCGTTATTTCGGCAATGGGAGCCTTGGATCCTTTTCTCCTATCATTTTATTGTGGAAAGTCACTGAGGATGATCATCGTGAACGCTGCCTTTAAGCTAATAATCCACAGTGACAGCAGTGATATCGCGGAGTCTTGCTGCGCGGTCCAAAATTTCTTTCTGGGTCACTACAAGGTTGTTTCTTTTTTGAAGATTGAAGGAACAAACGACTGAAGTCAGAGAGAGGGACTTGGCTGTGTATCACTTATTGGCTAAATATGTAACTATGCTAATGAACCAACTATTAGAAGAACTATTTTCGAATGAATGCAAAAGGGATTATGTCGGGAGTAGGCGAAGATGGCGTGCCATTTTAAGAGAATTCGGAGCATCCCGTGCTCATGAAACTATGGAAAGATTGACCGACGTGAACCGTCCTGGGTCAGCCTAGTCCTATGCATAAACAACAATTTTTGTCGTCGGTCTTTCTGTGCGTATCGATCGGGTGAGACTACGCTAGTTCGATCAAGTTTGGCGGGGTCTTATATGAAAATCGGAATAGGGAAAATTCTTCGCGTCATACTGCGTGACGAACAGTAAGCGGTTGTCCCCTCTGAAAATGGAGAAGTACCGTGGTTCACAATGAAAACGCTAATTTTTTCAGATTTTCATCAGCTACCCAGGAATTCGTCTTCGAACAAGTTTCACTGGAAACTTCTGGGGGGCGCTCCACAGGACAGCTGTATTCCGACGAGGTTCGTTTCAGTTGGGATTACTTATATTCTGCCAACAGCATCTCTACTGACGTTTTCCTCTTACACGTTAGGACGTGAAAGTCGATAAGATTCTTTCCTTCTCCTTCTTCTAAGATGATCTTCTCATAGGTTCAGGAACTGGGCCGCCAGCGTTGGATTCGTCCATAAATCCATTGTTGTTAACAAAGTCGGTCTCAGCGGGCATTTGAATAGATTCGTGATAGTATGCAGTTGATTACCACAATCTGGGGATTTATCAGGTCTGCTGCTATCGATCCTGTGCAAACATGACATCAGCAAGGGGGAGTGCCCACAGCGTAACGAGGCAAGGGTGCAATTGGCACGCCTACGGAGTTCCATTCCAGTTTCACTGCCCCTGAGCGGCACGACTCCAATAATGGGGTTTACTTTCATTTCTTATCTATCGGATATGTAATATTATTAGCGAGGAACAAAATTAAGAAAGAACGGTTTGCTCCGATTCAGAGATTCAATCAAGAATCTACTTGATGAAAGCTGCCGAGATGTCGTACGTTCGTGCCGTGGCACTGTGGAGGAAAGAAGATCACCTCCGTGCAAACCGACGTCAATTCCTCCGCGGAGAGGGTTTTTGTCATGGGAGAGGTGCTGGCTGGCTGCAGCTCTCCTGAGGATTCTTCTACAAATGGCCGGCGTCGAAAGTAATCCAGGACCCGCGAAGAATAAGAAGTACCCATGTGCCACATGCGACAGAGATGTCAATTGGTATTGAACCAGCGTCCAATGTTTTGGATGCCAAAGGTGGGTGCACTTCTCTTTTCGAGTCTCAGTTCTGTGAGGCACCACGATTCTTCCTTTCGTTGTAGTGTGTGCTCCGCCTCCAGTAACTCAAATTCCTCATCTACCAACCGCTCCCTATCTATTGTACACATCAATCTTAACGGCCTTCGGACCAAGCTTTCTGAATTATCTCTCTTTGCCCGTACTCATCACCCGGATGTTATCATGGTCCAGGAGACCAAACTCTTTCCCTCTGCTACCTCTGGACATCCAAGCATCCCGGGCTATACTGCATATCATACTCCTAGGTCATCTCAAGGAGGCGGAGTCTCTACTTTTGTTCTGTCCTCTCTTCCCTCTCACATCATTCCAAACACTCCAGTGGATGGCACTCTCGAGTACATCCCCATCCATCTACCTCTTAAAACACCACTTTCTCTTTTTAATATATATATATCCCTCCTTCTACCTCTTGTCCCTCAACATACAATCCTATCCCCCTTCTCAAGCAGCTGTATGACTGCTCTCTATCTCCCTCAATTGTCTTTGCGGGTGACTTCAATGGGCACACGTTCTGCTCGTCGCTTGATTCTGATGCTAGAGGAAGTGACGTCAAAGAATGGGCGGAGGAGTGCGATCTGGTTATCTTAAACGATGGCCAGCCCACTCGTCTCCCTGCCAACGGCCGATCATCTAGCCCAGACATCTCTCTCATCTCTTCTAATCTCTCTAATGCTTGCTCTTGGTCGACATCCACAACTCTTTCCAGCGATCACATCCCTGTCTTTGTCGATATTGATCTCTCTAACTCTCTTGCTCTCTATTCAGGTGTTCGTCATCGTTCTTATCTTAATTTAGGCCTTGCAGACTGGAGCCTGTTCAGGGAGGTTGCGCTCCGCCAAGCGGCTGATTATCCGTGGAATGGCGATGTACACCAGAAGGAGCGCCACCTATCTGATGCTATCTTGAAGGCTATGAAAGCTGCGATCTCTGAAGACCGCGTAAAGACCTTCTTTCCCAATGTCACCAGGGAAACATTGCAGAAGATAAGGACAAAGGACGCAAAGAGAGCTGCTGATCATCTTGACCCAGACATCGCTCTGCTGGATGATGAGATCAGGAAGGACCTTGACAGGCACAAGAAGGAAACTTGGGAAAAGTTCACTGAGAAGATGAACTTCAGAAATGATGCAGCAGCAACGTGGAAGGCCTTGAAAAGGATCTCCGGAAAGTTCACCTCCGCCAACAATTCCACGATTGAATTTGAAGGTGGAGTCTTCAAATCAGGGAAGGAGGTCGCACATGCTCTTGGGAAGCATTTTTTCATCACTAGGACCAAAAGAGAGAAGCAGAATAGAATAACTGTACGGGATCTCTGTAAATTGCCTCTCATGGATGTAGATGATGCAGTCACGCCTGCACAGGTCGAGAAGGTGTTAAAGGAGATGAGCAACTCGAAGGCAATAGGGCCAGACGGTTTGAGCCCTGCAGTCTTGAAAAGACTGCCCAGTGAACTACTGCCCCTTCTTGCTGACGTCATAAATACATCGTTTCGTACCTGTACATTACCCCAAAATTGGAAAGTGGCTCGTGTTATTCCACTGCCGAAGCCGGGAAAGTCACCATCCACGGCTAAATGGTACCGGCCGATCAGTCTGCTCTCACCCATCGCCAAAATTACCGAAAAACTGGTTGTGGAGGAGCTTGCCGAGCATAACAGCCAACAGCAGCACCAACATGGTTTCCGTAAATTACATTCCACCACTACGGCCTTGTTGGAAATTGTGAGCTATGTGCTGGACGGCTTCAATGCCATCAAACCCCAACGTACTATTGGTGTGGCCCTCGACTTAACAAAGGCATTTGACACTGTCAATCTTGGCCTACTATCAGAGAGTCTGTTGATGTCTACCATTAAGCCATGGCAGAAGCGGTGGATAACTGCCTTCACTAAAGGACGTCGGGCAAATGTGCTATTCCAGGGACATGTTTCCAATAGCATCCCCATCGCCGCTGGTGTCCCTCGATGAGGAGTTTTATCGCCTGCACTTTTCAGTTTATATCTAGAAGATCTGCCCGTTCCTCCACAAGGCATCAAGGTCGTTACATACGCGGATGTTATTACTCTTCTGTGCCGAGATCGCGACATGAAGGTAGCCGCCAGTAAGATCAATGACTACTTGATCGAGTTGAAATGTTTCTTCGATCGCAAATTGCTCACAGTCTCTGTCTCCAAATCATCCGTCACCGTCTTTTCCACTGATAATGCAGAGCACAGTGCCCATCCCATGGTGAAATGGGACGAAACTCAATTGCCGGCCACCCGATTCCCCAAGCTACTTGGACTCGTGTTGGATCCTTCGTTGAAGTTTCATAAGAACACTGAGCAGAAGCAAGCCACAGTGAAAACAAGACTCAAAGTCCTGCGTGCTCTCGGTGGGACGTCCTGGGGATGCAACAAAGAAACGATCCTGACCACGTATAAGGCTATTGGGCAACCCGCCTTGGAGTGTGCTGCAGCACATCGTGTCGGACACCTCTTGGTCCAAGCTGCAGCGCGTCGAAAATTGTGCTCTGCGAATTGCAACAGGCTGTTCTAAAAGCTCTCCAATTGAGCACTTACACACCGAAGCTCGCATGTTGCCAGTTAGAGACCACTGCCAACTCCAGGCGCAACAAATGTACATTAACATCGTGAAGCAACGGAATCATCCATCTTGAAGAGTACTAAACCCGGTGAGAGAGAGATGTATCAGAAAGCCTTTCGCTGATGCTCCGTCGAAAGTAGATGTGCAGAGATGGACCGAAGCACAACAAGAACGCCTCCGTCTCTTGCGCGCGGAGCATACCCGATTCGTGAAGGAACAGTTGAGCAGAGTTGCCATAAACTCCATCTTGGGAGTCGCTCCTCCGAAGGTCAGCGAGACAGAGATGGAACTTGACAGGCGTGCCAGGTGCACCCTTGCATCGTTACGCTGTGGACACTCCCCCATGCGTGTGTCATATTTGCATAGGATTGACAACAGCAAACCTGACGAGTGTTCTGATTGCGGTAGTCAAGGGCATACTACTGCGCACCTGTTCAATTGCCCGAAGAGACCGACTACACTAACGACAATGGATCTGTGGACGAACCCAGTGCTAGTGGCCGAGTTTCTGAACCTATGACAGAACCCCTCTCTGTGGCTGCAAAGAAGAAGAAGAAGAGAATCTACTTAAATCAAGAGCGAATCCGTCTGTTCAGCGAAGAGCACACACAGTTCGTACGGTGTCATCTGGAAAGGGCTGCGGTAAATCCCATCCTGGGAGTGGTGCCGCCCTGAGTCTGCACATCCGAGTCTCAACTCGGAAGGAGGGCCAGATGCACCCTGGCATCGCTGCGTTGTGGTCACTCTACTATGCTTATGGCCTACGTCAGCAAGATTGACAGTAGCAAATCGGACGTTTTCCCGGACTGTGGATGCCACGGCCACGATACGGCACATTTGTTGAATTGTCTGGGGAGACCAACCACGCTGACCACAATGGACCTATGGACGAATCCATTACTGGTCGCCCAGTCCCTCAACCTATGACAGAACCCTCGACGGGGCTGCCTAGAAGAAGAAGTGGGAGCATCAGCCGAGTGATGTGTACGTGCGAGGAGCGATAGTTTAGAAAGCTTGGAGCAAAGGCCGTTGAGATTGATATGAATATGAGAGAGGGGCGGTCGGTAGTTGAGGAATGGGAGTTAGTAGAGGCGGATCACAGAACACAACGAAAAATGGAGTCGTGGTGCCTCTCAAAACTGAAACCCGAACAGGAGAGATGCACCCACGTTTGGCATCCAAAGCACTCGATGCCTGTGGTCCTCCAATTGACATTCCTTTAGCATGTGGCACATGGGTACTTCTGAGTGGGTCCTGAGTTTCCCTCGACGCCTAGTAGTAGAATCCGAAGTAGAGCTGAGGCCAGCCAGCACCCCTCCTATGGCAAAAACATCTTTGTGGAGGAGTTGATGTTGGTTTGCACGAAAGTGATGTTGATTCCTTCACACCGCCTTGGCACGAACGTACGACATCTCGACACCAGGTTCCTTTCCGTTCCTTCAGCTTGCTTAGTAGACTTAACTCATTTACCGCTGCATTATAGTTTGAGATTATGCACCACTATGCCCTTCCTCTTTGCAACCACGGCGAAGGTTTTGTTTTAGGTTGACAAACTGGGCGATCACTGCTGGATTCGTCCAACCACAGTTTTACCAAAAGAGTGTTTCGAGAACATTTCTGAGAAATTGATTTCGCGTAAAAATCTACCACATAGAGGCGTTTATCGCCCGAACTTGATCTCTCTCAAGCGCACGCGCAGGGGTTAGGAGTGATACCCGCCTAAACTAGGATATTTCGGCGAAAGGAACGCGGTCTGCGACTGTATTCTCTTTATATTTCCGTAGGGTCAGATTAAGTATTACAATTTCACTGATGGCGGCGAGACATCAGTCATTCGTTGTTCTGCAAGTCTGCATCTATTTACATTGTCTCAATCACTTTGGAAAAGACCAGGGCCTGTATTCATGAACGATTTACTCTCAAGGTAGGGGCTATTGCTATTAAGAATATCTGCGATTTCTGTGCTTTAAGCGTCTGTGTCGCCTCTCCTCCAAGGAGCGAGGCAACATGCTCGAGTTTCCGTTTGGAAGATTCGAGCACGGATACAAGGCAGCTTGTCTGCTCGGCAAACTTTTTACATCTGTATCATCGCCTCGAAATATGCAAAACAAACGAACAATGCGAGCAATCAAGAAGCTCGATCGGCTGGATGTCCCAGCCGATCGAGCAACCAAAGCGTTTGATTCTGATAACCTGGGACCTCTGTCCGAGAAACTATTGCAGTCCTCGCTACAACCGTGGCAGAAGCGTTGGATTGCAGCGTTTACGAAGGGCCATAGGGCCAAAGTGCTGTTCCAGAATGACGTCTCCGATAGTATATCTATAGCAGCCGGTGTACCGCAGGGTGGAGTTCTGTCACCTGCCCTCTTCAGCCTGTACATTGAAGACCTACCCAAGCCTCCTGAAGATATAAAAATTGTTGCGTATGCTGACGATATCGCCATCATGTGCCGAAACCGCGACATACAGGTAGCCGCAAACAAAATCAGCGATTATCTCATGGAGCCTAAAATCTTTCTCGATTGTATGATGCTCACAGTTTCCGCGGCAAAATCTTCTGTTTCGGTTTTCACATCTGACCTAAAGGAACACAGCGCCCAATCTGTTGTCAGGTGGGATGGTGACCTCTTGCCTACATCGAAATTTCCCTATCTGCTGGGCCTCGTTTTGGACCCATCGCTGAAGTTTCACAAAAATGCCGAACAGAAGCAAACAATCGTCAAGGCGAAGCTCAACGTTCTGAGAGCTTTGGGAGGAACGTCCTGGGGTTGCAGCAGAGAGACAATCTTGACGACATATCGAGCCATTTTGCAGCCTGCATTGGAGGATGTTGTACCTGTCTGGCAGCACATCGTGTCGGACAGTTCTTGGACTGAGATGCGGCGAATTCAGAATGCTGCACTTCGAATCGCCACCGGATGTGCAAAAAAGCTCTCCGATTGAGCACCTTCACGCCGAGGTCCGCATCTTGCCAGTGGAAGAGCATTGCCAGCTCCAGGCTCAGCAGATGTTCATAAATGTTCTTAAGCAGCCTAATCATCCGTCGAGAAGACTATTAAATCCCGTAAGAGAGAGATCGGTCAGAGTGCCGTTTGCCGATGCTCCGAACAAAGTGAATGTACAGAGATGGACCGACTCAAACCAAGAACGGCCTCTTCTCTTGCGCGCGGAGCACACCTAGTTCGTCAAGGATCATCTTGGCAAAGCGGCTGTCAACCCTATTCTCGGTGATGTGCCGCCTAGGGTATGTGATACCGAGTCCGAGCTTGGTAGGCGCGCCAGGTGTATCCTCGCTTCGTTACGCTGCGGCTATTCTCCATTGCTTGTGTCTTACCTGCACAAGATCGACAATAGCCAGCCTGACGTGTGCACAGACTGTGGAAACCAAGGCCACGACACTAAACACCTATTTGATTATCCGAAGAAACCAACAACGCGCAGTGCAATAGACTTACGGACGAATCCAGCGCTGGTCGCCCGGTTCCTCAACTTGTGACAAAACCCTCTCAGTGGCTGCAAAGAAGAAGAAGATCTCAAGCACTTTCCTGATCCCTATTATGAACTGCTCTCTGATCTCATTTATTCGTCATTCAGTTCTGGTGTTATTCCGGCGCGCTGGAAACAAGCTGTCATCATTCCCATCGCCAAACCAGGCAAGCCACCGGATAATGCTACCTCCCACCGCCCCATCTTCCTCTTTCCCCCCCTTGCCAAGCTTGCGGAAAAAGTCGTCAATCCGTTCCTCCAAAACGCCTTACAGCACAACTTTCACCAGCATGGTTTCAAAAAGGAGCATTCCACCATCACTGCCTTAACATCAATCACCGAGCATATCATCGCTGGATTTAATCGTAAGACTCCGGCTGATAGAAGCCTCGTCGTTGCTATTGATCTCACGGCTGCGTTTGATAGCGTCAGTATCCCGCTTCTATCGAAATCCATACTGGAATCGGAAATTCCCGGTTGGTCTAAAAGATGGATTAATAGCTTTGTCAAAAACCGGTCCATTCGTGTCAAGTTTGACAGACATCTATCGTCTTCGGTCCCTTTGAGAGCCGGTGTCCCGTAAGGCGGCTTGTTGTCCCTTAGCCTGTTTTCGCTATTTCTGTCTGATATTCCTGAGCCAGCAACTGGTATTCATCTGTGCCTTTACGGTGATGACATCACTATCGTTTGCACGGACTCAGTTTTTGAACGAGCCACTGCCACCATGAATAACTACTTACGGACGTTGGCTGTGTATCTTAAATCAAAGTTGCTGTCTGTTTCTGCCTCCAATTCAAGTGTCACACTATCTCTGTCAATTCGAGACTTGATGCTTCGGGTAAAGCGGTCTTTATCACGCTCTGTTATCATTAGGCATCAAATTCACCTTTAGCGCCGTCATCGAAGCTTATCCGCGCAAAGGGTGAATTTGCTGAGCGGTTGGATTGAAATTACCGCCGTTGCTGGCATGTCAGAAATTTCTAAACAAGTGAAAACATCTTAGCGAATACATGATAAAACGATTGATCACGACTCGATGTGTTGACTATGAGCACAGCCGGGATTAAAGGCGCCTCATCTCACTAAAGTCCTCATTCGGCATTCTGATGCCGGCCCTGAAAGGTGACTTCGGGTCACTCTCCGAAGGCCAGCATAATTTTGGCTGCTGGGAGGATACAGAGGGTATCCTTATGGCGGGGGGGGGGCGAGTTACGCCGCGGTCCGCAGAGGGTGGCTCCTCACCGCAGACCTCGGTGAAGATTACGCCCATGTTGCGGACAAGGCTGGGCTTCTTGCGCTGTGGACCTTCAAATTCGTGAAATTTTCGAGGTAAACTCACATCAAGTCTCGAATTGGCAGAGATGTGCAACTGCTCTTATCGAACATCGGCTTCATCCCAAGGTCATCTGGGATGGCCACTAGCTGCCACTGTCTAAGCATCCTCGACTACTGGGAGTTTCCTGGATCCCTCACTACGATTTCATGAGAATGCGCGTATACGTGCTGCCTCAGCCAACTCGCGCGACAACATTCTTCGCGCATTGGCTGGAACTACCTGGGGCAGCACGAAGGAGGTGCTACGTATGACATATAGGGCCGTGGTGCAGCCGGTCTTGAACTATGGTGCCCCTATATGGACCAGACATATCTCTGAATCCTCTTGGTGCAGGTTGCAGAGAACACAGAATACTGCCCTCAGGCTTGTCACTGGATGTCACAAGTCGACGCCTATTCCGCGTCTTCATAAGGAAACCGGCCTACTTTCCGTGAAAGAGCACTTCTTACTCCAGTCTCAACAATTTCTAATAAGTATTGTCAAGAGCCCGACCCATCCAAATTACCATCCGTCTGGCCCCCACCAAAGAAGCATACGCACGCCGCTCAGAGCTTCTCTGTCGGCTGTCAATCAACAACGCTGGGCTACATCCGAGCTATCGCGAAGAAGTTTCCAGATGGCTGAGCATACGCTGTTCGTGGCAGAGTACCTGTCTGATGCTCAGCCCAACTTAATCTATGGCGGCGTGCCCCCACGAGTCGACGACAGCGAAGCTGGACTACCGAGACGTACCCGAACAATCCTCGCTGGTCTGCGATGCGGTCACTCCAGATATCTGAAGGCCTACACTCATCGGATTTACCAGTCAGTCCCAGATAAGTGCCTCGATTGTGAATGTGCTGGACATGATTCATTGCAGCTATTTTCATGTCCTGCCAGGCCTACAACCTTGTCTGCTCGAGATCTATGGTACAAGCCGTGTGAGGTGGCTAGCTTCCTACGCCTCTGGTGCGATGCTCTGTTCATGGCTGACAAGAAGAAGAAGAAGGAGCGAAGCAGACGCATCGAGCACTGGGATGGCAGATTCCCAGTAACGTTTACCCTTACCTCGCAGGTCATGAAAATGGGCCCAGGGTAAAATTGTTTTCTCGAATTTACCTCAATAAACTCGTATAGCCAAATCCAGTGAAAGTTGTGTCATATACTAACTAGTTCTTGACAAGCCATTGAGAAATCTTCATTCTGCTATGCGATTTTGTCGTGTATTCGAGACTGTCTTGTCAGATTTGCTGTGTTCAGAATGTGTTCCGAGTACCGAAAAGCTCTGAAAGTTGTACGTCTCCCGATTGTCAGTCCAAGCAAACTCCTCTGAATGTTATAAATCAGGAAAATGTCAAGGTAAGTCCTCCAATTATCGTGCTTATGCTGGCGTTCACTGCGCTGTCAAGGCGGGACCTGTTCAAAGACCTGCAGAACTAACCCATGTTTTTTTTTTTGCTTTAGCTGTGAACGTGTGCATTAGTTCTTCAGATGTTTGAAAGTTTCTGATTTGACCTCTGGATACTCAGTGGAGGCAATGAACTGTATTGAGAAACATTCCTAGCATTTTTTCGAAACCTTATTTCGTCTTATCATATGTTTATACAACTTGGTAAAACGAACTTCTTTGAGGGCTCTGACCAGGGATATGCGGAGCTTCTCTTTTTCGTCCTCTTGTTCCTGTGGGCGCATTCATTTTTGTTTCGGCTCTTTAGTTGGAAATTCGTAGAAATTTGAAACGTTGTGCCCAACAGCTGCTCAGGCATCCGTGTAGACAGATCAGAGCCTGTTAATATGCGGAAAGTCTATGGAGTACCCTTGGGTTATAACTTTTCCAGTACTTGTTTTGCGGATTATGTGGCTTACCTTAATGCTGTGTTAGAGGCAGGGTTTACGATAAGATTTGTCGCGAAGTTGCCTCCATAAAAGTAGACGTAATCCTAACTGAAGAAAAATGTAGTGCAAAGATAGGGAAAAACGCTCAAATTTTTGTCTAAACGATGTATAGGAGGTGTCTGCCCAAATTTAGGGTGTCCGACTCAATTGAATGACGAGATTTGTTGATGAATTCTAACTACCTCGGAAGAAAACCGATGACGGGCTTGAGATGGAGATAAAATAAGATAAGATGGAGATAAAGATAAAACAGCCAAAGCTTTCTGACAATGGTGTGACTTCCTTCTATTAAAGGCAGTGTTCACGATAATCTTCGATTTCGAGATCAATCGCTAAACCTTTTGTTTGGCCCTCGGATAGAACTAAAATGACCAAGAAATCGAGAAAAACTCACCAGTAGGGCACGAAATCCTTTACTCTCAACTTGCCTCTTTACTCTCACAGGAACTGTTCGTTGTGACAATAAAATCTTTTGTGGACCCGCGTTCTGCGATCCTCCACTCTCTGTTGCTCCATTCTTTCCTTCGTGCCCTAACTAATACTGGTTTGCCTAAAATATTCTTCCATTTTTGATTAGTCCCATTTTTTACCGCTTACAACCACCGTGAACTCAGGGTTGGGCAGGCCGTTGCGCCAATTTTCGTCGGAGCTACGATCCCCCCTTGTTGACCGAGATTTTGGAAGTAATTTTTCAAAAAATTACGATCCCCTTTCGAGATGAAAAATTGCTTTAGCTCACATTGGGTGACAAATTTGGGGGAATTTCAAACTTGTGGTGATAAAAGACAATTTCCTTATTCCTACATCATTTTACCTTTCCAATCGGTTTTGATAAATTCCCATTTTTCTCCAAACATTTTACGAGCCCCACCCCCAATTTTTCAGTTTTTCCGACAATTCCCAAAATTTCTACGACTCTCCCTTGAGCCAGCTCGCAACCCTGATCAACCTTGCGTAGGGGCCCCCTGCAAGCTATCGCCTGGGGTGCGTATTTAGTTTAAAGAGGTTCCTCAGAACCCGCCCCAGTATGGCCTCGTCCAGTTGCGTGCATGCGTCTACCCGGGAATAGCCTTCGGTATTCGCTGTGTTGATGTGATTGTTGTTGTTGTTGTTGTTGTTGCCCATCCTCCACCATAGACACGGATCCTGGTTCCAATTTCCGGCATGTAGACGGATCATCGAAGCGAGTGACTGGGATCCCTTCTTTGGAGGATCCCTGATGGAGCTTTCTTTGGCCCTCTTTTTTTATTCTATTTCTTTATTTATATATTTTTTAAAAATATTTTTTCCTTTTCTTTTTTTCCCTTTTTTCTCTTTTTTTCTTTTTCTTTCTTTACAATCTTATAGAATCAAAAAGACAAAAGATTGGCTGCTTCCACGGGTTGAAGCGAGAGATCTTCAATTATGAGATGCGTTGGCTTTGTAGCGCATGAGAACATGTGAGGTACTGTGTGTTCCTCCAGACTGCATTCCGGGCATAGTGGATTAGCTGCTGCTCCAATCTTATGAAGATACCACTGCGACTTTGAGTAGTAAACACTCCGAAGCTGGGATAGCGCTGCTCGACTTGATCTTGTTAAAGTCTCTTCTTTTTTCGCGATTTGCGGCGGTGGTCCATTTAGTAAAGGAGAGTTCATATTACCCAAGAAATTTTTCACAAACTCCTTGTGGACTTCTTTGCAGATGTTCTCAGCATTTCCTGGCCTTATCGTCATTGGGGTGACAGTTCTGACGTGCCTCCTAATCTGTCGTGGCAGCGCCGGCTTCCTCATGATGTCGTGGGAGGGGTGTTCAGGGTCGAATGCCGCAACTGTTCGATATTGGAGTGACAGCATTTCATTATGGGCCTGCACTGGCATGATTCCAGATTCGTTACTGAGGTGGGTTGTTCTCGCCATTGCCAGGCTTGCCGTCGCAGTTCTTAAAGCTGCATTTTGACAAGCTTGTAGCCGATCCCAGTGTGACGAGGCCAGTAGCGGACTCCATGCAGGGGCTGCGTAAGACAACACTGATTGTCCGATGGCACGATAGGTAGTAGTTCGCAGATCTTTGTTTTGTCCCCAGTTTCTTCCTGCCAGAGCTTTCAGGAGGTTTGCTCGCTTTGCTGTCTTCTTGCGAACTGCCTCAGCGTGTAAACGTCCCGTCATCATCGTATCGAACTGATAACCAAGAATCGTAGGGTTTCTTCCGTGCGAAATTCGCATCCCGTTAATGAAAACTTTCTGCGCGTACTTCGCTTGAGTAGTTTGGGTGGTCAGCAGGGAAACAGTGGTCTTTTAAAGTGACAGTTGTAAATGAAGGTCTTCCAAGGCCTTTTTTAATATTGGTAGGTAGTCGTTGAGATGTTTCTCACACGTTGTAACGTCAGGGTCCGATGCGATCAGTGTGAGGTCGTCTGCGTATCCAATGAGATTTACTTCTGGTGGGGGTCTCGGTAGGTCGGCGATGTAGAACGAGAAAAGTAGCGGCGAATTTAGTGCTCCTTGATGCACCCCTGAGCGCACCAGTCTCACATTAGACGTTTGTCCTTTGAACTCAGTGTGAATTTTTCTGCTCTTTAGATAGCTTGCAATCCAGTGGGTTAGGCCACTTGGTAGCGGCGATTCTGCTAATTTCTGACAGAGGATGACGGTGACGACAGTATCGTAGGCTTTCTTCAAATCCAACGCCACCATAAGTTGTCGATCGGGGCTGGGTACAATAATCTCGCCACAGAATACACACTGAGAAATTCGGTACTCACCCCTGTATCTGTGGTTAGAGACCTAGGATTTTTGGTGTCGAACTGTTTGAACTTTGATAACCACTACAAAACAATGGTTTAAAAAGCAAGCCATAGAACATGCAATCTATTCAGAATCTTGAAAACAAAAGACCCTCAGGTGTACTTGCGAGCCTACAAGACCTACGTAAGACCGATCATGGAGTCTGGTACCACGGTCTTCAATCCATATGAGAAAAAAGATATCAATTATTTAGAGACCATCCAAAACAACTTTACTCGAAAAATGATGATGAGGTGTTTCGATTTGAACTACTTCCAACTACCAAATGGCATCGAGCGATCAAACAGATTGAAATTGCAATCGCTTCAAAAAAGGAGAATAAAAGCTGACCTTGTGATGATGTTCAAAATAATCACTCGAAGAGTTTCAATAGACCCTACTCTGTTTTTGGTACAACACTGACGAGGAGCAAAAGAGGAAAGCTCAGGCTCTATGTCTCAGTTGCAAAATCGAACACAAGATGGAATTTTTTCACATATAGAACTGCAAGGGAGTTCAACACACTACTAAGTGAGAACGAAAACATTATTTTCACGTCTCTGCAGGTTTTAAAAAATATTATAACAAAAAGAGTTAATCAGATATTTCAGCATCCAACAGCATTCAAAGCCCTAATGTTCTGCTGCCAGATCATTTTCTCTGCCTATTTTTATGTATTGATCACGTGTGATTTCATCCACGTCTTTGAATAAATAATGCTACCGAGATTTCGTACGTTCGTGCCGTGGCAGTGTGGAGGAAAGAAGATCGCCTCCGTGCAAACCGACGTCAACCCCTCCGAGAAGAGGGTTTTTGTCACGGGAGAGGTGCTGGTCGGCCCCAGTTCTCCTTAGGATTTTATTACAAAGGGCCGGCGTCGAGAGGAATCCAGGTCCAGCGCAGAAGTATCCATGTGCCACCTACAGCAAGGATGTTACCTGGCATAAAACAAGTGTCCAGTGCTTCGGATGCCAAAGGTGGGTGCACTTCTCCTGTTCGGGCCTCAGTTATGGGAGGCATCATGACTCATCCTTTCGTTGTGTTCTATGCTCTGCCCCCAACAACTCTGATTCCTCAATTACCAACCGCCCCCTCTCCATTGTTCACATTAACCTCAACGGCCTTCGCAACAAGTTATCTGAACTCTCTCTACTCGCACGTTCTCATCACCCGGATGTTATCATGTTTCAAGAAACCAAGCTCTCTCCATCTACCACTTATCCCCGACCTAACATTCCGGGCTACACCGCCTATCACATGCCAGCTGCCGAGATGTCGTACGTTCACGCCGTGGCAGTGTGGAGGAAAGAAGATCACCTCTATGCAAACCGACGTCACCCCCTCCGCGAAGAGGGTTTTTGTCATGGGAGAGGTGCTGGCCGGCCGCAGCTCTCCTTCGGATTCTCCTGCAAAGGGCCGGCGTGGAGAGGAATCCTGGACCCGCTCAGAAGTACCTATGCGCCACGTGCGGCAAGGATGTTACCAGGAGACATACCAGCGTCCAGTGCTCCGGATGCCAAAGGTGGGTGCATCTCTCCTGTTCGGGTCTCAGTTCTGTGAGGCATTATAACTCTGCTTTTCGCTGTGTTTTATGCTCTTCACCTACCAACTCTGATTCCTCTTCCTCAAATCGCCCCCTTTCCATTGTACATATCAATCTCAACGGCCTTCGTACTAAACTTTCTGAGCTCTCTCTCTTCGCACGTACTTACCATCCAGACGTGATCATGGTTCAAGAAACCAAGCTCTCTCCATCCCCTACCTATCCTCATCCTAATATCCCGGGCTACACTGCCTTCCATGCTCCAAGGTCAGCTCTTGGCGGAGGAGTTTCAACCTTTGTTTTATCCTCTCTCCCTCCCACCTCATACCAAACACCCCCCACGGATGGTACTCTCAGTACCTTCCAATCCATCTCCCTCTTAAAACACCCCTTTCTCTTTTCAACATATATATTCCCCCTACCACCTCATGCCCCTCCTCCTACAATCCCATTCCTCTTCTCAAACAACTCAATGATTATTCCCTCTCATCATCAGTTGTTTTCGCGGGCGACTTTAATGCCCACACCTTCTGCTCGTCCCTTGGTTCTGATGCTAGAGGAGAAGAAGTCGAAGAATGGGCTGAGGAGTGCGACCTGGTCATCTTAAACGATGATCAGCCCACTCGTCTCCCCTGCCAACGGCCGATCTTCTAGCCCAGACATAACTCTTATCTCGTCCAACCTTTCCAACGCTTGCTCATGGTCTACCTCAACAACATTGTCTAGTGATCATGTTCCCGTCTTTGTGCACATCGATCTCTCAAATTCTCTTGCTCCTTATTCTGGTGTTCGTCAACGTTCTTATCTCAATTTAGGCCAAGCAGACTGGTGCCTGTTCAGTGAGGTTGCGCTACGCCTAGCGGCTGATTACCCGTGGAATGGCAATGTGCACCAGAAGGAGCATCACTTATCTGATGCAATTCGCAGGGCCATGAAGGCGGCTATCCCTGTTGGCCGAGTTAAGACGTTCTATCCAAACGTAACCAGAGAAATTCTTGAGAAAATCAGGACTAGAGATGCCAGAAGAGCAGTTGACCATCTAGACTCTGTCGTCGCTCAGCTGGATGGTGAGATCAGAAAGATCTCGACCAGCACAAGAAAGAACAGTGGGAAAAATTCACAGAACAGTTGAATTTCAAGACGGACAGTGGAGCTACTTGGAAGGTTCTTCGGAAACTATCGGGAAAGAGCTCGCCAGCCACCATCTCCACTATTGAGTTCGGTAATAACGTTTTCAAGTCAGGAAAGGAAGCCGCCTACTCTCTCGGTAAAAGTTTCTTTGTCACGAGTACAAGGCGAGGTCCGCAAAATAGAGTGACAGTAAGAGAGCTGTGCCGCCTCCCGCTCATGAGCACGGCCGATGCGTTCACTGTGGCGCAAGTAGAGAAGATTATAAAGGACATGCGGAACTCCAAAGCTGTCGGTCCGAGCGGTATTTGTCCTGCTGTACTGAAGAACCTCCCGACTGAGATCCTTCCGCTCATCGTTGATATGATTAACACTTCGTTTAGCTCTTGCACTATTCCGCAAAACTGGAAGACAGCCAACGTCATCCCGTTGCCCAAGCCTGGCAAACCTCAGTCATCAGTAAAGGGATATCGTCCCATTAGCTTGATGTCACCTTTCGCCAAGGTGGCCGAAAAGCTCATTGTCAAGGATCTAGCGGAGCACAACGAGAAGCAGTTGTTTCAACATGGGTTCAGGAGGCTACATTCCACAACTACGGCGTTGCTAGAAATTACCAGCTATGCTATCGACGGGTTCAACTTTAACAAGCCATTGAGAACTGTAGCTGTTGCGTTGGATCTCACCAAGGCATTTGATACGGTTAACCTTGGAGTCCTGTCAAGCAACATTCTGGAGTCGTCAATACCATCTTGGCAGAAGCGCTGGATATCGGCCTTTATTAAAGGTCGGCGGGCAAGAGTCATGTTTCAGAACCATGTCTCCAACAGTATTCCTATGGCAGCTGGAGTCCCTCAGGGCGGAGTTCTATCGCCAGCCCTCTTCAATCTGTACCTCGGAGATATGCCTGAGCCTCCACAGGACATCAAGGTCGTCGCGTATGCCGATGACATAACAATCATGTGTCGAGATCGGGATTTACAGGTGGCCGCCAATAAGATCAACGAGTACCTGATCACACTAAAGGGCTTTTTCGACCGCAAGATGCTAAGTATCTCTGCAGCCAAGTCGTCAGTGTCCGTTCTCACGACGGACCCATCCGAGCACAGCGCTCATCCGGATGTCGTGTGGGATGGAGACCGTTTGCCTGCTGCTCGCTTTCCAAAGCTGCTCGGTCTTGTGCTCGATCCGTCACTCAAGTTTCATAAGAATACCGAGCAGAAGCAGGCAGTCGTTAAAGCTAAGCTCAACGTTCTCAGGGCCCTGGGCGGCACTTCGTGGGGTAGCAGCAAGGAGACTATACTCACAACGTATAAGGCAATTCTGCAGCCCGCCCTGGAGTACGCCGCACCGGTTTGGCAGCATCTCGTCTCAGAATCCTCCTGGACAAAGATGCAACGAGTACAAAATGCTGCTCTCCGTATCGCCACCGGATGCGCAAGGAGTTCCCCAGTCGAGCACCTGCATGCTGAGACCCGTCTATTACCAGTGAAGGAGCACTGTCAGCTCCAGGCCCAGCAATTCCGCATTAACATTATAAAACAACCAAATCACCCGTCGTGGAAGTGCTAAACCCCGTGAGAGAGAGAAGTATAAGAAAGCCATTCGCCGATGCTCCAAACAAAGTCAATTTGCAAAGATGGCACGACTCACAGCAAGAACGACTCCGTCTTTTGCGCGAGGAGCACACCAAGTTCGTACGGTGTCATCTTGTGAAGGTGGCCATAAATCCTATACTAGGAGATATACCGCCCCCGTCTGCACCTCAGAGTCTCAACTCGGAAGAAGGGCGAGATGCACGCTCGCATCATTACGCTGTGGTCACTCTACAATACTAATGTCTTATGTCAGCAAGATTGACAGCAGCAAATCTGATGTGTGCCCGGACTGCGGTATCGTCGGCCATGATACCGCACATTTATTCAACTGTCCGGAGAGACCTACCACGCTGACACCAATGGACCTATGGACGAATCCACTACTGGTCGCCCAGTTCCTCCGCCTATGACAAAACCCTCTATGTGGCTGCAAAGAAGAAGAAGAAGATCACATGCCAAGGTCTGCTCTTGGGGGCGTAGTGTCTACTTTCGTGCAATCTGCCATACCTTCTCATATTATCCCTAATACTCCTAAGGACGGTACTCTCGAGTACATTCCTGTCCACCTCCCCCTCAAAACCCCATTATCTCTATTTAGCATATATATTCCTCCTATATCATCTTGTCCCCCCTCTTATGATCCTATTCCCCTCCTTAAGCAGTTGTACGACTGCTCACTCTCCCCTTCAGCTGTCTTTGCGGGTGACTTCAATGCTCACACGTTCTGTTCCGCTCTTGATTCTGACGCCAGAGGGGAAGATGTCGAGGAATGGGCTGAGGAGTGCGATCTGGTTATCCTCAATGATGACCAGCCCACTCGTCTCCCTGCCAACGGCCGACCTTCTAGCCCAGATATCTCTCTTGTGTCTTCCAATCTTTATAATGCTTGCACGTGGTCCACATCCACAACTCTCCAGTGATCACATTCCCGTCTTTGTCTATATTGATCTATCTGACTCTCTTGCCCCTTACTCTGGTTTTCGTCATCGTACTTATCTGAATTTAAGCCTAGCAGACTGGACCCTGTTCAGAGATGTTGCACTCCGCCATGCGGTCGACTACCCATGGAATGGTGATGTTCATCAGAAAGAGGGCCATCTAACAAGTGCCATCCGCAAGGCCATGAAAGCAGCAATTCCTGAGGGCCGAGTCAAGACCTGTTTCCAAATGTCAGCAGGGAAATACTGCAGAAGATAAGAACCAGAGATAAGAAGAGAGCCGCGGATCATCTAGACCCGGAGATTGCTGTGCTGGATAATGAGATCAAGCAGGATCTGGATAAGAACAAGAAGGAATGCTGGGAGAAGTTCACTGAAAAGCTGAATTTCAAGGCGGACGGAACTACGACGTGGAAAGTCTTGAGGAAAATTTCCGGAAAGTCCGCTCCCCCGATGAGCTCCGCTATTGAGTTCGAGGAGAACATCTTCAAATCAGGGAAAGCGGCTGCTTACGCACTCGGCAAGAACTTTTTCATCACACGCACCAAGCGAGGCGTGCAAAACAGAGTCACGGTTAGAGAGCTGAGCCGGTTGCCGCTCATGAACGCTTCTGAGGCCTTTACTCTAACACAAGTTGAGAAGGCTATCAAAGAAATGCGGGATTCGAAGGCTATCGGACCTGACGGTATCTCCCCAGATACCTGAAGAAGCTTCCCACAGAACTTCTACCGATGCTTGCAGATATCATTAACACTTCTTTCCGGACCTGCACTCTACCCCAAGCTTGGAAAACAGCCAATGTGATACCGTTGCCAAAGCCAGGCAAGTCCCAAAGCACGGCGAAAGGCTTTAGACTAATAAGCCTGTTATCGCCCGTCGCTAAATTAGCTGAAAAGTTGATCGTGACGGACCTGGCTGATCAAAATGAGCGACAGCAGCATCAGCATGGGTTCAGGAAACTTCACTCCACTACTACTGCTCTATTGGAGATCGTGAGCTTTGCGGTCGACGGATTCAACATGAGAAAGCCCCTAAGAACGGTGGCCGTCGCCCTCGACCTGACCAAAGCGTTTGACTCTGTTAACTTGGGACTGCTGTCCGACAAACTGCTGAAGTCCTCGCTGCCATCCTGGCAGAAGCGATGGATTGCAGCGTTTACTAAAGGCCGCCGGGCTAAGGTTCAATTCCAGAATCACGTATCCGATAGCATTCCAATAGCAGCCGGTGTTCCGCAAGGCGGAGTGTTGTCCCCTGCCCTATTTAGCCTGTATCTTGAGGACATCCCCGAGCCTCCCAATGATGTAAAGATTGTTATGTATGCCGACGACATCACCATCATGTGCCAGGACCGTGACCTGCAAATAGCCGCTAACAAGATCAGCGCCTATCTCGTCGAGTTGATGCTCTTCCTCGATAAAATGATGCTCACAGTCTCTGCTGCAAAATCCTCTGTTTCAGTGTTCACAACAAACACCAAGGAACACAGTGCCCATCCAGATGTCAAATGGGATGGTGACCTGTTGCCAGCAGCCAAATTCCCCAAGCTGCTTGGCCTTATTCTTGATCCGTCACTGAAGTTCCACAAAAACGCGGAACAGAAACAAACAGTCGTCAAGGCTAGGCTTAATATCTTGAGAGCTCTCGGAGGAACATCATGGGGAAGCAGCCGAGAGACAATATTGAGAACCTACAGAGCAATATTTCAGCCGGCTCTGGAATATGCGGCACCAGTGTATCAGCACCTGGTGTCTGACAGCTCCTGGAATAAGCTGCAGCGTGTACAGAATGCTACGCTTAGAATTGCTACCGGTTGTGCAAGGAGCTCCCCAATGGAACATCTTCACGCAGAGGCCTGCATATTGCCGGTCAAGGAGCATTGTGAACTCCAGGCACAGCAGATGTATATTAATGTTCTGAGACAGCCGAATCATCCAACAAAGAGAATCATGAAGCCCATAAGAGAGGTCGATTAGGACGCCGTTCGCCGATGCTCCTCGTAACGTTGATGTGGCCAGAGATGGGCCGAATCCACCATGGAAAGGCTTCGTCTTCTGCGTGAGGAGCACACCCAGTTTGTTCGAGGTATCTAACGAAGGCGGCTGTGAACCCTATCTTAGGAGCAGTGCCGCCTCGGGTTTGCGAGTCCGAGTCTCAACTCGGCAGGCAGCCAGATGTGTTCTTGCCTCGCTGCGCTGTGGTCACTCTATTCTGCTAATGTCTTACGCCAACAAGATCGACAGCAGCCGACCAGACGCATGCCCGGACTGTGGTGCTCCCGGACACGACACGGCGCACTTGTTTATGTGCCCGAAGAGGCCTACCTCCTTGACCACAATGGACCTTTGGACGAATCCTGTCAAGGCCGCCCAGTTCCTCAACCTATGACAAAAACCACTTCGAGGCTGCAGAAGAAGAAGAAGAAGAATAAATAATAAATAAGTGAGCGGTTTGGTGGTCTCTTCTCATTCATTCCATCTGTGATGATTCCAGTGAGTTCGACCAGGGCGCAGGTGGTAGAGAAACCTCTTCGGAAACTATTCTGCCAACTGGGGACGCGCAGATGAGTCTCCAATGCAGGCAGAATGGATCTTTCCAGAGTACGGGCCATGGATGAGATAATCGAAATGGGCCTGTAGCTGCTCGGAGCTTCGGCAGGTTTTCCGGGCTTCAACAGAGGGAAAATCCTGGCTTCCTTCAGTGACGCTGGAATCAGCCCTGTTGACAGGGTCCTGTTGAATAGCGCTCTGAGGCATTCGCGGAAAACGGGTTCAGTATGTTTGAGCATAATAGGGGCCACTCCATTTGTATCCAAAGCTCTATAAGGCTTGCATTTCTTCAAAGAGGCGTCGATGAGGGCGGCCGTGATGATGGGAACGTCGTTTCTTGGAAAAGTTTTAATGCATCTGTAGGTCCTCCGGGACGATTTTAGGCTTCTATGAGGACATGGAGAGCCGAACTGCTTGCGTATGAGGTTCGCCGCCTTCTTGTTGCTAATCGGCTGGCCTTTGTGCAGAAGTTGGAGGGGGTTCGGTTTCGCTGATCGGCCATCAAGTGCTCTCATTGTGGACCAGAGCTTGGAGGAATTTGTGCGATGGTCTATGCCCTCCACAAAAGATCTCCAAGTCTGTTGTCGATCTTTCTTTACCTCATCTGCGATCTCTTTGTTGAGCTCGGGAATTCGGGTGTTGGTAGGATCCGTCCTCCGAATGGTGTCTCGTTCGCGCATCAGGTCCTTGGCGGTATCAGATAGGCAAGGAGTGAAAACCTTACGTCTGCCCTTAGGATTAGATTGCGAAGTTGCTGCTTTGATGGCTGATGCGAGGACCGGCCGTTTATCATCATCTTCCTTTTCGACTCGGAGCTACTTCTGTGCTCCTTTTCTATCGTCTCTCGTCTGATTATTATCGTATCGATTCGAATCCGCGATTAACTACTCATGAATACTCCTGTTAGCACACCGTTTGTGCAGAAATCGAAGAGGCCGCGAACGAGTTCTGAGCCGTCCCCGACACAATCAATGGAGGATCATGGACTTGCCGACGCGATCGACCACATCAACAAGGATCCGACATTGCCTGCTCACTTGAAAACCGTGCTGGGATTCGTGCTGGATAAAATAATGGAGGACCGTGAGTTTGATACACTGAGGACGGATAATACGCAACTTTTGGCTGAGAACGTCCAGCTAAGGAATGAAATCTCTTCGCTGAAGTCTAAATTTTCAGTCTCCAAAACCGATGTTATCGATTCTCAAGATTCGTCTCATTCACCTATTCTTTCTTTTGCCGAGCATGAGAGGCTTGGGAGTGTTGTACTTTCTGGCGTGGATGAATGTCGTGATTCTGACTCCCTAAATCGTATAGCTCATGACTGTGATCGCATTAAAATGTTGCTTCAATTCCTTGATATTGATTGTATGCCACTTACTTGGTATAGACTGGGTAAGCCTCATTCCATCCGACATAGGTTGCTTAAAGTAGTCTTCCCTTCGCGTTTCTTCCAAAAGTTTATGACATGATCTTGCGTTGATGACTTCTGTATCCATCTATTCCAATGCCTAACGAGTTGTCGTCTGTCGCAGTTACTCCATCGGGAAACGTATAAATTATCCTCGGAATGCAGGTAACGAAATTTCGTGTCTCATGTGTAATGTCCGTTCTTTAACGAGCAATGCTTGTCCTTTTGTTTATTCAGTAGCCTTGCTTGACTGCGGTATAGCTGCTCTAACGGAGACATGGCTAAAGTCTAAAGACAAGATTGAACCGCTGCTAGGAGAGTTATGTTGCAATTATGAGATATTTAGATGTGATAGACCTAGAGCCAAGGGTGGAGGAGTAGCCTTAATGGTTAAGCATTCTTTGTTTCCGGTTCTTATTTTCGAAGAGAGTGTCCCCAAATCTTAGGAAATTCTTGCTTGTGACCTTAGCCTGAAAGAAGGTATGCATAGGGTCGTTGTGGTCCACACAACCCCAAAATGTGATGCAGGCCACAGCGAACAGCTCATTAAGAGCATTAGCGATCTCACCTCTTGCGGCTATCCCTGCCTTCCTATGGGCGATTTTAATCACCCAGAGTTGGTGTGGGACCATTCGCCCTCTCAGGTCTCCGGCAGTTCTAGATTATTTCTAGATATGATTGAAAGTCATAACTATACCCAATACGTCAATTCTGCAACTAGATTTGAACATGTTCTGGATCTTCTTTTTTGTAACGAACCAAACATAGTCGACAAAATCGAGGTGACCGCCCCATAGGTAAATCCGACCATGCCACCGTCACATTTAGTCTTATTGCAGAACAAGAACCTCTTCGTTTTATCACAACGCATGATTTTAAAAAAGCCGATTACAAGATGATAAGTGATTATCTTGATAATATTGATTGGATTGGATCCTTTCTAGTATCATGTGATGTAGACCAAATGTATGAAACGTTTATCTTTATTTTGAGGCACACTATTCATCTGTTTGTTCCCACACGTAAAGTGAATATTTCTCGAGCAAATTTACCGCCCTATTTACTTGCAGCTCACGAAGCAAAAATAATGGCGTACAAAAAAGCCGTAATTACAAATGATGAAACAGATCTCCAAGACTATAAGAAAGTTTCAGACCGATTCGACAAGATGCTCCTCAAGTATAACATCTCAGTAGAAAGGAAAATCATAGAGTCTAACGATAGGTCGGCCTTCTTCAAATTTCTCAATTTTTGAATCAATCGTAAGGAAGGTGTTTGTGTTCTTAGAAAATCGGGTGGTTCTATCGCAGTTTCGGACTTGAATAAGGCTGAGCTGTTGACTCAGAACTTTGAAAAGGTCTTCGTAGGTACCGAAATAACCAACAATTTTTCAATCAATAGCGATTACCGCCCTGCGATGCAGGATTCGGTAGTGTTCGATAGCCATCATATATTTGAAGTCCTCTCGAAGTGGCCGAGCAGTACATCTAAATCTCCAGATTGCCGTTCCCGTTCATTAAAAAAGTTGCTAGCAATATTGCTAGACCGTTGGAGTTTCTTTTCAATCAGATTTTTTCTCGCTCTGTTGTGCCTCGGAAGTGGCGACACGCCTATGTGATTCCACTTAAGAAGAAACCCCCGTACGATGATCCTAATAGCTATAGGCCAATCAGTATAACATCAATTTTCTGCAGATTATTCGAGAAAATAATTAAGAAATTGCTGGTAACTTACCTCGACTCTAGACACATTTTGTCTGAACAACAGCATGGTTTTAGAAAAGGCAAATCTACTACAACTATTTGCTAGAATCTCCGAATGACTGGACCCTAGATTTGGACGAGAAGAAAGGCGTTGGTGTGGTATACTTTGATTTCGAAAAAGCTTTTGATAAGGTCGTTCACCACAACCTCCTCATTAAGTTGGTGCTCGTTCGTGTTCACCCCACTATCATTAAATGGATTGAAAAGTTCTTAAGTTACCGCACGTTCCAAGTGAATGTGAAGGGGACACTGTCTTCGGTCAAAAAGGCTCCGAGCGGTCTTCCCCAAGGGAGCTGTCTATCCCCCATCCTTTTTAATGTATACTCGTTTGACCTCCCTGGGGCCATTGAAGAGCTAGGTGTGAAATGTAAAATTTTTGCCGATGATTGAAAATGTTTATGATACGGTAGGCCCCTCAAACGCTTCACGCATCCAACTTGCAATTGATACTGTTGCTAACTGGTCTCACAACAACATGCTCCCACTTTCCGCTGAGAAAACAAAGGTTCTGCATTTAGGTGCTTCGAATACTGAGGCAAGGTATAGTCTAAATGGCACCACACTTAGTTTGGCTGATTCAGTCAAAGACCTAGGTTTTGTTATCGATTCCAAACTCACGTTCGATCAGCATTTAAGAAGTATACAAGCTAAAGCAGAACACCGACTTTTCCTTTTGTTCAAATCCCTCAAGACTGAAAATCCAATTCTCCTCATCAAAGCGTATAAAATGTACGTTCGTTCAATTCTGGAATACGGAACTTGCATTTACTTCCCAAATAAGAAGACCATGGTCAACAAACTGGAAAAGATACAGAATAGTTTTACCAGAAAGTTGTTCATTCGTTCGTTGGGATTCACGTACGCGAGTATCCCACGTTGGCTGATAAGGAACAGAATGCTTAATCTGGAAACGTTAGACCTTAGGCGTAGGAAAATTGATCTAATTATGGTATATAACATTCTTAATCGAAAAATTGGTCTCAAAAGTAGAAAATTTTTCGAGTTAGCATTATCCAGAACGAGAGGTGAGCGGTTCAAAATTGTTTTTCATCAGCCTCGAACTTCGCTAAGGCGCGGCTTTTCCACTTGTCGAGCTGGTTCGGAGTACGCAAGGATGAGCAGGGCTACACAAATTTCGGACAGTCTTGGCATTTTCAAAAAACAGCTCTCTTGTTACCTGCACTAGTGTTATTCATTCGTTTTCCGTGGCTTTTAGGTTTTGCTTGTTGAATATGGCTTTGAAATTCCATCGCTCCCTTTTTAATTGTGCGTCTACCATGTTTTTTTACTCTCTTCTCATTGCTATTTTGTTTTGCTACGTTTTACATGTGCATCACATGTAATAAATTTGAAATTTGATGTGAGGAATCGGTCCATCTGTTGCGAGTTTGCACGAAAGTCAAAACCAGCCGACTGCTGCTCCAACACTGACAAAAACTTGATCCAGTTCGCCTTTTTAAAGTTGACGAATGTGGTCCTCGGCGATGATGATATGGGGGCTTCGCTTTTGAATTCCATCAGTATTGGGAGATGGTCACTGGCTCCTGTGTTCATGGTGTCCCAAACGGCCGACGATGCTAAGTCCTGCGAACATAAGGAGAGGTTCGGCTATGAGGGTCTTCCATGCGTCGGCTTCCTCGTAGGACGCGTTGTGTCATTGAGGATCACTAGGTTGGACTGGAAAGTTTCCTCTTGAATGTACTGTCCGCGTTGGTCTTCTTCGCCCTGTGACCAGAGAGCGCTATGGGCATTGACATCTCCCATGACGATTGTGGACTTCCCACATGTCAGGAACGGTGAAATGGACAATTCGTAAAAGGGTGGACACGACGATCTTGGCGGAGAATATATGTTGTGAAGGTATACAGGCCCGGACTTAGTTTCTACACTTATGGAGATGGATTCCGTTGTACCATCGTCAACTCCAACAGTAATCATACTGCACTGTAGATTGCACCTGACGAGAAAAACCACTCCACCTCCTGAGCTCGATCTGTCGATCCTCAGGCAACATTAGCCTCGGACAGTAGGTGTACCATGGCTTGTGTCCAGCTTGGTCTCTTGTAGTCTATGACATCGGCCCCTATGCGATAAGCAAGAGCTTCCAATTCGGCTGATTTGTGGCGAAAACCATTTATGTTGCATTGGATTACCTTTGATGAGTCTGAGTTGATATGTTGTGTTGACCCGGTTATGTTGCAGTTGGGGCATACGTATGAGCTATCCGCATCCTTGAAGGACTTGGGGCCGGAGCATTGTCTCACGTGGGTCCATTTTCTGCACTTGATACATTGGACACTCCCTACTGCGGCTGAGGTATCATACTGGGTGCAGGGCCATCGGATACGGCGAGGGTGTCCAGGGTTTGCTTAGATTCCGGCACGGAGGTGAAGACAACGGATCAGCAGAGCCGGTTTATGCTGATCGGTAATCGAAAAAAATTGGCTCCAGGGCTCGTGAAAGAGTGAATTCTGGGAGGTATATTTGAGGACCTTTGACTTCGGAAGGATGACGGCATTGTAGACGACTTCTTCAGCGTACGCTCTTGCCAACGCGCACGCTCTTGCCAACGATTGCTAAGGTTTGTAACATCCCATGGGAAGCCTAATCGATATGCACCTATCCCAGAATGTAGCTGGTGATATTTGGCCTCCAGGTGCTCCCTCTTGGAGCTATGCTTAGTTACTAGTTGTTAGCTTCGAGCATTTCGTGAAGCCGTTTTAACTGCTTAAGCCTGATCATTTACCTGGATCCATGTCAGTTCCCGCTCTTACATGCTTATGCTCATGATGCCATATGTCGATTTGATTTCTTGAAATGTTGTTTTTTGTTTTTTATGTCTCTTTGCCGCTTGGCCTTGCTTCTGGATTTCTTTGTTGTTGGTATGCCCGAAAGGGCGTATATAAATAAATATGTTAATCCAACAGGGTGCGGCGCGGGGTGTGGATATCCACAGGGGGAGGGGCTGAGCTGCGCAGGGGTGAATGGGAGTCTGAGCTCCGTCGGAACACCAAGTGGATCATTCCGAATGGGGTATAGACGGTTAAGAATAAGTTTCTACGAAGAATTCGATCAGAGCGTTCAATTTACCCGAAATAATAGCCGAAAATCAGACCAAATTACGTTGGGGGGGGTCTGAGAAAATCGCCAAAAATTTGCTCCTGTAGGGGTGGGGGATCTGAGTAAGATTGGCCTTGTCCACACCTCGCGCCGTACCCTGTCATCCAATCAGACTAGTCCAGCCCAGGGATTAATGTTACTGAAATCAGACGTTTTAGTGCGTTCTTCGCCATTTCTTCGTAATTTTGGTAACACTTGGTTGGCAAAGCATTGTTTTGAGTGCTAAACTCGGTAACGAAAATCATCGTGAACTTTGCATTTAAGGAACTAAAGATGAACCTATTCCAATGGTTCTCGTCTTCTCCCCTTTTCTCCAACTCAACGAAGACCACCTTGAGTTTTTTAATCGGATCCCTTCCTTTAGCCGGGGCCAAGCATTCTTAGATCTGAATTCTTGTTCTCAAACATTTTATCCTTAGCTCCGAAAGCTTACCATCCCGTCCATTATTCGCATTTAGGCCCAAAATATTTATGGCTATATTTTACTTTAATTGCTCTTCACTTTGGTACAAAAATTTGATTTTCTCCGGGTTAAGAGCGAGAGACCTATATAAATTACAGCCTGCACGGATCGCACTGATATTTCGCGTTCCTTGTGAATTGGCGCAAACTCGGCACCGTATGTTGTAAAATACTCTGACATTCGCTTGGGAGTTGCCTTGATGAAAAGTAAGAGTCGCCTCGTGACATCAAGGCAACTCCCGCCAAATCGGCTTTGGCGTAGCATCATCACGGTGAAATTTTAGCCCCAGCTGGAAAAAAGTGAGGCGACTCTAGTGACTGCTTGATGAGATGCCGTCTCGCCTCACTCTAGCCTCACTCTCGCCTCACATTCTTCTCACACTACGAACTCGGTGGTGAAAATGTCGCCTCACATTCTTCTCACACTGTGAGATTTTGTCGTGAAATCGTGGATTTTTCCTCCACCATTTGCACATATCGCTTCGCATTCCTCTTACAGTAGACAGTTAATTGTAGATCATTGTTTATTGATCGAAACCATAACTTCAATTAATACAGCAGCAGCGAAGTGACTACGATAGCAACAGGTGATAGCAGAACATCTTCGAAAACTATAGCAATGGTTCATCTTCAACAAAAATTTAAGAGAATAATACATTCTTCCACTGCATTTGAAGCAGAGATGACCACATTCAAGATCAGAACAAGAAAAAAAGTCACACAGCTATGGGTTGCAGGATCATGACAGATTACAGCTAAATCGCTATAAACAGAGGAGATAACAATTCCTTCAATAACCAAAATCTTCACAGAAAAGGAGCTTAACGCAAAGACATTCACACAACCAGTAAGAGGGATATAAGGGTAGGGCGACGTAAGTATGGTCCCCCCCCCAACAGGCATAACAAAAGAATTGCAATGCAGTAACCCAAAAAAACAACCTAACTGCACACCGAGCTACGCAAAAAAAACGGGGCTGATATTCCAAACAGAACTCTCCATTACATCACCGCGGCGCCTTCCACGTTGGTGCTGTCGGTCTCAATGTAGATCACCATTCGCTTCTGAAATGGCACATGAGTTGGATTTTTCAATTTTCGAATTCTATGAGATTGGGAAATCTATACCTTGCGTAGTGAGATCAGACAGCCCTCGAACGTCATCCGTTTTGACGAGCCTCCGCCTATGTATAGTTGCGTCAATTTGATCTTCATGCCAGAGTAGTATATAATGCTGGAAAGGAAAAATAACCTATACAGAATAGCTATGATGAAGAAAAAATGCGCGGTGAGAATCCATACGCAAACATTCAGTGAGAGGAAAGAAGAGAGTTGTGAACGAACGAGCGATGATAGCTGAGAAAGAGATCCTACCAAATTATCTTTTTTTTGCGTAAAAAACTATCCAACAAGTTGGAAGTATACGTAAATAAATCCCGATAGACTCAGCACTCTGGCTTTCACCGAAAAATCACTGATCTATGTAGATTTCTGACTTTACCAAAGATTTAACAGTGATTTACAGGAAAGTCGCGACCAATCTGGCGATTTACAAGAATCTTGCGCAATACGGGAAATCCTAGCAGATTGCGGTAGTGATCCGAAGGAATACAAGATATTTACCAACAATTTTGGGAGAAATTCCACCAGAAAGATGTGGAAAAGCTTTTGAATTTTTCAGGGATCGGGTAGAATTTTTACGCTGAGGATGCGAAATCACAACACGAACAACTATACGAAATTAATCAAACGCATATACGATTAGAAGAGATGAGGAAAAATTGAGAACGGAAAACGAGAGCTGCGAAAGTAGAATTATTGGAGAGCTGGTTAAAGGAGAATTGGAGCCGTATCGATTGTTTTTGTTCGGGAGTGGCGTTCGAAGAGAAGGCGCGAGCTGGGGGAACCCTTTCCTGGAAGTCGCCTCTTATTTTCACCCTTTTTTGGACCATGGCTTCGGCGCGAAGTGGAAAAAATGTAGAGCAGACGAAAAAAGTATTCGTGACCGGTTCCGCCCTACGAGGCGACTCCGAAGCGAATGTCAGAGTACCTGCACCGAGTTTGCGCCAACGTTCAGTAATGAACGCGAAGTATTTTCATTTGATTTCATTCATTACGCTGTTTAAGACAAGCGTGAGATAAAAGTTATCATATCAAAATATACGGGTTCATTCGAATAACAGGTCACCCATTAAAAACCGCACCAACCTGCGGCATCCTACCCCGTCAAAAATCAGGAGATTGAAGGCCTTAAGGGCATCGTTTGCGCTCGGAACCGATTTAATCGACTGGACTGTTGTAGACTGAACTGTGGTACAACTATTTATTGAGGAGAGTCACCTCTCCGTACCACTCTACAACAACAAAAATGAGCCCTATAACAGAACGAGCCGCCTTAAGAAGGCAGCGGACGCGGCCTCCGATCGCAGGCCCCGCCTGCGATGAGAGACCATGGAGGCAGACGAGAGAGCGAGGCAAACATAAGATGCCCCTCCCCCTCATCCACCCCTCCGCGCCCATCGATCGGCGGAAACTAATACAACCACAAACCAACAAGAAACGAGGATGGAGGAAATTAACAGTTAAGAAACAGGTACTGAACTGAAATCAGATCGCCTAGGCTATTAGATTAGAAGAACTACGGTACAACAGTGGATTGAAAACTGCTATTCTTAAACAATTTCCATTTTCAGACAGATTCATGAATGAGCCCGGTAGATCACACCGGTAAACTTCGGCGCGTCAAAAATGTAGGGTTTTGAGGTTGGATGGGGTTAAAAATGAGGATCCGCCACCAGTTCTCACCAGTCATATATCTCTTTTCCATACAATTCTGATGCGAGCGTCAAGCAACTTGACAAACGGTTACGTTACCAACTCATCATGCGGGAAAATATCAAAAATGACATCACGTGGTCTCGAAATGCAGAAAAACTTCAAAAACGATTTTGGTGTCAATTATAAATTCAATTTTGTAGTGTGTTCTGACTGGCTTTCCTTTACGATTTGAAGTTTTTCATGGACTTTCCGACATTTCCCACCACCATAGGGGCAACGCTACACAAAAACCTGAAATATAATATGCGGTTTTCTGCGCGTACGATGCCTTCAAGAAGTCGATCTTCCTCTTGAAGTTGGATTCTCACTTTGTACTTGATCACAGGTGTCAACACTTGGAAAACCGCAGCGTGGGCTAGTTCTCATGTAATGATTGGAATCATGCAGAATTCTAGCTAGCATTTCAGCTGACTATTTCTCCCGGAACAAATGCTACTGTTGACAAACGCGATGCCAAGCTGCGAAGGCTGCAGGAAATGCAACAGCAGAGGGAGTATACGAGAGGTCATCATCGATTGATTTCATGTTCAATTTTGAATGTTCGGTGTGCAATTGCGATACTTTTTAGCGCATAAACCTGGTCGGCCACCATTGGCTCCAGGCATAGACCTGGCCGGCACCGAGCGATCATTCTTGGATTCAAGTATCAGAGAAAGCTCCAAGTTGCAACATTCCGAGCCGAAACAGGTACGTAGTCAAGTGAAATGTGAACTTCTTCCGACAGTAGTTCGAACCACTATACCCTGTCCCAAACGAGATGGCAAGCCTAGAGTCCAAAGAAGCAGCGCGCCGTCCTCTGCGTCTCTGACATCATCAGCGACCTGAAGCATCGGGATCGATGTTAAAGTTGTCTGAGACACTATAGAGACTGCAACCAAACTTTAAAGGGAAATAAAGGCTTCAGACAAGTTAAAACAGCTCGGCTGTATAGAGTTTACCGTGAAATCAACGGGTTAGGCGACTCTGTGCGCTCCGACCTGTTATCCATATCCTGAAAAACTTCCCTGCCACGTGAAGAACAAAATATGTATCGAGAGAGAATAGCACGAGCATTTCGAGAGAAAAGAACGCAAAAGAGTAATGGAGTATGTGAGAAAATTTTAGGGGTTTATTCTGAGGTAAAATGCGCTGAAAGTGGGGTACCACAAGGTGGCGTCCTGTCTCCCATTTTGTTCAACATTTTCACCGCGGACTTGCCTTCAGTCCTCGAAACTTTCGGAGTAAACTGTAAAATGTATGCTGACGACATCAAAATCTATAGGACCATATCTACGTCAGATGACTCAAAATCCCTCCAGCTCGCTGTAGATGAGATATGAAAGTGGGCAGGGTCATGGCAGTTACCACTAGCTCCGCAGAAGACTATTTTCATGCGAGTAGGAACGGTGGAATCCATTCTGGAAACCTCATAATTAGTAGGTGCAACTGATATACCTCAAGTGGAGTTTGTTCGGGATCTAGGCTTCCACTACAGTGATAAACTTGAATTCTCCAAACATATCCTAATTCGTTGTAAAATGGCTCTCTCTAGAACATTCCAGCTTTTCAAAGGATTGTCCGTTAAAAACAAAAACATTCTTCTCAGAGCTTACAAGACTTACATTCGACCAATTTTAGAATCGGGTACTACTGTGTTCTACCCAAGAAAAGTAAGGGATATACAGGCGATTGAGAAGGTTCAGAATAACTTTACGCGAAAACTACTAGTTAGAGTGGGTGGTTTCTTGTATTCCAAAATACCTAGAGCTGGAATCAGGAATAAATATCTAGGTCTCCCGTCACTTGAGGCGCGACGTCAAGTATCGGACTTGTGCATTTTTCTATAAAATGTTGCACTACTGGGGTATCTTTGGAAATCAGAACTTTTTCAAATTACGTCATTCCCATACAAGAGGAGGAGGAACTAAACTAATCTTGGAGCGCCCTCGCACTGCTTTGCGGCGAAGCTTCTTCGCGTTCAGAGCGGGTAGTGCGTACCTTAAAATGACTAAGAGTATCATTCCACCGCTATCTCTGAGTCGATTCAAACGTCATGTGGTAAACGTGATACAAAAAACCGAATCCAGCGATCATGCCGTGTGATTGACCTAACTGCTTTTAATCGACTGGACTGTTGTAGACTGAACTGTGGTACAACTATTTATTGAGGAGAGTCACCTCTCCGTACCACTCTACAACTACAAAATGAGCCTCTATAATTGAACGAGCCGCCTTAAGAAGGGAGCGGACGCGGCCTCCGATCGCAGGCCCCGCCTGCGACGAGAGACCATGGGGGCAGACGAGAGCGCGAGGCATACATAAGATGCCCCACCCTCGCATCCACCCCTCCGCGCCCATCGATCGACGGAGAATGATGACAAGAACAAACCAAGGAGGAAAACATAGGAACGAGGTAATAGAGGAATTTAACAGTTAAGAAACAGGTACTGAACGGAAATCAAATCGCCTACACTATTACATTAGTAGAACTACGGTACAACAGTGGATTTTAAACTGCTATTCTTAACATGCCCGCACTAACAGGAGAGTCGTCCCGACTCAAATCACTGACGATATCACTAGCCTCCTCTCCGAACATTCCTGTTTTCCATACCACTGCTCCTTCGACCACTGTCACGACTGTTCCCGACGTCACTAGAACTGGGTCGATCTTCTCCATCCGGTTTGATGCTGAAATAGCAGTACTGTTAGAACCACAACTACGCTTCATAGGTTCAAACACTTCGATCGCATTCGTGGCATTAGCTCCGACGTCATGGCAAACTGCCACATTTGAACCGGCTCTGTGTTCGAACCGCACTCTTGTTACTGCCTCCACGGCTTCCACATTATCGACATATAGGTGACTGCACCCCTCCTTGGCGGCATGGGGAGTGAGATACGTAGATTTTAGCTTTCGGAGCTTCGACTCCTTACTTTCCTCACTCCAGCTCCCTTGTTCTCCAACAGAGGCGACGTTCTCTAGTTCAAACCTGTCGGCCACTTTATTCGATCGTGCCATTTGGTGTGTCGGACTGGGAACAGCGACATGAACACACTGCCCAAAACAGCCGTAGTCACATCGATGACGCAGGTTGAGTGGATTCTCTATGCCGATACCCGTTTTGAAACATCGAATCTTGTGACTCGTTTGAATCTCTGCGGAGGAGTTCTTTCTGGGCTTCCCCCGCTTCCTACGAGTTCTAACAGGCTGCACGGGCTCTTCTGATACCCCTTTAGGTAGCCTCTGAACCGCATGGAATTTCACTCTGCTGGGTTCGTCAGGCCCAGACTTACATGAGGTCTTATCTCGGCGCCTCTCAGGCATGACCCTATTGCATCGCCTCCATCTCCGGCAAGCTCCTGACTGATCGCGGTCATGGTTCTCAGCGCCTTTCCCTTGATCTGCTGCTGCACAACATTTGAACTCAAGCTTCCGCTTAACCTTCGAGCGCAAAAGCTTCCTGGGCAACTCGACCTTGTCTGTGGGCACCATGTCTGCTGTTCCGCAAGGTGCTTCGTCTTCACCTTGTTTGAAGACTTCTGCTCCCACAAAGGTGTCAGCGACAGGAGCATGGACTTCAGGAGTCGTTCGACTGTTCCTGACTTTTGCACCAGCAGACCGAACAACGGGGTCTTGCGGGGGGGGGTACGCCTGTTCTTAACTGCACTGAAGGTTTCGCCTTTGCTGGGAGAGATCGCCACTCTCTTAAACCGCTTAAGGTTAAATCCCAACTTGCCTAAGGCGTTAGTGCCAAGAACTAGCGATCCGTCACCTCCCTTCATCACGAAGCATGCGATCCTTCGCTTGTTGCTGTTTCCAATCTGCATGGAAAGCCTTATCGCTCCCTTGAAGACCATAGCATTCCCAGAAGCGTCGTACACCGGAGCACATCCTCTCAGTGGAATCTCTTCAACGTCGTTATCCAAATCGAACCTTGACTTAAGAGCTTCTTCCAACATCTCCAGAGGGATGATGCTTACTTGGGAACCTGTGTCCAACAAAGCCTGTCGTGAGAATCCTAGGAGATGTACCTCAGATGACATTTGTCTTCCCACTAATTCGTCCTGTGGTCTGGATGAGCCTGCGGCTCCGCAAATCCACTTGTTCAGTGAAGCCGTGAAGTTCTTCACTGGTCTTTCCTCTGCTGCCCCATTGCTTCCACTACCTTCACGCTGCGGAGGCTCTCTAGAAGCTCGGCATTTACGGGAAAGATGGCCAGTCCTGCCACAATTGTAGCACTTCAACGGTTTCTTTGGTTCTCCACTTGACGACACAGCTACAGAACAGTTAGCTGGCTCTAGTTTAGCGGGACTAGTATGTGTCTGCCTTCCTCGTTTCGACGGCGAAAACATGTCCTTGCCTACTTCGGCAAGTTTTGATCGGCATGGCTGTGCAGCTTGCCGCATCGCTGAAGCGACATCTCGACTTCGCTCGCAGCGCTGAGCCAATCTTTTGACCATCTCGTATTCACACCCTTCTGGCGCGGCCTCCAGCGTTGAGTACAGCTGCAAGTACTCGGGCCAGTCCGTTAGTTGTGTTACGAGTTCCACAGCTCGTGTCTTCGACAGCACTTCATCGGAGGCATCTTGATAAGCCATCCTGGTCAGTCGTTCAAGCTCGATACAGAATCGAGTGACGTCGACATCTTTCTTCAAGTGCTTCAGTTCCATATAGGCCTTCATTTGCTGCGCAGGATTGCTAGCGCTCAGAATCTTCCGCATTCCATCGATGATTCCGTCGAGACTTCCTTCGCGGATGTTTCTTGGCAGCGCATCAGCTACTGCTTTAGGGAATCCGTCGAGCTTGGAGAGGAAGAGGTGCGTAAGCATAGCGTTATCTAACCCAAGGTTCAAATATTTCATCCTAAACCTGAGTACGAAGTCGTCGAACTGTTTTCCCTTGGGATCTGCAAAGGTCTCCACCTCTGGTAAGCTCATAGCAGCGAACATATGCCCCAAGTTTTGGTGACATTCGAGATTTTCATACCCTCTATTGAGAAAAGGATTCACTCGAGTCTGCCAGTTCGATTCCGTCTCTCTCTGCTGCTGCGATCCGGTTGCAATGCTTTGAAAAGCATGAGGCGGTTGAAGTGGGAAGCATTCCGACTCAAGACCGACACTTAGAGGTCTTCTTGAATCGCCACTTGCTGCCGCGTTGAAGTCGAATTCTGCATGGTTCACGAAGCCCCTGTTAGCTTGGTCGAATGTGAGCGGCTCGATCGTGGCGCTTGGAGCATCTGTGACAACATCGTTGGCTGGTTGATTCCAAATAGTTTCACTATTACTTTGATCCAACTGCCCATGTTGCTGACAAATCTCCACGAAGGCTCTCGATTTGCTCACAACCTCTGTGGCATCAACGTTGAACAGCTCGCACAGTCGCCGCAGACAATTGTCCACTTCAGCAGACTGTTCACGCTGCTCCTCCAGAGCGGTAGCGAGGTTTTCCGAAAGTGTGACCGTTTCGGGTCTCCTCACCTTATCGGCACCCTGGCTAGAGAGCACGTTGACCTTGTCCATGAGTACATTCATCATGGTTCGCATCTCGGCCAGCTGCTGGGATGTTGTGGGCTCATTCAGCGCCAGTCGTTGCATTTCCATCACGCCTTCTTCCTGAGCGTTGCTGCTTGACGGCATTGTTCTGCAATCACTAATCGTCACTGGCGATTAGGCTATCGGCCGCGAGACAATAGCGATCAATTTGTAGTCGGGCTCCTACACGGAAACAGCGACGAGCGTCACTACAACGTACCCCAACTCTGTGACGGCGTCGATCGACACGCACGCTACCCACGCAGCGACGAAACACAACAGTGTATTCCGTGAATAACACTGATGCGTCTCACCACACGGGCACGCACACGCGACCGCACCGCGTGAATGAGGATACACTGCTTCCAAGTAGGAGCAGGACTACACGCCGTAACCGCTTGACAACGGCTTAAGGGCGGATCGCTGGTCCTCTTCTTCGATCCCGGTTCGGCCCCCAAATCGACTGGACTGTTGTAGACTGAACTGTGGTACAACTATTTATTGAGGAGAGTCACCTCTCCGTACCACTCTACAACTACAAAATGAGCCTCTATAACTGAACGAGCCGCCTTAAGAAGGGAGCGGACGCGGCCTCCGATCGCAGGCCCCGCCTGCGACGAGAGACCACGGGGGCAGACGAGAGCGCGAGGCATACATAAGATGCCCCACCCCCGCATCCACCCCTCCGCGCCCATCGATCGACGGAGAATGATGACAAGAACAAACCAAGGAGGAAAACATAGGAACGAGGTAATAGAGGAATTTAACAGTTAAGAAACAGGTACTGAACGGAAATCAAATCGCCTAGACTATTACATTAATAGAACTACGGTACAACAGTGGATTTTAAACTGCTATTCTTAACATTTTTTATTTCTAGAGCTTAGCTTTATTTGTTTCCTGAAAATGGTTTGCGTAATTAGTGTTTGTTTGTTTTTTTCTCTCACGTTTGCCTGACGCATTCGTAATAAACTTATACTTATACTTATAAAATGAAGTGAGAAAGTAAAAAAACGTGCTTAAATACGAAAATGTCGGAGACGCAGAGGGCGGCGCGCTGCTTCTTTGGACTCTATTCTTGCCATCTCGTTTGGGACAGGGTATATTTCGCACCTCCGGCTAATTGCCACCCATCCCAGGCGTTGTTACCCAATAAGGAAAACTGGGGAATAATAAACATCAGGGCAGAATCATGATTTCCTTGGGTTCAAATCTCAGTTATCAACTCACACGTCTGAAGTAGAAATGTATCGTCGATCGCTGGATGGGAGGTAGCCGCGACGCTGCTAAGATTGCCTTATCGTGAAAGTAGAGCGGCTGTTTCTGAGAAAACACAATGGTAGAAATGGAGAAACAGCCGCTCCGCTCCAAAGATAGCCAGATAATAATAGCTACAACGCGGCTTCCTAAAGATAAGATGCAAACCATATACAAGCCTGTACTAGCTGTTTTTTTTCTTTTCGTGACTAGCATCTAACATAGCAATGTCCGGGCAAAACTGACATGCGATCTCAATTTATATACGAAACTGTCATATCATGTGGACGTCTGCGTACATCTAACCTATCAAAGACTGTTCTATTGAAGACATTTAAAGTTTAGTTCGAATATCCTGTTCCGGAGCCGAGATTTAGCGACATTTCTGCCATAAGAGCCAGTGATGCGACGTTTTCCATGAGGACTCCGGGGAGGAATTCGAAAAAAGTTGGTACGTCCATTTCTACTCACCTAATTCTTGTCTTCTGTATTTTTGTCCGACTTTCAAATTCAGCTTCCACCGTTTACTTTTTCCTCACCCATTAATGAAAATTCCCCGTGATCCTATAAGTTTAAGTTCATTACATTTACATATGGCATGTTCAATAAGAATGCTCTCTGTTTCCTTCTTTAATGCTCTTGGTTACTGTGCTTATCTGGGTCAAATTCCGGTCCGCAATTGCGTCTCGACACGCTTTGCGGCCGCGCGCTTTCGAGTCGGAATAGCTTCCAGCTCCGCAGCCGCCAATCTGTTGACTCTAGGTGGGTTTTAGAAAGTGAAAACTAAACAAAATTGAAGAAAACTGTATAAAAAAGCCATATCGAGTCAAGATTGGCGCTGGAAACCCGACTGATTCGGGCGCGTGCGGCCGCAAAGCGTGTCGAGACGCAATTGCGGACCGGAATTAGACCCAGATAAGCACAGTACTAAGCTTCCTCAATTACCTCACGCCATGTCAACGAGAATGGAAGAATTTATTAGGTTTCTCAAAAAATCTCTGGTAAGCGAAAACTGCTAGGCCAAACCGGTTGTTTGATGGGTAACCTTCATTTTCTTCTTTGCAGACACAGATAGGGGTTCTGTCATAGGTTCAGAAACTCGGCCACTAGCGTAGGGTTCGTCCACAGTTCCATTGTCGTAAGTGTAGTCGGTCTCTTCGGGCAATCGGTGCGCAAACAGGTGCGCAGTAGTATGCCCTTGACTACCGCATTCAGGACACTCGTCAGGTTTGCTGTTGTCAATCCTATGCAAATATGACATAAGCATGGAGGAGTGTCCACAGCGTAACGATGTAAGGGTGCAACTGGCACGCTTGCCAAGTTCCACCTCTGTCTCGCTGACATTCGGAGGTGCGACTCCCAGGATGGAGTTTATGGCATCTCTGCTCAAGTGTTCTTTCACGAATCGGGTATGCTCCGCGCGCAAGAGACGGAGGTGTTCTTGTTGTGCTTCGGTCCATCTCTGCACATCTACATTCGACGGCGCATCGGCGAAAGACTTTCTGATACATCTCTCTCTCTCATCGGGTTCAGTACTCTTCGCGATGGATGATGCGGCTGCTTCACGATGTTAATGTGCATTTGTTGCGCCTGGAGTTGGCAGTGGTATCTAACTGGCAATATGCGAGCTTCGACGTGTAAGTGCTCAATTGGAGAGCTTTTAGAGCATCATGTTGCAATTCGCAGAGCACAATTCTGGACGCGCTGCAGCTTGGACCAAGAGGTGTCCGACACGATGTGCTGCCAGACTGGCGCAGCACACTCCAAGGCGGGTTGCCCAATAGCCTTATACGTGGTCAGGATCGTTTCTTTGTTGCATCCCCAGGACGTCCCACCGAGAGCACGCAGGACTTTGAGTCTTGTTTTCACTGTGGCTTGCTTCTGCTCAGTGTTCTTATGAAACTTAACGAAGGATCCCACACGAGTCCAAGTAGCTTGGGGAATCGGGTGGCCTGCAATTGAGTTTTGTCCCATTTCACCATGGGATGGGCATTGTGCTCTGCGTTATCAGTGGAACAGACGGTGACGGATAATTCGGAGGCAGAGACTGTGAGCTTTTTGCGATCGAAGAAACATTTCAACTCGATCAAGTAGTCATTGATCTTACTGGCGGCTACCTTCATGTCGCGATCTCGGCACAGAAGAGTAATATCATCCGCGTATGTAACGACCTTGATGTCTTGTGGAGGAACGGGCAGATCTTCTAGATATAAACTGAAAAGTGCAGGCGATAAAGTTCCTCATTGAGGGACACCAGCGGCGATGGGGATGCTATTGGAAACATGTCCCTGGAATAGCACATTTGCCCGACGTCCTTTAGTGAAGGCAGTTACCCACCGCTTCTGCCATGGCTTAATGGTAGACATCAACAGACTCTCTGATAGTAGGCCAAGATTGACAGTGTCAAATGCCTTTGTTAAAGGCAAGGTCCGGTCAAATATTGACGCTACCGACATTTGGGTTTATTCGATTGGGCTGACCCAGCTGAACATCGTCTGAGCGTTTTACGAACTCTGAGTCCTTAGTTCTGGAGAAAACAGCCTCAAAGTCAGGGATTACGGTATTCACAGCATGATATACCCTGTCCCAAACGAGATGGCAAGCCTAGAGTCCAAAGAAGCAGCGCGCCACCCTCTGCGTCTCTGACATCATCAGCGACCTGAAGCACCTGGATCTATGTCAAAGTTGTCTGAGACACTATAGAGACTGCAACTAAACAATGAAGTGAAATTATGGCCTCAGACAAGTTAAAACAGCTCGGTTGCATCGCGTTTACGGTGAAATCGACGGGTTAGACGACTCCGTGCGCTCCAACTTGTTATCCATATCATGAAAAACTTTCCCTGCCACGTGTAGAACAAAATGTGTCGAGAATGAATATTACGAGCATTTCGAGAGAAAAGAACGCAAAAGAGCAATGGAGTATGTAAGAAAATGAAGTGAGAAAGTTAAAAAAACGTGCTAAAATACGAAAATGTCAGAGACGCCGAGGGCGGCGCGCTGCTTCTTTGGACTCTAGGCTTGCCATCTCGTCTGGGACAGGGTATAATCAAGGCTGGAATGACCGATAATTACACAGCACTTTTGAAGAATGCGTGGACAACCGCTAAAATATGGACGATGGCCACACTTTTCTGGCTTTTCTGGATCATCGGCTAGCAGAAGTCTAACGGAAGTGGCTGGAATAACTTGAAGAAGACCGATTTTTACGCAGTTTTCGCATGTTCCTTGAGACTACCTGCAGCAAGAGCACCGATTTAGAGGGAAATCTCAAAATCGAAATTTTGCCCGGACCCTGCCTTTAAGTCGAGGGCCACACCAACAGTTCGTTGGGGTTTGATGGCATTGAAGCCGTCCAGAACATAGCTCACAATCTGCAACAAGGCCGTAGTGGTGGAATGTAATTTACGGAAACCATGTTGGTGCTGCTGTTCGCTGTTATGCTCGGCAAGCTCCTCCTCAACCAGTTTTTCGGCAACTTTGGCGATGGTGGAGAGCAGACTGATCGGCCGGTACCATTTAGCCGTGGATGGTGACTTTCCCGGCTTCGGCAGTGGAATAACACGAGCCACTTTCCAATCTTGGAGTAATGTACATGCACGGAACGATGTATTTATAACGTCAGCAAGAAGAGGCAGTAGTTCACTGGGCAGTCTTTTTAGGACTGCTACTGGGCAGTCTTTTCAGTACTGCTACTGGGCAGTCTTTTCAGGACTGCTGGGCTCAAACCGTCTGGCCCTATTGCTTGCGAGTTGCTTATCTCATTTATCACCTTCTCGACTTGTGCAGGCGTGACTGCTTCATCTACATCCATGAGTGGCGATTTACAGAGTTCCCGTACAGTTATTCTATTATGCTTCTCTCTTTTGGTTCTAGTGATGAAAAATGCTTCCCAAGAGCATTTGCGGCCTACCTCCCTGATTTGAAGACTCCACCTTCAAATTCAACCGTGGAATTGTTGGCGGAGGTGAACTTTCCAGAGATCCTTTTTAAGACCTTCCAGGTTGCTGCTGCATCATTTCTGAAGTTCATCTTCTCAGTGAACTTTTCCCAAGTTTCCTTCTTGTGCCTGTCAAGGTCCCTCCTGATCTTATCATCCAGCTTAGCGATGTCGGGGTCAAGATGATCTGCAGCTCTCTTTGCGTCCCTTGCACTATCTCCTGCAATGTTTTCCTGGTAACATTGGGGAAGAAGGTCTTTACGCGGCCTTCAGGGATTGCGGCTTTCATATCTTTCTGGATGGCTTCAGATAAGTGGTGCTCCTTCTGTTGTACATCGCCATTCCACGGATAACCAGCCGCTTGGTGGAGTGCAATCCAAGGGTAACCTTAATCGCGTTTAATTGTTCGAGCTAATCATCGTCTAGAATTGACGAATTCCTGAGCTTCATGATGTATTTTTCTCTTCAAACGATGAATTGAAACTCCACTGCAGAGATTGATGCAGAGATAGACTAATCATCGTTGTTGGAGGTCTAGAAAAGTGGTCGAGCTTTCTTGTTTTGCAACCCACATTGACAAGCGCATCACCTCTAGTAATTCCGGCATCAATGAGGAAACAACACAAGACTCGGCAGGTGTGAATTAAGCTTATCCAGTGATCCACTGTGAGAGCGGGTTGAGCCGCTGGTATGAGTGACTGATAAAGCAATCGAACATCACACGTCTCTGGTAAGGGATACAATCTCGTACTAGTGAGATCGTGTTGCTGGTGTCACTTCTCGGTCGGCAATGAGTATCACCTTGCTCTCACATGCTGCATCAGCTGGGTACTACAGACATAACTGCTTTTCTCCTCGTTGCCAGCATCTAGTTTCTTCTCCTTCTTCATCTTCTGCAGCCTCAAAGTGGTTTTTGTCATAGGTTGAGAAACTGGGCGGTCTTCACAGGATTCGTCCAAAGGTCCATTGTTGTTGAGGAGATAGGTCTCTTCGGGCGAATGAAGAAGTGCGCCGTGTCGTGTCCGGGAGCACCACATTCCGGGCTTGCGTCTGGTCGGCTGCTGTCGGTCTTGTTGACGTAAGACTTGAGCAGAATAGAGCGACCACAGCGCAGCGGGGCAAGAGCACATCTGGCTCGCCTGCCGAGTTGAGACTCGGACTCGCAAAGCCGAGGCGGCACTGCTCCTAAGATAGTGTTCACAGCCGCCTTCTCCAGATATCCTCGACCAAACTGGGTGTGCTCCTCACGCAGAAGACGAAGCCTTTTCATGCTGGAGTCGGCCCATCTCTGTATGTAAATCAACTTTACGAGGAGCATCTGCGAACGGCGTCCTAATCGACCTCTCTCTAATGGGCTTCATCTGGCTCGCCTGCCGAGTTGAGACTCGGACTCGCAAAGCCGAGGCGGCACTGCTCCTAAGATAGTGTTCACAGCCGCCTTCTCCAGATATCCTCGACCCAACTGGGTGTGCTCCTCACGCAGAAGACGAAGCCTTTTCATGCTGGAGTCGGCCCATCTCTGTAAATCAACTTTACGAGGAGCATCTGCGAACGGCGTCCTAATCGACCTCTCTCTAATGGGCTTCATCTGGCTCGCCTGCCGAGTTGAGACTCGTACTCGCAAAGCCGAGGCGGCACTGCTCCTAAGATAGTGTTCACAGCCGCCTTCTCCAGATATCCTCGACCAAACTGGGTGTGCTCCTCACGCAGAAGACGAAGCCTTCTCATGCTGGAGTCGGCCCATCTCTGTAAATCAACTTTACGAGGAGCATCTGCGAACGGCGTCCTAATCGACCTCTCTCTAATGGGCTTCATAATTCTCTTTACCGGATGATTTGGCTGTCTCAGAACATTAATATACATCTGCTGTGCCTGGAGTTCACTTTGCTTCTTGACTGGCGATATGCAGGCCTTCGCGTGAAGATCTTCTATTGGGGGAGCTCCTTGCTCAGCCGGTAGTAATCCAGAGCGCAGTATTGTGTACACGCTGCAGCTTATTCCAGGAGCTGTCTGGCACCAGGTGCTGCCTCACTGGTGCCGCATATTCCAGAGCCGGCTGAAGTATTGCTCTGTAGGTTCTCAGTATAGTCTCTTGGCGCCTTCCCCATGATGTTCCTCCGAGAGCTCTCAGAATATTAGGCGTTGCCTTGACGACTGTCTGTTTCTGTTCCGCGTTTTTTGGAACTTCAGTGACGGATCGAGAATAAGGCTAAGCAGCTTGGGGAATCTTACTGCTGGCAAACGATTACCATCCCATCTGACATGTTGGTGGGCACTGTGTTCCTTGGTGCTTGATGTAAACACTGATACAGAAGACTTCGCAGCAGAGACTGTGAGCATTATATTATCGAGGAAAAGTTTCAACTCGACGAGATAGGCGCTGATTTTGTTAGCGGCTACTTTCAGGAGAAAAACACTCCGCCCTGCGGAACACCGGCTGCTATTGGAATGCTATAGGATACGTGATTCTGGAACTGAACCTTAGCCCGGCGGCCTTTAGTAAAGGCTGCAATCCATCGCTTCTGCCAAGATGGCAGCGAGGACTTCAACAGTTTGTCGGATAGCAGTCCCAAGTTAACAGAGTCAAATGGTTTGGTCCGTTTGAGGGCGACGGCCACCGTTCTTAGGGGCTTTCTCATGTTGAATCCGTCGACCGCAAAGCTCAAGATCTCCAATAGAGCAGTAGTAGTGGAGTGAAGTTTCCTGAACCTACGCTGATGCTGCTGTCGCTCAATTTGATGAGCCAGGTCCCTCACGATCAACTTTTCAGCTAATTTGGGGACGGGATATAAAAGGCTAATAGGTCGAAAGCCTTTTGCCGTATTTTGGGACTTGCCTGGCTTTGGCAACGGTAACACATTAGCTGTCTTCCAAGCTTGGGGTAGAATGCAGGTCCGGAAAGAAGTCTTAAGGATATCTGCAAGCTTCGGAAGAAGTTCCATGGGCATTGGTTCGATGGGGTGGAGACAGCGGTCCGAGAGGTGAAGGTTGTTTAGGATACCTGAGTGAGGAATGGTGAAGGTACTCTATAGACTTGCAACTTCAAAATTTGACGTTTTCTCAATCCTCTTTTCTTGCATTCAGTATATTTTTCAATCATTAATTTTGAAACATTTTTTTCCTTAGCTGACCTCCTTTTGAAATTCACTATTCTTAATGAAGTGATGTGCCTAGGTCATGAAAAATTTCCTTTGAGCTGTCTTGAAGTCAAAATTTTTTCGGAATTTTTTTCCAAGCGATTTTTGTAAAACTACCCGTTCTTCGCTCAAAAAATTTTTGCCCTTTAAGGCGAATCTTTAAACGGAGCTGTTTCTAAAGTCTCCATGGAATTTCGGGTCAGATAATGTTTTCTTTGAAAAAAATACGTTTCCAGTCTCTCAGCCGATCTTAATTTATGAAGTAACGTTTCTTTCACCGAAAGCAATCAGTTTTTCGTCCATAACCTTTTTATCCTGGAAGATAGCTCTTCGGTGAAGGTTGTTTTCAGAATCCCCATAAAATTCTTCACCGAATAGCGTTTTCCGCTTCGAAAAATACGTTCCTCTTCTACCAGCCGATTTCAGTTTATAAAGTGCATTTTTTTTATCGCCTGAAATTATCCGTTTTTCGTCCATAACTTTTTTTGCTTGGAGATAGACCTTTGGTTGAGGTAGTTTTCCGAATCTCGATGGAATTTCGCGTCGACTAGTGGTTCAAGTTTGGAAAAATATTTCCTCGATCCTTCCGCCCAATTCATTTTACGAAACACCGGTTTTTCGTCTATAACTTTTAACCGTTGAAGATAGGGTTCTGGTGAAGGTTGTTTTTGAAACCTGCGTAAAATTCTGCGTCGAATGATATATCGGATTCCTAACCTTGCTTGTTCCATAAGTCAACCAGGTCGGTGGAGCCGAGCCCCGTTGTAGGCTCCAGGGGAACTCTGCGTCTCCTACTTACACTATAGAGGCGAGAGCACCCTATGGAGATAACTATGGAGCTCGGCTCCACCGACCTGGCTGACTTATGGAGCTAGCAAAGTTAGGAACCCGAAATATCATTCGACGCATAATTTTACGTAGATTTCAAAAACAACCTTCATCAAAATCCTAATTTCAACGGTTGAAGAGTTATAGACGAAAAACTGGTGTTTCGTAAAATGAATTAGGCTGAAGGCTCGAGAAAATATTTTTCCAAACTGGAAACACCAGTCGACGCAGAATTCCATCAAGGTTTCAAAAACAACCTTCACCAAAGGGGTATCTCCAAGCACAAAAAGTTATGGACGAAAAACCGATAACTTCAGGCAAAAAAATGCACTTATTAACTGAAATCGGCTGGTAGAAGAGGAACGTATTTTTCGAAGCGGAAAACGCTATTCGGTCAAGAATTTTATGGGGATTCCGAAAACAACCTTCACCGAAGGGCTATCTTCTAATGTAAAAAGTTATGGCCCGAAAAACTGGCAGTGACACCCACCCAATCTTGAAAATGACTTGCATGAGTGTTGGGTCAGTTAAGTGGTTGTGGTTTCGAAATGCACCGAAGTGCAATATATGTGACCCAAAATTCCACAAATATACCGGGTTGTGAACCCCAATGGTAAGCAAAACGCAGCACAATAAAGTACAATTAATTTATTATACAACACAACAAACACAAATATTACTATCGATCTGGTGATAAAATGTCGTTAGAGATTTCTTATGAAGACCCTTCTTCTAATGGAGATTCTGGACCAACCCAGCGGTGAACGTCCCTGGCCTTTCCGAAAACACTGTCCTAAACCCTCAGCAGGAACCCGCAAAACTCACTACTGGACGCACAAAGAGCGAAAACTGCCACCAATGCAATGCCACACGAGCGGGAGACACAGGCGAATCCCAACAATCCCAGGAAAACCGGCAGACGGACGATTCGGAACCAGAATGGAGCCGAATTCCGCAACGCACGCAAATCACAAACGAGCGAGCAGAGCGAGCGATTTCCCAGAAACAACGGACCGAGGACAACGGCCGATCCGGAGCGACGACAGAAACAAGAACTGCCCTCCCATCGACGAAATTGGGCCTCGTTGACAATTAATTCCCGCCGTTTCTATTACGGTCACCTTCCGTGCTCCAATCGCACTCGCCTCGCCCTTTAATCAATCAATCCGGCCCTCAACGTCCACCGCTACGCCGCAACCCTGTTAATTTCTACTTGCTGCTGCATGAATAAAACGGTGAGTTTTCATGTTAATGTTCCATAACCCTAGTAATAAGCTTAAACCTAACACGCCCTCCGCCGCGGGCAGAACAGTTCCACTCGGTTCTTCATAACACACATACAAAAAAATCAGAGGAACAGATTCGATCTCAACGCTGCTTTCAGCTCGGTGCGCCTCTTCCTCTGATTCTTGCGATGCTCCTGGCGCTTCGCGATCTTGCCGACTTTCTGTACAGCGTGCTCTCGCGGACGTCTAGATACTGAGGGGCCACAGTCAAAAACCGGCACTTGAGGTACTGCCTCCGGGATAGGTTCCATCGTAAGCCATTGGCTCTGCTGCCTGCTGCAGAAAACGTAGAAAAGTCGCGACTGACGTTCGGACACTAACGTGTCCCCATGCTCCAGTACTGCTATAGCAAAACAGGGTGACGTCGTGTCTGCTGCTCCATTCATTATAGGCAGTTTATCAACCCCTTGCGGACGCAATTCCGGGTGACCCTCGAGCATTCCATTGAGGTGCGATCGAGCTTGCTGTGCCACTCGATGCCAGGCATTGTCGTCTTCCGTTCTTGGTCCGGCAAGCATGTAGAACCGGGCTCCACACGCAAGCCACATGTGCGCCGCATAGACGAACGGTAACCAGCTTCCTGGGCGGGGCTCCACAGAGGGGGTGACGAAAATCACATGGCCGACGTCGTCGCTGAACAGCTCAGTGCGTTTGAGGTGCACTTCCTTGAACTGCTTGTAGTAAAACATATTTGTGTTCCGGGAACCCCTCACTCTTTTCAACGCCCTCATGTTGTGGGGGATTATGAACACGATTCTTCTGTGCTCGTTTCCGATAGCAGCTTGAGTCTCCGGTGACCATTTCAGGGCTGCGGCCATCCTCCATCCTAGCTCCAGTATGTGCACGGTCTCCTCGTTCCAACCTGCTATTGCGGCATGCCTCAGGATTCCGTCCGGTCCAACGTTTTTGGCCATGATAGCCACGTGCCCACAAGCGTTTTTTGAAATATGCGTAAGCCAGAGCCACACTATTAGGCGTGATTCGCCTTTGCTTTCCTTCCAGTATCCACTGCGTTTTCTCCGCGAGAGTGCCGAGTCCTTGGTAGATGGCGATGACTCTTACCGCCTCCAGCACGGTTTCCACGGGATGCTTGAAGACCTTCACTGGTAGTCCCGGAATGATTTTCCCGGCAGTGAGCTCGGCACTGATCTTGCAATTCGGCAAAACCATAGTCGGCATTCCAGCTTCAGAGGGCAAATTCTGTCCCACACAACGGAACTCCGCATGTAGACAGCGATTTCGGCCACGCACTTCGAATTCTCGTTCGACACTGAAAATACATGGATTAGAATCAGACCCCTTAATGCGTTTCACACACACCCTTCTCTTTCTGAGATTACGCTTAGACTTCCCCTGCACAGGTTCTAAGCTAATCTCATCAGGGCAAACTCGCAGTAAATCCATTTGTATTCTCAGTGGTTCCTCGTCAGCCCCTATGCGCGAAAGTAGTGCCGACGTTCCATTAGTCTCAATCACCCGGAAGGGTCCGTCCCAGTCCTGGGTTAGCTTAGGGTGTTTGTTACGTCTCTTTTCCTGCGGTAACTTCATAAACACCCTACATCCTACTTTCGAAAGCTTTTCACTATCCACCGCCTTATGGGTATCATAAAAATTCTTCATTATCGCTCGGTACTGATCCGATCCGCGGTCTCTCTGACTTGCTCCCTTATAAGCTGCAGACCCCGTATCAGTTACGTCTTGTAGTCATCCCAATCGATGTGGCATCCCTTTACCTCACCTCCGGGCACTACCAGCAAGGGTATTTATGGATCAAACCCATATAGCAAGAAGAAAGGGCTTTCCCCTGTCGCATCATGCGGAGCTACGTTGTAAGCGTAGACAGCATTGGGGAGCCAGTTATCCCAGAAATCGGGAAACTGGACCTTCTTCTTCAATATGCTCTGAAGGGTTCCGATCGCGCGTTCACGCGCCCCATTGGCGCGTGAATCATATCCTTTGGTGGAAGACCTTTCTATCCCCGCCACTTTACTCAATTCGTCCATCAGCTCGTTAACGAATTTAGACCCCTGGTCTGAATGCAGCTGCCGTGGCCAACGCCCGTTTTCGCATATCCACCGTTGAAAAATGGCGGTAGCCACGGACGCCGCGGTCTTATCCGGCATTGCATACGCGCCTAACCATTTGGAGAAATGGTCGGCCATGACGAGGACGTATTTCATACCTGAGGCACTCACTCCCATCTCTAACAAGTTGACGCACACCATATCAAACGGCTTCTCTGCTACAAAAGGTTTCAATGCTGGGGTCAACGCTGGGCGAGGATTGGATAGGAAACATTCTCGACATTCGCGAAACCACTTTGTCACATCCTTTTCCATATCCTCCCAGAATACCTGCTTCTGCATCTGCCGTACCAACTTCCTAACAGCGAAATGTCCCGCCAGGTTTGCTTTGTGTAATTTCTCGAAAACCTCGCGTCTTCTAGCTTTAGGTACCACTCGCACGGCTTCCCCGTCTTCCGTGAGAAGCTTCAAATCACCCTCTTCTAGGATGAAATCGGCCACCTTTAGTCGCTTATTCATGCGCGGCACCAACAGCTCTCTGTCGAGTTCTTGGCTTTCCCGCAAGGCAATTACCTCCTTATAGAACGAATCTTCCCGCTGTTCCTTTAACCAGATCTTGTCCTCAGTCTTCATCACACCGCACACCACCCTTTCATGACTGGCCGCGATCGTATCCACCTCTCTTTCGAGGCAGGGAACGCCACTTGAAAGCGCGTCGGCGACCGCATTTGCCGTGCCTTTGACATACTCAATCTTCAAACGGTATTGTTGCGCTTCTAAAGCCCACCTAAGCACACGGCCTGAAATGTTGGCACGCTTGAAAAGAGCTGTCAAAGGCAAATGGTCGGTGCGGATCACTACTTCCATTCCATAAACAAAGAAATGAAACTTCCGTAGTGCAAACACTACCGCCAACGATTCAGCGTGGGTGACGTGATAGTTTCTCTCGGCTTTCGAGAGACTACGTGATGCGAAATATAACGGATGTAGCAACTGGTCCGGACCCTCGTGACAAAGCACGGCCCCTACACCGTACTGCGAGGCGTCGGTATATATGATAAACGGACGAGCACCCTCTCTTGCCACCTCTACCTCCGGCTGAGCTAGTACCGGTGTGCTTGAGAGAGCGGTTTTCAACTTCTTGAAAGCCCTCTCTTGTTCCGGGCCCCACTTCCACGCAGTTTTCTGACTTGTGAGGTCAAACAACGGCCGCGCGATTTGTGCGAACTTCCATATGAACTTGCGGTAGTACTCGCACATACCGAGGAAAGTCCGCATCTGTGCCAGATTCGCTGGCCTCGGGTATTCCAGGATCTTAGTTACCTTATCAGGATCTACACGGACTCCATTTTTGTCCACTCGATGTCCTAAAAAGGCCACCTCTTCTTCCATGAATACACATTTCTGAGGTTTCAACTTCAGGTTCTCCTCACGCAGCGCCTGAAGTACCTCCTTGAGTACCTCGTAATGTCTTTGCTCGCTCTCAGTGGCTATCAAAATGTCATCGATGTATACAAACACCTCACGATCTTCCCGTTTGCCAAGCACCCTATCCATTAAGCGCTGGAATTCCGCTGGGGACGTGCTCAGACCAAAAGGCAGAACCGTGAATTCAAGTAGCCCCTCCGAGGTCGTAAAAGCGCTCTTGGGCCTCGCATCATCTGACAAGGGAATTTGCCAGTAGCCTGAGCATAGGTCAAGACTGGTAAATACCCTTCTCCCTTGCAGACTCTGCAGCATTGTATCCACAGTGGGTAGCGGGTATGCGTGCTGCGTCGTATGCTTGTTCAATTCCCGATAATCTACGCAGAGACGCAGCGACCCATCGTTCTTCCTAACTAAAACCACCGGGGATGCTCATGGTGAATGCGACTTCTCGATTATGCCGGGCTCCAGTAATCCCCTCAGGATTTCCTTGAGTTCGCTTCTCGCGCCGGCGGGCATCTGCCGCGTGCGCTGGCGTATCAGCCTCGTGTCGCCAGTGTTAATCTCATGTTGTACCAGAGACGTCTGTGTCAATTCCGAATCAACTACAGCAAAGTCGCTATTGTAGTCTCGTATGATTTTTCTCAGCTCCGAGCTGAGATCCTTTCCAGAGCGGTTTTCAATCAAATATTGCTCTAATCGAACCATTCTTTCCTCAACCGACAAAGTCTCGCTGCCCGCTTTCAACAGATCGGACGGAACATCTCGTTCCCTGGCTTGATCCCAGGCGGTAGCTTCTTGTTCCCAGCTTCCTACCGCTTCCCCCCTCTCGGAAAATCACGGGTTTGCTAGATCGGTTGATCACCGGGACCGTCACACATCTCTCACTGTCTGGAAGACACACGCACGAGTAAACTCGGTCGTTATCTGAGTTCAACAAGTAGTTCGTCACTTCTGAACAACCGTTCAACGTGATCCACTGCACTGAGCGTGGCGCCACGTACACCCTATTCACCACTATCGCGGAGCCCTGTTGCTTCACGGGTATCTCGTCTGATGTCACCACCTTAGTATGCTCATCCGAGTCGCTTGGCGAGACTCTCTCTCGCACTAGCATATACCCCAACTGCGGCAACACGTTAGTTCCTAAGATCACCTCATCGTCGTCTGCTCTATTTACGTATAACTTAGCTGGGAACTCCCGTCCAGCGTTTCCACCTTCTCGCAGATTCACCTCAACTAGGGTTACAAACTCCATAACGTTCCCTGACGCATCAAAAATTTCCTGTGCCTCATTCATGTGGTGCTCGGTGACGTGACTGTCGATATTGTAACCATCGTCTTTTGCCTTCAGGAACACCTTGGCCGGGATAATGGAAATTTGAGACCCAGTGTCCAATAGCCCTTTCCATTTCCTACCGAAAACCTCCACAACCGTAGTGGATTTCTTCCCAAACATCGGGCATACCTGTGTGGGTTTCCCATTTTGTGTTGCGGCCAGTTCACAATCTGCCCATCGACATGCCGTGACAGCAAGGCGCGCAGACAACGAAGTTTTCGCCGTTGGTTCTGTTTTCCGACAGTCCCTAGCGAAATGACCCGTACCCTTGCACTTGAAGCATGTCACCTCCTTTTTGCGGGTACTCTCCTGCTTACTATCCTTCCTTTTAGTGGACTGCTCCGTTGAGTCACCACCCTCCGTTCGACGCGTTGGGTTGCTTTTACCCGCCTCGGTCGCACGCTTATTGCAACTGCTAGTAGCCCCCTCACTTAGGGTATTTCGCAGCGTCAAGTTCCTACGCTCAATTCGCTTGGCAGTTTCTTTCAGCTTATTGTACGCGTCATCTTCTTCTTCCAACGCCTCAATAAGTTGATAAGAATCCTTCCAATGCGCTAGCTGTTGGTAAAGCAAGTGCGCTCTCTCGGTAGCCAGCACTCGCTCGTCCAAATCCGGATATGCGCGACGTGTCAGACGCTCCGATTCCCCGCAGAAATTCGCGACTGATTGTCCGTCACGCTTCCTCAAACGTTTGAGTTCACCTAGCGCAACGAACTTGTCGTTACGCGACTCTGCTTTACTCTCACGTTTCAGTGCCTCTACCAGTACCGTAAACTCCGAATTACGTACATGTCTGGGTAACGCTTCATACTGGTTCTTGGCTCTTCCCGTCAGCTTAATTCTTAAGAAAACGCATAGTTCAGCATCGGTCCAACTGCCAGCAGGGTATTTGAGCTTGAATGCTTCTAGAAACCTCCGGAAATTATGTGAGGCATCCCTACCAGAGTACGGCTGCACCTCAGGTAACGCGATGTATTTCAAATACTGCGCCATGTGCCCACCCTCCACTAGGTTACGGTCACTAACTCCGCTTTTCACGCTACCCTCATGCTCACTCCCGTCACTTTCATAAGGAATTTCAGACATACCGGTTATCCTCCTCTGTTGTCCACGACGTGACGAGCTGGGCATGCGCGGTCGCAACGTTGACTCCCTCTCGTTCACAGATCCTGCCTAGCCAGTCTGAAATAGAGTATCAATATTCCGCTGCGACACTTCTGACCTCAACACTGTCAGAGCATCTATTCCCTTTCTCCGTCTCTGAGACCCACCTGGTGCTGAACGTCTCGTCTCATCATGTTCGACCAGTTCAACCACCGGATGACGTGCTGCTTCTTCCCGTTCCCGGTCCTCTTGCTCGCGCTGACGCCGCCAGGCTCTCAATTCTTCGAGCTCCTTCTGCTGTTCGTCAAGTTTCTCTTGAACGGCATCTCGCATCTGCAAGGTTTCCATAAGTACATCTGGTATTTTCTTCACGGACCACCTACGGTCACCTATGAGTTCCCTCAAAGTGTTCCTGACCTTTATTAACTCTACAAGTTCTTCCACAAAGACACTCCTATCTTGACAGTCTAGGCTATCAAGTAATGCCTCCGTCCATTTCGCGAGGACCGCGCCTTCTTTAGTCAAAACTCTAAGGCGCTGCACTAACTCTAGCACCCTGCAAGTCGAAATGCTTCCCACCTCCTCAATCGCCTCACGTTGGGGGTTATTTGTGCGCATATGCTTGGCTACCTCAGCCATGACCCGCACTTGTATTTCCCTGACTGCTTTCTGAAGAGAGTCACACACCTCAACAGCACAGGGCATTTCTTCTCCTCCGCACAGCCTTCTGAACCCCTTCTCGAGCTCGGTGTCCGTGGTCGGTTCCTCTATCAGATGGCTATCCATTCCGGACGAGCGCTGAGTACCAACTCTATCTGAAACACCATGTGCACATGTTTGGGTTAGGACCTCCAACACATCATCTACAACGCCGGCTTCCACGCCGCTTGGTGTTGTTGACATGGTTCAGAAAATGTCTTCGAAGTGCTTTGTGTCAGAAAAATTTGGGCAGAGGTTTCCCCATGATTTACAAAAACACTTCGGAGGAATCACTTCCTGAACCACCGCGAAAAAAAGCAACTCCAAGCCAAAGCTTTACGCTCTTTGTTCGCTATCCTTGCACAACTGTAAGCACCGAGATGCCCACGATTCTACAAGTCACAAGAAAAAAAATGCTCAACACCAAACTACGTGGAATGCCAGAAAAAATCGATCGAGGATGAGAAGGAACCACCAGAAAAAAAATCGTGCTCTACTGTGCTAACCCTTTTTGAAGGACTTGGGTCACCGGCTTGGCCCCCAAGTTAAGTGGCTGTGGTTTCGAAATGCACCCAAGTGCAATATATCTGACCCGAAATTCCACAAATATACCGGGTTGTGAACCACAATGGTAAGCAAAACGCAGCACAATAAAGTACAATTAATTTATTATACAACACAACAAACACAAATATTACTATCGATCTGGTGATAAAATGTCGTTAGAGATTTCTTATGAAGACCCTTCTTCTAATGGAGATCCTGGACCAACCCAGCGGTGAACGTCCTTGGCCTTTCCGAAAACACTGTCCTAAACCCTCAGCAGGAACACGCAAAACCCACTACTGGACGCACAAAGAGCGGAAACTGCCACCAATGCAACGCCACACGAGCGGGAGACACAGGCGAATCCCAACAATCCCAGGGAAACCGGCAGACGGACGATCCGGAACCAGAATGGAGCCGAATTCCGCAACGCACGCAAATGACAAACGAGCGAGCAGAGCGAGCGATTTCCCAGAAACAACGGACCGAAGACAACGGCCGATCCGGAGCGACGACAGAAACAAGAACTGCCCTCCCATCGACGAAATTGGGCCTCGTTGACAATTGATTCCCGCCGTTTTTATTACGGTCACCTTCCGTGCTCCAATCGCACTCGCCTCGCTCTTTAATCAATCAATCCGGCCCTCAACGTCCACCGCTAGGCCGCAACCCTGTTAATTTCTACTCGCTGCTGCATGAATAAAACGGTGAGTTTTCATGTTAACGTTCCATAACCCTAGTAATAAACCTAATCTAACAGGTCACTTTCATTCTTTCTCGGGCCGTTTCACCGGTTGTCATCGGTTTTCCCAATGGTGAAGTTTCCCCACTTCACCTGCCCAGGGGAGAAGGTTGGTGGAGTACATGGCTCCACCCAACGATGCATGCTATGTTCATGGGAAGCTTCTTCAGGATGGCTGTAGAGATACCGTCAGGTTCGGTAGCCTTCGAATTCCGCATTTCTTTGATAGCCTTCTCTACTTGGGTGAGAGTAAAGGCCTCAGAAGCATTCATGAGCGGTAACCGGCTCAGCTCTCTAACCTTGACTCTGTTTTGAACGCCTCGCTTGGCACGTGTGATGAAGAAATTCTTGCCGAGCGCATAAGCAGCCGCTTCCCTTGATTTGAAGACGTTCTCCTCGAACTCAGTAGCGGAGCTCATCGAGGGAGCGGACTTGCCGGAAATATTCCTCAACACTTTCCACGTCGTAGTTCCGTCAGGCTCGAAATTCAGCTTTTCAGTGAAGTTCTCCCAGCTCTCCTTCTTGTTCTTGTTTAGGTCCTCCTTGATCGCATTATCCAGCACAGCTATATCCGGGTCTATGTAGATGATCAGCGGCTCTCTTTTCATCTATGGTCCTTATCTTCTGCAGTATCTCCCTGCTGACATTGGGATGGAAGTTCTTCACTCGACCCGCAGGAGTTGCTGCTATCATGGCCTTGCGGATCGCACTTGTTAAATGACGTTCTTTCTGATGGACATCACCATTCCATGGGTAGTCGACCGCATGGCGGAGTGCAACATCTCTGAACAGGGTCCAGTCTGCTAGGCCTAAATTAAGATAAGTACGATGACAAAACCAGAGTAAGGGGCAAGAGAGTCAGAGAGATCAATATAGACAAAGACGGGAATGTGATCGCTGGAGAGAGTTGTGGATGTGGACCATGTGCAAGCAGTAGAAAGATTGGAAGACGCAAGAGAGATATCTGGGCTAGAAGGTCGGCCGTTGGCAGGGAGACGAGTGGGCTGGTCCTCATTGAAGATAACCAGATCGCACTCCTCAGCCCATTCCTCGACGTCATCCCCTCTGGCGTCAGAGTCAAGAGCAGAACAGAACGTGTGAGCATTGAAGTCACCCGCAAAGACAGCTGAGGGAGAGAGCGAGCAGTCATGCAACTGCTTAGGGAGAGGTATAGGATTGTAAGACGGAAGGCAAGATGTTACAGGGGGGATATAGATGTTAAATAGAGACGACGGGGTTTTGAGGGGGAGGTGGACAGGAACGAACTCAAGAGTACCACCCTTAGGAGTAAGGAATAATATGAGAAGGTAAAGCAGATTGCACGAAAGTAGACACTCCGCCCCCAAGGGCTGACCTTGGCATGTGATAGGCGGTCTAGCCCGGAATGTTAGGTAGGGGATAAGTGGTAGATGGAGAGAGCCTGGCTTCTTGAACCATGATAACATCCGGGTGATGAGAACGTGCAAGTAGAGAGAGTTCAGATAATTTGGTGCGAAGGCCGTTGAGATTAATGTGAACAATGGAGAGGGGGCGGTTGGTAATTGAGGAATCAGAGTTGTTGGGGGCAGAGCATAGAACACAACGAAAGGATGAGTCATGAGGCCTCACAGAACTAAGGCCCGAACAGAAGAGATGCACCCACCTTTGGCATCCGAAGCACTGGACACTTGTTTTATGCCAAGTAACATCCTTGTCGCACGTGGCGCATGGATACTTCTGAGCGGGTCCAGGATTCCTCTCCACGCCGGCCCTCTGCAGGAGAATCCGAAGGAGAGCTGCGGCCGGCCAGCACCTCTCCCATGACAAAAACCCTCTTCTCGGAGGGGTTGACGTCGGTTTGCACGGAGGCGATCTTCTTTCCTCCACACCACCACGGCATGAACGTACGACATCTCGGCAGCGCATCTAGTTTCAGAATCCTCTTGGACTAACAAGGGAAGGATCGTTACATGCCGTGGTCTTTTCTGATGAAATTAGCGTTTTTAGAAATTTTTGACACATAATTCGAATTTTTACACCGCAGCTGCGAAGCGTTTCTCTGAGCAAAGATATGAGCCGAGATTTCATAGCAAGGTGACATTACACCTGCCGTAACCTGCATAAATCAAGAAACGAAAACGAACCTCATATCCGTGTTCAGCACCCCCAAATAACCACCCTGGACAAATTCAGAGCAATTTTTTTCCGACATTTGGAGTCCTAAAAATGGGATTGAGCTACCACAGGCGTGAGGCTGCGAAGGTGAATTTTTTTTTGCCAAAACGTGGTCTGGGGTAGTTATTTGGGGCGCTGAACCCGAATATAAGGCTCTTTTCCGATACTCAAGTTGATTATTGTAGGTTACGATGGGAATATGGTATTTGGCTACTACAACCTAGAGTAGTTCTCCACAAAAAGTTTTTTTAGAAACTATGTGTTTGTGTTATTTGCGTCAGATCAGCCCAATTTTTTTCGAGGCGGTGATCTCCAAATCAATATTGATCTTTGTCCGCCTGCGCTCTCTCCAGCCTAACCCCTCAAGCGATTTCTTTTGTAAAGTTCTGCCCACAGCTTGTATTAGCACATTTGGTAAAGTCCGGCTCAGTACTGTTTCCCTCCTCAATTAGTACGCCTGTGTGATTATAATGATTGTTCAAAAGTCCGTTTCATTCGTTGTTTTATTTTGAGAAGATCCTTTGTTTGGAACATTTGTGCGCAATTACATGTGCTCGTAGCTGTAAGTTTGGTGCAACTCCAATTATATTCATAGTAAAACACCGGCCACGGGGAACACACTAAAGCGCTTCAAATCTCTACAAAAAGCTTTCGCACGATTAAACTGCTAATCCTGTATACTTTATGAGATGAAAACGAGTATTTTACAAGAGTGCAAAAGCTACGAGTGCGGCATGGATCGAACCCGTGACTTCATTTCTCGCTGCAGCACCCACTGTCACTGTGCCAACCGGTCACAGCTGGATTGGCGTTGACTTCGTATATGACGGCGCGCTGCCTCGTTCATCATAACAACATATATCGGCGTTACAACACTATGGGATGATTCCTGGTGTATAAATCACATCGACGTATCTCAAGAGGCAACGAAGACTCATGGATTACATGTTGTGATGCTTTTACGAATGAAGCGCTAAAAAAGCATATAACTCCGTTCAGAGAAAAGGAGGGAGGGAAGGAGGGAGGGAGGGAGAGACATAAGAAAGCCATTTGCCGATGCTCCAAACAAAGGCCATTTGCAACGATGGCAGGACTCACAGCAAGAACGATTCCGCCTGTTGCGCGAGGAGCACATTAAGTTTGTACGGTGTCATCCTGAAAAGACGGCCGTAAATCTTTTACTAGGAGAAGTATCTTTTTACTAGGAGAAGAATCTTTTACTCGCCATGCCGAAAAACCCTAGTGCACAACATTTCAGGGGTCTGAGTGGAAAACTACGTACCTTTTGGTATCTAAGCCCAAAATATGCTGTATCAAAAGTATAGACGCACTTCTGAAAATGAGGCAGAAACGCTTCCCTTTTCGAAGAGGTCTTCTGACTCAAATGTTTATTGAGTAGGGATAGGTATCCACAACTCACAGTTCGAATACCTTGCGGTCTCCGCCACTCCCAGATCTAGCTAGTCCAATTACATGCGGTGAATCGAGTGGGTATGACCAGCCCGAGATTAAGTGAGCAGCTCTACCGTTCTTCGAGGAGAGCCGACGGGCAGCAGTGATATTCTGACTCCTGAGGGAGCAAAAAGATTTTTGGAAGACCGAAGAAGCCGGTTGCTCAATAAGTTCGAGGTATCGGTCGATTTGTTTCCAACTCGAAGCCTGCGACCAGTGCGATTCCAGCGGACTTCTGCTAGAAAGAACACGATCTGCAGTCGCGGTTCACAGAAGAAAAGCATTGTTCATCGTCGTCTCCGACCTGGTGCGTACCCTACTGACCTACTAGAAGACACTCGATTGCTGCACGCCATGAAGATCACGGCAACGGATTTGTTCCAAACGGGTACTTCCTCCTCTAGCCATGGTAGAGCATTTTATGGAAATTTAGTGTACTGATGAAGTTCTTCTAAATGTGCTTGTGTGTGTGCTCTCTGCTTATCGACAAGGTTCATCAGTACACTAAATTTCCATAAAAATGCTCTACCATGGCTAGAGGAGAAAGTACCCGTTTGGAACGAATTGCCGTGATCTTCATGGCGTGCAGCAATCGAGTGCCTTCTAATGGGCCAGTAGGGTATGCACCAGGTTGGAGACGACGATGAACAATGTTTTTCTTCTGTGAACCGCGACTGCAGATCGTGTTCTTTCTAGCAGAAGTCCGCTGGAATCGCACTGGTCGCAGGCTTCGAGTTGGAAACAAATCGACCGATACATCGAACTTATTGAGCAACCGGCTTCTTTGGTCTTCCGAGAATCACTTTGCCCTCTCAGGAGTCAGAATATCACTGGTGCCCGTCAGCTCCCCTCGAAGTACGGTAAAGCTGCTCACTTAATCTCGGGTTGGTCATACCCACTCGATTCACCGCATGTAATTGGACTAACTAGATCTGGGAGTGGCGGAGACCGCAAGGTATTCGAACTGTGAGTTGTGAATACCTATCCCTGCTTAGTAAACATTTGAGTCAGAAGACCTCTTCGAAAAGGGAAGCGATTCTATCCCATTTTCGAAAGTGCGTCTATACTTTTGATACATCATATTTTGGGGTTAGTTGCAAAAAGTTACGTAGTTTTCCACTCAGACCCCTGAAATGTTGTGCACTAGGGTTTTTCGGCATGGCGAGTTCGGTGGTAATCATTCATTCCGTGACGAATTTGATCCAGACCCAATAACGACCTATTTGGGGGTGCGTCTATACTTATGATACGCATTGTATATTATTTCCAGACATTATTTCCAGGGAGCAGCGGATATCGGAATTTCGCCACTTGTGGCTCAACAGCTGGGTGACAACTGGCATTCAGCTGGCCAATGGCAATTACAATTCCGACAGTTGGCATACACTCGTTATGTCAGATCATGTCCCTTGCAGACCACTGACAAATAAGTGCCAGTTGACTAACAGCTGGGTGATAACTGGCATTTAGCTGGTAATCGGCAATTATGAGGCTGAAAGCTGGATCATTCTTGTTGTCTCAGGTGAAGCCAGCGGTGGACCGCCGGCTGGAAGCTGTCAGGCTTCGGTCATTGTGGACCGATTGACTGTAGCCAGCCCGGTCGATAACCATGGTAGACATGAATGAGGAGTTGTGAAAAAAACTCACCGGAGACCCGACCGACCGATAGGCCCATGACATAAGACAAGAAATGAATCATGTCCATGATTTCATTCCATGAATTTCATACATATTGACCGCGTCGGCCAAAGGAGGGCACACCGGATGTTTTCGTAACACTCATCGTCCATGCATTTCATACGAATCGATAGGGTTGGCCTTAGTCGGTCACGGTGATTTTTTTTTCGGCCAACCGTGACAGGGGCCTCAGACATCGAGAATCGTTTTTTGCTCGCCAGGCTATGTCGGGGTCCGCCAACCCTATTGTCTGAAATTGCTACATTTTGCCATAGCTGCTATCGCCTTCCCTTACTCATACCGGCTTGCAATCATAAAAAAGTTTGGCTCCGCATTAAAGTGAAAGAATTTGGCATTGTTGTGGATTGTATGGTAGTTAAATCCGTTTTATTGGGTTAGCTTTCAGCTAAATTTTTTGAATTTTGTGAAATTGATCAACTGATTTGACCGTTATCGATAGTAAGATACAGACAAGGTGATCAACAAAATGTGGTAGAATTCTGGTTGTGCTTGCAACGTGAAGTGAATGCAGCATTGTGGTAGAATTGTTTCAAAAGGGTGTGACAGGAGCCCTACAAATTAGAGAGTTAAATCACGAGGCAGAAGAACTCCGCGTCAAGCGTAATTGGGATCAAATCAGAACAAGGATAATTCTAGCCACAAGGTAGAAGACGTTCTGGCAGGTTGCGCACCGCAAAAGCGGTAAAACCTGAAGGCCCTACTCTGAGAAAATAAATTTGCATTGACCTTGGCGGGACGGCACCGCAAGCCGGGACGGTACCGGGCCGATGTAGCAGCGGCACAGCGATCCAGGCCCGTGCCGCGATACTAGCAGCGGCACCACAATCATGAACAGTACCGCGATAGCGAAGCGTGGGCCTCGCAACAGATTTGGGTCAGCTTCGCGATATCACCGCGACGCCACCGCCACACTAGTCAGCAGGCTGATAAGTCAGAGAGGGCTGCGAAAAGGAAACCCAAAATGCGAGATGATTATATTGACCAGATAGGTTGCAGCCACTCAGACAATGGAGAAACCTGACAGCAGGCAATTTTTCGAATTAGGGCCAACCGCGGCACAGCGGTAGCGCGCCGCTTTTGGACCGCTGGCACAACTTTTTAGGCGGTGGAGCCGCTTGAAAAGCGGCCGGACTGCATCCAGAAACCACTTGACCGAGGCGCGGCTGCAGTGGCAGACATGAAAAAAAGGTGAAGTGAGTGATCATGTCCTAATTTATTTACTTATTTATTGAGCCCGCGTGAACGCACCGAAAAAATTAGAAACATTCAGTGAAGAAATCACATGTTGGATATTCCAAAAACAAAAGGAGGAGTGCTAAACATGATTCGAAAAAAAGTAGCGCACAAAAGGTGAAGAACACCAGGAGTGCCGACTCACTGACACAATTTGATGGTGCTAGCTTAGTAACGGCTTTGAGAGACGACATTCGAGAGAAAAGTTGTGCTCTCATGAATTGATTTGTTTGTACGAGCCGACGAAGTTGGAATTGGCCGTGTCAGCCAGCTATGACACATAAGAAAACTACCAGAAGTTCGGAACATGAGTATACTGGTCTTCCCTCATGGGACTGGTAGGCTAGCCAGCTAATGTGTTTATCGCATGCACAGCCTGTATAAAAGGTGCCTCATCTCACTCGAGTCCTCATTCGGCATTCCGATGCCGGCCCTGGAAGGTGATCCATAGAAATTAGGTGTGATGCAATTGATTGTATTACACCTAAAATGGATTTTCAAAGATCGTTTCGAGCCGGCTAGAAGAACTAATTCGATTACTTGGATCCGTGACAAGGTTTTCCGCACGTTGTAGCAACGCGAAACTCCCTAAATTAATCTTCGATAAATACTTATTTACAGTCCATTGCATAATTGTAGGGATACCCATTTTCGCAAATACTGTTTTTGAACGTATCTTGACCTGAGCAAAGCAAAACTTGATGAAACTTTACCATGTTATAGGGTATCACAAACCTCGCCTTACTCACACTCTAGCTTGGGTTTTGAATGTACAATTTTTGAATTCGGCGTTTATTCCCAATTTTGTGGCATTAATCCAAATCAGGGTTATTTCTTCAGAAAATGTTCATAAAAATTCAAACACCGGTGCCACTTGCTTGCCATAAGAATACCTTCGAAACCGTTGTACAACATTGTTTGAAAATGATTTCCTGCACCATTTTTTTTATTAATTTGTTACGAATTTATGCGTTTTTGCGCCTGATAAGTATCTCTATTCGACGTGAATGAAAAAGGATGAAAATTGTGTATCAGTTGAGCATTGTAAGAGTCTATACAGTGCATGTCTAAATGGTTCTAAGGCGAATAACTTGGTGCAAGAATGGTGCAAGAAATCATTTTCCCACAATGTTGTACAACGGTTTTGAAGGTCTTCTAATGGCAAGCAAGTGACACGGGTGTTCGAATTTTTATGAACATTTTCTGAAGAAATAGCCCTTATTTGGATAATGCCACAAAATTGGAAGTGGCCAAGATACGTTCAGAAACAGTATTCGCGAAAATGGGTGTCCCTATAATTGTGCAATGGACTGTAGATTTCACAGCAATCGATTTTTTCATGGACCCCTCCCTATGTAGCGCTGTTCGGCCTGAAGCTGCGTCCGTGAAATTTCGGGTGCATTTTGACATCCGGACAGCCAATCACTGAATGTGGTTTTCATGCTCGAAACAGCGTCTACGTGCCCTCAGGGCCTAAAAACAGGCTCCACCCACCATATGCAGCGTTCTTCGTCTTCAAGCTTTTTTTATGAAAATTTGGGTACGTTTACACATGTGGACAGCTATACATGAAGAAAGACACACGGATTTTATCGCAAGGGGGTAGCTGAGCAGATCGCTTGATTTAGGAGGGTGGTCGGACCAAATTTGGGTTGTATCACACCTCGCGCCATAGCCTGCCTATGATCATGAAACGCACTGTATTACCCATCAATTTTTCCCACAGGTTTGAACATTTAAAACATGATCTAAGTCGTGATACAGCGCTGTTGCTTTTCTTCCGTGAGAATTTTGTGGTGATGGTAATTTATAATCGTCTCCACGTGTTTTTGTAGTAAGAAAGTGTTTTGTGCGGCTATTTGTATGTTTGGAGAATGTTATCGTAATCAGTTGCTATATAAATAATTCGTTTTCTCATTAATTCAGTTTGGTTCAGTGTGCTCTACGCCATTGCGGTATACCTCTCCGGCTATGGGAGTTCCCTCCGCCATACTGAAATCCACTGACAGTGATGTCTCCGTTGGAAAAACACCGTTCCAACGTCCGACAGTGATAAGTAGTGCAATTAAAGAGGTGAATTTCTTTTTCGAAAAAAATGTCCGCTGATATGAACTATGAATTCAGATGGTGCTTGCAAGTGATGAAGACTACTTCATGAGTCGAGAAGAACGTGCAGATCGTCAAATGGAGGCCATGGCAGTTTGGTGCAACATGATCCTCCGTTCTCAATACGAAGACGACGAAATCGATATGGGAAGCACTAAACAGGGTATTTGTTTTATAGCGATGGTTTTCTATGTTTTTTCGCACATGTTGTTTGCTTCAAGAACATGCTTCAGAGGCAAATAAAGCGCTGCAAGATCTTCTTGCAAAATCGAAAGCTGGTAAAGCCAGTTCACCGATTGATGACAAGCCCTTCAAATACTCAGATTTCTTGAAAAGACAGAAAAGAGGCTGTACTCGTGAAAAGTAAGACTTCTTTCAGATTTGCTTAGCATTCTCTTCCGTACATTTCTAACGTTTGTTTTGAGCGGAAGTTTGGTTCGGTTAAAGGATACATGTTAACATCAAACCCCTCTCATAGCTTCGTCCTACTTGTTATACAGTGAATGGAATGGTCTAAACCTAGGGTGGTAGTAAATGGATTTTTAGCGCGAGTTGACCACTACCTTTGAACGCGAGTTTACCGCCAACTTTGCGCGAGTAAACCGCCAGGATTTTGCGGGACTCTAAATCTTTCTATCAGTTGAAAGGACGTTCAGGACGCCGTGGAAAGCGTGCAGCGACCCAGTGAGATTGTGCAGGATGTGTGCGGGACCCCAGTGGGAGCGTGCAGGAAGCGTGCAAGTTTTCAATAAGAAGTGTGCAGGATGTGACAGAATTATAAAACTCAAACCGCAGATTTCATCCACCGTAACCCAATGGTCATGATAAGAGTAAAGGAACACATCTGCATCCTATTTACAACCGTTATAAAATGTCGGTTGGTAGATTATCGTGCTCCTTGTAAGCAATTCACTCCGATACTTGTGGAATGAGGTTCTTCATGACAGTTTGGTGAGTGTTGTCGAGAGCAACAGTTGGGCAGAACTGAAGCGCAGGAGTTTGGAGCGAAAACTGAAGCAGCTGGGGCAATAATTGGAGGTAAAGCTCCGTTAAAAAGCAGCATGTTGGTGCAACTAGTGGGGCATAACGACCTAAGGTGCTACCTTATGCAACAGTAGGGGAAACCTACAAGTCTTGCAACTTGAAGAGAGCAACTTGATGTGGAGGTCCTTAGTGTTGCGTTCCAACCGCACTATCATACGAGACCTTATTCCATGAGTACCGGAATGAGTCCCTTGCAGGGAGCACGATATCATTCTACCGACCTACGCTTCATCATGACGATAAATGGAGTTGTTTTCAATACTTTTATCATGACCATTGGGTTACTGTGGATAGAATCTGCGGTTTGAAATTTATAATCCTGTCAGGATGTGTGCGGGACCCCAGGTGGACTTTGCAGGGTGTGTGCAGGACTGAAGGAAAAACGCCGGACCGGAGATATCGCCAGTGCGGTATGATACCATGATATTAGCCATTGATTCAACGTGATCAACGGGCGGGTTGGTCGTCGCTCAGGGAGGAAACCCCCTGTGTGGAGGCTGAATCTGTCGTGTATCGTGTATTTTAGTGGTGATCAGTTTTAACCCTATTTGGCATCTGCACCGTCCCTAAAGGGAGGAAAACCCCGAGCCTTCGGCTGCTGGTTGATATGACACCAACCCACCCCTTGATCACCTCGAATCAATGGCTAATACCATGGTATCATACCGCACTGGCAATATGTCCGGTCCGGCATTTCGCATTTTCAGTGTGCAGGACCTGCGAGCCAAGTCCCGCACACATTTGATGAGGTCCTGCGCACTCCCAGTCAAGTCCTGGCCACATTCGATGGCGTACTGCTCTTTTCCAGTGAAGTTCTGCACACATTCCCCTACTTTCTGCACACTCCCAGAAAAGTCCTATAATAAGAAAGTAAAAGCCAATCGAACATTGCTCTACACGACGCGGTCGCGTCGCGGCTGTCGTAAACAAAATTGATGATAACCAATTCACAAAGGGTAGGGTATGAAAGAAGTGGAGAGCGGTATGTCTTCTCTCACATACCGTCCTTCTCCAGGGGTCAGCAGTTGTGGATCTGCTTGGACTTGGAAGCATAAAAACAGCTCCAAGCGTAAGGGGAGCAGGAGTCATCGTTTGACAGGCTTATAATTCGCCACCGGCACGAAATTTTCACTGAAGTGAAGCTTTTCTCACCAGAGTTTTCCATGAGTAGGCCCCGATATCGTGTTATCTTTATCACCGGTGAGGCTGTATCCCTAAACCCTAGTGTGTTCAGCTTCAGCCGCTAACCTCCGGAGAAAGATGGTGTGTGAATGAAAACACACCTCTCTCAATTTATTTTATACCCTACCCTTTATCAATTGGGTATCATCAATTTTGTTTACCGTGAGAATTTTGTGCCGGTGGCAATTTATAATCGTCTCATCGTTTGTGATCTCACGCTAAGTGGTCTATCCTAGGCGGGCGGGGGGGAGGCATCCAAAATCTACTCATAGAAATGATGCAAAACTCTGAAGAAAGATGCTTGTTTTTCGGCATGGCGAGTTCGGTGGTAATCATTCATTCCGTGACGAGTTTGATCCAGACCCAATAACGACCTATAAGTTGGTCCCGCCCTGTATTTTGACGCCCACTGTATTTGCCCTTTTCCTGCAACGCAAGGTTGCTGGGTCATCTTCACCGTCGGGACTGTTGATGGATTGCCTAACAAGTGAAACACACACGTCACTGACGGCGAAGATGACTTAGCAACCCCGCTTTGGAGGAAGAGGGCAAATACAGGGGGCGTGAAAATACGGGCGGGGCCAGACTGGCAACTCCTCTATCGGCATTGTGGGTCGTTTTAGACGCTTCAAAGTGCGTATGCAGTATTTTGTAAGCCATACGGTTCGATTCAAGTTGTTATCCCAACCACCTTTACGAGCGTGTATGCTGCCTTTAACTAAACGATAGGTTGGCTTTGCCGACCTCATTCTAGTAACCACTAACCATGGCATTCTATGTGGGTTCTTTAATGATCCGTCACAATGGAAGTTTGTAGGACGCAATATGCAACCATGTCGTGGGTGCTACAACCATATCCGCCCAAAGTCGTCTTTTTCCGTCACGTTTTACGCGATAAACCTGAAGCCCCGCCCACTACTATTATAATGTTCTCCTTGGTTGTCCCTGATCCCCGTACACGTTTCACGCGACAATGTACAAACCTCGCGCAGTTTCCGTGGTGTCGTTTTACGCTTCAAACCTGGAGTCCCGCCCACTTTTGCAAAGTAGTGCTTGGTTGTCCCTGTGTACCGCACACGTTGTACTCTTTGATTTGCCAGCTGCGATGATCCCACCAGGATTTGTAACCAAGACGGTTTGAAAGATCCAATAAGCGACAGCAATGGTGGTGCCTCCGCGACCTGCAACGACGATAGTTACCTGCAACGACGATAGTTTAAAGGGCCCAACTTGCATTAGCTAGGACGGTCCCATCAGGATCCGTAACAACAAAAGTTTAAAGGGCCCAATCTGCAACAGCTAGGATGGTTACACCACGATCGCAATGCTGTGTGTCGCACGTCGGTCAGGCATCGGTCAGACGTGCCAGACACTCGGTCAGACACCACCACGCCGATTGTTGTATGTATAAGATCCAGGGTTGTGCAGAAATGCTTTTCAGTAATTTCGGAAGCGGAAGAAAATGTGTAAAAAAAACGGCGGAAACGGAAGAGACCAAAAATATGGGTTGTCTCATTCTCATTTTTCAGTCAACAATTATTAATTATTCAAAGTATATGAAATCACTATGAGGTATTCAACGATAGCTAATCCTCGCTCCTAGAAAATCCGAAAAGGCAGATTCATAAATTACTCAGTATGTTTTGCTGTGCCTTCGAAGTGGTGTACAGCCCGTCTCCCGGAGACAAGACCAGGCTGCACTAGGTATAGATGAATGTGGGCGGCCGCGCTATGTGTTTAAGACTGATCAGAACTCAATCTTCAGATCCTCACCTACGACTTTTTGGATTTTATTTTGGACCTCAATTGCCTTCCGTAGCTAATACCACACGAATAAATTCAGAAAGTAAAAAAAATCTCTTCGGCGAGAAAAGGAAAATTCGATTGTGATCCGCCTCTAACGCGCAGTGTTGCTGCCCGTGGAAACCTCCACCTGTCTCCGCCCAGACTCCTTCCTGGAGGAGAGGCTGTTCGTGCCAAAAAACCGTGTCTGGATTCCTATTGCTGTTGTGATTCGTGCCGAAAAACCGTGTCTGGATTCCTATCGCTGTTATGGAGGTAGACAATCCAATAACAGGACTTTAGCGTAAAGTCCCACAAAAATTATTCATTTCCAGACAAAAACCTGTTCAAAAAATCTCCAAAAAAGCCATTGAATCATTGCCACGCCAAATCTGTGTCATCATTATAGGGGCGGGGGGCGCATTTTTAGAACTCCGAATTTCGTCGAGAATCTCAACCAGGCTCAGATAGTGTATTTAACACAAATGCTCGGAAGTGCTTTTCAGCGCCTCACAATGCCTTCGAACACCCTTGCCTAGACCCACTACCATTAACCGTGCAGAACTACTCTGATAATTTTTGCCGCGACTCTCCCGCGGCTCCTCCGGCTCGGTGCCTGCCGGCGCCGAGCCGGAGGAGTCGCGGGTGATATTCGGGGCAGTCGCGGAGGAGATACGGGAAAGACGCGGGGGAGAACGCGGAGGAGTTGCGGGAAAAACGCGGAGGAGATGCGGGGCAGTCGCGGGGGAGACGCGGAGATGATGCGGGGTTGTAGCTGGAGGTCTAGAGCTTAGCAAGCGGCTCTCATCTAGACCTCTTGGTGGCAGTGTATTTGTCGCCCATTTTCTCGCAATCGACCAATCACGCCAGCGTTCGCTGCGTTTGTGGTAGATGGTCATCTGCGAGGAAATGGGCGGCAAATCTACTCCCAACAAGAGGTCTAAATGAGAGCCGCTTCTCAAACCCTGGACTCCGCCGCAACTAACCCGCGACTTATCCCCACTGGGTCTGCAGGCATCGAGCAGCACAGTATCGTGGTAGGACCGCGGTAAAGTTGTGGCTCACGACTCGTTCGACTACATTGATGGCATAAAGGCAATGCACACGATAAACGTGTTCCAGTTTTCGATGTTTTTGTGTAGGCCGGTTGGTTTTCGCCTGAAGCGGTCATTCCTCATCATTACCGAAAAGTGCCGTCCTAGTGGTCAGCTGTGTCCATTTGTCACGGTCCTCAGCCACAATTTGAACACAATCCACCCATTGGTGGGTATTCCACTTCCTGCGAAGTAAAATATCGCGCCTGAGTTGCCTTTCAATGCCGAGTGATCTCAAATCCTCCTTCACTACATCTGTTCAAAACTTTCGCCTACGTCCAGGCGGCCGTTTCCAGACAGGACTCGGTGGCATCCTTAAGGTGTGTTGAACAAGACGATCCGGTGGTCTTCTTAAAATATGCGCGAACAAACGAAGACGACCTTCCGTTGCCGCTTGAGATGGCGTTGGGAGATGTTGGCACCTCCTTCGTGTCAAGCATTGATGTAAGGCGTCGATTTCGTTGTAGAGATCTTCGCTGTGGCACATCGGCGACCAGAAATATCCAAGCAAACGTCTTAACAGCTTCCTTTCCGTGCAATCCAACCTTTCCATCTGCGTCTTCGGTGCTGCCCACGTCTCCGATCCGTACATCATGATAGGGCGAATAGCGGATAAGTTGACGCGCAACTTAACTTCCTTCGCGACGGGGGTAGACCACAAACTCTTGGTAGGAGAACTGAAAGCAGACGTAGCTTTCGCACATCGTTGTTGAATATCTGCTGCATAACTACCATCGTTCTTCAGCAAATAGCCCAAATAACAGAAATCGTCCTTCAGTTCGATACGTTGTCCGTCCACACAAACTCCCGTTGAAGGCCTCTGAGAGACCCACATCTGCTTGCATTTGTAGGGACGAAGACGAAGTCTATAGGCTGCGGCATACTTCGAAACGAGGTTCACAATTCTTCGCAGTTTTGGGTTGTTTTCAGCGAATAACTTGATGTCGTCAGCGTACTCCAGGTCGACAAGGGAGCATCCTGGTGGTGCTAGTATCACGTCCGCAGGAAACTGTTCTGCAACTCTACGCATGATGCCATCAACAGCGAAGTTGAATACAAAACGTTCTGCTACAACTCCTTGCCTTACTCCTTTTTTCACCTCAACAGCTAACGTAACTGCTGTTGTACGAACTGCTGCTGTTGTTCCTCTGTTCATGTCCTCGATTAGTCGAACATACTTTTCCGGGACTCCATCTGCTTGCAGAGCGTTGAGCAATCGATCGCGATGAGGAGAGTCGAACGCGGCTTCAAAGTCCAAAAAAGCAAGCTGTAATGGCTCCGAACACCGCTGCCGCAATTCAATTACTCTTCCCACGACGAACACTTGGTCGATGATCGATCTTCCAGGTCGAAAACCGGCTTGCTCATCTCTGGTCGTTCCCTCACGATGTTTGATGAGCCGCTCGAGAATGATACGTTCTAAAACCTTGTACATGACATGTAGCGGATAAATTCCCCTGTCGTTCTTGGGGTCCATTACGGATAAGTTCTTGTGAAGAGGTACGATGATCGCGTGTCTCTACGAATCGGGTATCCTTTCGCTCATCCATATGGTACGGATAGTGTTTGTCATTTCACGAATCCCAGACAGAGGGAGAGTTTTCAAAATTTCAGCAGTTATGTTGTCATCTCCACCTGCCTTCAATTCTTCATTTCCCGGACACAATTCGAAACTTCGGCCTCAGTCGGCGGTTCCTCCATGACTTCGTAATGTGCTCTCTGAACATGCGGGAGTTCAGGTACTGATGGAGCTGGACGATTCAGTAGTGAACTAAAGTTATCCTTCTATATTGGCAGCGTCTCATCACCAACTGCGGATCCGTTCGCAGTATTCAGTATAGGCGAACATCTCTTCATCTCGCCGCTATACTGTCGCTACAACGAGTAGGCTTTTTCCGAATTCTTCTCCTCCCAAGCCTTCTCCAACTCCACAGCTCTACACGTCCACTTTCGTTCGCGATCGCCTTGAAGCTGTGGACGCAACCTCCTCAGACGCTTCTCCTCCACAAAGTTTCCTGCCATTCGGAGAGCACTCACCGTGTTACTCAGGCTGGTTTGTCTGAGGACCATATGCTCTCTGTGCGGAACACAAATTGAGGGACTATCCTAGACGCGGGGGGGGCACCCAAGATTTGTTTCTCATAGAAAGGAAATGAACCACCGTTCTATAAGCTATCAATTGAAGTAGTTCTATAGAATTTCGATAATAACAATGATTGATAGCAGCAAGCAACAAGCATCTTTTATCAGGTGTTTTGTTCAGTTCTATAAAGAAAAATTCTTGCCCCCCCCCCGTCTAGGATAGAGCCCAAATTGAAGTGCGCCAAGCGCTGTATAAATTGGGCGGGACTCAAGCGGGTGTGAGTAGGGCGAAGGAAAAGTAGACGGGACCCAAGTGGGAGTGCTTAGCGCGCCTGTAGAAGTGGGTGGGACCCAACTGGGAGTGCATACAGCGCCGGGAACTGTGGACGGGACCCAACTGAGAGTGCGTAGGACATTGGGAAACAGGGCCGGAATCCAACTAGGATTGCACAGAGCGCCGGGAAAAGTGGTCGGGACCCAACTGGCAGTGCGTAGGGCATCGGAACAAGTGGTTGGGTCCCAAGTAGGACTGCACAGAGCGCCGGGAAATGTTTCCGGAATCCAGCTATGAGTGCACAAAGCGCCGTGAAATGGGGACGGGACCCAAGTGGGAGTGCTTAGCGCGCCTGTAGAAGTGGGTGGGACCCAACTGGGAGTGCACACAGCGCCGGGAACCGTGGACGGGACCCAACTGAGAGTGCGTAGGACATCGGGAAAGTGGCCGGAATCCAACTAGGATTGCACAAAGCGCCGTGAAATGGGGTCGGGACCCAACTGGCAGTGCGTAGGGCATCGGAACAAGTGGTTGGGTCCCAAGTAGGACTGCACAGAGCGCCGGGAAATGTTTCCGGAATCCAGCTATGAGTGCACAAAGCGCCGTGAAATGGGGACGGGACCCAAGTGGGAGTGCTTAGCGCGCCTGTAGAAGTGGGTGGGACCCAACTGGGAGTGCACACAGCGCCGGGAACTGTGGACGGGACCCAACTGAGAGTGCGTAGGACATTGGGAAACAGGGCCGGAATCCAGCTATGAGTGCACAAAGCGCCGTGAAATGGGGTCGGGACCCAACTGGCAGTGCGTAGGGCATCGGAACAAGTGGTTGGGTCCCATGTAGGACTGCACATAGCGCCGAGAAATGTTTCCGGAATCCAGCTATGAGTGCACAAAGCGCCGTGAAATGGGGACGGGACCCAAGTGGGAGTGCACAGCGCGCCGGTAAGAGTGGGCGGGACCTAACTGGGAGTGCACACAGCGCCGGGAACTGCGGACGGTGGGACTGCACAGAGCGCCGGGAAATGTTTCCGGAATCCAACTATGAGTGCACAGAGCGCCGTGAAATGGGGGCGGGACCCAAGTGGGAGTGCACAGCGCGCCGGTAAAAGTGGTCGGGACCCATCTGGGAGTGCGCTGAGCATCGGAAAAAGTGGCCGGAATCCAACTAGGAGTGCACAGAGCACCGGGAAATGTGGACGGGACCCAAGTGGGAGTGCGTAGGGCATTGGAAAAAGTGGTTGGGTCTCAAGTAGGACTGCACAGAGCGACGGGAATTGTTTCCGGAATCCAACTATGAGTATTTAGCGCCGTAAAATGTGGAGGGGACCTAACTGGGAGTGCGCAGCGCGCCGGTAAAAGGGGGCGGGACCCAACCGAGAGTGCGTAGGGCATCGAAAAAGTAGTTAAGTCCCACGTAGGACTGCACAGAGCGCCGGGAAATGTTTCTGGAATCCAACTGTGAGTGCACAGAGCGCCGTAAAATGTGGACGGGACCCAAGTGGGAGTGCACAGCGCGCCGGTAAAAGGGGGTGGGACCCAACTGGGAGTGCACACAGCGCCGGGAACTGTTGACGGGACCCAACTGGGAGTGCGTAGGGTATCGGGAAAAGTGGCCGGAATCTAACTAGGAGTGCACAGAGCGCCTGGAAAAGTGGTCGGGACCCAACTGGGAGTGCGTCGGGCATCGGAAAAGTGGTTGGGTCCCAAGTATGACTGCACAGATCGCCGGGAAATGTTTCCGGAATCCAACTATGAGTGCACAGAGCGCCGTGAGAAGTGGACGGGACCCAAGTGGGAGTGCACAGCGCGCCGAGAAAAGTTGTCGGGACCCATCTGGGAGTGCGTTGAGCATCGGAAAAAGTGGCAGGAATCCAGCTAGGAGTGCACAGAGCGCCGGGAAATGTGGACGGGACCCAAGTGGGAGTGCACAGCGCGCCGGGAAAAGTGGTCGGGATCCAACTGGGAGTGCACGGAGCGCCGTAAAATGTGGACGGGACCCAAGTGGGAGTGCACAGCGCGCCGGTAAAAGGGGGTGGGACCCAACTGGGAGTGCACACAGCGCCGGGAACTGTTGACGGGACCCAACTGGGAGTGCGTAGGGTATCGGGAAATGTTTCCGAAATCCAACTATGAGTGCGCAGAGCGCCGTGAGAAGTGGACGGGACCCAAGTGGGAGTGCACAGCGCGCCGGGAAAAGTGGTCGGGATCCAACTGGGAGTGCACGGAGCGCCGTAAAATGTGGACGGGACCCAAGTGGGAGTGCACAGCGCGCCGGTAAAAGGGGGTGGGACCCAACTGGGAGTGCGCACAGCGCCGGGAACTGTTGACGGGACCCAACTGGGAGTGCGTAGGGTATCGGGAAATGTTTCCGGAATCCAACTATGAGTGCACAGAGCGCCGTGAGAAGTGGACGGGACTCAAGTGGGAGTGCACAGCGCGCCGAGAAAAGTTGTCGGGACCCATCTGGGAGTGCGTTGAGCATCGGAAAAAGTGGCCGGAATCCAGCTAGGCGTGCACAGAGCGCCGGGAAATCTGGACGGGACCCAGTGGGAGTGCACAGCACGCCGGGAAAAGTGGTCCGGACCCAACTAGTAGTGCACAGAGCGCCGGGAACTGTGGACGGGACCCAGGTGGGAGAGCGCAGGGCGCCGGGGAAAGTAAAGTGTGTCCTACAGTGCCGAGCAGGTGCTATGGGCAGGAAGGCCATGAACGGCCTGTTTTCTTCTTCGTATCTCTGAAGGAAACCTTCGCTAAAATAAAATGAAATTATCTGTTTTCCTTCGCTACGGGAGGTTTATATGATTTGGCATGATAATATTTGTGAGAAATTTGTTAAAGGAAGTGAAATACTTAGTGCATTTGATTTGTCGTGAGATTTAACACGGAGGAAACACTGACAGCTCGATGAAGTGATGTACCATGATTTGAATGTGCGCTTAGTTATCGAAAATCAAAAAGTGAGTGGGGTTTTGAAAGGCCAAATCACGCGCGTTTTACTGAGCCCAGACATACATATATTCGTCAAAAAATGAAAATAGGGTGGGAGCCACAACATAAAGCCACAACATAATATCTCAAGGAGCTCAGACTTGCAAACTTTGACTGTCAGCAATCAATTGTTCTCAGGGAGCGCGTGATAAGCCCTTTCAAAACCACACTCAATTTAACAAAGCGCACATCAAAATCAATGGTACATAATTTCATCGAGCTTTTAGTGTTTCTTCGGTGTTAAATCTCATGACAAATCTAATGCACTAAGTATTTCACTTCTTTTAACGAGTTTCTCACAAATATTATCATGCCAAATCATGAACCTTTCGTAGCGAAGCAAAACAGTTAGATAATTTTTTGTTCGAAACATTTTCGAAGGAACGAAAAATCAAAAAGGAAATTCGTTCGGAAACATTTCGAACGAACGAAAATAGAAGAATTTTTGTTCGAAATAGTTTCGAACGAACGAAGAATGAAGAATCTCTTTTTAAAAAATCGAACTAATGAAAATTTTTCGTTCGACGACATTTCGAATGAAAGAATTTTGAAAATCTTCCGAAATTCCAGAGGCGGAACGGGCGAATTTCGAAATTGATTGAAGTTTTGTTTTTTATTCTCTTGATACTCCTTCGAAATTTCGGATCTTTTTTTTCGAAACCGGACTCAACGCTTTATTTACACCGCTCGGTCAGAGAATGAATAACCAACACGTGTTCGATTTCTACTCAAGTCTCGAGCATGTACTGAGTTTCTCCCTAATTTCAAGCAGTTCGAAGTGATGCTTATCGGTTCTTATTATGCCGAAGTCTTCTAATGGGTGTTATATTTTGCCATGATCGATTGCTCCGCTGCTTGCTCCGCCCGGACACTTGGGTTTATATTTCCCGGTCCCAAGCACAACTTCTTAGAGGAGGCGAGTTGCTCGGTCACGATCAAGACAACTCGGCAAGACTCGAAGAATAGCGAAAGAGCGTAACCTAGGGTTCTAGGAGCGTTTTGAAAATCGAACGAACTTTCGAACAAAAAATCGAAAAATCGGATCTCGAACAATCGAAAATTGGAAAAAAATCGTTCGAAAAAAATTTGAACGCACGAAAACATTTCCGAAAAATCTTTCGAAATTTTTGTTCGTGAACAACCATAGTTTGTACCCAATATTTCGCAATAATCTTAGTAACCAGTTTTTTTTTCTAGGGCCGCTCGTCTGTTAGCATCTTCAAATGTGCCGGATCAGATCCGTTCTGCAGTTGGAAACCGCGTTTTTTCCGTACGTGCAGGTTGCAGCGTCTACTCGGATCTTTGTGCGTTTCATGGATTTTCATCGACTTCTCATTTAGTCTTCGATTATATACCTTTTCTCGCTGTAGAAGTTTTCTTTTCAAAACAAAATCTTATTCCGTCTCCTACAAGAATAAACAGATTGAGCGAAAAACTGGAAGAATTTCCCTGACCATTTCTAGGAGAGCAATCATTCGCAACCACCTCCCGAGGGTCGTTTCTAAATTAATACAAAACATACCATTAAAGTTGGTATTCACTATATAAATCGTGTTGGAGTTCTTACTAAAATCGAAAGGCTCAAAGCTAATTGCAATTTTAATGCCGGAAAAAACTGGTAAACACGTGGTCTAAACAGTGTAGTTTGGCGTCAAACTGAATGTGAAACGAGCGCCTCGTCCACCATCTTCAACGACCGTCAAAGTAAATAGGTCTTGAAGTCGAAAAATCGACTTTGAGACGTCTATTCACCTTCCTTGGCTTAACATGTCTTATTTGCCTTAATTGAGGGATTCGTTAAAGTCGATTTTTCCGTTGCCTACTCAGAACGATGGCTTTGAGGGGAGTGAGCTGGCGTTCATTTCACGTCAGAAGCAGTGCTCATGATGAATTTCGATTCCGAGTTCTCCATAGATTATAAAATGTCTACTACCTGACTAACCATATTCACTGATCAAAGAGGGAAATTACTTATATAGGCAAATGATGCTTTTCAATGGACAGTCTACCATATTATGTGAGCGCATTATAACGAGTACAGAATACTGCCCTCCGCCTTATCTCGGCCTGCCCATGATCAACACCTGGTTAACGCCTTTATCAGGAATGCCGTTTACTCCCTGTAAAGCAACACTGCCTATTGCAGTCACAACAGTCCCGCATTGGCATAGTCAAAAATCAATCCTGCCCATCCGAACTACTCCATTTTTTCATCTGACACATAACGTCGGCATGGATTGTCAAGAGACTTGGCGTTCACTGTTGAAGGTTGGCGCAAACTCGGTGCCATATGCTATAACATAGGTGCACCGAGTTTGCGCCAACTTTCAACTGTGAACGCAAAGTCTTCACGATCCATGCCGATGTTATCTCCGAAGTATACGCACAGTGCTGCATGATGTTGTTTCGAGTATTGATCGTCAAAGATGGGCACCCCTGAGCTCATCCGAAGGAGACTGCAGCAAGCTGAGCACACGAGATTCTTTACCGACAACCTGTGTTCTGCTCAACCTTATTTTATATTTGGAGGTGTGCCGCCTAAAGTCGATGATAGCGAAGCTGATCTGCCCAGACGCTCTCGCGTGGAGCCCTTGTCAGAGTAGGTCGATCGACTGAGTCCCACCCGGTCGATACGCTCCGAGATAGTGCCAGAAGGCTACACGGCTACAGAACATCCACCCAATGTGTCCGTCTGCGAGCGTCTGGTTGCGTCCGCAATCAACCTAGTCGATACTGGTGCTCCATGTGTGCACATGGGCAGCGCCAATGCACCTCAGGTCGGTTTTTTCCGCCCCGAATTCAGTTGGACTCGGTTTTTCGATCAATCCTGACCTGGGCTTAACTCTTACGGGTCTACGGCCATTCTGCATACCACCAGGTCTGCACTCACAGGATTGACGATTCAGTACCTGATGAGTGTCCTGTCTGTCAATATACAGGGCGTGATTTACTCCATCTGTTTTCATGTGCTGCTAGACCAACTTATCTATCCTTTCATGATCTGTGGAGTTAGCCGTGCGACGTCGCCACATTTTTGGCCCTATTAGAAGAAGCCCCACGTTGGCCGATTAGATGAAGAGCATAGCTTCATAATGCCGGTTGTTGGTGATCCTTTCCCGAGCCACTCTTTTCCTAGCAGTTAATTTTGAAATTCGTTTCCCCTATTATTTTGAAGCACGTTTTCGCATAAGGCTGCGATATGCCCTCGCGCCTCCATCGCTTGAGAAGATTTCGTCTACACCGCGATCGTTGTTGCAAGCTCCAGTGATCCTTATAGTCCCAATTTTGTATCATCTTGGGGTGTGCGCCATATATTTCGTCCGAATCGAGTATTTGCTAGCAGGCAACGTATATCCAGCGAAGACAGCCGAATACAACTGTTGGGTTTGTGTTCAAAGAGGCGCATCGGAAAAAACGCGGCCTTCGCTTTTGCTCGGAAAGGCTTGTGATTGATTCCAGAAGTGAACTTCGCGAGTCCTAGGATATTGTGCAACATCCCAGGGAAACCCAATAACGCTGTGGGAAAGCTGCGAGAATCTTGAGGTTTTTATAGCCATTTGTATGTGCTCGGCTGAATTTCAAGTTATTGCATCAAAACTGGGATAGGGGCTCTTATCACACAGAGGTAGCAGTTTGAAACTTTACGTTGCTCAATTCAAGAGAAGTGGTCCCGAATGGAATTAGAGCCGCGAAAGGCGAAACATTTCCTACTTCGGTGTGTAGAGAGCATCTGTCCCATCCAAACTATCTGAAGCTCATAACTAGGAAAATGGAGACGTTTTAAGCGTTTTCCTTCTTCCTTTTTTGCCCTATAAATCCTTTCTATCTGTAGAGCAGTCGCTTTCATTCAAATATAAACCAAAGGTTTTCGTTCCCACCGTTACCATCCATAAATGCCGGAACAGTCACTAGTCTTCAATGCGTTATGTAGTTTTCTTGGTTTTCATCATCAAGGTAGCTTTTGCGTTGTTTTGTCAGAATTAGTTCGAATTACCGGATACCATACGAATATGGTGCTTGAGTATTTCACCGACTGGGGCAAACCACAGAAACTGCGCTGAACTCATTCCTTTGACTCTCACGTCTTTTTAGCTCTCCAAACAACACTTCTTCGCCTCTTTCTATCGTTCCATCCTGCATGGTTGCATCTTGGATTGGAGACTGGTATGATTTTCACTCTGTCGTATTCGCAGCGCGATTACTTTGTCCTGTTTAGTCTTCAACACAACAATCAATATCGGTGATGGCGAAAGTTTTGCGCATGTGATTAGCCGTTTCATTGTGCAGCGACTCTTTGCGGATCAAAAAATACTGAAAAACAAAAAGTACGCCTTTGGCAGTGGAAAGTGAGTTTTGTGAGCATTTGGCACTTATATCTTTTGTTTCAGAGTAGGATTCCGGTCCACACTTTCAGACAACTGCTGTTGCAGCACGCTGCTCGACGAGGGGGGTAAGCGTTATGCCCGAATTGGGCGTGGCACGGCGGGGTCGGTTGTCACCAACTGTCTAGGTGGCCGGTCGTAAACAGAGGCGCGAACGAAGGGCGAGGAACCCAATTATAGCGTCGCTGTCACTACAGCACCTTGGACCAACTAGTGAGCTACTCAAGTCAGTAGATCCAATTTTGTGAGGGGTTACTATTGCTAGAACCCCTATATTTCTATATGCAGTATCGTGCAAAATTCTATTCGCGTGGCATTTCCGTGAATAATGTTTTCATACCTATCTTGGCTTGCTCTTAGCGAAACTCGATGAAACTTTGGTATGTTATGGGGCATCACAACAGTTGCTTTACACATACCCAAAACTGGTCTTTTAGCGTGCAGTTTTTAAATATGAAATTTATTCATCATTTTGTGGTTTTATCTAAAAAAAGGACAATTTTCTCAGAACATGGCTATCACAAATCCAAACCCGTAGCAGTTATTCGCCATTCGAAGGTCTTACGAGCCGTTGTATACCTTTGTGAGAAGATTGTCTCTATCAGAACCTTTCCGGAGAACGAAAATTGAACAGATTGGAGATAATTTCCAGAAATTCACCCCCATAAACTTATTCACCCCAGAATCATTACAAAATATGTGCTTTATAAGCTTTGACAAAGTACAACTGGAACATGAATTTCGCTCATTTTTGATAACGTGAAAGAGAGATGCCTAGTAGGTGCAATATCGCATGATTTTCTTTGGAATTCATTTCTAAAAAAATTTCGATGGAGATTAATTTTTACAAGGTTATACAACGGTTCCGAAGACTTTCGGATGGCGAATGACTGCTATGGGTTTGAAACTGTAACAGCCATGCTTCGAAGGAATAGTCGTAATTTGAGATACTACCACAAAATGATTCATAAATTCTATATTTGAAAACTGCACGCTCAAAACATAATTTTGTGTATGTGGAAAGCAAAGGTTGCCATGCTCTATAACATACTAGGGTTTCATCAAGTATCGCTAAGACTAAGCTAAGATATGTATAAAAACATTATTCGGGAAAGGCCACGCGAATAGACTTTTGCACGGTACTGTATATGTAAAGTGGTTTTATGATTATACAAATACTACAACTTCCAAAAAAGAACTACACAGATTTTCCCGAGACATGCTTGGCCATTTTCATCAAATACAGTCTGATGGAAACGTCCGCGACGTAAAGAAAGAATGACGTAACAAAATAGATACGACTATATAGTGACACAATTGTGGTAAGCGCGAGGCGTTCTGTTCTTTTTGCATTCAATATACTTTAGAAAGTTGAATAACTGTTCAAAAAGATTTGGCTTTGATTCGCCATCGCGCAACCCCCTGATCTCAGTATCAGGGTCCAGAGTAAACGTAGGAATTCCGTTCTTTTTGCATTCAATATTCTTTGGAAAGTTGAATAACTGTTCAAAAAATGGTCCGGCATGGTTACCTGAGATTCGAGAAAAATTGTCAAAACCACGTGATTTTGGTCGAAAAAAAGGGTTCATCTCCTTTTTTTTCAGTTGGCGTACACGATCTTGTTGGAACACTTATCGTTGAGCTAGAAAGCTCATTTTTGGCTAGAAAGTTGGTTATGATTGCACCTAGCTCCTGTCAAAATTTAAAGTTTGTAGTTCAGTTTTTGTGGAAACTCAAAATTGACGGTCAAGAAAGACAAAAACACGCAAACATATTATTATAAACCATCCGACGTTTACTTATTCGTAAAAATGAACTAACGAAATAAACACTGTTACTGATAGGCTTTTTCTCAGGATTGAAAGCTCCCTGAGACGGGGCAACGCTTCAATCAATGTGGCGGGATCTTGGAAGTACTTTTTGGAACGCCGGAGGGTGTGAATCAGAAGTGCGAAACAGAACGCCGTAGAAAGTGTGTGGGACCCCAATTCCAGTGCGTCGGAGGCCGTAGAAAGTGTGTGGGACTCAAATGAGAGTGCCCAGGACGCCGTAGAAAGTGTGCAGGATCCAAATGGGTGTGCGCAGAACACCGTAGAAAATGTGTGGGACCCAAATAAGAGCGCGCCGGGCGCCTAGAAAGTGTGCGGGATCCAAATGGGTGTGCGCAGAACGCCGTAGAAAGTGTGTGGCACCCAAATAACAGTGCGCCGGACGCCGTAGAAAGTGTGTGGGACCCAAATAACAGTGCGCCGGACGCCGTAGAAAGTGTGTGGGACCCAAATGAGAGTGCCCAGGACGCCGTAGAAAGTGTGCAGGATCCAAATGGGTGTGCGCAGAACGCCGTAGAAAGTGTGTGGGACCCAAATGAGAGTGCCCAGGACGCCGTAGAAAGTGTGCGGGATCTAAATGGGTGTGCGCAGAACGCCGTAGAAAGTGTGTGGGACCCAAATAACAGTGCGCCGGACGCCGTAGAAAGTGTGTGGGACCCGAATAACAGTGCGTCGGACGCCGTAGAAAGTGTGTGGGAGCCAAATGAGAGTGCGCAGGACGCCGTAGAAAATGTGTGGGACCCAGATGGGTGTGCGCAGAACGCCGTAGAACGTGTGTGGGAGCCAAATAACAGTGCGCCGGACGCCGTAGAAAGTGTGTGGGACCCAAATGAAAGTGCGCAGGACGCCGCCTAAAGTGTGTGGGACCCAAATAACAGTGCGCCGGACGCCGTAGAAAGTGTGTGGGACCCAAATGAGAGTGCGCAGGACGCCGTAGAAAATGTGTGGTACTCAAACGAAAGTACGTTGGACGCAGTAGAAACTGTGAGGTGACCAAGTGAAAGTGCGCAAGACGCCGTAGAACGTGTGTGGGACCCAAGTGGGATGCGCTGGACGCCGTAGAAAGTGTGTGGGACCCGAATAACAGTGCGTCGGACGCCGTAGAAAGTGTGTGGGAGCCAAATGAGAGTGCGCAGGACGCCGTAGAAAATGTGTGGGACCAAAATAGCAGTGCGTCGGACGCCGTAGAAAGTGTGTGGGAGCCAAATGAGAGTGCGCAGGACGCCGTAGAAAATGTGTGGGACCCAAATGGGTGTGCGCAGAACGCCGTAGAACGTGTGTGGGAGCCAAATAACAGTGCGCCGGACGCCGTAGAAAGTGTGTGGGACCCAAATGAAAGTGCGCAGGACGCCGCCTAAAGTGTGTGGGACCCAAATAACAGTGCGCCAGACGTCGTAGAAAGTGTGTGGGACCCAAATGAGAGTGCGCAGGACGCCGTAGAAAATGTGTGGTACTCAAACGAAAGTACGTTGGACTCAGTAGAAACTGTGAGGTGACCAAGTGAAAGTGCGCAAGACGCCGTAGAACGTGTGTGGGACTCAAGTGGGATGCGCTGGACGCCGTAGAAAGTTTGCGGGACCCAAATACAAGCACGCCCATGCCGATAATTTTTTACGAAGGGCTATCGTAACCATTCTTGAACAAAACATGATAACGAACGATGACACACGCTCTAAATATGCGGGGTATAAAAGGGTGGAGGTGCGGTATGCATTCATTCACACACCGCTCTCTTCGAGAAGCCACTGGAAAGTGGCAAAGGAGGTCGAAATTGTGCAAACATGATTGTTGGCTATTACGATGTGCTCATATCCAGGCTGACACTCGAAAAATTTTTGAAGGAGGGTTACGGTAGCCCTGCGGAAAAATGATCGGCATGAGCGTGCTTGTGACCCAAATGGGTGTGAGCAGAACGCCGTAGAAAGTGTGTGGGACATCAGTGGGAGTGTGCAGGACATCAGTGCGAGCGTGCAGGAAGTCATAGAAGGGGGGGGGGCAGGGCATCAGTGGATTTGCTTTGAATTAACACCACCAGGCATAAACCATGTTAGAAAGGAAAGCTTTAGGAAAAATAAATGAAATTCTTGAAAGTTTAGGTTCCTGGCAAAAGTGAAGATTTGGCATGGCCATTTTTTTGAAAAATTAGAAATATATTCAGTTAATAGGGGAAGGTAAAGAAAAATGAAAAAAAAACTTTTGAAATATACCTGAGAACGATTTGGCCGAGAATAATTTGATTTTTGGGAAATGTAGTGAAATAGTTGAAAGTATGATTTGGCAGTCGAGTTTGAACCAACTATTGATAAGAGTTGTGCAAAATGAGAGATCGCATTGTATGAGCTTATCCGTAGAACATATCGAAGCAAAATCACGCGTGATAGGGCAAGCAGTAAAAGCACCTTCGGGAGCTGGAATGCCGCGGTCTTCACATATTAAGTGAAGTAAAATCAACTGTTTGTTCCATATCGCGCGTGATTTTGCTTTGATATGTTCTACGGATAAGGTCATACAATGCGATCTCTCATTTTGCACAACTCTTATCAATAGTTGGTTCGAACTCGACTGCCAAATCATACTTTCAACTATTTCACTACATTTCCCAAAAATCAAATTATTCTACGCCAAATCGTTCTCAGGAATATTTCAAAAGTTTTTTCATTTTTCTTCACCTTCCCCTCTTAACTGATTATATTTCTAATTTTTCAAGAAAATGACCATGCCAAATCTTTACTTTTGCCAGGAACCTAAACTTTCAGGAATTCAAAGACTTTGCTTTCGCGCTCCATTGCAGATCGCCTTTTTTTGTTCTGTTAATTTAAATTTTGGAACATTTTCATCGATGTCCAAATATTTTAGTGTCGTGACACGAATAGGCCCAGTTTTCGAGAAAGTTTTCTGAGTAGACCGAATATCGGAAATAGGAATACTGAATAGATCGAGGTACCAAAAAACTCCAAAATTCGAAAAACCGAATAAATTATCAACGACTCGATTTGAAGAAAAGAACAAGATCCAATCCCTCAAGTGAATCAAATATGAATCGAATATTTGAAAAAAATCGCAGCTTACCCGCTCGACGATGATCACGACGAGATACCGTGGTCCCATTGTGTTCATCGTCGAGCTGTGTCTTCCAACAGCGTTTGTCTGCAACTGCGGACGGGAATTTCACTCCGATATGAACAGTTTTTTTTTCTCCACCTTTGCCTTATGTGCAGCCGACTTTCGGGCATTCTGATCGCGGCGAGTAATAACATCGCTGTGATCTGATTATGAACAGGAAATACGGTAGCGTGCTTCTATACTGTTTTGCGCTTATATTACAAGGTGGTCATGAAATGGCTGAGCTATGTATGCCGACGCTGGTTTCCGAATCAAGGAATGATTTTGAAAACTTCTGCTGTATTTGGTACAAATGAATAATCAGAAAGCGTAACTGCATATTCGAGTAAATATTTGATTTTTCGTGTAATTCCGAATACGAAAAACAAGCTGATTTATTTGAATTACGGTATGAATCAAGTATTGGAAAAATTTAATATTTTATAATTCCATATGAATCCAATGCAAAAAAAAACTATTATAATTTCGCGATGAATTTAAGTTTCAAAAATGCCCATGTTTGGGTTTTCTGAATGGATCAAACATTCGAATACTGGGATATTTGAATTATTCGCACGTGGTTCGAGTAAGGGGCTATTCATTTTCCTCACATCTCTCTCCGCCAGAGCGGGCCTGGCGAGCGAAGAGGTGAGTGCCAATCATTTTTCACCTCTCCCGCCCCTCTCGCTCCTCGAGTAAAGTATTAATGATATAGCGACACCGCAATGGTGGAGCGGTAGACGCGGTGCTTGTCACTCGGAGTTCAATTGAAAAATGAGTGATACTGTCCTGACTAGGGAGCGTTTTAACCGCACCGCCATTATTTGGAAAACTAGGTTTTTGTTGCTGTAGGTCTGTGACAGTACAGAAATGCCTCCTGCTTAAAATTCGCTAAGTGGCTGCGAGGATTTCAAAAATGGCATTTTCTTTACCTCACGAGAGGATAAGGGTCATCAGGGAATTTTTGGTGTGGGCCGAAAAATTCCTCGGATTTGGCTCAAAACTTTCAACTGGGAGTCATTTGGGGCACTGAATGTGAATCTGGGGTCTATATGTCGCCAGACTTATGATTACTGTAGGTAACAGTAGGCATAACGCCTTTTAATTGGCGTTACTGCGTTACTTACCTTAATATTTTGAAAATCGAAAATAGACGACAAATTCGTGTTCGGCGTCCCAAATAACACCCGCAGAGAAATTTTGAGTCAAATCTGAAACTGCCGCTAAGCTACCGTATATTCACGGTTACATACCATAATCCAAGGAAAACTATAAACCGACCACAGGTTTGTGCTAGGCAGCCCAAATAACCCCTTTGGGAAGTTTTGAGGCGATTTCATCGTAGCATTCTCGAAATCGTCAAAAGTCGCGTTCGTCCAGCAAAATTTCACCCATTTTTAAGCTTCGGATGAAATCAGACGGTTTTTTTTAAATATTGACAAGTGGACCTCAGATTTTTAATCAGCTTCTGCTCTCATCTCTTCCTCATCGACAATTCTGTTCCTCACTGAGGAGCCTCGGCAGAATCGTTTCGTAAGGTTTGTCTGCGGGTAGAGGCGAAACGGATTTTATCAACTTCTATTTCCTCTACAACTATCTTTCCATTTCCTTTTTCATTATATTTTTTAATGGACACACCTTTAACATTGAACGAAGAAAAAAACGTTCTAAAATTTGTGAAGGCTGTTTACCATCCACAAAAAATTCTGAGATTTCGTTAAAAACTCGGGCTCCAACAATGTTGACCATCACCTTCACAGGGTGTGTTGAGATGTCTTTCAATCATTCATTGTTTTTGGAATTTTCAAAAGGGGGCACGCAAATCATTCATTTATTGTCAGCGTGGAATGCCCACGCCTCGGAAAGAGGAAGAATATATCGGGCTTTAGGGAAAAGCCTTGGTGGTCAGGTGTCTCCAGTCATTGTGCTGGTTTCACGTTCACTGTGGAGTTAAAACTCAGGCAATCGCCGCATTCAATGCGTGTCGAATATGCATTCAACTCGAAGACGAGATGGTTTCGAGCACAGTCGGGGAACGTTCTGCTAGGGGAGCACGTGCTCCTATTGTGTTTCAAATTACAGCACCTGCTCCAACAAATAAGCCGTCCAATGCGTGCATGCTACACATTCAACTCGATGACAAAACGATTATCCGAAAAAGGAAAGTATACGATGCACTCCTGAGACGGAACTGAGAAGTCGACAGCTTCGCCGGTTCAATTACCCAAGTTTGCGGTACTTTAGCCGCCCGGCCGCTGGAAGCCTCTCCCAATCGCTGACAGCCCCAGAGGGTGCTCGGCGAGCTGACCGCGTCGCACGCCAGTGCGCCAGCCGCGTCGCGTCTGTGTGCTGCTACGATAGCGCTGGACTACCTTGCAGCACGTACTCCTGCGATTGAATTTTGCAGCACATGCTCCTGCTATAAAATTTTGCAGCACGTGCTGCTGTTTGGAGCGCGTGCTCCTGTGATGAAGCCATTCGATGGGTGTGGTCATTCGAGTTGAATGCATATTCGACACGCATTAAATGCAGCGGTTTTCGGAGAATGTGAGTACGACTCCTCAGAGAGTCGGGGGGAGGGTCCGATCCGGCCACGATAGGCTTTCATATCGGGTACCTAGTATACATAGTATCCGAATCACTCCTTTTCGTATATCCGAGCTTCGGATAATCCGATATCAAAAAATTAAAAAGAAACGCAGCATTTGAATTGAACCAATGTCCGAAGGGTCAAAAATTCGAATAAAATCGGATACAATTCGGGTTAATTTTCGGATGAAATCCGATAATTTTCGGGTAAAATCGGATAATTTTTCGGGTAAAATCGGATAATTTTTGGATAAAATCGGATAAATTCGAATAAAATTGCACCAGGCCACGCCCATTTTTCCGTACCGCCTTCTATTTAGTACATCAACCCATGGTTTTCCTCCTCCTTCCGAAATCGGAAGAGTCGTTGCTACGCGGAAGTTGATGTAGTCAAGTGAGATGACCAAGTGGCTAGTTATTCTGTGTAGTTTTTTGTATAGTTGCTCTGCATACTTTTTACTAGCTAGTTGTCCTGACTTACACCTGTGTATGAATAATACTGTGCTTTCATATTTTTATTTATTTGCATACATGAAGCTTGAAGTTTGTATGTTAAGAAGCTGCATCATCAATGAAGTACTACTGTTTGTTCAATTACAGTAAGTAACAAAATTTCAATTTTTTTCTGTTCCAGGGTCGAAATTGTGTTTTCCTGAGCCGTTAGGTTTAGATCAGACAGGAAATCGATGTTATCCCAGGAAAACTTCGCTTTTCTGACTAGGACAGTGAAATTTGGAAAATCGCATGTTTACGTAAGCCAACTTTTGTTCCTGGCTCCTAAGTGTTATATTTCTATTGTTAACGTCTAATGTATGCGAAAAATGACTTCGATAAGCACAAACTTTGCTTACACGACGACAGCACGAAGAAAACTCGTTTTTTTGTGATAATTAAAAGATTTTTATTAATTTCCGGCACTCTGATGAGGTAAAAACAAAAAAATGCACAAGTAATAGACAAACACAGTCGGAAACCACTCAACAATGTTGAGAAATGTATAGATTTTCTAGATTTACAATTGTACTTTGGATCACTCTCTCTAAGTTGCACCCAAAAGTAGTCCCCCCTCATGGTTCCGTTATGATACCCTTGTAACGACGTTCAAAGCCAAATATATCTTGATGAAAGGGATCACATTGCTCGTAGAATTTGTCAAGATGCGAATCAATGATATGGACTTTCACAGACATTCTGCATCCATTTTGGCGTAATTCTTTATGAGAGTGCACCAACTCCGCATAGCTTTCAGCTATGAGATCACCTAGGAAGCCATGCACAACTGCAGCGAGATCGCTCCAAGCTGTTCTCTCCGTCCTGTTCAACAGCTTTGCGGAATCCTCACATTTTATGATCCTCTTTATCTGTGGTCCGACGAATATACCAGCCCTGACCTTAGCCTCGGACAGAGTCGTTACCCAGGACAGTATAACGAAACCATGAGGGGGACTACATTTGGGGCAACTTCGAGTGAGTGATTTACAGTACAATCGTAAATCTAGAAAATCTACACATTCCTGAACCTTGTTGAGAGCTTTCCGACTGTGTTTGTCTAATCCTTGTGAATTTTTTGTTTTTACCTGTTCATAATACCGAAAATGAATAAAAATCCTTCTATTTTCACAAAAATGAGTTTTCTTTGTGGTGTTGTAGTGTAAGCGAAGTTTGTTTTCAATGGAGTCATTTTTCACATACTTTGAACATGAGTAATTCAAATGTAACACTTAGAAGCCAGGAACAAAAATCGTGTTGCATAGTGTTATTGATGTTTTCAAAGACTTGCCTTGACTACCTGGTTTATTTTTCCCCGTTTCGCCTCAACTTTGATCCGAAAATATACAAAGTTATCCGATCGGATATCCGTATCCGAATCCTTTTAAAAAATGGCATTATCTGAATCGATCCATTGTCCGAAAATTCGAAAAGCCGCATTATCTGAATCGAACCAATATCCGGAAAATATAAAATCGACATAATCTGAATCGATCCATCATCCGAAGAATTAAATTTGGATAACAAGTATAGTACCTAGTTTAGTTGAAAGGAACTTTCGCAGGAGCACTTGCTGCTCCGAGGAGGACGTGGCCTGTTCGATAGGACTACGTGGCGCAGACAAAACCCTTGCTGCACCTCCGTTTCCCACGCAGCAGCACATCGTCCCATATAATAGAGCCACTGTCGCTGGGGGCGAGTTCCCACCTCTTAGATAGGAGCAGGCCTCCTTAACAAGGATACAGTTCATGTCACGGCCTGCAGCAAGGATTCACCGCACCGCAGTCCGTGACAAGGACATCATCCTCGCCGCGGTCGACAGCGGGGAGCTTCCCTCGCTGAGGACCGTGAGGGAGACCCCTCAGCGGTCAAAAATCGTTCAGAAAGTGACTCGTAGTCACCTTCCAGTAGCGGCCCCGAAAGGCCGACTGTGCTCTCGTCGGGATGGTGCCCCTTGTATACGTGCTGTGCGGCTGATATGCGCCTGGCCAATTGTGGGGTGATCGATCAACGTGTTCAATCATTTGCATCGTGACTCGTTCGTCGTCTAACCCACATCGTAGTCGGATGGAAAGCGTGTCGTGGCCGAGTGGAACGGTTATGTGTTGCGGCACGTGCTTCGCACTTCGACGACGATTAGGCCACGTGGCGCACGGAAAGTACGTGGCCGTATCGTCATCCAACCGCTCTGTAGTCGAATCGAAAGCCTATCGTGGCCGAATAGGACCTGCCGTCTCTCTGAGACTTTTCGCTTCAGTAATTTCCTCGATTTTCAGGCCAATCGTCACAGATGCTGGCCGAGAAGCCTTGCATAGTCATTTTTTGATTTACACTTCATTGTTTTGCTATTTTGTTGAAATGGCGAAAGCTGCTTCACTCATCAAACACGATCCTCGAATGTTTACGAGGAGTTCTCCGTTCAAGGTGCGACTACTGCGCATACTTAGAAGTTTTTCAGTCGTTAAACTAGAGAATCTTATAGAGCATGGACGACGTGTTCGCAGAATTGAGCCGAGAAGTTCTGTCCGGCAGTGGTTCGTCGCTGAATAAGGCTTTTGCGAAATTAGGTTTCAAACCCACTTATAAACAGGTTTGTTTGGTCTTCAGATTCTTCTTATTCTCAGATGTTGTTACTGAATCCTAGTAAGTGATAAACATCAGGAAACGGTTCTTCTCCTCGGCGTACACGTATGCAGATGATGAGCCATGATTGTCTCAAACGCCCTATACTCAAAGAATTCCCGTCCGAGTTTTTTTAATGGTAAAAAAAAAGACTGGTATCTAACACAACTATCTTCTTCTTCTTCTTTGCAGCCACATTGAAGGTTTTGTGATAGGTTGAGAAACTGAGCGACCAGTAACGGATTCATCCATAAGTCCATTATGGTCAGCGTGGTGGGTTCTCTACCATGGCTAGAGGAGAAAGTACCCGTTTGGAACAAATCCGTTGCCGTGATCTTCATGGCGTGCAGCAATCGAGTGCCTTCTAATGGGTCAGTAGGGTACGCACCAGGTCGGAGACGACGATGAACAATGTTTTTCTTCTGTGAACCGCGACTGCAGATTGTGTTCTTTCTAGCAGAAGTCCGCTGGAATCGCACTGGTCGCAGGCTTCGAGTTGGAAACAAATCGACCGATACCTCGAACTTATTGAGCAACCGGCTTCTTCGGTCTTCCGAAAATCTGTTTGCTCCCTCAGGAGTCAGAATATCTTTGGTGCCCGTCGGCTCCCCTCGAAGAACGGTAGAGCTGCTCACTTAATCTCGGGTTGGTCATACACATTCGATTCACCGTATGTAATTGGACTAGCTAGGTCTGGGAGTGGCGGAGACCGCAAGGTATTCGAACTGTGAGTTGTGAAAACCTATCCCTACTCAATAAAGATTCGAGTCAGAAGACCTCTTCGAAAAGGGAAGCGTTTCTACCTCATTTTCAGAATTGCGTCTATACTTTTGATACAGCATATTTTGGGGTTAGATACCAAAATGTACGTCTTTTTTACCCACTCAGACCCCTGAAATGTTTTGCATTATGGTTTTTCGGCATGGCGAGTTTGGCGGTAATCATACATTCCGTGACGAATTTGATCCAGACCCATTAACGACCTATTTGGGGGTGCGTCTATACTTATGATACGCACTGTATGAGGCTGTCCACGTAAGAATCGAGATAGATCGGTACAAAAAATTGCCGTTTTTATATTTTATTCTTCTTTTTCCTTGCAGCCACATTGAGGGTTTTGTCATAGGATGAGAAATTGGGCGACCAGTAACGGATTCGTCCATGAGTCCATTACGGTCAGCGTGGTGGGTCTCTCCGGACATTTGAAGAGGTGTGCAGTATCATGGCCGAGGCAGCCGCAGTCCGGGCAAACATCTGATTTGCTGCTGTCTATCTTGCTGACATAGGACATAAGCATGAAAGAATGGCCACAGCGCAGCGATGCCAGAGTGCACCTGGCTCTTCTTCCGAGTTCAGCCTCGGATGTGCAGACTTGGGGCGGTTTTACCCCCAATGTGGGATTAATGGCCGCCTTTTCCAGATGGCACCGTACGAACGGAGTATGCTCCTCGCGCAGTCCACGGAGTCGTTCTTGCTGTGAGTCGTGCCACCTTTGCAGATTGACTTTGCTAGGAGCATCGGCGAATGGCTTTCTGATGTCTCTCTCTCTCACTCTCTCTGAAGGGGTTTAGCACTCTCCAAGAGGTGTGGTTTGGTTGTTTGACAATGTTGATGAAAAATTGTTGGGCCTGGAGCTGACAGTGCTCCCTTACTGGTATTAAGCGGGTCTCATCGTGCAAGTGATCGACTGGGGAACATCTTGCACACCCGGTGGCGATTCGAAGAGCTGCATTCTGTATGCGTTGCATCTTACAAGGGAACCACAATAAGTCATAGTGACCATTCCAAATGAAATGTACTTTTCTAGAACCATTTTCGGGCGAAAAGTCCGAATATGCCCATCGCAGCTGCCTAGACCCACTCTGAAAAAAGTTATGAGCGTTTTTGAAAGCCCCCCCCATGGAATTTTTTGGGTGTTTTTAAATTTTTCTCTGGATTTTGCTAAAAACATGTACGTAGGGGTAATCTGGGGTGCTGAACACGAATCTGGGGTTCGCTTTCGAAATTTTGAGGTCTACTGTAGGTTACGGTAGGTAACATGCCATTTAGAGGGCAAAACCTACCTCAATATTCCGATAATCGACAAATGGACATCGAATTCGTATTCAGCACCCTAAATAACCCCCACATAGAAACTTTGAGACAAATCTGAGACTTCGACCAAACTACCGTATACCCACCGTAATCTACCGTAAACTGACAAAAATCGATAAACTGACATCAGATTCGTGTTGAGCACTCCAGATAACCCTCACAAGAACGATTTGAGCCACATATGTCGTCACATTCCGGAAATCGTCAGAAGTTGATTTTGCCGTCAATTTTCTCTGCCGGTGGCTTTGAACAAATCCAGTCAAAAACTTCGAAAAAACGACAAATGAACCTCAGATTCGTGATCAGCACCCTAAATAACCCATCAGAACGAATTTTTGGTCAAATCTGGAATATTTTTCTAAAACGGTTCGAGAGCCCTGTAATTGGTATAAATAAACGCCCAATCGAAAATCCGTACAAGTTCAAAACACTGTTAGTCTGCGCAGTTTGGAGAATGTTCCTTCACCCAAACTTTGCTTAGTGGGATAGTTTTGGGCGCTGAACACGATTATGAGGTCCGTTTCCGGATTTTCATAAAAAATAATACGCTTTTTGGAGAGTGCAATAGGTACGAAAATCAGAGAAAAGAACGCTCATAACTTTTTTTTTCAGAGTGGGTCTAGGCAGCTGCGATGGGCATATTCGGACTTTTGTTCCGAAAATGGTTCTAGAAAAGTAAATTTCATTTGGAATGGTCACTAGGACATATTGTGGTTCCCTTGTTAGTCCAAGAGGATTTCGAAACTAGATGCTGCCAAATTGGTGCGGCGTATTCTAGTGCAGGCTGCAGAATCCCCTTTTGCGTTGTAATAATGGTTTCCTTGCTACTACCCCATGATGTACCTCCCAGGGCTCTAAGCACGTTAAGCTTCGCTTTAACGATAGCTTGCTTCTGTTCCGTGTTCTTATGGAACTTGAGCGATGGATCGAGCACGAGACCGAGAAGTTTTGGGAAGCGGGCCGCAGGCAAACGATCTCCATTCCATTCGACATACGGATGTGCGCTGTGTTCAGATGGGTCCGTTGTGAGTACGGATACCGATGACTTTGACGCGGAAATCTTCAGCATTTTGCGTCGAAGCTTTTCAGTGTGATCAAGTACCCGTTAATCTTAGCGGCGGCCACATTTATGTCCCGATCACGACACAAGACAGTCATATCATCAGCGTAAGCGACCACCTTGATATCTTGGGAGGGGCGGGCATAGCTTCGAGGTACAGACTGAAGAGAGCAGGCGACAATACGCCGCCTTGTGGGACTCCGGCTGCTATCGGAATGCTGTTTGAGACATGATTTTGGAACATCAATCTAGCCCGTTTCTCCTTAGTGAATGCAGCTATTCAGCGCTTTTCCCATGGCGGGATTGATGACTCCAGTAAGTTGTTTGATAAGATGCTAAGATTCACTGTGTCGAAGGTCTTGGTGAGATCCAAGGCAACTGCTACAGTTCTCTGCGGCTTATTGGCGTTGAAACCATCAATTGCATAGCTAGTAATTTCTAACAAAGCTGTCGTGGTGGAATGCAGTCTTCTGAATCCGTGCTGAAACACCTGTCTCTCGTTATGCTCAACCAGGTCTTTAACGATTAGCTTTTCAGCTACTTTAGCAAAAGAAGACAACAAGCTAATGGGCCGATATCTCTTTACTGAAGCTTGGGGCTTGCCAGGCTTGGGCAGCGGTACGAGGTTTGCCGTCTTCCAATTCTGCGGGATAGTACACGACCTGAACGGGCTGTTTATCACATCAGTGAGAAGCGGTAGTAGGTCAGTGGGTATCTTCTTCAAGGCAGCAGGACATATCCCATCAGGACCAATAGCTCTAGAGTTCCGCATTTCCTTTATAATCTTCTCAACTTGCGTCGTAGTAAACGCTTCGGCCGTGCTCATAAGCGGGAGGCGGCACAGCTCTTACAGTCACTCTATTCTGCGGACCTCGTTTAGCGCTGGTGATGAAAAAACTTTTCCCGAGCGCATAAGCGGCTTCCTTTCCTGATTTGAATACGCCGTTGTCAAATTCGATTGTGGAGACGGTGGCGGGTGAGCTTTTACCCGAAAGCTTCCGTAAAACCTTCCAAGTAGCTGCACTGTCCGTCTTGAAGTCCATCTGTCCGGTGAACTTCTCCCACTCTTCTTTCTTGTGTCTGTCCAAATCCTTTTTGATCTCACTGTCAAGCTCAGCAACCACGGGGTCCAGATGATTAACCGCTCTTCTCGCATCTCTTGTGCTAATTTCGTCGAGGATGTCTCTGTTGACATTTGGATAGAACGTCCTGACGCGACAGATAGGAATAGCCGCATTCATGGCCTTGCGGATTGCGTCAGATAAATGGCACTCTTTCTGGTGAACGTTTTCATTCCACGGGTAATCTGCCGATAGGCGAAGCGCAATTTCACTGAACAGGCGCCAGTCTGCTCGGCCTAAATTAAGATAAGATCGTTGGCGAACACCAAAAAAGGGAGCGAGAGAATTCACAATGGAAAGGGGGCGATTTGAGATAGAGGAATCTGAGCTGGAACGTGAGGAGCATAATACACAACGAAAAGATGAGTTATGATGCCTCACAGAACTGAGACCCGAACAGGAGAGATGCACCCACCCGGCTACACCTCTCCCATGACAAAAACCCTCTTTGTGGAGGGGATGACGTCGGTTAGCTTGGAGGCGATCTTCTTTCCTCCACACTGCCACGGCACGAACGTACGACATTTCGGCAATAACACAACTATCTGTATTATATGCTGAAAAATCAAAAACCTCTCCCAGACACGCATGCAGCCGGTTTTTCTTCACTCGTTTTTCAAAGTTGAAGAGAGGACTAATAAGAGGACACATTAAATCGCAGTCCAGTCAGAGTACATCCGTCAGTCGGCTGTGCTGTTATTTTGAGGATCTGCATTTTTTCAAGTTCTGCTTTTGATTCTGCTGTTATCGGAGGCGGAGTTTACCGAGTGAATAGGCATAATTTAACAGTTAAGTGATTCAGGATTACGGATGAGCGGACTTTCGATAATTTCGCCCTGCGCTTCGGGTTTCCCAAAATTGACACAACATGCCGAAATGATTCGGAAATTTTGTGGTATTTCAAAAAGCAACACGATTCTGTGGTGACGGCATCGTACTCCAACGAAGTCCGTCACACAAATGTCGATCGCGGAGCGCTTCCGAGATGTTTCCTGTGATGACGACTCGATTTCTATCGAACACTGCGTACTGAACCACCTGTCTTCAGTGTTGTCGAAGGACTGGCAGTTTTTGAAACTTCCGGATTTTAGATCCTTGAATTTTCTATGGTTTAGCCCTGCCTATCATTGAGCTCTGAAATTGAAAAAAAATGTTACCACCTCTTGTCAGGAACGTGTGACCCAGACTTAAAGGTAGCGCTCACGATGATTTTGCTCGAAGTTTTCCACTTAAAACAATGCGTTGGCTACCAAGTGTTAACAAAAATACGAGGAAACGGCGAGAAACGCACTAAAACGTCTTATTTCAGTGACACTATTCTCGGGCCTGGACCAGTTGTCCGGTTGGATGAACACGTTCTCGGTGGTTGTAACCAGTGAAAAATTGAGTCAATCGAAAATAGACAGTAGAGAATCGCTAAGGACGTGTCCACAAAAGATTCCATTGTCTGAACGATCAGTTTTAGTTCTACCCGAGGGTCACTGAATCGATGAGCGAATAATCTCAAAATTTAAGATGATCGTGAACACTGCCTCCAAGATTGCGGCGTCGCACGCAGCGTCGATTAGTCATCGATTGCGTAAACGACTATCAAAGGCGCGTGTGCGGCCTAAGGGGTTCAACAAACTATTCAGCTTATGCAGGTCCGGCGTAGAGGCAAGGCGTATACTGAAATTGGCGCGTAGACAGGATTAGGCCGCACTCCCCAGTCTCACGCTCAGGTTCTTGTCGCAACTGGCCTATCTTTTTTAGTTTTTTTTTAATCGATGCGAGTCGAACACATGGAAGCCGAGCCGAAAAATGCTCCTGGGATGGCCATCCGCTCCCGGCTGCTTCTCAGTTGTTCACAGTGAAGAAGCGCGATACATTTGAAATGACGCGCGATTCGCTTTTTCGTGACGTCATTAGCGTCGCCTTGCAATGAAACGCGATGCGATGGATGCTGCGCCGAGGAAAGTTCGTTGCTGGTTCTCTTTGGTGTTTTTTTTTCACAAACTCAACCAAACCTGACATTGAAAGCAGTAAAATAAACAGAGTACTACCGCTGCTACTGTTACGAGAAAAATCGCTGTTGCTCGTTTACGCGGAATTGCGTACGCACGCAATTGCCCGTAGTCGCTATGCGTCTGCGCAACATTCACATCTGAATTCCCGTGCTACATGATTTTCTTGTCGCCCCGACTTGTGCCGTCTCGTCGCGAAACCTCTGATAGCTGCCTAAGGAGTCTTAATACTTCCGCCGCCAAGCGGCGCGGCGAAAAACGAGGCTAAAATTTGATTCTTTGCCTAAACTACCGTATACCCTTTGTAACGTAAAATTTCATGTCGGCCCTCTTGCAGGCACAGCTCTTCTCGCGCTGCAATCTTCCTACTAACAGAAACAACTTTTACGAGCCTGTGTGGCGCCGAGTGCTCACCCTGCTCAACCCTGGATGCGAGGCTTTAAAAAAGCGCCTGTAACTTCTTCCAGACACGTATACTTCTTCTCGTCTAAAAAAGGTTCTAGAAAAGTACATTTCATTCAGAACGGCCAGGCTGACTGAAAGGAGTTCCCTTGTCAGAGTTTTTTGTTTCGATAAGGCATCGGCAGTCCTCATCGTAAGAGCGGCACGCGCATGACGCACGGGAAACAACTATGAAGTCGCCAAGGCGGTGCGGGTTGAAGTTGGGACACACACACACACACACACACACACACACACACACACACACACACACACACACACACACACACACACACACACACACACACACACACACACACACACACACACACACACATCACACACACACACACACATCACACACACACACACATCACACACACACACACACACACACACACATCACACACACACACATCACACACACACATCACACACACACACACACACACACACACATCACACATCACACACACACATCACACACACACACACACATCACACACATCACACACATCACACACATACACATCACACACATCACACACATCACACACATCACACACACACACACATCACACACACATCACACACACATCACCCACACACATCACACACACATCACACACACATCACACACACATCACACACACATCACACACACATCACACACACACACATCACACACACACATCACACACACACACATCACACACACACACACACACACACACACACACACACACACACATCACACACACATCACACACATCACACACACACACATCACACACACACACATCACACACACACACACACACACACATCACACACACACACACACACACACACATCACACACACATCACACACACACATCATCACACACACACACACACACACACACACACACACACACACACACATCACACACACACACACATCACACACACACATCACACACACACACACACACACACACACATCACACACACACATCACACACACACATCACACACACACACACACACACACACATCACACACACACACACACACATCACACACATCATCACACACACACACATCACACACACATCACACACACACATCACACACACACACACACACACACACACACACACACACATCACACACACACACACACACACACACACACACACATCACACACACACACATCACACACACACATCACACACACACACACACACACACACATCACACACACATCACACACACACACACATCACACACACACACACACACACACACACACACACACACACACACACATCACACACACATCACACACACACACATCACACACACACACATCACACATCACACACACACACACACACACACATCACACACACACATGTCACACACACATCACACACATCACTCACACACATCACACACACACACATCTTACACACACATCACACACACACATCACACACACACATCACACACACACACACATCACACACACACACATCACACACACACACACACACATGCACATCACACGTACATCACATACACATCACACATCACACACACACATCACACACACACACATACACACATACATCACACACACATCACACACACATCACACACACACACACACACACACACACATCACACACATCACACACATCGCACATATCGCGCACATCGCACACACACACACAAACACGCACACACACACACACATCACACACACACACATACATACATACATACATACATACATACATACATACACAGAAAGTCCTGGCTTCTTCGAAGTTGCGTAGGATAGTCCCAGAATTATTTACGTTGGAATGGAATTAAACTGAGAAACGAGTATCGGTTAAAATGGTGAGACTCCTTGGCGGCTTGGGCGGTATCGGTTTGGCGGTGCTGGATGGGCGGCACGTGCGTGCCGCGCGTTGGGAAGCACTAGCTGCCCCTAATATTGAGTATTCTTTTGAGCTGGAACAAATCAGGGCCGTTGGCGGATCCACAGCGAAACTATGGCAGCCACTTTTTAGCAGTAAAGTTTAAAAAAAGTCGTAGGAAATGTAAAAATGGAGGTGTTAACCCGCCCTTAGCAGTTCGAATTCCAGACGAGACTGATGTGCTTGAAAAGAATGACCGTCGATTGCTGTTTGAAACATCAGACTATTGCATTCAAGCGGAACGGTCCCAAGTGGAATTCGAACTGCCAAAGAAGGGTTAACTCCGCTTCTTCTTCTTTGCAGCCACATAGAGGGTTTTGTCATAGGCGGAGGAACTGGGCGACCAGTAGTGGATTCGTCCATAGGTCCATTGGTGTCAACGTGGTAGGTCTCTCCGAACAGTTGAACAAATGTGCGGTATCGTGGCCGATGGGACCGCAGTCCGGGCACACATCAGATTTTCTGCTGTCAATCTTGCTGACCCCCTTTCGTATGACTCCCCACAGGTCTGTTTTTTCTCCATCGGGAGTCTTACGCGGAGTGTCCCCCGATTTGCCTGAGAAATTACACCGCTCTGAGAGAAAGAACGAGAATCTTGCTGACATAAGACAGCATTGTAGAGTGACCACAGCGTAATGATGCCAGCGTGCATCTTGCCGTTCTTCCGAGTTGAGACTCTGAGGTGCAGACGGGGGGCGGTATATCTCCTAGTATAGGATTTATTACCGCCTTCACAAGATGACACCGTACGAACTTGGTGTGCTCCTCGCGCAAAAGACGGAGTCGTTCTTGCTGTGAGTCGTGCCATCTTTGCAAATTGACTTTGTTTTGAGCATTGGCGAATGGCTTTCTTATACTTCTCTCCCTAACGGGGTTTAGCACTCTCCTTTGACGGGTGATTTGGTTGCTTTATAATGTTGATGCGGAATTGCTGGGCCTGGAGCTGACAGTGCTCCTTCACTGGTAATAGACGGGTCTCAGCATGCAGGTGCTCGATTGGGGAACTTCTTGGACATCCGGTGGCAATACGGAGAGCAGCATTTTGTACTCGTTGCATCTTTGTCCAGGAGGATTCTGAGACGAGATGCTGTCATACCGGTGCAGTGTACTCCAGAGCGGGCTGAAGAATTACCTTATACGTTGTGAGTATAGTCTCCTTGCTGCTACCCCACGAAGTGCCGCCCAGGGCCCTGAGAACGTTGAGCTTAGGTCTAAAGACTGCCTGCTTCTGCTCGGTATTCTTATGAAACTTGAGTGACGGATCGAGCGCAAGACCGAGCAGCTTTGGAAAGCGAGCAGCAGGCAAATGGTCTCCATCCCACACGACATCCGGATGAGCGCTGTGCTCGGATGGGTCCGTCGTGAGAACGGACACTGACGACTTGGCTGCAGAGATCCTAAGCATCTTGTGGTCGAAAAAGCTCTTCAGTGTGATCAGGTACTCGTTGATCTTATTGGCGGCCACCTGTAAGTCCCGATCTCGACACATGATTGTTATGTCATGAGCATACGCGACGACCTTGATGTCCTGTGGAGGCTCAGTCATATCTTCGAGGTACAGACTGAAGAGGGCTGGCGATAGAACCCCGCCCTGAGGGACTCCAGCTGCCATTGGAATACTGTTGGAGACGTGGTTCTGAAACATGACTCTTGCTCGCCGACCTTTAATAAAGGCCGATATCCAGCGCTTCTGCCAAGATGGTATTGACGACTCCAGTATGTTGCCTGACAGGACTCCAAGGTTAACCGTATCAAATGCCTTGGTGAGATCCAACGCAACAGCTACAGTTCTCAATGGCTTGTTAAAGTTGAACCCGTCGATAGCATAGCTGGTAATTTCTAGCAAAGCCGTAGTTGTGGAATGTAGCCTCCTGAACCTATGTTGAAACAACTTCTTCTCGTTTTGCTCCGCTAGATCTTTGAAAATGAGCTTTTCGGCTACCTTAGCGAAAGGTGACATCAAGCTATTGGGACGATACCCCTTTACTGATGACTGAGGTTTGCCAGGCTTGGGCAACAGGATGACGTTGGCTGTCTTTCAGTTTTGCGGAATAGTGCAAGAGCTGAACGAAGTGTTAATCATATAAACGATGGGCGGAAGGATCTCAGTCGGGAGCTTCTTCAGTACAGCAGGACAAATGCCGTCCGGACCGACAGCTTTGGAGTTCCGCATGTCCTTTATAATCTTCTCTACTTGCGCCACAGTGAACGCTTCGGCCGTGCCCATGAGCGGGAGGCGGCACAGCTCTCTTACTGTCATTCTATTCTACTGACCTCGCCTTGTACTCGTGACAAAGAAACTTTTACCGAGAGAGTATGCGGCTTCCTTCCTGACTTGAAAACGTTATTACTAAACTCAATAGTGGAGATAGTGGCTGGCGAGCTCTTTCCCGATAAATTCCGAAGCACCTTCCAAGTAGCTCCACTGTGCGTCTTGAAATTCCACTTCAACTCCGTTTTTTTGTGTAGGGAGGGGGCAAGAACTTGTGTAAAAGGGCTGACCATTGGTGGCAGCTTCCCGAGTCGCGGGAAAGCGAAAATTCGGAAATGAAAGCAGGAAAAGATCCAAGTATATAAAGTTTGCCTCCAGAGCCAATCTCTTTATTTTTAGGGCTTCGCAGATGATTATAACTATTTTGTGAAAACGTTCGCGGATCTAACAGATGGCGTGGTTTTGAGGTAACGACATTTCTTTTGTTTCGAACAGCGATGCTGTAGCTATGAGGCGCGCTGTTCACTATTTATATCTGTCTCTAATTGAGTGTGAGCACACAGATCTTTTCAGTAAACTGGTAGAGCTGGTAACTGAATGCGAGCCTGGATTCATCATCAACCGTTTGCGCAACCCATCCGGTGACAGGCTGAGGAAAATTGGAAATGTGAAAGTTTGTCTTCAAGTGGCTGTTGAGAGAAATGTGGACGTGGGAGGTCATTCTTCAATTTCATTGTCATTATATTGTTTGTTTATCAGTAGTGTTCGGTATAGTATTCGTTACAGCTGTGAAAGCCGACGCGATTGTTACCGGAAGCAAGGATGCTATTCTACAGATGTTGTGGAAACTGGTCGGGGTTTATGTGGTCAGTGATTTTACTACTTGTCTTTTTCCTCTACCCGCGATTAGTTCGTTTCTCTTGCAGAGTGCTGACGAAGAGCGCGATCTCAGAAGAGCATCTTTGTCTCTCGCTGGAATCAAAGGTGTCTCAGGACTTGGAGCAGTTCCTGAGACGGCCACAGGAGAAGAAGTCGTTCTCCATGTGTGCAAGCAAATCGGCATCCGTTTGGGATTGAAGGTAATGAGCAACCTTATCTTCTTCTGCAGTGAAGCCGCAAAGACGCTGTCTGATAGTTTCCAAAGAACTTGCTTGAAGAAACCCTGCTTTGATTCTGTTGATCTCTAGGACTTCCAAATTCAATCGATAACGGATGCATCCATCTTCTCTGGAAAAAAAAATCTTGCTATTGTCTTTGATAGTGCGGAGGAGTGAGGGTCCATCCGATCATGTCGCGGATTGGCGCCGTGGGATTTTTGAGTTTCTGACGTGGATAAGAAACGTAGCTCAATTTTCCTGCTAGACTGAAAACCAGGGAAAGTGAAAATCTGAATTCGGCGTATCTGTAAGAAAATGATGATAAGTGACGTGGCTTTTTTCCAACCTTCCCCTTGTTCTCTGGTAAGGGGACAGTTGGGGGGGGGGTGGGTTAGCTTTGGACCATAAACGGTAGTCTTCAACAGTAGTAGCTCCGCTCAGTAGTAGCAAACGTGACATGGTCCCATAACAACGGCAATCAAGAATATAGCCGGTTTTTCCAGGTTTATTTGCGCAAAACTTCAAGTCTGCGCAGGCTTGTCACAAGCTTCCCCATGTTTTCACACGAAGTAGATGAACATTTGATACGTAATGATTGTTTCCCCCTGCGGGAGAGGTTTTCATACTGCCCCAGGGTCATGCCGGGAAACGTCAACTTTTTGTGTAAGAGAAGTATTTTTTAAGTAGACGTTGTCCAGGTGAACCCGCGCGCAAACACCTCAGGTGTGAACGAAGCCTGAAGTATCCGTGGAATCGGTACCGAGCTCGACAACGCATTTTTAGGTGGAGTCTATGGCGGACCTCAACGATGGGCGTGTACTCGCCGGTGCTTGGCGTATTTATAATTTTAATGCACCCGATATTGAAGTTTATCCAGGCGAATCACTGCTGGTTAAAGTCGCCAATGCTGTGAGTGGTCACTTCTTTCCTACAGGGATCCTCCTTCTGAAAAGTCTGATGGCTCACGTTGCAGGCGGCAACTGATCTCGATGTTCCCTGGGGATTGCACCACTCGTTGGGTTTGTTCGCCGTTATGTTCCTGTCGCGTCTGTTCAAGATTCGCGAAATTCATGACGCCGCCGTTAAGATCCAGAAGGCATACAGATCTTACCGATTTGTCAAAGCTCTCAAGGTAAACTCGGACTGATTCCCTCCGTTTAGTAGTGGTTGAAGCTTCTCTATTCTTTCAGAAATGGCGAGAGACGGCTGCGACGTCATCGCTGAGTGGTACAGATACGGTTCTTCTTGCTGCGACATACGTCGTTGATCCTGTGTCTACAGATGCAGTTTCATCAGCAATGCAAGTCACCTGTGCCAATCAGGGAGACGAACTTAGGATGAAGCTGGGGTATAGTTCAGTTCCGCAATCGCGTTCAGTCCTCATTATCGCAATCGTAGAAGCGAAGCGGTTGTTTTTTAAAGAATGTGGTGCGCGCGAAGCGCGCACTGATTTGGAAAAGGATTGCTTCTGCGCACACCCCTCGTTACAGAATCTCGGTTTGAAAGATAGTTCCAAACTTGGCATTTTCACAAAATGTAGAGCAGTAAAGGTTCTTAACACTGCTCAAATTTCAGAAAAATCCGCTTTGCGGTTCTCGAGTTATGGAAAAATTTGTGAATTTTAAAATGTGTGTCTGTGTGTGTGTGTGAGTCCGGTGAAACTTTTGAATGATAAGAAACATTGTTGGCCGATTGAGAGAAATGGAGTGGTATTGTCATGAGAGTGAATTGATTGCAGGCGTTAGAGTAGGTCTGGTTACGTCCATCAGGAACCGTATGCACTCCGTTTATTGTGCGGGGTCCGACTGGAAGTGTGCCATGCGCAAAAGAACGTGCGCGGTACCCAACTTGAAGTGTACCAAACGCCACAAAACGTGTGTGGGATCGGATTGGAAGTGCGCCAAGCGCCAGGGAACATGCGAGGGACCCGAATGAAAATGCGCAAAGCGCAGGGGAGAGTGCGAGACCCAACCAAGAGTCCGCCAAACGCCGGAGAACGTGCGCGGGACTCAACTGTGAGCGCGCCAAGCGCCGGGGAACGTGTGCGGAACCCAAACGGAATTGTGCCAAGCGCCACAGAACGTGTGTGGGATCGGATTAGAAGTGCGCCAAGCGCCAGGGAACGTGTGCTGAACCCGACTGAAATTGCGCCAAGCGCCAAGGAACGTGTGCGGGACCCAACTGTGAGTGCACCCAGCGCCGGGGAACGTTTACGGCACCCAACTAGGAGTGCGCCAGGCGCCGAGGAACATATGCGGTGCCCAACTGGAAGTGTGCCAAACGCCACAGAACGTGTGGGACCTGACTGGAAGTGCGCCAAGCGCCAGGGAACGTGTGCGGAACCCGACTGCGAGCTCGCCAAGCCCCGGGGAACGTGTGCGGGACCCAACTTCAGGTGCGCCAAGCGCCGATCAAAGCGTGAGGGACCCAACTGGGAGTGCGCCGAGCGCCGGGGAACGTGTTCGCGACCCAACTAGAAGTGTGCCAAGCGCCGGAGAAAGTGTGCGGGACCCAACTGGGAGCGCGCCAAGCGCCGAGGAAAGCGTGCGGGACTCAACTGGAAGTGCTCCATGCGCCGGGGAACGTATTCGTGACCCAACTGGGAGTGCGCCGAGCGCCGGGAAAAGTGTGCGGGACCCAACTAGGAGCGCGCCAAGCGCCAGGGAACGTGTGTGGGACCCAACTTCGGGTGCGCCAAGCGCCGAGCAAAGCGTGAGAGACCCAACTGGGAGTGCGCCAAGCGCCAGGGAAAGTGTGCGGGACCCAACTGGATAATTATCTAACTGTTTTGCTTTGCTACGGAATTGTATAATTTGGAAATGTAACATTTGTGAGAAACTCGTTAAAAGAAGTGAAGTGTCTTATGTTACTAATTTGGCATGGGAATAAACTCGAAAGAAGCGCTAAAAACTCAGTGAAATGGTTCATCGTTGATTTGGCTGTGCACTTGTTTACTAAACAACAAAAATTGTGTGTGACATTGAAAAATTGAGTGTGACATCGAAAAACCAAATCACGCACTTCTTACTGAGCATTTATGTATTCGTATGATAGCAGTTCTCTTAGTTCACGACATTCGCATAAACACACTACGTGATGTTATTTCCACTTTCATTAATTGATAGTCAAACGGAAGCGAACGCGCCAAATAATTTAGTATTGCTTGAAAATCAATATTTCTGAAGGATTGAGGTGGGAGACACAAAATAATTTTGCAAGGACCTGAGACTTGTTAACTTAAGCGTTAGGTTGATTTCAGAAGTGAAGCGCGTGATTTGGTTTTTCAATGTCATACTCAATTTTTGTTGTTTAGTAAACAAGTGCGCAGCCAAATCAATCATTAATCATTTCACTGTGTTTTTAGCGCTTCTTTCGAGTTTATTCCTATGCCAAATCAGTAGCATAAGACATTTCACTTCTTTTAACGAGTTTCTCACAAATGTTACATTTCCAAATTATACCAATCCGTAGCAAAGCAAAACACTTAGATAATTCAACTATGAAAATGAAGAAATCATTCTCAAAACAACCGCTTCGCTTCTACGGTTATGATAATGAGACTTTGCGCACTTAAAGCGATTGCGCAGCCAGATCATGTTTTCGTTTTGTCGTACCATTACTGTGCAAATCTCCAGCAAAATTAAAAGAGCAGTTCCAGTAATGTATTGTCGAAATTGGAGCAAGCCGATCAAGTTCCCGATGATGACGAAAAAGAGAGACTCGCCAAGGAAGCGATTGCATTAACAACTGTTTCGAAGTTGCAGGTGCATAGTCTACATCGCATTCGAAAACAGACCAATGCACATACTAGATGTTTCGAAACTCTTAATTCGGCGCCACAAAATAGAGAGCTTTTCCACCAAATTAAAAGTTTAACCTGTGGTGTCTCTTCTACATCAAAGTAGCTCCTTTGATAATCATTTCGGGCCGTCTACCGGTGTATTTGAAGGCACTTGTTCGCGGATTCCTGGCAAGGAGGCGGTTCAATGGTATGGTTAATGAAAGAAAACTCGCTGAGAGGAAGCGCCTTGAGGAACGCTCTGCAACCCTCATCCAGGTAAAGTGTGTATGTTAAGGATGTATGGACGACGGAACTAACTTCGTCAGGGAGGTACATGTGATTTGTGCTATACATACCCAATTGGCGCTGTCTCGGGCGAAGATGTTGTTTTGTTGTTGGTCTCTCGAAAAATGAGTAGCTGTTTTTGGAGACCACTACTGAAGGGCAGTGTCCGCGACGAATCTCGCTCTCGAGGTTTCAGTGTGAAACACTAAGCTGGCGGACGCTGGAGGGGATAGGGTCGAAGAAAGCAGCGAAAACGGGCCAGGATTTGATAAAAACGGCTTGGAAAGTTATCCCGTTGCGCCTACCTATCCCGGTCCGCTCCATTGATGTGAACAAATGAACACTCAGATTACAGGAATGATCAAGTCAAGGAAGTGCTGATAGTTCGATTGCCTTGATAGGCATCATCCTTCATAGCGGTCAATTCCTCCACGCTGAAAAATCAACGTCAACAAGTGAGGGCCTATTACGGCTCAGAAACGCGGCTTTTGCTTCCTTTTAAGCATGCCTTACTATATAGGCCACCAGACCTTCCGTAAACCATGGAGTCATCGAAAGTGAAATCTATCGTGAACACTGCCTTTAATACACAGAAATATGTTTTATCTCCTTTGCAACAATAAAGTCACTGTTGGAAGTTGCACTCTTTGAAATCCCGATGCTCAGCCTTTTGCGAGTTAGAGCTCTCTGAAGCTTAGGCTGACACATGGGGGCAGCCGTCTGCACCACAATCAAGGAGTAACAAAAATATCACGGTAGACTTTGGGAAGCTAAAATATGTAAACAAGGTAATGTGTATAAGCTTGAGAGATTCGGACATACTCAGAACTTTCCACGTATGTAGTCGGATATTTTCACGCTACATTCCATGAAGACTCAAATATGTTAAATCAAAGGCGCGCTTACTATTCGCGTAGCATCATGTGACCTGCATCATAGACACGCGCATCCTTCTTCAGAGCCGCGTGCAACATACGCCGCTCAACCCGCACGCGCCTTACTTCATGGTTGCGTGCAAATTACACTAAAGACACACGTAACCTTCCTGTAGGAGCATTGTTCAATACATCGAGCCCGCAGTTTGAGGTTTGAGTGGCGTATGTCACATGCTTCGAAGAAGGGTGCGCGTATCTAATGTACAGGTCACATGCTGGTATGCGGAATGGTAAGCGCGCAGGGTTGAGCAGAGTTGTGACTCGGAAACTTTCAACTCTTAAAAAAATGATTGGAACTTTTGTGAAAAAAATGGAAGTCGCGCGAGGGGGGTTCGTACGATCTGACCGGATTTTACCGCAAATTTGAACTTTTTCCAACTTTTTCACTCTCAGAAGCTCAAGGATTTTTTTAATCTCAGCATGGGGATCGTAAAAATTTTGGAATTTTTAAAAGTATCTTTTTCAACGATGAACGGGTGGTAGCTTCGCCGAAAGTTGGCGCAACGGACTGCTCAACCCTGTAAGCGCGCCTTTATTTTAAGCCCAGACAAGTTATGACTCATATTTTTATACGCCTACTTACAGTCACGGATTCGGATGTTCCTTGCAAAGAAGGAGCTGAGGAAACTGAGGGATGAGAAAAACAAGCACGAGGAAATGAGGAGATATGCAGCTGTATCGATCCAGGTATGAATTGGGTTGGAGGGGTGGCTGTTGTTGTGGTTTCTCGGTTTGTGTCAAGTGTTTCCATCAAGTTTTCATGCATCTAAATTGATTTTATTTGGTAATAATTTCTGAAATGTTCCTCTTTAACAGCGCTACATTCGCTCGTTTATCGCTCGCCGCTTTGTCCGCCGATTGAGAGCTCAACGTGAAGAACAAGCCAGAGCAGCTATCAATCAGGCAAACGATGAAATTTTCGATGTTACCCAGGAGTGCACCCCATCAACTTCGGTTGCTCAGGTGATCGCTGTTGTATAGTTCGTGTAGCAGAATGTTTTTACTAGGAAACATTGCTCTTTTTAGGGCTGCATGCTTCATACCCCTTCCTTTCTCCTTATTTATTATCTGTTAGATTTCAGGAGAAAGATAAAAGCTCCTTCGATGCCAGACGGGTTCTTGAGTTGCAGAAGAAAGTTGCGAAGAATGAGCAGATACAGAAGGAATACTCTTCTCTTTTGCAGGTGAAACTATTTGAACCCGAGAATTTTTAGTTGCCAGGTCGTATGCATTTTTTACTCTCATTTTTTTGTAGATGTGTGAACGGAAACTGTCTGAAGAAGATCAACGTGAAGACGGTGATGGTAAAATGCAGGCCACTCAACAGCAGGAAGTTCAAAACATGGAGGGAACAACCGTAAGTGCAAAAAAGTTCACGGGCAGGAATCACGGTGAAGCTTTTTGAGAAGTACCACCAAATATTACAGAAATTCCTGCCACTCTGAGCAAATCATCTCTAATTTCCACTTAGGCTTCACGTACTTCCGTACGTGAAGCCTAAGTGGAAATAGCTTTCACATTTTGCACACGCAACCTTCGAAACCAAACATGGTTTCGAAGGTTGCGTGTGCAAAATGTGAAAGCTAGTCAACTCTGATAACACGCTGCTAGGATTGTCTTCCAGCAGTGCTGCTACAGTCAGCGAGTATGATCTTGTGCATTCCTGAAGGGCTTTCTATTTTGAATTCGTCACTAGCGAGCGGTCGTGGGGCATACCTTTCATCATTACATTACGACCCTTTGACTGGAGGACAGTGTTTGCGAATAAAAAGTTGCCCGTTTTTTGACAAAACGTCCCTCCAAGGTTTAATAAGAACGGAAGTGCGACGAAAAACGGTCAGGAAGTGGGTGAACATTTCGTAGACTAGCCGACCCATTGGATCACCCCGCCCACGTCATGTAGCAGTTGTCCTGCGTTCGTTTCTTCAGAGGAACAGGCGCCCAGTTTTTGGATATTCTTTTTCGCGAAGGATTCTAACATCCAAACATGTGCTTTGGCTTTTCTAAGAGTTCTCGGTACAAGAAACAGGAAACAAAGTCGCTTACCTATGAGTTTTGAGGAAACCATTTCCCCGACGTTAGCTTTGACGCTTTGTCTGTAGTCTCCCGAAACTTACCGAACAGACGTGACGTAATTAAATATTTCAGAGGTTTCTTTAAACAGTTTCTCTCCGGTATTTGAGAGTTCTGTGGGGACTTCTCCCCATTAACCTCTATTTCTTGAAATTACGGACGCAAAGACATCGAAAACTAGAATAGTTTTTTCTCGTGAATACTGTCTTTAATAGCAGGGTCCGTGCAGATGATCGATTTCGAGACTTCCCAGTGTATCGGAGCGTATGCTACAGGTAGTCCCAAGCAATGTGCGAAAACTGCGGAAAAAACGGCCTTTTTTGAATCATTCCTGCCGTAGCCATCAACCACTGCGTCAAAAATTATGTGTCGATAGCCCATGTTTTAGCCGTCGCCCACGCATTCTTAGAAACTGCCGTGTAAATATCGGTCATACTCGCAATGATTACATTGCTGTGATTACCGTAATCCCCGAATTCGAAGCCGTTTTCTCTAGAACTATGGACTCATAGTTCGTGAAACGCTCTAAGGATGTTCAGCTAGGGCAGCCCAACCTATTCAACTCAAATTTCGGTAGTGTCAAAATTTGACTAAACTCGTAATCTAGAAGATGGCTGTAAAAAATGTTCCGCTTCTGAGATGTCGGTGGAGTTTCCTTAACGCACAAGTCTGGATCAGCAAAATAATATTTGTATACGGACAGGATTACTCCCATGAGGATGTTCCAGGATTGTGTTCTCCTTGAACGTTCTTGAATTCGCATCTCGTTCAAAGGGGCTGTGAAACCAGTGTAAGGCGTAGCGGTGTGATCTGCCCGTGAGAGGTGCAGCCCCCTTCCTCCAGCTTTGGATCCGATGCGGCCCTCCTCCCACCGAGGTTGTGACTTTAGCTCCTTGTGCAAAACAATTTGAGAGGTCTCTTCGAATAACGCTTCCAAACGATTTTCAGCAAAAATGGACGTTATAGATCAAGTCACACCGGCCGTAATCGGCTCAAAATGAACGGATCGATTTGGGACTCGGCCGACAGCTTTCTTTGATGATCCCCTTCAAAATAAACACTGCAATAGCCCTACCAAAAAAATTATTCGTCCTCTCCTGACGTTGAAGTCCAGACAGCGGTTTTTTGATTTTTCAGCGCCCCGAATCACACACTCATCGTCAACTGCTTGGCCTCTGGAAGGACTAACCAAGTAGTTTTCTCACTTGTACATCTGATAAAGCTTCGAAAACTGATCTTAAGGCCTTCATCGCAAAAATCACACGGTGTGATGAGGTCTGTTTTCAAGGCTAAAATCACACCGTCACATCTACAGCCGTCACACCGGCCGTAATGGGCTCAAAATGGTCGTATCGACCTGAGACTCAGCCGACAGCTTTTTTTGATGGTCCTCTGCAAAATGAACACTGCAACAGCCCGACCCAGAAAAATATTTTTTTCGATCTCTTCTGACGTGAGTCCAATCAGCGGTTTTCCGATTTTTCAGCGCCCCGAATCACACACTCATCGTCAACTGCTTGGCCTCTGGAAGGACTAACCAAGTAGTTTTTTTAGTTGTACAATACCGCTCGTAGGATTTGGTCAGAAAGCGAGCGAGATCGGGTTTTCGCGTCTTTTTCGTCTTTTCTGTATAACTCGCTCCAAACTTAACTTTTAGCGAAACTACGAAGATATTCATGATCCTGGCGCTGAGGGCTACCCACTGGTTCAACCTTTGTGGTGGTTTTATTGAGAATTAAAAAGGTTTCGCTGTAAGCCAGATTTGTGATTACGGTACCATGAGGGATGGGGCGCTACCGTCTCCGTCTGCGCTTCCATATCTCTACTGTATCTAGAGAGCTAGTTGATTGCGAAATTTCCAGGGTTCTCCACGAAATCCCGACAATGGCTATACCTTTGGATAGCCCTCAACGGCAGGATCATGAATAACTTCCTAGTTTCGCTCAAGGTTGACTTTAAAGAAAGTTATACAAAGAAGACGCAAAAACCCGACCTCGCTCGCTTTCTGACCAAATCCTACGAGCGGTATTGTATATCTGATAAAGCTTTGAAAACTGATCTAGAGGCCTTTATCGCAAAAATCACACGGTGTGATGAGGTCTGTTTTCAAGGCTCACATCACACCGTCACATCTACAGCCGTCACACCGGCCGTAATCGGCTCGAAATGGTCGGATCGACCTGAGACTCGGCCGACAGCTTTTTTCGATGGTCCTATTCAAAATGAACACTGCAACAGCCCGACCCAGAAAAATTATTTTTCCGACCCCTCCTGACGTCCAAGTCCCGAAAGCCGTTTTCCGATCTCTGGTCAGTGTCTCGGAGTTGGCTGAAATCTTTACTTGGGGTGTAATCCAGGGCGCTGAAGACGAATCCGACGTCCGTCTCACAATATTCGACCTGCTACCTCAGTTACACGATGGTTTGGGAAAGACGTAATCCATGCGATGATTTTACTGTTCGATTCAATGGCATGTATCTTTTCGCCGTACCTTTTTAACTTACTACGCACAACAAAGTGGTGAAATGGGCCCCTGAAGTAGAGCCTACTCTCGAGAAAGCAGGAAATTGAAGGGCTTCTAAGGATTCATGCAAAGCCTGTGAGGAGTTTCAACAACCACGTTCTGGGTTGATGTCTCGGCCATCAGAAACTCGGAAAAATCTCGAAATTCTGGATTATTTGTCGGCCAACGTATTGGGATCACTCAGAGAACTACCACGTTGGCGAATAAGGAAAGCGCTTCGGTTAGCGACCAGGTTACAAAACTGTGTGGAATGTTTCGGATTGAGAATGCGGTCCTGCGTTTCGAATCGAGATTGCAACGCGTTGATGTTGCAGGCCCTAAATCATCCAATGCTTCGATTGAGACAATAGTGTAAGAGACAACACTAGGAAGACAACACTCTCTATAGTGGTCTGCAGAGTTCCAGCGACCGGCGTCCGGTCGCCGAGCGTCAGACTGGGGGCGTAGGCTAATCTTGTCGCCGTGACGGATGAAGGGGGATACCAGAGTTCACCGGTGTCGATTATGGTGTCGGTGGTTATTGCGGGCGTGGTGTGGTGGCTGACGCCCGTGTGGAATTGATGACATACGCCGGAATCATACTTCCCGCGACAGCGACAGTGCAAATCAGGCATATCGATTTTCGGTCGATATGGATGCTAAACGTTACGTCGCGGCGCTCGTCGCTGGAAATATGATCCCGGCCTCACACGACGTTATGTTTTCGCAATTCCTAGGTGAGCAAAAATTCGAAATGAATGCGAGTTTTTCCCCCGCTTCGAGAGATTAGGCCGAAATCCTCGATTGGTGCCTCAACTGAGCTTGGATCAATTAAGGAAGAAGTATGCACTGAAAGGACGAAAACAGAGTAGAAAAAAATTGAAAAGTAAGCGTTTGTGTGAAATTGTGGACGGCTAACTGTTGTCTTGTCCGCAATTGCGCAACGCAAACGTCGGATTTGACGCAGGGCTTTCACTAGTCGCCGGCGACAAAAATGTTTTCCAACATTTTTGACGCGGCGTCGGTTGGCGCTCTCTGGGGCCGTAGCTGAGTCAAAACACTCTGTGATACCCCCTGGTCGCCCTTCACGCCGCGTCGGTCGCCCCCGTCGCCATAAGTGATCGATATTGCATCACCCAGCATTGTTCGTCGCTGCGAGCAACGCCGCAACTTGAACCCTGTAGACCCCTTATTACTGCAAACTTTCCTTCAGCAAGCTTTGCGACAGTCGTCAGACCGCGACGATTGGCATACTAGATCTATTAGATGAGGGTCAGAATCGATCCCAGTAGAACGAAGAAAGCGACATACTCGCTCTTAATTTTGGAAATTGCCTTGGATACAAAACCAGCAGAGCACGGCAAGGTACAGAGAGGCCCTGCTCCCACGGCGACAGCTAAGGGAGGGTGAAAACTGTCTTCGACACAGCTCACTTTGACTATGACAAGGTGTCATGTCTTAAAAAAAACTATCTACAGATTTTTGGAACGTGCAGAAATGGGCTGAGATTACGTTGCCAGACGATGAGACGACACCACTACAACCCTACAGAGCACAACAAAACCTTGCGTGTTTTCTAGGCTATGAGAAGGAAGGCTTGAAGCGAGCCACCGGGGCTGCAATAACATCTACTGCCATAGCCTACACTACATCTAAAAAGGCATTTATTTTTGCCAAAGAATTTCCACTCGTAGTTGAACGATGAAGACAGGAACAGTTGCTTGTGGAGCTCATTACGAAGCGAGAACAGCCTACAGGTGTGACTAAGCAGTTCGCTGTTAACATGACGCATGATCTGTTGAAGTAAGTCATCGACGAAAATCTCGCAATCTCACCTCTAGCAGATGATCACACAGGAAACGGAATAAAATAGATAGTCTTTTTACTGAGAACTGGATCTCCTGTCAATCGTTCATTAACTATTGTGGAAGTTCAGAATAAGTTCGCACGTGGCACCTTGCATGTCTCACGGGAACGCTTCATTAAATTCCTAGACACATCAATCTGGCCTCTCGATGAGTATTTCAACATTCTTCATTAAACGTATTACTTCTCTTTCTTGAAACGGTTGTGGTGGGGCTTCCGTTATGACCAGTGGGATGCAAGGTATCTACGGATTATTGAAAGACCATGTAACCAGCAGCGACATTTAGTGTCCCGCAAGGAATGATCTGCTGTTGTCTGCGAAGCTCACAAATTGACCCTTGTCATCACGACGCAGGAAGATATGCAATGAACCTCACCCAAACACTTGTTATGGAGGAGTACTTCCTATTCGGTTCACCAACCAGGATTAATGGGAGATCTACCTAACGATCTGTAGTAGAGGAAATTAATTTCGGGTTCCTTCAAATGACGATGCTCCGCCGTGTCTGATGGGCTGCAAGTTTTTAGTCATGAGTACACAACATTCTCACCAGTTACCTGGTGCTGCTTGTAAGCCTCAGACGGCTGAAACAGAATTTAGATGTCACACCGCAGGGGCGAAAGCAAGAAAATGTCACATAAAGGGTAATAAATGACGCCAATGCATCTATTAGGTCTAGAAGTTAATTTCCGCGTTTTTTTACGCTTTTTACACTATTGAAAACTGGACATACTTAAACAAAATTTTTATTCAAAATAATTTCCGTCATTAATAACAACCATTTCCCAGAGTTTGGGTAACTTATGGATTCCATCATAATAAAATTTTTCTGGTTTGGCCTCCACCCATTCATCGAGCCATTTTTTGACATCTTGACGATCTTGAAAGCGCTGCTCCGCTAGACCATGCGCCATTGACCGGAAAAGGTGATAATCCGACGGGGCGATGTCTGGAGAGTACGGCGGGTGCGGTAAGACTTCCCATTTGAACTCTTTTAGCGTATCCTTTACCGTTCGAGCAACATGAGGTCGAGCGTTATCATGAAGCAATATGACTTTTTCGTGTCGACTCGCCCATTCTGGTCTCTTTGCTTCGATTTCATGCCGCAATTGCGCTAGTTGATGTTGATAGCGATTCGCAGTAACTGTTTCGCCAGGTTGAAGAAGTTCATAGTACAGTATACCGCGTTGATCCCACCATATGCACAGTAAGACCTTCTTCCCGTGGATGTTTGGTTTTGCGGTCGAAGTTGTTGTTTCACCAGGACTAACCCACGATTTTCTTCGCTTCGATTGTCGTAGTACACCCACTTTTCATCGCCAGTTATGATGCGGTGTAAAAAGACTTTCTTTGGAATCGGTCCAACAAGATTTGTGAAGTTGTTTTTCTCTGCTCTTTGTTGCGTTCTGAGAGCTCATAGGGATCCATTTTCCTTCCTTTTGAATCTTCCCCATTGCCTTCAATCGAATAGAAATTGCTTTTGGGTGACGCCGAGAGATGCCGCGAGCTGTTCTTGCGTTTGAGCCGAATCTTGATCCAACAAAGCCTGAAGTTCTTCGTCTTCGAACTTTTTTGGCTGTCCTGGTCGATCTTTGTCCTTAACGTCAAAATCACCCGATTTGAAACGCTGAAACCATTCTTGGCAGGTTCTTATGGATGGAGCAGCATCCCCGTAAGCTTGGGCAAGCATTTGGTGCGCGTCAGTGGCTTTCTTCTTGAGATGAAAAAGGAAAAGGAGAGCTTCCCGCAAATGGCGTTTTTCCGGCACAAAAGTTGACATATTCTGAAACTAAAATAATACTTTTTTTATAAGGTACGTGAAGCAAGTTATATATCAATAGAAAGCTGATAATACAGTGAGCATTATAACATAAAATTCGTTATATAAAAATAATTTTATTTTTTACAAAATATCAATAACAACAAAAACGCGGAAATTAACTTCTAGACCTAATATTATTGTGGAACACGTGAACGCCGGCCTCCACCACCTCGCTACACTTTTTAAACTCTTCCGAACGAAGCCTTTCAGTAGATTTCACACTGAATTTCGAGGTCTGAAAAAGAAGTGCAGCGCCGAGTAAATTTTCTGCAAACGTTTTGTTGCATTTTTTTTGCTAGCACAGAGCGCCCCATCGTCACAACTCACTTCAAAATTGACGGAATGAATTTTCAGAGTTTTCATGTCTCTCTTAGTGAGGTGAATACAATGGTATGTTAAAAGTCTTCCTGACTCCGGTGTTTCATCGTAATACTTGTATTTCTTTCTGTGGTTTCCAATGATCACAGGTCGAAACGGGTCACATTTCTCTTATGGTAACCGTCTGATCAGTTCGCAATGAGGGGTTTTAATGTGGAAATATACAATTTTTGATTTATTTCGGGTATTAACTTAGTTATTTCGCATCACTATTGTATGGTACTCGTTGAAAGCTCTTCAAAAATGGCATCGAAATTGAATTTGTAGGACTCTGAAACAAGTTATGGCTATGTGGCGCTTTGTGCGCGGGAAATGGCCGCAAATCGCCGTTTTTGCGAAAAAAAAAATCTGCGGTACGGCAGCAGGGAAATTTTTGGCATGATGAGGGCTCGGGGGCCTGCCCCTCCCTACCCGGCGTCTAAGGCTGCCCCCCCCCCTCTGTCACCGTCACCCCGTACGCCTGGGCCTGTGTGAAACGCAAGTAGTCAGCGTCGACTTAAATCTATGGATCTGTCTTTTGAACACTTCTTTTCGGAACGAGATTTATATTGTTGTTACGGGCTTGATCTTCTTCTCACGGTTTGTCTCTACAGAGCGACCGCTACGCGCTATAGTGACAAAACGGTTGCTTCAAAGAAATTAGTGACGCGTTCCACAGAAGCGCACAAGATGCCGGATATTTCGCTGCGAAAAAAGTCGCATTTTTGTGTATATATGGTTGAATTGCTTCTCCTTGGTCATCAGTTATACTTTTAGAAGGAATTTGTATGCCTCTAAATCCGAACGGAATTCAGTGAATCTCACCGTCCTCAGATAATCTGAGTGAATAGCATTCTTTCCAAAACACCAGAATAGGGCTCGTTGAATTCAGCTCTGGCACAGGCATGAAACGAGACCTGTGAGCCACAGCGTTCTCAGAGAAGAAGAGGCTTCTAGTCTGTATGAATGCCCAAGTAGGAGAGTCGGACAGACCGTTTCCCAGGACCTCGACGAAGCTACGCCCCACTCCCCAGTTGAAGATTAAAATTTATGAAATGTGTCCAAAACTTTTACGTCTCCCCAGATTCCGAAAAAAACCGTTAGTTTTTGCAGCGAAAAGTTTTTTAAAGTTGAATTTCTCATTTAATAATGACTGCACTTCCTACCCTGCAGATAAGCATCGGGGAGTGTAGTTTTGACTTGCTCTTTCTAAGTTAATGCGGTTACCGCGCTCCAAAGCCACAGACGTAGCTCAGTTTGGCATTGGAGCGCGGTATTTTTCGACGGCTAGCCGCAGTGCATTTCGGAATAATGCTCTAAATACCTTATGCTGCGGAGTATGCAGGCCATCTCACCGTAGTTTGTAGAGGGTAGACCTAGGATGCAAATAGAACGTTCGGGACCTCAGGGTTGCCTTTTTTTTAACTCATGTCCGATTTCGGCCGAAGGCAAGGTTTTGGACGACGGCAAAAAAAGGCAAACATGAGGTCTCGAAGGTTCTGTTTGCATTCTGGGTCTACCTTCTACAAGCTACGGTAAGATTCGCGAAAACGGCTTTTAGGCGATTTTCTCCATGATTTTAAGGTTATGGGAGTGTTGTTAGGTATCAGTTTGTAGAGAATTTCACGGAGATTCCAAATCGTTTTTTAAGGGTTAAGAACATTTAAAATTATGAGGGGACATACATTGTCCAATCTACGAAATGAAGGAATAAAGCATTACTAGGCTCTACTAATGCATGTATTCGTCTGAAAGTACGTATTATGAGCTAAAACGTCTATTATAGTGCTACCGTTTACATTGTTACGTACAAAAGCGTTCTTCACTTCTGCTGTTATGGAGCTGGTATTGTTCCCTTTCACCTTTGCTTCCTATTACAATATGTATGAATTCCTTTCGTGTGAAGATGTGTTATTTACTGTGCTTATCTGGGTCAAATTCCGGTCCGCGATTGCGTCTCGACACGCTTTGCGGCAGCGCGCTTTCGATTCGGAAGAGTTTAGAGCGCTGCAGCTGCCGATCTGTTAACTCTAGGTGGGTTTTAGAAGCTGGAAACTAAACTAAGTTGAAGAAAACTGTATAAAAAAGCCATATCGTGTCGACTTTGGAGTTGGAAAGTCGATTGACTCGAGTGCGTGCGGCCGCAATGCGTGTCGAGACGCAATTGCGGACCGGAATTTGTCCCAGATAAGCACAGTAACTTTGTCAGAGGCTTTTTCTTTATTGAAAACACCCCACTATTTTTCAATTTTTCGCCCAAAATTTGCGCGTCCCCCGAAAAAAATTTCCAACTTCTGAAAATTTTTACGTTCCCCCGTTGTCCGACTGGACAACAGCCGCCTGAATCAGCGAAGAAGACTACTACTTTGTACATTATCTTGTGAGAACAACTAGTACTGTTTTGTGTATTCATAGTGATGTTACTTATTCCAGACCTATACATCATTTATTTATTTATTTATTACGTTAAGTAGAACCCTCCAGTTAACAACTTGCCGAAAATTGATGAGATGTTCTATGGACGAAGAAAAAAAGCAATACAAAATTATCAGAAATAGAAGAAAACTCTTACGAACTCTAAAGTACGGAGTTAGTGAACTCTTACGGCATACTCAGGAGCGGAACATTCTCAATAGCCACCCTGTAGATCTCTTTTGAAGAGCCTGGACTTTGAATCTTGATTTTCTGATTACGATGCAATGGTGATATTCGCTAGATGCGATGCGTACATTGTTTTTTTCATTTTTGCTCTTCTCGAACTGTACTCAAACTTATATGAAGTTCATCAATGGCGAGGATTCTGCTGCCTTTGAGGCGAACTATGCTGCTATCACGCTGTTCTATTTGTATCATTTGATCGCAAGAAATTTACTTGTGGCAGTCACCCCATTTTTGATCTTTGCCACCGAAGAGTTACTTTACCTTGCCATAGAGTAAATCGATTTAGGTGACAACAGCTCGCCTGGAGCAACCAGTTGATGATCAAACTGCTGCCCCAGTTCACACTCATGTAAGTCAATGAGACTGTCCGCCCACCCGGTCCGCGAGCGTGTTGATCGACCGTCGCGAAAGCAATTTGCGGATCTCTGAATCGATTAGCAGGAATGTCAAACGAATTATGAATAATATTCTGGTCAGTTGTATCCGAGTCGTGGAAAGGCTCGTCCAAAAAATGCCTTCGTGACGGACGCTCGGGACGCACGGAAATCCACCTTCACCGGAAATCATGCTTGACATTTTTCTGGGTAGCGTTTATATTCAGAAATTTTTTTATGAGGCGATTTCTGGAAATCGTCGATTTTCCAATGTTTCCTTATCAAAGAGCCACCTTTGGAAACTTCTATATTCATCGAAATGAACGCAACGAAAGCCCTAATTTCCGAGTTGCGTGTCCTCCTGTTGAAAGAGTGAGTGCCAAAATTCGATTTGTTATTCTGTTTTGTTTGAATTTCCGATAAGCGAAGATTGATGCTACCCCAATAGCAATTGTGATATCCTCAAGGTTATTGAACTGCCTCCCGTTAACGTATACCAGGGTGTGCGTAATCAAAGAAATTTCGTTAAGCGTTAAAGGCAGTGTTCACGATGATCATCCTCGTTGATTTTCACAGTGAAATGATAGGCGAGAAGGATCCTGGGCCCCCAGTGTCGAAAGAACAGTAGAAAACGAGCCAGGAGCGGCAAATTAACGGCTGCAAACAAGCGTTTTGGTGCCCCAGACACGCCCCTCGAAATGAACAAATGAGGACTCAGATTACAGGAATGATCAAGTGAAGGAAGTGCTGATAAGTGAGCTGATAGCTTCATTGCACTGATAGGTATAGTCTACAGCAATGGAAGTACAGTTCGGTCGGTTGGCGAGTGCACATTGCCGCCGGCGGTTTCGAGCGTCTTTTTTGCAAATACCGTTTCCGGCGAAACATTGACACTATTACCAAAATTTAAATTCAATGTTTATTCTCATGATCATTAACACTAATTGATAAGAGAAGATAAGTTTCAAAAACAAAACTTCAAGTGTCTTTTTTTCAGATTCTTCATTTTCATCAGACTTTGGCCAGCATAAAATCTTTTCTTATGTAATTATTTCTGATTTTTCATCACTATATGAATGTAGATTCAAGGTACTGCTACGTGCCTTCATTAGAGGACACTTAACGAAGACGTCAGTGAGATATTATACATCGAATAGCGAATCCTACGGGATTTTCTTCTTCTTCTTCTTTATTGACGCAGGTTAACACCCACGTGATAAAAATAGAAATAATAGCACAAATCATTAACAATTAAAACCAAGCAGCCAATCAATTATTTCGAACAGCCAACAGTGAAAAAAAAGAAAGAAAGAAAGCTGTAATCAAAGATCAATCGACTTCGTTAAAAACCTCCGACTTTAGTAGATGGGTAGCTAGACGTCTGAACGTAGTCAGAGACAAGTGCATCATATCCTGATCAAAAACCTTATTCAACAAAGGTACTACTCTAATAGAAAAGAACTGTGACCTAATTTGAGATTTAGTTAACGGAAGCTTGATTTTTGTGCTCCCACCCTTAATTCTAGAATGGACAGTTGAAAAGAATTGAGACGAGTTGACTCTTGCCCTACCTGTAAGAATTTTAAAAGCCATAACAAGATCGTTTTTCCTTCTCCGACTGATTAGACTAGGAAGAGCATAAAGCTGGCATCGTTCCACAGCATTAGGTATAAACTCGTAACCGAGACCAGAACAACGCATAGCAAGCTTTCGCGTAAAGTTGCTTTGCACACTCTCGAGATAATTTATATCCTTCTTTTTATACGGAGAGAAAACTGTAGTTCCAGACTCTAGAATAGGTCTTACATAGGTCTTGTATGCTTTGAGTAAAGTTTTGGAATTCCTAGACCTGAGTGCCTTGAAGAGATTGTACGTTCTATGAATTGCACTGGAGAAGAGCGCTTTGTAATGGCTGTCAAAACTCAGTTTGTCGTTTATTCTGTACCCAAGATCTCTCACTTCCTTTACTAACTCAAGTTCCACGCCACCGATATTATATGTAGCATTCACCTTACAGGTTCCGATCCGTAGAATCTTAGTTTTGTCCGCCGCGAGAGGCAGCCCCCATTGATCTGACCATATTTTCACATGATCGATCGCCGTTTGAAGAGTTTTGGCATCCTCCGAATTCTTGACAACAGTGAACACTTTGATATCGTCGGCATACATTTCACAAGTCACTCCGAAGTTTTCAAGGTAATCAGGCAATCCCGACGTGTAGATAAGAAAGAGAATTGGGGACAACACTCCTCCTTGAGGAACACCACTTGCGGCAGAGTATGTCTCAGAAAAATCTTCACCAACCCTGACTTGGTAAGTACGATCGTGAAGAAAATTGGTCAACCACTTGATGACCATAGGGTGCATACCTATTGTAGTTAGTTTACCAATCAGCCTCGTGATGGGAATTCTGTCAAAAGCTTTCGAAAAGTCAAAAAATACTACACCAACTTGCTGCTTACTCTCCTTCGCTTTCGTCCATTCGTTTAGAGACGAAAGTAGAGCAGTTTCTGTACTTCTACCTTTCCAAAACCCATGCTGGTTCTCGGGAACAATTTTACAGTTCTCTAAATGAATGATGACCCTATTCTTGACTATTTTTTCGAAAGCCCGTGCAAATATAGAAGTTATACTAACTGGACGAAAGTTTTTAACATTCGAATAAGGAGGTTTTTTTGGGACTGGAATGATGAAAGCATGCTTCCAGCATGATGGAATTTCAGCTGTGATGTAGGATAGATTGAACAGATGCTCAAGAGGGGACAGAATGTAAGGCAGAATTTTTTTAATGAAATGTAATGGGACGTAGTCTGGGGTGAGGGATGAAGAGTTGGGCCATTTAGCCAAAAGTTCGAAAATCTGATTCAGCAAAGACTTATGCTATCATATTCCAAGAAAGAAACGACATTCAAGTGCTACTTGTGCTAATATCAGTTTGAGGTTTTCCCAACAATTTTTCAGAGTGGGATATCGTCTTGAAAAAAAAATATACGAATACGAAAAAAGTTGCGTGGTGATGTGCCATTTTCATCTTCCTAGAAAGTAAGAAATCGATTTTCAACGTAAGCAAACTTTACATAAATAGAGTCCATTTTTCATGTTCGAGTCTTTAACCGAGAGCATAATTACGCCCAAGTCGCTGGCACTGTTTGTCACCAAAGGCAACACTGGCCGCAGACACTTTTGCGCCCCGATGTTGACACGATTTACCTAATTTCTAGAACTTGTATGTATCCAGCTAAAATGATTTCTCCTCCTAGCATCAATTTAAAGTGGTAGGCAGCATCGGGTTTCCAAAATTTTAAAGATGATTTTTAAGAAGTTCTAGACCCGACGAGGTCCCATTTTCTGTCCCATGTTATGTTGGAAATTCGAAAATAGCATCAGCAGCTGTAACAAAAAATAGAAATCTCTTGGGCCATTCACTCATTTCTGAGTTTTTAGATGAGGTTATAATCGAACCAGGGTGGGGCTCTACCCGACGAAAGGCAACCCATGCCGTCGACATTTCTCACCTCCTGTGTTGGTGCAATTTTCTCGATAACTAGAACCCACTCATTCTAACAGTGAGCCATAATATTTTCGGAACACCCAACCTCAGAGTACAAAAAGAAATCTGGAAGTTATATAGCAATTTTAAAAAATTTAAAAATTTCGAGTTTTTCAGCAGATTTCCTCGAATTGGCGTCCCGTTTCTTCTCTTTCTAGGAAAGCTGTGAAAACCAGCTAACATTGACTGCGCAGAGGACGTTTCGTAGACAGATATTCCAATTTTCGGAAGATGAAGAATTTTTCGTTTGTTTTATGTTAGTCAAAACATGACTCTTCGGCCAAAAACAACATTCTTGTTACTTCTCACATCTCCAGTCGGGCTCATATGGGATAAAGAATCGAGAAATAGTCGCCAATTTAGTATACACCCATACATCGACACTTTAAACGGGAAGGGGATTAAATACGGTGGGTCAGATATTTGAGCATTTTTGGGCTCAAGAGAATTGAGAGCGCCCGATGAGGCGCTCTGGCGTGGGCGGGGCAAGTGGGGCGAGCCTGGCCCCACCCCTCGTCGCGGGCGAGATTGTCTCTACACTGGCTCCTTCTCCTTTGTATTTTCCACGTTATTCAGCAGTATTCCATTAAACTCCAAAGTACTAGACGCTGCTCAACAGGTCTGTTTCCTTCCCATGACTGTCCTGTAGAAGTAACGCTTATCCCAAATGCATTGGTCTGCTAACTCATGAAAGTTTGCATGTTTACATGTTAACATGAAACCTTTCTTGACTCTCAATTTGATGCTATACATTACTCATCTTTCCGCAGGAGTGATTCGATGAAAAGGTGAGTCTCTTTCTCTAATTTCTTTCTCTCTCCATTTTTTGAAACATACCAGTGATTTAGAATTCGTGTATAACTCTATTCGCGCAATGTTAAAATCTTTTAATCTTGTTTAACACTCAAACCTTTTCATTTTCCGTTGCGCGGCCTAACAATCGACCATAAATCTCAAAAGTCGATTGTCAATATTGTAACTTTAATTTGAAAATTTAAGAAGAGCTCCAAAATAACTTCTAAGAAATACGAAACCTTCCCTATTGATTACATAGATTTTCTACACATTCGAGTCTTCCTCGAAACAAAATATTAATTTGTTATATCTTCGGTTTACATGGTTTTCACGCCCTCAAGCGAAGAAAAATAATTTTTAAAAATAGTAGTGTTGATACATATCATCCGGATATTTTTTCCATAGCCTGACTCAATTTTATATTTTTCTATTTATCCAGCTACATATCATGCCATATTGAGAAAATTGTGGAGCCTCTTGACGACTTTTCATTCTTCGAGTAGCATAATTGAAACTTTAAAACAATCATACATATGTCTTATTTTGCTAATGCCTCTCCAATGAATTTTCTAGAACATTCGAGTGTTTTCTAGAACATTCTTCATTAACATTTTATTCACCAATTTTTAAAAAATCAGGCGGTGTTCAAAGAACTCAGGTAAGCTTCAGTTTTGTTAGACCGTAAAATTTCTATAGATTTACACATATAATTCGTGTGAAGAAATTTAGTGAGTGTTTATGAAGAATATGAGAACTAGGATCTATTTGCTAAGCCCTCTCTTGATCGGATCAATTCCTAACCTGTCTGAAAAAGCTGTTATAGAAACTGTCTGTGATTTACAAAATCAGATTTTCAAGCAAAAACGTAGAGGAATATTCATATAAAATTGAAAAAAAAGAAGTTCGTGTAAAAATTTTCGCCCCATATTTCTTCCAAACTTTTGAAAATAGATTTTCGCTATGTTTCATTTATAAATGATTATGAATGCATCTAATTATCAGGAAAATGTAATCGAATTTTTTTGAAATCTGTTTTCACCTTAATTCATTTATTTTTTTTATTTGCATTTATTTTTGTATCGAAAAATGGCATTCTTAAATTGGCAGAATGGGCAGAAACCCTAAAAGTAAAGGAGAAGAACAACGTTCTGGTTGATTTCACCAATTTTTACCCTTACTTCAGTTTTTTTTTAAATAATGAAGCGCGCCTTGGTTTTTTCAAGACATGCAGTCTTAATATGTACAGAATTTCTTTCTATCCTAAAGTCGAATCTTTTTTGTAGTCATTCGGCTAGGGCAGACATGCCTATTTTGATCTGTATTCTCAGCCTTTGCATTCTGTCTAATAAAGTTGGCTCATATCGGTCGATATCTCCATCATTGGATGGCTCGTAGCCTCAGCGTATCCACTGGGCACAACACATCACAAGACAAGCAACCCTGGATCGTTAACATGTCCCAGTGGCAATTTGCAGTGGAAGTGTGGGTAGCAGCGTCATCCGACCACGGACATCAACGATAATTTAGTAGATTGAATACTAAGGCTGAGAACAAGATTTGGAATTGAAAAAATTAACTGTTTTCCTCAGCGAACAACAAAAAACAGACAAAGGAGGAAAAGGGGTGTTTTTCCAGAAGGAAAAGAGATTGTTTGGGAGATCAAAGAATGAACAAATAAAATTTCACATCATCATCACAAAAATTCAAGAACTTCGTTGCTGAAAAGTTTCTGTCTTTTTTTCTGATTTTTTTTTTGAATTTTCCAGGGTAGAAGAAACATGTAATGTTGAAAAATCCTATCTGGTTATGGGGTGTATTGAACAATAAAGTAGCATTTTTAATCGAAACAATAGATTTTTTTAAATACAAAAATTTTGTTTTTTTTTTTAAATTCAGCTCAAGATTTGTTTTTTCCTAAAAGAGTTGTGAACTGATCCTGCGAAAAAGTCCTGCAGCAAAGAAAGCTAATGTCATCTAGAAGGTAACATAATATTTTTTGAATTTGAAATGTTATTTTTGATTTTCCGAACTTCTGTCTGTGGAAGGAATAGCGCTTCCATCTAAGCAATCATTCTTGAATAAAGTATGCACGACTCTTTTTTTTCTTGTCAACATAACAGAAACCTCAAAATCGAAGTGAAATCGATTTTCAGAGCATTATAAATATAAATAGATATCAGTTTATTAAAACGAAGGCAGAATACAGAACCAGAGAATTAATATTTATTAGTTTGCAAAAGCGATCGGATGGACGTAAACGCTTTTTCCATACCGATTTCAAGTTGAATAATTTTTCAGTTTGATTTTTTTTCTCTTTGCATTTTCATGACTAATTTCAGGAAATATATTCACTGGATTACATTCACACATTCACTGGATTACATTCACACGAAAGAAAGCAAGAGACTGATTTGAGGAAAATTAACGTAGCGAGGTTCGTTCGAAAAAACATTTTCTCATTCGGATTACAAAACAGGATTTCTCTGAGAATGTTTAAAAAGAAAAGCAACGAAGTTCTTGAATTTTTGTGATGATGATGTGAAATTTTATGATTTGTTTATTCTTTGATCTCCCAAACAATCTCTTTTCCTTCTGGAAAAACACCCCTTTTCCTCCTTTGTCTGTTTTTTGTCGTTCGCTGAGCTTAACAGTGTATCTTTTCGATTCCAAATCTTGTTCTCAGCCTTAGTATTCAATCTACTAAATTATCGTTTATGTCCGTGGTCGGATGACCCCGCTACCCACACTTCCATTGGAAATTGCCATTGGGACATGTTAACGATCCTGGGTTGCTTGTCTTGTGATGTGTTGTGCCCAATGGATATGCTGAAGCTACGAGCCATCCAATGATGGAGATATCGACCGATATGAGCCAACTTTATTAGACTGAATGCAAAGGCTGAGAATACAGATCAGAATAGGCATGTCTGCCCTAGCCGAATGACTAAAAAAAGATTCGACCTCAGGATAGAAAGAAATTCTGTCCATATTAAGACTGCATGTCTTGAAAAAACCAAGGCGCGCTTCATTATTAAAAAAAAAACTGAAATAAGGGTAAAAATGATGAAATCAACCAGAACGTTGTTCTTCTCCTTTATTTTTAGTGTTTCTGCCAATTTAAGAATATCATTTTTCGATACGAAAATAAATGCAAATAAAAAAATAAATGAATTAAGGTGAAAACAGTTTTCCAAAAAAAATCGATTAAATTTTCCTGATAATTAGATGCATTCATAATCATTTATAAATGAAACATAGCGAAGATCTATTTTCAAAAGTTTGGAAGAAATATGGGGCGAAAATTTTTACACGAACTCCTTTTTTCAATTTTATATGAATATTCCTCTACGTTTTTGCTTGAAAATCTGATTTTGTAAATCACAGACAGTTTCTATAACAGCTTTTTCAGACAGGTTAGGAATTGATCCGATCAAGAGAGGGCTTAGAAAATAGATCCTAGTTCTCATATTCTTTATAAACACTCACTAAATTTCTTCACACGAATTATATGTGTAAATCTTAAGAAATTTTACGGTCTAACAAAACTAACGCTTACCTGAGTTTTTGAACACCGCCTGATTTTTTAAAAATTGGTGAATAAAATGCTAATGAAGAACGTTCTAGAAAACACTCGAATGTTCTAGAAAATTCATTGGAGAGGTATTAGCAAAATAAGACATATGAATGATTTTTTAAAGTTTCAATTATGCTACTCGAACAATGAAAAGTTGTCGAGAGGCTCCACAATTTTCTCAATATGGCATGATATGTAGCTGGATAAATAGAAAAATATAAAATTGAGTCAGGCTATGGAAAAAATATCCGGATGATATGTATCAACACTACTATTTTTAAAAAATCATTTTTCTTCGCTTGAGGGCGTGAAAACCATGTAAACCGAAGATATAACAAATTAATATTTTGTTTCGAGGAAGACTCGAATGTGTAGAAAATCTATGTAATCAATAGGGAAGGTTTCCGTTTTTCTTAGAAGTTATTTTGGAGCTCTTCTTAAATTTCCAAATTAAAGTTACAATATTGACAATCGACTTTTGAGATTTATGATCGATTGTTAGGCCGCGCAACGGAAAATGAAAAGGTTCAGAGTGTTAAACAACATTAAAAGATTTTAACATTGTGCGAATAGAGTTATACACGAATTCTAAATCACTGGTATGTTTCAAAAAAATGGAGAGAGAAAGAAATTAGAGAAAGAGACTCACCTTTTCATCGAATCACTCCTGCGGAAAGATGAGTAATGTATAGCATCAAATTGCGAGTCAAGAAAGGTTCCATGTTAACATGTAAACATGCAAACTTTCATGAGTTAGCAAACCAATGCATTTGGGATAAGCGTTACTTCTACAGGACAGTCATGGGAAGGAAACAGACCTGTTGAGCAGCGTCTAGTACTTTGGAGTTTAATGGAATACTGCTGAATAACGTGGAAAATACAAAGGAGAAGGAGCCAGTCTAGAGACAATCTCGTCCGCGACGAGGGGTGGGGCCAGGCTCGCCCCACTTGCCCCGCCCACGCCAAAGCGCCTCATCGGGCGCTCTCAATTTCTTTTGAGCCCAAAAATGCTCAAATATCAGACCCACCGTATTTAATCCCCTTCCCGTTTAGAGTGTCGATGTATGGGTGTATACTAAATTGGCGACTATTTCTCGATTCTATATCCCATATGAGCCCGACTGGAGATGGGAGAAGTAACAGGAATGTTGTTTTTGGCCGAAGAGTAATGTTTTGACTAACATAAAACAAACGAAAAATTCTTCATCTTCCGAAAATTGGAATATCTGTCTACGAAACGTCCTCTGCACAGTCAATGTTAGCTGGTTTTCACAGCTTTCCTAGAAAGAGAAGAAACGGGACGCCAATTCGAGGAAATCTGCTGAAAAACTCGAAATTTTTAAATTTTTTAGAATTGCGATGTAACTTCCAAATTTCTTTTTGTACTCTGAGGTTGGGTGTTCCGAAAATATTATGGCTCACTGTTACAATGAGTGGGTTCTAGTTATCGAGAAAATTGCACCAACACAGGAGGTGAGAATTGTCGACGGCATGGGTTGCCTTTCGTCGGGTAGAGCCCCACCCTGGTTCGATTATAACCTCATCTAAAAACTCAGAAATGAGTGAATGGCCCAAGAGATTTCTATTTTTTGTTACAGCTGCTGATGCTATTTTCGAATTTCCAACATAACATGGGACAGAAAACGGGACCTCATCGGGTCTAGAACTTCTTAAAAATCATCTTTAAAATTTTGGAAACCCGATGCTGCCTACCACTTTAAATTGATGCTAGGAGGAGAAATCATTTTAGCTGGATACATACAAGCTCTAGTAACTGGGTAGATCGTCTCAACATCGGGGCGCAAAAGTGTCTGCGGCCACTGTTGCCTTTGGTGACAAACAGTGCCAGCGACTTGGGCGTAATTATGCTCTCGGTTAAAGACTCGAACATGAGCAAATATCCAAATGGACTCTATTTATGTAAAGTTTGCTTACGTTGAAAATTGATTTCTTACTTTCTAGGAGGATGAAAATGGCACATCACCACGCAACTTTTTTCGTATTCGTATAATTTTTTTTCAAGACGATAGAACATCCCACTCTGAAAAATTGTTGGGAAAACCTGAAACTGATATTAGCACAAGTATTAGAATGTCGTTTCTTTCTTGGAATATGATAGCATAAGTCTTTGCTGAAAAGTCAAATCCCGTAGGATTCTCTATTCGATGTATAATATCTCACTGACGTCTTCGTTAAGTGTCCTCTAATGAAGGCACGTAGCAGTACCTTGAATCTACATTCATATAGTGATGAAAAATCAGAAACAATTACATAAGAAAAGATTTTATGCTGGCCAAAGTCTGATGAAAATGAAGAATCTGAAAAGAAGACACTTGAAGTTTCGTTTTTGAAACTTATCTTCTCTTATCCACTAGTGTTAATGATCATGAGAATAAACAGTGAATTCCAACTTTGGTAATAGTGTCAATGTTTCGCCGGAAACGGTATTTGCAAAAAAGACGCTCGAAAACGCCGGCGGCCGGCGGTCGCCGGCGCCCACCGGCGGCAATGTGCACTCGCCAACCGAGCGAACTGTAGGACCTGGTGAGGTTGCGGACTCGTCTTAACATACGGTAGTTTGTTAGTGGTATCACTCATTTCTCCGAAACAGCTATGATTGATCGGTGAGTCTCTGTTTTCACTGATACGACTACATCTGTGGAAGCCATGAAAACAGGTGAAAGTGTGAGAGTGAAAACAAAAACTCACCGACCAGTCTCAGCTATTTCGAAAAAATGAGTGATAACACAATCAGACTACATTACGTTAGGAGGAGTCCGCAACCTCACCAGTTCCTACTTCCATTGCTGTAGACTATATCATCCTTCTAGCGGTCAATTGCTCCACGCTCAAAAATCAACGTAAACAAGAGAGGGCCCATTTTGGCCCAAAAACGCGTCTTTCGTGTCTTTTTTAAGCATGCTATCACCAGGATTTAAGGCACCAGACCTTCGGTAAACCGTGGAGATATCGGAAGTAAAATTGTGAACACTGCCTTTAATCGTTAACTTTCCAAAAAAAACCGCATTAGGCCATTAATACGTTAACACATTAACGTTATAACGCACAGCCCTGGCGTATAGAGTACCGAGCATATTTTTTTGCAAAAAAAGCGTTTTGCGGCGTTCTTTGCGCTTTTTACTTCGGTATTTTGTTGGAGAATGTGCATTTCCTTCTAAAGTTCACATCGACCACAGATCAAAACGTGAAAGATTTCTGCTATCATGACCGTTTGATCAGTTCATAATGATGAGTTCAGAAGTGCAAATACGCGATTTTCGATGAAATTCTAGCGTTGAATCTATAATTTTTTTAAAACTATCGTATAGGACTAAATGAAAGCAATCCAGAAATGACTTCAGAATTGAAATCGGACTACTTACAAGGAAACCACAATAAGTCATAGTGACCATTCCAAATGAAATGTACTTTCTTAGAACCATTTTTGGACGAACAGTCCGAATATGCCCATCGCAGCTGCCTAGACCCACTCTGAAAAAAGTTATGAGCGTTTTTTCTGTGATTTTCGTACCTATTGTACCCTCCAAAAAGCGCATTATTTTTACGCAATTCCGGAAGCGGACCTGATAATCGTGTTCAGCTCCCAAAACTACCCCACTAAGCGAAGTTTGGGTGAAGGAACATTTTCCAAACTTAGCGCAGACTAATAGCGTTTTGGACTTGTACGGATTTTCGGTTGGGCGTTTATTTTTACCAATTAGAGGGCTCTCGAAGCTTTTTAGAAAAATTTTCCAGATTCGACTAAAAATTCGTTCTGGGGGGTTATTTGGGGTGCTGATCACGAATCTGAGGATCATTTGTCGTTTTTCGGAAGTTTTCGACTATAATTGTTCAAAGCTTCCCACTGGCAGAGAAAATTGAAAGCAAAATCAACTTTTGGTGATTTCCGGAATGTGACGACAGATGTAGCTCAAATCGTTCCTGTGGGGGTTATCTGGAGTGCTGAACACGAATCTGATGTCAGTTTATCGATTTTTGTCAGCTTACAGTAGATTACGGTGGGTATACGGTAGTTTGGTCGAAGTCTCAGATTTGTTTCAAAGTTTCTATGTGGGGGTTATTTGGGGTGCTGAATACGAATTCGATGTCCGTTTGTCGATTATCGGAATATTGAGGTAGGTTTTGCCCTCTAAATGGCATGTTACCTTCCGTAACCTACAGTAAACCTCAAAGTTTTTAGAAGCGAACCCCAGATTCGTGTTCAGCACCCCAGACTACCTCTACGCACATGTTTTTAGCAAAATCCGGAGAAAAATTCAAAAACACCCTAAAAATTCCATGGGGGGGTACCCTTACCTTGCCGCGAGGCTTTAAAAAACGTGCATAACTTTTTTCAGAGTGGGTCTAGGCAGCTGCGATGGGCATATTCGGACTTTTCGTCCAAAAATGGTTCTAGAAAAGTACATTTTATTTGGAATGGTCACTATGACTTATTGTGGTTCCCTTGTTAGAAGCAAGTTATGGTGTTGCGGCGCTTTGTGAGCGCAAAAAAACGCCGCGAAACGCTTTATTTGCAAAAAAATTGCTCGGTACTGAACCTGATGAAAATTTCTTGACTGGGTTGAAGTCTGGAAAACAAGGGAGCTAATCCGTGATGGGTGTTGAGGCCTATTGCATGCTTGCCGCGACGCGCGACCGCTATAGCGCATATAGTATACCTGTTATCCGAAGGTAATTTTTTGGATAATGGATCGATTCGGATAATGCCGATTTTGAAATTTTAGGATATTGGTTCGACTCAGGTAATACGCTTTTTTCAAAATTGCGGATAATGGATCGATTCACATAATACCATTTTTCCAATGATTTGGACACGGATAATTTCGGATAACTTCGGATATTTTCGAAACAAAGTTGAGGCAAAACGGTGAAAAATAAACCAGGTACTCAAGGCAAGCCCTGGAAAACATCCACAATCGAGCAAGCAGTAGGTACTTCATGGCATTTGCAGCATGTTCACATACAAACTTCAATCTTGACATATGCATATTTATAAAATATGAAAACAAATCTTCAGTTACTCTATCGTCGTTGGGAGGCACAGTATTATCCATAAACTGGTTTTTTTCAGGACAACTAGCAAGAAAAGAAAAAGTATGCAAAGCAACTATACAAAAAAACTTCTACATTTAATAACTAGCCAATTGGTCCTCTCACTTAACCACGTCCATTTTTCGGCGCCGCGACGACTCTTCCGATTTCGGAAAGAGGAAAATCCTGGGTTGATGTACTAAATAGAAGGCGGTGCGGAATATGGTCGTGGCCTAGTGCAATTTTATCCAATTTTATTAAGAAATTATCCGATTTTATCTGAAATTTTACACGAATTTTATCCGATGTTATCCAAAATTTATCCGAATTTTGGACCCTTCAGATAATGGTTCGTTTCAGATAATGCTTATTTTAATTTTAACGGATTTTGGTTCGATTCAGATAATGCGTTTTTTCGAATTTTCGGATATCGGATTATCCGAATCTCGGATATCCTGTCGGATATCCGAAAAGGAGTGAATTGGATACCAAGTATAGCATATAGGCCATTACGATTTTCCGTCGATATCCATCAGAACTACTATGTCGTCGCCGGAATTATGCACTAGGCATAAAGAAAGCAGAATGGTAGCAAAATTGATAGCGACATTAAGACTCTTACTACAGCGTTCACGCCGTTGCAAGCACAAGAAACTAGTAGAAATACAGTAGTTGAGCCATACTGGCCAGGGAGGGATTTTCGTCGAAAACACGGTTTCCAACGAAAAACGTACCAGTTAATGTGCTCCTGTGCCTGTAGCTGCTGTAGAAATCTCTGAACCGAGTTATGGAGGTTTCAAAAGTTGGGCGAAAAGGTAAGAGTACAGTTTCTGACGTGTTCAAAAAACGTTTCCGGGTTTAGCTCAAAACTGAAATGTTGCCTCATTCAGAGATGGCATTGAGTGAGTGAGCTCTGCGAAAATAAGTATAAATTACCGACAAACGCCTGCCACGTATTTACCGCGAAATAATGGGAAATAACCCCAATTAGTACGCGATTTTACTGAGAAATTCGCAGCGAATTAACCGCGATAGTACTGCGATAGCACAGCCATCGTTGCAATGAAAGCGCAGTACTGCTTCAGCGAAGATGATTCAGTCCATAACGCCGTGGACTACAAGACGATGGGTTGGTAAGGGTTGATTGTTCGAATCTCGGAACACAATGGCAAAAATCACTGCACATTAGCAACAGAATCCTGACATTGCCGCATTTTCACCTTGTTGAGGCAGCGGGATCTCAGCAGAATCCGGGTAATGATTTGACTCTACTGCGAGCCTAGCTCCGGTTGGGCTTGGGGTGGCATGTTTCCGACAGATTCTCGGGAGAAGCCAGGCGATCCCTCCAAGGGGAAACGACGAACTTCAGAAGAAAGTCACGTAACGCAGGCAGCTGCTGCTTGGACCCTGAATGTCAAGTAGATATAGTCTACAGTAATGGAAGTAGGACTTGGTGAGGTTGTGGACTCGTTCCAACATACGGTAGTTTGTTAGTGGTATCACTCATTTCTCCGAAACAGCTATGATTGATCGGTGAGTCTCTGTTTTCACTGATACGACTACATCTGTGGAAGCAATGAAAACGGGGAAAATGTGAGAGTGGAAGCAAAAACTCACTGGCCAATCTCTGTTATTTCGAAAAAAATGAGTGGCAACACTATCAGACTACAGTATGTTAGGAAGAGTCCGCGACCGCACCAGGGCCTTCTTCCATTGCTGTAGACTATATGATCTTTACTTTATTTAGGGTTAAGTCGAGTAGGGCTACTCAAAAATATATTGCTTGCAAGGGTCTAGATTCAGACAAATATTCCTGAAAGTTTAGGTTCCTGGCAGAAGTGAAGATTTGGCATGGCCATTTATCCAAGAACTAGAAATATACTCAGTTAAAAGGGGAAGGTAAAGAAAAATGAAAAAAGGTTTGAAATATTCTAGAGATTGATTTGGCGTAAAGTAATTCGACTTTTGGGAAATGTAGTTAAATAGTTGAAAGTATGATTTTGCAGTCGAGTTTGAAACAACTATTGTTAAGAGTAGTGGAAAAAGAGAGATCGCATTGTATGAGCGTATCCGTAGAACACATCGAAGCAAAATCACGCGTGATATGGAACAAACAGTTGATTTTACTTCACTTAGAGGCAGTGTTCACGATAAAAATCGTTTCTCTGCTTTTTCGTCTATCTTGCTAACGGTCCCATGCTGATTCCAATGATGTCTCTTGAATCGCACAAGACATTCTAGGAACGGAGTTATGGTCCCTCGAAAATTGAGCTGGGGAAGCATGGTGGACGAGTTGTCCGAGTCTTGTAACTCCCGTTTTTTGCAGCCGATGTATGCGAGCTGACCTGAGTGAAGAGAGAAGTTGAGAATGGAGGGAAGATAGGGGCTATTGCTCGGAAACAATCGCTCATTTAACGATCTCGAGTTTTCATTTGTTCACGTCGGAGGGCGGGCATTGCGCTTTTAGGGTTTGCCTTGCGCTCGAAGTGGCAGCTTCGGGCTCTTTTGGGGCTCTTCCTGGCTCGTTTTCATGCGTTCTTTCGACGTTAACGTTACAGTGTGCCTCTCCACTACCCATTCATTGTGGAAATTGGAACGCATTTTTTATTGTGAACACTGCCTTTAATACGTGAAGACCGCCGCATTACAGCTCCCGAAAAAGTTTTGATGCTTCCCATATCACGCGTGATTTCGCTTTGATATGTTCTACGGGTAATCTCATTCAATACGATCTCTCATTTTGCCCAACTCTTAACAATAGTTGGTTCAAGCTCGACTGCCAAATCATATCTTCAACTATTTCACTACATTGCCCAAAAATCAAATTATTCTACGCCAAATCGTTCTCAGGAATATTTCAAAACGTTTTCCATTTTTCTTTACCTTCCCCTTTTAACTGAGTATATTTCTAATTTTTCGAAGAAATGGCCATGTCAAATCTTTACTTTTGCCAGGAACCTAAACTTCTAGGAATTTCATTTATTTTCCGAAAGGCTTCCTTTCTAATATGATTTTGCCTGGTGGTGTTAATTGAAAGTGAGCCCACTGATGCCGAATTATGAATAATATCCTGGTCAGTTGTATCCGAGTCGTGGAAAGGCTCGTCCAAAAAATGCCTTCGTGACGGACGCTCGGGACGCACGCCTACCGCGTGGGCGGACAAAACACTACTGAAACTGCGCGCCAACGTGTTTGAAAAGCGCTGACATCCGGATCAGGGGTGTGCGGAAAATTCTTCTCGGTAAATTTTTTACCGAAACTTTTTATCGGAATTTTTTTTTCGGTGAATACGGTAAAAACGGAAAATTCGGTAAAAATTCTGACTTTAACTTTGGTACATTTCCCATACGATAACACAAATGACCAATAATATTTATGCCACATTTTCTATACTGCATGAGGATAGTGCAAATTGTGAGTGAGTTTTACATATTGAACTGAGCTCAACGGCTGAACTCGATCGGCGGGACGTTGATTCTGAGAAAAAGTATTATTTCGAAATGTTCTGTCTTCAAGGCTTTTCTGTAGTCACTCAAAATCAGGCCAGCTGAGGAAAACATCCTTTCCGCCTCAACTGTGCCAGGAGGCGCGCAAAGTACTTATTGGGCAGTGAGGAAAGGTGAGGGTACGATGATTTCACAATGGAGTCGTTCAAGAACCGCAGTGATTCAGTGTTGTGCCCGAGGACTCCGAAAAGAATTTTTCAGTTCTTGAAATATCTGTGGTCAGGACTCTGCTGCGTTGCAGACCTGAAGACATTTCAGACAAAAATACCGTCAAGGCTGCGATGACTAAGCCGGGCGGCGGTGAGTTGAAGCGGGCGCGGCGCGGCCGTGTAGCCCGGCTTGTATTAGATTGCCCCCGCTACAGGTGATTCTGCTAGCCTACTGAACATATCCCTAGCATATTTCGACTTCTTCATTTTTAAATTAACAGCAATATGGGCAGTAGGCTGGCGAAAACACTTGAATAACAGTGGCTGGGCAATCTGATGCACGCTGCGCAGCCGCGCCGCGCCCGTTTCAACTCAGCGCCGCCCGGCTTAGTCATCGCAGCCTTGACGATATGTATTTCTCGCAATAGTGTCGCGATAAGAAGAAGCACGTGGTACAAAAGGTGAAGAGATTGCTTGAACATAAAAACCAATGGGTTGAAAAATAACCAAAAGAAGGATGAAAAATGATATCGCGCCAAAGGCATGTAATAACAGTAGCAAACCAGTGAAATACGGGTAAGAAGTAGGCCGATTAGGGGAAAAACACCCCGTTTTCCTTTTTGGTTAAAATTTCGGAAAATTTCGAGAAAAAATCGGTAAATCGCTAAATCAAAATTTTCCAAAAAACACCGGTAAATCCGAAACATCGGTAAACGGAAAATGCACACCCCTGATCCGGATAGCTGCTGCGCGAAGGGCACATGTAGCCTCACTCCATAGTTCTGCGTGGGCCAGTTCAGAATTTGCGGACTATCTAGTCGTCTGCTTCTGGATTCTGGACCTTTTCCTGTATAATGTTGTCCAAACATGAAATTTCGATCAGGAGCACAAACTTCTGAAAATCCTAGATATTGAAAGTGAATGTTTTATCCAGAAAGTTTTCTAGGTGGTAACAGAGCATGCAGTGCCGCCGGTAATTGATCGCTCGGCAGCTGCAGTTAAAATCCAGGTATGGCAGTTATTGTTTGCATATCTTTAGCTTTATGTGTCGTCCTCATTCGCATTTTTTTAAGGCATGGTATAAGGGATGCCGCGAGCGAGTTCGACTACAGAACCACCTCCAGTATAGGCGTGATTGCATGGATGCGTATCGCGGCAAAATGGCCGTTGAGGAGCCTGGTGAATTGGCATCTCTTAGCTCTCGTCCTGTGTACAGCAAGTGAGTTTGTAAGAGGATAGATTCATACCATTCATACACTTTATGACAAACATCAGTTAAAGGCAGCATACTCGCTCGTAAACGTGGTTGAGATAACTACGGAAATAGAATGGTATGGCTCAGAACACTTCGCCTACGCTATTTGGAGCGTTAAAAATGACCCGCAATGACGCTACACGAGTAAGAATCGGGCCCACCCCCTAAATTTCTCCGCCCCTGTACTTGCCGTCCTCCGAAACGGGTGCTGGACCATTTCCGCCGTCGTCGATGTAAGTGGTTTACTTATTGTTCTCATTGTACCACCCACAAACGTCGCCGACGGTGGTAATGGCCCAGCACCCTTGTTTGGAAGGAGAACGGCAAATACAGGGCGAGGGCTACCTTATCGCTCGTGTAGCGGCATTGTGTGTCGTATTTGGCGCTTCAGAATGCGTATTCGTTGTGTTCTGAGCCATACCATTCTATTTCCGTAGTTATTTCAACCACGTTTACGAACTTGTATGCTGCACTAAAGGAAGTTTCTGGTACGCCGACTACGAATAATGAAATGACACTTCCTCGGGATCGAGGATGGCGATATGTGACCAACCGGAGTCCTGAGATTTTTTCCAACGCAGATTTCATTATGGTTCTTATAGAACTGTTCGAATATTTCCCCGGATTTTCCTTCTGAGACGGTTCTCAACGGCTTCAAAATCATACGTCATGCCTTTAGCTGCCGTCAACTAAATTTTAAGACTTTAGAAATCATGTTCCGCTGAAATTTTCCTAATGGTAATTGCGGTGCGCGCGAAGCGCGCACCTAATTTGGAAAAGGATTGCTTCTGCGCAAACCCCTCGTTACAGAATCTCGGTTTGGAAGGTAGTTCCGAACTTGGCATTTTCACAAAATGTAGGGCAGTAAAGGCTCTTAACACTGCCCAAATTTTAGAAAAATCCGCTTTGTGTTCTCGAGATATGGAAAAATTTGTGAATTTTAAAATGTGTGTCTGTGTGTCTGTGTGTGTGTGTGTGAGTCCGGTGGAACTTTTGAATGATAAGAAACATGGTTGGCCAATTGAGAGAAATGGAGTGGTATTGTGATAAGAGTGGATTGATTGCAAGCGTTAGGGTAGGTCTGCTTCTCGTCCATCAGGAACCGTATGCACACCGTTTATTGCGGTACGCAACTAGAAGTGCGCGAAGCTTCGGGAACGTGTGCGGAACCCAGCTATTGGTGCGCCAAGCGCCGGGGAATGTGTGCACGACCCAAGTAGAGGTGCGCCAAGCGCCGGGGAACGTGTGCAGGACCGAAGTAGAAGTGCGCCAAGCGACGAGCAACGTATGCGGGACCCAACTAAAACTGTGCTGAGCGCCGGGGAACGTGTGCGAGACCCAACTAGAAGTGCGCCAAGCGCCGAAGAACGCGTGCAGGACACATCTAGAAGTACGCCAAGCGACGGGAAACGTGTGCGGGACCCAAACAGAAGTGCGCCAAGCGCGGGGGAACGTGTGCAGGATCCAAGTAGAAGTGCGCAAAGCGCTGGGCAACGTATGCGGGACCCAACTAGAACTGTGCTGAGCGCTGAGAAACGTGTACGGGACCCAACTAGAAGTGCGCCGAGCGCCGGGGAGTGTATGCGGGACGCATCTAGAAGTGCGCCAAGTGCCGGGGAACGTGTGCGGGACCCAAACAGAAGTGCGCCAAGCGCCGGGGAACGTGTGCAGGACCCAAGTAGAAGTGCGCCAAGCGCTGGGCAACGTATGCGGGACCCAACTAGAACTGTGCTGAGCGCCGGGAAACGTGTGCGAGACCCAACTAGAAGTGCGCCAAGCGACGGGAAACGTGTGCGGGACCCAAACAGAAGTGCGCCAAGCGCCGGGGAACGTGTGCAGGACCCAAGTAGAAGTGCGCTGAGCGCCGGGGAGTGTATGCGGGACCCATCTAGAAGTGCGCCAAATGCCGGGGAATGTGTGCGGGACCCCAGTAGAGGTGCGCCAAGCGCCGGGCAACGTATGCGGGACCCAACTAGAACTGTGCTGAGCGCCGGGAAACGTGTGCGGGACCCAACTAGAAGTGCGCCGAGCGCCGGGGAGTGTATGCGGGACGCATCTAGAAGTGCGCCAAGCGACGGGAAACATGTGCGGGACCCAAACAGAAGTGCGCCAAGCGCCGGGGAACGTGTGCAGGATCCAAGTAGAAGTGCGCCAAGCGTTGGGCAACGTATGCGGGACCCAACTAGAACTGTGCTGAGCGCTGAGAAACGTGTACGGGACCCAACTAGAAGTGCGCCGAGCGCCGGGGAGTGTATGCGGGACGCATCTAGAAGTGCGCCAAGTGCCGGGGAACGTGTGCGGGACCCAAACAGAAGTGCGCCAAGCGCCGGGGAACGTGTGCAGGACCCAAGTAGAAGTGCGCCAAGCGCTGGGCAACGTATGCGGGACCCAACTAGAACTGTGCTGAGCGCCGGGAAACGTGTGCGAGACCCAACTAGAAGTGCGCCAAACGACGGGAAACGTGTGCGGGACCCAAACAGAAGTGCGCCAAGCGCCGGGGAACGTGTGCAGGACCCAAGTAGAAGTGCGCTGAGCGCCGGGGAGTGTATGCGGGACGCATCTAGAAGTGCGCCAAGTGCCGGGGAATGTGTGCGGGACCCCAGTAGAGGTGCGCCAAGCGCCGGGCAACGTATGCGGGGCCCAACTAGAACTGTGCTGAGCGCCGGGAAACGTGTGCGGGACCCAACTAGAAGTGCGCCGAGCGCCGGGGAGTGTATGCGGGATGCAACTAGAAGTGCGCCAAGTGCCGGGGAACGTGTGCGGGACCCAAGTAGAGGTGCGCCAAGCGCCGGGAAAAGTGTGCAGGACCCAAGTGGAAGTGCGGCAAGCGCTGGGCAACGTATGCGGGACCCAAACAGAAGTTCGCCAAGCGACGGGAAGGTGGGCGGGACACAAATTTAAGTGCGCCAAGCGCCGGGGAACGTGTGCAGAACCCAAGTAGAAGTGCGCCAAGCGACGGGAAACATGTGCGGGACCCAAACAGAAGTGCGCCAAGCGCCGGGGAACGTGTGCAGGACCCAAGTGGAAGTGTGCCAAGCGCCGGGCAACGTATGCGGGACCCAACTAGAACTGTGCTGAGCGCCGGGGAACGTGTTCGGGACCCAACTAGAAGTGCGCCGAGCGCCAGGAACGTGTTCGGAACTACACTACAAGTGCGCCAAGAGCCCGAGAACGTGTGCAGGACCCAATTAGAAGTACGCCAAGCGCCGGGCAACGTATGCGGGACCCAACTAGAACTGTGCTGAGCGCCGGGGAACGTGCGCGGTGCTCAACTGGAAGTGTGCCAAACCCCAGAGAACGTGTGCGGGACCCAACCAAATGTGCGCCAAGCGCCGGGGAACGTGTTCGCGACCCAACAAAAAGTGTGCCAAGCGACGGGGAACGTGCGCGGGACCCCAAATAAAAAGCGCCGAGCGCCGGAGAAAGTGTGCGGGACCCAACTGGGAGCGCTCCAAGCGCCGGGGATAGTGGGCGGGACCCAACTTTGGGTACGCCAAGCGCCGAGGAAAGCGTGCGAGACCCAACTGGAAGTGCTCCATGCGCCGGGGAACGTGAGCGGGCTCCAACTTCGGGTGCGCCAAGCGCCGAGCAAAGTGTGAGGGACTCAACTGGGAGTGCGCCATGCGCCGGGTACGTGTGCGATATCTAACTGGGAGCACACAAAGCGCCAGAAAATGTGTGCGGGATCCAGCTTCGGGTACGCCAAGCGCCTAGGAAAGTGTGCGGGACCCAACTGGAAGTGCGCCAAGCGCCGGGGAAAGTGTGTGAGACTCGACTTGAAAAGCGCCAAGCGCCGGGGAAAGAAGGCGGGACCCAACTGCGAGTATGCCAAGCGTTACGGATCGTGTGTTCGACCCAACCGGGAGGACCGGCAAGGGAGTGAAAATCGAAAACGCGGTTGTGATTCAACCGTTCATCCAGTCGTTATTGGGTTTGGAAACCATGAAAAAGGCTGTGAACTGTGGTAGTGCTAGAAGGGGTGGGCAAGTATTTGCAAGAGGGGTCTACTACACAACTGCATGAACATTTGAAAGGTCATATCTGAGGGTGTAATGGGCCTTTTAAAGGAAACCTTTGCTAAAATGAAGTGAAATTATCGAACTTTTCTGCTTTGCTACGGATTAGTATGATTTGGAAATGAAACATTTGTTAGAAACTCGTTAAAAGAAGTGAAATGTCTTATCCTACTGATTTGGCATGTGAATAAACTCGAACAGTGAAATGATTCATCGTTGATTTGGCTGTGCACTTGTTTACTAAACAACAAAAATTGAGTGTGAGATTGAAAAACCAAATCACGCACATCTCTTCTGAAATCAAACCTAACGCTTGCAGTTTAGGTTAACAAGTCTCAGGTCCTTGCAAAATTATGTAATGTCTCCCACCTCAATCATTCAGAAATATTGATTCTCAAGAATTACTAAATTATTTGACGCGGTCGCTTCCGATTGACTATCAATTAATGAAAGTGGAAATAACATCAAGTAGTGTGTCTATGCGAATGTTGTCAACTAAGAGAATTGCAGTCACACGAATAAATGTGTGTGCTCAGTAAGATGTGCGTGATTTGGTTTTTCAATGTCACACTCAATTTTTGTTGTTTAGTAAACAAGCGCACAGCCAAATCAACGATGAATCATTTCACTGAGTTTTTAGCGCTTCTTTCGAGTTCATTCCCATGCCAAATCAGTAGCATAAGACATTTCACTTCTTTTAACGAGTTTCTCAGAAATGTTTCATTTCCGAATCATACTAATCCGTAGCAAAGCAGAACAGTTCGATAATTTCACTTTCATTCAGTTCTGACACCGACCAATGAACAGTGGGTCGAATCTAGACATTCCGAGTTTCCCTGTAATTTTTGTAAATTTCTGTAACAACTTAGTGTTCCTAAGCTGCGACAGGGTCTCTGTTGTTGTTGCTGTTATTTTTGTCCTACACCATGAAACAGTAAATCGTAGGTTCTTTGAAAGGTGAAAATTGAAACGATTAATAGATATGTAAAGTTGAAGACAGCGTAAACATAGTTGAGATAAAAACGTGAAAAGCCTGTACGATTCCTACCATGAACGCTGTTGGAAGCACCGAAAACTAATACAGATGACAATATTCTAAAGGTTTAGCTACCTGGCAAAAGTAATGATCTGGCAATATCATAATTACAAGAAATATAGCAGTTGAAAGAATAAAAAAACGTCGTAAAGTATCCTAAAATATTATTTGGCCCAAAATAGCCAGAAGTAATGAAAAACTGGGAAATGTAGTGAAATGACCAAAATCGGATTTGGCGGTCAATTTTAGGCCAACTTTTTATAAGTAGTGACAGATGAGGAATAGGATTTTACAAGCTTTTCCGTTAAACTTATCAAAGCAAAATCAAGCGCATATCGGATTTAAGCGTCGCGATCACATAGCTTGACCTACCCTAATTTCCGTATTACAGCTTCAGTAAAATGCTTTACGGTTTCCGTTGCGCGCTTGATTTTGCTTTGATAAGTTTAACGGAGAAGCTTGTAAAATCATATCCCTAGTCTATCACTGCTTATCAAAAGTTGGCCTTTGATTGACCGCCAAATCCGATTTTGATCATTTCACTACATTTCCCAGTTTTTCATTACTTCTGGTTATTTTGCGCCAAATCGTTTTTAAGATATTTCATGAAGTTTTCTTTCAACTTCTATGTTTCTTGTAATCATGACACATATAACATTGCCAAATCAGTATTTTGCCGGAAAGCTAAACTTTTGAAAATTTCATATTTATTTCCCGAAGGTTCCCTTTCTGCCCTGATTTTTGCTTAGCGATTCCCATTTTGGAGAGGCAAAACCTCTTATGACAGCTTTTGCCTTCGCGAAATAATGAATTCGGTACCGATCGGTGTTCTCGGACGACTATAACTCCTAAAAGTTGTGACCCGCTACCCTTGCTTTCCTACTGAGGTCCCGTACTTTTTCTACGGCGTCATTCGCACTCCCATTGGGGTTACGTACACTTTCTGTGGCGTTCTGCGCGATCCCACTGGGGGCCCGCACACTTTCTGTGGCGTCCTGCGCGATCCCACTGGGGGCCCGCACACTTTCTGTGGCGTCCTGCGCACTCCCACTGGGGTCCCGTACACTTTCTGTGGCGTTCTGCGCGATCCCACTGGGGGCCCGCACACTTTCTGTGGCGTCCTGCGCGATCCCACTGGGGGCCCGCACACTTTCTGTGGCGTCCTGCGCACTCCCACTGGGGTCCCGTACACTTTCTGTGGCGTTCTGCGCGATCCCACTGGGGGCCCGCACACTTTCTGTGGCGTCCTGCGCACTCCCACTGGGGTCCCGTACACTTTCTGTGGCGTCCTGCGCACTCCCACTGTGGTCCCGCACACTTTCTACGGCGTCCTGCGCACTTCCCCTGGGGTTACGTACACTTTCTTTGGCGTCCTGCGCACTTCCACTGGGCTCCCGTGCACTTTCTGTGGCGTCCTGCGCACTCCCACTGTGGTCCCGCACACTTTCTACGGCGTCCTGCGCACTTCCCCTGGGGTTACGTACCCTTTCTTTGGCGTCCTGCGCACTCCCACTGGGCTCCCGTACACTTTCTGTGGCGTCCTGCGCACTCCCACTGTGGTCCCGCACACTTTCTACGGCGTCCTGCGCACTTCCCCTGGGGTTACGTACACTTTCTTTGCGTCTTGCGCACTCCCACTGGGCTCCCGTACACTTTCTGTGGCGTCCTGCGCACTCCCACTGTGGTCCCGCACACTTTCTACGGCGTCCTGCGCACTTCTTTTGGGGTTACGTACACTTTCTTTGGCGTCCTGCGCACTCCCACTGGGGTCCCGTACACTTTCTGTGCCGTCCTGCGCACTCCCACTGTGGTCCCACACACTTTCTACGGCGTCCTGCGCACTTCCCCTGGGGTTACGTACACTTTCTTTGCGTCCTGCGCACTCCCACTGGGCTCCCGTACACTTTCTGTGGCGTCCTGCGCGTTCCCACTGTGGTCCCGCACACTTTCTACGGCGTCCTGCGCACTTCCACTGGGGTTACGTACACTTTCTTTGGCGTCCTGCGCACTCCCGTTGGGCTCGCGTACACTTTCTGCGGCGTCCTGCGGACTCCCACTGGGGTCCCGTACACTTTCTGTGCCGTCCTGCGCACTCCCACTGTGGTCCCACACACTTTCTACGGCATTCTGCGCACTCCCACTTTGATCCCTCACATTTTGAAGGCGTAGTGCGACTCTCACCGGATTCCCGTACACCTTATACGGTATCCTGCGCGCTCCTCAAATCCTATTCACATCACGCGGGCTTCCGAAAACAACTTCCAAGGTCCCTCCGTATAGCTTGAAGCGCAATGCCGTTTTGAGGAGGGAACAATATTGGGCGGAAGCCTATCAGTGACTGTGTTGATTTTCATTAGATAATTTTTGAGGGTGAGTGAATGCCGAATGGTTTATAATAACATGTTTACGTCCGTCTTGGCCCTCGCAGGGTCAGGCGGACCGTTGTCAAAGGCCTCGACGAAGCTGCGCCCCTCCCTTGGAGATCTAATTTTTTGAAAAATGTTCAAAACTTTTGCGCCCCCCTCAGGTTCTTAAAAAATGTCAACAGTTTTTGTGGTCAACAATTAAAAAAAATTATATTTCAACGGGAGTCTCTAAAAATATAATTACTACCTTTCCTATCCGACTGGTTAGCCTCGGGGAGTCCAGTTTCGACTTGCCCTTGAGCAACAACATCTGTATTGAGAAAGAAGTAATTAAAATTGTGACACAGTTCGCCTCACAACCTCATGATGGTAACGATGAAGAAAAATGTGGGCAAATTAAAGTGGAAATCGAAAAACGCTGGCTCGCCCTATATTTTGTCCTAATCGTGATCGTGCAGTAAGCTAACAAAAAGTCAGGAATGCTACAAAAATTACGCAATAGGGAGCTTGGATAACGGCTCACTAATAATAAGGCTTCACGACATCTGGATGCAACGCTATTTGGATTGGGTCACTCAGGATACGAGGGGTGAATGAATGATACGTTATCAAAACTCTTAGCATTTTGATGGAGTTTCTGTAAGAACAATGACTGATAGCACTATCAAATAGCAGATACCGGCAGAAGTCTACATTTTGACTGATAAGAAACCTCCAACTAGGTTCGCATCGAGGCCTCCGGGTGGGTGGAACCCTTTTGTGCGTGCGTAAACCTTCACAGGTTCAAAAAAGTTCGATTCCCAACTAGTATTGTTCTAACAGAAGGGGTGCGAGTGCGAGTGGGAGAGGGGTGTCACCGGCGGTGGTATTGCGAGCACTGTACTGCGCAACACTGCCCGCAAAACCACCGCCGGTGGCAGACGCGGTTTGGCATTGGAGCGCGATGTTTTTCGACGGCTCGCCGCAGTGATGAGTAAAACCCCTTGCTCCGCAATGCTCTGAATCGACGAGTTTCCGAGCGAAGTCGTGGTAGTGAGTAGACGATAGGCCAAGGACGAACATTTTACCTTCAGGATCTTAGGATTACTTTTCTGAAAAAAAATTAGCGTTGTCCAATTTCGGCTGAAGCCGCGGTTTTGGACAACGGTGAAACGAGTTTTAGGTGATTCTCTCCATGATTTCAAGGTGGTGGGAGAGGTGTTAGGTATCACTTTGTGAGGAATTTCATGGAGAATGTGATTTTTTTTTCAGAAATTTGAAAATCTGAAATTTTATGGGGGACGTACGTTGTCCAGTTTTCGAAGTGAAGAAGTTAAGCGGTAATAGGCCGGATTAATGAATGCAACTCGTCTAAAACTTTTTTTATGTGCTGATATAATGTACACGGCTTAAAATATGTCTATTACATCGTTATGTAAAGATACTTTCCTCACTTATTCTGTTGTGGTGCTGTACTATTGTTCTATTTCATATTTTTGTTGCTATTTTAATATGTGAGACAACCACGTCCGAACCCCTCGTTCCACGACCTGTTTTCTCCACAGAAAGAAAAACAACTGGAAACACCCCCGATTTTTCGAAGTTTTGTCCCGAAGTTTTTACGTCCCTCCCCCCCTAAAAAATCTAAATTTCGAAAATTTTCACGTTCCCCCTGTTGTCCAGCTGGAAAACGCCCGCCTGACCCCGACAGCTACCACTGGCCGTTTTCTGCTCAAACGGGATTGTTGGATCTGGGATTGTTTCGGTAATCTCCTAAAATAGTCCCCGTCTTGAAGGTAGTTCACGAAAGAAAACGGTCTCAGGGTCCCTAAGAAAGTCGAATCTTCCGGCGTGATCCTGATCTCGATGAAATGTCAAACGTTATTCGAATATTCGAATAGTTGGCCGACTCTTCGAATGTACTCATTTATTCGAACATTTCTGAAAGACCTTATTCGAATGTATTCATTCATACGGGAATTTTTAAAGGCCTTATTCTAATGTATTGATTAATTCGGAGATTTTCAAAAGGCCCTGTTCGAATGTATTTATTTTTTCGGGAATTTTTAAAAGGCCGTATTCAAATTATTCATTCATTCGTAAACTAAGGTCGAATGCCCATGTATAATACACAGGTATAGCCTAGCTTCCTCATTTTGAGCCGGTTGAAGTTAGGCTTTTCGAGCCTATCATGTCAACATCTCCTTATCAGTGTAATATTTTGCCATGACCGACCGCTCCGCTGCTTGGTCCGCCCGGGTTCATCCGAGCAAGTTAGGCTGCATATAGGCATGCTATATCATCTCAATCGATCAGATTTTTTTCCCACAGACTCCCACTTGATAGTTCTATTACTGTTGATTTTCTAGTTTCGTCCTTAAATCTGGGGCGGCATGCATGAACGCAGCGAACGGTGTAGGAGCCGCTCCGCGCCATGCGCGCAGCGTCGAGAAACGGGGCGGCCCCAAATTTCGTGGCGTGTGTTGATGTGCCTGATTTTCGGGGCCGCCCCGTTGCTCGACGCTGCGCGCATGGCACGCGGAGCGGCTCCCTGACACCGTTCGCTGCGTTCATGCATGCCGCCCCTGTTAATCGTAGAAGTATGATCTGACAGGCTGGCAGCAGTGGATTGCTCTAATATCGCCGTCCTGGATCCTCTGCTTCCAACTGCGTTTATGTTAGGAGCCGTACGAGTTTATTTGCGTTGCTATTTCAACCTCGTTTATGCTGTCTTCAACTCTAGATATCTACTAGTCGTTATAGTTTCCACCTTGTACATTCAAATGGGGAAGATTGCCAGGATTTAACGAAAACAGGGACTAAGATCTCTCATGAACGAAGGGGCATCATTCTGCTCTTGATGCAAAGTTTTGTGAAGCTCATCTTGTAAATATTATCAATCGCCGGCATGCCTTCAGAAAACAGCTGCTGGCGTTCATCCCGTAGCACCTTTTTCTGCCCCTTCCGATCTTTTGTACATCTATTCTGGAAGGCGAATTATGAAATCAGTGGCTCTATTCATGAAACTATGGGAGCCTTGCGGGAGGGTCCAAAGTCCGCCAGCCGCATACATCGGGAGGCCCCGCAATTTCGTGAATACGACCACAGGTTCTAGCACGGGATCTGGTGCCCGACGTTTTGCGCACTCTCCTCCTTCCCCTCTCCCGAAGCCTCAGATCGGTGTAATTTTTGTGATCTTTCCAACTTTCCCCGAGGACGTGCGTCTCTCGACGCGCTGAAGCCCCCGTCGATAATTCTCCTTTTTGAGAACCCCAATTCTCAGTTGTTATCACATGCACGTTCAGGATTCATGATGCCGTGGATATGTTATTCGATTCGAAGATGTACGTCTCAAAAGTTGGCGCCTTCATTCTGAGTTCGTACCTCTATTACTCATCAGCTAAGACACTGCGTATAATGATCATACATAACAGCACTACCCAAAAACATCGATATCGGAGTTCACACAATCTCTTTGAAAATTCGAACATTATCTTCAGGCACCTAAAAACTCTAGGTGTTAAAATTTGACAGGTAAAGAAACAATATCTAACTGAAAATCGAAGATCACTTCTATAATTATGGCAGCGCAGTACAGTATGAGTATTCGTTTTTTAATGTGAAATAAAAACTGCGAGCAGCGATTTCCCTGTCTATGAGTCTTTCATATCCAAGACAGATCTGAAACTTTATTTAGGCTTACATTCATTTTCCTAAGCCCCTGTTGGTCGGCCCACATGGACGTTCGATGGAATCAGAGGCCTCAAAGTAGCTATCATCAGCGGCTTTAGTGATCTGTATCAAGAGGTGCACAGGTTAATGAGGCTCCATGCCGAAACAAATTTTTCAGGACCTCTGAACATTAGGAACCCATAGACTACAAGAGTGCTGATATAATTATGATACAGTGGATTTAAGAGTTAAGTACTGATCCAGCACTAGCGAAAATATTTTGTTTCATCTTATTTTTTAGTTAATTTTTGGAGGACGAGGGTTTTTGGGTGCACGAAAGTGAGCAGTAATCTTTGAAGACTCAGTCCAAGCTCATGGGCGAAATTTGAGATTTCCACGCAATTGTGAAGTAGACCCATCCTGTATAACACCTGCTAAGTGCAAGCTCTCAATTCCTCCGAATAAGCGAGATATAGGGGGAAGCCCCTTGATGCGCCTACATCAGGAGCCCACTTTTACGATTTTTCGAGCTCAGCAGCAATGAGATGAGCGATGGCTTCCGATCAATAGCGTCATTATTCCCTTCATTCTCAGCCTCTCTCTTTACCCAAGTCGGCTCGCTTACATCGGTTGCAAATGACGGAATGTACAAGCCTCAGACTACTCTTCCACAATGCTTCCGCAGCTTAATTTTGAGGGGCCATAACTCCGTCCCTAGGGGGGTCTGTAGGATTCCAGAGACATCGTTAGAGTCAGCGTGGGAGCGACTTCAAGATAGGCTGAAAATCAGAAAAACGAGTGTGAGGTTGGACTGTGCCTTTAAGGTGGGATCGTACTTTCCGGGACCAGCGACAGTGCACACCAGGCACATTGCTTTTCGGTCGATATGAATGGTTAATATTGCGTGGCGTCATTCGTCGTTGGAAGTATGATCCAGGCCTAAATCTGATAAATGTGTGTGTGAGTATCGATATCGTTCCTTAAAGGCATCGTACACGATGAAAACCGAATTCCCGCTTTTGCGTTCAGTCGGACTAGTGGGCCATAACAATGTCACTCAGAACGTTTGGAGTTTCAAAAACACCTCTGAATGAAGATTTGTTTACTCCAAAAGGGCTTCCTGGATTTGGGGGAGCCGGCCTTGGGGTCGATCCGTTGTGACAAGGAGTAAAACTCCGTGGTCGCTGGCGGCAATCGTGCGTTGACGCGTCGTAGGGCGCAACGCACACGCCACTCGATTTCACATTCGACATGGATCGAAAGCAGCTGACAGCATTGGACGCAGCATGTTAGTAACTCTTTTTTAACTTCGTTCAAGAAAAAAGTAATTGCTCGTCTGAATGGCGACCTTGGTGAATTACTTCCAACGCAGCGCCAAGGAACGAATCGTAGAGCTGTTCCTTGCGTTCTTCGCGCAACTATCCCAAATTGATGTCGGCTTCAAATTTGTCTTGAGCTTTATTTGAATGGGTTTTTCTCAGAAAGTTGACGTTTTTGAGGGGGCTTTCTCCAACCTTTAGTCACTATAGGGATCTAGCAACATGAAGACGTCAAAAACGCATGTATGGCTATCATCGTGTACGATGCCTTTAAGCCTCACTCACAGCTGGTAGCTTCGACTTGAAGTCGAAGTGACCAACGATACTGCATCGATCTGTAATCGCTGGACGAAGCGATTTCAAATCGCCGAGCGACTTCTGATCGCTCGTGGGCAAGCAGTTCTGCGTGAAACATGACGGAGATTTGCGGACAACGACGCGAGATTGAGCGGGGAGTCTGCAATTCGGCGCCGAATACCCTACGTCTTGACGAAAGATCACGGCCTAGTCGCTCCGACTAGACGAATCGCTTCCATCAAGAAAGCGACGCGACTGGTCGAAGCGACCTAAAGGCGCATTCATAGCAGGCCGCTTCGACTAGTCGTGGCACTACCAACAGTTACAAAACCCATCGCGCTGATAGATCGTGCACTGAGTCGCGACGGTTTGGAACAGTTTGCAGTTTCAGTCGCGATCGCCGAGCGACTGGGGTATTTCATAGCTGGTCGCTCCGACTAATCGCGTCGCTTCCATGATGGAAGCGATTCGTCTAGTCGAAACGACTAGGCCGTAATCTTTCGTCAAGACGTGCTGTATTCGGCGCCAAATTGCTGACGTCACAACTCACCCACATAAAAGACGGCATGTGAAAGGGAAAAACGAGTATTTTTTTACACATTTACGATTATAGAGATGAGAAAGCTTGTTAAGGCTACCGAGAAATCACATTTCATGCAGAGCTTCCGGCAATTACTAACGTTAGTTGTAGTTTTATGTTGCTGTACAAGTAAATTCCATCCCGTCGTCTTTTGAAACCATTTTTTTGTTGGAAAACTATGCAAGACTAATTTATCTAGAAGAGAAAGGCACCGAAGTCACAAAAAAAATCTGGAGGAATCAGCAAAAACCGAGAAATTTTTTTAACTCCTGCGGCGTTGTCCGCAATTGTCCGTATTTTTTACGCAAAATTGCGTCCGCCCGAGCGACTCGAAATCAGTGGACGACATGATTTCAGGTCGCGGCATGGGGCGATTTCAGATCGCGGCAGTATCGTTGGTCGCTTCGAGTTCAAGTCGGAGCGACCAGCTATGAATGGGGCTTTACAAAATCAAGCAGGTCGTTTCGACCAGCTATGAAATACGCCAGTCGCTCGGCGATCGCGGCTGAAACTGCAAACTGTTCCAACCCGTCGCGATTCAGTGCATGATCTGTTGACGCGACGGGTTTTGTTGTTGGCAGCGCCGCGACTAGTCAAAGCGACCAGCAATGAACGTGGTTCAGGCCTCGGTCATAGTTGTTTGATCGGCTTAGCCAGCCCGGTCGATAATCATGAAAATTGAGTGAGGTGGGGTGGAAAAAACACCCGATGTGGCTGACCCGACCTTGCTCACATGATATAAGATAAGAAATGAATGATATTCATGATATCGTTCCACATATTTCATACATATTGACCGCGTCAGCCGCACCTGGATACACCGGGTGTTTTTTGCAACCTCCACCGTTCATGTTTTTTAATACGTATCGGCCGGACTGGCCACGGCGATTTTCTCAACCAACTCTGACAGGGGCCTTAGGGTATGCCGCTATAATCAGGTAACGGCTGTATGAATGATAGCGTAGCAATTACCTATTTCAGACAGGTTGTCAGCGTTGTCGCCACATTTCTGTGCGTACTTGGTTGTCGACGCGCAGGGATTGACTGCTCTGATAGATCTTTTCGATCAGAAAACGATAGGACGTGGTCCAGCAACTGCAGAAATTCTTTCGATCCTGCAAGAAGTTTTTCTTCGTATAATTGAGGTTTGTACCTTTTTCTCCGGTCCCACTCATATTTGGCCATTCGGGTGTAGCTAGCTCAGTTGATACGAGATACATATTCGTGAAAAATAGTGGGGGAGGGGTCGATTTTCTGAATACTGTGACAGGGACTCAACGTTTTGAGCTTTCTAAGCATTCCTTAACAACTTGTTCCAGTGCCCTGATCCCTCCGTGCAAGCAGAGGTGGATGCCAACCTGGCCGACTGTGTGAAGCTCGCGCTCCATATATTCCATGCGTTCTACAATCATGAGATGATAGTGAACGGTTTTGGACGAGCACTTTTGGCACTACACCGTCGCCCTAATGCAAAAAAATACTTCAGTAATTCGAAGTTCTACCTCAACTACGCAGCCAAAAGGTAGCCTTTTATTCTACTTATGCTTACAGTTTGCAGGACCGATTCTTCTAGTTGTGTGGCGCGCCGCCTTAACCACTTGCTGAACTATACTTCCCGACGCGAGGCATTGTTCACATTAAAGTTGATTATCGATCGAGATAAATGAAGAACATTGCGTCGCGTCACCCGTTGCAGGGAGTATGGTTCCGGCCAAAGAGTTTAGTTCAATATTGCCGTTGTGCACGGTGGTATCACATATTGAAAACTGTTACTTTCGCCCAAACTTGACCTTGGCTGCCATTGACGAGCAAAGCGGCGTAGCAGTTCATTCCGTAGTATCCGAGAAATACATGAAAGGGATAACATACGCTGACAATTGATTCAACTTTTTCGTGGATCGAAACTTACGTTTATTCGAAATTCTACGTACGTTTATTCGAAATTCTTAGAAAAACCATTAGTTTTCTCTGTGCCATGCGTTCCATCTCTCCGTTTTCAAAATACTGCAATACGCAAAGCCTGATCACCTTCTATGACAATCGATATCGAGAAGGCCAACGTTGTTTAGTGAAAGCAGCCTAGTGGTAGTCGGACCGATTGGTTTGGCGTAGTCGAAACGCTATATTTTCTTGTACAAGTGGAATCTTGGTTACGTATGTAAATTGCGCGTCTTAGGCATCTTCCATAGTCCTCACCAGGGGTGTGCGGAATTTCCTGTTTTCTGACCATTTTTGGCCATTTTTCTGTTTTCTGTAATAAAATAGGCAACATTTGGACAGAAAATAGAAAAGACGTGAACCACGATTTGTAGAACGGTTGTCCTAAGAAAAAATTGTAGGATTTATCGAAGCTAAGCCAATAGGTTAAGGGTGCATTTTACCCAAGCTCTCTGCAGTTCCCCGGCGCTAGACACTTTGTCTCGCTGTAGTGGTTATCCATTTGGGCGCGTGTGGCATGGTGGGAGGAAGCGCTGCTGTCCGGAGTACATGGTCGAGTTCGATCCTCGCCGAGGGAAACCAAACCAACTATCCCTCCGGGGTCTTTCAACTGGTAACAGATTTATATAGGGAGATGAAGGCATTCATTGGGAAGTAGGTTACCCCCCCCCCTAAGCCACTAAGCCCCCAATACGAAAATCATTCAGGCCTCTATGAACACGACGTCGAATGCACTGCACATCTAAGTAGGTATTGAAGAAGCCGATTCCTTATCTTTGTTTTATGGTGGATACCTTTACCCAGAGGTTTACCGTTGACGAATCCCTCTGAGGCCGGATTCGTCAAAGCATTTTCCATGGTAAGTTAGTGTTATCGGCTAACCACAACCGTTATCAGTCATTTTCAGGCTTGCTGACTCGCTGATAACGATCGCGGTTAGCCGATAACGCTTACTTACCACTGAAAATGCTTTGATGAATCCGGCCTCAGATGGTACGCGATGCAGTCAAATGACGCGAAAACTGCAATGTTACTGTATACTAACAATAACAAGCCATTAATTCTCTTTGACGCCCTTTATTCATACCCGCCCTAGCGCGTCGCTTGAGTTTTAATAATTTCTATACGTGGGCAGTGACTAAGAATTCTGCAGCGCACCCACTTTGGTGGAGCGGGATAACGCGTGAGTCCAACTGGGCCATGCACGCAAACTCTAAATGCGTTTCTTAAAGGCAGTGTTCACGATTATTTCAGTTCCCGACTTTTTCACATAAAACAATGCGTTGAGCTCCAAGTGTTACTCAAATTACGAAGAAACGGCGAGGAACGCACTAAAATGTCATATTTCAGTGACATTGTTCTATAACATGGACTAGTTGTCCGGTTGGATGAACATGTTCATAGTGATTGTCACCGGTGGAAAATTGGGTCCATCGAAAATAGAAGAATATTTAATGCAAAGCACTATTAGTTAGGGCCCTAAGGAAAGAACGGAGCAATCGAGAGTAGAGAATTGCAAAGGATGGGTCCACAAAATATTTCATTGTCACAACAAACACTTCCTGTGATACTTAAGAGGCGGGGTGATACTTCAGGATTTCGTGTACTTTTGGTGCGTTTTTCTCAATTTCTACGTCATTTCGGTTCTACCCGGGGGGCACTCAATCAATTTAGCGAATAATCTCCGGATTGTACCAGGCCGTCCAATAATTCCTGTCCGAAAATTTTCAAAAATCTAGAATTTTCCTTAGAAGTGTTATAATATCAGGCAAGTGTAAGAATCTTCTAGAAGGTTCTCCAAAGTACGCTAGGGGTATATAAGGCGCAGTCGCCGCGTCTAGCTACCAGTGCAAGCTAAAATGGACCAAGGTCGAATTTGTACGTTCGTGTAGTACGAGTGGCTGCTGGGCAACGACACGGGCACCGCGGTCGCCAACATCTGCTGAGCGTGCAAGGAGGATGCAGTGTCCCAACGCACAGTCAGCCGCTGGTTCAATAGTTTCGAAAGCGGCGACACAAGCCTCGAGGACAGGGAGCACAGCGGGAGGCCTTCTACGGTGGATGATGACGAAGTCCATCGCTGTATCAAGGAGAAGCCGGAAGCCACCACCCGTGAACTGGCGACGACGCTCGGCTGCAGCAAGTCCACCATCCACAATCGACTCAACTTGCTCGGCTACCACAAAGTTCTGGCCCGTTGGATCCCCCACCGTCTGACGGACGACAACAAGCAGAGCCGCGTGGCCGTCTGCCAGTCCCTCCTCCTTCGTCCGCATCGCAAGGAGTTTCTCGAGGACGTGGTCACTGGGGATGAGAGCTGGGTCCTCTACGACAACGTCGCCCGCCGTGCCGTCTGGATCCTGCGCGGAGAAGAGCCGTCGACGACGCCGAAAGCCGACCTGCACCCGCTGAAGATCATGCTCTGCTGCTGGTGGAACACCAAGGGCATGCTGTACTTCGAGCTGCTCCCGCAAGGCAGGACGGTCACCGCCTCCATCTACACCGATCAGCACGAGAAACTAGCCGCCGCCATCCGAGAAAAGCGTCCCCGACGGGCCTCGGTCCACCTGCTGCACGACAACGCGCGCCCCCACGTGGCGAAGGAGACCCAGCAGAAGTTGGCGACGCTCGGCTGGGAGACGGTTGCCCATCCGCCGTATTTCCCGGACCTCGCATCCTCCGAATACCACTTGTTCCGCTCGCTGAAGCACCATTTGGCCGGAAGAAAATTCACCAACTACGACAACCTCGAATCCGACATCGCGGACTTCTTCGAGTCGCAGCCCCCGGAGCTCTGGGCGAAGGGCATCGGCGACGTGCCCAATCGGTGGGCCACTGTTGTGGATAACTGTGGTGATTATATTGTTGATTAGACTTGTTTTTCAATAAAAAAAATTAAAAATGGTGAAATTTTCGGACAAGAATCATTGGACAACCTGGTAGATTATCGTGAACACTGCCTTTGAGTCATTGCAACGCAGGGTGGTACAGAACGAAAGCAAAATGAGGCGCAATGAAATTGAGGGTGAGGCTATGAAGCAGATGGTAATTTTGCCACAGAGGTGCGAGACGCTCTCAATGGTGGAGCGAACGGAGCGTCTGGTCAGATACTCGGCACAGCCGCGCGGTGCGCGCGTGATTTTCGGCTCTGACAAGTAGTACAGTGTTCCCAACCAGCAGTCATCCCACAATCAGTGTCAAAATATATATATATATATACTAGGGAAGGAAAAGTTCGATGCAACTGCATCTAGTACGTATCTCTTGCAGACCCATTGAGCTTCTGATAGAGTAATTGAGCTTTTACTGCCTGGGGAAAGGAAGGTTAGAGGAACATTTGTCCTGTCTTCGCACTCATAATCCGCTTTTCTTAAACGTCTATACTTCTTGCTATGCCGAACTGTTAGATTTCGAACATTCAACGCAGTAAGCGTAGATCACCAAACAATATATTTAAAAAAGTTCAATTAGGGAAAATTTTGTATAGTGTACGCTGAACACTCTTTATTGGTTTTTAAAAATTTTCTGTCTCCTGTTTTCTGCCCATTTTTGGAGATTTTTCTTCTGTTTTCTGCTTAACTAAATTTTCTGTTTTCTGTTTCCAAAAATATTTTTCCGCACATCCCTGGTCCTCACCGCAAACGTGGACTAAGAAAGTCTTACCGGCCCCACCTAGCACCGCCATAGCAGCACCGCCCAGACCATTTTCACCTAAGTCCACTAAATAAATAATTCTGGGACTATCCTACGCTGCCGTATACGCAAGTGCACGCCAGGAATTTCTGTTCATTTCACATTTTAGGCCCAACTTTAGCCCGCGCCGGCATAGCTGTTCTGCTGGGGATTTCATAGTTGTTACCCGCGCGGCGAAAGGCTTCATAGTCCGCCGCTCATTCCACGCGTGCCGCGCTTGTGGTGAGGATTATGAAAGATTGTGTAAAAAAGGGGTCTTCCAAGCAAAAGTGGTTTGGTTCGTATTACAAATGTTTCAACAAAAAGGGAACAATAGGAAAGTGGAATGAGAAGAGTCCACTAAAAAAGAACAATGTCCTCTATAAACTCTTTTCTTCGGCGGAACTTCTAAACAGCGGAAACAAACCGTTGCGGTTCTCTATGAGGAAGCACTTTTGGCTCCATAAAAGACTTTGATTATGTGAGTGCCGATGATATCAAATTGTTTTAGGAAACCATTCAATTCTCCCTCGTAAAATACCACAACGGTTTGTTTCCGCTGTTTAGAAGTTTTGACAAAGAAAAGTTTTTAGAGGATATTGTTCATTCTTTGTAGACTCTCCTCATTCCACTTTCCTATTGTTCCGTTTTTGTTGAAACATTTGTAGCGCTAACCAAACCACTTTTGCTTGGAAGACCCCTTTTTTACAGAATTGTTCACTTTTTCTTGATATTACGTAGTAATATCCTATGCAAGAATTTCGAACAAAGACCTTTTAATCTCCCCACTAGATCAGTCCTTTTTCTTTGGTCACATGAATCAATGACCCAACCTGTTATAAAACTATCTCAGAGAAATCACCCGATGTGGCTGACATGTTCCTATGATATAAGCTAAGAAATGAATGATATCCATGATATCGTTCCACATAATTCATTCATATTGATCGCGTCAGCCACAGCTGGCTACACCGGGTGTTATTTGCAACCTCCATGTTTTTCATACGTATCGAACGGGTCGGCCACGGTGATTTTCTCAACCAACTCTGACAGGGGCCTTAGGCCTCGGTTATAGTTGGTCGCTCAGACGTAGCCAGCCCGGTCGATAATCATGAAAGCCTGCTGGCCTACAGTCTGATGCTAACTCTGCCCGCAGTTCTTCGCTTTCGATTGAAACTAACTCAAAACCTGCACAGTCAGAAACTATTTTCCATTCCATCTGGGCACTTTCATGTCAGTGGAACGAAGCGGTTTTCCATGCTTATTATTTCATTTCTACCGCCCCATTCTTTAGCAAAACAGCCGCTTCGATTCCACGAACTTGATATGAGAAAGCTCTGCTGAGCTGCGAATGGAGATAGTTCTAACAATTTGTTCTTGAATTTGGATGCTGATAAGCGAGTACCATTTATTGCAGAAAAAATCAGTAGGCTCGTGAAGAATGAGGGAGCACTCAAAATGGTGTTGCGTGAATGGCCTCAGCGCGTTACGAAACTGAAAAGCAGCCTGGCAACTTGACCTGACATGACTTACATAACATCTCAAGCTTTCTGCACGCTATGCATGTCATCTTTACACTTTTACAAAAGTTTAGCAAGGTGTTCTCAAAAGCCTGCGCGAATTCCTATGCATACAGCACACATTTCAGACAACTAGCGCAAAGCTCGAGACTCTTGCTCATTCTTTGTGGTATCCTGCATAATTTCTCGGATGACCGGCAACGGGTCCTGAACACCTGCCCACTCTTTCCACGACGTCCCGATGACGTCATCAGAAGCCCGAAGCACTTTTCACGATGTCCCGCTGACGTCATCAGAAACACGAAGCACATTTCACGACGTTCCGATGACGTCATCAGAAGCCCGAAGCGCTTTTCACGATGTCCCGCTGACGTCATCAGAAGCACCAAGCACTTTTCACGACGTTCCGATGACTTCATCAGGAGCCCGAAGCACTTTTCACGATGTCCCGATGACGTCATCAGAAGCCCGAAGCACTTTTAACGACGTCCCGATGACGTCATCAGAAGCCCGAAGCACTTTTTACGATGTCCCGCTGACGTCATCAGAAGCACGAAGCACTTTTCACGACGTTCCGATGACTTCTTCAGAAGCCCGAAGCACTCTTCACGATGTCCCCCTGACGTCATCAGAAGCACGAAGCACTTTTCACGACGTTCCGATGACTTCATCAGAAGCCCGAAGCACTTTTCACGATGTCCCGATGACGTCATCAGAAGCCCGAAGCACTTTTAACGACGTACCGATGACTTCATCAGAAGCCCGAAGCACTTTTCACGATGTCCCGATGACGTCATCAGAAGCCCGAAGCACTTTTAACGACGTCCCGATGACGTCATCAGAAGCCCGAAGCACTTTAAACGACGTCCCGATGACGTCATCAGAAGCCCGAAGCACTTTTCACTATGTCCCGATGACGTCATCAGAAGCCCGAAGCACTTTTCACGACGTTCCGATGACGTCATCAGAAGCCCGAAGCGCTTTTCACGATGTCCAGATGACGTCATCAGGAGCCCGAAGCACTTTTCGCGATGTCCCGATGACGTCGTCAGAAGCCCGAAGCACGTTTCACGATGTCCCGATGACGTCATCAGAAGTCCGAAGCATTTTTCATGACGTCCCGATGACGTCATCAGCAGCCCGAAGCACTTTTCACGACGTCCCGATTACGTCATCAGAATCCCCACTCACCCACAAATCGATTACTTACCAGCCTACCAACCTACCTGTCTGCCAAGTTGATTGCTTACGACCATTGGCAGTGGCTATTAGCAGTGAGCACTGAAAAGCGTGACGGCCCACGGCCTACGGCCTACAGCTCACGCCCTACGGCGCACACCATGAAAATTTCGTAAGCTTTCGGGCTCACAACTTTGTTATGTGTTGACTATACATTGGATCCGAGGCAAAAAATTTCGGATAATCGGATTTCGGGCTGATCCGAAAAACGGTTTTTTTCGGTGAATCGGATTTCGGTTCGATTCGGATTTGGCGTTTTTTCAGTGAATCGGATTTCGGTTCGATTCGGATTTGGTCTTTTTTCGGTGATTCGGATTTCGGTTCGATTCGGATTTGGCGTTTTTTCGGTGAATCGGATTTCGGTTCGATTCGGATTTGGCGTTTTTTCGGTGAATCGGATTTCGGTTCGGTTCGGATTTGGCGTTTTTTCGGTGATTCGGATTTCGGTTCGGTTCCGTTTTGGGCTTTTTTCGGTGTTTCCGATTTCGCTCGGTTCCGGATTTGGCGTTTTTTCGGTGATTCGGATACCGAATCGTCAAAATTTCGAATCATTCGGACGGATATCCGAAATTATCCGAATCGGATCCAATGTATAGTGTTGACCGATTTGGCTGAAATTTAGATAGCAGGTGTCTTCTGGTCCCCTTCGCTTTTATCCAGAAGGAAATTTCCAGAAATTTTGTTTCAAAGATTCTGTAAACTATTTTATAGAATTCTAGGCGATCACAAGGCCTAGGCAAAACCAAACCTCTCCAGCCGCTTCGCGGCTGGAGCGATACCTTAGCTTTACGCGCACCCCTAATCTCGGGGGTTATTCTAATTATTCGGGAGGTCCTAGCTCTTAAATTCGCACCAACGTTTTCAGCATGCTGTAAACCCCTAGAGCAATGAAGCATTTCGCCGTGTATTTTCATTTCTGTACTGGGCCGTTTTTTTCACCAAGAAGAATTGAGAACGTCTTTATTCCGAAGCTATTTGTTTGAAATGGTGAACAAAGATTGAAATCTTTGTACTGCTCATTTTGAGATGCGTTCTGGAAACGCAGGCTTGGAGTTCGATGTAGTGGAAAATGCGTAGTTTTCTAAAACGCCTTTCACAGTCTGCCGGACGTTGCCGTCCGACACGTTATAAGAGTGCCGCAGTGCGAGGGCAGCTGCGGTGAACAACCGTCAGTCCCGACTCTCCAGTACAAAATATGAGGCGAAGCCAACACGTTTTGACCCGTCATAACTTGCTCCGACGTCGTGTCAATGATTTCACCGCAGTGTGACGTCGGTCGGCCGACATCGCAGTGCGGGTGGCACCGACGCCGCAGCCCTATCTTATAATGTACCGGATGGCGTCGTCCGGCAGACTGTGAAAGGCGCTTAATGCTCCTGCTTCCGGTAATGGATAGAGTATAACAGCGGATAATTCGACGCTGAATTCGAAAAAAGGGATTGAATTTAGTTGGCATACAAGCTGGAGGCAAGCCGAGTAATGTGGCTCGTCATTTGTCTCGAAATCGTACGTGGACGTTCTCCAGGGGTTTTGTGATCTACGCAGAGAAATCTTTCAAGTAAACATAGAAGCACTGCTTGGATCTGCCAATGAGCCTCGATATCCACCCGTTGCCGGCCTTGTCAAGGTGTGAAGCTTAGGCTCCAGCACGACAATCGATTAGACTTGGACATGATGTGGATACAGGGTCCAGCAAGCGTGGATAGTTTGCCAACGGGTGGTGAGGGGGGGGGGCGTGAAAATTTCCGTGAAGGAAGATATATAATTTATTGGAAAAAGACAAGAACGTAGTAGAATATGTAGAAATGTGGGTTCTGCAAATTAAAAAGGGAATTGCAACTGTTTACAACCGGAAAAAAACCAATTCCCAGTCCATCCAACTGTTTTTAATTCCTTTGTAGGCGAAAATTCGCTGCACTTCATCTTAAAAATCCACTATAAGACGTACGACCCCTTAATTAAATGCAAAATTTCAACTGCCGAAGAGAAGCTGAAATGCTCATAGAATTCCTCATAACTTGTCACAATTTCATTTCCCAACTCGAATGGGTTCAAGGATTCGGGCGAAGCAAAGTGGTGGACGTTGGCAAGCCACGTTGGCAAATCGCGGGATTTTTGCCATCACTGTCCAGCGGATGGCATCCCTCCAGCCAAAGAATTTCGGACCACCAAGGGGCTAGACTCCGAGTTAATTGGATATTATTGCCATATCACCCTTAGTCGTTCTTCATATTTCGTATTTATTACATGTGCCTAGACACATGTGAAGAAAAGCAAATGAAAAAATTAACGACATAAAAACAACAAATTCAAACACTAAAAGGCAACACAACCACGAATGGGGCTATAACGAAATTGGCTCCGGTTGTAGATAATGGCCGACCACAGTTTTGAAACCAGAGTAGTTGGGAGGAACTAGCCATTTCTTGCTCAAGATCAGATAATCCAGTCCCGCATGAATCGTGAAAAAATGCCGCCTAGACTGGGAACGAGGCTTAAGGAAGCTAAGTTTGTACCTTTGTCCTCTTGTATTGGAACGTATCAGGGTAAAAAACTCGGATAGGTTCAATCCTACCGAACATTTCAACATTTTAAAAATCAAATACAAAGCATTTCTCCTCCTCCTAACAGCAAGCTAGTCCGAATGCAACCTCTTATTCCTAATTTATCCCCTCTCTGATATTTGTGGGGAAGTTCCCGAGGACAATAGACCTGATTTGTTCGTTATCACTCGGTCGAGGGAGAGGAGTGAGACCCTCTCCCCTCGAACTATACAGAACGATAAGGCGTTCGAAACAGTCAACTCGGGGGGAGAACAAGGGAAGTTCGCTTGACGGTTGTTTCCATGGCCATGTTTCCCCCCGAACATAATGAACGCGAAAACAAAGCCGCAGCGTATACGATTATGCAGACGGGCTAGTCGCGAGGTGGTCTCGCATTTCGCAAGTTGAGGGGGTAGATCTGCCACTCAAGGACTACGTAAGGCATCTCTGTCTGGTTTTCAGAGAAGCTAATAAGCTTCCTTATAACCTTTAGTCAGAGTTGATTATTTTTGGACCGATCGCAGTTTTTAAGGAACAGGAGACTATCGAAAACAGCGAGTTCTAGCAAGCTGTTTTTTGATCAATCATTGAACAATGGGAAGATCTGCTGTCGGAAGGTCGCGGGAAGACCTGCAGTCGGCAGAACAAGAGAACTCCGGCTGTTGGAACTTCCCCCATTACTCTGCTGTCGAGACGTCCCCTCCGCCTCCCTCCAATTCGGGGGAAGTTCCCCAGTTTTTTTCGAGGGAAGTTCTGCTGTCGTTCTCAGGAACTTTCCCACGAATATCTGAGCTAGGAATTGTGCTATACGAAAATCCCATTGCGCGTATGAAGACCTTCCTCGGAAACTACATTGAACCGCTTCTAGTTTTTGAATAAGCATTCGCTTAGGCGGTGCATAGACACACGTCCCATATCCAAGATCCTTGATTTTATCGACCGCCTCGATCGGTAAATCATTGATTTTGTAGACGACCTGCTGGTTAGAATGTCCCAGGTGCAATGCTTTTGTTTTCACAATCGAGAGGGGAAGGCACCAAGACAGCGACCAGCGATGAACTGCATCAATACCACTCTGCAATAGCGTGACCACTTCACCGAATACTTTAATGTAATTCTTCGCCCGAGTAGAGGCGAATCGGTATTTTTCGATTTCTTCTAGTAAATTATTACTGAAAAATGACGTCATCAATTAAACACAAAGTCAAAGTAATGATTACAATCTTCAATTCGTGATCGATTACAGCAGCAAATGTTCGGAATCGCTTTTTTCGGCATTGGTATCTCAGAAACTACCGGAAATTAAATTTTGTCTTTTGGTGAGGATTTTTCTCCTAGGCCAACAATTTTTTCGATTTCATAAACGGAGGGAAACTCTGTCGTTTGGCTGTTTGAGGTGGGTAAAAAATAGGCGTGGGCATTATCTCCGGAAGCCTTTGTAATCCAGTTAATCACACATGTGTAAAATGCAAGGTGTAGCCAAAAATATATTTGCATAAAGTGTTCTGCTTGTTAGCATTCATCGAGTTTTATCCGCCCGTAAACTTCATCCCAGTGCCCAAAATTTACGATTAACGCCCACGTTTGGACGGGCGGCGGGCTATTTTAGTTTTTTTTTCGAATTTTGCATATCCTAGACCGCCTAAATTTTTTTTCTGGATGAGTTTTGGCTGGGCTAGTGGTGAATTTCTGCAAATTTGTTAGAATCGGCCTACTGCCGACTTTATTCCAAAATGATTTTTGATCGGGCTACGGGCTGTTTTTTATACAGTTCATTTAATTTTTTTTTGACTGTAGCTGGATTCTAAAAATGAAAAACAGTAGGTCCGAATTTCCCCTGAGGGGGGGGGGGAGGTCGTTATAGTTTCCCATATTTTTGAGCGCGGACCGACCTTCGAGGGGGGGGGGGGTTGTGAGTATTTTGCGGCCTTTGCCAACCGGCTGCTGGACCCTGTGTGGATATGCTGTATATTCCCAGCGGTAGTGTTGCTACTCTCTGACGAGGTAAAATCCCCGCAGATTTGCTCAACTTGTGCTATTGACAGGGTGCGCTTCGTTTTTACGCGCTCCATTTTCTTCTAAAGTGGTGTAGTAACAAAACTATTGTGCCAAATTATTCCAATCTATGTATTGTGGGGATTTTTCGGCATGCTGAACACGATGGTATAGCTTCCGAGCGAAATATTCCTAAATAAGTAGAACAATTCCGAAAAAGGTGGGCGTAAAGCTATGACACGCACCGTATAAAACTATATTCTCGGGTGGTAAGAGCGGCCGGCAAGCTGGTAGCCGAAACGCCACTTACACTAGCGTGCTCTAAAATTGAATCATATTTTGTTGCTTATATATATATATATATATATATATATATATATATATATATATATATATTAGGTCTAGAAGTTAATTTCCGCGTTTTTTACGCTTTTTACACTATTGAAAACTGGACATACTTAAACAAAATTTTATTCAAAATAATTTCAATCATTAATAACAACCATTTCCCAGAGTTTGGGTAACTTATGGATTCCATCATAATAAAATTTTTCTGGTTTGGCCTCCACCCATTCATCGAGCCATTTTTTGACATCTTGACGATCTTGAAAGCGCTGCTCCGCTAGACCATGCGCCATTGACCGGAAAAGGTGATAATCCGACGGGGCGATGTCTGGAGAGTACGGCGGGTGCGGTAAGACTTCCCATTTGAACTCTTTTAGCGTATCCTTTACCGTTCGAGCAACATGAGGTCGAGCGTTATCATGAAGCAATATGGCTTTTTTCATTGTCGACTCGCCCATTCTGGTCTCTTTGCTTCGATTTCATGCCGCAATTGCGCTAGTTGATGTTGATAGCGATTCGCAGTAACTGTTTCACCAGGTTGAAGAAGTTCATAGTACAGTATACCGCGTTGATCCCACCATATGCACAGTAAGACCTTCTTCCCGTGGATGTTTGGTTTTGCGGTCGAAGTTGTTGTTTCACCAGGACTAACCCACGATTTTCTTCGCTTCGGATTGTCGTAGTACACCCACTTTTCATCGCCAGTTATGATGCGGTGTAAAAAGACTTTCTTTGGAATCGGTCCAACAAGATTTGTGAAGTTGTTTTCTCTGCTCTTTGTTGCGTTCTGAGAGCTCATAGGGATCCATTTTCCTTCCTTTTTGAATCTTCCCCATTGCCTTCAATCGAATAGAAATTGCTTTTTTGGGTGACGCCGAGAGATGCCGCGAGCTGTTCTTGCGTTTGAGCCGAATCTTGATCCAACAAAGCCTGAAGTTCTTCGTCTTCAGAACTTTTTGGCTGTCCTGGTCGATCTTTGTCCATTAACGTCAAAATCACCTGATTTGAAACGCTGAAACCATTCTTGGCAGGTTCTTATGGATGGAGCAGCATCCCCGTAAGCTTGGGCAAGCATTTGGTGCGCGTCAGTGGCTTTCTTCTTGAGATGAAAAAGGAAAAGGAGAGCTTCCCGCAAATGGCGTTTTTCCGGCACAAAAAGTTGACATATTCTGAAACTAAAATAATACTTTTTTATAAGGTACGTGAAGCAAGTTATATATCAATGAAAGCTGATAATACAGTGAGCATTATAACATAAAATTCGTTATATAAAATAATTTTATTTTTACAAAATATCAATAACAACAAAAACGCGGAAATTAACTTCTAGACCTAATATATATATATATATATATATATATATATATATATATATATATATATATATATATATATATATATATATATATATATATTATATGAGATATGATTCGTGTGAACCGTAAAAATCGCTTAAAGATTGCAAGACACAAATGGCGATTACGCACATCTCTGCATGCTGTGAGCACCGATAGACTGATTATATCCGAATTTCCAGATTCCAACGATTGCCGAACACGGACACTCGCAAAGCCGTGCTGCAAGAGATGAGAAGCGAGATTATGCCTTCAACATAAATCTGTGCAAATTTGATGTCATGTGATAAATCAACGTACTCCTTTCTTTCCGGTACCTCACGTTATTCGTTTGCTATGTGATCCTCATGCTCATCTCTTCAAAAACTGGTGAAGAATGGGATCGCAGTAATAAATCGCTGTAAATGTCCTGTATGTTGGGAGAGTACTTGTGAATAAAATAATATGTATCATATTATTCTAAAGAAGCGAGACTTTGACCGTTTCTCCATGACATTTCTCTTCTAACCATGGCCCAAGAACACAGGGGTGTTTGCGATAGTCTTTAATTCTACCATTGTTTTCTAAAAGTTCCCACCCGCCCTTCTTCGACAGATACAAGCATTCAGGGTTGAGCAGGCCGTTGCGCCAACACTCGGCGGAGCTACGACCTCCTCCTGTTGACCAAATATTTAAAGAAATTTGAAAAACTTTTACGGCCCCCTCGACAAATAGACCACTAGTTTGTATTCAAAACACCAAATAACCCGTGGATAGAAATTTTGATTGAAATCTGATACATTGCCCAAACTACTGTATACCTACCGTAGCGTAGAGTTTTATGACGGCCTCTGCAGACACAGTTGTTTTCGCGATTAGAATGCGACTAATACTACATAATTTTAGCTTACGAAGTTTTTCTCCCAAAATTTTTACGACACTCCGTTGCGCCAAGGCGCAACCCTGCTCAATCTTGCAGGCATTATTCCAACTTCTGTGGGAGCAAAGCAAAGTTCGAAAGACCGAAGGAGCCGGTTGCACTAGTAGTTCGTAGTAGTGTTCGATTCGTTTACAACTCGACGCCTACGACCAGTACGAGCTGATTTTTCCACTTGGGATTGAGAGATCTCGGTTTGGAGTATAGTGAAGACTTTTAAGAAAATGAGCGAACGAAGGAAAGAAATCGGTTTTTCAATTTTTGAATGAACGACCGATTTGTCAATATTTGAAAAATTCCATCTGATTCGGTCCGAAGCTCCAAAATGGGGGAATTTTGCTGGCAAAACGCGACTTTAGATGATTTTGAGAATGGTACGGTCAAATCGCCTCAAAAATTGTACATGGGGGTTACTCGGGCTGCCTAACACGAATCTGCAACCCGTTCATCGATTTTCGATAGGTTACGGTAGGTCACGGCGGGTACACGGTACCTTAGTCAGTCTCAGATTTGACTCAAAATTTTACTGTGGGTGTTATTTAGGACGCTGACCACGAATTCGAGGTCCATTTCTCGATTTTCGAAACTGTAAGGTAACGCCAGTTAAAAGGCATTCATACCGTAACCTAGAGTAACCGTAAGTCTGGCGAGGATTAGACCCCAGATTAGGGTTCAGCGCCCTAAATAACCCCAGTTGAAAGTTTTGAGCCGAATCCGAAAAAATTTTTCAGAACGCCCCAAGAATTCCCTGTTGGGGGTATCCTTACCATTTCATGAAGCAATGAAAAAATGCCATTGTTGGAATCCCCGCAACCATTTAGCCAATTACAAGCACGGGTCATCTATGTACTGTCACAGACCTACAGCAACGAAAACATGGTTTTCCATATTTCCACGGGACGTTCAGAGCAGTCCTTAGTTGGTGACAAAATGGAAGCGGCTGTGTCAGAAGTGCCTACAAAGTAGGACCCTCCGGGATAGGATACGTCCTGAAAAATCTTTTGAGTTGTGGGGGATGGATATAGTAAAGCAAAAACGTTCTCCACCACCTCCTCCGTCCGTCGAATGCCATGTTTTTCGAAGGCGTGGACTGAATCGCTTGAAATTTCGTGACTAGAGGTAATCGGCCACGGGAATGACGAAAATAATTGTCAGAACTCACCATAATGACTTCTGGGCCCCTAACTAGCGTTTCAAACTCGGAAACCGGCCTCTCAAGATTAGTAGTTTATGAAAATGATGGATTTTTTTCGTTATCAGCCATTGTTTTCTTAGAATCCATATAAACACCTAGCTCTCTAGCGTGGTGTACTTCAAACTCCGGCTCGGAAGAGGACGCTGTGCGGGAGGGATGTTCTTGAGCGCGGCGCGTATTCGTTCCACGCGCACCATCGATAAGAAGGCGTCGCGGGGTGTTCTGAAGTGTCGGTTGACTACGTGAGACCGCAGTAGGAGTAGGCAGGACGTCATGGAACTGAAGCGAGACCTCAGTAGGGGTGTGCAGGACATCATGAGACCTGTGCAGAACCCCACTAGGGGTGTGCAGGAAGTCGTAGAATGTGTGCAGGACCTCATTAGGATTGTGCAGGACATCATGGAACCTGTGCAGGACCCCAGTAGGGGTGTGCAGGACCCCAGTAGAAGTGTGCACAACGTCGCAGAATGTGTGCAGGACCACCGTAGGAGTGTGCAGGACATCAAGGAACTTGTGCAGGATCCCAGTAGGGGTGTGCAGAACGTCGTAAAATGTGGTCAGGACCTCAGTAGGAGTGTGCAGGACATCAAGGAACTTGTGCAAGATCCCAGTAGGGGTGTGCAGGACGTCGCAGAATGTGTGCAAGACCATAGTAGGAGTTTGCAGGACATCAAGGAACTTGTGCAGGACCCCAGTAAAGGTGTGCAGAACGTCGCAGAATGTGTGCAGGACCACCGTAGGAGTGTGCAGGACATCAATGAACTTGTGCAGGATCCCAGTAGGGGTGTGCAGAACGTCGTAAAATGTGGTCAGGACCTTAGTAGGAGTGTGCAGGACATCAAGAAACTTGTGCATAACCCCAGTAGGGGTGTGCAGAACGTCGTAGAATGTGTGCAGGACCTCCGTAGGGGTGTGCTGGACATCAAGAGACGTACGCATGACCTCAGTTTAATGTTTCGGACACCATATTCAAGCCATGACTCCGAATCAGGGCTGTGCGGAACTGTTCCGATTCCGTTTCCGTATTTCTGGTGCTTTTTGAGCTGTTCCGTTCCGTTTCCGAATTTTTTGGCCCGTAAACGGAAGAAAATAGTACTACAAGGTAAATGGTCACGCCTCACCAGCGCACAAAACCGCGGTACCTCTGCGATCATCACAACGTGAGTCTAATCCTGATCGCTTGGATTGGTGTCCCGCTCTTTCCAACCGTCACACGGTATACGCCCCCCCCCCCTCCATCAACGCACAGGATGATCCCAACGTGGGCTTGACCTTGGCGGCTACAGAAGGCATCCTTTAGTACTGAGTAAGTGGTGTTATCTTGAAGTCGAACCGTGGTTATCAGTCTCATCTCATTTGAAAACCATCACAGTTTGCCTTTACAACTCTTTATCACAATTTTTTCGAAGCTCTAAACTATTGGCTGGCCATTACCCTTTCATGCATCAATACCATGGTTTGTTACAATCGAGTCCTCCGATTGAGGGACCAGAGAGGCACTCGCGGGGTTCAACATCAGCGCCATGGATTTTGCACGCCATAGCCCCCAACTCCTCGTTTTCAGCAGCGCGTGCTGCCAACGCATGCTGGGTTTCAACCACTTCTCATTGGCAGCTTTTGCTGCAGCTAGCATCACCTTTTGCTGCCAACGAGGGGTTCAACTCGATGCCGGCCCGGAGTGCGACCCCGCATTACATGTGTTGCTAGCAGCAGCGCGTTAATCAAATGAAAAGAGTCTTTGAGCCACCACCTCTTCCTATCGGAGCTAGAGTCGCAATCCTTGTAATGGCTCGCAGCAAGGACGCCAACCTCGCCAAGGTACGCAAAAAAGGCATCATCCTCGCATCGGTCCACTATAAGAAATTTTTCCTCGTGATGCGCAGTAAGGACCACCCTTTCAGCGTTCAAAATTGATATCCGGATAAGTGAGCACTTGAGATCACCTTCTGGGATCAACCTCAAACGGACAACTGCTCTCTCAACAATAGTGGGTGCCATATGTATGTATCCGCAGCCGTCGTAGAACACCGATCGCACTGGGAAAATCAGTCGAATGTAGAAACTCGACATCAGAGAGATCAGCAGCACCTAGAAGAGGAGTTGCTCGAGCAGACTCATTTTCAGCTCACTGGGAGAACCTGCAGCAGCAGCACGTCTTCCTTTCATGCTTCAAATGTATTTGTACTCGGCTCGCTTGCAATTTTAGACCGTAGCCCCACTGGTGCTTGAGGGAATAGATTGAGATCACAAGCTACAGAAGTACATCTGCATGCCATGAGCAGCGACGAAACCTACCATTTAATCATACTATAATTTTTAATTCACTTCCGTTTCCGTTTCCGGATTTCCGTTTTCGGCGATTTTCAGCCATTTTCTTCCGTTTCCGTTTCCGAAAATCTTGAAAATGATTTCCGTACAGCCCTGCTCCGAATCAACAAGAACGGTAGTCAAGTGCACCAGAACAGGGCTACCGTAATCTCACTCGTGTTGGCTCTAAAATTTTCTGAGTTCGGACTCCGATTCTGCTATAGTCTACAGCAATGTTAGTAGGACCTGGTGAGGTTGCGGATTCTTCTTAGATACTGTAGCCTGATAGTGTTATCACTCATTTTTTCGAAATAACTAAAATTGGTCGGTGATTTTCGCTTCCGCTCTCACATTTTCACCTGTTTTCATTGCTTCCACAGATGTTGTCGTATCGGTGAACACACAGACTCACCGATCTCTCAAAGCTGTTCCGGAAAAATCAGTGATACCACTAACAAGCTACCGTATGTTGAACGAGTCCGCAACCTCACCAGGGGTCATATTCGCCAACAACCCGCCGAGGGAATGCGAAGGGAAGCGGAAGGGATGATACCGCGCGCGGCAGAGGAACAGATCAACCCATATTACGCTATATAAGATTAAAATTCAAACTGTGTTACGTATCGATATCACTGCGAAAAGATAAAGATTCCATCGCGAAGCGACCATTCTTCAGCGAAGCGATGCAAAAAATTCCGGCGGTCGCGGGGGAAGCCAAGGGAGGCGAGAGGTGGCCGTGGAGCGCGCGTTTTGTATTGAAATTTTACCTCATTTACCCTTCGACTACCCGGCGGGTTGATGACGAATACGGCCCCAGGTCCTACTAACATTGCTGTAGACTAAACATCTTCACCACCGGTGGTGCTGTTTTCCTGCTTTGTAG